>BSBN01000695.1:1404243-2808487 GCA_027924645.1 Cunninghamia lanceolata
GACCTCTTCCCTATGCTCTCACACATGTGTGAGAGCACTTGTGGGGAAGAGTGTAGCTTAGATGAATGAGAAGGTGACAAGTGTCACCTCCTCATTCATAAGAAGCTTCCCTTGTGTCCTCACATCTCTCTATGCTCTCACACATGTGTGAGAGCATTTGTGGGAGAGTGTGTAGCTTTGTGGAATGGGAAGATGACAAGTGTCACCTCCTCATTCTTGTGGGGTTGTGAGGAGAGTTATGTGGATGGAGGAGAGGGTGGCAAGTTTCACCTTCTCATCCATTAGGGTTTGAGAGCCTTGTCCATTTATCTCTCATTTCGATGAGAGGAGAGTTCTTTTGGTGCTTTTCTTTTGGGAAATTTTATGCTTGTGTTGGGAGGAGAGGACTTGTAGATCTTAGAAGGAATTTGGGAGGACTTGTGGAAAGCTCTTCACCAACATCCTCCATCCTTGAAGCTTGAGAGGTATTCCTCAAGGCTTCAAGCCTTTTATTTTACTTGCTTTTGCTTATGCAATATGTATGTTTATGAATGTTGAGCTTATGTTCTTTTAGTTATGTTTGTGGGTTTTAAAGGGTTCTAGAGGCAAGCTCTCCTTGTGAGAGAGCTCAACTTTGTCTTGGGTGAGAGAGGATGTGAACCTCCTTGGTTTCCCCTCTTTGTTTTGGTATAGTATTGTGGCCAAGGGCCTTTATTTAAAGTTTTGAGAAGTATAGTATTATGGCACGAGTACCGTATTTTGAGAAATAAGAAGTTATGGCAAGAGGCCAAGTGATTATGAGTATTTTGAGTGTGGGTCTCCTTGAGTAGAGAGTAGCCCACTCTCTCACCCTTCAAATCCATTTTCGAAATGGGTTAGTTTTGTGTTTTGTCTTGGATGGGTGTTAATATGATTGATGTGAGTGTTTGCATCCTTTGTGGTTTGATCCTTAGTTATTGGAAGGCCTCCTAGCTTGGGGGTGGCCTATTATTAGGCCTAGGTTGGGAGGAGAGCTTCTCATGGGTATTTTGAACTATTTATTATTTTGTAGGTGCTTTTGGTGGCTTTGGAGAAGTTGGTTTTGTTGAGGCAAACTCGTTTTAGTGGCTCTAGTATTATTGTAAAAGAGAAGGCATTGAGATGCCTATTCCCTATTTAGGGATTGTAATAAGTTTATTCTAGTTGAGGAAGTGAGTTCCATAAGAGTTGGAAACTTACCTTATTGTAAACTTTGTATTCATTCTAAATGTTTAATGGTAATGATTCTATCATTTTTTTGTTTGCTATGGAAGAAATAACACTCTCTCCCTCTACTCTATCTCTCTTTTGTTACTACGTGTTTATGCAAAGAAAGAAAATGTATGTTTTAGTAGGTAGTGAAAATATATCATACCTATTCTTAAAGAAAAGAAAAAAATAGTTTTCATGGTTATTTTTGAGAGAAAAATAATTGAGTAAAGAAAAATGTACTCTATAGTTCTTTTGTGAGAAGAAATCATGCTACTATGTTGCTTAATGGAAAGAAAGATATTGGATGTTTAGTTTAGTGTTTATGGCCTCATTGTGCTAAATTACATGCTATTTATATATAAAAATATATTTAATTTATTTGAATTTACTCATGTGAAAAAATAAATGTAATTATATATATGTATATATTTATATATATGTACACTTGGTATGCATACATATATATAAATATATATATGTAGATGAACAATTTTTTGTGTTGTATTTTTAGCACTCACTGTTATGACAGAGAGAAATATATATATATTTTTTACCAGAGACTACATTATCATATGTAATGCTTAAATTATAAAGTGAACGATAGCAAATTAGTAGAGTTGAGATTTTGGATTAGGGCTCAAATCGTGTGTAGTGTCTAGAAGTTAAAAGAAAGGCAGAGTAAGTGGCTGGGCCGTGCAGGGTTTTAAACCCTGCACAAACTTTTTTTAGCAAAGACTATGGCCACTTTGATTTGTATGTATGTGGGCGGGGTGGGGCGGAGCCCCGCCCCCCATGGCTTCTCTTTGGGGGTTTAATCCCCCACCGAAACCCCCTTACCTTGTATGCCTGTTACACACTTTGTGTGGTCTTTTTTCAGCCGCGACTGCGGCAATTTAAATGATGGCCGCTGGCCATTTCTAGGGCTTGGCCTTGCAGACGTTTCAGTTACTATTTACTACTCGACCTCATATAAATGTATTCGGCCTGTGTTAATGTATATCTCTACCTATAAAATAATAGGTATATATATATCCCAAACTGAATAATATAACCAGAGTCTACTGTGTGTGTGTATATATATATGAACTTGTTTACATATGTCTAATGATGCTCTGGTTATATATATATATAACCAGAGAACTTAAATGGAGGTATTAGTAAACTATATCTATAAGGAATTTTTTTTGTATCTTATAGAAACTTGAGACCTATGCTTGGACTATTCACACAAATAGATAATGAAAAAATAAACTTGGGAAAATAAAATAAATGTTAGTGAGCAACTTGTGCAACTTGTAGGAACACATTAGAAAACTTAGATTCTTGAGAAATTCTCCATTTGGGAAGATACCTCCCACTTGACTCCTCATGGACACTTGCAACCAACCAAATGAAACAACTTGAGAATGAGATCAAATGAGACAATTTGGTGTTTTTATAATGACATATCTAGGGTTTGGTGCCCTAAGATTAGAAGATGGTTAACTTATTTAAAATAGTTTTGTATGTGCAACACCACTTGGGTTTGAGTTCCCTTTTGTCTTATATGGGTGTGGGTATTATTCCTTCTATTTAATTAATGGTATTTTGAGTTGTGCACTTAATGAAAGAACTATATTATTCCCATGTTGAATGTATTAGATTAACCCTTTGCAATTTTAATTACATGTCGGAATTAAAACTATAGTTGTGGGCTTTTTAATATTTAGTGGTGTTGATTTGTTTATTGATTTAAATTATTGGGTGAGGGTAAATAGACTTCACATATGCATTTTAATTATTTAAATTTGAAATGGGTTAGAATGTAGATTTTATTTTAATTTAATTTTGTAAACCTCCTATAGTTGATGAGATAGTGTTATGCTGTTGAAATCACTATAGGATTTATTCCATTTTGACCCGTTTATGCTGCCAAAATTTATCTAGATTTAATTGAGTAATTGTTTATTAATTAGTTCGATTAATTTATTTCGTTTTGCAAGAAATGTTAGATTATTGTATAAGTCAAAAATTGTCATTATAATATTTAAATGTTTAGACCCTTAGGACTTTAGTGGACCTAAGGTTAGATTTCAATTTATATCGAAATCGACTCACTTCATTTTAGTGACTCTAGGGTTGAAAACTGAAATGGAATCTAACCCTCTTAGTGTCGCTCCTTGCGACATACACCCCCTTAGGGGCTTACGTTTCATAGGGATGTCGAAGTGTGTGTCGCATCATTCCATTGTGATTGACCTTCCCCGCCTTTTGGCAATGCACATGACGTTAGTTGTTGAGACAACTACGTTGTGTGCGTGTCACCGAGCACGCATGTTGTGTGCGAGGGGGTTTGTAGAGTCAGGTGGGAAATTTTTTGGTAATTTGGGTCATGACCACATGGAAAATGTGAACATGACATGTGGTTATCATGTCATAACTACATGGCAAATGTGGGCATGGCATTTGGTATCAGAGCCCATGTTTCAAACACTGGGATCTCTAGGTGTGTATTATTGTTGAGTTGGGCCGATGGTAGATCGTGCATACTCATGTTGCATGTTTGTCTCTAGCTCACATAGCAACGAGTTCATAAGATACCTTGAGTGGGAACGATTTGAATCACTCAATTTTTTTTGCTTCCGCTAACCCCCATGTATGACACAGTGTTGTAGGTACTTGGGGTGTGTATTCATGATGAATAGAGCACTTGAAGGACCATGCAAGTCCTAAATTTGAGAGTTACTCAACTCCTTGATATAATGCTATCCTAAAAGGATGTTATTAGTTGAGTTTTGCTAGGTGTTTGTGCTAGCTAATCCTTGCTCCTTGTCCTAGTTGTTAGTGCCTTTTGATCCTTCTATAAGGTTCGTATCAACCTGTTGTAGGTTGCACCCTTGGAAGGGTGTTATTGTGGTAAAGTTATTCTCTTTTAGCCACCTTGTAGGTTGCCCTAGTGAATGTTGAGTAGCACGTTGTTGGTCGTTAGTGTCCTTGTGTCGTTTGAGGCTTACCCTTCTCAGAGAATGTTGAGTTGTGACTATCCTACCATGTGGGAGGAAATAAATGTATTAAAGTGGTACGCTAATTTTGGACAAAGACTTATGTACCCTAGTTCATTTATTCTTCACCTTGTGTCACTCAGTTAACCTTGTATCTTGGGGTAAGTTGTGTCCTAGTTAGAAGACCCTTGGTCAGGATGCAAAGAATTTGTAAATCTATAGTGTCCTTCGCCTTGTTATATGATTAAGTAAACCTGATGGGTATTTGTCATCCAAAGAGTGAAAAGTAGATAATATGGTATATTCTCTTGTTAGGGTCCCTTAGTACCCTCATCTTGAGGATGGAGTAGAGGACATTAAAAGAGTTGGCATGTAAGGCCTTTCTTGGTTATCTTCTTATGTAAGCCTAGTGGTTAGTTTAAAGGGTAAGTAGTGGCTTCATGGGCCACTTCGTGGTTGCGAGTCTCATGACACTTGTTGTGTCACATCGTGTCAATCTCCTTGTAGCTTGTTGGTGTCTAGTGGGTAGCTAGGCTATGCACTGCCTTCACATAAATTAGTGATGTGATTTGTCCACTTATAGTGTGGAACCTCATGTTTGTGGGCTTAAATGTGATGTAAGTGCTTGATGTTGAAGCCTATTATGTTAGTTGAGAAGTAAGGTCTAGTTGCAGGTGTAAATCCCTAATTGCTTAATTAATGATAATCTAAGTTCAACTTGATCTTTTCCTTGCCAACCTTGTTTGTTGGTTCTTGCATACCGTTATGTCTTGATAGGGCGACAAGTTCCCCTTTGAAGTAACGTTTGTCTTTGTGCAAAGAAGACTATAGTGAAGCCTTGTGTCAGGTTGTAGTGAGGAAAGATAAGTTTTATACTTGTCCTCTTGGGTTATTGTGAAAACCCTCTAGTGGTGCCTTCTTATCTTTTAGTAGGATAGAACGCATGAGATGCTTAAGGTGAATGCATAGTAGATGCGACGACATAGTTAGAGTGTTGACTCTCCTATCTTGAAGCATTTTAGTTGTTGGATCTTGGTAATTCTTGAGGTGAGTCCCTTGTGCAATTGTTTGTATGAATCCCATGAAGATGAACCTAATGAATAGAAATATTTTATTTCAAAGGATGCATTAATTATAGATGTTGACTTGATTAAGGACTCGCACCTTGCTATAGGGTAATGAATGTGGTTAGTCACTTGCATGGGCATCTTGGAAACATTTGGGGTTGTAAGGGTGTGTTGGGAAGTTGAGTTCTTTTGGGAGTATTAGCAGGTTGGTTGTGATACCTTTGGGTTGTTAGTGGTTAAGTGTTGTGAGCGCCACATGGGATCGACATCGATGGTTGCATGGTCGTTTTGAGCATTTTAAAGGCCTTGGCTAGGGTTGGTTTGGCTTGGTGCCAGGATAGTTGATGTGTTGTCCGTCATGACTAGGGTTGGTTTGGCTTGGCCATACTCTAGCATCTTGTACCTTGAGTAAGATTATTGTTGTAATTATGAATTGCATAGTGTGATTATCAATCTTGAGTTAGAGTTTTTTAGTTGGCCTTGGTAGTATCCATGAAGGTGTTGGTATGTGTTCTTGGCTAGGAAGCACGAATGGCCCCACTTTGGAGGTGACTCATATGATACATGAGTTTTGGTAATCTTTTCCAAGCATGTCTTAAGTTGCCTAGAATATGTGGGGGATCGTTAGTTGAGTTGATCATGACCTTAGTTGAGAAAGTGACCACTATTACTCTTCTCCCTTTTTGTGACTATGTTATATATATATGCGATGTTGTAATGTGCAAATTGTGGATAATTATTTAATTATTGTTTGAAATTTGTTATTTTGTAAACCCAACAGTATTGAGTTCTTTACTTGGGCTACTTAGCCGACTTATTTTCTTATAGTCCTCTTACCTTAAGGACTTGTTTAATCGTATTTCAATTTAAATTTTGAATGTTGCACTTTGGCACCATTTTTTGAATTGGACTTATCTTTTAAATTTTATCTATCTTTTGGATCTTAATCCTTTGAATTTTATTTCCTTAAAACTTATTTAATACTTATCTTTTGCAAGGCTTTATTTTGAGGATGTTTGTTATGATGGTATTTTTGGTACATGTGTAGTAATGTGACTTATGTAACCTAACCTACCCATAAGGGGTACTTGGTGAGAGGAAAATGGGAATAGCCGGTCTTGGTTTAATGTCGTAAGTTGGAGTTGTTTAGAGGATTGATAGTGGTAGTTTGAAATTCCTTGTTGTCCTTGTGTCCTGTTGAGGTTTGCGTTGGTGCTTTCCCATTTTGGGAGGCTAAACCTTTAAGTAGCATAGATGGGTGCTAGAGAGGTTCAAAGGAGTGAGTAGGTTGGGGAAAACCTTATGATTCTCCTGTTGTTGTGTGGACCCACTATCCTCGTGATATTGGCTCCCTCGTTTAAAGAGGCCTTGTGTTTGATTTGATGTTTATGAAGTTGACCTGCGAATGTTGTAGTGGCATAGTTGTTTAGTTCGTTCCTTGATGCTAGGGACACTCAACATGTTTGGTTCCTACCTGTTCTGCAAGTTCAATCTAGACAGTCTAGTGGGAACCTGTTGATGGAAGGGGCAGCTGAGACTTGAGAGTCTCATGCCTTCTTCTTAGAGTCTTATGGTTGTAGTTAGCATCGGTGTTAAGTTGAGTAGATGTGTGTTTGGGGATTGATCGGTGGTTTTGGGGCTTGTTGTTTGGCCAAGCTTCCCTTGGGTTGCTTTGTGATTAGTTAGGTTTTTGATGGCTAAAAGAGGTTGGGAGTATGTTTCAGTTGAGTTGTGTTTAGAAGGGCCTCTGTTAGTGTTAAGCTTCTTAGTGTGTCCCCATCTTCTTGACCTTAAATTACTTAGAGGTCTATCTTAGGGCATCTAATACCCTTATGTCTTTTTTATGCTCATAAAGTGTTTGGGTATGAGTAGTTGTGAGATACTTGGCCCTTCTAATCAAAGGAGGGTATCTTTGGGAGTATTACTATGTGAATTGCTTATTAAGCCCCTAATTGTTCCTTACCTTTTTCGAAATCAAGTGAGTCCTCTGTCATGTTAGGATGGCTAGTAGGTAGGTTGCTCTTCAGTACCTCTGTGTTAACTTCCAGGAGGAAGTTTAATCTTAGGGGGGGAGGATGTGAGGCCTACTTTTACCTCACCTTATATTTTTGCTTATGATACTAATCAGATGGATATTTTGATGGACATGTAGACATTTGGGGACTACTGATCCCGTGCTTAGACCTTCTTTACTATATCTTATGCTTGATTAGATAGATGTTTTATGCTTTTTGGATGATTAGATCTCATGTTAGATTTCATTTGATGATATGATGTTTTGATGCTATGATTTCATTTGATGTTATTGGTATGTGTATCAAAGGTGGAATTGATGATTTATCTTACATTATGTGATCCTGATTATACTTGTGAATGGTGAATGACTTGAGAGACATATAAATGTTAGCATGTGCTTATTATTGATGTTATATGCGATTATGTGATCATGTGTGTGTTATATGTAGTTCACTTCGCTTTGGCTATTGTACCAAGTGCTATTAATGGGTTTGTAGAAGTGTGCAGGTAACTTTCCATGCCCATGGAAAATCAGAGCTCAGACAATAACCATATGTTATATCCCGGTTAAGCCGACCTAGTCCTAAGTAGGACTAAGGTCATTTGTGTTTGAGAATGTTGATTATGTTGTATTTGAGTTATGACATTTCGTAAGGTTAACCCCTTTTTAATTTATCTCTTGATGTGTTGTAAAAAGTGCAATGTTGGGTTTGCACAATTTTTAGTGCTAAATGTTTGAAGCCCTTTTTAAGTGAATTTATGTGTTTCCAAGTGTCGTTAATGGTCAAATATTGACCCTAGGTCATACCCCTAGGGTATAGGACCATTCCTAACATGTTTAAACTTGATTTGGACCATGTATGGTCACCCAAACTTGGCCCTTGAGTCAAGTGACGAGTTTGAGAAGTGTGAGAGGTGGTTGGAAGGTCACCATCTCACTTAACCTTACCTCAGCCACTTGGGTAAGGTTACCCTTGCTTCACATGTTTTTAAAGCTTATTGAAGCTTCCCACATGTGCGAGAGCACTTGTGGGGAAGAGTGTAGCTTAGTTGAATGAGAAGGTTTGCTTCACATGTTTTTAAAGCTTATTGAAGCTTCCCACATGTGTGAGAGCACTTGTGGGGAAGAGTGTAGCTTAGTTGAATGAGAAGGTGACAAGTGTCACCTCCTCATTCATAAGAAGCTTCCCTTGTGTGCTCACATCTCCCTATGCTCTCACACATGTGTGAGCATTTGTGGGAGTGTGTAGCTTTGTGGAATGGGGAGATGACAAGTGTCACCTCCTCATTCTTCTGGGGTTGTGAGGAGGGTTATGTGGATGGAGGAGAGGATGACAAGTGTCACCTTCTCATCCATTAGGGTTTGAGAGCCTTATCTATTTATCTCTCTCATTTTGATGAGAGGAGGGTTCTTTTGGTGCTTTTCTTTTGGGAAATTTTATGCTTGTGTTGGGAGGAGAGGACTTGTAGATCTTAGAAGGAATTTGGGAGGACTTGTGGAAAGCTCTTCACCAACATCCTCCATCCTTGAAGCTTGAGAGGTATTCCTCAAGGCTTCAAGCCTTTTATTTTACTTGCTTTTTCTTAATCAATATGTATGTTTATGAATGTTGAGCTTATGTTCTTTTAGTTATGTTTGTGGGTTTTAAAGGGTTGTAGGGGTGAGCTCTCCTTGTGAGAGAGCTCATCTTTGTCTTGGTTGAGAGAGGATGTGAACCTCCTCAGTTTCCCCTCTTTGTTTTGGTATAGTATTATGGCCAAGGGCCTTTATTTGAAGTTTTGAGAAGTATGGTATTATGGGAAGAGTGCTTTGTTTTGAGAAATAAGAAGTTATGGCAAGAGGCCAAGTGATTATGAGCATTTTGAGTGCGGGTCTCTTTGAGTAGAGAGTAGCCCACTCTCTCACCCTTCAAATCCATTTTCGAAATAGGTTAGTTTTGTGTTTTGCCTTGGATGGGTGTAAATGTGCTTGATGTGAGTGTTTGCATCCTTTGTGGTTTGATCCTTGGTTATTGGAAGGCCTCCTGGCTTGGGGCTGGCCTATTATTAGGCTTAGGTTGGGAGGAGAGCTTCCCATGGGTATTGTGAACTATTTGTTGTTTTGTAAGTGCTTTTGGTGGCTTTAGAGAAGTTGGTTTTGTTGCGGTAAACTCGTTTTAGTGGCTCTAGCATTGTTGTAAAAGAGAAGGCATTGAGATGCCTATTCCCTATTTAGGGATTGTAGTAAGTTTATTCTAGTTGAGGAAGTGAGTTCCATAAGAGTTGGAAACTTACCTTATTGTAAACTTCGTATTCATTCTAAATGTTTAATGGTAATGATTCTATCCTTTTTTGTTTGTTTGTTGTGGAAGAAATAACACTCTCTCCCTCTACTCTATCTCTCTTTTGTTACTATGTGTTTGTGCAAAGAAAGAAAATGTATGTTTTCGTAGGTAGTGAAAATATATCATACATGTTGTTAAAGAAAAGAAAAAAATAGTTTTCATGGTTGTTTTTGAAAGAAAAAGAATTGAGTAAAGAAAAATGTACTCTATAGTACTTTTGTGAGAAGAAATCATGCTACTATGTTACTTAATGGAAAGAAAGATATTGGATGTTTATTTTAGTGTTTATGGCCTCGTTGTGCTAAATTACATGCTATTTATATATAAAAATATATTTAATTTATTTGAATGTACTCATGTGAAAAAAGAAATGTAATTATATATATACACACACACACTTGGTATGTATACATATATATATGTAGGTGAACAATTTTTTTGTGTTGTTGTATTTTTAGCACCCATTGTTATGACAAAGAGAAATATTGTTTTTTTTACTAGAGACTAAATTATATATATGTAATGCTTAAATTATAAAGTGAACAATAGCAGATTAGTAGAGTTGAGATTTCAGATTAGGGCTTAAATCATGTGTAGTGTTTGGAAGTTAAAAGAAAAGCAGAGTAAGTGGCTGGGCTGCACAGGGTTTTAAACCTTGCATGAACTTTTTTTAGTAGAGACTATGGCCGCTTTGATTTGTATGTATGTGGGCAGGGTGGGGCAGAGCCCCCCATAGCTTCTGTTTGGGGGTTTAATCCCTTACCGAAACCCCCTTACTTTGTATGCCTGTTACATGCTGTGTGTGGTCTTTTCTCAGTCGCGACTGCGACAGTTTAAATGATGGACACCGACCATTTCTAGGGCTCGGCCCTACAGACGTTTTGGCTACTATTTACTACTCAGCCTCATATAAATGTATTCGGCCTATGTTAATGTATATCTATGCCTATAAAATAATAGGTGTATATATATATATATCCCAAAGTGAATAATATAACCAGAGTCACCTGTGTATATATATATATATATATATATATATATATATATATATATATATATATATATATATATATATATATATATATATATATATGAACTTGTTTACATATGCCTAATGATGCTCTAGTTTAATTTAAAAATCCTTTGTGTAAACTATCTATTCCCTTGTATATATAATTTAAAACCAGAGAACATAATGGAGGTATTAGTAAACTATATCTATAAGGAATTTTTTTTGTATCTTATAGAAACTTGAGACCTGTGCTTGCACTCTTCACACAAATAGATAATGGAAAAATAAACTTGGGAAAATAAAATAAATGTTAGTGATCAACTTGTGCAACCTGTAGGAACACACTAGAAAACTTAGATTCTTGAGAAATTCTCCATTTGGGAAGGTACCTTCCCACTTGGCTTCTCATGGAGACGTGCAACCAACCAAATGAAACAACTTGAAAATGAGATCAAATGGGACAATTTGGTGTTTTTATAATGATATATCTAGGGTTTGGTGCCTTAAGATTAGAAGATGGGTTAACTTAATTAAATTGGTTTTGTATGTGCAACCCCACTTGGGTTTGAGTTCCCTTTTGTCTTATATGGGTGTGGATATTATTCCTTTTATTTAATTAATGGTATTTTGAGTTGTGCACTTTATGAAAAAACTAGATTATTCCCATGTTGAATGTATTAAATAAACCCTTTGCAATTTTAATCACATGTCAAAATTAAAACTATAGTTGCGGGCTTTTAAATATTTAGTGGTGTTGATTTGTTTATTGATTTAAATTATTGGGCGAGTGTAAATAGACTTCACATAAGCATTTTAATTATTTAAATTTGAAAGGGGTTAGAATGTAGATTTTATTTTAATTTAATTTTGCAAACATCCTATAGTTGATGATATGGCATTATGCTGTCAAAATCACTATAGCATTTATTCTATTTTGACCCATTATGCTGCCAAAATTTATCTAGATTTAATTGAGTAATTGTTTATTACTTAGTTTGATTAATTTATTTCGTTTTGCAATAAATGTTAGATTATTGTATAAGTCATAAATTGTCATTATATTATTTAAATGTTTAGACCCTTAGGACTTTAGTGGACCTAAGGTTAGATTTTTGATTTATATCAAAATTGACTCACTTCATTTTAGTGACTATAGGGTTGGAATCCGAAACATAATGTAACCCTCTTAGTGTCGCTCTTTGCAACACATGCCCCCTTAGGGGCTTGCGTTTCGTAGGGATAGTGAAGTGTGTGTCGCATCATTCTGTTATGATTGACCTTCACTGCCTTTGGGCGATGCACATGACGTTAGTTGTTGAGACAACTACATTGTGTGCGCATGTCACCGAGCGCGCATGTTGCGTGTGAGGGGGTTTGTAGAGTCAGGTGGGCAAATTTTTGGTAATTTGTGTCGTGACCACATGGCAAATGTGGACATGACATGTGGTTATCATGTCATAACCACATGGCGTATGTGGACATGACAAGAAAAGAGTACACGTATGACCAAATTGTAAAAGTTAGAAGATAGGAGATTTAGTATATAAACTTGCATTAGCTCCTCGATAATAAAATTATGATCCACTTCATGTAAAAGTGCTTCTATAATTCTAATCATGTAATTCATTAGAAAAGTATTTATGTTTGATCTAATTTTTATTGACGTTAAGTCAGAAAGGACTTTTGGAAAAGATCTGGAAATTTTGAAAAAACATTATAGATGAAGTTAAAGCGAAATAGATTCACTGTGATATTGATAGTGTGATCTACACTTATTTGATTGATTATTTATGGCAAGTTATGTTGTAGATTTAGCTTGAGCTACTAAGGACAACAACTAATTTAAAGGGGGAGAAATGTTATGGGAATTTTTCTCCAAAGTGAAAAGAAAGTTATTTTTTTTGTGAAATAACCCTTTCAAATTAAAAGGGAGATAGAAAAACAAAGTTTTTTTATGACCCTTTAATTAAAAGGGGGATAATAATATTTTTTTAGATTCCTTTTTAAAGGGACAAATAATAATATTTATTAAATAAACTAAAGAAGACTTTTGTGGAAGGATGTGATGGTTTGAAAACCACCTCTTAAGGGATTATATAAAGCATTTATGTGAGACTTGGAAAGGGCATGAAGATCACTCAAAGAAGGTGGTTTGGTGGACTATGGGTATTAGAGAAGGGGCATATAGAGTATGTCCAACTCGAGGTACAAAGTACACTTGGGATTGTCTTGGCCAGGGCTTGTTGAGTGGTTGCTCTATTGTGCATGTTTTACATGCTATGTTTTGAACAAGAACTATTTCCTCCGAGAGTTTTCCATAATTATGAGGGCTAAGACCACTAAAATCTTTTTAGGGCAAAAGTGGCATTTCCAAGTGCTCCGATTCAAATAAGTACTTAACTTTATATATGTATGTATTTATGTATGTATGTATGTATGTATGTATATACATGTATGTGTGTATATATGTATACACATAATTTAATTAAATTCTCTAAACATCTTATTTGTTCCCTTTCTATAATAATCATATTGCTAGATATATGTGTGTGTACGTGTGTATATATACGTGTGTATATATGTATATACATGTGTATGTATGTATATGTATTTATATATTGTATACATATATGCATACATATATGTGTATGCGTATATACATACATATGCATATATGTATACGTGTATATATGTATACATACATATACATATGTATGTATGTATACAAAGATATGCATACATGTGTGTGTGTGTGTGTGTGTGTGTGTGTGTGTGTGTGTGTGTGTGTGTGTGTGTGTGTGTGTGTGTGTGCATACACACATATTAATGATGGTGGTCTTAATGTGCTAAAGTCTTAAACTAATTAAAGTTGATAAGCACACATTTTTTTCTTCTAAATTATAGATACACTTTATAATATTTAAATTCAGATAATAGTATTGACAAATCCACTATCATACAAAATTAACTTTGATGTATTAAATCTATCCAATTTTATACTCTAGAGAAAAAGTAGCATTACAAAACCCATCCATGTGAAAAAACATTTCATATTAAGCAATTGAGTCCATGATCATATCAATTTTAGGAAGTCGAAAGTCATCCTTAGGTGCAACTTTTTTCAAATCTCTAAAATTTATGCATATACAAATATGACCATTAGGTTTTGCCATAGGAAAAATGTTAGATATCCATGGTGAATAATCAATGGGATAAATGAAATCAACTCATAACGACATTTGGATATCTTGCTTCAACAATAAGGCCATCTTAGGGTGCATCGTTTTAATTTTATGTTTCATGCGTTTCACCCCCAAAACTAAGATAATATTATGCATGATAATGTCACTAGAAATGCTTAGCATGTCCTCATAAGGCCATGAAAATAATTCACTAAACTCATGCAAAAGTTGTGAATTACACTCACTCTCACTATGGGACAAATACTTGCCAATCTTTAGGATTTTATCTTTATACTCTTATCCATTTCCACATCTATTTTGTCAGCAATAATTAATGCACTCCTATTCTTAATGAAGGGATTTGTTGGTAAGCAATTAAGAATTTCTTTCATTAATTAAGCTTCATCACAGGAAGATAAAGTTTCCCTAAAATAAGAACATTTGTTTAAAGCAAATGGGAATCCTACATCACAATGAAAATAAGGCAAATTAGCATAAACACCCATATATTCTTCTAGGGACTATTCATCACTGAAAGTATCTACTTGAGGAGGATATTGTACTAAAGATGAATAATTTAAATCTAGATATATTAATGGAATTGGAAGATCCTCCTAAAGTGTAGGCATTGAAACCAAATAGTTCCTTTATTTTTGTTAATTCTTTGATTATTTAATCAAACGAGGAGGGACATAACCTAAGCATTCTACTTTGCATTGATAAATTTACTTTGTAGGTTCACTTATTCCTTGTTGATTAATGCCTACTTTGTTACTTGTTATAACCACACTTATGTAGGATTTGAAAACCACACCCATACCACTTACTAAGTGATGGAAGGAAAGCAAAGATTCATCATTACTACATTAGTTTTCAATTTTCTATCACATGCACATGCTTTCTTAGGATGTTGTTCAATATTAGTAGCAAGATTTGATCAAAGTCATTTCTCAAATATATGATGATCCACAAGCAAAGGAAGAATATCAACATCATTATAATTAATTGTATATTCTCCCACATTCAATCCAACATAAATCAAGAGTACCCTAATCATATTCATGATCAACATTAGGATTAGATTGAGAAGTGTCTTCTTTGCATTTAGTTTGTGCTTTTGTCAATGGGTTTTGAGGAACAACTAAACTTTGAGTTTCAACCAACTGACAAAATTTGGAATGATTTTCATGAGCATTGATTATATAAACTTATCTTTGTAAACAAATTTTAAAGACCAATAAAGAGTAGAAAATAAAACTCTCATGGCATGTATTCATGGATGTCCCAAAATAACATTATATGCTAATTGCATAGGCAACACATGAAACAAGGCATCCAAAATAATAGGTTCTAGTATAAGGGGCAAAGCAATAATACCTGATAATTCATGCCCCACATTATCAAATACCTCGATGGTAACTTCTCAATTCTGTAAGTTAGAAGAATTAACCTTGATCTTGTCTAAGAATTCTTGACTACATATGTTCAATCTCAAATTGTTATCTACTAAGGCACATTTTATAACAATATTTCCATATCCAATCATAATATGTAATGGTAAATGCTCATGAATAATGGATGGATTAGGAAACTCTTTAGACTTAAACATAATGGTTTCATCATTACCACAAATTGATTCTAACATGGTTGTAACCTCTGTTGGTTTCATACTTAATTCAATAGTGGTATTTTGCAAAGCCTCTTGAAAGATCCCCTTATACATCTCAAAAGTATGCACTAAATCCCACAGAGAAATCTTAGCTTGAGTATTTTATAATTAATTGATAACATCATACCCTTTGTGTGACTTAGTATATAATTTACGTGTAGGTGGTAATTAATGCTAATTAGGTGGCAAGGATTTTTGACTAGGCACTTGTTATGGACCTCTACCCAATTTTTTATATATGACCAACCATATGAAAAACACTAGAAACTGCTTCGAGTACAATAGTTTTTTGCACATTATAATCAAGTATTTTATTTGATGCAAGTGGCTTAAATTGAGAAGTGGTTGTTGGACCATTATTAGTGGGTTCACTTAAGAAGCACCAATGGTTGGAAAGGTTTAGATTTAGATTTAGAAGTAGCCTCTTTTGGAATGTCATCTTGTAGAACCAAGGGTTGAAATATAGAAGAGGAACATGGATGAGGAAACGCGCTCCTATATTTCTTAAAGATATCAAAGTATGTCACACACAACTTGTTTGCGACTTAGGCAACATAACATGAAGAAGTAAATGAGCCATAATGTATTATTTTTGAAGATGTATCACAAATTGCCACATAATTTCCCATTACATTTATAAGGAATGCCCACTAGAGGATGAAGAATATAAAATTTTAACAAGCACACTCTAGGCCATCTAAAGAATCCATGCACACAAGAATTTTCCAAACAATGATATAGGGAAAGATAAGCATCAATAAACATAGTATACTGCTGCAAATCAAATATGATCAAGTGTAGACATATAAATTACTTCTTAATCTAGCATCATGTACATGTAAAAAAATAAATCTATTGAAGCAAACCCATGTGAAAACCATTAAGCCATTCTAAGTTAGGGTTTTGTAATGTAAATCAACTGTAGAAAGCATACACCTAACAAGGGGTGGGGCTAAAGACAGTTCAATAAGTAAAACATCGTAGATATAAAATTATTACTAACCAAATCACAAGGGACATCATCACAAGATTATGATTTGGTGGAAATGAGGCTATCATGGAAGATGACATACAAATGAGTATCATCACGAGTCAAATTATGTCTATCCATCATGAATTTAGATAAAGAGGGATCCATAGAAACTTTAAATTTAAACTATAACTAGACAAATTTTAAAAAATAGATCTAAACAATCAACAAAGAAGGATACATGGGTACCTTAGGTGTGATTCAAGACTTGAGGTTCACCAAATGTAGGGATAAAATGAACTCTCTATGATTATTTTAAAGGTCTAACAAAATAATAAATTAATTAATAACAATCAAACCCTAAACTAATTAAATAGTTGAGAATTGAAACATGTATTGGAAATAAAAGAGATAACATATGCTTAGCTATTTCAATGTGGCTTTGCCACTTATGCCCTTTAATTGATTGATGGGCTTCCAGACTAGATAGATTCAGTTTAGACATGATATCAAAATGTTGTGAAGGTGATAGAAACAAACTAGTGCCAAGATTTTTAACTATTGAGACAAATTTGCACCTGCATTCTAATTCAATTGACACAATTACATCTTATGTGCACGATCTCATCTTTGCATCAAAGGATCTTTGAAACCACTCCACCCCTTCCTTTACCCACATCTAAGAGAAATGTGGAGTTGACAAGCACCCTAGGGATTTGTTGTGCATAGATAAAAGTATGAAACTTCCTTGAATCCAAATCAAACCCCTTTGTTGTTGTGTATAAGATTGAAGACACATAAGGCAAGTGATCCAAAATGCTTATGATCCTATAGTATTTATCAGAAATGATGCAAGCCTGGTATGACTACTTGATAATGTGTTGGAAGGAGTCTTTTTGACAACCAATGCACAATCGCTAATGTCACAATGCTTGTCTTTAAATACAAGATAATATGCATTCAATTTAAAATGTTTTGGTATGCAAGGCAACATGAATCAATCAAGTTAACTATAAAAATGATAAAATTTGACTTGGAGAGGTGGGATAGGACTGCACGTGTGGATTTATCCATGGAACAAAATTACATCTATAGTCTAATCTAGGAGGGGAAAAACCTTGTGAATTGGACCAATTTAGTTGTACATCTAAAATAAATGGGATGTAGGGTGGAAAATGCTCAACAATGGTTCACTGTCCACAAAACATGACAAATTGAGCATTAAGAAACTTTATTTATGTTAAGGCCAAAAATTAGTGCAAACACAAGAGTGTAAAAGGCCGAAGTATACACTTTTCTCCTCTTCAATTAGTATCATTACTTAAAGGTGCTTGTATGATAACATATAGTACAACTTGAGTTGGCCTATAATAAAGATTTGTGTACTTCATTTTAGAAATCATACATTCGTATCCAGAGGGGTAAGGTTATGTCTTAATTAATAATACACAAGTAAATTAAAAAATAACTCCCATATAATGCTTACATTTAGGGGTCACATGCACCAATTTAATACCTTGATTGATAGCAACCTTAAAAAACTACCTTTACTTCTTAATAATTGCTCTTCTAAATTAATAAGTTTTTCTTCTAAATAAATTATCAATTGCTCTTCTTGCTTGTTAATGTAGATAAAAGGAAGAAACTTATAGTAGTGACCCGGAGGATGCAAACCACTAAGGGGAACACCATTAAAACAAGTTTCATTGAAAACATAAGCTTTGCCAAGTCACCCTATCTTTTGCATTGACCAAAGTTTAAATTACCAATTTTTTTTATATTAACCAAAGTTTAAATTACAAAATCTTTTATATTGATAGAAGTCCTTTTATTTAACTAACCCTAATTGGTAAAGCTACAACCAGTGGACCTCATCCCTACTCTTGAAAAAACTCAAATTAACACCATAAATATACTAGTATAGATATCTTACATACATCTATCTATAAAATGTTGAGAGATATCACTGAGTTAATTACACTCCACCCCTTACTGCTATTGTAATTACGCCTCTTAACACAATAGATACCCAATCCATGACAACTTAGTGTCTATACAAGTCACCTAATCTTGGTTGGAATGGTGACAACCAAGTGAATGGAATTTGTAAGACAAATATTTACTAAGCCTAGTTGGGTCATGGGCTCCACCTCCCACCACAAATACAAGTGAAGCTTTTGTAAATTGCATCGTTTTGTAAGTAAATAAATAAAAAAAATATAGGAATCTATTATATCTGTGGGGGTATTACCTAGTCACGGCACCAGAGCCATTTCAAGACAAGGGCGTGCAGAACGAGTTGCAGGAGTTCCATTTGAAGCTGTTGGATTTGATGAATAGGCAGGGGCGCTAAATTTGTGTTGTGTCCATTTACCAAGCTCAAATCCATTCATCTCTCTTCAAATCCTGATTCCCATCGCAAGAGCAACATGATCTCACAGTTCTTCGTGCTCTCACAGAGGGGAGACAACATTGTCTTCCGGGACTGTAAGTGCTTTGACTATCTTATCAGAAATTTCCAAATTGTGCCTTTCATCTATTCATTTATTTATGTTTTATGCGATCTCAGAGGGTCGGTCATAGGATGTGGTTGTCCCTGCTAGTGTAGTAGAATACAAACCAACGATTTTTGATGGCGCAAGCAATTCATTGGAAACTTAGGGTGTGGTTCTTGCATAGATCTGAATTAATCAGTATTATATAGTTGTTTGTGATGTGAAATTCATATAAGAGGCTAGGGCTCTGTATTAAAAGAACGTTAATTTACATCGCTGCCTTTGTCAAGGGCCCTGTAATTGGAATATGTAAACCCAATTCGTAGTCCCGTGAATGACATCCAAACCTGCATAGATCCCTTTCATCCCCGAAATTCACGAGTAATAAAAAAGAGCCAATTCAGTTGCATACAATGTGCTTATTAATAACAGATATTAATAGATGTTAGGAATACTTTCATCAAGATATGGCATTATAATGTGCTTTCATTGAGTGCAACCGTGGCTAGCAAGGCACCCCCCTTTTCCTTCTTTTTGTTGCGACCACCTTACTTGATTTCCTTGCAAGAGAGGGAACTGGATTCGGCGAAGCAATACATTGTAATGGTTTTTATGCTTATGTTTGCACTACCAGGATTTGACCCTCCCCTGCCAAGAAAAAGGGATTATTTCTTTCGTGCACTTCTTTATATTTTACTATTTACCCTTACCAAACAGCGTAGAGACAGTCACAATTCAACTGGAGAGATAATGCACAAGGCACAATCAAAATTCCCACTCACAAATCTTTTCCTTATCCAGAGATGCTTGGCCAGAAATCTTCCTGGAAAGACCTTTAAAGCAGATGTAGCAAGGGAAATATTTGATTTTTTCTCTTCATCTAACCTATGAAGAAGAAAAAGTTTAAAGAATCCCATAAACTCCCCAACCCCGCCCCCTGCCCTCCAAATTCATATCCTCTAATTATAACCTCCTGAAGTCCACAGAGACCCGAGGATCTGTAGGCAAACTCTTTTGTTGATATACACTAAAACTGTTCCAGCTGCAACTCTTTTGTCCGTCTCTGGTTCTATCTTTGTGTTTGCAAATGGGGCTTAAAGTGGAGAAGAGGGTCTTCAATGCCTCAATACTCTTCTCATGTAGAAGATATTGAAGTGGCAAGTATGAAAGCACAAGCCTCTCCTGAAATTATAATGACAAAAACAGTGAGGGTGTCAGGTATTTCCACCACCCTAAACTAGTAGGACCTTTTGTCATTTTTAGTGATGTTGTCACTTGAACTAGAAATACTTAATTGTCCATTATCTTCTCTAAGAAGCTTTAAAGATGACACATATATTTATATGATGCTGTAAAATTGCACTGGCTTCCTAATCTGTTCATTGCCTCAACCCCCAGGTTGACAAGGTGATTAGCAGGTTTTATTACTGCTTCATCTGATATGGCCAATTTTGACCTTAGAAACGGTTTTGAGAATTTTTGCTATATTCTTCCATTTCCAGTTCCGCCTTTCCATTATTCACGGCAAGTTTGATGCCTTTCAACAAGGCTCTCCTCCGAGCCGTGGCTTGTGGTCTTACCATAATCCTCATAATAGGATAAACATGTTGGGCTGTTCAAGTCTCTGAAAACCATTCCACCTCCTGCTGGTCTAGGATTACCTATAGTTGGTGGCTTGTATTTTATCACACTTTTTGATTGGACTTTAGAAACCACCTCTTCATTAGGAGAAATTGCAATGCCATTTTCCAGTTGGCTGCTATATGATGTTCTTGAAAATTTATCTTTTTGGTCTGTGGGTAGCCAAGCCCTAATGAGTTCACCTATAAATGCTTCAATTTTTGTAGTAAATCCTTTGTGAACTTTGTTTCTTGAAAAATCCTCTTATTCCTTTGAAGCTGAAATTTCCAAATAATTGTTGACAGTTCTTTTCTTCATATCAACTTCAGAGGCTGTGACTTTACTTTTGGATACCAATCTTTTATGCAATCCATTACCTTTAGGTGGGGTACTCACTCTCCGTTAAACCTTTGGAAGAAGCACTTCCAGATCACTCTCTGTTAAGCCTTTGGAAGAAGCACTTCCAGATTTTAAAGGCGATGGAGCAGTGGCCAAATATACGAGGTCCATTTTCCTAATCATTCTAACACATAATGCACATGGATGGGCCAATCCACCCTCCCCTGTATAAATTATCCTTTTTAAGATGTTATTTCTCACATCCAGCACCAAAAAAGCATTAACCTTTGGAATTGCTTTTTGGTCTACAATTTTGGGAAGCTGTTGATTCCGTTGACTTGCTCACACACTATTATTTTGTAACCTTCTTTCACACCGAACATTCACAGTTTTGACCCATTCCATTCAAGCTTATCTATTGAATTTCTTATAGGAGTTGGATAAGAGATTGGAGAGCACCAATGTTTTTGATACCTGTTTCAATGTATCCATGCAGACTTTTATATTCTTCCAATGACATTTCTTCATTGATGCACTTAGGGCCTTGAAATCCCTAGCTTGGTCCAGCAGAAACTAAATTATCCTATCCCCCCAATAGAAACTGATCTCAAGATCCCTGCTCACTTTCCATTTGAGAAAGGAGGTAATTAACTCATCATTTGATCTAATGAAGTTCCATATGGTTGAGCCTTTTATACAATTCAACATATTGGATATTTGAACTAAATGCATGGAGTTAAGATGTTGGGATTAGGTGTCATACACCTCGCAATTTCTAATGTTCATATTTATTTATTTATTTTGTATTATTTATATGCCCACATGGAAATTAGCATCCCACTTGATGTGGCATTGTTGGCCACATGAAATGTGTATTATGATGTATCTTAGAGAGCATCTATATTATGTAAGATGCGTGAGAGCATCAATGACATTCTATGATGCGTGTGAAATTTTATGACATGTGTAAGAGCATGCAAAGAGGAATATACAAAGTGGACTACACAATTGACCAACGTATGGCATGTAAGTTTGACCTGCCATAAAGCATTTTGGCTAAAGTTGGAAAAGTCCAAAGTGTAGCACCCAAGTTTGGTGGGTGAAATATTCCATACAAATTACATTTTAATGTTGTTTTTGTTGACCTGTCATGAGGGGGCCTTGGAATTTGTGCCATGAGGTTGGACACCACTTTTGGGCTCATGGATTTGGCACGTGGTTTTTGAAAACCATTAATGGTTTATAGGTTTGAATTTGCCTATATATTAGATGTATAGGTTGGTGGTTTTATACAAAAGGGGATGCACTTGTACTTACAGGGCTATGTTGCCAAATTCACTCCATGAAGCCAGTGGTTGGAGATCTCCTCCTGATAGAGCGTTGATACTTATATGGTCTTGTAATAGATTTATTGCTAATAACACATTGGGTGTACTTTGGAGGTTGGGTTTTTCCCATAAGGGTTTTTCTAGGGTATATCTTGTGTTATGTGTTATTTTCCTTGTTATTCTTTACATCCGTAACTTATTGCATTGATTCTCTCATAGGATTAATGTAGCAACTATCCAGTTTTCTTTCATTTGGTATCATAACCTAGTTTTGGGCTATAGAAGGTGACACCTTCCTTGTGGTATTGATCTTTGTTTGAGAGGAAGCTCGGCCTAGGTGATCTTGCTTTTCAGGCATAGAGAATAGAAACAAATCAAGGATATTGTGATTTGGCAACACTATATTTTATAGTTGTTGAGGTTTAAAATGGAGAATTTTGTTGCATGTATGATCAGTGCATTTGAATGTTGTTGTGTGCATGATCTATGGGTTGCATGTGGTTGCATGCATGATCTATAGGTTGCATGTGGTTGCATGCATGTTCAATGATTTTGCATGTGCTTGCATGTATGGATTTGTTGGTTGCATGTTGTAAATCTATGTTGTAGTGGACCTACATGGATGGATACACAAGTTGCATGTGCTTGCATGTTGTGGATTCATGGAGTATTGGTTTTGCATGGACTTGCATGTTGCGGAATGATGGGGTTTTGGGTCTGCATGAACTTGCATGTTGCAGATTCATGGTTGTTTGGGTCTGCATGGACTTGCATGTTGTGGACTCATGGTTTGGGTTTGCATGTATGTGCATGATGTGGATCCATGATAGTCCATAATTTAGATTGTGAATTTGGTGTTTTAAAGATTTTTGGGTATTTAAGATGTGTTAATGGAATCAAATTTGCATGTATAATTTTCCAAGTTTTATGTTTAATCAAAATTTGTGGTGTCGTAGGTCTGTTGAAAATCATTTTCTCAAATTGTAATTTCGGAGTGTTCTCCGAATGGGGGGCACTTGTAGATTTGCATGCATGCTTCAAGCATGGTTAGAGGAAGTTGGTTGCAACTTGCTTGGTGCAAGAGTGTTGGTACGTGATCAGTGACTCAACATTTTTGTAGTGGTTCTTGTTGGGTTCCTGAATTGTGGTTGTTCCGTGTGGATTTTTGCGGCATTTTGGATCTGGGTGTGTTTTGGATCTAATGTTTGTGTTGTGGGAAAAATCTACACTATTTTTATTGTTTTGTTGTTGTTGATGGAGAGTTGAATTTGCATGTTTTTGGGTGTACATTGTTTTGGTGCATTTAAGATGTACTGGTTTGAGATTTGTGAGTTTCATGGTTTTATTCTAAGTTGCCGGTCTTGGTATGGGTTCGGGTACGAATACGGGGTTCGGGTATGGATACGGGGTTTGTGTATGCAAATACGACAATTTTTTTTGGCCCAGGCACGGTATGACAATACACACACATATATACATACATGCATGTATGTATGTATGTACGTATATATGTATGTATGTATGTAATACATATATACGTACATACATACATACATGTATGTATGTACGTGTATTATATGTATGTATGTATTAAAAAATTTAAAATCATAAAATATAAAAACATTGATACTCATAATTGCCAAAAAACAAAATATTTAAATACCTCATAATTTGCCAAAATGGAAATATTCAAATTCATAATTCAATGATTTGTCAAATGTCAATACACAATGAAAATTCAAAATTACAATCATTATCAATATTCAATATTCTTCATGTGTGTTTTGGCCTTTTGTGTTTGTGAAATGAGTGAAAAAAGTTGTTATGCCCTCACTTTAGGGTGAATTCATGCTTTTAGAGGTTTTTTTTATATAAAAAATTGTAAAAAAAGTTTTTTTTAAAAGTTTGGGTGCCCAGGTGTTGCAGTCCCTTTGGGTTCTGCTCGGGTTCTCATAGGGTACTGCCCGGGCACCCTGGGAGAACCCAAAGAAGAATCGGCCCAGGACTAGTACCCGGACCAGACCCATACCGGTATAGGGGGTGTTCCTGAGGAACCCAGTAACATAGGTTTTATTTGGTTTTAGTAGGAGTATTGGCCATGCGTTATGTCACCTTTGGAGGTTGAATGTGTGTTGGTTTTGTGGGTGCCATGTTTGTGTACTTGCATGTGCATGAAAACTTGGGAGCACATCTACGAAATGTTGATGGTGTCATGTGTGTGAAACAAGGTTTTGTTGTAGATTGTTTGGATAGCATAGAGTTGTAGATTTTGGCTTTTTGGCCATCATGGTGTATTGGCTGACCTGTAGAGGGTACTTCAGGTCACCTGTAGTTGACCTATAGAGGTACTTTGGGTCACTTGTAGTTGACCTATAGAAGTACTTTGGGTCACTTGTAGCATACCTATAGTTGCACTTTAGGAACCTATAGCGGTTGACTATGTTGTCATGAGAGGCTTCTGGATCTCAGTTCAGTGGGAGCTCGATATAAGAACATAGTTAGTGGTGATAGACTATCTTTTGGGTTGAAGATGGTGACCATGATGCCATGGAAGCTCTTGTGCGCAATTGGAGTTTTGGCATGACATGTTTGAGCTTGCAAATTTGTCATAGAGATGTTTATCACAGTGCTATGGGTAGCTTTGGATCATTTTTAGTGAGAGCTTTGGTAGTGATGTGTATGTCAGTTAGAGACAGATGATCTTTAGTTCTTTGAAGATGGTAGCAAGTTTCTTGGTGTAGTTTTCTTTTGGGGAACTTGTTGTACACTTGCAACTTTCTTGTAGCAAACTAGTCCTGATATGGATCTATAGTGGACATAGAGCAATCCTATAGTGGACTTGCAGCAAGTGGATTTGTTGCTTATGTTTTAACTGTGAGTTGGATTTGTTGGTTGTAGATAGATATTATCTTTAGGGTTTGGAGATGTTATCACGATGCTTTGATTAGCTTTGGTTCACTTTTAGTGAGAGCTTTGGTAGTGGTGTGTTATTGGCCATGGTGGACTCTAGATCACATTTTTGGAGTTTTGGCATGATATGGATGCTTTTGAGCAGATCTTTTGGTTGGATACATATAATCTTCTGTTGTGAAGATGTAAATCATGATGCCATGAGAGGTCCTTAGTTCTATGCTGATCATGCAATGGGAGTTTTGGTAGTGATTTGAGGTAGTCTTCTAGTGTTGAGTATCAATTTGCCTTGGAGAGCTTCTAGATATTGAGGTGTTGCAGTTGGAGTTCGGTTGGCATTAGATGATTGGTGGGGTACTTGTTGATGCTAGATGGATTTGGGTGAGGTTGAAGATCTCTTAGATATTGGAGATCAAGTGTTGGAATGCTGACTCTTTGGACCAAGTTTCAACAAAAAGATTGAGGAGCCTACACTTGGAGTTGGACATGAGTTCAACATGGACACAATAAGGAGATTGTTTGTATAGAGAGTCAATGTGACTGGGAGCTTCGTAGGAGGAACAATCTCATACCCCCACTCTTGAGGAGGTCCACTTGGTAGAGAATGATTGATGGGTATCACCCACTTGGTTTTCAGATGCATTCTACTTTATGCTTTGTCTTTATGTGAATGAGTCTTGAGTTGTGGATGTTAGTTCCAAGGACTAGTTTGAGAAGTACATGGCATGGTTTTGTTTTTTTGTTGTCTTGTTACGTTTATGGGTCTTGAGCTATGGAGTTAGTTTTGAGGACAGGTTTGAGGAGTGCAAGGGATGGCTAGTGGCTATGGGCACATTCCTTGGTTGTGCGAATGGATGTTAGTATGATATTCCTTTTAACTTGAGAAGCTTACATCTCTTTCAGTTCTTTGATCTATTGTTGTTTTGTTTGACCTTGGGATTGAACAATTAGATGTTGAGATGAATTTTTTGTATGAGGATTTAGAGGTGGAGATCTACTTGTCACAGCTAGAGCACTTGTTGGTGTTGATAGAAGAACATGTAGTTCAGTTTGCAGATCAATGAGTGTTCTTTGACACTAGATGAGATAGAGGACATGAGCCACATCCTTTATGTGAATGCTCTTGGTGGACTCATGAGCCACATCCTTTATGTGAATGCTCTTGGTGGACTTTTGTATACCATGGTTAGCACTAGACCAGACATTGTCCAAGCAGTGGGAGCTCTAAGGAGGTATATGTGTCCATGTTGGTCAAGGATAATTGGATTGTGGTATAGAGTCTTGAAATCATGAAAAATTGACATGAAGGAAATGATAACAAATGCAAACCTCATATCGACTCACGATCCATTGATAAGGTGGAGAGTGCCGCACTCGAAGCACTCTAGCTTTACCCAAATAGATGATTGTTGATTGCTCGATTCAACAACATGACGATAGGATAGGGATTGGTAGATGAATGATTGGATGAATGCAAGATAGATGGATGAGAGATTGAGAAGAAATTTCGACAACATGTGGATACTAGAAGAAGATTCGTTGCAAATGGCTCAAGAGAGGCTACCTTTATAGAAAAGGCAAATTCGAATGGATGGATAGGATTGCAAGTTATGTTGGATGATATGGACGGTCAAGATCGATTAGGGTTGGATTAGGGTTTCCCACTCAAAGAGGGATTGTAGTCACATGACAAGTGTGCGATGGAGAATAAAGGGAATCTAATTCAAATATTTTATTTGAATTAGTTGTGCATGTGAAGGGGTATTAAGTGGGAGATGAGACATGTGACATGTGTTGCAATGTTATGAGAGTTGAGGGAATAATTCAAACTTTTAATTTGAATTATGTTAGACATGTGACTAGGTGCAATTAATTAAATAAATGGGATTTATTTAATTAATTAGGAATGTGATCAAGTGGGATTAATTAAATAAAGTGGGTTTATTTAATTAATCAAGAAGGTGATTAAGTTGGACCAATGTGATTAAGATGAACTAGGACCTAGGGATAAATGGGATTAAGTGGGATGAGGTTAGATGAACTAGGACCTAGGGGAACATATACAAGTTCATGTCGACAATGTGTTGTGTAACTAGGACCTAGGGCAAAGACATACAAGGTCATGTGTAAACAAGACCTAGACAATTTTCAGTGTCTACAAGTCTTTAGAGGTTTTTTGTGTTACTTGTAACCAACTTGTAGGGGAGCTATAGGTCACCTGCAACTCACCTGAGAGATGGTATAAGTCATTTGCATCACACATGCAACAATGCTAGAGCAGACTTTGTATAGTACAATGGATATATAGGGGCTTGTAGATTGGGCAAGATATGTGTATGACAGGAGGTCTACTAGTGGATATGTGTTTACCTTGTTTTGTGGTGCAATTAGTTGGATGAGTGAGCGACAAGCTATGGTTGTTGTTCTAGGAGTAGAGCATGGGCTTGTTTCAGAAGAGTTTTTGCTTTAGTGATTGTGTTTGAATATTGGGTTGAAGTAGGATACAATGGTGATTATGTGTGATAGTTAGTTTGTCATCAGCTTGGCTTGGGATCTTATCTTTCATGTGTGGACGAAGGATTTTCACTTTGTTCATAACATGATGGAGGGTGAGAGGATTTTGGTCAAGATGGTGGTCACCTTGGAGATTCTTTGATAAAGCTCATGAGCACAAATGAATTTACTTGATGCAACATGGCTATGGGCTTCTTAACCCTTTGTAGTTAGTTCACTTTTGTTGGTTTGCCTTTTGCTCTTGCAAGGTATACGATAGATGAGAAAATGTTGGGATTAGGTGTTACACCTTGCAATTCCTAATGTTCGTATTTATTTATTTGTTTTGTATTATTTAGATGCCCACATGCAAATGGTTGTCCCACTTGATGTGGCATTGTTGGCCACACATAATGTGTATTATGACGTGTGTAAGAGCATCTATGACATTGTAAAATGCATAAGAGATTCTATGATGTGTGTAAGAGCATGCAAAGAGGGAGTTACAATGCGGACCATGCAATTGACCAACTTATGACGTGTAAGTATGACGTGCCATAAAACATCTTGGCTAAAGGTGGAAAAGTTCAGATGGAGCATCCAAGTTATGTGGATGAAATATTTCATGCAAATTATATCTAATGTTGGTTTTGTTGACCCATCATGAGGGGTATTGGAATTTGTGCCATGAGGTTGGGCTCCATTTTGGGCTCATGGATTTGGCACATGGATTCTGAAAACCATTTATGGTTTATAGGTTTGGACTTCCCTATATATTAGATGTGTGGCTTGATGGTTTTATGTGAAAGAGGATGCACTTGTACTTGCAGGGTTATGCTGCCAAAGTGACTCCATGAAACTAATGGTTGGAACTTGGAGATACTCTGATATTGTATTGTAACAGATTTGTTGCTGATAATACATTGGGCGTGCTTTGGAGGCTAGCTTTTTCTTGAAAGAGTTTTGCTAGGGTATATCTTGTGTTATGTGTTATATTCTCTGTTGTTATTCTTTAGATCTGTAACTTATTGCATTGATTCTCTCATAGTATTAGTATAGGAGTTGTCTAGTTTTCATTCATGAGATACTTAGCTCTTATTATTTTGTTCCAAAGACTTCCTTTGCCCTTCTATATCCTCTAGAACGATTTTTCTTCAGGCTGTAATCATTCATGATCATCTTTTAATACCTGCACCTCCATTCTTTTGGCAGACATACTACCTACCACTCCAAAAGATGCATATTTTCTTCTCCTTGGAAATTCCACTCCATCTAAAGATCTTTGCCAACTTTGCTGGCATACTTATCATCAACATCATGTAGAAAGGCATAGCTTAAAGAGTGGTCATAATAAGCAAAATCCTGCTAGCTAGAGACACCCTTCCCTTTCCACCCTGCAAATTTAGTTTGCACCCTTTCCAAGTATTGCTTCAATAATGTCCTAATGTTCCTTTTGTGAACAATGGTATAAGAAGATAGGAGTTGGGTAGGAGAACATTTATTTCTAGAATCTAAGTAAAAAATCTTTGTTGTTTCTTTTTTTTCTTCAGTTAACCTCTTGCTCTCACCTACCACCACTTCTCGGATGATCTTTTCCCTTCTGTCTAAAGACATTACCCCAAAACAAAACCAGAAAGCATCTCTCCGTTTTCAGCCAAAGGCTGGGTGGATTAAAATGAGATCTCTCCTCAGGAGGCCATCTACTTCCTGGACAATTTCAGCCCAAAACTTTTATAATGGCTACCTCCCCAGACTCAAATCAGGTATGTAAGGAGGATCTGAAATAATACATACAACATCTTGCACAAGAAAAAGTGATTAAGCCCTGCTTCCTAGCTAAGAGAGAACAACTGCTGTGTACACATGGAAACCCCCTCTGAAGGTGCAATTATCCTGGTAAGAGATGGAAAATAGTTTATGGCTGCTTGAGGAAACAGCCCTGATCTACAGATTTATAGGTGCTTTTCTTGGACTCAAAGAATTATGTTTGTGGCTACAAGAAAATTGGAAACCCATTGGTGCCCTAGATCTCCTAATGATGCCCAAGGGTTATTTAATGACAATCATCTTCACAGACCAAGAAAAAGTCCAAATCTTCTTAGGAGGATACTTGTTGATGAAAAAGCCGGGTCTTTTCATGAAACATTTGTCTCCAACGTTCAACCCAACATAGAATCTCCCAAACATAGTCCCAATATGGAGAAGACTTACTCTAATTACAGGTGAATCTTGACAATAATATTAAGTAAAATGGGAGGAGTCATTGGAGAATAGTGAATACATAACAATCTGTATTTTTTGAAAACATCCTAGGGTGCTGAACTATGCCAGGATCTGTGTCAACATAGATCTGGAGAAATCCTTCTGAGACAGAATAATGCTAGATCTGGCTGGCATTGAGTGGGAACAACCAGTAGACCATGAAAATATACATTTCAAGTGCAGATCTTGCTGTGAGCATGGGCACCTTGCATACCACTTGTCACATGCAAATGGAATGGAGGAGATCAGGGACACAAATATAAATTTTTAAGCAAATACTCAAGCAAATCTTGCACAAGGAATCAGTCTCCAACTTCCCCTTCACAGACATCCACAATATACAATGGAAAAAGGAGAGGATAAATTCCATAGAGAATATCAAAGAAAAGATAAAGTAGTCCCCAAGTCCACAACACTTAAGAAGCCAAGGCACAGAAAAGAGAACCCCACCTCCACATGAATATTATGGATGGACATAAATGAGAACGGGTCATCTGTTTCACCTCCATAGCAGACACCTCAAAAGCTGCCAACAATGCATTTAAGACACAAATTTGGTCTCATATGTGCATTTGGTGAGATTAATAATTGAAAAAAGAAAGTCTATAGTTGAACCTATTGATAGCATCTCAGACATAGACCTTAGCAAAGTCAATGACAATAATGCAAAAGACTAGCTTCCAGTTTCACTCAAAAAGGAACTGGAACCTCAGTCCTCAAGCACAGTTCAGGCAATTGAAGAGGTGAACATCTCCCCTTTGGGTTGGTACAAATATTATCATGGAATTTAAGAGGAGTTGGTTCCCCTAGCAAGTGTCACTTTCTCAAAAAATGGCTTTGTAAGAAATACTTGACAAGGTCCTTAAGAAATAATCAGATTTGACTTCTTAAGAAAACTGCACAAGGGAATCTGGGGCCTTAAGTAGATAATCTACTGTCGCAATGCCAAAACTATGATCCAATGGGATCATGCTAGGTGTGCCTACCATTTTTATGCTTCTTTTCCTTGGGGCTTAGTCTCCCACGTCTACTGCTTTGAGTTTCAATCTGATATATTTGTTGCGAATAAATAAATATTGCCATATATGAACAACAGAATCCATCATCAGAATTAGATCAGCCAGTTGTTCCATATCCAAACCACACTAAACTATTCTGATGGGATATTTTAATAAATTAATTCAACAAAAAGTCCTTTTCAAGGAAGAGAATGGGGTCTACAATTCATTAAAAGGTCAGCAGATGCTTTTCTGGATCTTCTCACTCACACCCAAATGGTTGACCTTGACAACACCCAGGTCACGAATTTGGTGCAACAGAAGAAAAGCAGAAATAAAATAGCTGGAAAGATAGACAAAATGATTATCTCCGAGGATTGGCTCATAGGAAACACTGAAATCAATCCCCAGGTGGTTGGCAAAACAACACTCTTGGATTATTGGCCTTTAGAGCTTGATTTTAACCTCAAACTCCATAACCCCCCCAAAAAAGTAATTCAAGATTGAGGACTATGTGACTTATCCACTCAGAATTCTATAGAAATATTGGGACATGGTGTAAGGAAAAGGGCCACATTAGAGGATCTGCAATCTACCAATTTATGCACAAGCTCACATCTGAAACAAAGACTCAAAATCTTGAACAAGCAAGTCTTTGACAATATTTTCCTAAAAGTCACACATTTACAATTTTACAGCAACAATTGGGCACCATTCAAAAACTTATTCTAGAAGAGAGGTTAACCTAGGGTTTAGCAAAAGGAGAACAACAACTGATCTACACTCTTACCCAGGCACAGAGAAAGGAAGCTTATTTTTGCAGTCAATGCGTTTAAAAGGGTGATACAGACAGCAATTCCACTAATCTGTTCTAAGCAAGCAGCAACAAAATAGCATTCAGTGTCTACAAACCAAACACGCTCATATCCAAGAGATTTGCTTTCGTCATTGAAGAGCTAAACAGGAGAGTCACAGCAACAATTCAGGTTGATGCAGTGGTCCCAAAGCTAATTGAAGAAGAAGACAACAGCACATTCATGCAGCCAGCAAAATAAAGGCAGAAATTAAATATATTGTCTTCTTCTTCCACAAGGATGAGGTTTTTGTAATTGATGGCTTTTCAGGTCTCTTTTACCAGGAATTTTGGGAGGTTATAAAATCAGATCTTATAGATTATAATGAACTAAGTTACCGGTTCAGGTTCGGGTGCCAGTATGACAAATTTTTTTTGGGGGTTGGCTTCGTTATGGGTATGTCCATACAAAGAACATATAAAAATCATAACTATATACATATTTGCAGCCTAAATAAACCCACCCTTCTTATTACTATTTGATTTTGCCTTAAAACCATAGTTCCATGGAGTTTCGGGGACAAGGACGGGGGGACCGGGGGGGGGGGGGGGGGGGGGGGGTGGGGCATGCGTTTCGGGGGCGGGGGGCCTAAATTTGGGGACGGCGGCGGGGGAGCAGTGCGCTGAAATACATATAATACTTGAAAAATTAGTTATAAAGAGATGTATAACTGTAGAAGCCCAAAGAATAAGTAAAGTTTAGAGTTTAAACACATTGCAATGATTTCATTGAACTAGTGAACATTGAAAATCAAAATATACGTAACTTAATAGACATTGGAACGAGAACTAGATGTTTCATAATTTGAATTTCATAATCATTGTTCATAATTACAATCAAGTTTCAACAATGTTCAAAATAGTAAATAGTAATACTAAATACTAAATGCCAAAATGGTTAATGGCCTCAGAATATTTATATCAATAAACTAAAAACGCCTCAAAATCCTCACCTTAGGCTTATTCCCAATTGATCGACGCAGCAGAACTCCACCCGGCCGTAAAAAACAATGAAATAAAGAAAAGAACAGGTCAAACATAAACTATTAAAGTTAGAGGCGTTTTAGGTTTTAGTTTCCTTGAAATTTAAAACAAAAAATGATTAAAAAATGTTTTTTCGGGGGGACCTGGGGATGTCCAGACGTCTCCCCAAGGAGAGACGGCGGGGGGGCGTTTCGCCTACGTCTCCCCGTCCCGAGGACGTCCCCCCTTGGGGGACGGCTGGTTTTTTTGGGGGGGGGGGGGACGCGTCCCCGTGGAACTATGCTTAAAACCTTTATAACCTATTTTTGAAGTAAAGGCAGTGGCATGTGTTGTATTGTAACTGCTCCCACCTTTGACTCGATGACCTGTCATTTGACTATTTTAAAATGCTCATGCCATTTGAATTGGGTATATTTTTTGAATTTAGTTATTCTCTTTAAAAAAGCTAAAGCACATTGAACCTCCGTCCTCTACCCTCTGCCTAATGCATCTTTGTTATAAATTAATGAAAATTAATACAACCTTCAGCGACACATGGAGATGGATAAACAGTGGCATGCCCAAAAGCAATGACAATCTTAGTTTGGTGAGTAAAACCGACAGATCCTTTGTAATAAAGAGAACTAGAGTGCATGATATTGCAGGTGAATGAACAGAAAACATATGAAGTAGTGATGAGATAAATTCTTGCTCATGCAAAGGTCAGATTTTTCCAAGGCAAACAAGGTTTTATATTTTTCACTCCAAACAATGGTAGTAGAGAAGTTCAGTGGGCAGTACAGGCAAACAATGATCTTGACATTCCGTGCAATTGAGCCAATTTTTATTCACGGGCAAAATCGAACGGGAATAAGGATGTCAAAAAATTAAAAGATTTAAAAAGAGCATCTAAATCTAGCCAGGAAATTAAACGGGAATAAGGATGTCAAACAATTAGAAGATTTAAAAAAAGCATTAAAATTTAGCCAGGGTTGGCCCATGTTCTGCGCGGGTCTTGCAAAATGGACCTGCATTCACCTAGGTCTGCTATAGAGCAAACCTGGCTGAATCCAGGTCTATTTTGTAGGATCCTGGCCAGCCCCATAGGGGATCTAGATCAGGTACAAATTGGACCCAGTTCTGGGGGCTTTTTTGAGTGAACTGGTAATATAGGTATTGAAGAATCAAGGCAAAACAAACAATTGCTCAAGGCCTTCAATGCCACAACTTTGGTATTAATATAGAAAAATGGTAAGGCTGAACAAATGGATCAATATGGACCCAGTGTAGTGCACAAAATAGTGTACAAAATTTTGGCTAAATAGATAGTTATAAGGCTGAGCTGCGTCTTGTTAAGATTATTACAACTTCCCTGACAAAGTTTGGCCCACCAAGACAAATAATAAACAAAATCTTTAGGGTGCAAGAAATCCTCCACCAACTATAGATCAAATAGAGGCATGGAGTGATAACAGACTGCTGGATAGAAAGCTAAATGGAGTGATAACATGTGTTTGGAAATTGAACTCTGATGGAGCTTCATGAGGTAAATCGGGACAGGCTGGAGTTGGGGTTGTTCTCTGGGACTCTTCATGGTCCTTTGTGCATAGGGGTTCTTTCTTTTTGGGGGAGCACTTTAATAATGAAGCAGAATGGATGGTGGTAGTTGAAGGTATTTCCTTGGTCGTTTCTTTGGGTTGCAAATGGTTGATTGTTAGGTGATTTTGAAATTGCGATTTTAGGCCTCCTAAAGAAATCTTGCCCTTGTTGGAAATGTTAGTCTTTTGGAAGAAGCTAATGCTTTGTGTGTCTCCTTTGAGGACGTTTTCTTCACTCATGGCTTTCAAGAGAACAAGGTAGTGGATTATCTGGCTAATCAGGGTATAGATCATGCTCCATTTTCAGCCTTGTTAAGTGATAGGGTGGAGTCACGGGAAGAGTTGCCCTCTTTGCTCAAAAGGAATGTGTTTTAACTTGATTTTTTATTTCTCTCATGTTTTGGCAGCCTCTGTGAGGTGGGTCTTTTTTCTAAACTATCCCTTGCTTGCCATGTTTCCCTTTTGTTAGGACAAACTATATGAAGGTGATGCGAACATTTAATCACTAGTTTGTAAGATTTTCCTCCTCTCTTTAGTATCATTACCTGGGGATGGTTTAATGTGGATGATCTTGCGTGCACCACTCTCAACTTGTATTTTTATTGTGTCTTGAGGGCCTACTCTGTGCTTTATCTAGTTGTGCTTTGTGGTTTCTTCTTGTCTCTCTTGCTATGTGGAGTGGGAAAGTATTGCTTTGTTAGTGGTATTATTCTTGGTATGGCGCGAAGGAGTGCTATTATGGGGAGGGATCTGCACTTCAAAGGCTTGGTGTCAAATAGGAGACTAAGTTATTTGATTGTTTGGTTGTTGGTTTGATCTCACTAATTAAACACATTTCGTGTCATGCTAGGGTGGAAGATATGGGAGTTGTGCGCTTGTGGGCCTATATAATGGAGGATTTTTTGCACGGCTTTGAGGCAAAAGTGGCTGATCTGGTGGCTAGGGCTTGGATGTTGAAGTTTTTGGTTTGAGAGGAGGGGCCCTTGGTGCTACTAGAGGAGGATGACTGAGCAGATATCCTTGGGCAAGATGTGACAGTTTCTCCCTGGGTGTCTAAATCCGAGGTAAGGACTCTGAAACAAGAACTTAAGGATGTGAGTCATGGGCTTCAGGAGGTCAAGAAATTTAATTTTGATATCCATTTGGTAGTCAAGAATCTCCTTGTTACTCGTACAAATGGCTTGCTTGAAGTGTCAAGCTTGTAATACTTCTCTTGGTTTGGAAGGTGATGTCTCTTGTAGGGCTGCGATTGCAAGGAGTTGGTTCTTGGAGTTCATTTCTCCAACTTGGAGGACCGTGGGTACCTTGTCTTCTTTGTTAAAGATGTAGTGGCTATGAGGGAGGATGGTGGTGCTACTGGTGAATTTGGTGGTGTAGCTGGTTGGGGGTGCTATAAGCTTGTCTTTTTTGTATTTGGGCCTGTGGTCATTGTTGTTCTGTTTTGTTTGGTGTATGAGATGGACTACTGTCTTATTGTGACGTTTTCACATATCGCCCCATTGCAAATGGGGACCCACTCTTTTTTTTCGCCTTCTGCCTTAGTTTTGCTTTAGTGTTTTGGTTTTCTTTGAGTTTGTAGGTTTGGTAGTATTGATTTGTCCAAGTTTCGCCAAGTTCTTGCTCAAATCCATGAAGTGATTGAAGAAATTGCCTAAGGGATGGATATTCAACTGAGGAATCCCTATGCCTTCATCCTGATGCATATCCTTGAAATCGTGAAATTGACTAAGTCTGATATCCTGAAGTCTGATGTCCTCAACTCCTGAAAACTGACTAAGTCTGAAATCTGGTGGATCCTCAAAAATCTAGAATCTGCATGTTAAATCTCATGGATCCGAGACCTATCTCAAACATCCTGAAAGTATATTTCAAATATTTAAAGTATAGGAAATTCAAACCTATACTTAAATATATTTTGAAATATACGTGATTCCAGGTATTGAAAAATGGCTAAGAAAAAATCGCAAATTCCAGGTTCATAAGGAAATTGCGAAATTCCAAGAGGTCATAAAAAATGCGACAGAGACTGTGTTCCAAGACTTGCGCCAAAGAGATTCCATGACCTCTCCAAAAGTCTGAAATTCCTCAAGAGGGTGAAAAGTGCGCCAAGAACTTGTTCCAGAGGAGGCCAAAAAGTGCGAAATGAAACTATTCCAAGGGGCACTCAAACGTGCGAAATCCTGAAGGACCTTGAAATTGCAAAATTCTAGAAGGAGCTTGAAAAGGTGAAATCCTCAAAGACCTGGAAAATGTGAAATTCCAAGCCATTTGTTGATGAGTGTTTTATGACTGCAACAAACATTAGAATAAAACACAGAGTATTCTATCCTCTCTTGAATAAAGCTTCTTAGACGCTGAACTATGTGATCGAATGAGACTGCTCCAAGGTTCCTTTTATGTCAGGTCTTGACGTGCACAGGGATAGACTCAGTGGAATGATGTGATTTGCTGGTAATCACGAGGGGGACTTACGTGAGATTGCTCCTTCATGGACATGAAATAGTTCCTTACTCCTCGGACTCGGATTTGTGGGTGAATGGAACTCCTTCACATATGGACAACTTGGAATTCATAGGTTCCACTCTTGAAGAGGCGGATGATTTGGCAATGAGGCTTTGGAAAACTAATCCTAGCAAAAATCTAAAAGAAAATGCAAAAGATGAATAAGGGTTTGGGAATCTAACTAATGGAAAAGACTACTGCTGAGGATGGAAACTAGAACCAGTCCTTTGCTTCGTCATGAGACAACAGCTAGGCAGGGATGGTGCTATCTTCTGAGGGGAAGTAAGGATTTTCAGACTGCTCTAGCAAGGGACATGGAATTGATCATGCAAAACAGTCGAAGTTAGACTTGGAATTAGTTCAGGCTAACCATGCACGGTGATTTGCAGGCCATAGATCACCAATGGTATGAACAAACATATTCAATCATTCAACAATAATAATCTCCATCATTCTAACTAATGAAAAGCTTGAAAGTAAAGGAAATAACTTCACAAACTTTAAGATATGCTTCAAGAAATCAAGAAGACCATGTCAGAAATCCAAAGAACCATATGAACACCATTCTTCAATGCTTATATTATTGCTCTGGAAGTCTATATTACAACAATCCAATTGATCCTTGGAGTTTCAGCTCAACAGAAGTGCAGAAATAGAGTGATGAAGAAAGAATGTACAGTCCAACTGCTCAGAGAGTAGGGAAGGATGAAAGAAGAGAAGAGGATGAAAGGAAAGGAAAAAAAAAAAAGAGATGGAGAGAGAGCGTTTCAAATGAAGTGCCCTAGCCTATTTATAGGCAAACATAACCCAAAGGAGGAGGTGAGGAGATCTGATCTCCTGAAAATTCGTGCAAACCCTAAAGAGATAGGGATGAACATGTCATAGGCTCCATGGGATGCTGCCACCTGTCCTGGATGCCACCTGCTCTAGATGAAAAGTTGCCACTTGTCCTGGACGCCAGGTTGACTAAGCTGTAGGTAGGTGAGACCAGTCAACTGTCTGTTCCTTGGTCGCAAATTTCATGGTGAACAGGGATCCCCTTGTCCTGGTCGCAAATTTTAGGGTGAACAGGATTTTCATGTGGAGGAATCCTTCCTTGAGTAGGGGTGCACTTTTTAGTTGGTTCAGGAATTTTTTGTTTTGAATTCTTTCCGACCAGGGCTGCAGTCCTTCAGAGGTCATGGATTCTTGAGTTGGAATTCCCTATCCCGACGTGGATTCTCGTTCTTCCCGATGGATGGTGAACTATTCTTTTGATCTTGGTTTTCCAAGGATTGATCCTCTTGTCCGGAACTGGAATCCTTGGTATTGGACATGAAGTGTATCTTCTCCCGTTGAGGATCTTGATGTTAACCCTTACTGTGTCCTTGAAGTCTGAATTTTTCTTTTCTTCTTGTGGAATTCACATGTAGTCTCCTCGTCTGGCGTTGGAAGTAGTCCTCCTCTCCAGTATCGGAACTCCATAATGCTTGAGATAGTCCCCTTGATCATGTCATGCCCGCATTTCCCATGCGGTCACGACACACAAACACGCGTGTCATGCCCACATTTGCCATGTGGTCATGACACGAACGGCTAATTTTTTTTTCTCCCTATCCCTAAAAACCACCTCGCACGCGCTTGCGTGCTCGGTGGCAATACACCGAGGCGTAACATGACATATATATAAGATGTTATTTTGTTATCCTTGAGCTTTGTCTTCATGGAAGCTCATCCTCGTCCTGGATTCTTGTAAAAATAAGGGAAACCCCGAGTAGTCATGATGGACAAGATCCTTAAATGTAAAGTAATCAAAAGATAAAACATGAAATAAACTTGCAAGATTTGACAGATTTGACTTATGAACTCCTGAACAAATAGAGGATTTTCATCATTTTCTGGTATCCTTCACATTTTTCCTTCATTCCAGGCTCACCAGGCAAGGATAGGATGAAATTCCAGGTCAGGGATTCCACGAGGTTGGGGATTATGCGACCATGGATAACTTCTTTCTGATTTAGGAATTTCTTCCCTTGGAGTGATTCTGAAACTCATTTGTTGAAATTTGGCTAAGTCTTGGAAATTTTCTCCCTGATGGATTTCATTTAGATGGAAGGCCACAATTTTGCACTTGTGAGCAGGAATCCATTCATGTTACATACTCCGGAGGGAACTGGAATCTATTTGGCATTTTTTCCTGTAGGTCCTGCAGTCAGCTGTCCAGGAGCGCATATTCCCTATGGACAAGGATTCAGCGACTTGGCCAGAACTCCTCCCTGGGTGCAAAATCCACTTGCAACTGGATTTTGCGCCCCAGGACAAATTTCTTCCCTAAGTGCAAAATCCACCTGCAGGTGAAAAGTGTGACTTGGATCATTTTTTTGCTTGGATTTTGCCTTAAGGTGTTTTTCTTCTGGTTCAAGTGCAATTTGAGTTGTTCCAGTTGCTTCATAGAGGTTTGATCATTGGCACGGGATCCGGAACGAGGAGTTTTCCTTCATGCTTCTCAGGGAATTTCAATCTTTATGGTGAAATCCTTCTAACAAATGGTGAATTCTTCATGCAGGCACCCATGGACAAGTCCGCGAATGATTTCCTGATAATTTGCAAAGTTCAGACTGGATAGGACACTGGAACCGGACAATCCTGATCCTGGGGCGCATAATCCAGTAGGTACTGGATTATGCAACCAGGACAAAAAATCATCCCTGGGCGCATAATCCAGTACCTACTAGATTATGCGACCAGGCAGAAAAATCTTCCCTGTGTGCATATTCCAGTAGCTACTGGAATATGCGACCAGGAACCTTCCTGTGCAGCAGTTAAAAGTCTTTTGGAGGAGTGTTTGGGCATTCGTCGTTTCGAAATTGTTCTAAGTCCCTGAAAAACTCTATTGATTTGGGAATCATCTGAGTTATGACCTGAGATTGAGTCCCGGATTGGGATTAGAAGGATATCCTTTGGATTAGTCCTGCAGGAGTAGGGCTGCCGGCCCGGGAACTGAGTTCCATGATGGAAAGATGATCATGCCTAGGAGTGACAGGCTTTGTCGAATTTAGGACCTTGTCGGGATAGGAATCCAGATAGACCTTGGAACAGGATTCCGGGCAGGAATTCTTTGGAATAGGACTCCGGGATAGGAACTTCCGGATTAGAATTCCTGGACTGGGGTCCGGATTGGACTTCTGGATTGGGATTGGGGTCTGGAACAAGATTGGCACCAAGTGAAGGATTAGGATCTTTCTTATGGAATGATGGACTTGTGCCATGGACTGGTCAATTTTGATCGAGGTTCATGATAGTCAGGGTTTCACTTATCCTCAGGAAAATTCACTACTTCAAGCATTCCTAATGTTCCCAGTGAGCTAACTGCTCGGACATTCTTTCCTAGCTTCATGGATCAGGGCAAGAAACTGCAAGATCAAAGCAAAACGATGGCGAAAGCAAGAAAAAGGGGGTCCCCATTTGCAATGGGGCGATGTGTGAAAATGTCACAACACCATCCTCAAATATGCGAAATTCCACAATAGAATCGCCAATTCCACACACAAGGAAATTGCGACACTTTCAAAGGAAATATTAAAGTTTATCAAAATGAGTCATAACCAGTGTTCCACGGAGTTTCCTGACGGGGACGGGGACGGGTCTCGGGGACGGGGGGACAAAGGGTCTAAGTTTGGGGACGGCGGGGGGATGGCGGCGGCGCTGATATACATATGGTACTTGAATAACTAGTTATAAAAAGATGTTTAAGAATAACATTTCAAATGGCAAATTAGTAAACTAGCAAAATTGCAAATACTAACATTTTAAATACTTGAATACTATTAGTCTATTAGACTATTACAGTTACTAAATAGTAAAAGACAAATGAAATTGTCGAATTTGAGATTTCTTAGTTTCTATTATATCGAAAACGAAAAATATAACATGTCACATCATAATATCATATCAATGTATCATAAAGTCTTAAAGATGGTTACAATGAGTAGCATATGATGATATCAAAATAAGTACAAACTACAAAATGCAAAAATCAAAATGTAGTGAAGGGAGGCCTCTAATCGTCCCCAAACTCCTCATCACTTGAACTACTGGAATCCTCGCGGTCAAGCTCTGCCAAACTAATACCAACCAGCCCTGCATCTGAAGCCGAAACTGAAGCATCCTCATCAATCTGTGCTGGCTCCTCTGGCTCTACATCCCATCGTGCTGTTGGACTCTCTTTGTACACAAGTGTTTTGCAGTCAATGAGACGCAAAGCACTATGTACAGCCACAAGCTTCTCTGCGCTCCTAGAGGTAAGTCTGTTCCTCTTAAGAGAGTGGATGAAGCTATATGTAGACCAGTTCCTCTCGGCAGCTGAAGAACTAGAAACCTGAGATAACAATCGGATGGCTAGAGTGGTAGTCAAAGATCCCAATCCATGGCAAGTCCACCACAAAATTGGGTCATCTTGCGCCATAGTTACCATATCCATCTTGGCCGCATTTGAATAACCCCTAAGAGTGGCAAATTTGCCCCAATCAGTGCGAATCGTGCTGGCATCTACATCGTCATACATCCTCTCAATGCACCTGAAGAACCCCGCCTTCACCTCCGGATCTTGTATCGGTGTCTCTCTACCAGGCCTAGTCAAGTACCACTTAGGATTAAGTGCATAAGCTGCCATGTGCAAGGGAGTGTTGAGCTTCTCCCATCTCCTCTGAATGATTGGCTGAATGTGCTCATGGTAGAATGCCAATGTGGGGTCCCTCTGTCGCACAACAACCCTCATTTGATCAAGCATAGAATCGATGCACTCATACACCTCTCCAAGGTTAGATCCATCCGCATCCCCATTCCTGATTACCTGGAAAACTGGTGTAATGATGGCAACAATATATTTTGCATCAGCCCAGAACACATCATTCTTCATCGTATCCTTCACCCTCAAACCCTGCTCTGTCTTAGACTCGGCCCACCTACTCCATTCTGCTGTCATAATCATGAGTTGCAGTGCCTCTTGCAACTCAATCATTCTCTCCAAGAGAATGAAATAGGAACCATATCTCGTATCAGTAGGTTTCACGAACTCCTTCTTAGCGAAGGTCCTGAAGAGAGCATGTGATGTGTGGTGGTTGTAGATAAACATCTGCACATCTCTCGCATCATTTACCACTTCTCTAATCCAACCAATCTTCCCCATGTCCTTGAGTGCATTGTTCATGGCATGCATACAAATATGCCTATAAGCTGCCTCAACAAGTCTCCCTGCAGCTTTGCACACATGTGCTGCATCTGTCACTACTTGGACCACATTTTGTGGCCCAATCTCCTCAATAGCCTCCTTGAGGACCTCAAACTGAAAATGAGCATCTTTGCGATGCCTTGAACAATCAACTGCCTTAAGAAAATATGGGCCCTCAGTACATGTAACCATGATATTAATGAGTGGTTGCTGTCTAATGTCCGTCCACCCATCCATGACTATGCTGCATCCTGTCTTGACCCAACACTCCATCTTCTCCATCAACAAATTGATCTTGGAATAGTTCTTATCCAAGATCGTGGTCCTCAATTTCGTCTCACCTGGTGCCACATATGATGGTCCTGTCCTTGCCACCATCGATATCATCTCCTTAAAATAAGGAGATCGAGCAACATGAAATGGGATGCCATTGGCAAAGAAGAACTTGCCAATGGCATCATCTGTGTCATCCTTGAGCTGCACTTTAAACAAATCTGCTATGGGGTTACTTTGAGTTTGCAATTTCCGTTTCCCCCTCCCCTCTCCTACATAGGCACTGGAAGAAGAAACTGGTGTCCCTCCTACTCTCGTCTGCAAAGTATGGCTAGAACTCTGTGGCTGGCTATGCTGAAGATGTGCCCTATGGTGCAAAGTAGTATGCACAGGTGCAGCTGTAGTATCATCAGGAAGACCCCATAACTTATTTATTTCAACTTTGTATTTGATGTTTTGCGGTGTTGCCAAAAAAGAACATATGTCTACACCTTTTCCTCTAATGAAAAGAAGGTGTGCATTAACTCTAGTGATGCTCCCAAACCACTCTAGAGCACAAAAGTTGCACTTCCACCTCCTTGTGCCACCAGATGGTAACCCTTCCCTGTTTAGTAATACTAATTTTGTTGCAAATTGTTTGAGAGGGGATTTGCGATCAAAAGGACCCTTAGCATACGGTGCCAGTAATGCAGAAGGGCACTCAAAACTAGTTGCTTCACTTGCCATGGAACTAGTATTGGCTTCAAGCTCAACCCTGTTGGTTTTTCTTCTGAATCAGCATCAGGGTTTGCCAGTTCTAATGCACAGGCAGATTCAGCCAACTAAATACAGGAGGTTGCGTGAGCTCCTCCCCTTCACTTCTGGTTTTGCCGCACCAAGGGGGGTGTCCCTATTTGATAAAAGTATGACCTTGACTAGCTCAATGACAGAAATATATAATTTGACAGCAACAGGCAGAATACTCTCACGTAAGGACCAAGATTTGTGTAACAAATCACAAGGTTGGCAACATTCTTGGACATAATGTCTGGTTAGGGATGAGAGCATGCAGGGGTTTCCTACTCCTAATCCTACAACTAACAGGTGGAAGGATGAAATGGTTTGAAATGATGTTTGGAGTTATGGGACTTTCCTAGACCCATTGAACAGACAAATTCCCAAACCAGTGCCTTATCTGGGCAGCAGAGTCATATCTAAGAATGTAAATGTCTCCCTATGACAACATAAATTCATATCCAGAGGACCTGAGAAGAATGCTACTGCCTAACAACAACATGTCCAAGAAAGAGTATTACTAATGATCATACTTAACAGATCCTATGATGCAATCTACTTTCCTTTGTATCTGATCAAAAGCCTATTTAACCACTCCTTGAGCAGACGCAATAAATCAGACACACAGTATGCATATACTGAAAAAACTTGGAAGCCCTTGACAACCTTGTTTGAAAAGGAAAGCAAATGACATACTAGAGACAATCAGAAACAATACACACACAGATGTTTTTCATTTAAAATCAATCTGCATAGAAAGTCATCATAGAGAAAATCATCATTTACAAGCCAAAATAGACTAGTACACCAGACTAAGGACCGAGTCTATAGCAAAAAATGCCTTTCAAAATGTGAACACCTTATGTTCAGAGTCAGAGCCGAAAGCCCAAAAACATCCAACCCCTACAAAGAGTAACACTTCCTGCTTAAAAACAGCCAGAGGGAAGCGTACTCGACATTAATTACATAGCCAGAAGTCAAAAATCCGCCAGATACATCCATCAGAAAGAATGGCGCTCAGAAGTCATCAATGCAGCAGACAAGGGAGGCCTCGAGCCTTGCGCCGCCATCTGGAAGTCTTCATTCACAAAAATCGGGTACATGACTGTTCAACAACTCGCCCACGCCTCAGCACAGTCGCCATTGATGGCTCAACCACTCGCGGCCTACTTGAAAACTGACGCAGCGTTCAAAATGAAGCCTCCCGCCAAAACGTGTTTCGCTGCAGGTTTAAAATATGCAGGAAGAATAGTCCCACATGCACGGCGCAGAGACCTCCTTATCACTTTAAAAGCGTGGCCGCGAACTCAATAGGTGTCGAGCATTTTGCCGCGCTCGACACATAACCCTTCGCCAAAAGCCCATCGGCCAAACATATACCATCGGCCTACCCCGCAGATCTCCTGCCGACCTCAGTTGTCTCGCCGACGCCTACTTCACATTCCCTTCATCGGCCAGAGAAAGACATCGGGCCAGCGCTCCACACTCCCACCGATCTATCAAGTCTCTCCGATGGCAAACAAAACACACCCTCCGTCGGTAAGACCAATGCCATCGGCGAACAACAAAATGCCTATGTTGATAGACCTAGTCACCCTGATACACATCCTTTGGCGAGACACACGCCGATGACGCCCCGTCGGCACAACCCAAAACACTTCGGCCGACAATACAACTCTCGCCGATGACCACTCCAAATCTTCATCGGCCTGACACTACCCCATCGGCGGACCCTCCAACTGCTAGCCCGATATACAATCTCACTCCGATGGCATTCCCCATCGGGGTGACTTCCTTCCATCGGCAAACCACAAAAGACTGCTGCCGATAGGCCAAATCTCGTCGATGAACATTTGACTTAACCCCCATCGGCAAGACACACGCCGATGACTCCTCATCGGCCAAACATCCACAGTCGGCCGAACAAGAAACTGCTTCGCCGATGATGCCGATCACTCTGATAAGACCAAAATCATAAAGCTTTGAACCATTGAACCTTGAACCGTTGAACCTTGAAGAAAAGGGTTCAAGCAGGTGGTTCAACGCGGTGGTTCAACCATACTGATTGGATTCACTTACGGAAAATATGGAACCAAAGCCCCTTTGCTGTTGAACCACGAACCATTGAACCGTTGAACCTTGAAGAAAAGGGTTCAAGCGGGTGGTTCAACCCGAGAGTCCAAAGACACAATCGGAGCACTCAAAAAGAACTTTCGCCGACGGACAAAACATGATGACCCCTTCCTCAGGAAAGATGATGCGAATGCTGCAAAACACTGAAAGGGTGCCAAAACTCAGAACTTTTTGGATTTTTTGGGAAGGTGCCTGCATGAAAAATTGCTCGGAAACTGACAGTCAATTCAGGCACCAACAAACCCCATGGTCACTCCCCTCAGCCTCAGGAGCATATTCACTTCCACTATCAGGATCACTATGAGAGCTCATTATGATACTGCAATAATGAATAAACAAATAAATTCTATAAGTGAAATTTGATGTTAAAACTTAAAAGTAAAACTTAAAACTTAAATCTTGATGGAAAGATGAAAAAAATTTAAAAAAACAATGGGCATTGAAATGAAAATCAAAACATGAATATGCATTTGCAGCCATGGCTGCAAATGCATATTCATGTTTTGATTTTCATTTCAATGCCCATTGTAAGATTCAACATGAAAAACTAAAACTAAGAACTTAGAAAAAAATTTAAAAAAACAAAAAAAAAAATGAAAAACTTCAAAAAACAGTCATAAAAACTTACCTTGTGCTTGAAAAATCCTTCACACTTGGTGTAGAATGCTCCTCCTCTTCTTCTTTTTCCTTCTCACCCCTCTTGCACTTGCAACACCTCAAACTCCCTCTTTCATCCACTCTTCTCACTGGTTTTCCTCTTTTTCACCTAGCTGTTGCAAACCATGAAATGGCATATTGAGTCATAAAATGAAGAATGAAAGTGTAATGAGAGTTTTTAGTCTTTAAAATGGTCAAACACCCCCTTAGGGTTCGGACCTGGGCTCTAAGTCCCAAAAAAAACCAAAAAAAAAAGTGACTTTTCGCAGCCCCAGCGCGGGGGACGGCCAGAAGTCCCCGAGATGCTCGAGGGACGTCCAAAAGTCCCCGAGACTTCTCGGGGACGGCTAGAAGTACCCTCCGTCTCGCTGAAGACTCTGGCGTTCCGGCGGTGGTGGGGGGACGGCGGGGGGACGTCTCGTAGGCGTCCCCAAGTCTCGGAAACGTCTGGGATGGGGGGTTTTAGGGGGGGGACGGGTCCCTGTGGAACACTGGTCATAACATAAAAAGTCGCAAATTTTAAGGACTAGTGGAAATTGCGCCACCTTGTAGATTTCGTTAGAACTCAAAGCAAATAGAAATCCCTTGAAAATCATGAAGAAAATGTTGAAAAGTTTGTGAAGAAATCATCATGAAGTGGGCGTAATTACAAGAAACATGGAGAATTTTTTGCCAAAGTTGCAATTTTTAGCATCAAGTGGAAATTTCGGGATTTCCACCTTAAAGTGGAAATGGCACCTAGGAGGAAATTTGAATAGAAATTAATCCTTATATCTTGCAAATTGGAAAAATCATGAAAAATCATCAAGGAAACTTAAAAAAACTCCTTAGAAATCACTGAAAACCTCATGGAAAGTGGCGCAAATTTGAACATAAGGTGGAAAAATCGCAAATTCCACTGACCTGTGGAAATCCCTACAAAAATCGCAATTTCCATGCCAGTAAGGAAAATGTGCCAAAATGAAATTTCAATCTTAACTCACAAAAATAAAAAAAATCAACTTGAAAATATTCAAATAGCCCTTGAAATGCAATTGAAAATCATTCAAAAATCTATCAAGAAAGCCATTAAAATTCCTTTGACAAGTGAAAGTCGCATTTTTTAGCATGAGATGAAAATGTCGCAATTTCCATGCTAGGGTGGAAATTGCGACAATTAAGTGTTATACTTTTTGCTTCAACATGAAAATTCAATTCAAATCCATTGAAAAAACCACTTCAAATTTATGAAAATGCCATTGAAAACACTTAAAATTCATGCCAAGGGAGTAAGAAAAAGTTTGAAAAGTAAAAAGCACCTAAGCCAAAATCGCATTTTCCATGCAAGCCTAGTAATTGCGCCAAAATTTCGCAAATTCCACAGCCAAGTGGAAATTCCGACATTCACTTTGCCTTCAATAAAATCCACTCATGTTTTGGAGATTTTGTGAAATTCAACGATATCTTTCAATTTCTCACATGTATTAATGAACTTGACTTGATGTTATCAAATACTATGACTTGTTAATTTTCATCTTGCAGATATTGGAGAATTCAGAGGTGAGCTACCCAACCAAAGAAGACGAGCATCCAGAGGATCAAGACATCATCAAGACCATCCACCTTGTATCCCAAGAAGGCGCCATTGACGGAACGAAGAAAGTTCTACTGCGCTTCATCTAGTTCACTATCATCCTGCTTCTAGAGAAGAACTTCATCACCGGAGTGAGAGAAGAGTTTCATCATCCATCTTGCAAGTTTCACCATCTGAGAATCCAGAAGATCATTTCCACATTCAAGAGCCTTCCCATTTCATGCACCAAAAGAAGATCAAGAACAAATGTCATGAGGTCTACTCCAGGAATTTACGCCCAGGTCATCTCCTCTACTTCAACATCCAGAGTAAGACTCCTATACAAGCATCACAAGAAAAGTTAGTCGAATGAGCAAGATTATCATGAAAATCCACAAATTACAGGAATGCAAAGACAACAACAAGGAGAAAAGAACAAGGACAAGATTCCCAAATTCCACATTTGAGAGGAAAAAGCTCCAGAAGTGAAAATTCAAGTTCAAAGACTCGTCCAAAAAAGAAGATATAATTTGGGAATAGCATCAAGAAATTGGAAAAATATTGAAATACAAGCAAATTTGCTCAAGAAATGCTCAAGTGGCGTTTATACATCATCGATCAATCATTTCTCACCATGTCACTTGTCCATGTTCAATGTACCTGCAACAAAGTCCAAGAGAAAGAGGGCGCCCTATCTAGAAGATTCCAGAAATTCCAACATGTCATGCTTATCACCTTGGGAAACGTACCTTCATTGCCTTTGGGTTTTTATGTACACGGGTTGTGTCAACTTTTTCTTTTTACTAAAAATAGCTGGTTGTTGTAACTAATTGTTAATGTGGCAAAATCTCAGCCATCGATTGCTCAAATAGATCTTGGCCCTTCATTGTATTTTGAGGACTATAAAAAGGCTCATTTGCCTCGTTTGTAATAAAGATACATTAGATAAGAGTTGCTGTAGACAAGTAGAGTAAGAGTAGAGTAGAGGAAGCTCTTCTAAGTTGTTGGAGAGAGCTTGAAATTGTTGTAATCACTTCCAAGATTAATACATTTCTCATTGAAGCTTGGTGACGATTGTGTTGTTTTGGAACGTTGCATGGTTTCTTATTTATTGAAGATGATTGAGATGTGTTTCCAAGTAGAATAAAATTAGAAAGTTCATTGATATAGTGAATGTATTGTGAAGATATTTGATGAATTCCTAGGTTCATACTTTTGATGGTTTGTTGCTGGCAAACTGTTGTGCAAAGTTAGCTTGAACCTTTGTTTATTGCAATAGTTCGATTGTTGATGCTTGTTTGATTTGTGCTAGCTATGGGTACTCAAATGTGTGTTTGCAATATGAAAATCCTTATTCATCCTTGGGTGATTGCACTTGTTCTACGTAGTTGTTGAATTCATCATGGCGAAATGGAGCTTGTTATAAGGAATTTGTCTATCTTGGTGTCATTCATTGTCTCATTGTCCTTAGGAGTAGAGTAGAGTCTCTCTAAATCCTTGACATTTTTGCATTTTCTTTGTATAGTGGAACTAGGAGGTTTCCATCCATGAAAAGGAGTAATAAGTCGAGTGATTGAAGAAGTAAATTCAGCGTAAGTCCCTTTGTGTTCACAGCAAATCACACATACATATATTGAGTCTATATCCAACATATTGTCAAGACTTGACATCTGGAACCTTGGAGCTGTCTCATTGGAACACATAGTTCAGCCTTTGAGAGACTTTGTTCAAGAGAGGATAGAATACCTTGGTATTTTATTCTGAGTTTGCATGTGCATAAAAAACACATCAACACGTCTCTAGTTTGGTATAGTTAGTAGCCAATTTGATTGTAATCGATGTTATAGTCTTTATGCATGGGTGAGGGCCCAAATAGAACCTCATTTAATTAGAAAAAAATAGAGGAATGGAGTGATGATCAAACTAGACATCTCTAACGCTTTTGATAGATGGACTACTGTGTCTAGTTTGGTTTGGTTAATAGCCATTTTGGTTGTAATCAATGTTATAGTCTTTTTTGCATGGGTGAGGACCCCAATAGAACCCTCATTCAAATACCATTACTTAGACTTCTCTCATAAGTGAGACGAATGTCTGCACTCTTTTGGGCATTGCTATATCTACAAGAAGAATCAAGGTTCGACCTCTCTATCTGCAAGCAGAAGCAATGTATTTCAGCATATCTTCATTTCTCTCTTGAGGTTTAGTTTGAGCTTCGAGAGCTCCTCATATGAAAGGATGACCGGATCAGCTTGTTCCTCAAAGACCTCAATCAATCTTATGAGGGGATGTTGGAGATTGTAATCTTGACTAGTGCCTCTTTCCTGTGGGTACCATTGAGTTACCAACGTGCAGTACACCTCTGGACTATCTTTTCTCTTATTTTGGTACCTGGTACAAGGCCTACATGTGTTAGTAAGGATAACATTATATCATATTTGGAAATGTGCCTTGACTAAGTTGCACTATCATCTTTTCATGTGTTGGAATGGTGTATAAATAAAGGGCATTCCTCTCACCATTTTATCTAAGTAATGGTAATGGTAATCATTGTTAATGGATTGCTAGCTCATTATAGAAGATACTTTATTGTGAAAGACATATACTAATCAAAGGGAAGCTTTAGAAGCCACATTAAGAATGGAAGTAGTTAGAAGCTTCAACACTAGAGTAAGTCCATTCTTGGAGGCCCAATTGCTGATATGGCCCTGCAATTACAAAAGCTATCCACAACAATGGTCTAGAGTCAAGCCGGATTGTGGTGCATGGATTACCAAGAAGAGGGACATACGAAGACAACTTGTTAGAGAAGAATATCAAGGGGATAATGGTAGTTTGCAAAATATGCAAAGTTGAGTATGAGACAAAGCAATGTCCATTGCTTCAAAAGGCAAAATAGATCAAAACATCTGTTTGGTGCAAGATTTGTGACAACCCAACTGATTACACAATGGATGACCACATTTTCAGAGAAATGTGTGACGTGTGATGGTTAGGATTGCATCAACTGCCTGTTAACATCTGAAATATACAAGGCAAATCACTAAGAGTAAGGAATTATGTTGGATTCAATTAGTCACAATATAATAATTATAATCAGAGTTTTGGTCAAGGTCCTATAGGACGAGTAGTAAGATATGGAAGAAGATATTATGGACAAGGAAATGGTTGAAGTAAAGGAGTATGATTGCAAAGAGAGTGTTTCAAATGTGTTGATGTTGATCATATTCAACACAATTGGCCTAAGTTCCTGCAATATGGTCATTGCATTGAAGCTCACACAACAAAGGATTGTCCTGAGTAATGTGAAAAGATTCTTTTGGGCAATAAATTGCAGAAAGGAGCTGACATTATTTGAGTATTGCCAAGAGAAAAGTTTGCCTCAACATCTGGATTCCAAGCCAAACAACAGGTGGAGTACTGTCCTATTAAACTGGATCCATATGTCAATATTACTATTAGAAGTGGAGTAAATATGCAACCACAAAAGATAAGAGGTGTGAAAGAACCAATTCAACGTGCACCAAAAGCTTGTTTGGACCATCCCCATTCTTCCCTACAAAAGAATATTCTCCAACAAGCTGCTGATGTAATTTGTGAATTGCAAGAAGTTCAACACTCAAAGGATTGGGAGCTTAAGCAAAAGCATCTTTAGGAGGATAATTTGACAAAAATTGCTGAGCTAGCGGACATATTGAATTTGTTGAAGACAAAAGGAATCCCATCCTTATTGAAGCATTGGTTACAACAAACTATGAAAAAAGATCTAGAAGTGTTAAAGGAATTGAGCACCATGAAATTATTTGTATATGAGTGGATGGTCGGTATATGATTTCCTAATTGATACTTGTGCAAAGGTGAACGTTTTAACAAAATATGTGTGGATAAAGATAGGATGTCCCCCATTGCAGCCATCACAAAACATTTTGATAAAGATAGGATGCAGTTCTACGCAATGTTGAGGTTAATATCATGGGTGCAAAGTTCAAAGCAGACTTTGAAGTCATTGAACTAGTCGAAGAAGATAACTATCTTGCTTTACAAGGACACCCATAGTGCTATTAGAATATTGTAGAGATGAGGTCCCAAAGAAGATTTATGAGCTTCGAAAGTGGGGAACAAAGGGTAGTCATTCCACTAGATGCAAGCAAAGGACTTACATACATTGAAACTAATGGACATGGAGGACGACATCAACAAAATATATGCTATTACCACACAACATAAAGAGAATTTACAGCCATTGGATGATGAAATTCTTAATTACAATGTGCCTAGTTAGAGATAGACATTACAAGTATTGCTTTGGGAAGATAGGTTTGTGAAGAAATGAAATAACTAGAAGAAGGTGCAATGGTATTCATATCAAGTGCACAAAGATTTTGGAAGTAGAAGTAAGATTACCAACCCAATTAAGCATACAGAAGGAAATAAGGTGGCAAAGTCAAGGAGGAATGTGTTAGAAAAACAATGAGAAGCCAACACAACATACAAAGGTGCAAGGAGGAAATGAGAAAGAAAATTTTAAAATTGCGTGCAATTTATTTGCAGAACAATCGAAGGGAAAGCTTCATAGAAGAAGCCACATTCATTGCCATTACGCACAAGAAAAGTTGATATTCTAGTTCAACAGGAGAGAAGACAAAGGACAACAATTGAAAGAGACACTAAGGCCAACTCAATAGAGTAATGCACAAAAGATAGAACATAGGAAATCATCAAAAACATCAGTAAAGAAGACAAAATTAAGGAGTTTGCACAAAATTGAAAAAGATGCACAAAAAGGGAAAAAGCAAGTGTGTTGTGACTATAGAATAAGTCACCAAGGAAAGTGAGGCTATGACCAAGAAACAAAAAATGCTATAGTTGAGTATATAGAAAAAGATACCAAATGCTTCTAGGGAAAGATTTTTCAAAGGAAGTTAGATGGAAAATAAGAATTATTCACTGTTCTAGTGGTGAATCCAAAAATTGTTTAAAAATAAATGTTATAATAAGGCAAATTGACTAAAATAGTATCTTTTGATAGGTGCAAAAGGGACTTTGCTCCAATTTTTGTAGGGGAAAAGAAGATAAAGGCTGGTATAGGGGAAAAAGACAAGATAGTATGGAAATAAGAGGAAATAAAGAAAACTAAAATTTTGAACAGCCTATAGTGGAAGAAAATAGTCAAAAAGGATTGAGGAAAGAAAGCTTCGAGAAAGATAGACCCAATTTTGATAACAAAAGATTTTGAAACTTAAGAATAGACCAAATATGGGACACGATAGAGAAAGAAATAGATGAAGAGAATAAGGCGTCATAACAAAAGGAGAAACCCCCAAAAAGCAGAGATACAATAGAAGAATTATTTTTTATATGCACACGACTCAAAAATTGAGGAAATGAGTTTGGAACCATGTGAGAACTAAAGGACATAAATAATGAGTAAAAAGCCAATGATGACATATGAACGTTGTGAAAAGAGGACAAGAGTGTTAGATGCTTGAAAAAGTTCTAAAATTTGAAGGAAACATTGGAGGAGGAAAAATTTGGGAAAATTTTACACTTTTGAGGATGGTACAAAGACAAAGACAAAACCCAAGATAAAGCAAATGACAGGAAGGAATGAGTTGTCCATGACAGATGGAATCAAGTGCAAAGTTCAAGGAAGTTAGGGAACAACTACAAAATTAGGATGATAGGTAAAGGATTGAGACAAAGTTTATATAAAAAGATGATTATGGATTAGAAAAAATAAGGGCTAAAGCAATCGTTTGTGCAAAGAGGTAGGATTTGGGGTTTGAAATTGCTTGGCTTGTCCAAAAAGGGTGTAGGTGGGAAATGGAGATGTTAGTTAATAAACTCTACAATTAGGAGTATTAGTAGATCATGTTATCATGCTAGAAAATTTTCGTTATACAACTATGTTAGGTGAGCAGGCTGTGAAGTTTAAAGGGTTAAAGGTATGGGTAGACATTGGACAGAAAGGAGACAAACACTAGATGAGCCTAGCGATGGTGTTATTTAGCCAGGGTAGTTGGAACTCCAAGGTGTTAATTTTAACATTCAGATTGACAGTAAGAAACAATAAAACATAAATGCTCACTTAACACACATATACCCTGGGAAAACCTCCCTCTGGGAGGTGAAAAACCCAGCAAGAAAATCTCAGATCCGATTTATATTAAGAGCAGAAATAGATTACAACTTTGCCCAGCTAAAGCACGAAACATAGATATCAAAATACAACATATCCTCTTCTTGAATTATCGAACCCTTTGAACCATTGAATCCGTCGAACCGTTGAACCAGTTCAACTGTCGGCGGAATGCTTGCACTGTCGAACCTTTGAACCTGTTGAACTGTCGAACCAGTTCAACCATCAGCAGAGCCCTTCACTGTTGAACCTTTGAACTCGTCGAACCGTTGAACCAGTTCAACCATCGGTAGAGCCCTTCACTGTTGAACCTTTGAACTCATCGAACCGTTGAACCGATGAACCTGTCGAACGGTTCAACCAATGGCGGAACCCTTTCACTGTGCTTGTAGTAGATCGCTGATCGATTAGATTTCGCAGGGCAGAATTCGGTAAGTGATTGCTATGAATCGTGACTGCCAGTCACTCTTCATTTATATGAGATCGCACAAACGTTTTGGCGCCAAATTGCATATATGTTACATTTGAAATAGGTCCTGACCTATTTGTAATTTCAAGATACATGGAATGGTGAGTTCGCCCAATTGGGGCCTGCCTTAATCGGATAATACAATATGAGATCTCGAAATGCTAAGGCCGGTAGGCCATTCAGCATTTCATGACTAGGTCGGTCTCTAGAAGGGATCCGACCTAGCTACCAAAATCAACACTCCCTCTTAGCTAGGGAGGATTTCTTCATAAGGATCAAGTCACATAGTGACTAACATCATGGCTACTCCCATGGATGAAAACATAAGTGCTTATTGTCATCTCCTCATGATGTTTACCATGGATACTCCCAGAGGGTGAATAAGCACATCATGGAATTTCTCCCATGATATCCACCATGCCTACTTGCAGAGGGTGACTCCACCATGCCTACTCCTAGGGGGTGGAAGAGGGCTTTCACCTCAAACTTCTCCCAGAGAAGAGTGCATTACCACCATGCCTACTCGCAGAGGGTGGATGATACAGTATAATATATCACTGATGCTGAGACTCCCTCTCAGCTAGAACTTCATTCTCCACAACTCCAAGCTTACCTCGAAAATATGCAAGTTTCACTCGAGCAAGGGGTTTGGTGAGAACATCTGCTGTTTGCTCATCAGTGCTGATATACTTCAGCTGAATAGCATTCCTTTGCACCATATCTCGGATATAGTGATACTGAATTTCCACATGCTTTGATCTGTCATGAAACACAGGATTGGCAGAGAGCTTCACACAGCTCTGGTTATCACTATGAATAACTGTAGGCTCCCAAGGTTGTCCAAACAATCCTGCAAGGAGTTTTCGAAGCCACACTGCTTCTCGAGATGCCACACAAGCTGCAATATATTCTGCTTCAGCAGTACTCAATGCTACTGAAGACTGTTTCCTGCTGCACTAGGATATCATGGCGGATCCTAAACTGAAGCAAACTCTAGAAGTGCTCTTTCTATCAGTGACACGTCCTGCCCAATCAGAATCAGAGTAGCCTTCCAAGGTAATGACTGTATTGGAAGAGTACTTCAGTCCATATCCAACTGTACCACGCAAATATCTCAAGATATGCTTGGCTGCAACAAGATGAATCTACCTTAGTTCACACATGAACTGGCTGAGGGCACTCACTGCATAGCAAATGTCAGGTCTAGTGTTAACTAGATACATCAAGGATCCAATCAGCTGCCTGTATTCAGTGGGATCCACAAGATCAGACCTAGCTGCAGATTCACTCAACTTCTTTAAGTTAGTTTCCATAGGAGTAGGCATAGGTTTACAATCTAACATTCCAAATCTCTTCAAACTATCAATGGTATATTTTCCTTGACTTAGAATAATTTCATTGGGTCTTTGCCATACTTCTAACACAAGAAAGAAATGCATGAGACCTAGATCTTTTATTTCAAATTCTGAAGTCAATTCTTTCTTACATCTAAGAATGAGATGATCTTCCCCAATTAGGAATAAGTCATCAACATATAAAACCAAAATCAACATTTCACCATTGAATACTTTGAAGTAAAGGTTAGGATCAGCATCATTCTTACAGAATCCTAGGCTTACCAAGTACTTGTCAATTCTTTCATACCAAGCAGGGGGGGCCTGCTTAAGGCCATATAATGCTTTCTTCAATATGCATACATGAGATTCTTTCTTATGGATCACAAAGCCTTCAGGTTGCTCAATGTAGACCTCTTCTTCAATAACACCATTGAGGAAGGCTGTCTTTACATCCATTTGATGCAACTTCCATCCCTTAGTTGCAGCAATAGCAATGATAGTCCTGACGGAAGTATATCGAGCAACAGGGGCAAAGGTTTCCTCATAATCTATGCCTTCTTTCTGAGAAGCCACGAGCCACAAATCTAGCTTTGTGTTTCTCAATACTTCCATCAGCAGCATGTTTAATTTTAAACAACCATTTGGAAGATACGACAGACTTACCTTTGGGTCTAGGCACAATATCCCAAACATCATTCTTAATGATAGACTGATATTCTTCATCCATAGCATTCTTCCATGTCTGTTGGTTCATGGCCTCTTCAACGCTGGAAGGTTCAGTCTCAATGAGATTGCACATCAATGCAACATAGTTTGAGAATTTCTGAGGTCTCCTTCTTTCTCTAAGTGTGCCACTTGGAGCTGCAAACTTTTTTGCCTCTTGAATCCAGAGAGGTCTCTTCTTACTCACGGTAATGTCCCTAGGCCCATCTATAGGATCCAAAGGTTCACTTGGATCATCATGATTTTCAGATTTTGTAGACTCTCTCTGAATCTCAGTATCATGCTCAATATCCATGTCTTGAGGGTTATCATGGACTTCATTGTCAATCTCTAAACTTGAGCCTTTAGATCTTTTGAGTGCAATATTTTCTTCAAAAGTGACATCTCTACTAACCTCAATAAACTTTTGACCTGGAATGTAAATTCTAAATGCTTTGGATGTTTCGCTGTAGCCCACAAGAGTGCCTCTTTTGCTAGAAGGTTCCAACTTGGTTCTCTTTTCTTTGGGTACATGGACATATACTGGACTCCCGAAGATCCTCAAGTGACTGATATCAGGTTTGATCCCTGAAAATGCTTCTTCTTGAGTCGTATCTTTCAATACACGGTGAGGGCGTCTATTCTGAATGTAGACAGCGGTCCTAGATGCTTCGGCCCATAGGAAAGTCTGCAGATCCTGATCATGAATCATAGCTTTTGCTGCCTCAACAATGGATCTGTTCTTTCTTTTTGCAACCCCATTTTGCTGAGGGTTGTAGGGAACACAAAACTCCCTCTTGATCCCTGCCTCAACACAAAAATCATGAAAGCTACCCGAGGTGTATTCACCTCCATTGTCAGACCTTAAAACTTTAATTCTTTTCCTAGATAGATTTTCAGCTAAGGCTCTAAATTCTTTGAATCTACTTAGGACTTCATCAGATTCTTTTGATTTGAGAAAGTAGATACAAGTTTTCCTAGAGTAGTCATCTATAAAGATTACATAATACAAGAATCCACTTGGGGAAGCAACAAACATAGGTCCACATAAATCAGAATGCACAAGAGCTAATTTCTCTTTAGACCTACTTTCACTTTGATGAAATGGACTCTTAGTGTTCTTACCCATAGCACAACCTTTGCATGTATTATCATGAATATGACTAAGTTTAGGCATACCTTTAACTATCTTCTCAAGTGTGGGGAGGGCTCGGAAATGAAGATGTCCAAGTCTTCTATGCCATAGCTCGCTTGACTCAGGTGCTTCATGAATGAGAGCTTGAACTGGACGTGCTGAAAGCTTATATAGGCTCTCATACCTATTCCCAATGACATGAGATGATTTGATGCTGGACTTCTTAGGCCATGCAAGCACCCTTCCCTCAGAAAATGCAATCTGATAACCCTTATCTTCTAGTGCTGATATGGAGATAAGGTTTCTTTTGATTCCCGGCACAAACAAATTATCACTGAGGTGAAGAGAAATTTCAGAATCTCAGTTAAGGGAAGTAGTACCAAAACCTCTCACAGAATAGCGAGCATCATCACCAATGACCACATGAAGATTAGACTCTTTCTCCACTAAGTCTGAGAGGTGCTCTCGATAGCCGGTGATGTGTCTAGATGCGCCACTATCAATCAGCCAAGTATCACTGTCTGAGGGTACATTGCTTGACAGAGCAGAAATGAAAAGGAAGTCTTCATTATTAGACTGATTTGAGACTTCATCTAAGTTTGCTCCTTGTTGCTTAGATTGAGATAAACAGTCCCTTGCATAGTGACCAAATTTGTCACACCTGAAGCACTTGATGTGAGACAGGTCCTTTTTCTTTTTCTTCGAATCATGAGATGGATTAGACCTTTGATCTCTATTCCTCTTGAAATTGTTCTTCTTCCAATAGCCTCCTTTCTTCTTGAAAGACTGGGCAACAAGGACATGATTGTCTTCATGAGTGTTTTTGATAACTCCTCTAGCAGCCAGTCGAGACTCTTCTTGGATACAGTCAGCCCTTAATTTGTCAAATTTGGGTAGATCAGCTCTTGCACTAATTCCTTGAATGTAGGATTCCCAAGATGCTGGAAGACCATTGAGGGCTAGCATAGTTAAATCATTTTCATCAAGAGTCTTTCCAATAGATGAGAGCTGATCTCTCAAATCAGAAATCCTCATGAAGTAAGCCATGACGGATTCACCTTTAGCCATCTTGATGTGATGAAGCTGCTGCTTCAAAGCTAGAACACGACTAGTGTTGTTGATTTCATACATCTCCTCCAAGGTTCTAAACATTTTTCTTGCTGTATTCAGCTTGGAGATGATGAGAACAATGTGATCTTTTACTGAATCAATTAAGATCTTTTGAGCTTGAAGATCTTTCTTCCTCCATTGTGTCTTGTCTCCTTCTGCCTCAGGCTCGGAAGATTCTTTGGTCACAAAGTCTGCAAGGTCATTTTCATTCAACGCAAGCATGATGCGAACTCTCCATGATGCGGACTCTCCATGATGTGAAATTGGAAGCCCCATCCAATCTGTCTTCAACCCTGAGACTGTGAGCCATTTTATCTGATCTTTAATGATAAGAACATAATGTAAATAACTGAATACTGCAAATCTGATTATACTAATTCGAACTTGGCTCTGATACCATGTTAATTTTAACATTCAGATTGATAGTAAGAAACAATAAAACATAAATGCTCACATAACACACATATACCCTGGGAAAACCTCCCTCTTGGAGGTGAAAAACCCAGTAAGAAAATCTCAGATCCGATTTATATTAAGAGCAGAAACAAATTACAACTTTGCCCAGCTAAAGCACGAAACATAGATATCAAAATACAACATATCCTCTTCTTGAATTATCGAACCCTTTGAACCATTGAATCAGTTGAACCGTCGAACCGTTGAACCCTTGGCTCTGATACCATGTTAATTTTAACATTCAGATTGACAGTAAGAAACAATAAAACATAAATGCTCATATAACACACATATACCCTGGGAAAACCTCCCTCTTGGAGGTGAAAAACCCAGCAAGAAAATCTCAGATCCAATTTATATTAAGAGCAGAAACAGATTACAACTTTGCCCAGCTAAAGCACGAAACATAGATATCAAAATACAACATATCCTCTTCTTGAATTATCGAGCCCTTTGAACCATTGAATCCGTTGAACCGTCGAACCAGTTGAACCAATTCAACTGTTGGCAGAATGCTTGCACTGTCGAATCTTTGAACCCGTTGAACCAGTTCAACCATTGGCAGAGCCCTTCACTGTTGAACCTTTGAACTCGTCGAACCGTTGAACCAGTTCAACCATCGACAGAGCCCTTCACTGTTGAACATTTGAACTCGTCGAACCGTTGAACCGATGAACCTGTCGAACGGTTCAACCAACGGCGAAACCCTTTCACTGTGCTTGTAGTAGATCGCTGATCGATTAGATTTCGTAGGGTAGAATTCGGTAAGTGATTGCTATGAATTGTGCCTGCCAGTCACTCTTCATTTATATGAGATTGCACAAACGTTTTGGCGCCAAATTACATATACGTTACATTTGAAATAGGTCCTGACCTATTTGTAATTTCAAGATACATGGAATGGTGAGTTCGCCCAATTGGGGCCTGCCTTAATCAGATAATACAATCTGAGATCTCGAAATGCTAAGGCCGGTAGGCCATTCAGCATTTCATGACTAGGTTGGTCTCTAGAAGGGATTCGACCTAGCTACCAAAATCAACACAAGGGATAACATGGACTGAATCCAAAAACCTTGGGGTTATCTGACACGCTTACTAGTGGCAATGTAGGAGCTCTCATTATAAAGCAATGTTTGAGTGCTTAATTGTCGACATGATGAGGTAGGTACCAAGAAATTGGCCAATTCTTTCTATCGTAGAAGAAATTAGTGGCTTGTCTATTGTTTGTAGATAGATAATATATTTGGGTTGGGGGGGATGTTGGTTGGGGTTAATGGGGTCGATAGGTGTGAGTGTAAATTGATCACCTACACTAGAAGCATCCGAAAAGCCCATCTTGAAAATAGGTATTGTTTAGGGAATGCTTAGAAGCAGTGTGGATGGTGAGCAAAGATCAAAGGAATGTTCAATTTGTGTGAAGCACTAACTACACACCTGAGCAAAGAGGAGGAGCTCCTGGAAGGGTGTTGAGCTGCCCAAAGTCACAAGAAGCCACGTGATAGGGCAACTATCTGAAGGAAGGGAGGATCAACCCTAGTCAAGTATTTGAAGAGAAGATCTTGACCATCAATCCAAGAGCAAATCTGGACCACATGAATAGAGGATGAAAAGGTTATATTATATAGCTCAATATGATGGAAAGAAAAAGAGAGGAGAGAGGATACAAAGACAAAGAAGAAAGGATAAACGGCATAGAAAATATATGTAGTAGAGGGTAATCACTAGTAGTAGAATATAGAAGTGTTAAAAATGTACTATAGATGAGACGTATGTCAAGAAGGAATGGTCATATAGAGGATAGATAGCCATATGAATATAGAAGTAGAAGTAATGTTTCTAGTCAAATAATGAGCACTGATTGCTCATGCATAGAGCAATGTAAATGAAGCTGATGTAATGTTGAACCAAAGACAATCAAATATGTTTTGCACTACTTTCCATATGTTCCATGTGTTTAATGATTTGTTAACTAATATTCATGTCGAACTAGAACATGCTAAGAAAGAATGGATTTATGTGTAAAATTGTCTTTAACATAGTAGTCCTTGCGTGATAACATTAAAATATATATATCCTCATGGAGAATGGATCAACAGGGCTTTCCAGGGAGTGTTGTGCTTCGTGTGAGCTCCCAAGTCTTTTCTAGGCTTGAGTGATAAGCCAGTGTGACATCTCTTACTTGCTTGGGGTGGCTGTCAATTTGTGTAGGACAAGAGGATGGCCTCTTGTCTCCTTGCATCAGTAAAAGGCCTCAACACCCAATGTGTTAAGTTATCCCCAAAACATTAAAACTCAGATTCATTCGCCTTCTCAAATAGCTGCTTACAAACACATCAAACTGTATCATTGATGAGATTTGACATTAGCATTGATGAACATGATGACCATTATAACAATGAAGAACCTTGGTTTCTGTTTTACAAGAATCTTTGCTTTAGGACGCTAGTCATCAATATTGTATGGCTATTGAAATGCCATCTGTTGTCCACCTCATCCCTTCACCAAATGCATCCACCGACAACATCAAAAAGGAGAGATCTAAAAAATAAATAAAGGTGTTTAAGGAAAACGAAAATCCCACAACTCAAGGCAAATACTGTTGTCAGGTCAGCAATCTACTGTGCTAGAGCCCTAATCAAGATCTCCATTCCTCTGACAAGACTGGTCTTGGCCTTATAAGTAGTTCTAGCCGCCTTGCTAAGTCTATAAAAAGTAAAAACTGAACAACTCCAAAACTTATGTAGCAACAATCTAGAAAATACCATAAACATCAGGGTCTCTTAGAGGAAGGTCAAAGGCAAAACAAGTATGCAGAACCACACTCATCTTGCTCAAATCAAAGGTGCTAGGTAACCTACAAATGGAGGTCCTTAGGGTCAGGGTCCCATCAAGATTGATGATGAAGACATCCCAGTGTTCCTGATCTACATGCCAAGCTTAGCATCACCGATATCCTTGCCCCTTTAAGGTATGCTCTGCTCCAAGATCCCAACACCTAAGGGTGAATAATTGTGATAAACTTTGTGCCATATCCTTGGGCTTTTTTAAGCCCTACACCCATGCCCAACATAAACATTGCTCCACAAATCCTCACTTAGGGCATGACCTTCAATGGACACCCAATATGCAAACACAAGTATTGGCTGTGGGGTGGTGCAGGAGCACCTTGGCAAATTAATGTTTTCATGGACCAATTTTGTGGAATTTGATTCCATTTTAGAGATTCAATGTTGTAATAGGATCAATTTGATCATTTGAAGTTATGTTGGAGTCATTTGGACATAATATGTAAAAGTTGTTATTCAAAATGTAAAATTCCTAAAAGATGCAAAATGTGGGAAGGTGAAGGGTCACCTTGTTCTAGTTCATTCCTAGGAGGTTGGAAACTGAAAAGACATGTTGAAATGCCTTTAAAAGGCTTTGTAATATTCACAAAAATTCGGAGGTGGTTGAATGTATGAAGTGGAATGATAAGATAGCACTGTTTTTATGCATTTTCTTCAGAAAAAACGCTGTTTTCTGGCCTTGTACGGATCTGTACGGACTGGGGTTCATTTCTAACTGATTTTGCATGAAAGGTTTATCAATCACCTTCCATTTGCTTTTGGTTGCATGCATTTTGGTTTCTTTTTGCTCAAGATATTGCATTTTTCGTGTAGACTGTCAAACCCTGATTTAGAGTAACCTGGTTTGGGAAAAATGCCATAACTTTTGTTTCCACCGTTGGATCTTTATGTAACTAGGGGAAAATGTCTGTAACTATGTTATCTACAATCTGACCGAAGCGATTGACCTCATTTTGTGTTGTGTGGAAGTTATGTATGACTGTTCGTGGCATTTCACAGTGACATTTCTGAGTTTGAACCCTTGTAGCAGAATTACCAATCCATTTTTAGAGCACATTTTCCAAAACAACCCAAACCCATTCTGGAGTATGTTGTGGGGAGGCATAATGGGTATCTAATACATGTCTAAGATTTGCATTTGGATGTTTATATAGAAAGTTATTGGGACTGTTCTCCGTTTGTAGGTTACTAGTCCTTCTTGGGGTTTGTGAAGGAACTAGTAGTTCGAAGTTTGATCCACCTTTGCCAATGGATGGGATGGGATCTAATACATGTCCAAACACCATTTCCAAGAAGAATTTAGGAACTTTAATTGCTGTTCCCACTTTTCCATGAAGATCCTTGTTTTTGGGCTCATTGGTGTAGTTGAACTTTGCCTAGTATGAAGTTGAGTTGATCCTTTCCTTTGCATCAGATTGGTATCAGAGCTCAGAAGATTCCGAGCGTGTAGATAGAGCGCCGAAAGAGGCAATCTACACCAGGAGTTCGGGATGAGCATTGGTTTTTGCTATCTGATTCTGTTATGAAGTTTTTAATGGTTGCAGGTGCAAGTTCACTCACTGTTGTAGGCAGACAGGAAGGTCTGTCAAGAGGGCCAGAGAAGATGGTCCATTGGTTGTCGCCAACAGTCTTGGGGAGAGAGGCAAGAGAGGACTCCCAGGTGAGGGACAAAAGTGTTGTTGTAGCAGGAAGGAGTGGACTTCTGATGCACCTTGGAGGCAGCCAGTCAAACTCCATTAATAGGAGTCACAGTTGGAAGGTAAAGAGGAAGCAAAGGAGGCATCAAGTTAGGGTTGAAGACATAAAGAGGCAAAAGTCGTTTGAAGTAGACCACACAACTCTTGGGACAAGAGTTTTCTTCATGCTGAGGAGTATGGTGCAGGAGCACCTTGGCAAATTAATGTTTTCATGGACCAATTTTGTGGAATTTGATTCCATTTTAGAGATTCAATGTTGTAATAGGATCAATTTGATCATTTGAAGTTATGTTGGAGTCATTTGGACATAATATGTAAAAGTTGTTATTCAAAATGTAAAATTCCTAAAAGATGCAAAATGTGGGAAGGTGAAGGGTCACCTTGTTCTAGTTCGTTCCTAGGAGGTTGGACACTGAAAAGACATGTTGAAATGCCTTTAAAAGGCTTTGTAATATTCACAAAAATTCGGAGGTGGTTGAATGTATGAAGTGGAATGATAAGATAGCACTGTTTTTATGCATTTTCTTCAGGAAAAACGCTGTTTTCTGGCCTTGTACGGATCTGTACGGACTGAGGTTCATTTCTAACTGATTTTGCATGAAAGGTTTATCAATCACCTTCCATTTGCTTTTGGTTGCATGCATTTTGGTTTCTTTTTGCTCAAGATATTGCATTTTTCGTGTAGACTGTCAAACCCTGATTTAGAGTAACCTGTTTTGGGAAAAATGCCATAACTTTTGTTTCCACCGTTGGATCTTTATGTAACTTGGGGAAAATGTCTGTAACTATGTTATCTACAATCTGACCGAAGCGATTGACCTCATTTTGTGTTGTGTGGAAGTTATGTATGACTGTTCGTGGCATTTCACAGTGACATTTCTGAGTTTGAACCCTTGTAGCAGAATTACCAATCCATTTTTAGAGCACATTTTCCAAAACAACCCAAACCCATTCTGGAGTATGTTGTGGGGAGGCATAATGGGTATTTAATACATGTCTAAGATTTGCATTTGGATGTTTATATAAAAAGTTATTGGGACTGTTCTTTGTTTGTAGGTTACTAGTCCTTCTTGGGGTTTGTGAAGGAACTAGTAGTTCGAAGTTTGATCCACCTTTGCCAATGGATGGGATGGGATCTAATACATGTCCAAACACCATTTCCAAGAAGAATTTAGGAACTTTAATTGCTGTTCCCACTTTTCCATGAAGATCCTTGCTTTTGGGCTCATTGGTGTAGTTGAACTTTGCCTAGTATGAAGTTGAGTTGATCCTTTCCTCTGCATCATGGGGACACCTTGATTCAATGTGTATTGGGCTTTCCTTGTCACCACCATCTAAATTGACACGTCCTCTCCTCCAAAGTAGGAGTGTCCCATCACCATGCTCATTTTGACCTTGTCATTGTGTTTGTTGCTATAATAAACACTACAAAAAACACGGATTCCATCATTCATGGAACGACCAAAGAAGTCAAACAAAATGATCTCAATGCCCTAGACCTCCAAATCTATATTTTCCTTTTGGTTGCCTGGGATAGTAGGCCCAAGAATGAAATGCAAAGGAAAGATTGACAAAATGAAATGGACGGGAACTTAGACAACAAGAAATTATTCAATGAAACTTGTATTCCATTCATACAAAATGTGATACAATGTACATATTTATCAATATGAAATGATTATTCAGTTCATCTTCTAGATGATTGTTCAACTTCTAGTGTGTCTAGGAAATATGAAATATAAAATATTATTCTACTAGATTTGATTACACCTAGGATTATGTACAATAGTGTTACATCCCTTCCTTAATTGTAGGGGTGGTTGTAAAACCAATGTGTTGCGCATTGGGAAACCTTTCTTGTGTATTTGGTGCCTCATTTTCTTGATATGTAGCTCTAGTCTTTTGCCTAGCTTGTTCCCTTTTGCAGTTTTAGAATTTTCAAGAGCCAAGATATTGACTTGCTAAAGACTTGAGTTTGTTTTCTCAAGTCAAGTCAGTCGTTCCACAATGCTATATCCCATTTTTATAGAATATCACACCCTTTTTCTATGGAATTTGTGAATTCACCACCATTTTTTGTTTTGAGTGATGAATAAATTTGCAGCAGAAGAAGACTGTTCAACTTCTATCTCTGTCATTTCTATCTGTAAAGAGAGTGAGAACTGGTGAATCCAGATTGATTATGCCCATGAGTAACCCAAAAGTGTGTTGCAGCTATGCTGTGTGGCCTGAAAACTGGATACCCTAGGCTGATTGCACCCATAAGTAACCCAAAAGTGTGCTGAAGCATGCACTGAATTACTCGACTTTTTGTCAAATTGCAAATGTGAACCACTTGCCGTCCATAGTGCTCTCAAATGAAGACACATGTTGACACATAAAAAACTACTCTTGTGGCAGAAAAAACTGCGTCACAAATGAAAGCATATGATGATCTCGCTCCATGCATGGTCATCAAATACCATAATGAAGCGTGCAATCTCAGGTGTTTAGATGCTGAGTTGAACATTACTTACTGAGATGTTGTAGTGATAAGCAACAATATGCTATATTTTGCAATACGCTGCAATGACAAATCCTCAATGGATATTTTGAGAAATCTCCAAATATCATGCTCGAAGAACTTGAAATTTGAATCGTGATGTTCCCCCCATAAGATGAGAGTGGAGAGCTGCTGCAAAGGCACCCCTAAAAAGGGAATATCATAGACGAACTTGTGTATAGAGATACACAACTCAATGATACCCTCTTAGAGTTTTCATCACAAGCCTCCATTAAGTCGCCCTTTCGGGTTTTCAACTTAATGGGAAGAGTTTGTTAGCCGCCCTTTCATGTTTTCAACTTACAACTCAAGTACAAAAGTATAATCAACAAGAGGCAATATTGATAGCCTCAAATAATTTTGTACTGAGTTACGTATTTGGCAGTCTTAGCATGCTCATTATCAATATCCAAATTAGAATGAGAAATCATAGGTATTGAGTGCATAATTATCCTCTGTGGGAAGTGAGTACAACTCTACAATTCTCTTAGTAGGTTGTCACTCAATAGTACAAGTATCAATATCTGTGATGCTAAGCTCATCATTAACTGGATCAACAACATTTGCATCATGAGTAGACAAGCTTAACAAGCACTTGTACTAATACTCGACAATATCTGTAATGCTAAGTTTATTATCAATTGGATCGACAACATTTGCATCAAGAGTAGACAAGCTATCATCTGAAATGGTGAATTGGACTCTGCTATAGGATTTTGACAATAGGCAAGCCTTGGTTTGCCATTTGAAGTGATCTATCCATCCAAAATGCATATGCCTCATTGATTTTATAAGCAAATCTCTAACATAACAATGCTTTGCAAAATTTGTGTGTTGACCACATGATAGACAAGGATGTAGATCAAAATAGTCACTAGAGTTATGTCCTCAATGTCCACAATGACAACATGTTTGGACTTGATGGGTTTTAGTGCAAGTTGAATTTAATTGACTTGGCAACTTGTCAATTTCACGTGGCTGACCAACAGGTGAAGACTTGACTGTTGTTCAGAATACCCTCGGACACAAATTTGATAGGTTTGGAATATTTTGGTATATGAAAATTCACAACACTTGTATACCTTAGACAATATGATGTTTGTTGGGTTTTATTGTCTCCCAGACTTGCACAACAGGTGTAGATTCAACAATAGGAGGACTAACAGGTATTGTATCCATGATGGGTTTTGACAACCCACTTTTTGATTTAGACACACCAGCATTGTTCTATGACACAGGAGGGGGCTCAACACTTTTCTTGGAGGACTTTTGGTCTTTACCAGCCTTATGAGTTGAATTGGTTGAAGAAGGAACATTGTTAACATCTTTCTTCTTTGCTGAGGTGTTGGGTGTTTGATCTTGTAATTGATCTTGAAAACCATTGATTTCTTAGCGCGATATCTTGTATTGATTGCAAATCTACATAAAATGAGGCTTGTATTGACGTTAGCATTTAGATATTATTTCTACTTCTCGTTGATTGTTGACATTAATTTGCAAGGAGAGCATGCCATTGGTGTAGAATGTGGACATGATCACAAAGATTACATAATCATCTAAGTTAGGTTCCACCAATAATGCTTGGAGACAATGCAATTCACAACACTTTATGAATTTCACTATCAAATGGAGATGGATTGGTTCCTTATCACTTTGATAGGTTTCCTTTTCTATATACCGCTAGACCGATATACCAAACCTCTCGGTATGCTCACCCTTCTGATACACCCGTCAATACATGGAAGAACCCTGCCCTTTTGATATACTTGATAGTATGTGAAAGGGACATTAAAGCATGTGAGAGCAGAGACGTATGTGGCACTTAGGCAACACGTGAAAAGGATTCGACTTATTAATGACACCTACTTAGAAAGAAATCAAAATTTCTTTTTGGTAGGATTTATGTCTTACGATAGCGACGAATGGGTAATGGAGGGAAATGGAAAATGAAAATGTCCTTATTTCTCCTTGGCGATTTATAGGGACTAAGCCACAAATGCCATTGTTGTAGCTATGTTAGGCGTTAGATGCAGTAGTTCGATCGCGACAACTTGACTTATCAACATGAACCAGCGGCATCATGTATACCAAACTCTGTGATTTATTTTGGTTTGCAAAATTTGTTTTGATTTTGAAAATGACTTATTTTTCAATATTTTAAAAAGTCATGAAAAAATCTTCTCAATTTTTAATAACCTCCAAAATATTTCACCTTCCCCTAAAAACTTTTCTTCCAAATTTTAAAAGTAATCATATTCGGAAAAAATGGAACTTATACTCTGAAAAAATGAAACTTCTCGAATTCCTTAGGTCACTTGAGGATGCAGGTGGGGGTTTGCTAGACTTGGAAGACTGAATTCTCAGTTTCTGCTATTTGCGAATGCTAGGTGTGGGTTTTGCAGGTTCAAGTGACACAATGATGGGGAGTGCCGTGTAAAAACAAGTCTGTGATTTTGTGAAAGAATGTTGTAGACAGTCCGTGGCCTTCCTTTCCCTCGACCTCTGCCTTTTGTAGCTTGAAAACATGTGAGTATGAACACGAAATGCAAGGAAATGGTCACAGGTTAGTGCACATGATTTATGGATGCAATTTTCACGCAGGTATTTCAGGTTAGGGCCGCAAAATTCTGCAAGTAGCGTATGAAATTTATAGAAGGGCACACAGGAAATATGAGCACATGGATTTTAGGAAAATATTTTATGCTAGATGGTGCAGGAGCACCAAGGGCTTGGAGCCCATGTGTATATATGTTTGCATTTTGTTGTGATGTTTTGAATTTTCAAAATAGGGTAGAGCGGGAAGAAGTTTATACATGTGCAAAGTAAACCCATCGGAGTGAGCAAGCTCATCGGCGCAACGTTTTACAGCTTTAACGATAGTTAAAGTCATACCGACAGTTGTGTTCGAAAGTGCCATCGGCGTGAGATGGCGGATTGGAAGACATGCCCAACGTCCGAGCGATGGAGAGAGTCTCACCGAGGAGCAAGACAACGACTAGACATATCGGCGAAGGGAGTTACGAATTGGCCGATGTTGAATGTCAAGCCGATGGGTTAGAATGGTCGGTGAGACATTGGTCTTCGGCGTAGGTATTGTTTGCTTCACCGATGGTTGTGGTCATTCCGATGAAGGCGTTCTGTAGGCGTCGGTGAGACAAGGACCGTCGGAATAGGTATTGAAGGTTTGTCCGATGCTGAGTAGTCACCCCGATGACATCGGCGGGAGTCTGAGGTTCGGTGTGACTTTTGAGGTCTTGTCCGATATGGGCTGTTACACCGATGGTGCTTTAGGACATCGGCGGGAGGACTTCTGTCGGCGTAGCTTAAAGATTTGAGGCCGATGCACAGTGGTCACGCCGATGGAGGGTGAAGACTTGGTATCGGTGAGACAAGGGACTATCGGAGTGCATGGTTGTGGTTGTGCCGACAGTTTGAGTTGTGCCGATGGGGGTAGACAGGGGTCGTCGGCGGCAAAAGTGCCGACAATAGTTTACTAAGCCGTCGGATATATAAACCACAGTGGCCGCCCTGAACGGGTGCATGTGGGACAAAAAGTTCATCGGTGCGACAAAGAATCTGTTTTGCCGATGGGAGCCGAATAGGCAGAAAACCTAACTGTTTGATAACTGAAAGGAAGCCGAACAATATAAAGGCTAGTTTTTGCTTTGTAAAGGGGTTGGAACATTTTGAAACTTGAGATGCCGTGAATGTAATAGAGGAACTTCTGATAATAAAAACATTGACAGTTGAATCCATTTGAATTTTGTCTGTAGTGTACTTGCATAATCTGTTTTGCAGTAGAGTAGACAGTTTAATTCCTGTTAGTTTTGTTTCTGTTTGTACATAATGACTCTAGTTTGATGTCCTCGCATATTCTTTGTACAGTCATGGGGGGAAATCAAACAGAGTCTCTTTTTTTAGTTTTTCTTTCTGTTGTTGTGAATGGGTTGACAGAGAATGGCCATGTGAACTTGTACTAGGCGAGCTGTGCCATAGCCCGGCTAGTATGCAAGTTGCAGTCTGGAGACATAGGTGAAAACAGAGTGGAAGAATTGAGTACCAAGTAATCAGAACCCTGGACCCAGAGAGGAGGGCTGATAATGGGCTCAAGAAGGCTATGAGCCTTGGAGATTAGGAATCTTGGAAACAGTGAGGGTAAAGAAGAATACCTCACACCAAGTAAGCAATGTCTGTATTGGGAACAACAGGCAAACAGGTCTTTCACCTCTGTAATAGACTGGTTAGGTTGACATAGGCATTTTGGGGCAGAAAATGTCTTTGAGCACTTGAATTGGTAGGGAGACTTGGGATTGATATAGGTCTTGAAGTGTTGTGTCAAGATAGGTTTGCTAAACCCATAGGCCTCCCCATCACTAGAACACACGGATTGTTGCAGGTGGAGTGTGAGTATTGCAGGTAGGCATGCATGGCGAACAATGAACAGCGACCACGAAAAAGATATCGATAAAGGAAGGCTCTGTTCAATGTTTGAGATTACAAGTTGTGAAATGCTAGGGAAATTACGTAATATGCATAATATTATGACTTTAGATTCAAATGGGCAGAGTTTTGCAAGCTGTGCAGATATTGCAGGGAAATGGATGTGATTTGCTGGTGGGAGTGGGAATACGTGGGAGATAAAGAGCGCTAGGTTAATGTACAGGGCACAGAAAATAACTGCTGCATGGGACAGTTACAAGATTTCCAATCTCTTTTGAAGAAATCTGCACTTTACTGGAATAAATCTGCACTTATACGGCTGACAATATGCTTTTACCCACAATAAAATTAGAAATTGCACACAGAAAGAATGAACGTTCAAAATAAGAATGAATGTGCTAAAATTTTCACAATGTAAATGTGCAATTCTTCTATGAACAAATATTCTGAGCCATCTGCAACTTCCTCTTCATCCTTCTCCTCCAACCTTGCTCTAATACCAATATAGGCCCGGGAATGAAATGCAAAGGAAAGATTGACAAAATGAAATGAACGGGAAATTAGACAATAAGAAAGTATTCAATGAAATTTGTATTCCATTGATACAAAATGTGATACAATGTACATATTTATCAATATGAAATGACTGTTCAGTTCATCTTCTAGTGTATCTAGGAAATATAAAATATAAAATATTATTCCACTAGGTTTGACTACACCTAGGGTTATTTACGATAGTGTTACAGCAATGAACTTCTTGCGGCTTGCAATCAATATCAACAACACTGCATTGTGGTTAGTGAGGATGTGCTTTATTGTGATCCAAAAAAATGCAGAAATGCAGAGCTCATGTAGGAAAGAGGCTATGCCCCCTGCAAAAAGGAAAAACACTAGACATCACTAGCCTAGCCTGGTTAATAAACCTGCTGAAAGTATTCCTCATGAGATCCGCTGCTCTCAACTTGAGACCCCTAACTCTGAATGGATTTTTAGATCTGGAAACAAATTGGCAATTGGATCCTGCAGCTCTTTGGAGACCTCATTTGTCACTTGGTCCCCTCAAGACCCACTTTTTTCTAAAGCTCTCTATTTTTGGATCCCCCAACTTTCGGCATGAAGAAGGGTGCCATAACTGGGTCTTTTGAAGAGCTCTTGTACACTTTGCCCGTCTCTTCTCTGTCAAGCAACCATTTTATATAAACAATCTTTTTGTAAATAAAGCATCATGCAAGTCATTTGCTAACTAGCCTTTATTTCGTTCTTTATTTAGATATATCACTATGTATTATTTCTGTTGATTTTCTTTTAGTATCTCCTACCCTTGACATTCGTGTACTCATCTCAACTCTATAGGCCCTGTAGTGAATGTGAACTGATCTGTTTTTGTAAATTTCCTCTTTCACTATCAATTTTTCTTTTCTTTATTATGAAAAAAGAAGGTAATTTTTCATTAACTTTGCAAAAATACATTTTGGACTTGTCCAAAATTATTAGCCGACCTGCTGCATTTTCAAATCTTTTCAAAATCTCTTTCAATACTAAAGCTTCTCCTTGCAGCATAATATTACCCACAAATAGTAAATAGGAGTAGAGTATATTTTGTATTTGATCTGAATTCTTAGAATCTGCTTTTGATATTTTTCTTCCCTAACATACCTGCCTAACACCTCAGCCAAAACGAGAAAAAGGAATGGAGACGATGGCCCCCCCTGTCTAAGCCCTTCGAAGCATTGAAAAAACTTGCCTGGGATCTATTTACTATGATAGAGAATTTTTGACTGATATAACGTTTGAATCGAATTCCTCCACTTACCACCAAAGCCAAACTTTTCCAAAATTCTGTCATAGGCCATGTTCATATCTAACTTGAGAAAGAATCTGGATTTTTTCCTGATCTTGGAGATGTGCAAAGCTTCATGAGCCATTTCTAATTCCATCTAAAATCTGTCTTCCTTGTATCAAATCACCTTGTTGCTCAGAGATTATGTCTTGCAACATACTTTGATAAGAATCAAAATACTCACATCCTGCTTCTTGAGGATAAGAGCGAGGAATTTAGTATTTAATTCTTTGAGGAGTGTCTGGTTCTTTTGTGATTCATGTACAACTGCCATTATATCCGCTTTGATAATGTACCAGAGGGCTTGGTAAATGCCAGCCAAGAAGCTACCCAGTCAAAGAGATCTATCTGTAGCAAATGACACAAAATATTTGACTTTTTCCTTTTAAAATAGGTTCCATTAGCATTGCACTATTTGGATCATTGATCATCCTAAATATGCAATTTAATAGTGAGTCTTGGTCTGCATTCCCGTTTCTTTGCTCTTCTCTCACTATATTACAATAATAATGAACAATTTTCTCTCTAATTGCTTCTTGCTCTAACTTAACTTTAGCATTGTTCAACGAAGTTTTGGGAATGGGAGACGGGTATGCGAGGGATGGGTTTTGGAGATGGGGGGACCATGGACCCAAATTTGGGGACAGCGGCTGGCGGCGCAAATATAATATATATGGTTACACACAGACACAGACAAACAAACACTCGCACACATGGGCTGAAAACAATTTTTTTTTTTACTTTTTAAAACCAGAGCAGGGTCCTGAGGGCATATATATAAAATCACTGCTTAGCATTATCAATAACTGGACTAGATGAAAATAGTCATGTGTATCAAAACTTTCTGATGTGTTCTATATGCCATGCATCACCGTGGCCATTTGTTTGCTTCCAAACAGAGTTAGAACCAAGAACGGCCAAACTGAAACACCTTTATTTGCCTCCAAGCTTCCCATAACAATATTGATACAGTAACACCAGAAGCTAATATAGAGGAAGGCATTCTGTCCTTCTTTAGTCATACTTGACAAAGATAAGATTCTCCTTGGTTTGAAGTGATCAGTAGCAGTAAATAAATATCCAATTTACATGATAAAAGGTCTGAAAAGATCAGCTAGAGTTGCCTGTAAATCTTAGGAAAGGGCAGAAATCATTCCCTTAGTTTTGTATCTTTTCTTGGTATTCCGATTCCTCTGCTTTTAGCATTCCCTCATGAATGACCATTACATGTTTTGTTTAGCAGAAAATGCCTTTATGCTCTTTGTTCTACTATAGTCTTCTGCATTAAGGTGATTTCTAAATGTAAAGAATGTCAAGACTGTAATCCTCTTAGGTTTTATTCCATATTTGTCAATCATGTTGTGCTTCCTAAAATATAACATCTCTAAGTAGTCATTTGGATATGAATTTAGTAAGATTTAGGTGTTTCTTAATTATTTAAGTTATAGATTACCAGTGTGACTGTGCTGTTTCTGATGTTCCAGATCGTGGGGAGGTACTTAAGGGAAGTGCTGAAATATTTTTTCGCAAAGTAAAGTTCTGGAAAGGCGATGATGGAGAGGAGGCACCACCAATTTTCGTAGGTATTCCATTACCAAAACTATTAGTGTTTGACAGCTACAGCTTTATGTTTCAGAATTTTTGATGTACTCTAAATGACATTCTATCATGAGCCTTATTAAAGTCTTACACTTTTCCGTGGGAATTCTGGATGATTTAATTGCAAATATTATTTTTTTTAAACATCAGTATTTTTGTCAACATGTGAGAATGGGTTGATTAATCTTATATGTGGGCCTCATTTCACTTCATTTTTATATGTTTGAATTTTTGACTGAACCATAATTCTGGTGCTATGATGCTATGATGCTATGGTGCTGTTTTTGTTTTACTTTTGTACTTCATTCCATTAATTATTTATAAATATTTTCTTTTGGAGGAAATTTCCGCACCAAATCTTACATTAAAAGGTTGGATCATGAGAATTCATATTGGCAGATAATACTATAGTTGGAATGATTTTGCTGGATCTGGTCTAGATTTGGATTATTCTGATGTACTGAACCAGTCCTAACTTTTATTTTATTTGTATTTTTGATTTAATCTCCCTCTATTGGCGTTGGGCACCCTATGTTGGCAGGTTCACTGTGCTCATGTGGAGCCATGGCAATGAACCAATTTTTTATCGTACAACTAATAGCATGTGTTAAAACTACAATTTTCATTTCACTTCTCAGGTATTGATATTTTTTTTAGATAACTTAGAGGGGGTTCTATTGGCCCATGAAAATACAGAGCATATATTCTTCAGATAATACTTTCCAGTCCAGAAAGACCACTACCAAACAGAAATCACTATACTGCAACAAACTATGCTCATATATGCTACTATCATTTGCCCAAAACACAAACCCTACCAACACCTGAGAACACATTAGCAACAAAACACTGCCCATATACCAGCTTAAGAGACATATGGACTCGTAACCACCAACCCTACCTTATATGACACCCTAGTGCTCATGGTTGGCATCTGCACCATGACCATCATTAGCAACCGTTTCTGCCCAATTTGCCACCCTAGAAGCCCTTGTCCCCTGATGAGCCCCTGCTAGAGAGCAGTAATACACTCCATAGCATAGTACTCTCCAGCAGTGGGCCCTATGTACCGAGGCTCCGCAAAACAGAGGAATTGTATAATCACTGCGCACTTCCAATCTACTGTGGAATGCAAAGCATGTAAGCCTGCTAAAACTTTACCAACATCACTACAGAAAGTGCCGAGGAAAGCAACCTCATGATGGAGAACCTCGAGCTCCTCCTCCCTGCAACTCATAGGAGCCAAAGAGGAGATTGAAACCGCAAGCTCCATATTTGCCACTTTCTTGTCCTTCTCCGTCCCTGCAATACCTTCCTCTTAAATCAAAGCCATTGCCCGAAACTGGTGCAATAGGAATAGCTTCGACAACCAGAGCCTAATCTCCATGTCTTAAATGAAATAGGGAAGGTCGGTAATAATGTCTTTATGGACAGTTACCTTGGGCCTGTTGCCAACTTCCAAGCCCTTAACATCAAGAGCACTTTTGATGACTCCTAGTGCAGCTTCGGATTCATAGGTGAAAATAATCTTCAACCTCTTGTCAGAAATAAAGCCACAAATCTTGCTATCCTTCCTCTTGCCCAAACTGCTCTTACTTGCCATCCTGCTCACAACAAAAAACGGCTGCTGAGACACAGGCAAAACTAGAGAAACCCCTCCAAACACCTTCGCCAATCCTGGTCTTCCTCTATCACATTCATCTCAACTTAATTAGCATCTTCCCATTTGCATGAGAGCACAACAATTAATGGCTCCTGCCTCTTTACTCAAGCCAAACAAAATTTGTCCACAATCCTGCCAATCCACCACAGCCGCCTTTCCTAAGCAATAATATTCCACCTTAATTAGAGCCTTTTGCATGCTTTGTCCCTAGTTCAGACATCAAGTAGACAACTATTAATGAGGAATGACAGCCTCTAACTATTGCTCATCATTATGAAGGCCATCCTCTGGCCTTCCAAAAGAAACTTGCTCGACTATCTGAAGGAGGTTTACAATGTAACTACTGTTCTAGATCAGGCCATGAAGTATGTAAATGACTATATTTCTGTTATCAGCTTTTGATCAACTCCCATATTTGCAAGATAGTCCGCTACAGAGTTAAGGTGATGTTTACAATGAAGAAAACTGAGACTCAAATTTATATACCTATTAAGCCTCCAATTCGGATTGACACCTTTGATAATGGCATTGATAACCACCTGTGAGTCACCTTCAACCACTAAATGTCTCCAATTCTGCATAAAAGCAACACCCAAACCAGCTAGCAATGCTTCTCACCCCACTTCATTGTTCGTCTTTATAGCAAAGAAAAGAGAATCATCATAAACTAGGCTACTTTTAGAGTTCCTTATTAGAAAACCCTCTCCTGCTACAACTGGGTTCCCTCTAGAGGTCCCATCAAAATTGAGTTTGAGATGGAAATCAACAGCAGGCACCCTTCGCTCTGTACTTGCTTCCAACTTTTCTTTTTGCCCCCAATTTTCTATGCATGCATTGTTATTCTTCCGTACCTCTTGAACGGGGGATCTCAAGCATTGATATTATGTGAATGACTGTTTTTGAAAGCATTTATTGCAGTAGGTTTTAAATACAAGGGAAAAAAAACTGGTCCATAGCTTGTACATTAAGTCATGTCTTTTGGTGTGCCTATTAGTTATCACATAATTTATTATTTTTTTGATGTGATTTGTTCTAAGGATTAATTTTTGTTTAATTAGTAGTTTTGAATATCACATCTAATAGCTTTTTTCTAAACAGGAATGGTTCTTTAATTTCCAATTACTCTCACAAGTATTTGATCTTGTTCAACTATTGGATACTCTCCTCTATGCCAACCAATTTATGTGTGTAATAATGATGGCTATCCCTTTCTCTTCCACCAGATACCTCACCCCAGTAACATGTGGGGGGAGAAGGAATGGCTGGTTTATAAGATTATTATTAAAATCAAAATGTGCCATTGTGCAGTTCTGTTATCTTGTCATCTGTTAATGTTATTGAATTCTTGTTGATGGGTAAAATTAAAATATAGTGTTGTAATCAACATTCATACCATGAGAAATCTTTTGATATTGTTGCACAAAAACAAGATGTTTAATGGCAGCCCACTATTTAAAAAATGAAAACCAGATCCAAAAGCACATAATCAGAAGCTGTAAAACGTTGTTTCTGTTTATATGCTCCTGAAACTAGGTGGTCTACTACATCTGTGTCTGACCATACATATTTGCATATGAAGAACAGTTCTACATAGGTGCTGAAGCATTTGAAAGAATGGTTCCATGTGGATACAAAGATGCCTTATCCATCCATTTATACCAGCTCTAAGAAACCTGCTGCAGCACCTGTCACTAGATTACTTTGCTTTTTCCAACTTTTATTTAATGATCACTTACTGGTAGTTATGAGTCGTGACCCTTCAAAGATGATCACTTACTATGCCTGTCACTAATTTCAGATATATACAATGAGGCCAGATTGATTTCACATTGTGCCTGTCTGAGCTTTTTAACCACAAATCGTTAGCTGTGCTCAAATAAGGCCACACTTTTTGAGGGCAAGCATTTATTTGCAATTTGAAGAGCAATTCTTGGTCTCTTACAGCAAGAGTAGCAACAAAAGCACTTGGCCCTTCCTCCTTAATTCATGCAGTTCATTGTCCTTTATTCGATACTCATCATCATGACTCAAGAATGAGCTTGGCTAATACAGGTTACCAAGGTAGGCATATCATGGATAGATCTCTTCACCAATCTGCAGCACCTGAAGTCAGCAAACTTAAATGCTAGATAGGGTCACTGTGAAGGGACTCTGATGTATTCGACTAACCTTCAGCTGCACAAGAATTTATTCTTCAGGAAACATTTTCATAGCCTTGTCTGCAATGTGCCTGAATGCATAAATCCTATCAAGAAGTCAATAGAAAGCAGAATTTGCAACCTTAAACTGAGTAGAATTCTGTGAAAAAGTTGGCAGGTTTCGACAGTTGTAATTGGTCAAGCCTAACAGAACACTACATATAAAAACATAAGTCTGATGCTCTTTGAAGAATGTTGTTTTTTCACATCTTCATATGCTGGAGAGCTGCTTATAATTTCTTGGGCTTTTAGGGGTGCTCCATTTGACACTATAGACAATATTTCGTTTAAAATTACACCCTGCGAACACAGACAGCTAAGTGAGAGGACAACTGCAACTGCAGCAAGATAAAAAAGGCTCTATTTTTGTGTTAATTCCTTGCAGTTCATGTAATAGATTCCATATATTGCATACAAAAAACTTATAGTCTTTGAAGAGAAATTCTGAATTAATCTCCAGTATTGTCAAGAGCTCCTGAACACTGGAAAATGCAATGATCTATGGCGAGTATGTCATTTGAATGTATTTTTAATGTAACTGCCAATATTGGGACACCTGCTCAAAGTAAGTTCTATGTGGCCTCACTATCATCAAGTGACAAACACTGTTACTGCCTAGCTTCAAAGAACTCAGATTTTCAAAGAGCTTGATAATGGAGGTGCACTGGAGGTCTATCTTGACCCTCAAAAAATTTTAGTATTTCTTATGCCATTTCTTGGTCTACAAATATTGGCTGCAACCTTGCCATTCTAAGATGCAATTTACAAGTTGAGCTCAACATGTAGAGCCAAGACACTTTTGAATTACATCACATTTCATTTAAAGCAGCGTTGTACAAAGTTCAAACCATAGCCTTTTAGCTTCTGAGAAGGATACTTATTTTCTCTGGAAATTCCTAGTCTTTAAAATCGGAATATAGAGTTTATCAAGAGGAGGCAGTGCTATCAGCAATCCAGCCAAAAACATCCATTGTGTTAGTGTTCCCAGCAATCACTGATGTTATTGAATTTAGAGACTCGTGCATTTATCATTTTTTCATATTTTTAAATTTTATTTATGCTCATAATTTATTATGTGTTCTGGCAGATAGTTTTTGTATATTTTGAATATTTTTACATTATATTGATAAATACTAAATATATGTATTTTGTTTTCCCAAATGAAACTGAACCTTTTTGTAAGTACCTGGTAACTTTTTTCTTTTCCTTGCAAGAACTCAAATTTTAGTTTCATTAGTGGCATTGAAAATACAATCTGATTGCCTGATCAGGTTGCAAAGTGATGAAACTTTTTTGCAAGAATTTGTTGGAAATAAGTCTACGAGGCTTACTAATTTATTTTATCCAGTGTTTCTCTGAGTTTCAGGGATGGGGGATGCAGGGACAAGGTTTTGGGAACAGCAAAAATATTCCTTTTTTTATAGTGGGGGGATAGCTATTAAAAAAAGCTATAAAAATTAATATTTGAATTTTTAAATGCAAATAAATAAAAAACACCTAAAAATAACACAAACAAACCAAAAGAAGCTGAATTTTAAAATTTTTAAAGAGCAAGGACAAAAACAATTTATTGATCCCATAATCCATTTATGATTTAATAGATTGATTATGTTGACATAATATGAAGCATGATTTTTTTGTGGTAGGTGCCAAAAAAAGTTAAGTTGCAGTAGGCATGGTACATAGGTAATATGTACATTGAGAAACAAGATTAGAAATCAGGGTCAATATTTGATGGATATGTTGGAAACTGCTCCTCATCACTAGAACTGTTGGATTCAAAGTCAACTGCTTTCTACAACAGGACTCCCACTGGCTGTACACTGTGGTCCTTATCAATCAACTCTGGCTCCTTGAGCTCTACATCCCACCATGTTACTGGGCTCTCCTTGTACTGAGGTGTCTTGCATTCAAGAGATGCAAGGCACTGTGTAGAACAACAAAACAACAAGCTTCTTTGTACTCCTAATGAAGGCCTTTTTCTCTTAACAAAGTGGATGAAACTATATGTTGATGAATTCCTCTTAGTTACAGAGAAACCAGAAATCTGCAAGAGGAGGTGAATGGCAAGTGGATGAAGCTATATGGTCTCCATCAACTATCTGGTCTCTCTTTTACCATGGCGGTCTTGTCTATCTGTGCTAAACTCTTATAGCCATCAACATCTGTAAATTGCTCCACTTTTTTCTAATCTTTGATGCTTCATCTAGATTGTACATTTTGTTGAAGGCTTTCATGAGGTCCTTCTTGAGCTTGTTGTCATCAATGGAGACAACTCTTCCCTCCTTTTTCATGTATCATTTTGTATTTACTACATATACCCTAGGCGTAAAGGGGTGTTATGTTTCTCCCACCTTTGCTGAATATTGGGTTGAACATGCTTGTTGTAGAACTCTAGGGTAGGGCTTATCAAATGAATGAGACCTTCATTTGGCCAAGCATGCTATCAATGCACTGGTAGATCTTCCCAAGGATAAGACTATTAGAATCGCCATATCTGATGATAGTGAAAACTGGCGCTACAATAGATGTGGTATATCTCACATACGATCAAAACACATCACTGACCACAATGGCCTTCACCCTTTTCTCTTGCTCTATCTTGGACTTCCCCCACCTAGTCCAATCCCGTGTCATGATCACAACTTGAAAGAGCTCCACAACTTAAACACTGTCTGGAATAGAAGGATGTAGAAAGCAAATTGGGTCTTAGCTGGTTTGAGGATTTCCTTCCTCGAAAAGGACTAGAACAATTTCAAGGAGGTGTGGTGGTTGCAAATGAACATTTGTACCTCCTTTGCATCTGCCACAACCTTCTTGATCCACTTAATTTTATTGATGTGCTTGAGTGCATTGTTCATGGTATGCACATGACAAGGGGTTTGATACATGTGCTTGTAGGTGGACTCAACCAATTTGCTCATTGAACTGCACCAGGGTTACATGGGGATTTGTCCCGCTCTCAAATGGTGTCCCCAGGACAGTAGGACAGCAGGGGATGTCTCCCTGCCATCCCGTCACTAGGGAAACCTGGGATGTGTCCTTGGGATGGATGGGGACATTTGAGATATCCCTCGAGTGTTTCAGAGATGGTTAGATGTTCCCAACAACCATTGAATGTTTTTACAACAATGACAACCAACAATACCTTCAAATGATTTTTTCAAAGGGTTTTGGGGCCCCCACAAGCCCTCTCACATCCCTTATGCAACCCTAAACATTCTTATGCTTAAACCCACTGCTCAAAAATATTTCTTGCCACTACCATTTCTGATTTTTGCAGCTGAAGAAGAGGAAAGAAGAGGAAGGAAACAGGAAGATTTGTAGTCATTTAAGCGTTGAGGATAATTTTCATTCATTGCAAGATAAGTCACAATCACTATGGCTGAAATTAGGTGCTGTTTTTTAGTTAGTTGTCTTCTGTGTCAAAGATATTAGGTTTTTTTTTTTTTCCAGTTTGCTGTCACAAATTTCTTTGCAAATCAAAATGAGCAGCACTGATGAGTATGAGATGGAGAATGAGGAAGTGAATGCCAATGTAAATGAACCAATTGTTGGGGGTTCTTCTGAAAACACAATTGTGTACCAAACCTGTTTGTATGCCCTTCAAGTTTCAACCATTGTCAATATATATGCACAAGGCCAATTGAATCCCATGAAACCCTTGTTGCAATATGTCACCATTTTGGTCAATAAGTCGTCTAAAAATTCAGGGGGGTGCAAACATTGGCTGTGTTCTATATGCAAACCTGATTTTCATAGGAGTTATAGCAGGGTTGGGCACCATTTATTAGGTGTGATTGGACATGGGGTTAGGGTTTGTGGGAAAATAACTTTGAAAGAGAGTGTTGAAATGGTTAGGTTGGTTAAGGAGTGTGAGGCAAAATCTAGAGGTATACCTCTACAATCTATTTTTTAGAGTATTCCAATGTGTCATACAGGGATGTGAGGGGAGAGGTTTCTTTGATAGAGGGAAGTGGAAAGCCACTGTTAATACTGATGGGTGAAATACAATGGTAGAGTTGTTGAATTTTCAAGATTTGAGGATATCAGTGATTCAATAGCTATTTTTTTCCCCATGCCATTGCATTTTACGTGGCATGTTCTCCATATTTTAAAGAGACATTGAAGAAAACAAACACAATAGGATCCTCTTATGCTCCCTTGCAGAATATAGATTGTGTACCTCCCTCTTCGACGAACAATATTCAAAGGTGAACTTGTTGATGGAGGACATGAGACAAACATGGATTATGACATGTTGTTCCATTGTCATAGATTGGTGGACTGATATTCCACATCAACCACTCATTAATACTACTGTTAGATGTCCAACTGACTCATTCTTTCTTAGAGCTATTGATTTATCTAGGAAACACAAGGATGCAGATTTCCAATTTTATCTTTTGAGGGAGGCCATAGTGGAGGTTGGACATTCTAGTGTTGTCCAAGTTGTGACCGATTCAACTTGTGTTTGTAAATTAGTTTGTTTGATGGTTGAGTATGGTTCAAACATACTTTTTGGACCCCGTTTTGTGATCATGCTTTGAAAGACTTTAGAAAAATAAATTGGGTGAAGATGGTGGTGGCCGAATCTGGAGACATACAAATATTTGTATGTAACCACCACATATCACTTGTATTATTTAGGTCCTTTTTGAAGAAGGATTTCCTCAAACTAGTGGAGACTAGATATGCTAGCTAATTCATTTTGTTGAAGAGGATGTTGGAGGTGCAGGAGGCTCTCTAATCTATGGTGGTTTGTGGAGAGTGGAAAAAGTGGGCGGAAGCAAAGTTAGAAGAAGGAAACAAAGTGAGACAAAAGGTACTTGATGATGCTTGATGGTTCACTGTGTGAGGTAAGAAATTTAAAGTGTTTGCTCTTAATTCTTGTAATTTTTTATTTTGAAAAAAAATATAATTCAATTTTAAATTTATTTTTAAAATTTGAAATTTGTAATTGTTTTTTAAATGTTTTTTGTAGATATATTTTCTCTATCATATTGCTTGTTGTGGGGGTAATTAGGTATGTTGATACACTCTTCTAGCCTTGGAGAGATTTATGAGACGTTTGACAACATGCTTGACCAAATGAAATAAGCAATTTGTAGTAGAGAGCCTAAGTTACATTTTTATGACATGCGTATTAGGCCTGTTGTGATAAAGAGATATATCACAATGAACACTCCACTTGATATGGCTACCTTTGCCCTTATCCACAAGTGATATGCACCTAGACTTGGTAAAGTTCCTCCTTTTGATGATGATGAGGTAAAGGAGGGGTTTATGAAGGCCCTTGGGAAGATGTACAACATTGAGGATGTAGGGGAGCAATGAATTCAATTCATCAATCTTCGGGGTCATACATTCAACAAACTAGAGGCTAGGGCGGATAGGGCTACTTTCACTCAAAAAAACCCTATTGGATGGTGGACATGGCATGAGAAGGATATAGCAGAGTTGAGGCAGCTTGCCATTCACCTACTCTCATAGGTTGCTTGCTCCTTTGCTGTAGAGAGGATTTGGTCCACCTACCACTTAATCCACTTAGTTAAGAGGAATAGATTTGCCTTTAGATGAGTGGAGAAGGTAGTTGCAGTTCATAGTGCTTTGCGACTTGATAGGATTGACTGACTCTAGCTGCATGTTGGCATGTTGCTCTTGAAGATGCCAAACAAATTGATGAGGAGAAGGTGCAACCGAGATTGGTTGGGATTCCATTGGATGAGTTACAACATTTTTTAAAAATATTGAATCGATGAGTCACAACTTGATATACAAAGTGACTCAGAGTTAGAGAGCCATTTTGATATTGATAACGCAAATGAGGCATTGTTGTGCTTAGTTCTATATTTTTTTATATCTATAATCTTATTGCTATGCCTGTTGTTGTGCATTTTGTCATTGACTCATTTATGATTTTGTAGACTTTAAGGCTTTTTCTTGTAATGAAAACATTGAACGATGAAATCAGAAATTTCTGTTTTTATGAATGTCTAAATATAATAATATTGATGTCATGTATAGCTAAATTTGTAAAAATTTGAGTTTCCCTATAATATATAAGTTTTCTGTATATAAACACATATTTGATATTACCTTTTCTTGCCATCCCCAAAAAATGCCCCCCTCAGACATAACTCCCTCAATGTCCCTATCTGTGAAATGTTGTGGAACATAGCTCTGCACACATATGTTACATCAATAATCACCTGCACTACATTGGAAAGACTAACCCATGTTGGAAAACTTAGACTCAGCAGCCCAAAATTTTGACTTGGACTTGGGACTCGGCAAAAAACATGGCAAAACTCGGCAAAAAAAATTGAAAAAAAAAAGTGTGAAAACTAAAATTGGGCATGTGAGTTCTATTTTTTGGCCACAAAAGAGTCCAACATGGAAACTTGGGAAGCCTCAGCTGATTTTGTGCAAAACTCGGATTGGACTTAGTGCACAAGTCTTGTAGATTCGTCTTGTTTTTGAAATGGGCTCGTGAGTTGCTGCCAGTTCATGTGAATACTCAAACTATGGACTAACCTTCTCAATGGTGTCTCTTAGGATTTGGTATTGGAATTCTGCATTGTTGCATTTTCTTGAGCAGTCAATTGCCCTAAGGAAGAAAAGGCCCATCCTTACATGAAACTATAAGATTTTTGGGTAGGCAGTGTCTAATTTTTGTCCACCCATTCATGAGGATGTCGAATCCACAAAAGATCCATGTGGCCTTTATCTCCTCCATGGATACAATCACCTTGGAATATCTTTGTCTTAGATGGTGGTACTCAATTTTGTCTCCACAAGAGGCACATATGAAACACTTGCTTTGGCTACCTTAGCCATAGCCTTCTTGGAAGGGCAAACAACATGGAAAGGAATGCCGCTAGCAAAAAAGAGTTTGCCAATGGCATTGTTTGCTCCTCTCGAGTCTGTGGATAAAATTTGTCCATAATTGGATTGAGAGCTGAAACCATGGCTTTTATCTTCCTTTTAGGCTCCATTCCACTCACCTCTAGAGATGGAACTTCTCTGGAAGTCATAGAGGAAGGGGTTGGTGCAGATGGAGTGGAGAAATCTCCTTGATACAATCTGATAAGTTTGGCCTCCCTGATTAAGTGTGATATTCTCACAAACCCCAACCTCTTTGCCAGTGATGAAAAAAAATGTATTGACCTTGGTAATGCTGCCCTAGCAATCTTTAGAGCAAATATTGCTCTTCCAATGCTAACTTGACCCTGTGTTTTGTGTTTTGTGTTTTGTTTGTCTCAATGAAAATGGAATTCTTTTTATTATAATAGAAAGGAAATATGATAGCAAATTTAAATTCCTTGTGAAAAGATATACAGTTTCAAAAAAATGGCACAAAAAATGGAGTCCTGAGCAAGCAGATATCACTGTTTGAAGTTTTGAGTCACCACTAGTAAATTGCAAGAAAAGTTGCAAAAGAAAGCTCCTTTGTGGGGGGGGTGAGCACCTATAACACGAGACCCACCCACTGGTCTACACCAATATTTTCAAGAGCAAAACATCTTAAAAGGGTCAAGAAGTCTTGATCTGGAAGAAAACCTTCTTTGCATTTTGAAGAAAGGGTCATTTTTCTATTCTAGGAAAAAACAACCTTGTTGATGGTGGGTGGCCTTACGGCAGTGACCTGGTTTGTTGGTGATGGAGGTCGACAATCTAACAGGGACTGACCTTTGCTTTTGTGCTCAGTTGGGCATCCAGGGTGCTCTAAAGGGGTTGGGCACCTGCCGTGGCACAAGGAAGAGAAGGCTGAGACCATTTTTCTCCTTTTTTGCAAAAAAGGATTGATTTTTGGAAAGAAAGGAAAACCCTCAGAACTGAAATACTTCTAATAAAAACTTTAGATTTTTGGGAGTCATTAAAGAATCCTCCACAAAAGGGATGCCTTTAATCAATTTCACACAATACATAACCAATTTATGTTTATATTAGGGAATGTTTACAGAAATTGAGTTAAGAGGGAGGAGGGAAGGAGAAAAACAAGAATTTTAGAGAAAAACAGAAAGAGAGATGGGAAAATCAATAGGGTGCCTCAAGCACTAATTTTATCACTTTTTAGGGTTTGATTTTTCATGACAATACAAACTTAAGAAGAGGTGGCTTTGATACCATGTGAGAAAAATATTGCAATAATCCTATTTGAGAAAAATATGGCTATAATACTATGTGAGAAGAGGTGGAATCCACAATTTCAACCTGCTTAAAAAACAATCAGAATTCTGTCTACTGCAAAGAATTCCTTATAAAATACAAATCATAAACTATGAATTTGAAATCAAAGGCTAAAAACTAGCATGAACAGGATACAAGACTCAATTTTGGTAGAATAACACTTTCATTCTCCTGTCATAAGGTCCTCTCATGGATCTTATCACATAATATCTCTTTTGTTTCATTTTTCCCGTCTTAAGTTTTCTCATGTGAGGGAGAGAGCTTTAATTTACAAAATTTCTAAAGGTAACCCTAAAATGATCCTATTGGCTAAGTTACACCATCCTTGATTCTTATTGGCCAGGATACATGGTTGTTTTTTATTGGCTTGATTGTGCAACAACTTTTTTCCTAATTTCTTAATACTTAGAATAGGAAAATAACTAAATTTTTTGACTTAGGTATAAACACCTAATTAAACTTAAATAATATGGTGAATGCATAATTACATCAACAAAAAGGGAAGGAGGATGCCCCATCCTTGCCCCCATGTCCCTACAACATCCCATCCGTCAAGGATGGGCTGCTACACCTCGGGATGTGCCCCCGGGAAACACTGATATTGTCACCAAATATTTAAAAGGTATTTGGAATGACATTTACAATACAGAAATTGACAAGACAACACTTACACAGCAAGAAAAATTGCAACATTTCTGAGTCTAAATGAAACATATCATTAAATGCTGTAGCAATGAAGGATCAAATGGCTGTTGACTTACATTTCTCTTAGGATGATTGTATAACTGTAGTACTGTTAGAGTTATGGTAATAAAAATAGTTGTACTACATAACTGTAGTACCATTTGAATTGTGGAAATAAAAAGTCATGAAATTTACTGTCAACATCTATTCTGTCACATTGGAAACATGAATGGAATGATTAACCCCAAGTGAAGGCAAGGACACTAATGTATGATTGAGTTTGTTAGCTATAAATTCAAAGACAATTTAATACCTGTTATTGGTCCTAAAACATTATATTGGCTGTACTACACTCTAGTGAGCTTCCTGTTACTATTATTGTTCTTTTCTTGGACATTATTATTAGGTTCTAGCTTGTGCTAAAGCTGAAGATGGTTTATTTATTTCTTGTTTTTTGACCAATTACTCTTTATAGGTTACGTTGAATTTTAATATGTTTCTTTTCTTTGTCTTGATTGTACAAAATTGAACCAGTTTTGGAAAAACTCTTCCTATGTTAGTACATTATTTTAAACAGCATCAATATCTTTCCTTTCTGACAAGGTTGCTTATTTCATTCTATTGTTTGTAAGACATTCAGTATCTTGAAAAGGCTGCTCTGTGGTTCGAATAGCTGTGAAATAGTATTACACCAAGTTCTTTCAATGCTTAGCAGATATAAACAGTTCTGAAACAATTTCCTGTTTTACTAAGTCGAAATTCAATAAACCAATTTTGATTTGGATCCATTTCTTTGATGTAGAATGTAGATGGTGTGAACTATTTACATGTAAAAGTGGCTGGGCTGTTATTTGTTGCAACAACAAGAGTAAATGTGTCACCTGCACTTGTGCTGGAGCTTCTGCAGCGGATAGCACGTGTCATAAAAGATTATCTTGGAGTTCTAAATGAAGATTCACTTCGGAAAAATTTTGTCCTTGTTTATGAATTACTTGATGAAGTGATTGTGAGTCCCAGATTTTTACCCTCTTTTCGCTTTTCTTTCCAAAATATGAAAAATGGTAGTTATGTTGTGATCAAATATGTTTCACTATTATGTAGTTTTATGAAAAGAATATTCAGTGAAGCTTTATCCTATAGGTCACTGAATGTTTAAAATTGAGATTTCAAGCTTTTCATTGGTGCAATTGTTTACTCTCCCACATGCTAACAGACTTGTCACATGAAATTCATGCGATAAAGTTTGCTGGAGATTAAGGAAAACTTGAACCGTAAATCACCCCGAATAAAAGGATACATTTCCCTAGAATTCCACTGCGCCACTTTACTTTAGTAATGTGGAACTTCTTGTTGGTAGTGTTTTCTACAAACTAAAGTGTGAACAATGATGATTTCTCAACTCTATTTTTTGGCTGTAACTCAAAATCTCTGCTAAAGTCTTGTTCAATGAATTTGTTAATTCACTAACAATTTTGAATTTCAAGGTTATATGTCAAGCATGTTGGAAGTATCATCTGTTCGAAATTGGGAAATATTAGATCTGTAAGAAAATTTCATTTAATTACACACATTTTACTCAGAGCTTCAATGCAGAAATGCTGACTTTTGTGTACCTAAGTTGCTGGTTCTGGTACGGGGTCAGGTACGGGTACGGGGTTCTGGTATGCCGGTACAGCAAGTTTTTTTTCCTTGGGTACGGTACGGCTGGGTACAGCTCTATTATATATATATATTACAGAATTGAAAATACATTTGATATGTCATAGTATGATACTTCATCATTGAACAATGATAGTTAAAGATAATATTAATTGTCAATTGATAGTTCAAAATTTCAATATTATGTCAAAACAATGAATGAGTTTTTGTGAAATAACTCTTAGTATGGGCGTGTTTTAGGGTTTTAGGTACTTTTTAGGTTTCTTTCTAATGTTTTAATGTTAAAAAAATGCTTTTAAATTTTCCCTTTTGACTTTTTTTTTGGGTAAAATTTGGCATTCTGGCCATGGGTGCACCTGGGAGCAGCCAGAGCACAGCCTTGGCGTACCCCCAGGGAACCCGGGGCGGCAGGGCCGTGCCCTGGCTGCTCCCGTTGCCGGACTGGTACCCGGACCAGTTTGGTATGAGACAGGTACCTGGGGGGGCGTACCCTGCAACTTAGTTGTGTACATTAACTAATTTTGCTCACAGAGAAAGCAAAGGGTTACAGTTCAGAACAAAATTGTAAGAGTGTGTATTGAAATTGAATTCTCATTCTAAATCTCTGCTTTAGGTCTGATTTAATCCAAGTATCATTCTAACAAATAATCCAAAATATAGGAATGACATGATTTGCCATAGCATTTATAAAAGTTAGGAATTTGGTACTGATTTCAATCACTGTGCTCCAACTGGTAGTGCATGATGGAATGGAAGCTTGTCAATACATGTTATTCAACATTGGCTCTGAATGCTTTTTATTTCAGGGAATGGAGAATATGTACACGCCAAAGTTTTATCCAGATTGGCTCTAGGTGGCTATCTGTTTTCATGAAGCCAATAGATGATGTTTTTAAAGATAAAATAAAGAATAATTATATGTTGCCATTTCCGATGGATTCTTGTGTCTAATACATATTGGTTATACAAATATAATATGCAAACAAAGAATCCAGAGTCAGACTATAGGAATGACATGATTCACCGTAGCATTTATAAAAAGTAAGAATTTGGTACTGATTTCTATATGTCATTCAAACAAGTAATCCAGACTATAGGAATTACATGATTTCCCATAGCATTTTTAAAAACTAAGTAATTTGTACTGATACTAATCACTGTGCTCTGATTGGAAGTGCAAAAGGTAATGGAAGCTTGTCTATACATGTTCTAGATGGCTCCGAATGGCTGTTATTTCAGGAAAGGGAGAATGTGTACACACCAAAGTTTTATGATTTAGCTTGCCATCCCTAATGGATTCTTGTGTCTAATACATGTCGGTTATACAAATACAATATGCAAAAAATAGAGGAATACTGGAATGCATGTACTGGTGTGTATACGGGAATGCATAATTCTCATTCTCACTAAGCTCTGCTTAACTGTTCATCCAGAACCCTTGTAGGAGCACCTTAGCATGTTTAGAAGTAAATGATGAAAACATTTGACAAACTTTATGTGAAAAACTTTGTGAATAGTCTTTAGGAGGATACTGAATACAGAATATTGGAAGCTCTCTGCCAAAGTTGTTTTGAAGTCTCCTGTTACAGACTGCATTGACAGGAGGCACTGTATATGTCTTGATCAAGTCAATAAGCATACCCGTTGTAGATTCTATGCCAGGTATGTTACTTGTTTAATAATTCAATTTTTTCATCCTTTGATTGGTTTAGAATTTGGGTTTATGCTCCAGGGGTTCTGTGTCAAAGGTTGCACAAAGTTACTTTAGCACGAATTGCCAAATAGTCGCTACTAATTACTTTTTACTAGGTTACCCACCATACCTTAATATAAAAAATTTAAAAATGTAAAGGCCTTGTGGGAACATCTCAATCAGCCGAGCATATAATGGAAGTGTATCTCTTTCTTTAGAATTGCAGAAATGGAAACCTACTGGCTAGCAATTTCATTGATGGGTTTAGTGGATTTGAACCTGGAAGTGATGTGCTATGGACTTACTTGTGCTCTGTATTATTTGCCATTCAAGATGTACACCATTAGGTGGTACCTGTAGACACACTCTATAAAGCAATGTTGCAACTGAAATATCTTATTGTTTTGCAAACTCTTTACCAAGGTTTTAGCCATATTAAACTGAGCGTTCACAATTTTGTGTATATGTTAGAAGATATAAATATACCAATCTTGAGAAGTTAGTTGTCCAGTTCCATTCACATATCTCCTGAGACAAACTGTTTGAAGTAGAATTTTTAAGCAAGAATTTTTCTATACTGCAAACTTTTCTCATTCTGCTTATCCTATATCCATATCTAGGTTTGGTACAAGGAAGCTTCTCCAGGATTGGGGTTTTGCATTTCTCATGGAACATACAGGAGACTAATCATAGAACACATAATTTTCCCAGAACACATTATCTGCTTCCACATTATGCCAAATACAACATTATAAATAGTTGCAAAAAGTACCCAGAAGTTGATGCAACATAAACCTACACAAAACTACAAAGAAACAATGTAGTGTTCTGTGACCAAAATACTTGCAATAACTGAATCTTGTTATTTCAGATTGTCTTGTGGATATAAAACCCTTGAAATTCATCTTCCTAAACTAGATCACCAAAGGGTACTGTGATCACAAGGGTACCGTGACAGTGTGGTTTTTATTTTTTTTTGCATGGGTAGATGACCCTAGGGTTAACCAAACAGCCTCCTATTTTGGATACAAACCAAAACATCATCAAAAAATACCAAACAAATTCTCTGAGGTAAGGATAAAATACCTTATTTGTGGTAGTTTGGAAAGTTCCCAGTGCATTTGTGAGAGCCAGAAGCATTAGAAAATATTCATGGTATCTGTAATATTTCCTTTTTTCGGAAAATGAAATAGAACACAAAATTATTCTATTAGATTGAATTACTACGATTACAGTCATTCACCTTTTTATAGAGTTTGAAGTGAAGTTACAATCATGCATGTCAAATGCATGTAAACTTATCTAAAAATAATAAACGAATATTTAAAATAGACTAATCTAATTTAAGTCATTAAAACAACTTTATTATAAAAGTAAGTATTAAATATCTCTAATACCCCCTTAAGACTTATTGCACTTGAAACAAAACAAACTAACATAAGCAAACTAAAAACACTCGATCATGAATTCTTCAAAAGTTTTTCTCAGAAAACAATTCTTCAACCAGGTAGACCTCCATCAAGCTACCTCGTAACCCTCGTAAAGGCATAACTCCCGAGCTGAATTCGCGAGTTTCCGGATTACCACCTCCCCGAACTCTCAAATCACGAATCCTCCAAATCATTGGACAACAATCCATGCTAAGCTACTGTCACAGAGCTCCATCATGTTATCTCATGAACCTCATAAGGGTATGACTCCCAAATCCACAGACTGCCAAGCTAACTGGGCAACTATTAATATTGAGCTTCAACTACATTGGATTCCTTCTTGTCTTAAAAGAACCGGGCTTCTTTAGAATGCATAAAAAGCAACTTCTCCACCGTCGTCAGCATCTAGAGAATCTTCAACAATGGCTACATTAGCTTCTTCGATCTTTCCCTTGAGAACATCATTTGCTCGATTTCTACAGTTCCAAGCTGTGTGACCCATTTTCTTGCAATAGTAGCATTCTATCCCCCTTTTGTTCTTATTAGATCTTCTACGGTTTGAGTATAATGCTACCTCAATTTGAGGTTCATCTTCTGTATCTCCTGCAATAGTCCTCTTTTCTTCAGCTATGAGAGCTGAAATCATATCTTCCAGAGTTTTAGTAGAAAGTTGACTTAAGAGTAAAGATGATATTGCTGAATTTTGAAGGCAAACTGTTCAATAAAATGGCTTTAGCATCCTCATCATCCATTGTAGCACTGACTTCTGCTAGTTTTCGAAGAAGAGATCTCAGATTGTTTACATGGCTTGACATAGCGACTCCTTCTGTCACCTTGAACTTGAAAAGCTGAAGCTTTAAAGAAAATTTAGCATTAATCGCTTTTGCTCCAAACGTCGTGTTCAAATTTTCCCAGATTTCCTTAGATGATTTTGTGAGATCTATATGATGTAACTCGAAATCGGGAAGAGCAAGACCAATAATCGCTTTGGCTTTATCTTCTTTGCTTTGCCATTCTAGTACCTTACTAGCATCTGTAGGCAGTTTCTCATTTCCGTTTACGATTCCGCACAGGTTTTTGTGCATTAGTTGCATCTGGATTTTAACTTTCTAGGTGTGGAAGTTTAAACCGGAATATTTATCCAATGGAAATTCCATTTCTGGAAAATAAACAAGCCCACCCAATGAACCTGAAAATTTTCAAACCCTCACACCTCCTTCAATTTGACTCAGAAAAACAGATTATTTCAAAATACTTGCAAACTCTTTCCACAAACAGCCTTAGCACAAAAAATGGCAAAATCCCGTGCCCTAGCCATTAAAAAAAATTTCCCTAGCCACTGAATAAATTGTTGTCCGCAACTTTTCAAAATAATGATTTTCGCAGCTACAGAAACCCTGGTGCAACCTCTGTGTGCCCTAGCTAGCACGATCAGGAAAAAAAAAAAAAATGACACCAAAACAGCTAAAACAACCTCATGCAAACCTGTGATTTAGACAAAAATCGCATGATTTTTACCTTGTGCTGGGCATGGCCTGAAAAATGGCGCAAAAAAGACATGATTGGGTGAAGAAATCCTTCAAAAGAGGAGACGCCACGTTTGAAAGTTCGCCTGGGACACAAAAACGTGATTTGAAGGCAGAGAAATCTGGCGCGACTAGAAAAACCACCTAACAAAGGAGCAAATTTCGTTTTGCAGTAGGCGCACGTGATTTCAGGAGAAACATAAGAAACATCCATGATTCACATAGGTGCAAAATCCGCCCAAAACAGTAGACGCGATTTGCAAAGATTAAACCCTCGATTCTACTCCACGACAAACCCTTCACGTGACCTGCTTTGATACCATGTTTCGGAAAACGAAATAGAACACAAAATTATTCTATTAGATTGAATTACTATGATTACAAAGTCATTCACCTCTTTATAGAGTTTGAAGTGAAGTTACAATAATGCATGTCAACTGCATGTAAACTTATCTAAAAATAATAAACTAATATTAAAAATAGACTCATCTAATTTAAGTCATTAAAACAACTTTATTATAAAAGTAAGTATTAAATATCTCTAATATTCCTAAATTCTGTTTTGTGTGTGTATTGTCAGGTCCCAGACTAATCTGACGGTAGCTAGATCTTAGGTCAATTATGGAGAAACTAGTTACTCAATGCAACTCATCAATTAACTCATCCACTCCAGGAATAGGAAACTGGTTCTTTATAATCTTTTTACTTAGTGTATGAAAATCATTGTGCATGCGAAAAAAACCATCCTTCTCCCTAACCAATAATGCTGGTGCAGTGAATAGGCTCTTGCTTGGAACAATTTGCTGCCCATCATTTTATATCACCTTTTCAATTCCATCCTTAAACAACTTGGGGTGCTGTTAATGGGTAAACATAATTTATTTTGTGCTCATTTCTAGCTCTATGACATGGTCTTGACCCCTATTAGGTGGAAGACCCTTAGGAAGGTCACCAAACACCACCTGTCACTACAGTAATATGATTTATCTGTTGTACTGGCGGTATGTATGCTGTTTTTTTTCCTGAACAAGCTGATGTATGCAAGCCCTTAAAACTGTTGCAACTGATTATTTAACCTGGGTTGCTCTGACTGATCTGCTTTTGCAATTAATGATCTGATACAATGGATCATTTATGTGGTTGAAAACCTCTAATTTCAAAATTCTTTATCTTCTTGCTTGAATTTCGAATGCAATCCTGTAAATTCGATGAAGTATTCACTGACTCAATGAACCATTGTACACCCAATATGATGTTAGCATTGCCCAAAAGCATCCTTTCAAAATCAGATTTCATTGAATAACATCCCATCATGAGGTTCATGCCCATAGTGTACTCCTTACAAGTCATATTAGTCCCATCTCCAATGATAACCTTGAAGGGAGGACAGAGACACATATGTAAATGAAGTAGTGGAGCAAGCGTATGGTAAATGAAATTATGTGTGATACTTGAGTCAATCAGCACTATGACTTGTCTCCCTTTAATCCATTCTTTTACTTTCAATATAGGGTGTGAAGATACCTTTCTGATAGTAGCCAAAGATGCAGTGGGCTGGTCAGGTGGCTCTTTTGATGATGTATCCTATAGAGATGACATACCTGCATCAATGTGAGCTTGTTCATTCTTGCTGCTACTCAACTCATCTACCATTTCAGCCAAATGAATTTGTCCTGTAGCCACACACTTATACCCTGAAGTCCACTTCTCTCTGCATGAGAAACACCGACCTCGCTTCCTTTATTTTTCAGTGTTGTTCTTTTTAAGCTAGGCTGGTTCTAAGGAGTTCTATAATTTTGCTTGCTTTGAGTCTTGCTTTTGAGCAATTTTTCATATGGTCTGGCTTGTACAGTAGCTCCATCCAAGTAAGCTGGTTCAGGATCCTCGACATATCCCTTTAATTCATCATTCAAACAATTGACAAACATGGAGGCTTGTCTAGACGTTGAGTACCACAATTCTGAATGTAATATCTTGTAGAATTTCTCCTAAACCATCAATTGAATTTTACATGTTCTGGTGTAAATTCCTCAATCACTAGTCTTTTTATCATCAAAGAGAAGTGAAGAGAAATCGTACCAGTTTAGAGTCTCATGTTTAAGACCATCTTGAATGTCCAAGGCAGAATGATGTCATCAATTGTATGGAGTCTCCTCCAAGTGTAGTTGATCACAGATTGAGAAATGTTGGTGGAACAGATGTTGTCTAAGACTCATGTTCTCTCCATGCCTCTGAGCGGTTTTGAAGCCAACAATCAGTTCTCAGTGCTGACAATGACCTTGGGATGGTCCAGAATATCTCAAGGAAGTCAGAAAACAATGAAACACGGGAACAAATGAAGAAACAAAGTGATTTTCAGTTGGTGATGGAATTGTTAGTTTTAGACAAGAGGTGGTTTTACAACTGCGCTGATGGTTTTGTAACTGCTGGTTTTCAACTGGTGGCAATTTTGTAACCTTTGGTTTCATCAAGGGGCGATATCGTTTCTTCTTGGCAGTTTCGTTTCCACCTCTGCAAATTTGTTTTTGAAGTGACAATTATGTAACTGTCAGCTGATGAAAAGTGACAATTTTGTCTAATTTTGTTGTGAGGCAGGGGAACAGCCGTAGGCACTTTCTATTCCACTTCCACATGACTGTTTGGTGGAATCCAACTGAAAAAAAGCATGAACAACATACAGCAAGAAAAGACAAAGCTTCTGGGCTGGTACTTTTGGGATTTGATGCTTGGAGTGTAGGAATTTGGAGCTGTTGGGTAAAGAGCAGATTTTCTTCATAGAGATGCAGACATTGGTGAACATGGAGCCTTGGATTCAGAGGCCATGAGCCTTTGTAGTCCTCTGGGACAATCTACCATGTGTAATTGACTGATTATAGTGATTAAGGAGTTGTACACCACTCTTGCTGGATTTTTCACCCATTTGAGGGTTTCTCCAGGGTAAACACCATGTCACAGTCATTGTCTTGCACTTTATGGCGTGTTCTCAGTTTTCTTATGCTTGTTGTTTCATTTTAAAGTTCTTACAAATCATAATGAAGTTGTTTTCAAGCAATTTTCCCTTATTTACAGTCATAAACATATTGTTTGGTGTTGGTATGGTAGAATTTTGTAGTGATGAACTATATTGTGGAATCTTTACATCAGTTTATGAATTAGATGCTATCAAAACGAGGTTCAAATTCCTTGAAAAACAGTTTTGTGTAGTCAAAATGTATGAAAGAGTGACTACAAGTTATGCCTGTGACTAGAGCCAGTGGAAAAGTAGAGTGAGGACACCATCTACAAACATGGCTAGGGATATGGATAGAGAAATGGATGAGGATAAGGCAAGGTTCTGCAGATTGGAAGAAAATTTTGTTTGGATATCTCTTTCAGTGGGCAAGTTGGATAAGCTAAAGAATATAATTCTTGCCATGGTAGCAAAAGTCTTTCATGGGAATAACTCAGCAAACCAAAAGATACAGATTTTTTCAAAAATTTGGGATTTATTTCGGAATCCAAAAATGCAGAAATAAAGACAGAAAAAACTGTTGTTTTTTCTATTAAAAGGCAGTATAATTGCATAGATGCAGAGTGAAGGGAAATGAGAGTTTACACCATGAATTTTTGAATATAGTATTTTTCATTAATTTTTAGATTGCTGATTACATTGCACAATGCAAAGTACATTACTACATAGTAACATACTACAAGTACATAGTTCAACTTAGGAGTTCAAACCTGAAAATGTATTACAACCTAACCTACTGATTACAAAGTATAAAGTAACAAAACATGGAGCGAGTTAATGATTCTTTCTGCTGTGAAGTATGCTATACTAGAGTGCTGCAGGTCCTAATGATGAAGCTCCCGGGGTAGAGCCTCTCATAATTCGATCAATCTCCTTAGGATCATACATGATTTCCCCCAAGAGATTAAGATCTTCCTCATCAAAAAGTGGTTCCTCATTATTTACGATCAGTTCAAAAACTGAATTGATCCTGTCAATGTCAATTAGTTGATCTTCCTTGACCCTACCTGATATTGTCAAATTGAATGTTTATGTTAGTGAGGTGGACAAAATAAGTTCTAGAAAAACTGGAATTAACTTTGGAAAATGAATCAAAACAACAATTCAAATTTAGAAGTAATTATCAATTGCAACTTATCTAACCTCTTGCTTAAGGTAAAGGTTGTGGTGAACAAACACCAAATCATTCATCCGTTGTGTTAAACAGTTGCATTTCTTGGAATGACTGTCTTCACACTCAAGTATGCTCACAAGTGGATGAATTGCATGATTGACGCAAAAGGTGCATTGCCATCCATCAAAGAAAATATCCCACCATTGTGCTGAAAAAACACAAATTTTATCAAGATTCGATCATCTATGATTTAGTCAAAACTTCGTATCTGTAATTTGCACATGAACAATATAGAGCAATTGTCAAAAGTTTCTGGAGTCTACTTGGTTTGAAGATGGTCCTATCTTGTACGACATACATACTAGAGAAAAACCCCCTTTCCTGCTTGTGTATTGGCAACTCTCCCATAGCTGCATGTAGCTCCTGTGGAGTAGGAAATGATCTCTTTATGCATTTGAATAGGTCTTTGGTGACCTCTCCATCATGTCAAAAGGAGGCACCATAGAACAATGATGAATTTAGTAGTATCCAGCAACATGGAGGGGGGAATGCATCTGCTAATACCATCTGTGATTGATTACTCCCACAACGACATGTACTTGTTCCTGCTATTCTCCATCCTACTTTTGATTGCCTACGTGGCCCAATCCACGGCCTCATACAAATAGCCCATGGGGGATTTATCTCCATCAATTAGTTTCAAAACTCTTACTAGAGGCTCCAAAAAATGGACAACTTGCTTTGTCTCATCCCAAAAACTTGCTGAAAAATGTAGTCTGCCATAGTTCTGACATTAATTTGACTAGGAAAGCTACATTCCACCCAATCATTTGAAATGAACATTCATTTCAAATTCATCTGTTGCTCGCACATAGTCTACAATGCAAGGAAGCGGGTAGCAAATTTCGTCACCCTTGGACAAAGAAGTTCCTTGCCCTATGTGAACGTGTGCATCACACTCAACAACCTCATGTGATTGTAAATGAACTTGGTAATAGTGCAGGCCCTTTGTAAAACATCCTTAACCCATTCAAGTTTTCCAATGTCCTCTAGGGTTAGATCAAGATAGTGTGCCGCACATGGGCTTCAAAATAGAGTGGGATGCTTGTCCATCAAAATTCTCCTAGCAGCAACACAAGCAACATCGTTATTTGTAATTATTTGGATCACTTTTGTGGTCCTATGTGAATGATTTGCAGATTTGACCCTATCTAGTGCATCCACGAATTTTTAGGAAGACTGTCAATATCGCATGAGATAAGGAAGTTGATGAGAGTGTAGTTCTTTCTATCCATCCACCCATCTGACATGACAATGTATCTAGTCTTTTCCCACTCCTTGTGATGTTTAGCAACAACATTGTTCACGTCTTGTGTTGTGTACTTAAGTATATGAAACCTCAAAGCCTTGTATGATGGGGCTTTGAACTCAGGACTTGCAACTACAATGACATCCACCATACTACGAGGTGCAAAGAAGGTGGTAATGTTTCTGCACGTGTTTGGCCCTTGAGATACATAACTAGGTGTAGATTGATACTCTTGCAATTTGTTATGGTAGTTCTAGCTCATCACAACGATTGGCCTTGCCTTCTAAAGAATTTGATCCCACTTCTGTGCCTATCCTTGCCTTTTTGGCCTTATCCTCTGAATATGCCTTCAAAGCCTCTTGTGCTTGATGGGTAACATCTAGAGGGCACTTTTTACAAGGTTGTACGTCATGCATTGGCTTCTGTGACAAATACCATTTGAAGTGGTATATGCCTCCATTGTGTACAAGCCTGCAAAAGCTACATTCACCTTGTTCGTACCTGAGACTAATGTGCCATATCTCAATGCAAAGTCTCTCACACAACATGATGACGAAATCTACACAAAAACTTTCATATGTTTCAAGGTTTTAACTTTTTCCTTATCATTCTCAGAAGAAATTCTTATCACTCCAATCTTATCACTCTTGCCTTCAATATATTTGTATCTTCAATGCCAAAATGCCTAATATACCACACCTCCCTATATATCCAAAGGCACATGGAATGGTAAGCAAGAGCAATCCTCTCAATAAACCAAACCTCTCGATATATCAAATCTTTTGATATGCCACACCTTCCGATGTACCCCAGGGTACGTGGATGTAAAGATGTATGTGAGAGCATATTGGTATGGGACAATAGTGTGGCATCAAAAGGTCTCAAGTTTGTTTAATGGAATACTTGCTCACAAGGGGTTGTTCAGAGCACAAAGGCATAGTTGCCCATCTAACAATGTGTCCCCCTTTTCATTGGATTTATAACCGAATGATAGGTCATCGGAAGAAGAAAGATAGAAGAATAGTTAGAGAAGATAACTACATGGAAAGGTATTTGTGATCTCTTTATCACTTTAGCATCTATAGTTCTCAAATATAACTTTGGGGCATCACTTCCTAGGATACGAGAGGGAATTTTGCCAAATGTTGTGTTTAGTGCACTATAGAGGTGCTTAGGAACAATTTTTTTGTTGCTATGTAAATGGGATTTCCTTGCAAATATTAATACTTACAACAAAATAAAGTTAAACATCTACAATGTTAGACAATTGCTAAATAGTAAAAAGCCCTAACTCTAATCCTAAACACAAAAAAATCAGTGTTAAGGTTCCTAACCCTAACCTTGACCCTAACACTTAACAAAAATTTCAACATTTAAGGTTAGGGTCTTTCTGCTAAAAAATCCTAACCCTAACACTAAATGCTGAAAAAATTCCGCGTTTTAAGGTTAGAGTTAGGGTTTTTATGCCCTAATGCTTTATTAACAGAAAACCCTAACCCTAACCCAAAATGCTGAAAAAACGCAGTATTTAAGATTAGGGTTAGAGCTTTTTTTGTTGGAATATTATATTACATCATAAATTCATTGTAAAACTAGTAAACTATTGTAATATGTTAATACAATATTATTAACTAATATAATAACTATCATAGATAGTTATAGTTAGTTGTTCAGGTATGCCTAGACTGGCTGGTTATTTACAACCTTTCTCATGTATATATTTCTGCCTCCTCTCAATAATATATTGCTCATTGCTTCCCAATTCCATTATGGTATTAGAGCAATGCTAAAATCCACGTGCTTGTGAGTGCAATTGGAGATTTCAAATCCCGTGACATTGAGAGGATAAATTGTAGAGGCATGAAAAGGTTGTCTAAACCTAGCCCTGCATCCACAAAATCTAGGCGTGTAAAGTCTTGCATGGAGGAGCCGGTGACCAAACCCTGCAAAATTCACAAAAATAGAGATTGCAAGATTGAAACAAAGAGTCAGCAAAATCGTGAAGAAGTCACACTCAGCAAAATCACGGATGAAATTGCTCTCAAATTCATGTGTAGCAAAACGCGCATGAAGAAGTTTAAAATAATCGCTGGATAAAGTTGCGAATTATGGAAATCATGGTCCGCCAAACCTTGAATTGCTGCAGCAGAAGGGAGATCGTGAACTGTGCATACACAGTTTTTTTTTTGGTTTGCTGCTTGCAAATTGCGATTATGGAGATGTTGTGGCTATAAAAAAAATCCTAGTTTTTTGCTTTTTCAAAAATTACAGGCATAAGGTACATATTTTTAATTCTCACTTTCTAAAGTTTCCTGGAGGTATAAGTATTTATTTTGGAAAGTTAAACCAAAAAAAGTCAATTTCGAGACTTAAAAATTATGGAAGCAAACTTTAGGATTAAAAAGAATTATTTGAAAAGAATTTTAATTCTTTAATTTTTTTTTTCTTTAAAGTTCATAGTCAAATTACTAAAAAGTGCACATAAATATAGTCTCACAAAATAAAAATATATTATTATTTTATTGCACTTAATTTTGTTACATTTTGTAACAATAACTTGTAGTGTTTGGTATAAACGGTGCCTTTGATTCAGATTTACGGGTAATGCTGTCATGTTGAATTACTGCATCTAACGCATAAAAAAGTTGCAACAATGATGTTTGTGGCATCGTCCTTATAAATCGTCGGGGAGAACTTAGGGTGAAATTTCTTGTTGGAGAGACAAGGACTCCAAAATCTCAAACAATGGCTTCCAATGCTCCCAAAATAATGCTTCGTGACTCTCAGCTTTTGAGAGGAGACAATTATGCTGCCTGGAAAACCAAAGTACAAACCCAACTTGAGTTTGAAGATTTATGGGATATAGTTTTTGGACACATAACCAGACCTGCACTAAGGCCAGTCAAAAGGCCAAACTCATAGTCTTGTTTGGTGTTTTTGATGAGGTTCAACCTCACATTTGAACAGCCACAACTGCCAAAGAGGCTTAGGATTGCCTCAAGACAGTATATGATGCAAAAAATCCGAATCAAATTTTTCATTTGCAGTGTTAGTTACATTGTTTGCAAATGCAAAGTAGTGAAAAGGTAGAGATTTTTTCAGAGGAGTTGTAGTGAATCAGGCCCTCGCATCTCAACAGAAGGGAAAGGAACCTAAACATGGGAGTGTTCCATCAGGATCATCCAAATCAAAACAAGAAAACTCTTCTACACAGAAAAATAAGTGTCTCATTTGTGGGAAGGGAAACAATCTCTAGGAATGTTGGTACAATTCCTTTGCAAATAGTGAATCTAGCTAGTGAAAACTACAAAAGCATTATTAGGGGGACAAGAAGAAGATTCCTCGACAGAAAAAGCATAACAAGCAACATGGCAATGTTGCTTCTATAGGTGAATCAAATGAAGAAGATTTCTTGTATGTTGCAAAAACCCATGCTTCCACTTTTACCGGTCCTGTATGGTATGTTGATTCTGGTGCTTCTAGACACACGATAGGAGAACAAGAGTGGTTTTATAATGTCATTCCAGCAACTTTATATGGGCAAGTTTCCTTGGTGATGATACATCCTATGAAGTACAGGGTATTGGAGATATTTCATTGCCACTCAAAACTCACGAGTGTTGACTTATTAAGGTTCTATATTTTCTAGGGCTCACAAAGAACGTCCCATTAGTAAGTCAATTGCTAGAGCACAACTTGAAGGTTGAATTTGATCGTCATAATAGTGAGAAGCTTTGTCTCATTTGAGATAAGACTCGCAACGGGGAAGTTGTTGCTTTTGCTTCAGTGGTCAGAAAAATGTTGTAACGCCTCAAGCTTTCACTCAAGACAGTAACGGACAAATTTTTCCAATAACAAAAGTGGTAATAAGTAACCACACAACATACTATCATGGCCAAGGTGTCATATACAACCCATAATGACACACTTGGCACGCACAACAATGCATAAGCATGATGACACAAGCAGAATACTTAATCTACCTTGGAACAAGACACCAAGGTTGACATGGAAAACAAGGCATGGAAGAGAGACATAATTCCCAAAACCACTATAGCATCTCTACTAAACCACCTTCCAAATTCCTTTGGGTTATGACAAAGAGAAAAGCTAAAATTGTTATTTTCGGGTTTTTGCAGGAACTTGCAGTGGGTCAGACTTTGGACCCAAATTGCAACTTGCAACTTTGCACACATATTGGACTTGGACTTCAGGATGCAGATGCAACTTGCAACCATGCAAACTTCGTCGTCAATCGACAGCTTGCAACATGCAAAAGATTCTCGAATTTCAGACAAGGATGTTTGGACTTTGGAATCTTGTATTTTGCACATCTGCAAAATGCAATTGGGTTCCAAATTCTGAATTAGCGTCACATCAGACTTCATAATCTTGCTGCAATCTGCATGTTTGCAAAAATGCAAGTGGATGCCAAATTCCCGGATTCCGCGACACTTTGGACCTCGGGAGACAATCAACAACTAACACTTTTGCAAGTGCAGTTGACATTTCAACTCTTGAACACTCAACACCCTGGACTCCATATCTTTGGCACAGTTTATGCTACATGTTGTGCATCGAGTTTCTGAACTCCGGTCCTGCTGCACTTCGGGGTTCGAACTCCAACTGCAAACTGCAACTTCGGATTGGCAACCCCAATTTGCAGTGTAGATCGAAATGTATTTCCGACCTGCAAAACAAAATGTTGAAAAGCTCTAAGGCAAGGAAACAACATGGTTTCCCCCGACTCTTCGAGGCATAATTACCTCGTTTTTTGAGCTATTTACAAACGGACTTGGGGATACGTTTGTGAGGATGTGGGCTCTGACTTGGCCACACAAAAACCTCCCGAAGTACATGAATCCCAAGATAATGGAAGATTAGCAAAGTCCACTATAAAACTCAAATGAAAGAAAGGTAAAATTGAATTACAACAAAGTAAATATAGTAATACTACATACTCACCAAGCCATCGACATGGACAAGCTCTCAGCACGCACTCCAAGAATCTCAGAGATCTCTAAATCCGCAATGGAGGTACAATGCCACCCAACCATGTGGTACCCTCAGGCCCACCCCACTATATTTTGAGATGAACAGAAGGATACAAACAAACTCATGCAATACAAACAAGGATACACTCACAACAAGCAGCATGCATATCATAGTACCACAACATCTGATACCATTGCTATGAACCTAGACAAATCTGAACTGAAATTTGATAAAAATACAGGAGCAGAAATTTGCCTTGTAAATTTCAAAATGTAAGATTATGAAATTTGAAAGAAAACAGATTTAATGAGAAAACTAATTGTAGAAAGAAGTAGTAAAAATCTTCTTTGGTTACAACTATTAGGAAAAGTTCATATCATTTACAAGTTAGGGACAACTCTTAAAAGGAAGGAAATGCTCTGATTCTATCTTTGTATATTTATGTAAATTAGCTTATATCTTTTAGCTTTTTCTTTCTTATTTTTGCTGTTTGTACTTGGCTTTATCTAGTCAGCACACATCCTCATCATTGAACAACTATATATTCTACTCTAATGAAAAGTGTAAACATACAGTTTTGGCGCCAATCTTTTTACTCTTTCCTGTCTTTGTGTGTTTCATTTCTCAATTTCTTTTGTACTTCTGGGAAATATCATTTTTGTGTGTAAATGAGTTAAATGGGTTGTAATACATTTGTCAAGAGTGCCGTAGAATCTATAAGCCATTATAATTCAACAAAATGAACAGCTAGAAATCAAACTACAGTTCTATACCAATTAATGGGAAAATACTAGGTTAGAAAATGAAATTAGTTCGATGATATACACTTTTTGAAGTCGAAAATAAAAAAATCAGCATTGAAGATGTTTTGAAGATTTTGCAGTTCATTTGGGGAGAGACAATTCCATTTAACTGGGGTGTGCATTTTCATGCAAGCATTAATATTTTATAAAGTGTTTTAAAATGGGTCAGATTCAAAGGTGAACTTGAAAAGTTAAATGAATGTGAAAAAGATGATGTATGTTGTGCGAGCCTGGTATATTTGTGTCATGCCCCAACAAAAGAAGGCTTTATTAGTCCAAGGAATTAATTAAACGAACCCATCCGCCAGCCAGAATAAGACAAAGCCAGCGCTAGGAGACAAAGACACTAGAAGACAAAAAAAGGAAACATTAACTAATAATAATCCAAAGGCCAGCGGTGGTTGTCAAAAGGCAACGGTTGTGTTAAAAAGGTGCGATTCCTTGCTATGAAGGGATTAAAATCAAGAATCCAAAGTTATTTAAGAACAGCAAGGAATGAGAAAAAATATAATATTGTAGCGGAGATAAATCTGCAGGAGTATATCAGCAGTGATATAAATATATATAGTTGGAATCAGCAACAATAATATATATATCAGATTGCAATAAACTTGAATCCATCAAGAGGTACTATATCAATCATCTAACAAATTCCTAAGCAATCCATATTGAAGCTAAGGAAATGTTGCAGGTAGGAAGGATGGCTCTTCCGAGTTCATGAGGGGCGAGTGGATGGGGTGTGCCCTCCCTCATGCTCTCACCAAGGCGGCCAAGTAGTGAGGTGTGTGGCCCTCCCATGGTCGGGGTGTGTGGCTCTGCCATGCATGGTTTAGGGTGTGTGGCCCTACCATGTGCTTGAGCCTCATCAACTAGGGTGTGCCTCTTGAGCTTGATCGAGGAGGGTGTGCCTCCAAGGTGGACTAGTAGCTGCAAGTATTCCTAAGGAACTCATTATGGGATTGGCTTGAGGGATTGTGTTATGATGGATTGAATCAAATATTGTTTATGCTATGATGTCTTGATCTCATTATTAATTAGGCTATGATGTATTCATATGAATATTAATTATGCTATGATAGATGAATTTAATATGAATGATGCTATGAACTGAATATTATCTTAATTTATTAATCTTCAATATATTTAATATCATTTCTAGGGCAAGAAATCAGGAATATCCCAAGAAGGGATATTACAATTTGTGGAAATAATATATTAAATATATAGTTTTTAATTATGACTATGAATGATCTGCTATAATAGATAATAATTATGGAATTATGGTGAGCCCAGTATCTAAAATATCTAGATAATAATTATGGATAATTTACATAATATCCACCTAAGCAAGATAAGTATAAGCAAAGGTGCAATATTGCATTAATTACATCAATAATCTTGCATAATCTGTGTTGTGGTTGAATGGTCCATATTGATTGGGACCATCCTTGGGCTTGGATGTGATGTTGTATCTGGATGATAGTAGTGGTACATTTTACAAGTTCTAATTTGCCACTTCAGAAAATCTTAAGAGTCGTATTTCCTATCAACTCTCAAGACGTGACTCCTTCTGGACATTGGTTTATTGTTAAAATTTGGAATGAATCATGAAGAATTGTTTTTCCATTTGATTCCTTTACACAGCCCAAACCAGATCATGTAGTGTTGTTTTGGCTCGTAATATAATTAGGAATTGAGATATTGCTAAAATTCTATTTGGTACAATTCTTGTTGAATATTTTGGTTTCTTTTTCAAAATTCCAATTCCATTATGAAGGTATATATTGATTTCACATTTACTATTTAAATCATTCTTCCTAGCATTCTAATTTTTTTGGGACGTGTTTCAGTTTATCCATACTTGTATGTAGTCTACCCCTTGCAGCGTATCCATGCACTCTTTAAAAAAATAATGACAGCTATATTATTACAAAGACTGCAGAGCTTAGAAAGTCTTTGAACCTGTTCTGTCACAGATACAGTTTGGATAGCTACATTTCTAAGCTTGGTTCACAGTACATACCAGATTATAAACCAAAAGGAGGCAATATGAAGCCTTTGTACTGCATTCCATTACAGAAGACCTCATAGCAAACTTAAAAATGTGAATGCTAAACCTGAGCTTGTCCACAAACATCATTGAGTCAATGCCTAGGGAGCATAAATTTTGTGAAATGCCTCTCCGATTTCCAACTCTAGGCTGAACTAGGTGCATATTATTTAAAATTACTTTTGAGCATCACTTCAGTGCTTTATGTAAGAACAACAAAAGCTTTGCTTCATTTATTGTAAAGTGTCTGTTTGAGGGATGTGATTTTCCATTTCCATCTCCTTTTCATCTTTGAATTCTCCTATACTTGGAGATAATATTGTGAAGTCCTTAGTGAATGCTCGTTCTGAATCTGACATTATGACTGAGGTCTTAGGGCAAAGACTAGAATAGAAATCTGCAAGACTGACTGGCTAAGCAAATTACCTGAGATCTTAGTTCAAGAATCTATAATGTTTCTGAGATCTTAGTTCTATAATGTTTATGTGCTATTTCAAACCCAAACACATTTTAAGTCCTTTATACCTCACCCACCCTGGATAGCATCAATTTCTGCCAAGCAAGTTTTACCCATTAAACCTTTGTTAGCAGTTGTCGTCGAAATCGTGAGGAAATTTATTTGTTTTGAAGATGATTGCTCATTTTTGAAATGTTGTTGAAATATAATAATATCGTTTGTTGATGCTAACAGAAGATTAGAAAAGATATGGCAGAGTGTCTTTGTATGTCATTTGATTTCAAAATTCAATAAGTAATGACATGTAAGCAAGTTTCTGGCATCAAGGGCAGTAATTCCTTACTTGTCATGGAGATAATGGGAAAGCAAGAGTAATTGCCTGTCTACTTACAAGTAACTTTTGATGTAGCATTTTAATAGACCATATTTACACCGTCAAAAATAGCCATATTTGTGCCGTGTATGATTCTTTGTTCGTGTGACAGGATTTTGGCTATCCACAGACTACTTCAACTGAAGTATTGAAGTCCTTTATCTTTAATGAGCCAATTGTAGTAGATGCTGGACGTTTGCCATCACTTGGTCCTGCTTCTTTGTTCATGGTAATACTATTTTGAAGCCTTTTTTATTACATTCTCATTCAAATTTCAAAATTATGATTGAGCTTCATTGTAGTCAAGAGATTCGAAATTCGAGTTTGATTTATTCCAAAGTAGTTAAATGAATGTAGCTTTCACCCTTGAGCTTTGAGATTATACAGCAAGGATCAAAGCGAATGCCAGGAACAGCTGTTACAAAATCAGTTGTGGCCAATGAGTCTGGAGGCAGAAAACGAGAGGAAGTTTTTGTTGACATCATTGAAAAAATAAGTGTAACTTTTAGCTCTAGCGTGAGTACTTTCACAGAAGCTCCTTAAAAGCATGAAGTTGTGCATATATGTTGCCTAACAATTGATTACTACAGATGAACTGAAAAATCAAATTACTTTGAAAAAGCATGGTTGAATGTTTTTCTGTGTTTTAATTTTTACTGCAGATGTTGATGAATTTAATAATATATTGTTGTTTTGGAGCCATAGTCCATAATGATAAACTCATATGAAACAGGGGTATATTCTGACATCTGAGATTGATGGGACCATTCAAATGAAAAGCTATTTGACAGGCAACCCTGAAATTCGACTAGCCTTAAATGAGGACCTGAGCATTGGGAGAAGTGGCCATTCCAACTATGGTATGTGTGGCTTTCACTTTATCAAACACTTAATTGATGCCATTTCTATTATTGTGAAAGTTATGAGTCTTTTCAGTTAAAACATTTATTTCTCTTTTTAACAGTTTGGACTTTGGGTTTTGATGGTTAAATATATCATAGCTTTTTATTTGAATTGATATTCAAGTCGAATAATATTTTAGTGTAAATCTCATTTTAACCCACTGCAGACATGCCTACCTGCAAACATTTAAAAATTTCCATTTTGACTGAGTTTTAGCCTTATTATTAAGGGTCCTAAACTTCTAGTTGCAGCTATATTTTTTTTGTAGGCATATTTTTTGTTTAAAAGTAATTAGTTTGCTGACTAAGGGTCCTAAAGTTCTAGTTGCAGCTGTATGTTTTTGTAGGCATTTTTTTTGTTTAAAAGTAATTTCGTTTACTGACATAAAGATGCATATCAGATTACAGCAGCTCTGCTGGGGCAGGAATGGTAGTACTAGATGACTGTAATTTCCACGAATCTGTTCGGCTGGACAACTTTGATTTGGACCGAACATTAACCCTGGTGAGAAAATAATGCCAGGTTTTGCCATGGAAATGATGACATTAATTGTCATAGCAATTTCAGCTAGGAAGCTAAGTTCCATCTCATTTGTTTATTTATCAATCTGTTGCTTACTATACCACTTAATGTATAGGTGCCCCCAGATGGAGAATTTCCTGTTATGAACTATCGTATGACTCAAGAGTTTAAGCCTCCATTCCGTGTGAATTCTTTGATTGAAGAAGCTGGTGCATTCAAGGTTTGAATTCTTAAATCATACTTCATAAATATCTTGCATGGCAATCTCTTCTCTGAATGTATGGGGTTTCATTAAATTAAACTTACATTGTTGACGATTGCAGTTTCAAGTTTGAACTATTGCTATTATTGCATCACAGATAAGGAGTTTTTTGAATATTAAAGTTGATTTGCTTTTCCTTGTTATATTTTTCAACTTCTAGGCAGAGGTTATGCTGAAAGTGCGTGCTGACTTTTCCAATACGATTACTGCCAACACTGTTGCGTTGCATATGCCTCTTCCAAAGTACACAACAAGGTATTTTTTGCCATATTAAAGAACTTGCACATCTTCATTGTGGTTTGGTTGTTGTGTGGGAAATTGACTTAAAACATCTCTACATTTGTTTATTAAGTGCACATGTAACAAATGCAAAATATCATGGCTATTGATAACACATTCTCTTGATGTCCACATCAAAAATACCCAGCTCTTTCCAAAAAGTATTTAATAATAATAGAACCAAAAATGCAAATGTGAAACTGCTATGCTAACTATTTATGTTCATATCAAATGCTTTATTCTTATTCACCAGGTGGATTTCATTGGAGATCTTGTAGGAAATGTCTCAATTTTTCTTAAACTTATTGTATTGCATGGAGAGCCACAATATTTGACTGTCATTCTATATGGTAGGTTACTTAGATGGGCTGTATGATGAGTCTGTAGTTGATGACTTTCCTGTGATAAGGCTATGTTTCTTTGGTTGAACATTTATATTTTCTTGACAAATACTGATTCAGAAAGGGTTGCTAGGATTTTAGCACTATTCTTTACCATTATTTAGTTGTTTGTTTTTTCACCTGCAAATTTCTAACAGTCAAAACTTCTTAATTTCTGAAGAAAAATTAGGCCTAGGGGTGTTAGAATATGTAGAATTCATCTTGTTTGGTCCTGTCTTGTTTAAACTTTTGGATTATAATATTATAGTCATCTTGTTTGGGTACTATGTGTCTTGTATATTGAGCCTGTGTCAGTAAGCCTACAAATGTCAATGAATGGACTTATAATTTTTTTTTTTGATAAAATAGTGAGGGATCTATTAGGGCCTTTGCCCAAGCAAAAGAAAAAATGATTACAAAAGAAACAACCAAAAGGTTGAGAAATGAAGAGCCAACCAAAAAAAAGGGGACCAACAACACCCAAAAAAACTGTTAACCAATGGTAATCACTATCACCAACTGCAACCAACAACAGCAAAACTAGAGGGAGTGTCCTAGTCAGCCACGTCCTGCATTGCCACACCATTCTGCCCTTCCACAACACAGCTAATCCTGTCACTCATCCCAGGTGCATCCAAGGAAGGACATTGGCATGAAACATCTCCGTCTTCATCCTAGGCGGCCCTTGACAACAAACCTGAGCCAAAATTCGGCATAGTGAAGGTGCTTGATACCTGCAACTGCCCCTGTGAGTGTGTCACAATTAGGTTGTCCATTGCCTCTACCCAAGTCTAAGTAGTAATTCTTCACTGCCTAGAGCTCCCTATACACTGTGAGAGTCTCCTTCCTAGCTAGACCGACATTTGCCATTGGTGCCACAGAGGAAGGATCCTCAATCTTATCTTCAATTGCCTTCAGCTCCCCCAAAACCAACCCACAATCTGCAAAGTGTTTAGGAAAAAGAAGCCGCCACAATCTGTGAAGTGTTTAGGAAGAAGAAGTTGCAACAACCACAATCTTAGCTCCGCCAATGATACCGCAGAAGCCAGCTTTTGAACAAAGTCCTCCCTAATGGAAGCTTTCAAGCATGAAGGACCCACATCACCCATCCCATCTTTACCTAAAATAGACTTCACAAACCCAAGTACAACTGGGTCATAACAATGTAAAATTGCCTCCAAATGGCGATTCAAAACCCTGACATGCAGAAACGGGTCATGAGGACATGATGAGGCGTCACGTTCAGCCATCGAACCCCACATCTTTACAAGGACCACACCACCAAAACCCAACTTCGCCATCACCTACTTGCATGAATGCCTAACCCAATAGCAAAGAACCGGGAAAGTAGTGAGTAAAAATGTTGATGGTTGTAGGGCGATAAAATCCCCACATGCATACACCAGCCTTAAACACCTGAGCAAAAACATCATAACAATCCAATCCTCATTCTATCACTTATAACATATACCAATTGCACTAGGCATTGGTGTCGGGGAATAAAGGGAATGAAATACACACAAACTATCATCATATGGCCAAATCCAAAAAATAAATGGAAGGGGACTATGGTGGTTTAAAAGCCAGCCTTTCCTTAAGGCTCGACAAAGATTTGGGACCCATACTATAAAGCATCATCAAAGGTTCTTAATCCACCCCCGAATTGGCTAAAAAATCTGCTGCTCCATTCACCTCTTGGAAGCAATGCAAAAAAACTACTTCATCAAAGGAATAACAGAGAATGCGCCTTGTCTAGAAAATGCTGAAGTTTCCAATTAGGACAAGCTCCTTTATGGAGGCCATTAATAACATTTAGTGAATAACCTTCAATCACAATTTTCTTAAAACCAAGAGAAGAGGCCAACAAAATCCTTGCAACTGCAGCCTCTCATTTTGCTTCATTATTAGAACAACATCCCAAAAAGAGAGATCCTCCATGAACAAAACTACCTTGCTCATCTCTGATCACCATTCCAGCTCCAACCTGACCTGGATTACCCTTCAAAGCTCCATCAAAATTAACCTTTAAAAAGCCTTTTGGTAGTCTTAGCCATATGACTTTCTTTTGCTCAAACTGTTTGTCTTTTACCCCATTAATGGGGGAATGAACTTGTATTTACTGATCAACACATGTAAAGTATATTCTATATTATATAGGGACTAGTGCCATTATTTGGTTGGGCTATACAAATGTCATATCTATCAAGTGTTAAACCACTTTATTGAAATCCATTTATATATATTATAAAGTTGTTTCTTCTCTTTAGTGTCTTTTGATTCCTTCACATAGTGACATTCTTTTTCTTTGCTTGTGGATTTTATATTTCTATTTGATAGGGACTTGTCATATAATCTATCATAGTGTCAGAGTTTAGGGTTTAAAACTCCTTAGGTTCTAGTCCTTTGTTGTTGTAAAGCTGGCAGAGGATTGGTGCTACCTCATTGGTTGTTAGGATGTAAGTTTTTGTTCTCCAAAGGGTCACTTTTTTGAAAAAAGTATATCCAATAAGTTTTGTAAGCAAAGGGCATATTCTAACTTCTGATCTGCATTTTCTTGTGAAGAAATGAGTAAAGCTCAAAGAGAATTGGATTCAGATTGTTCCTTTGGTGTAAGATTTTGTTGGTATTGGAGATCTAGGGTTTCCAAAAGAAGTCATATTTTGGCATTATGTGGATTAAATCTGCTTACATTTGTAGATTCCTTGCAGAAAAATCCTTGAGGGTTGACTCATTTCTCATTGCTTCTTCCATTTCGGCCTTCAAATTCATCTTTGAAGATTTCCTAGGTTTAGCCCCCTATGGCCAGTGGCAGGTTGAGGCATTTGATTGTGTGCAAGTTTGAAGGGTAGGGTCATGCATGTGATGAAGGGAGAAAAAAGGGACACTAAATACCAGTGTTCCGCGGGGACCCGTCCCCCCCCCTAAAACCAGCTGTCCCCAAGTATGGGACGTTTCGGAGACTCGGGGACGGCTGCGAGACGTACCCCCGCCGTCCCCCCACCACCATCGGGACGCCAGAGACTTGGAGGAAACGGTGGGGACTTCTGGACGTCCCCGAGATGTCTTGGGGACTCGTAGCCGTCCCTCGAGCGTATCGGAGACTCCCACGCGTCCCCCACACTGGGACGTCCAAAAAGGCATTTTAAAAAAAAAATTCTCTGATTTTGGGGATGATTAGAGGCCTCCCTTCACTACATTTTTGCATTTTGAACTTATTTTGATATCAATGTATCATGCTACTCATTGGAATCATCTTTATGATGTGATATTATGATGTGACATGTCATATTTTCCGATTTTCGATATAATAGAAACTAAGAAATCTCAAATTCAACAATTTCATTTGTCAAATTTTAATATTTTATTTACTTTTAGTCTTTTAGTAATAGTATTCATGTATTTAAAATGTTAGTATTTGCAATTTTGCTATTTTACTAATTTGCCAAAGTTTAATTTGAAATGTTATTCTTAAACATCTTTTTATAACTAGTTATTCAAGTACCATATGTATTATCAGCACCGCCCCCCTGCCCCTGTCCCCCCGCCGTTCCCTTGCCGTCCCCAAACTTAGACCCTTTGTCCCCCCGTCCCAGAAACGCGTCCCCGTCAGGAAACTCCGTGGAACACTACTAAATACTAAAAGGATGACAAAGTGCATAAAGGTGTGGCAATGCCTTTGCTTGGCGTGGCGGCATGCATAGTTCGAAAACTCGGACTCAGAGAGTACTCGGCAAGCCAAAGATTTCTGACTCGGAGAGTACTCGGTAAAAACTCGACAACTTAAAAGACACTTAAATCTTTTAAAAAAGTTAAATTTTTTTAAAAATTTAAATTTTTGAAAAAAACATAAATTTTTGAAAAAAACATAAATTTTATGCAAAATACAGTTAGAAAATGTACCAAATGAGTTTCATTGGGGTTTTGGGGGCAATGCCCCCAATGGGGTCGAGGGGCAGTGCCCAAATGAAGACCTTCAAAATCACACAGAGCTTCATGGCGCACTCCATTTTCATAATTTTTTAAAAAGACAAAACAATGCTTATAACGAGTGTTTTTTTCCGTGATTTTGATGTATTGCTGACGCAACAAGTCAAGTATTTGGAAAAACTCGACGAGTTTTTGGTGAGTCTCGGTGAGTACTCGCCAAAAAGTCGGCGAGTTTTTCCAAATACTCGGCAAAAAAACTCGGAGAGTAAACCTTGTGAGTACTTGTGGAGCAAAAAATCTCGTGAGTACTCAGTGACTCAGAGAGTTTGCAAACTGTGGCGGCAGGCATATAGAGGGGCGAAAGATTGCATAAAGGTGCGGCAATGTTGCTTGGTATAGAGGCGGGTGTCTTCCAATTAGCCATACCCCTTGTAGTAAGGTGTAGAGCCTTGAGCTCGCAGATTCTAATCTTATAGGTGATTGTGTTGGTTTTGTTCCTTGGTGATGTCATTAATAATGATGATGCCATCACCTTGATCAGTGACATCAACATAGCAGGTGCCACATGGCATAATTTTATTGGTCCATGTGGTTCAAGTGGCAAAATTTTATTATTTTTTTGAGAAAATTAATTGAGTTGGCCACATGTCTGAGTATCATTGGCCAAGTTTTTTGCTATTTATGTTTGTTTGCCTAGTCGACATCCAGTCCTCAACCCAGTCAGTGCATGGTTAGCACAAGCTTAAAATTTGACTGCCATAATAATTGTCATCTGTATCTGTTTATTCTCAAAGCTTTGGAAAACTGTTTCTGAGTTCTATGTAGTGATATACACTTTATTACTTGTTGGAGTATTCTTACATGGTTTTGATATCTCTAAAAATGGAGGAAACTATTAGAGGGAAACTAGTGCTTCCAAGATGCAATTACCAGTCATGGATATCTTCTATCGAGATTGCATTGAAGATCAAGGGCTTGTGGTGGATAGCACATGGGGATGAAAATGTCCCATTTGCTGAAGATAAGAAGGATTCTTTCCACAATCGATTGACCACGTGTTGTATTGAGCCATGTTGTACCTGAATTGTATTTTCATCTGAAGGAGCAAAAAATTCCTATGGATATGTTGGATAAACTAAAGAAGATATTTGGAATAAACGATGAATGAAAATTCTTCAAATTGAATCATGAGCTATCCACTCTTAATCCATTTCATTTGAAAGGATTGAGGTCTGTCTGTCTTGTGTGGAGATCTATTGCTGTTCGAGAATGTAGAAAGGAATTAAAAAAGGGCAGTGATGTAAAATTGAGATTGCCCTTGTTAAATTGAGGCTACCATATGATGTATTTCTTTCCTTAACTTCCTCCAGTGGTCTGTTATGAGGCAAAATGGCAAGGCTATGTTGTTTGATGCCTTGTGTTCGTTGTTGGCTGCTGACCAAGAAAAACTCACCGTGATTGGAGTGATTGGCTCAAAGCAGCAGAATCATATTAGTGAAGAGAGGGGAAAACAATTGTTTTGTGAGAAAAGTAACTGAGATCCATGTCTGAGGGAAACTCAAGGAGATAGTGACGAGAACAATAAGAGTTCTCACTATAATGATCACAAGAGAAGCACAAGGAATGTACCTATTGTGGAAAACCTGGACATGTTGAGGATGCTTATTATAAGAGAATCAATGATCTTATGGAGGAAGTCAAAGAACTCAAGGCAAGTCAAGGTATGTACAATGAAAGGTAAGTGTAATGCCCTTGTAGCTGATATTTCTTATGCTTTTCATGCACATATCTCCAAGTATGAGCATTATGGATTCAGATTGCACCCAATATATGGCCAAGGATGGTAGTTTATTTCTAAAGCTTGGCAAAGAAGATGCTAATAAGGTCTATCTAGGGAATGGTTCTGCTCTCGCCATTGTTGGCAGTGGTAACATTTTGCTATAGGATGGCATGATCATAGATGTTAACCATATACTCGATTTGAGTGCAAACCTCCTATCTATTTATCAAATAACCCAAACCAGGCAACAAAGTTGAGTTTTGGATTGATATGTTTGTTGTCAAGAGTACAAGCAACAATATTCAAGTGATTGGTAGCTGATTGTTTGATAGAGAAACCATGGCCTCCATATATGTTTTTTTCAAGGGCAAGTATTATCATAACAGGACTTCATATTATAATGATGAGATTGAGGCATGGAGTAGAGTTTTATTGAGATTTCAAATAAAGATGCACCCAAATGCACTTATTCTTCTAGTGCTTAGACTGTTGATGCAGAGGAGACACCTAGGCCTCATTTGGAGTCTTCTTCTGCCGGTAGAGACTTTGGTGGTAGTTGAGGATGTTTCTGGAAATACACTATCAGTATCAATTGATGCATTAGAGGAGAGATGCTTGAGTACTACTGATTTGGATATTCCAAATCTGAGTTTCGAGATTACCACATATAGGGGGATGATATTCATCTTGATTTGGCTGTTGTCTTTGGGATGATTGAACTGGTTATCGAGATGATGTAATTTTGAATGACATTTGATTTTCATCAAATGATGGGATCTCTACTATACTTCTTGGATAGGTGGCCTGATGTGTATATGGGCCATGCCATGGAGTGAATTTTAGTTTGTTGATTTCATCTTTGTTTTCAGGAGATGGTTTGAGAGGATATTGGAAGTTATCTATCCAAAGAGGACTTGCTTGATTTCATTGTTGGGGGTTAGATGGCCATATAGGTCTCACTTCCTTCCTTTCTTGGAGGTTGTCTGTTTGGAAAAGATTCATTTTGGGTATTACTAATCATGTATCATGTTTTTGTGGCCTCGGCAAGTACTCTTAGGATTGAGGGTTACAGATCAATTTTCTTAGCTGTCATGGAGTTAGTGGTTTGCTTCACATTTTGGTTTAATTGGAGTAGATGCATTCTATCAAAGAATTTGCCAATTGTTATCATTTCATTCACAGAGTGCACCACATTCTATCAAAGAAATTCAACATCTGTTGAATTTAGTTAGAAATCCCCAAAAATCATTGATTTTCATCCAAAAAATCATCCATACGAACATGCACAAATTTATTCGGAAGCCCCAAAAAATCATTTTAATTCGCCATATGAAGGTTTTTAATTCAAAGGTTTTTTGTTTTCCCTGGCTGTCATTTTCTTCAAATCTGCTGTTTGATGATTTAATATTCAGGTTTTTGTTTAAGGATTTTCTATTAGGGATTTTTGTTAGGGCTATTCACTATTTGGGGACTGGGTGATAGGTTGTTTGGGCTTTCCTCTTTTATCTTTGTTGTTGGACGGTGCTGTTAGAGCATTGCTGTTGGACCGTTGTTAAAAATCTGCCGTGGATTCTGGTGACTGTTGTTGTGCTGTGCTTTCCTCTCTGACCACTTTGCTACCCTGTTCTTCATTCCTCATCAACTGTTTTGCAGCTGTATTCTTAATGCTTGTGCTACCATCTTCTCATCCCATGCTGCTATCTTCTCTTTCTGTGTTGCTGTGCTGCAGTTCCATTGTTGCCCTGTTATTCAAAAATTAAATCTATAATCCTAAAGCAGTTATTAACTTATATATATAGTGTAACTTTATATAAATAGTCAACATTTTTTAATTTTATATTAAAATAATACAGCTTTATATATTGTATAACTTTATATATATTTTTTTGGATAGATTAAGTGAGGGTGTGGGCCCTCTCCCATTTTTATTAACCAACAGAAAAGGAAGATACATGCCTTGTTACAGTAGGTTCGGCATAAATTGACCATGAGATTCAAATTAAATACATTTGCATATGATTTTCACTTTTGATATGAACTCCAGCAAGCGAGATCGCAAGCGATCACTCTATGTGATCATTCAAAATTTCTGGCTCTGTGATCAGACTCCAACTATCTATTCGTTAGCAAAATTTCTAGTTTTTGACATTGTTGGGAGCCAAGATCTTGTGCAGTAACTACTATTTGTAATTCCATAGTTTCAGGCGGCCAAATAGAGTATAAATAAAGGACACAAAATATGATCACAAGCACAAAGAGCATAGTCAAAATTGAGGCATTTGGGTGAGATTGACTTGAGATCCTCAACGTCCATCTTCGGGGCCGAAGGAGCCATCCTCCTTTTTTACTAGAGTAGCTATATGGGCGAGGAAGTTGATGGCTTTCTCTATCTTGACAGCCGAGAGACTTTCATGAGAGGGAGAGTCTTTTGCGGAGCAAAGAAAGGCAACCATATCTGTGGTGGGCTAGTAGCCATTGAGCCAACACCTCTCGCTCAAGAAGTGTTGTCTGGTGGCCAACTCTTTGATCACAACCTCCAGACAAGTCTCCACTGCCCGCACCATGTACACCGACACAAGACCGTGAAACCCTAAACTTGAACATGGCAGTGAGGTGAGCCTATCCACACTTGCTTTGTTGACTGTCGCCTTTAGATCGACACAGAATTTCTCCCATATGTAGAATTTGCCCAGCGCTTTGGTCAGCCTATCCACACTTGCTTTGTTGACTGTCGCCTTTAGACCGACACAGAATTTCTCCCATATGTAGAATTTGCCCAGCGCTTTGGTCAACTCCTTGGCACCTGAAATCTTGAGAATGTTATGGACAAATTTGGATGCAATTTCTGAATTCCAGTGACGTTTTGCATTCTCAAGGAAGTCCCGCACTAAAATATCTTCAATGGCATTGCGTACTTTCTGAAAGAAGACCTTCACCGGGGTGATTTCTCTGAGGAACGCCATTTGCCTAACTTTAGCCCCCAAAATGATCTCTATAGCTTCTGTAGTTGATGAAGTGCAACACAGAAGAGGGAAGGATGAAATGTTTGATGAGTGTTTAACGGGGTGTGAAGTAAATTCAAGTGCCCTGAAATAAATGCCAGAACACTGTCGGCAGGGCTCCGTATGGTATTGCATCAGTTCCGGGTGAGGCTTGCCTTACCCTCATTAATCCACACATGGCCATGTCCTGGCCATCTTTCAATGTGGTTTGAAATAATGATTGTCTCCACTTGCTCTACTCTGTAGTTGGATAAAAAATCGATTACCATGTTGCCTTCTCAATAATAATGTGATACCGAGAATTATTCTATTGTGTCTAGGCTTAGTAGTATTTCTTTCAGAATATTTTGAATATTCCAATTTAATGAGCTTCTCTTTCTTAGACATTGGAGAATTATTTGTGAATCTCCTTCGATAGCCACCTTGTGTTGAGGGCATGATTTGAGCAGTTGTAGTCCTAGGAGGAGGGCTTCTGCTTCTGCCTCATTATTTGTGCCTAGAGGCAGTTTCTTTGATGCTGCTTTGATGAAAGAACCATAGGGGTCTCTAAGTATGCTGCCTGCCCTAGAGGGGCCTGGGTTGCCCTTGGAGGCCCTGTCAAAATTTAATTTCCAGGATCCTGGCGGAGAGGGGATGGGGGGATCCATTTGATTTCGGATCTGTCTGTAGATGGAGAGCATGATGTGTCCAGCCCATGAATGGGGAATATAACTTTATATTAGTATAATATAGTTTTTATTTAACTTCTAGTTTTTTTTTTTAATTTTAATTTTAACTGCTCGTAGTGATTATTTGGGAAAGTTTATTGAATATAAATATCAATGTTTTTAGTTTTATCTTTTGTTTATTTTATTGATTGGATAGCATGATTGTCAATATGTTAAATGTCTTGTTTATCTGTATAGTGTAACTTCATATAAATATTCAACATTTGTAATTTTATATTAAAATAATATAGATCATATAACTTTATATTAATATAATATAGTTTATATTTAGCTTCTAGTATTTTTTTGTAAAATTTAAGTTTTAAATATGAGTAGTGATTATTTGTGAAAGTTTATTGAATACAAATATCAATAATTTATTTTATTTTTGCTATTTTATTATTGGATAACATGATCGTCAATATTTTAAATGTCTTGTTTAATACCACTATTCTCATATATTTATATTCTTTTTAAAATAAAATAATAAAAAACACATTTATATTTTTCGAATGGAATTGCAATTTTTCCCCAATTTTTATTACTTGATCTAGTTCTGAATTTTTTCATTGCTGAACTTCAACACAAACACAAATCTTATGACTTAGGTTATCATTACTATATCCAACTTTTTTACTTCTTTGGATGACTACCTTCTAATGATTTGCTTCATATTTTTTGCATGTGGGGTTTAGATGTTGTAGTGTTTGAAACATATTAATAATGATGGGAGTTTCGAGTGATTGGACTATTGTTCAAGTTCACTGGTTGCTTTGTGATTTGTCATTTGCTTCGTGATTTGTCATTGGCTCCTACATGTTTGGGAGTGTATTGCTTTACATATTCAGAGTATGATTTGTCAGTTGAAGACTCCTCATAAGATGATTGTACAATTTTAGCAATCAGTTGCAACTTTGGTGGGTAAGGATATTATTATCCCTTGCATTGATTTTTCATTTGATATTCCCACTTGGGAAGATGTTGCTTGGAGGGGATGAGACTTTCACAGTGGGCCCTGTTGGGTCCCAAAATGACTGCAACCCAAAACCCTAAAATATTTCAGAAATCACCTAGGCCAGGGGTGTTGTCAAGGTGATTGAAAGAGGTTTATCAACATGTTAAGGGGGATTTTGGCCAACTGACAGGAGCGGGTAGACTCCTCTGCACTTTGAGTTCAGCTTAGACTCTGGAGGGATATTCTAAGGGGTATACCGTAACAGGTATTGAGTTCAAACCAGATGAACAACTAAAAATAAATGGACAACCAAACCCGAATTGTTCTCTTGGCCCTAAAGACTGTCACTGAACCAAGAACAACTGGCTGTTACAAAACCCCTATATAGCTGATTCAACTGTGCAAATGTACATGCACAGGAAAGATGGTTTTTTCCCCTAAACCACAGGTGAATGATTTGTTTGATTTAAAATAGTGATTGATTCCTCCCCAATATGGACCGGTGCCTACTCCATTGGGAATCGTAAGCATTAAAGAGGGAAGAAAAGGACTGAACCATCATCAACAGAAAACCAAAACGTATTCACATATATTTCTCAGATTATACTTAATACATTAGACATACTTAATTATCCAGAACCAAACTATAATGACCCATTTGCAACAAAGAGATGACCCAAAACAAAGCATGTATTGACTTGAATGTTGTTACACATTATCAAATCTCTATTACAATCGCACCAACAAATGTGGTGAAGGAAAATACAAAGCTGCGACTATGCATTCCCCTGAATCACTGCAAATAGTCATGGAGACATACAACTGCATGAAATATGCATTACAATTCATTCCTATGCTGCATCAAACACATTCCTCCATTCAATGCCTCGACTGGCTTGATTTGAAGCCCTAAAATTATCCTGAGGCACTGTAGACCAGGCAATTGGTTCAACGAACAACCCTGAAAACATCTTCATATGTATATATAGCTTTCAACTCACTGCGCAATTCAATGCGCTGTACTCAGTCATCGAGCACATCCATGACTGGCACATGGCGCTGTTAGAAAATCTGTCAGATTGGAAGAAATGCCCATTCCCTGACAACTCAGACAACCCGCAGGTACCCATCCTCTGGCGTCCTTTTAGAATGAAAGTACCAACAAAAAGATTTGCCTGTTGAGACACTTCATCCTTTCATTTAATTTTGGTCCTTTTGCATCGAAGTTTTTGTACCTTTTCAACCACCTGCAACCATCCTTGGCATGCCCAACATTAATGCGGAGTACCTACAGCCTGTACTATCATTAATTTTGGGGTACATATCGGCCTGTACTATCCCTTTGTGCTTTACAAAACATTTGATTTTCATTTGATTTTTTGCTTCTGATCTCCATTTTGCCTTTTGTCGGTGAATTTTCCTCATCGCGAACCTCCACTTTGCCACTTCATTCTTGTTTCTTCTTTCTGCCTTTAGTTCCCTTTGTCAGCAAATCGGGGCAAAGGCGAACCAACAAACCTTGTCGGCGAAACCAACAGTTCGCGAATTAGCCGATTTGCCAACAAAGCCATTGAGCCTTCTCTTTTATCTTTGTCTTCCTTTCCTTTGATTGGCGAATTTGCCATCGGCAAAACCTTCGATCGGTGAACTTTCCTTTACCCTTCTCTGTGTCTTTTCTTTTGCTTCTCCCTTCGCTGTCGGCGAATCGGGGAAAATACAAACTTGTGAACCGGGTTAGCGAAATCGACAGTTCGCGAACTAGCCGATTCGTCGACAAAAGACTTAGCTTTTCTTTTGCCTTAGAAACCTTTTCTACTTCCCCTTGGTCTCCTTCACCGCTTGGTCGCTTTATTGGCGAATCGGTGAAAACTGGAACCTACGAACTCGGTCGGTGAAACCGGAAGTTCGCAAACTTGCCGATTCGCCGACAAAGGCCTCAACTTCACCTTTTTGCCGAAGAAGACAACAAACATGCCTTTAAACTTCCCTTCTCTGCCTCTTTGTCGGTAAATCGACAAATCAACAAAAAGACGAACTTGCGAACCAAGTTTGTAAGTTCGTGATTTTGTCGTTTCACCGATAAAGGCTTTAAATGGACAAATTTTTCTAAGGGAAGAAAATAAAGACAAGGGGAAAACATTATACTTAGAAATTATGAAGGAAAACCCCTAAAAAAACTATCTCAGATCAGATCTAAATAGGGGGTCTTGACTACAAAGGCAAAAGTGGGATACTTGATGGATTTTTGGGAGCTAATTTTTACAGGTCCCAACAGGTCCTTTGTAATGGACCAATTTTATTCTCCTTTATGGTTGGGTTTTGCGAGACAATCTTAAGAGTAGAACCCAAGGATTGTGATGCTTTGGTGAAGGCGTAGAAGATGTCATTGGCTCCTACATGTTTGCGAGCATATCACTTTACATATCCAAGGTATGATTTGTTAGTTGAAGACTCCTTAGAAGATGACGGTACTTCATTTTAGCAATCAATTGCAACTTTGGTTACTGAGGATATTACCATCCCCTGGACTAATTAGGCACTTGATATTCCCACTCAGGGTAGATGTTGGTTAGAGGGGATGAGATTGTTTAATGTTGGGTCCTTTGTAATTTCTCAATTTCATTCTCCTTTATAGTTGGGTTGACCAAGCTAGTATGTGCCATGTGGAACCCAAGGATTGTGATGCTTTGGTGAAGGTGTAGGAGTTGTGTACCTTCAAATGTATACATGTGGATGGATAGTTTTCCACATTGCAAGAGTTGCTTGAGTCATTGAAAGCTGTCCAAAGGACACATGATAGCTCCAACAATTACATTAGGATGAAAGGAAGAAACAATCAATCTAGTGGTTATGGAAACCCCATGTTAATGCTAATGTTTGAAAGTAACCACTTCTCAAGGTTTAAAGGTCAAGCATCTCTGGTTGGGATAAAGGAAACATGCTTGGAGCAGACCCCTATTGAATCTCTATAAAACAATTATATCTGTGATGAATCTCATAGTATACAAGACAACTGAAAATAGAGTGTGCCTCTGTCTCCATTTCTTGGAGGTTGTAAAGATGACAGGTCCAATCGCCTCGTGGAATGCGGTTGTGTCATAACGTTGAAAACTTGGCAGGACAATTTTTGACTTGAAATTGGACTTGATGAGAAAACTCTGTCCAAACACAACAATTTAAAGAATAATTTGAACAATAGTTAATTTTAGAGGGAAAAAATCTAATAATATGCATTCACATCTGAAATTAACCTAAAATACACATGGAAGTAATCAGTTACATCCACCATACAAAGGTATACTCTAGGAAGTATAGTATATGATACTGAAAGTTGAACTTGAAAGTTGAAAGCTGATATGAAAGAAGACTCGCTTTTATATTCATAAATTGTCTTTCTTTTACAAAAAACATGGATTTAGAAATTTAGATGTAGGACATTGATTAGAAATCAAACATAAAATATCGACTAAGTTTGAGAGGGGCTTGCTTTGCTTCTCCCAAGACCAGTCACTACTGCTCACTTTTGGAATGCTTTCAGGATTGATGGGAGTTCTAATTAATCTATGCAAAAATTATAATAAGTATCGACCATAAAATAGATTTGAATAAAGTCAACATAAAATTAAGGCACCTAAATATTAATAATAATCTTAAATAAAATAAATTAATATGCTTCTTAAAGTACACAATAGAACTATAAATTAATTGCTTGGATCAGCAAGGGTGCTTGGGCTTGAATTATTTGCTTGGATTTCCAAGGATGCTTGATTGTGAATAATTTGTTTGCATCACAAAGTCTGTAGGATGGAAGGCCAACAACCGGCAAAGTGGGAGGAGATCTAAATAGGCCAGAAATGCCTGCAAAGACAATCCGAAGTAGAGGCCGAAGAGAATGCTGGACACATGAGGCCGTCGGGCCTGCAGATGCCAAAGACTGGTGAATGGATCTCCAAACTAGCCGACAAGGGTGAGAAACTTGCCTTGATTCCGCCTGGAGCTGCAAAAGGTGGCTTTAAACAGCGAGCAAATGTATATCAGTGACCATGTTGGAGTGCCAAGAGATAAATCATGACCAAATAGGACATTCTATGGCGACTTTGGCCCCAAACTGCTGTTAGCAAACCCTAGGGCCGAGCCTCTTCAAATGGCGAGTTCTTGTGAAATGTTGACTGAATAAAACCATGGCTGGTTTAAAAAAAACTCTGGTGGTGAGTAGCATAAACCTTTAGTAGCATGGAATAGTGACCAAATGCGGATATCCCTTGGAGTCGCCTGTGATCGCCACAATGTGTGAAGACTGCAATGTTGACTTTGAGTTGATCTCGACCCTGATTGAAAGGCGAACCTGGTACAAAAATATAGAGGCCAAGAGGCCAAAAAACGACAAATAAACTTGCACACCCACAATAATTCGGCCACAAAGAACATAAAATTGTAGGGGGCCAAAGTGCCCTCTGCAAAAGAAATTTGCTTTTTTTTACCCTAAAAAATCCATATAGGTCGTACGGGCCGTATCGGCCATACGGTACAAAAGGGCATGAGCTAATTTTTTTTTGCAAAAAAATGAAGTTACCAAATTTTGTCAAACGAAAGGCTATTCTTCGTTTCTCGAGCCTTCTGGGCTCAACGACGAGGTCTGTTTGGCTCCATGATGCTCCGATGATAGGGCTGAGTGCTTGATCCACCAAAAATGTAGGAAGAGACTCGCGATTCCTTACTTTGATACCATGTTGGAGCAGCAATATGAATGCAACATCAAATAACACTTCCACAAATGAATATGAGCAAAATAACAAAGCCAATAACTATCAATAAGCATATGAATGTGGAGCATAAACATATATTAACCTCACTTAGTAAATTACATAGAAATGCCTTATTATATAGGCATGGATGAGACAATCCACCTTTCATGTGGATTGACAAGTGCCCCATGATGTGGCACATGTATGTAGACAAGTGTCTTATAGGTGCCAACCTTTGAAACACTTGGAATATGCAAACCAACAACCTTTTGACCAAGTCATCAACTTTGGTGACAAGTGTTGGGTGACTACAAAAGTGCCTTTTGAGGTGAGATGGAAAGTCTTCCAACCTCAAAAGGTATGCACATGAGGTTTAATAAACAACCAGGTAACCTCTAAAGGTCTAAAAGGTTGCACATTCAGTTAGACAAGATGCTATCTAATCTCATCAACCTAAGTATGCTTAAGCTAAAGTGAATTCATATATTATTCACTCTAATAGGCATAATTTGCAAGGTGAAAACTGAAGACTGCTTAGACATTAATTTAGCTGCAAAAAGGTGTGAACTTTCCTTAGGAGTGAACTACTTGCCAGATTCTTGTGTTTTCTAGATACAAGGAGGGCAGGGTATTGTTGTGCATATTCACAAGGTGCAAATTGAAAACTCTATAAATGTGAATTTAGCTGCAGAAATATGCATACTTGCCTTGGGGAGGTGTTTAATACCCTTCAAACCAATTAAAATGTTCCTTTTGCACAATAATTGTGGAACAACTAGGAAAAATTGAAAACAGAAAGAAGGGTGCAAAACAACTCAAAGCTATGGCATCCAAAATGCAGGATAACCCAATAGTTTTTATTTTTTATTTTTTTCCAATGATTACTTTAGTTAGTATTATAAACAAGTTTTATAAAATATTTATATCTATGCTCCCCCAAGTTTTGGGGATGGGGACGCGTTTCAGGGACGACGTTTTTTTTGGCCATTTTTTAGGGGACGGTAGGGGACGGCTACTAAAAAAATAAGATTTTTTTTAAAAAAATGTAAGGAAATTTCAAATATTTAGATAACATTGATAAGGCTTTCATTATAGACATTATAGAACATTAAAACATGCATACATAACCATAACATTACACTTGAACTTAGTTTTCAACTTGTCACATGATAATTCGCAAACAAATAAACAAAATTTAATTGTTTTCATTGTTCAATGACAACCTGCATATATATTATATCAAAATTACATCAAAATGCCCAAAGGCTGCAAGTTTCAACAACAAAATGACAAAAACATAGAGAATATATGGCTGTCCCTAATCAGCCTCTCCTAATACTGCATCAAAATCGGAATCTGAGTCCGAATCACTGCCACCATGAGGGTCTACATTGTAATGTCCCCTTCTAGTAAGCTGAAAATTTTTGACAACCTTGCACAATTTCAACTTAGTAAAAGAGAACATTAGTAATCCATTTATCTTTTCTTTCAACATGGAATCATTAAGACTATAACATATTAGATTATATTCACATTAGGTTCATATATTTGTTTCGTCATCATGCATTAAACATTCTCAATTTATAAGTACATTCACATTATTCATTGTTATCATTGGTTCGTGATGACTTGTGAGGGACTTATGGTAGACTTTTACGCTAACCAGCTCTAGATCACCAAGTATGATTTCATTAAGGAAATAGTTCCATCTCTTACAGAGGCCCAAAGGTTTCACTCACACACGGAGTCCCTTACCATTTGGCTCGTGGGATTTCACTCACACGGAGTACCCCATCCAGACGAGAGTCGCCATCCGTAGAGCAACTCTTACAAGTTCTCCTAGGCCCAAGGATTTCACCCACACACGGGGTTCCTCACCACTTGGCTTGAGGGACTTACGTCTAGTCGAGAGATACCTAGGCTAAAATAAACTATTTCAACTACGTCACACCTTAGAGGTGATAGAGGGGTTAAACGGAGAGTCTGAGTCAGCTCCAAGCATACCACCAACTTATCTTTTATTTGATTTCATAGATGCCATAATTGTTCTTATTATCATTTAACACAAGATGCCTTATATTAGGACATCATGGCCTCACATCAAAATTGATCATATATTGTTAACATTTATTTATTATATTAGTTTATGCACATTCATAGTTTTGTCTAAGTTTAGTGCATCATAATTGTACATATTAACTTGACAGTCATAATCAGAAATGTCAACATTATTATATTCTATCATTTATTTAAATCATCTTAAATCCTATTCACATATGCCATAGTCTCATTACTTTCTTATTATGCTATACATATGGTTTCACTCTTAACATTTTATTCTATCATTTATATACATAACTAACATTATATATATATATATATATATATATATATATATATATATATATATATATATATATATATATATATATATATATCATTTTATCTTAGGATAGATGACGTACCTCTTTATGCTGCTTGTCTTATTGAATCTGTTCACTGGATTCTATTCTCTTTAGCCTATTCTTTAATATTTATATATTATAGTATTTGTTATAATATTAATAATATCTCTATATTATATTATTATATATGTTATTAATATTATTGTATATATATTTATTTTTACTTGAATACTTCCTCTTTATATATATATTTATGATATATTTCCTACTTATGACTCAAATATATTTATAAATATAATGTGGATCTAAATATATTTATTTATCGGATATTCCTTTTTTTATTTATTTGCGGATGATGTTTTCCTTTCTATCTCACAACCTTTATTTATTTCCCTTTCAAGGGATATGTTCGAAGAGGCACGTCTCTTATTATGCTTGGTGGTAAAAGACATACTTACCCTCTTATAAATTTCATTACTTTACATTAATTCTCTTTTGTGGTAAAACTAGTTCTAACCATACGTAACTCCCTTATCATAAGAGGATAGGTTAAAAGATATTTATTTTATCTTATTGTTTATTTATATTATATCATTAGAATAAATGATATATTATTTATTTTGTATTATTCATATTATATCATTTATATCATAATAAATGATATATTATTTATATTTATATTACAATATAAGATAATAATAATAATATTTGTATTTATATTTTTTTTGATACGTAAATATAAGTTCATATTGATCTGAAACAAGTATGAACATGCAGGTGCCTATAAGCCGTTTACCTGCCATAACCAGATGACAAAAAGATCCCAAAACCCATCCTTAGAGCTATAGGGTTTGTAATGCTTTACATAGACAGCACAAAGCTGACAGATCCGATGACCAAGCTAAACAAAATTAGCCTCTAGGCTTACTGGTCTTAGTATTAACTATACTAATAGCAAATCTAAAAGGGACTGAGCCCACCGAACTGAGGATGATCAAGCAGGATATTAAAAGAGGCCAAGCTCAACAGCCATGGCTCGGAGCCTATCAATCCATACCTCTTCCCTTGAATCCGCATTCTCTTGCAACATGTTCTGTAGAAATCCGTAGACCTGGGTGACACGATCCTGATGCTCGATCAGTGCCATTCCTTTCAAATCTAGGATGAAGGGCAGAATCTTCGTTACCTCCAAAGGATCCTTGTATGAAACAATGTCTTTTGGGCGGGGAATGCCCACCCCTGGAATGGCCACCTCCAAAATGGAGTCAAGGCCCCGAAGGAACTCCGGCTTGAAAACTTTCACCATGATAAATTTCGCCGCTGCAGCAGACACCCCGGCATCCAGAATAGAGGCAAGGAAACGGGAAGAAATGTGGGAATCGACCCTATAGAATTCATCCGCTGCCAAGAATTCTGTCCCCAATATTATTTTGACCGCCGGAAGGAGGAGGCCCTCATGTCTGCGCAGTATCCGTTTTAACCTTAAATCTGTGACCGGTCCTTTGAAAGCCATCTGCCTTACTGAGCTTTCCAGCTGAAGAGGTGTAGAAGTCCCCAAATTTAACAACCCATGCACTGAGATCTTCGCAATGTAGCCCGAGCCCTGCTCCATACTAACTGATACTGCCACCAACGAAACCAGCAGATGACCGCGCGGGACTGAGGAGTAGGAATGAAAATAGGAATGAAAATATGTCGTTCTGTCTGCGTCTACGGAAGGTCGCATTCATTTAACCGAGACTCGTAATCAATGTAACAATAGGTTGCTCGGAGAGAAGCGTGCGGTATTTTAAATCGGAGGCCGGCGAAATCAATGAGGGATGAAGAGCCTTCGAGGCATGAAAGCCTCTACAAATATTGATAAATCAAAGCCATGATTACTTCGCATGGCATCGACCCATCCAAGAGTTCTTGGATTGGGTGCCCACCCTGCCACCCTAATATTTGTATTTATATTATTAGATATATTTATAATATATTATTTATTAATATGATTGCTGGTGTTAACCAACTTAATTGCTGCACTTATAAATATCCTCCTTCCTTACATATTAAGGAGTGATATTATTTTGAATAATATATATTATATTATATATATATTATTTTGAATAATATATAATATACTATATATTATATTATTTAAAGTATATTATAAATATAATATATATAGTATAAATAAATACATTTGTTATTAAGTACGGGAGCTCTTTTATCTTGTTTTATTCACAAGCATATATCGTGGGATAATATTTTTTGTTTTAGTAGACTATTATCTTTATATGTTACTTTGCTTTATTCTAAATTATTTTTATATGTTACTTTGCCTTATTCTAAATTATTTTACTTTCAAGCTTTAATGGATAAGACTCTTCATTAATATTTGTAATATTTATTTTTATATATAATAATATATCTTATTAATTATTCATATAAATATTATATTAAAATATTTATATTTATAATATATCTAGTTAATTTATATATTTCATATATTTTATAATATTTAAATATTTATATTTATAAGATATTTAATTATATCAAATTAATAATATTATTTAAATAATACATATTAATAATATATTTTAAATAAATATATTATATATTCTATTTTAACTAAACAATTCAATTATAAATCATTATAGGGACATGACATACATCATCTAGTGGAACCCCAACCAATCTCTCTTGTGCCTTCTCATCAATCTGCATAACATCCTCGGGATCAACATCCCAACGTGCAGCTGAGGTCTGACGATACTTAGGTCTCTGTCGATCCTGTAGCCGCAAGGCACTATGCACTGCCACCAACTTCTCTGATCGTTTAGAGGTAAGGTTGTTCCTCTTCATTGACCAATTCCTCTCTGTAGCAGAGGAACTGACAATTTGTGAAAGGAGGCGAGTGGCAAGTGTCCTCAATTCTGGTGCATCCGTGCCATGCCACATCCACCATCCAATAGGGTCAGTTTGAGCTAATGTAGCTCTATCCATCCTCACCTCTTTTTTGTTGAAGTTTGGACCACGTAGATTGACAAAGGCCATCCATTGTGACCGAAGCATAGAAGCCTCCTCCTCAGTATACATTTTTTCAAGGGCCCTCATGAACCCTTGTTTCACCTCATCGTCATGAGATGGAGGCACTCTTCCAGGTCTAGATACATACCATTTGGGATTTAGAGCATATGCTGCCATATGAAGTGGGGTGTTAATCATAGTGTCCCACCTCCGCGTCACAATGGGCCTAAGATGCTCCTCATAAAATCCCAAAGTAGGATCCTTGCTCTAAATGACTTGCTTCATTTTCCCAAGCATGCTATCAAATGTCTCATAAATCTCTCCAAGACTAGGAGAGTTTGTGTCAGCATATCTTATGACATCCACAACAGGTGTAATGAAGGAGCAAACATAGCTGCAAGTGAAAACAAGTTACAAAAATCAGCAATTTAAGAACAAAAATTAAATTTTAAATAAAATGATAATATCATAATATAAATAAAATGGAAATCAACAATTTGAAATTTCAATTTCATACCTTATTGTGGATCACCAATCATTGTCAAGGACCTTTTGCCTCACTTTTTCCTTCAGCTGAATTTGACTCTGGCCATCTATTCCATTCTGCATTAACCACCAATAATTGTAGGTGCTCCTTCACCTCAACCATACTCTCCAACAAAATGAAATAGCTGGCATATCTAGTTTCCACAGGCTTGAGGAATTCCTTCTTCGAAAAAGTCCTGAACAATGCAAGTGAGGTTTGATGGTTGCAAATGAACATGTGTATATCTCTAGCTTCTACCACCACTTCCTTCACCCAATCAATCTTCCCAATGTCTTTCAATGTGTTGTTCAACGCATGAACACAAGGGGTCCAGAAAATGTGCTTATAAGCACCCTCCACCATCAAACCAACTGACTTACATACACGGGTTGAATCTGTTACCACTTGGACAACATTAGATGCCCCAACCTCTCTATGGCATCCTTCAAAATTTGAAATTGGAAGTGAGCATCCTTCTTCTCTGTACAATCAATAGTTCTAAGAAAATAAGAGCCAGTTGAACATGTGACAATGATATTGATGAGTGGCCGACGTTTGATGTTGGTCCACCCATCCATGACAATAGAGCAACCATCCCTAATCCAAGTTTGTCTCATGTCCTCCATCAAGATGCTCACCTGAGAATATTCCTTCTCAAGTAAGGTGGTGTGTAGCTTATGTTCTTCGGGGGGACATATGAAGGACCAACAGCTGTAGCATCTCTAAACATTTGTTTGAAATAGGGAGAGCGTGCCACATGAAATGGTATGGCATGGGCAAAGAAAAATTTAGCAATGAAAGAGTTAGCCACCTTTTGTGTTTGTGCATTAAACAACCCTGCAACAGTAGTAGTTCTTTTCTTTCCCTTAGTAGAAACCTCTTCCACCTGGCTTTTTGTAGGCAATGACACACTAGGCATACTCTCTATTGACAATCCCTTAGATCTTGCCTCCCCCTCCATGTGCAACCTAGTTGCCTCGACCTTCTCAGCTAGGGTAATTTTTTGACAACCTTTTACTCCCAATCCACCCAAATGCAAAAGGTGAGAATACACTCTTGTATAGCTGCCCCTATAGGTTTCATTGCAAATGTGAGAAAGCCATACTCTAGACCCCCTAGTATTCTTTTTCTTCTCACTGTCTATGCGGGTCGCAAATTGTAAGAGAGGTCTTTTAGGATTAAATGGGCCTTTTGCATAAGTGGCAAGTGTTTTGGAGGGGCATTCAAATGGATTAGATTTGGATGAACTCACATTCTCTGCTATACCACTGCCACTAGCACAACCCCCACTCTTTTTATGGCCTTTAGTACTAGATCTACTTGATTGCACTTGAATTTCAATCTCATTTTCAGAACTTTCACTACTCTCACTGCTGCTCATTGTTTTTTTTTTGAAAAATGATAATAGACAGCTGCAAAAAACCTTCCCCATGTGTTTGAAATTTAAAAAAAATTAAAAAAAAAATACAAAGGAATATGAACAACAAAATAAAGAATGTCAATCTTATCTCAAATGATGATGATTTGATGCCCTAATGCCTTCTCTTCACTGTTGTTACCCTCTTCCAACTGCTGTTGCTCCTCTTCAAGCTGCTGTTCAACAATGTGAAAATGAGGTAATGAGTTTTTTTTTTTTGTTTTTGGATGATATAAGTTGTTTTTTAGGTTTAGGTTTGTTTAAGAGGGATATGAGGGTCCTTGAGGGCCCCCCCATCCCTTTTAAAAAAAAAAAAGTGTTTTTTTTTTGTTTTTTTATTGTCATTTGGGCGCTGGGCCGTCGAGGATGGCTAGCCGTCCCCGGCGTCCCCTAAATAAAGGGGACGTCCCCGGGAAAACGGGGACGGTCAGGTGACGTTTTCTGGCTGTCCCCGCGTCCCCGGGACGGGGATGGGGTCAAAATCACAAAGGCCGCGTCCCCGGGGAACATAGCTTGAATTTTGTCTTGCCTTTATAGGTTGCCGTTCACTTGACCTATTGTGAGATTTAGTTTGTATATAAAAATTTATATACAAACTAAATCTCACAATAGGTCAAGTGAACGGCAACCTATAAAGGCAAGACAAAATTCAAGTTAAAGATGGCGTGAATAATTCCAAACAGGGCACACTAGAGGAGAGAATAATAGGAAATGTGAGGGGCAATAGAACAAGATGTCTGCCAGAAACCATTCAGCATAGGCACTTGCAATTATTCTGAACCAGTAATATTTATAGTTTGGAGAAGTGCAGCTCTAAAATTTGTGCAAGCAGCTTTGTGAAACCCTTAAAATTTGCAGTTATTTTGAATTGATTGCTCCTCTGAAACTCCAGTTTGTCTTAATTCAGTTAATTGTAAAAATATGATTCACAGGTTAAGCTGATGAAATTAGTCTCTAGTGGTCTCTGGAATAATCATGTTTAGTATTTAATAGCTTTTTCTCTAATCGACATTTGCATGATCAGGGACACGTGTTGTTTTTGATTTTTTTTTCCTTAAAATACAAGACTGTCAGCAGTGTGGAATTGTGTGTCTAGATTGCAATCTTGGTGAGAATACAAACTAGCAGCCAGTACGTCAAAGTCGGATCTGCAAGTCTTCACAGAGACTGTGTGTCTCATCACAGCTATTTCAACCCTAACTCATGAGGACATACCCTCTTTGGCCAAGGAAATTCCTAAGTCCACGAGACCAATGCAATCAGTAGTTGAAGATTCATTCTGTGCATTCTGGATCGAATTGATAGATTTCCATGTATGCTTGCTGCTTCCAGTATTCTGTACCAAAAATTATGTTATTTATCTTGGTTATAATAATATCCATCTAGTGTGAGGCAAATACATGTATAAAATGGTGGACTCATTATTTTCTTCACCTTTCTGTATTTGAACAAGAAATCCTGATACTCTGCAATGACATTGCCTAACAAGATATAGAACTAGTTGCAAGATGTATGCTGATAGATACACAAGTTGATGAATTCAGGAAAGTTGTTTATCCTGCAGGGTAGTTTGACCATGGCTGCATGCAAACCAAGAAATTAGAAATTAGAGGATTCCAGTATATATGGTCATTGGTAAGAATGAATAGAATTCTGCCGTCATATCTAAATGAATCTGTGCTCATGTGTGGAACTCAAGTGTTTTTAATGAAATATAGGGGGGAAATCAGAATTCGAGGAAAGGAGTATATCATTATTTCTAGTGAAATTGTTTCTCAGGATCTCCAATATCAATGTCTATGAGTGGTAAGAAAGCAGTGAACAGATCATTTAAATATGCTGTACAACATCTGAAGGAAGTGCCAGAGCCTCTCCAACTAAAGGACTTCTAAGTATCAGGAATTAAACCTAATGTATTTTCATGTCATGCAGTAGCTAGGGAGAAGATTGCCATCAAGTGCAATATAATTGTTGTTAGCTCCATTTGTTATCCATCCTCACCAGTCATCACAAGCTCTCATAAGACACGTCTCATAATGCTCTATGATGAAGAGTTTGTGGCTATGGTCTTACATTTTGGAATCATGGGCAGAGGGTTGAGTGGTCTGTCATAAGGAAGGGGAGTGTCTCCTACCATCCAAGGTTGATTCCTATGTAAATAAGGGTACAAAGAAGTGAATAATGCAGCTTTTGATGGAATCTTTTCATGTTTGGTTGTAGTCTTGGAAGCCCAACAATTAACTCCAGTAGCTTGTGAATGCTAAAAGTTTGTTCTTGCTTGGATAAATGTGTTTGTGTGGATGTGAGCTTTGCTTTTGTCAGAAGGTAGAAAAGTTCAAGAGGAAGGGTTATATTCTTTGAGTCAATTGATCTTCCATTTTATGGTCTGAATTAAAGAATCGGCAGTGTCCAGACATGTGTCTAACCCATTTTAGTGAGGCTGAACCCGTATATAATTCTGCTGAAATCATATCTTATCTTGTCTAGTCTGTTGGCGACTGCAAAAAGCTGCCATGCAAATATCTTTCTTGTTTTATGTTTATTCTGCACTAACCTGTGGCTGTAATTATTGAAATCTTCATTTTACATTTCTATCCTCCGCTAAACTGTGGCTGTAATGATTGAAATCTTGATTTAAAATTTCTTTTCTCCACTAACCTGCCTGAAGCTTCAAACTATTCTTCTTGAAGCAAAGACATGGAGGTATGAAGTGAAGTTTACAAATTTATAAATCTGGCTTTCAGCTCAGAGACAGCCGTGTTGGATATTATATTGCTAGCATGTTTTAGGTGAATGCAGAGCTTTGGGTAATTGTTTTTGAGAAGGTAACAGTAATAGTGTTTGTGGGTTTTGAATTATTTGTCTACTATGAGGATTCCTCCAAGTATTGACTTATCCATACTCTATTCCATAATTTACCATAGCTCAAGCATTAATTCTCAAATTAAGAATGCACTAAGTTTTTTTTTGTGTATGGAAAATCATTTGAGACAAGGCTAATCATTACAGCCATGCCTTTGGAAATTGTCATTAGGATTATAGCGAATCAAGTGTTGAGCATTGTTAATTGGGTTTTTGACACTACCTGCGCTTGTAACATTTGAAAATAGGTAGTTTTGTATGAACTTGGAAAGTTCTCTTGGTGGATTGTTCATGAAGGGCTGTTACAAGACTAGCTTATGGCGAAATTGCAATCCTCAAATAGTTACTTGTTCAGAGTCCAATCACAGTAAAAACATAGTATGTGATATATGCAGACCTGGAAAGGAAAGGGTTGCTGGTGTCCAAAAAAAGCTTCTGAAGATGCTTCTCATGGAGTTATTCATACAACCCATACTTCAGCATTTTTAAATAGGATTTTATGTCAGAACAAGCAATGCTATGGACTCATTGTTTGAGTTTGATAATTTGATTCTATTGTCTCCGTAAGCTCAGGAAAAATGGGCAAACCTAAACCAAAGAATTAATTCGGAGAATAAGAGGCTAAGCTCTTTATAAAATTTGCTTGAAAACTTGTGAAATGTGTTTCGGGCTGACTGCATTGGTTTTTTGAGGTCCAAACTAATTTCTGTTGTTGCTATATCATAGAATAAATACTGCCTAAGATTTTTTTTCAAGGACCAAATTGGTGATTGTTTTAACATGAACTTGGCTATGTGCTTATTCTACAGAACTTTTGCAATGCATCTTTCATTGTGTTCATTTTTCCTCTTACAAAGTAATGACAGGTCCTAAATAATTTAGTCTCTTTGGCTCTGGAGTAACCTTTGTCATTCTTTGAGCTATAGTATCTCTAAATATACAAGATTAATTGGTAACATGTTGACAGGGTTAGCTTTGAGTTGGAGCCAGGAGCAATAGGGCAAACTACAGATTTCAAGGAAGGAAATAAGATGCTAGAATGGGGGCTGAGAAAGGTTGTGATTCCCTTCCGCCTTTCTACTAGAATGGGGGTTTGATATTGCTATCGACCATATATACCATGGGTTTGAATCTTTTGATAATTTGATTTCTCCTTTGACTTATAACTTATTGAGTTTCTGGCCAGATTGTTGGCGGTGCCGAGCATACATTACGGGCAAAGCTTACATTTTCACAGGATACTAACAGTAAGGAAAATGTTTTCTAGAAGAATCTGACATGAAGTTTAATTATTTTAGAAGTTGTGTAAATGATTGTTGCAGTGAACTGTGGAAATGTTCTGAGATGCTTCTATTATGATGATAATAGTTTTTTGACTATTCAATGTTTCCTATTCTCTTCCACAATGCAGTGAATATAACAAAGGAGTCAGGTCCTGTCAGCATGACTTTCACTATACCAATGTACAGTGCCTCAAGGCTACAGGTATGATCCATAGATCAATAAAGAAGATAGTTTGCACTCATTTCCTTTGTCCTTTTCCTTAATTGTCACAAGTGGAACCTTATCTCTACTAGCTTTATTTTGTTGAAATATCTTGTTTGGCCAATATGTATCCTTGCACTAAATAGAGGAGTTCCTTGTGGATATTCACGTTAGGACGACAATTGGTGTACTATCTTACCCCTTATAATATAATTAAACTATAATGAAATGAGATCTTGAAGACTTGTACAGGATTTATCATAAGTCTTCATATCTTTAGGGCCTAGGCCAACTTTTCTCCACTAGGCCAGTGTATCATATCTGGGCCCTTTTGCAGACAAGCAAAATATTTATGTATCATAAGTCGTCTTATGTGATCTGTGGGTCATCTTATATATATCAGACAGCAGTACCATGATTAGCAGTGTAGAGGTTGCAGGGATTGATGCATCGTTAGATTCTTTACCTATCTAATAACATGTGCCATATATTACGACCTTGCTTCTATTTTTGTTTGCATGAATCTAGAACTTTGTCTTTAGCAGCCTATTATCTTTATTCTAGTAGTTTCTGCCTATTCAATTACTTATAAATTTTAAATGATCATGTGGAAATAGTTTGGACTGAAGAGGCCTTGTACAATACTCCATGTCACTAACTCATGCTCTCTCTCTCTCTCTCTCTCTCTCTCTCTCTCTCTCTTTCTCTCTCTCTCGTTGTGCACCCTTCCTCCCAATTCTTTTCCCCCACTCCTCGCTTGCCCCATCCATCTTTCTGTGCTTGTGGTGATCATTTGCAAACTCTGAATCAGAGGCCCCATGTACAGATAAATCTAAACATTGATCTTTCCAGAGAATTAACTTTATAGACGAGCACCTGAGGCAGTTGTATCTGGTTTAAAGTCTTAAATGTGTTGTTTTATTTCCATGGGTACCTATGAAATCCTGTAATCAATATAAATGATTGAAATGCATGCTGGGCATTGGAGCTGCCTTATTTGATCAACTTGACCAACATTTTCTCATGGATAGCTTAGCAATCTAAATGCTCTGCTTCATAATGCCAAGCTCCTTGCTAGCCTTCATTTGGTATGGAGATCCTGAATGGCTAACCATCACTGATGCATGTATCTCTTATCTTTTTTGTTGTTTGGAATTCCTGGGAGGAGCTTTTTGGCTACATCAATTCCATTTTACTTGTCTACAACTATCCAACTTGGGGTTGTACTGAACAGAGCTTGTCTGAATGTAATATCATTATAAGAATTTTCTTCTCAAGTAGTATTGTCTCAAAGCATATTGTGCTGGATGGATGGCTCTACAAATTTTTTTAATGCTTTTTCCATGGGAGCTGCCATATTTGATCAATGTGATCAGCTTTTTCTCATTGATAGCTTAGCAACTTAAATGCTCTGCTTCATAATGCCAAACTTTCTGCCAGCCTGCATTTGGTGTGGAGATTCTGAATTGCTAAACATCACCGATGCATTTATCTCTTTATTCTTTTATTGTTGTTTGGAATCCCTTTTGAGGAGTTTTGTGGCTACATCATTCCCATTTTCCTTGTCTAAAACTATCCAACTTGGGGTTGTACTGTACATTGCTTGTCTGAACATTATCACTATGAGAATTTGCTTCTCAAGTTGCATTGTCTAAATGTATCTGTTACTGGATGGGGTATTGTTTTGCAATCGATATGGCTTGCAATTGGTGATGGATGGGTCTGCATTAACTTTTTTGATGCTTTTTTTCTGGGAGCTGATTTGTTTGATCAACTTGACCAGTGTTTCCTCATTGATAGCTTAGCAACCTAAATGCTCTACTTCACAATGCCAAATTCCTTGCTGGTCTGCATTTTGTATGGAGATCTTGAATGGCTAACCATTGCTGATGCATGTATCTCTTTAATTTTGGAATTATCGGGAGTTTGTTTTTGCTTCATAATTCCAATTTTCTTTGTCTACAACTATCCATCATGGGGTTGTGCTGTACAGTGTTCATCTGAAAATTATATCATTATAAGAATTTGCTTCTCAAGTTGTATGGATTCAATGTATCTGGGGCTGGATGGGGTATTCTTTTCTAACGGAACTTGCATTTAAAACAGCTTTTGCCCTTGCTTTAATAGACTTTCCATGCAAATTATCTGCAATTGCTGATACTATTTTATCTGTGAACCACAAATGCTGAAGGGGATTTTGAGCTTTGCTTTAGAGAAACTTGCTGCCTGCATCTTATATGAATGTTTTGGTGATGTTATATTTTTTCCAAACTGCTGGCACATCATACAAATTCTAAAATGTTGCTGGTGGAACTCATTTATATTACAGGTGCTAAAGTGCCTATTCAAATCTAAAAAATGTTACCTAATTCTTGGATTATTTTTTTATGAACTTCAATATTTTATGCTGGGGATGTTTTCTAATCATGTATCCATAACTTTCTTGCAGGTGCGATACTTGCAAATAGTTAAAAAATCGAGAACCTACAATCCTTACCGTTGGGTGCGATATGTGACTCATGCTAATTCGTATGTCATCAGAATATGAACAATTAAAAAATCGAAGATTTGTTTTATATTGGTCAGTTTTATGTATTGGGATTTGCATGCAATTTAAATGGCTGCATTTGTTAGGATTAAGGAAATTTCATCACTCTTATAGTGCTGTATCATATATATTGTATAACTTATGTGGTGACTTGCTTGGGGAGGCACCCTTCAATTTTTGTCCATGAAGATTTTTCTCAGGCAAGAGGTGGAGGAAGTGGTTTTACTTTTGACTGAAGATGAGGAATAAAAAAGGCTATGTTATGTAGAAAGGTAGCCATTAGAAACTGGATTTGTTGATTTTTCTTGTCTTTTCTTTGTAAACTGGATGCAAGCTGTTTACTTCGCAATTGCTGTTATTAAAACATTCCACAGATGAAATAAATCTTGTGTTATCTGCATACAGTTGATCTCAGAAAGTGCAAGACTGCCACTAGAAACTATCTGTTTGTCAAACAAAAATGATCACTATTCACCATTTATATCCCTTTATACTGAAAAGTGAAAATTTCTTTTGATTGGCCTCTGTGGGTCATGGAATGTATAGTGTGAAGGTGTCTTCAATTTTAGAATTTGCAGATATCGGCAATCCTGTGACAAAGTAATCTTAGACTTGTTAGCATTCTGGCATTTTATCCATATAGATTCTAGGAATATTGCATCATAAAGAAGTGCTAGATGACGGGCCATCCTAGGAGTACGGGGAATAATATATTTTATAACGAAAACATATGGACTCAAAGTATATAGTAGAACAAAACATGACATGCTTGGCAATTGTGAACACCTGGACAGTTATTCCATTTTAATATCGGAACTGAAAAGGAAGTAAGATAGAAATGCAAGGAATGAAGTTGTTCATGTTTACTTGGCCTTGAGTATCCTGTGAGTAAAGACAAAATACTTAAGCCTTGGAGACTTCTAATTTCGAGACATTCGTAGTGGCAATCAGAAAATATATCTAGTCTGACGATAAGATATCTCAATCAAAATATGGAGGCCCCATAGTGAAGCCTGTATCTTTTGAAGTTTACAAACATTGGGGAATCTCTTTCAGTATTGATTTATGAATTAATATATGTTCTATATTCAGATTTGGCAAATCATTAAAGGAAAAATATTGATTTATAAAAATTAAGGCAAGTCATAATTTTCAAATGTTAAGAAATTGCGAATATTCTTTCAGGAGGATAATGGAAAAGTAATCCATTGGGAGAATATAAGCCACTGATCTATTCCTAAATCTAAGGAAGGTATATTTAAATATTGCAATTTAACTAGAACAATATGTCCAACCATTTTAGGATAAATTTATGTTTTTGATAACGGTAAGCAGGGATTTTGAAAGGGCCCAAACCCTGTACAAAAATCAGATATAACAATTAAGCCCAGCAAGACAACCCAGAACCACCAACAAACTAACAGCATAGGAGTAGGATAAATTTATGTTAATAATTAAAATGACTTAGAATTAAGGAAAACTTTTGTTTCCTTGAGTATCTACGTGCAACACAACAAACTTCTGTTCTTTTGTGCATATTCGAGCTATTTAGAACGAATAAGTGGTTATTTACTTTCAAAGAAGGGAAAGGCTATCTTTGTTTCTTTTTGTTGGTATATATTTCTTGCTTGATTAGGCATTACCCCGCTCATAGATAGCCCATGCGTTGCCTATGGCTAGAATGTAGAGCTTTTGCTTTCATTTTGATGGTACAAGGTTATGAATGCTAATTGACACTTAAAAAAAAAATTGGTTTTTAATACGCCTCACAAGGTTGTTAGGAAAGGTTTTGTATGCCTTATATAAAATACTTAATATTTTGTAAACCTGCGATTCAATTGAAGTGAGGTGCAATATTTAGATAGTTTAATATTTTCTTTGGTAGTTATTGTAATATTGTAAATGCATTTAATATGACATACTGAGCAAATGCATTTGATATTGAAAGATACATTGGGTAAATGTATTTAATATTGAGGGTCATGGTTTCGTGAGCACAACTTAATGAGCTCATGATTTAATGTGGGAGACAGATTGGAGACATGCATTTAATTATTAGAGGTCATATGAAGACCAACCATCTCAAACACTTGGATTGGAGAGCATTTGGTTTGCTTTTGAGATTGTAATGATTTTTGGGTGTAAATTCAAAACTTGGGTGCCCACCTCAGGGAATGTCACTAATGTCACTAGGGTGCATTTTTAGTAAGTTTTTTTTATTGCAACTTTTCTTGTTGCAATCTTCCTTGTATATAGTGTTTAGGATGAAGACACTTAGAGGTTTGAGTAGTGGGTAGGGAATGTCACTAATGTCACTAGGGTGCATTTTTAGTAAGTTTTTTTTATTGCAACTTTTCTTGTTGCAATCTTCCTTGTATATAGTGTTTAGGATGAAGACACTTAGAGGTTTGAGTAGTGGGTAGTTGTTTGTTAAGAGATACCGAGGAGCATGAAGTAGGATGTGGATCTCAAGTGCAATTGGGTCAATCTTATGAGTGCAACTAGGTCACTCATTACTACTAAAGGGGGCCATTATTTTGCATGTTGATTTTTCCCTAGATTGAGTGTTAATTTCTTTTTAAGGTTCAAACTTGATGTTGAATTGTAACTATTCTATTATTGAGAATACATTGGATTTAGTGCTTTAGAGGCAGAGTTTATTCTTGAAAGAATCTTTTAGGGTATATTGGTATCTCTCTTGTTTAGTTCTATTATTTCTTTTGTTTTTATTATTCCTTGTGTTATTATTATGGGGTGTTGAAATTTGTATAGATTAGATAACTTGTAACATCTCTCATAAAATTATGTAGGAATTGTTTCATAGTTCATTTTATTTGGCATTAGAGCTTGTAGGATTTGTGAGGACTAATTTTTGTATGAATCTTTGTATGAGTGGGAGTTTGTTGTAGTTGATTTTGTTTTAAGGATAGTCATAGCAAGCACTTATAGAATAGAGTAGGGGAGATCTAATGAAACAAATTTGGAGTTGTGAAAGTTCAATATAGAAGGTTTCCTTGTTGATCATGATGAGTGGATTGCGGATCATGCTGTAAGTTTCCTTGGAGTTTTAGAGCACTTGTGTGGTGGTATGGGATAAATCCTTGGTCATGTGGAGCTTGTAGAGTTGGTCATATGGTGATTTGAAGCTCTTTTTTACCCCTGGTCATTTGGATATATGTACTTGCATGTTGCGGATTCATGGTGTATTAGATTGCATGTTGTAGATTTATGACATTTTATTATTTGGAATGTGAATTCGGTAGTTATAAATTTTTAGGTGATTTAGATGTGTTTCAATAGATTCAAATTTGCATGGTGATTGTGTGGCTCACTACTATATGCAAGACATTCATTTCTAATAGATGTGTTTTGTAGCCTTTATTTTTAAAACCTTTGTTCTGTATGGATATGTGGAATATTGTTTTTCATATCACAATTCTTGAGGGCTGTTTGAATGAGAGTTTTTAGATTTGTATGAGACAATTTTAGATTTGTATGTATGTTTTTAGCATGGTTGGAGGCTTGTTTAGGTCTTTAGTGTAAGAATATAAGCTAAGTAGCTAATCCAAGATCAATATGCCTAAGAGCTAATCATAGAAAAATTTAGAAGACCAAAATGACAAAATAACAATATTCTATACAAAGGATACAAAGTGCAATATATAAGAGATATATTGCTTATATGAGAGCAAAATGTTGGTATATATAGGATACACTATTAAGAGATGCAAATTTACAACCAATATGAGATAATAGGAGATGTAGTTACATGCATAGTACATCTCCACCAAACTAGGAAAATACAAATGCACTAAGTCAACTTAACATGCTAGGTGTGAATAAGACACTTAAGTAAATTATACTAGTAAAAGACACATCAAGTCTAATGTGTTCACATCAACATCCCCTACCCCCGTAAGTGTAACTTAAGGAGGAAAAAAAAGGAGGTAAATCCTTAGATATGATTCTCGACAATTAAGCTTGATCAAGTACCCATATACAAAGTTTTTTTTAATAACAGAGAAATGATAATACTTGTAGGAAAAGAACAACTCCCTAAAAGAAAGAAAACATGAGAAGGATTGATAAATCTTCCCAATAGCTGTCTTTGAAGATTAGGAACATCATGATCTCCATTGAAACAAGCACAAAGAAGCTACAAACGTTCACCAAAGAATAACTACTATATTGCTTTAACTGAAAACCTCCATCAAAATCAAGATGGAGATCATGATCAAAGAGCAACAAATCTATATGAATGAGCAAAACACTACTTGAACATTGTATAGAAGGTGAATTCACACCAATATATTGCAACAATGCAACAATTTGGTAGTCAAAGTACATTTGTTAGACCAAAAGAGCTACAAATCTGCATGAGTAAGCAAAGCAACATTGCTCAAGTATTGCATAGATGGTGAATTAACACCAATATATTTGAACAATGTAATAATTTGTTAGTAAAAAGGACATATGGCACACCAAAAAGGTGTCAATAGTCTCATAAAAATGATCAATTGAAGAAGATAGGTAGTCTCCATAAACATGTATCCAAAATTGTCTATATGGTATGTGGCCCATCTCACCAGAATACATGGGTAACGAACCATTGCTTCCGTCTAGTATATAGAAGCAAAAACTAGATACATAACTCACTCCAAAATGAAACAGGAAGCATTTGCATAAGTGTAAACAATACAATATCCCCCATAATGTTGATAAGGGAGACGTATGGTAGCTTGACAAAAATTGTCACAACAAAGCAATGCAAGAAAGTGAAGTAACATTAGAATGCCCAATATGAAGTATGCATCTAAAAAAGGATGTGCAACAAGACAAACACAAATAAATGCAGACGAGGTTGTGGTTGTGAAAACAAGCCACACGATAAATGTCAATGACACTTTATAAAGTACTGTGAGTACAATAATGGCACAAGATCATTTGCAAAAACTCCAAAATGGAAAGACAAAGTTGTGGCAATTTATTTTAGTGCATTTACAATTATTATAGTGCACTCAATAGATTTTTATAATATCCAAAAAATAACCAAATGAAAAATTATAGTTTTGATACATAATGAGAAAAAACAAAAAGAACCAAGACAAAGCATGCAAAATAAATGCATTTAAAATGATAGGACTAACAAAAGAGTATGTGCAAGATATGACCCTTAAAGGTTCACAAAACAAGAATTGTATAACAAAGTCATTGAGAAAATTACATTTTTAGAAATACCCAGCATCGAAATAGAAAATTATCTACATTCATCATGAAGTACATGAAAAACTTGCCCATCTCAAAATAATTGCTCGAGAAAAGAGTATTGAATAAGGAAAGTTCCTCTGAAGTTGACTAGCAAATTGTAAAAGACCATTGGAAAGGGCTTGTCCACCAAGTAGATCACCAAATTTAGGAAAATTGTCAAATTTATTAGAAGACCACTAAATTTGGTAGATTGCCAAAAATCCTACTAAAATAGTTGAGAGTTACCAAGTTTGGTAAATAACTAGATCTGATGCATGCCACCCAGTATGAAAACTTGCTAAATATATTTGCTGGCTATTGTTAGAGGGTTCATTGATTAAATAACTCCAAGATAAATTTGATGACCCTTGGATAGCGAGTCATATAGGCTTGTTAATAGAGGGGTCTGTAGATTTGATATGGACAAGATATTTAGACAAAAAATATATATTTTTAAAATTTGATTCGGTGGGGCTTAAAACACTCGCCACCCCCGTAGAAGTGGGGCAGGGCGCAAGGTCTTGTCACCTCTATGAAAAGGGTTGGATGGGGCTGAGATGGTTGTAGACCTTGCCACGATAGGGCCATGGTTAGGGTTGCATCTCATTGCGAATGTGCTAGGGAGGGGGTTATACCCTTCATACGTGCCCCAAAATTTTTTTAAAAAAACTTTAACAAGGATTTTTTACAAAGTGCTTTGAGAATTATTTTTTGTTAAATAAACCCTAGTTTAGGTCCAGGAACCATGAAAAAACTAGAGCCAACCTCTGTATATCAAAGTTTTCTTTTATTTTCAAAATCACGATCTTGCTTCTTGTCCATACATCCTTATTGCTAGTCACCATAAAACTATACACCTATATACTATCTATATAACTATTTAACTGTACGTAGAGTATCACAAACAAGCAACAAAAAACCTATAGGGGATGGGGCAAATTACACAGGCCCCACCCCCATCATATTATCATTACAATTATCTTTATTGGCAGTACCTACCGATATCTCCTCCACTTCTGGCGATGTCACAACTGAATCCGCCACCCCGACCATGCAACAATTCGTGGTAGCTGGAAATGTAGCTGCGGAAAGCACCACCCCAAGCCCTTTGCTAGTTCCTCAACAACTGTCTGCAGGCAAGCCTACCTACATTTGACACCATGGAGCTGATCTAGTAAGCAGTCATGAAAAGCGTCCATTTGATTGTCCAACTCCATCAAGTCATCATGAAAAAGAAACAAACTAGCTGTTGTCGCCATCATTGTTGCACACGCCAGTGATTGCGCGTCATCAAAAGCGCTCCACCGACCCCTAGTATAGCCCAGATCTAACATGAAATCCACCATAGCTGCTCTTAGCCTAGTCTCTGACAGACCATCCAAGTCTTTATCTACACCCCATACCCGAACCATCCAACGCCTCAAACATATATTTTCAGTTTCCTTGTCGACAAAAAGTGCTTTGAGAATTATAAAAAATTAGGGTTTTTAATATTTTTATTTTAAAAAATAGGGGGCCTACGCTTGTATGGTGTCCTTTAATAAGACGTAATGAAATCTACATATCTATACACTAGATTTGATTTTTTTTAAATTTAAAAATAAAAAATAGATTTTTATAACTTACATAGACAAGGACTCGGGTAGCATATCGATCCGACTGTGCAAAGAATATTTTATAGGGGGTTTGAAAAATTCTTTGAGAGTCCTAAGCCAAATAGTGTGATTTTGACAAATGACAAGCATTCCTAAGGTTTTTCGGCCTTCTGTAGAGAATGGCAAGATTAGATTTGACTCAAAAGTTTCCAAAAAAATAGTTACCTGTAGAAAATTATACACTTCTCAATTGAAACCCTTGTAGATCTAGCCTCCAAAGCTTGATTCAGATGAAACAAAGGACAAATCTAGCAAAAAAGAATCCTTTGAACAACACTATGTTGGTTAACAGTTTTGTCACTACAAAAACACACTCTGATTCGCCCAATAGGCAGCAACAAAAAGACACCAACAAATGGAGTAATCATTGCGAGTGCAACGATTATCCTCTGCATTTGAGAGGGGTAGCTCCCTCGTATGATGTTGTTTTTTGGATTTTTGAGTACCTTTAACCAGAAGGTACAAAAAGGCAGCAAAAGAAAAAAGGAGAGATGAAAGGATATGGAAGAAAGCTGCCTATGAGCATAGGCGACACATCACAAACTCCTTGAGGAAAGATAAACTAAACTAAAAGAGAAGTACAAAGTCTCCAAGAGATATAACCACTAACTACAGAAAAATGAATAACAAATCTCCTTCCAAAAATTACACTGATCGAGTCTCACTCATGTATCAAAGTACAAGGGGGATCAGAAATCTGGTTGGCCCAAAAGATATAGAAAACAAAATTAAACATCTAGTCACTATACACCTATAGCTCTCACAGGAGCTCCTAGTTGAACAACCAAAAGATCCTTACAATGAAATGCCAATCAATTTTATAGGCCCACCTTGGATGAAGAACCCAAAAGCCATACGCCCCTTCAAAAGTAATTACAAAATAATGGAAAACAAAGAGTCACAGGTGACTCTTCACATCCCACTCCAGCGTGTGCTCATCTCCAAACAAAGACAAGGAATGCTTCCTTCGGTTTCCATCACTCCCAGAAATTATGAAATGAAAGAAGATCAAAAGTCACTGATGACCCTTAGCATTTCACTGGTTGAAGAGGCCTTGGTATATACAATATGATGATTTGCAAGGTGGTCCTCATACATTTGTTACAACATCATGACCTCTAGTGCATAAGAATTATTAAGATGAAGCTTACTGTCTATCAATCTGTCCCATGAATTCCTTATGTTATCATACCCTCACATTCTGCAACATCTCTACAGTCAAGGATATATAATTGTTCATTTAAAGTGCCACTATCCTCTTTGAGTCCCTGAGAAGAACATGATGCTTCCATAACTATTTCTTATTTGGTCGCCTATGATTACAACCTCAACACCAACAAGATATTTTGCCTCAGCTTCATTTTCTACCTTTCCAAATTGCAGTATCTTGTCCGTTACAACTTTACGAATACTTGCTAGCCGCAACCATTTGGTTGCATTGATCTCATTTATTGCCCTTTGCACAGATGGATTTGGAATAATATCAACTACCAGAACTTGCTCTATGTTATAGCCATATGGTCCCTTAGCTTATTCCAGGACCAGGAGCAGATAAACCATGTTTATGACTTGATGAAGGCGAAACACCATTTCACTAAAGAGCTAATCTATTTTCATTAGCTAAACTGCCTACATTCTCACTTCTGTTACGGAGGGTACCACCAGGCACACTTTCAGGGTCATCTTCGAGCTTAGCCTTTGGATCATTCTATGCATTATAAAATCCATCTTCTCATATCTGCAATACTTCATCATCAACTGAGCCTTCACTGCTGTGGTCTTTCAGCTTTTCAGAGGTAGCAAAAAGTACTACTTGAATTAGCATTACCCGACAGCTCATTTAATTTCTATGCAATCTCTAAAGCGTTAAACATATCTTTCTCTGACTTAGCCTCTTGTAATTTTGCTCTCCAATAACCTTACGCCTGACATAAGCTTTTCAACAATGCCTTTTTGTCGCTTGAGTTGATTCTTCAATGCATTTACATTATTCTCTGAGATTTTGCGACGGACCAGAGCCTCAAACATTGCTGTTGTAGACCATTCTTTATTAATAGTAAGCTGTGTGATCTTATTTGGAAAAACATTAAGAAGAATATCCCAAGCTCCATCAATAAATCTATTTCATGCAAATCGAGCTATCATTGCGTTTATCCTGCTTTTCTCAACAAAACTGTGGCTTCTATGTTTGCATACCCTTATCTGCTATTTCCTTGGAGGGATGATGGCAAAAGGCGATGGCGTTTACCAATGACAACATTTTATCTGAATAGGCCACGGCACTCCATGCTTTCACATCTGCTGGCGTTACACTGGCAATTGCACCCATTTGAAAGCTTCTGAAATCTTATCAACATTTTCGTTTTGTACATGTCTTCTTAACGTTTCCAAATATAACTTCTAATAGAAATCTGCATTTGTGTTTGTTGCGTTATTTGCTACATGGCATAGTTTGTGGATGCATTGGCAGGTTTTGAGGGATTTGGCGCTATATTTATTGATTGCCTTTTGCTTGAAAATTTCTAAAACCGACCTTTCAACAAATCCATGCATACATACCTCGAAATGACTTTATATTATAATACATCATTCATCATCTTAGCAATACCGCGGATTTCATAAATGTATTCACATTTATTTTCATGCCTATCATATCTCATTCTACCGTGATATCTCTTTAGTAAATTTACTTCTGCGGATCCTGCTGTCATTGCATTGCCATTCATAATGTTTTATTGCCAAATATCCTGCTATCACTGCATAAAGAGACAATAATTCCTTTAAATCGCTCCGAAAGCTCCTCGCTTAGTGCTGATAAGAAAATGATGGCAACGGTTTGAAAGGTAGAGTTACGTCCACTAATTGCATTTGGATGGAAATTTTAGAGCCTTTCCAACGAATCCATTTTGCACTTATCCTGTGATCGTGGCATGCAAAATAACGTGCATCTTTTTATTTGAAGTTGCTTTGTCTATTTTGGATGACTCCCGACCTTATTTCTCTATACTTCTAGGTTCGCATGCTTATCTCACAAAGTCTCTAATCTCTTAATAGACATTTGTCACTCCGTGACACCAGAATGTCTTGGTTAGATGTGGGGGTTTTAATATTCCACTTGTCAACAAACCCATCAAATTTGAGAATTCTAAAACCATTCAAGAGTCCACTTTGTGGAACTCCCGGGTTTTTCAACAAAAAATATCTTATGCAGAGCCTTTGAATAACTGCCGCATTCGATGCTTTATGCATGATAATTCAGGTGCTTTAAAAGCTTTTAAAACAAATCCATTTAGTGCATATCTCCAAAGAAATAATATTCCTCTTAAAACGGTCTACATTTCTTTGTATACTTCTGCTTGGCAAGATGCTGACAAAGGTTGAAGAATGGGCGTTACCTCAACATTGTGCAGAGATAACGATGGTGAAACTAGCGGGATTCACACAACTGATTGCAATTTTTTGAAAGTTTCTAAAACTTCTCAGCAGATGTACGTTTTGCGTGCCATCCTTCCCATTCTCCCATGTTCCCCGCAGCATTATTGCTCATAATCGATTATCGTTCACCTTGGCCTTGGATCTCAGCATCCTGGATCAATCACGGTACTTTGGGGCCAGGCAAGCCCGCACAAAATCATCAGATGTAGCCACGCATTCAACACATTCCCATGTTTTTCTTATCTGTCCACTGTGGTACCTCCACATCTCTTGCAAATCGAGGGATCTCTCTCTCAGAGATAGTATCGGCAACCATTGTATCTTGTAGAAGAATATATCTGCTTTTACACTAGCTGCGGCCTTGTCTATGCTTTCACCTTTTGCATGCATGTCTGTTAGTTCCACTTGCGTAATATGACTGCGAGTCTCTACTCTTTGATCCGGGTTCCCAACAATAGCACATGCCTTAAGAAAGTTTTTGCATTCATAGCTACAATGATTTGCTTGCATAACAATACCTGCTTTGTGCTGTCACACACTTCATCTTGAGAAGACAACTGTTTTTCCACTGCATAAATAACTGAAGTAGATGATAATACCAGTTGTCTATTGCTTGGAACTTTTGAATTGGTGCCTATTTCAGGCAGTTAATATATGAATGCTATGAAATACAATTTTAACTTGAAACTATTGTGCTTCGTATGTTTCTTTTTTATATTGTATCAGGCCTATGTATTAAGGTCGACGTATTATAGACAATTATGTCTTTGCATACTATTAAGAATGAGAATGTGGCGAAGCCACTGTCGTCTCGGTTATTGTCTTTGTATCGAAAGGCACTTGTATGCATTAAATCATGGATAGTCTTTATCTACATGGCTTCAATAATAACTATTCATATAGAATGTTCACCATTAATGATAGTATCTCAGAGATGAGAACTATGGTGTTTGAAACCATATTTACTATATTTTAACAGTAGTGAGAACATTTATAACAGTTATGGCCGACTGTGGCACCAATACCATGGAAATTATATCTATAAATCTAACAGGGTTCGACTTGGAAACCCTTATCTTTATGAGCCATTTGTGCTTCATAACTTATCTTAGAGCCATGAGCTTTATTGCTCTGCTCGAGGAATATCAAAATGATGGTAATATTATTACTGCACTGAGTGCATGTAGTGCTTCGAGCACAAGGGAAATAAAAACATGAATAACTCTAGATTTCTATGAATGGAAATGAGTGAGTGAGCTTGATAGCTTGATTGCTATGTAAACCTCTATGAATATTTTCTTTATATTAATGGTATTACTTCATAAATGAAGTAGAAGGTGATAAAAACCTTTTGAGTCTTTATAGAGTAAGAGTCTACTATAATGGAAAATGGTACTCTTCTTTTTACTTTATATTATCGATTTATTTTATACTATCAACTTAAACATGATATGTTATAATCAATATGGAATTGATGAAAATCTTTGGAATGGGATAAACATCGTAATTAATCTCATGGACACAAAGACCAAGATTGGTCTTGAGATTGAAAACCAAGAACATTTAAATTATTGAAAAAAAAAATAGTGACGTGGAGTCATAGGTTCCATGTTGCAGATGCAACAAGAAAACTTCTAGAATGCACTCTCAGGATTGAAGTTAGAAGTCCAAGTCAGATGGGCTAATTGGGAAGTATAATTAATTTATCCTATGACCAGAATAGGTCAAACTATAACCACTGTAGGATGAGATAGCTTCTATGTCGAGTTAGAAGTGTGTGAACATTTGACTACATTCATTGTGAAATGTCTATATATTAAATCTTTGGCCAAAGTAATGCATCTGTCTCTGCATGCATTAGTCAGTTCATCGTGATCCAAATGGCATAACCATCTAGTAGTGTCATACATAGTTAAAGAGGATCTATAGTTATATATGACCATGATGGGATATGTGGTAAACCTATTATTTCTTTATTTCTATTCCCTTCATGAAGGGTAGGGCCACTTCTAGAAAGGAAGGTGTGCAAGAGACTGCTAGTCTATGGTTGGAGGAAAAGCACTCAGGTGATCTCTCCTTCCCAAACAGATGACAAGCCAAGACTTATGAAGACAAATATAAAAACTCCAAATGCAGTATATTTAATTTATGACTTGACAGTCAAATTTTATGTAAATTTATCTTTATTTCCATGAGAAAAACATTATGATTGTAAAGTGAAGGGATTCACTAACATGTTATCTTTGAATATTTAATAAATTTTTAGTTTGAAAATATTTTTAAAAATATATAATTTTTATGTAATCATTATGCAAATGATTAGTGTTTGTTAAACAGATGTTTATGTTGATTATGATTATTTACTTGATAGTAAATTGGGAATGCAAAATTTGGGTAATATGAGATGACATGTTACAAATGGTATCAAAGCTACCAGGTTCAATACATGGACCTATGAGCTCACTGCATGAAATCTTCCTCAGACATTAACAATTGCTAATGTTTGGATGTTCTTTTGCTAGAATGGTAAGAACAAGAATGACACCAAGGAAGAAGGTAACAAGACTAGACATTACCTAAAGGCTATGAGGGAGCGAGCCTCAAGAATGAAAAGCCAGGCCAAACTAGTTATTTGGAAGGTGCATGGTTATTTGATACTGAAACCTTCACTGATGCTATTAAATGCATCAAGCAGGAGAAGGAAAAGAAGGACAAAGAAGTTAAGGCTATTGTTCCTATCTCTAAAAATGCATTAGTTAAACCCTTTGCATCTAAGGACTTACCATTTGGAAGTAGTCCTAATGCTCCTATTATCACTTGAGAGTTTATGGATGATTACCTACGAGTACATCCACCTCCCAAGTCTGATTTGGTAAACCTCAAGGATGGGGATGAATGTGGGAAGATCTCCCTTTCTAAAAGTGACTTGCAATTGCAAGATGTACATAATTGTAATAAATGATGGATATTATGTGATCCATGGATACTATAATGCAATTTTGAAATTTTGGAAAAACTTTCCTTTCCTGTTTAAGATTTGCATAAATGAGAATGGATTTATATTTATGAATGGATTCAATAGTATGAAAACACTAATTGAATGTTTAACCTACAAACTTCAAGAAAAGTAGATTGCAACATGGTTCGGACAAGAACCAGCACTGGGGATAGCCAAGAGGAAGGGCAACCTTTTGGCCACTCTGATTCAAAACTTGACTAGATCCTTGTTATGCTCCATGAGACGAGGGCAAGAATTGGAAATTTAGAGCAGGAGGTCAGGGGTCAAAATGGACCCAGGCAGGAAGCCTTCCACGAGGGTGAAGACGAGGAGCGTCATGAAAACACCATCCAAAGTGGACGTGGAGAGAATAAGTCTGAAAGGAGAAAAGATGAGGATAAAAGGAGCTACTTGGCTCTAAGTTATCCATAGATATGAAAAAGATTACACCTCCCAAATTTGATGGGACTATAAGCAGAGATGTCACAGAGGCATGGCTTACAGAAATGGAGAAATACTTTGAAATAAGAAACTATTCTGAAATAACCAAAGCGGTATGGGGAGCATACCAATTAGCAGGTGAAGCATCCACCTAGTGGATGAATAAGAAGATGGAGTTCAAATTAACCTACTTGAGTCTAACCTGGGAAAGGTTTGTGGAACTCCTTAGACAAAGATGGTTGCCACAGTTATAATTTGATCAGAAGCTTATAGACTTCCAAAACCTGAGACAGGGTGATTCATTTGTGAATGAGTACTGGGAGAAATTCACCCGTCTCCTTAAATATGTTCCCCAATATCAACAGGATGAGAGGTTTCACATCTGAAAGTTCATCATGGGCTTCAATGCCCAAATTGGAGGCGAAGTAGATGTGCATGGTCCCACTACAATGGACCAAGTTTATGAGAAAGCTATTAAACAGGAACAAAAGTTGAAATCCATATCTGCATACTGGGAATAGAATCTTAAAAATTTCACTTGGTCACAATCCTCCCAGTCATTTAAGAAAATGGGCAATAGGTAGAATTTCAATAAGAAACGTGACAAAGGATTCAAGGATAATCAAAATGAATCCAAGGGTGAAAAGAAAAACAATAATAACTCCAAGAAAAATGGAGACAATTCAAGAAAGCCTTATGAAAGGCGAGGACTTGTGAGAGGGTGTTATCCATGTGGCAGTGACCATTATGCCAATCAGTGTCCCAATAAGACACAAGGGACTCAACCGTGAGGAAATCCTTTACCCTTGCAATAGGCAGCTTTCCAACAACGAATACATCCAGCCTTGGATAACCAGTAAGCGAAGTATCAAATTACTCCAATTGAAACCACATGTATTTTATCTGATATTCCAATTTTAGTTTTGATAGATACTAGTGCTACAGAATGTTTTATTTCTCCAAAGGTTTTAAATAAGATTACTAGAAAAGTTGGTTACATAGAAAATACCTGGTCAGTCGAATATGCTAATCAGACTAGGGCTTAGGTAGAGTAATGTTTGATTGAGGCTAAGGTTGAACTTCTGAGTTTTTCCACTGAAGTGAACTTTTATGTAGCCCCATTACGCTCATATGATGTCATCCTTGGAATAAATTGGTTATGGAGGCATAGGGCTAAGGTGGATTGTTTTGATAAAACAATAGAATGCCTAGATGACCTTTGGAATAAAGTTTTTCTGTGAGGCACCACTAGAGAGGTTAAATTGAGGCAAATATTTGCCCTACAGATGAAAAGAGCCCAGAGAAAAGGATGTCAACTCTTTGTTGTTAACATGGAGAAAACAAAGTCACAAGGAATATGTTTTCCAAGATGATTTGATATATTATGAATCTCAAAAACTCCAATGAGTTGAAGAAAGAGAATCCATAGATCAAGAGAGATCGGATATGGATAGGTACCCCTTTCTTCAAGATTTTGAGGATGTATTCCCAGATGAATTACCAGGATTACCTTCTAAAAGAGATTTTGATTTTTCAATAGATATAATTCCAAGGTCAAAACCTATATCTAAAGCTCCTTATAGAATGACCACAATAGAATTAATGGAGCTAAAGGCTCAACTGTAGGAACTACTTGAAAAAGAATTGATAAGACCCAGTGTTTCACCCTGGGGAGCACCAATATTTTTTGTTAAAAAGAAAGATGGCACTTTGTAATTATGCATAGATTATCATATGCTAAATAAAGAAACGATAAAGAACAAGTATCCATTGCCCCGCATTGATGATCTCGTTGATCAAATGTGAGGGGCAAATGTGTTTTCAAAGATCGATCTTCAATCAAGATACCATCAATTGAGGCTAAAGGATGGGGATATTCATAAGACAACCTTTAGAATGAGGTATGGGCACTATGAGTTCACTAGCCTACCCTTTGTATTAATGAATGCACCTGCAACATTAATGAACTTAATGAACAGTGTGTTTAGAGACTGTTTGGACAAGTTTGTCCTTGTTTTCCTTGATGATATTTTGATTTACTCAAAAAATGAGGAGGAACACCTTCAGTATCTAAGGATTGTTCTCCAAAGACTAAGAGAGCATAAACTATATGGAAAGCTCTCAATTTGTACTTTCTTTCAAAAGGAAGGACAATATTTGGGTCATATAATTTTAGCTAAGGGAATTGTTGTGGGCCCAACAAAGATTAGAGCCATTTTGGAATGGTCGGCACCGAGAAATGTGCATGAGGTCCATAGTTTCATGGGCCTAGCGGGATATTACAGAAAATTTGTGGCTAATTTTTCAAAAATTGCCTATCCTATTACTTCTTTACAAAGAAAAGGAAAAATATTTGATTGGTCAAAGAAATGCCAGAGGCATTTGACCAACTAAAAGAAAAGTTGACTACGATGCCTATTTTAAAGGTACCTGACCTGGAAGGTCATTTTGTAGTCATCACCGATGCCTCGGGAGAAGGATTAGGTGGTGTACTTGCCCAAGATGGGCAAGCTATTGCTTATGAATCCAGAAAGTTGAAAACATATGAGCATAATTATGCTCCTCACGATCTTGAGTTGGCAGTAGTGGTTCATGCACTACAAATGTGGAGACATTATTTACTTGGGAAACCTTTTGAATTAAAAACAAACCATCAAGGGCTCAAATATCTATTTACTCAACCACATTTGAATGCTCTCCAGAGAAGATGGTTAGAATTAATATCTGATTACAATTTTGAGATTAAATACATACAGGGCAAGCAAAATTGAGTGGCAGATGCCTTAAGTAGGAGAAGACATATCTCCTCGATGATCTCCATACATTCTGATTTTAGGAATTAGGTGTTACAAAAGTCTAAGGGAGATGAATTCTATGAGTAGGTAAAACAAGCCCTTATGGATAATCCTCATGATTCTAGGTATGATGGATTTCATTTTGAACCAGATAGACTTTCAAGGTTTAAAGGAAGAATGTACATTCGAAACTCCAAGGAGTTAAAGAATATCGTGTGGAAGGAGGTTCATTCTGCACCTTATTCAGGACTTCTTAGAGTGATGAAATTACAAGATGATGTAAAACCATTATATTTATCGAAAGGAATGAAGAGGGATGCTACAAGCTTTGGAGTTGGATGTCTAGAATGCTAGAGGGTGAAGGCAGAACACCATCACTCGACAGGACTTCTATAGCCTCATGAGATTCCTCAATAGAAATGGCAAATCATTAGCATGGATTTTGTACAAGGACTTCTAATGTCTAGAAATAGACACAATGCTATTCTAGTAGTGGTTGATAGACTCACCAAGTTAGCACATTTTATACCCGAGAATTTGATAGATGGAGCACCAATCATAGCCCGCAAATTTGTGCAAGAAATATTCAGATCGCATGGTATTCTGAGAAGATTATCTCAAATAGGGATGCCCGTATGACATCAAGGGTTTGGCAAACCTTGTTTTCCTCACTTGGAACTCAACTAAACATAAGCTCTGCTTATCATCTAGAAACAGATGGCCAGACGGAAAGAGTAAACCAAGTGTTGGAAGCTCTATTGAGGATGTATTGCATGGACCAACAATACAAGTGGGAAGATTACCTTCCTCTTGTGGAATTTACCTACAATAATTCATATCATTTTGCTATTAAGATGGCTCCATTTGAAGCAATATATGGAAGATAGTTTAGCCTTGGTTCAGAAATAGGATTAGCTAGAAGATAGGATTAGCCTTGGTTCAGAAATGCTATCATAAATGGAAGAGCAAGTCCATCTGATTAAGAAAAGACTAGCGGAAGTGAATGATGGGTAGAAAAGGTATGCGGATGCTAAGCGCATCGCAAGGCATTTCTCAGTAGGATAGAAAGTCCTCTTAAGATTCAAACCACAAAAGAGTTATATTAAGTTTGGAAAGACATCCAAACTAGCTCCTAGGTATGTGGGTCCCTTCGAAGTTCTCGAGGAGGTCAACCTAGTTGCATACAAAATTCCTCTACTGCTAGCTCTTGCCATGATGCATAATGTTTTCCATGTTTCTTATTTGAAAATGTATATTGCAGGAGATAATCATGTTCCCATTCTTGATTTGAATGCCATACAGGTGAAGGACCCAGGGGTGGTAATGATCGAGCCCATCAAGGTGCTCAAAATATGTAACATACGCTTGCGTAATAAAGAAATTACTCAATGCAAGGTCTATTGGGATGAATATGCAAAAGAGAATGCCACCTAGGATAATTATGATGATATTTATCAAAGATTCCCTCATCTATTTTAACCTTTCTGTTATGATAAAAAAAACTCTTTTTATGTTATAAACTTAAACTTTGGACACATTAAATCATCGGGGACAATGATTCATATGGGGGAAGATATGTTACATCCCCAAGATTTGACTATGTTTAACTTTTACTTTCATGTGATTATGTGGATAAGTAATCATAGATTAATGATTTGACGTTTGAAAAAATGTCAAGATAAATCATATTGATTATATGAATTATGAGTTATGCTTAGAATTAGAAATGAAATTATGTGTTATTGAGATTATTTAAGCATGATGTATAATGATTTTTTGATGATACACTAATCATAGTTTGATTGGCTGTGAGTGTAAACAAGAAAAAGATTTCCACCTCCAAGAATGTAAGGAGAGTATCACCAGAGAGAAGGGAATAGATGTTTTGGAAAAGAAAGGTTTGCCATTTGAGTTTCAAAGTTGTACACTGCGTGAACCTTCAAGATGGGGTATGTATCAGTTAACTTCCCTTGTTCAGTTGATCTTTATTCGACTAGTGTCAATTGGTCGTTAAGGGTTTTCGATGTTATCCACGTCGATTTGATCGAATAATGTTCAGAGAACATTGTAAATAATTAGAGTTTAATCTTTGTCTTTCGTAGTAGATTTATGAGATATATATATATATTATTTTGTTAGTATCAAATTAATGTTATCAACGTCAGTTTTAGATTACAAAGGGGAAGGAAGAAAACCTCAACCCCATATTCATATTCTATTGCCTGATTATTGTTGGCACCCTAATGTGATGATATTTTCTCATGGTGTCCAATAGTTTAGTTTAAGATTACTTTACTTATTATTACTTATGTGATATATAAGTAATAATCTTATGATAGTCTTGATTCTTTTCATGTTATGTTAAATCTCTTGTGTCGAGAGCAGTTCCTATTCAAGTTGGCACGACTCCACTCCCCATAGATCATGGAGAAAGTGGAGGGAGTGCAGGTTAAGGATGAGCATGAGCCTTGTTATCTAGAGGCCCACAATCCTGCATGCTTTAGTTTCGGTGGGAAGTTGATTTCCTGGTTGCTATCCTCATGAATGTGAAAGGCAAGGGAATTATTGTGTAGAGCATTGTCTTTTGAAAAGAGAGAACTCTTGAAAGGGCTGGAAGGGAATGATTGGAATGATATAGAGTCAAGGACTGTAAGAATAAGGACTAACTTCTAGAAAACTGCATTCGGAGTCGGAGACTCAACGAATATAGGTAAAGTTTACGTGGTAATAATAATACCAGCTGTATATTGCTCGAAACTTTTGGATTGGTGCCTATTTCAGGAAGTTAATATATGAATGCTATGAAATACAATTTTAACTTGAAACTATTGTGCTTCGAATGTTTCTTTGTTATATTGTATCAAGCCTGTGTATTAAGGCAGACGTATTATAGACAATTATGTCTTTGCATACTATTAAGAATAAGACTATGGCGAAGCCACCGACGTCTCGGTTATTATCTTTGTGTCGAAAGGCACCTGTATACATTAAACCGTGGATAGTCTTTATCTATTCATATAGAATGTTCACCGTTAATGATAGTATCTCATAGATGAGAACTATGGTGTTTGAAACCATGTTTACTATATTTTAACAGTAGTGAGAACATTTATAACAGTTCTGGCTTACTGTGGCACTGAGACCTTAGAAATTATATGTGGAAATCTAACAGGGTTTGACTTGGAAACCCTTATCTTTTGAGCTATTTGGGCTTCATAACTTCTCTATTGCTCTGCTCGAGGAATATCAAAATGATGGTAATATATTATTACTGCACTGAGTGCATGTAGTGCTTTGAGCACAAGGAAAATAAAAACATGAGTAACTCTAGATTTATATGAATGGAAATGAGAGAGTGATCTTGATAGATCGATTGTTATGTAAACCTCTATGAATATTTTCTTTATATTAATGGTATTACTTCAGAACTGAAGTGGGTGATAAAAACCTTTTGAGTCTTTATAGACTAAGAGACTAATCTAATGGAAAATGGTACACTTCTTTTACTTTATCTTATTATTTTATTTTATACTATCGACTTAAATAGGATATGTTATAATCGATATGGAATTGATGAAAATCCTTGGAACGGGATAAACATCATAACTAATCTCATGGAGACAAAGAACAAGATTGGCCTTGAGATTGAAAACCAAGAACATTTAAATTATTAAGAAAAAAGGAATAGAGTGATGTGGAGTCATAGATTCCATGTTGCAGATGCAACAAGAAAACTTTTGGAATGCACTCACAGGATCAGAGTTAGAAGTCCAAGTCAGATGGGCTAATTGGGAAGTATAATTAATTTATCCTATGACTGGAATAGGTTAAACTAAAATCACTGTAGGGTGAGATAGCTTCTAAGTCGAGATAGAAGGGTGTGAACAATTGACTACGTTCATTGTACTTCTATGTATATTAAATCTTTGTCCAAAGTAATGCATCTGTCTCTACATGCATTAGTCAATTCACTATGATCTAGATGACATAACCATCTAGTAGTGCCATACATAGTTAGAGAGGATCTATAGTTGTATGACCATGATGGGATATGAAGGACACAACAATAGAAACTCATATAGCAAACCTATTGGTTCTTTATATCTATTCCCTTCGTGAAGGGTAGGGCCACTTCCAAGAAGGAAGGTGTGCAAGAGACCATCGGTCTGTGGTCAGAGGAAAAGCACTTGGGTGATGCTCTCCTTCCCAAGCAGATGACAAGCCAAGACTTATGAAGACAGATATCAAAACTCCAGATGTAGTATATTCAATTTATATGACTTGACAGTCAAATTTTATGTAAATTTATCTTTATTGCCATGAGCAAAACATTGTGATTGTAAAGTGAAGGGATTCACTAACATGTTATCTTTGAATATGATCAATTTTCAGTTTGAAAATATTGAAAAAAAGATATGCTTTTTATGTAATCATTATGCAAATGATTAGTGTTTGTTAAATAGATGTTTATGTTGATCATGATTATTTACTTGATAGTAAATTGGGAATACAAAATCCAGGTAATATGAGATGACATGTTACATATATCATGTCACGTCATATTACCTATTGTGGAGCAAGATGGCTAGACTCAAACAAATCGATGTTACCTCTCTATTATTAGCCACCATTAGTGTTCACATGTACTCCAACACACTCGAGCACACATCAAGTCTTTCTAACACAAGATAGTTAAAGCATAATTTAAAGCCCGTGACACAAATATCCTTACACAAGACACATATATATTGATTCTCTACTCATGCATAATAAAATGATACATAAACAATATGATCAAATCACATATAATCATCATGAATTAGTATTACTAAATCGTTAAAATAGAAGTGACTAACATCTCATAATTATAATAGAAACAATGAATCTAAAAGAATCAACATAACTCAATCGCACAATAGTCTCACGACTCATATAGTCATATAGTCATGACAACATAGAATGTGATTGTAATAGGTTAGTAATATCACAAAGCTTGATAATAAAAATATACTCTAGTCTTCGTACTCATAATTACAGCACAACCCAAAACATCAACATGGTTAGCCTCTCAAACACCTTGTGTGAATGGTTCCTAAATCACCACATACAACACAAAAGAATGCATCAAAAGAGCCAAGAATGACCCTTAACCACAAACATCAATGCATGGACATAATAATTATCACACATTAAATACAAGTTATGAGATAGTATAGTCATGAGTAGGGATCCTTCATTAGTACCCCCATGCATACACTCACCTAAATAGTCTATCTACCAAAAAGGTCTTGAAAAAATGCTACAACATGAGCATTATAGAGCCTCGGAGTAAATAAGACATAAAACATGTGGGCTTTACACCAATTCACAACATAGAACAACCATAGGTCAAGAATTAAATGTTAGTGTGAACATATTAGTCTTAATGTCTCTTTCACTAGTCTCTAGTTTACTTTTCTACCTTGTTCACACCTTACATGTTAAGCTTACCTAGGGCCTTTGTAATTTCCTTGTTTGGTGGAGATGTACTACACATGTGAGTACATCTCTTATTATCTCATATTGGTTGTACATTTGTATATCTTGGTGGTGTATCCTATATACACCCACCTCTTGCTCTCATCTGAATAATATATATTGCACTTTGCATCCTTTGTATAGAACATTGTTATTATCATTTTGGTCTTATGGAATTTTTTGTGATTAGCATATTGATCTTGGGTTAGCTATATTCTTACATGGTATTAGAGCAATTTTTTGCTTAGGGTTAGTCTATTTTCAAAATATCTAGGATAGAAATTGTGTTTTCTTGAAAACTAAGTATGCTTTTCTCTTACATCCTTGGATGATCTAGAGAACTAGAAGGATTAAGAAAAATTAAATTCTAAAGAGATTTCTCATTTGGATATTGACAATATTTGTTTGTAAGCACATATAGTGTTTTGGCGACTCCGCTGGGGACCGAAATTGAAGATTGGTGCATTCTTTATCTCTAGAAAATCTAAGGTGCCTCATTAAAGAAGTGAGGTTGGCGACTCTACAGAAATTTGAAAACGGTTTGGTGTCCAAAAAGGGATGAAAGTGATGATAGAGATGACGATGACTTCCCTCCTTCCACATCTCCATTACGGAATAATCAGGTACTTGATGATCCTATCCAAGTAAGCTTTTTGAAGAGTTTTTATGGTAATATGTAGTTCAAACCCAATATGGTGCATCCATCTTTGCTTAAAACCTTTCAAGAGATTGAACATAGGGATGGGAAAGATACACATTTTCTTGCTTGTAGCCATGAAAAGAGCCCTGTTTGTGAAGAAGATACATATGGTGAACGACCTCATGCTACAAGGCGCCATTTGCAAAAAGAGGACAGTGATATGGAGGCTAAACATTCTCCTGATGAAGCAGTGAATGCATGTGAAGATAAAAGAGAAACTGTTTCTCTAGTACACATACAATCAAAGGGTGAGGATGAAGGTTATGGTTTGATCTCTCTTCCTCAAAATTCTCTTTCTTTAGGGTGTTATTCTTCAGACAATAATCCTCCTAGTATGGATTCATTTGAGCATGCACAAAGTTGTGTCAAAGAAAAAGCTCCTATTGTGTTTGCTTGTGATAGTACATACAAGATGCAAGATCAGGAAGAAGAAATAGAAGAAAAAGGTCATGAGCCTGATAATGAAGATAGTTTGGAATGTGTGAAAAATGTGATTGATGATAAGGTGATTTCATATTTGAACTGCTTCTTAGAATGCCGAGTGGAGACCATGGAAAGCAAAGAAAAAGAATTTGAAGCATTAGAGGAGCAAGACGATGTTGATGATCAGCCAAGCGAAAATCAAGAAGACAACATACTTCATGATATTTCTATCTGTTGTCCAGAGGTACTAAAATTAGATTTTCTTCGCTTTGAAAATCTTTCATTTGCTACTCCATCTAATTTTGAAAAGGAATTGCATCATCCGGCCAAATGATGCAAATCTTTGGCCGGATGATGTAATTCCTTTTCAAAATTAGATGGAGTAGCAAATGAAAGATTTTCAAAGCGAAGAAAATCTAATTTTAGTACCTCTGGACAACAGATAGAAATATCATGAAGTATGTTGTCTTCTTGATTTTCGCTTGGCTGATCATCAACATCGTCTTGCTCCTCTAATGCTTCAAATTCTTTTTCTTTGCTTTCCATGGTCTCCACTCGGCATTCTAAGAAGCAGTTCAAATATGAAATCACCTTATCATCAATCACATTTTTCACACATTCCAAACTATCTTCATTATCAGGCTCATGACCTTTTTCTTCTATTTCTTCTTCCTGATCTTGCATCTTGTATGTACTATCACAAGCAAACACAATAGGAGCTTTTTCTTTGACACAACTTTGTGCATGCTCAAATGAATCCATACTAGGAGGATTATTGTCTGAAGAATAACACCCTAAAGAAAGAGAATTTTGAGGAAGAGAGATCAAACCATAACCTTCATCCTCACCCTTTGATTGTATGTGTACTAGAGAAACAGTTTCTCTTTTATCTTCACATGCATTCACTGCTTCATCAGGAGAATGTTTAGCCTCCATATCACTGTCCTCTTTTTGCAAATGGCGCCTTGTAGCATGAGGTCGTTCACCATATGTATCTTCTTCACAAACAGGGCTCTTTTCATGGCTACAAGCAAGAAAATGTGTATCTTTCCCATCCCTATGTTCAATCTCTTGAAAGGTTTTAAGCAAAGATGGATGCACCATATTGGGTTTGAACTACATATTACCATAAAAACTCTTCAAAAAGCTTACTTGGATAGGATCATCAAGTACCTGATTATTCCGTAATGGAGATGTGGAAGGAGGGAAGTCATCGTCATCTCTATCATCACTTTCATCCCTTTTTGGACACCAAACCGTTTTCAAATTTCTGTAGAGTCGCCAACCTCACTTCTTTAATGAGGCACCTTAGATTTTCTAGAGATAAAGAATGCACCAATCTTCAATTTCGGTCCCCAGCGGAGTCGCCAAAACACTATATGTGCTTACAAACAAATATTGTCAATATCCAAATGAGAAATCTCTTTAGAATTTAATTTTTCTTAATCCTTCTAGTTCTCTAGATCATCCAAGGATGTAAGAGAAAAGCATACTTAGTTTTCAAGAAAACACAATTTCTATCCTAGATATTTTGAAAATAGACTAACCCTAAGCAAAAAATTGCTCTAATACCATGTAAGAATATAGCTAACCCAAGATCAATATGCTAATCACAAAAAATTCCATAAGACCAAAATGATAATAACAATGTTCTATACAAAGGATGCAAAGTGCAATATATATTATTCAGATGAGAGCAAGAGGTGGGTGTATATAGGATACACCACCAAGATATACAAATGTACAACCAATATGAGATAATAAGAGATGTACTCACATGTGTAGTACATCTCCACCAAACAAGGAAATTACAAAGGCCCTAGGTAAGCTTAACATGTAAGGTGTGAACAAGGTAGAAAAGTAAACTAGAGACTAGTGAAAGAGACATTAAGACTAATATGTTCACACTAACATTTAATTCTTGACCTATGGTTGTTCTATGTTGTGAATTGGTGTAAAGCCCACATGTTTTATGTCTTATTTACTCCGAGGCTCTATAATGCTCATGTTGTAGCATTTTTTCAAGACCTTTTTGGTAGATAGACTATTTAGGTGAGTGTATGCATGGGGGTACTAATGAAGGATCCCTACTCATGACTATACTATCTCATAACTTGTATTTAATGTGTGATAATTATTATGTCCATGCATTGATGTTTGTGGTTAAGGGTCATTCTTGGCTCTTTTGATGCATTCTTTTGTGTTGTATGTGGTGATTTAGGAACCATTCACACAAGGTGTTTGAGAGGCTAACCATGTTGATGTTTTGGGTTGTGCTGTAATTATGAGTACGAAGACTAGAGTATATTTTTATTATCAAGCTTTGTGATATTACTAACCTATTACAATCACATTCTATGTTGTCATGACTATATGACTATATGAGTCGTGAGACTATTGTGCGATTGAGTTATGTTGATTCTTTTAGATTCATTGTTTCTATTATAATTATGAGATGTTAGTCACTTCTATTTTAACGATTTAGTAATACTAATTCATGATGATTATATGTGATTTGATCATATTGTTTATGTATCATTTTATTATGCATGAGTAGAGAATCAATATATATGTGTCTTGTGTAAGGATATTTGTGTCACGGGCTTTAAATTATGCTTTAACTATCTTGTGTTAGAAAGACTTGATGTGTGCTCGAGTGTGTTGGAGTACATGTGAACACTAATGGTGGCTAATAATAGAGAGGTAACATCGATTTGTTTGAGTCTAGCCATCTTGCTCCACAATAGGTAATATGACGTGACATGATATATGTAACATGTCATCTCATATTACCTGGATTTTGTATTCCCAATTTACTATCAAGTAAATAATCATGATCAACATAAACATCTATTTAACAAACACTAATCATTTGCATAATGATTACATAAAAAGCATATCTTTTTTTCAATATTTTCAAACTGAAAATTGATCATATTCAAAGATAACATGTTAGTGAATCCCTTCACTTTACAATCACAATGTTTTGCTCATGGCAATAAAGATAAATTTACATAAAATTTGACTGTCAAGTCATATAAATTGAATATACTACATCTGGAGTTTTGATATCTGTCTTCATAAGTCTTGGCTTGTCATCTGCTTGGGAAGGAGAGCATCACCCAAGTGCTTTTCCTCTGACCACAGACCGATGGTCTCTTGCACACCTTCCTTCTTGGAAGTGGCCCTACCCTTCACGAAGGGAATAGATATAAAGAACCAATAGGTTTGCTATATGAGTTTCTATTGTTGTGTCCTTCATATCCCATCATGGTCATACAACTATAGATCCTCTCTAACTATGTATGGCACTACTAGATGGTTATGTCATCTAGATCATAGTGAATTGACTAATGCATGTAGAGACAGATGCATTACTTTGGACAAAGATTTAATATACATAGAAGTACAATGAACGTAGTCAATTGTTCACACCCTTCTATCTCGACTTAGAAGCTATCTCACCCTACAGTGATTTTAGTTTAACCTATTCCAGTCATAGGATAAATTAATTATACTTCCCAATTAGCCCATCTGACTTGGACTTCTAACTCTGATCCTGTGAGTGCATTCCAAAAGTTTTCTTGTTGCATCTGCAACATGGAATCTATGACTCCACATCACTCTATTCCTTTTTTCTTAATAATTTAAATGTTCTTGGTTTTCAATCTCAAGGCCAATCTTGTTCTTTGTCTCCATGAGATTAGTTATGATGTTTATCCCGTTCCAAGGATTTTCATCAATTCCATATCGATTATAACATATCCTATTTAAGTCGATAGTATAAAATAAAATAATAAGATAAAGTAAAAGAAGTGTACCATTTTCCATTAGATTAGTCTCTTAGTCTATAAAGACTCAAAAGGTTTTTATCACCCACTTCAGTTCTGAAGTAATACCATTAATATAAAGAAAATATTCATAGAGGTTTACATAACAATCGATCTATCAAGATCACTCTCTCATTTCCATTCATATAAATCTAGAGTTACTCATGTTTTTATTTTCCTTGTGCTCAAAGCACTACATGCACTCAGTGCAGTAATAATATATTACCATCATTTTGATATTCCTCGAGCAGAGCAATAGAGAAGTTATGAAGCCCAAATAGCTCAAAAGATAAGGGTTTCCAAGTCAAACCCTGTTAGATTTCCACATATAATTTCTAAGGTCTCAGTGCCACAGTAAGCCAGAACTGTTATAAATGTTCTCACTACTGTTAAAATATAGTAAACATGGTTTCAAACACCATAGTTCTCATCTATGAGATACTATCATTAACGGTGAACATTCTATATGAATAGATAAAGACTATCCACGGTTTAATGTATACAGGTGCCTTTCGACACAAAGATAATAACCGAGACGTCGGTGGCTTCGCCATAGTCTTATTCTTAATAGTATGCAAAGACATAATTGTCTATAATACGTCTGCCTTAATACACAGGCTTGATACAATATAACAAAGAAACATTCGAAGCACAATAGTTTCAAGTTAAAATTGTATTTCATAGCATTCATATATTAACTTCCTGAAATAGGCACCAATCCAAAAGTTTCGAGCAATATACAGCTGGTATTATTATTACCACGTAAACTTTACCTATATTCGTTGAGTCTCCGACTCCGAATGCAGTTTTCTAGAAGTTAGTCCTTATTCTTACAGTCCTTGACTCTATATCATTCCAATCATTCCCTTCCAGCCCTTTCAAGAGTTCTCTCTTTTCAAAAGACAATGCTCTACACAATAATTCCCTTGCCTTTCACATTCATGAGGATAGCAACCAGGAAATCAACTTCCCACCGAAACTAAAGCATGCAGGATTGTGGGCCTCTAGATAACAAGGCTCATGCTCATCCTTAACCTGCACTCCCTCCACTTTCTCCATGATCTATGGGGAGTGGAGTCGTGCCAACTTGAATAGGAACTGCTCTCGACACAAGAGATTTAACATAACATGAAAAGAATCAAGACTATCATAAGATTATTACTTATATATCACATAAGTAATAATAAGTAAAGTAATCTTAAACTAAACTATTGGACACCATGAGAAAATATCATCACATTAGGGTGCCAACAATAATCAGGCAATAGAATATGAATATGGGGTTGAGGTTTTCTTCCTTCCCCTTTGTAATCTAAAACTGACGTTGATAACATTAATTTGATACTAACAAAATAATATATATATATATATCTCATAAATCTACTACGAAAGACAAAGATTAAACTCTAATTATTTACAATGTTCTCTGAACATTATTCGATCAAATCGACGTGGATAACATCGAAAACCCTTAACGACCAATTGACACTAGTCGAATAAAGATCAACTGAACAAGGGAAGTTAACTGATACATACCCCATCTTGAAGGTTCACGCAGTGTACAACTTTGAAACTCAAATGGCAAACCTTTCTTTTCCAAAACATCTATTCCCTTCTCTCTGGTGATACTCTCCTTACATTCTTGGAGGTGGAAATCTTTTTCTTGTTTACACTCACAGCCAATCAAACTATGATTAGTGTATCATCAAAAAATCATTATACATCATGCTTAAATAATCTCAATAACACATAATTTCATTTCTAATTCTAAGCATAACTCATAATTCATATAATCAATATGATTTATCTTGACATTTTTTCAAACGTCAAATCATTAATCTATGATTACTTATCCACATAATCACATGAAAGTAAAAGTTAAACATAGTCAAATCTTGGGGATGTAACATATCTTCCCCCATATGAATCATTGTCCCCGATGATTTAATGTGTCCAAAGTTTAAGTTTATAACATAAAAAGAGTTTTTTTTATCATAACAGAAAGGTTAAAATAGATGAGGGAATCTTTGATAAATATCATCATAATTATCCTAGGTGGCATTCTCTTTTGCATATTCATCCCAATAGACCTTGCATTGAGTAATTTCTTTATTACGCAAGCGTATGTTACATATTTTGAGCACCTTGATGGGCTCGATCATTACCACCCCTGGGTCCTTCACCTGTATGGCATTCAAATCAAGAATGGGAACATGATTATCTCCTGCAATATACATTTTCAAATAAGAAACATGGAAAACATTATGCATCATGGCAAGAGCTAGCAGTAGAGGAATTTTGTATGCAACTGGGTTGACCTCCTCGAGAACTTCGAAGGGACCCACATACCTAGGAGCTAGTTTGGATGTCTTTCCAAACTTAATATAACTCTTTTGTGGTTTGAATCTTAAGAGGACTTTCTATCCTACTGAGAAATGCCTTGCGATGCGCTTAGCATCCGCATACCTTTTCTACCCATCATTCACTTCCGCTAGTCTTTTCTTAATCAGATGGACTTGCTCTTCCATTTATGATAGCATTTCTGAACCAAGGCTAATCCTATCTTCTAGCTAATCCTATTTCTGAACCAAGGCTAAACTATCTTCCATATATTGCTTCAAATGGAGCCATCTTAATAGCAAAATGATATGAATTATTGTAGGTAAATTCCACAAGAGGAAGGTAATCTTCCCACTTGTATTGTTGGTCCATGCAATACATCCTCAATAGAGCTTCCAACACTTGGTTTACTCTTTCCGTCTGGCCATCTGTTTCTAGATGATAAGCAGAGCTTATGTTTAGTTGAGTTCCAAGTGAGGAAAACAAGGTTTGCCAAACCCTTGATGTCATACGGGCATCCCTATTTGAGATAATCTTCTCAGAATACCATGCGATCTGAATATTTCTTGCACAAATTTGCGGGCTATGATTGGTGCTCCATCTATCAAATTCTCGGGTATAAAATGTGCTAACTTGGTGAGTCTATCAACCACTACTAGAATAGCATTGTGTCTATTTCTAGACATTAGAAGTCCTTGTACAAAATCCATGCTAATGATTTGCCATTTCTATTGAGGAATCTCATGAGGCTATAGAAGTCCTGTCGAGTGATGGTGTTCTGCCTTCACCCTCTAGCATTCTAGACATCCAACTCCAAAGCTTGTAGCATCCCTCTTCATTCCTTTCGATAAATATAATGGTTTTACATCATCTTGTAATTTCATCACTCTAAGAAGTCCTGAATAAGGTGCAGAATGAACCTCCTTCCACACGATATTCTTTAACTCCTTGGAGTTTCGAATGTACATTCTTCCTTTAAACCTTGAAAGTCTATCTGGTTCAAAATGAAATCCATCATACCTAGAATCATGAGGATTATCCATAAGGGCTTGTTTTACCTACTCATAGAATTCATCTCCCTTAGACTTTTGTAACACCTAATTCCTAAAATCAGAATGTATGGAGATCATCGAGGAGATATGTCTTCTCCTACTTAAGGCATCTGCCACTCAATTTTGCTTGCCCTGTATGTATTTAATCTCAAAATTGTAATCAGATATTAATTCTAACCATCTTCTCTGGAGAGCATTCAAATGTGGTTGAGTAAATAGATATTTGAGCCCTTGATGGTTTGTTTTTAATTCAAAAGGTTTCCCAAGTAAATAATGTCTCCACATTTGTAGTGCATGAACCACTACTGCCAACTCAAGATCGTGAGGAGCATAATTATGCTCATATGTTTTCAACTTTCTGGATTCATAAGCAATAGCTTGCCCATCTTGGGCAAGTACACCACCTAATCCTTCTCCCGAGGCATCGGTGATGACTACAAAATGACCTTCCAGGTCAGGTACCTTTAAAATAGGCATCGTAGTCAACTTTTCTTTTAGTTGGTCAAATGCCTCTGGCATTTCTTTGACCAATCAAATATTTTTCCTTTTCTTTGTAAAGAAGTAATAGGATAGGCAATTTTTGAAAAATTAGCCACAAATTTTCTGTAATATCCCGCTAGGCCCATGAAACTATGGACCTCATGCACATTTCTCGGTGCCGACCATTCCAAAATGGCTCTAATCTTTGTTGGGCCCACAACAATTCCCTTAGCTAAAATTATATGACCCAAATATTGTCCTTCCTTTTGAAAGAAAGTACAAATTGAGAGCTTTCCATATAGTTTATGCTCTCTTAGTCTTTGGAGAACAATCCTTAGATACTGAAGGTGTTCCTCCTCATTTTTTGAGTAAATCAAAATATCATCAAGGAAAACAAGGACAAACTTGTCCAAACAGTCTCTAAACACACTGTTCATTAAGTTCATTAATGTTGCAGGTGCATTCATTAATACAAAGGGTAGGCTAGTGAACTCATAGTGCCCATACCTCATTCTAAAGGTTGTCTTATGAATATCCCCATCCTTTAGCCTCAATTGATGGTATCTTGATTGAAGATCGATCTTTGAAAACACATTTGCCCCTCACATTTGATCAACGAGATCATCAATGCGGGGCAATGGATACTTGTTCTTTATCGTTTCTTTATTTAGCATATGATAATCTATGCATAATTACAAAGTGCCATCTTTCTTTTTAACAAAAAATATTGGTGCTCCCCAGGGTGAAACACTGGGTCTTATCAATTCTTTTTCAAGTAGTTCCTACAGTTGAGCCTTTAGCTCCATTAATTCTATTGTGGTCATTCTATAAGGAGCTTTAGATATAGGTTTTGACCTTGGAATTATATCTATTGAAAAATCAAAATCTCTTTTAGAAGGTAATCCTGGTAATTCATCTGGGAATACATCCTCAAAATCTTGAAGAAAGGGGTACCTATCCATATCCGATCTCTCTTGATCTATGGATTCTCTTTCTTCAACTCATTGGAGTTTTTGAGATTCATAATATATCAAATCATCTTGGAAAACATATTCCTTGTGACTTTGTTTTCTCCATGTTAACAACAAAGAGTTGACATCCTTTTCTCTGGGCTCTTTTCATCTGTAGGGCAAATATTTGCCTCAATTTAACCTCTCTAGTGGTGCCTCACAGAAAAACTTTATTCCAAAGGTCATCTAGGCATTCTATTGTTTTATCAAAACAATCCACCTTAGCCCTATGCCTCCATAACCAATTTATTCCAAGGATGACATCATATGAGCGTAATGGGGCTACATAAAAGTTCACTTCAGTGGAAAAACTCAGAAGTTCAACCTTAGCCTCAATCAAACATTACTCTACCTAAGCCCTAGTCTGATTAGCATATTCGACTGACCAGGTATTTTCTATGTAACCAACTTTTCTAGTAATCTTATTTAAAACCTTTGGAGAAATAAAACATTCTGTAGCACTAGTATCTATCAAAACTAAAATTGGAATATCAGATAAAATACATGTGGTTTCAATTGGAGTAATTTGATACTTCGCTTACTGGTTATCCAAGGCTGGATGTATTCGTTGTTGGAAAGCTGCCTATTGCAAGGGTAAAGGATTTCCTCACGGTTGAGTCCCTTGTGTCTTATTGGGACACTGATTGGCATAATGGTCACTGCCACATGGATAACACCCTCTCACAAGTCCTCGCCTTTCATAAGGCTTTCTTGAATTGTCTCCATTTTTCTTGGAGTTATTATTGTTTTTCTTTTCACCCTTGGATTCATTTTGATTATCCTTGAATCCTTTGTCACGTTTCTTATTGAAATTCTACCTATTGCCCATTTTCTTAAATGACTGGGAGGATTGTGACCAAGTGAAATTTTTAAGATTCTATTCCCAGTATGCAGATATGGATTTCAACTTTTGTTCCTGTTTAATAGCTTTCTCATAAACTTGGTCCATTGTAGTGGGACCATGCACATCTACTTCGCCTCCAATTTGGGCATTGAAGCCCATGATGAACTTTCAGATGTGAAACCTCTCATCCTGTTGATATTGGGGAACATATTTAAGGAGACGGGTGAATTTCTCCCAGTACTCATTCACAAATGAATCACCCTGTCTCAGGTTTTGGAAGTCTATAAGCTTCTGATCAAATTATAACTGTGGCAACCATCTTTGTCTAAGGAGTTCCACAAACCTTTCCCAGGTTAGACTCAAGTAGGTTAATTTGAACTCCATCTTCTTATTCATCCACTAGGTGGATGCTTCACCTGCTAATTGGTATGCTCCCCATACCGCTTTGGTTATTTCAGAATAGTTTCTTATTTCAAAGTATTTCTCCATTTCTGTAAGCCATGCCTCTGTGACATCTCTGCTTATAGTCCCATCAAATTTGGGAGGTGTAATCTTTTTCATATCTATGGATAACTTAGAGCCAAGTAGCTCCTTTTATCCTCATCTTTTCTCCTTTCAGACTTATTCTCTCCACGTCCACTTTGGATGGTGTTTTCATGACGCTCCTCGTCTTCACCCTCGTGGAAGGCTTCCTGCCTGGGTCCATTTTGACCCCTGACCTCCTGCTCTAAATTTCCAATTCTTGCCCTCGTCTCATGGAGCATAACAAGGATCTAGTCAAGTTTTGAATCAGAGTGGCCAAAAGGTTGCCCTTCCTCTTGGCTATCCCCAGTGCTGGTTCTTGTCCGAACCATGTTGCAATCTACTTTTCTTGAAGTTTGTAGGTTAAACATTCAATTAGTGTTTTCATACTATTGAATCCATTCATAAATATAAATCCATTCTCATTTATGCAAATCTTAAACAGGAAAGGAAAGTTTTTCCAAAATTTCAAAATTGCATTATAGTATCCATGGATCACATAATATCCATCATTTATTACAATTATGTACATCTTGCAATTGCAAGTCACTTTTAGAAAGGGAGATCTTCCCACATTCATCCCCATCCTTGAGGTTTACCAAATCAGACTTGGGAGGTGGATGTACTCGTAGGTAATCATCCATAAACTCTCAAGTGATAATAGGAGCATTAGGACTACTTCCAAATGGTAAGTCCTTAGATGCAAAGGGTTTAACTAATGCATTTTTAGAGATAGGAACAATAGCCTTAACTTCTTTGTCCTTCTTTTCCTTCTCCTGCTTGATGCATTTAATAGCATCAGTGAAGGTTTCAGTATCAAATAACCATGCACCTTCCAAATAACTAGTTTGGCCTGGCTTTTCATTCTTGAGGCTCGCTCCCTCATAGCCTTTAGGTAATGTCTAGTCTTGTTACCTTCTTCCTTGGTGTCATTCTTGTTCTTACCATTCTAGCAAAAGAACATCCAAACATTAGCAATTGTTAATGTCTGAGGAAGATTTCATGCAGTGAGCTCATAGGTCCATGTATTGAACCTGGTAGCTTTGATACCATTTGTAACATGTCATCTCATATTACCCAAATTTTGCATTCCCAATTTACTATCAAGTAAATAATCATAATCAACATAAACATCTGTTTAACAAACACTAATCATTTGCATAATGATTACATAAAAATTATATATTTTTAAAAATATTTTCAAACTAAAAATTTATTAAATATTCAAAGATAACATGTTAGTGAATCCCTTCACTTTACAATCATAATGTTTTTCTCATGGAAATAAAGATAAATTTACATAAAATTTGACTGTCAAGTCATAAATTAAATATACTGCATTTGGAGTTTTTATATTTGTCTTCATAAGTCTTGGCTTGTCATCTGTTTGGGAAGGAGAGATCACCTGAGTGCTTTTCCTCCAACCATAGACTAGCAGTCTCTTGCACACCTTCCTTTCTAGAAGTGGCCCTACCCTTCATGAAGGGAATAGAAATAAAGAAATAATAGGTTTACCACATATCCCATCATGGTCATATATAACTATAGATCCTCTTTAACTATGTATGACACTACTAGATGGTTATGCCATTTGGATCACGATGAACTGACTAATGCATGCAGAGACAGATGCATTACTTTGGCCAAAGATTTAATATATAGACATTTCACAATGAATGTAGTCAAATGTTCACACACTTCTAACTCGACATAGAAGCTATCTCATCCTACAGTGGTTATAGTTTGACCTATTCTGGTCATAGGATAAATTAATTATACTTCCCAATTAGCCCATCTGACTTGGACTTCTAACTTCAATCCTGAGAGTGCATTCTAGAAGTTTTCTTGTTGCATCTGCAACATGGAACCTATGACTCCACGTCACTATTTTTTTTTTCAATAATTTAAATGTTCTTGGTTTTCAATCTCAAGACCAATCTTGGTCTTTGTGTCCATGAGATTAATTACGATGTTTATCCCATTCCAAAGATTTTCATCAATTCCATATTGATTATAACATATCATGTTTAAGTTGATAGTATAAAATAAATCGATAATATAAAGTAAAAAGAAGAGTACCATTTTCCATTATAGTAGACTCTTACTCTATAAAGACTCAAAAGGTTTTTATCACCTTCTACTTCATTTATGAAGTAATACCATTAATATAAAGAAAATATTCATAGAGGTTTACATAGCAATCAAGCTATCAAGCTCACTCACTCATTTCCATTCATAGAAATCTAGAGTTATTCATGTTTTTATTTCCCTTGTGCTCGAAGCACTACATGCACTCAGTGCAGTAATAATATTACCATCATTTTGATATTCCTCGAGCAGAGCAATAAAGCTCATGGCTCTAAGATAAGTTATGAAGCACAAATGGCTCATAAAGATAAGGGTTTCCAAGTCGAACCCTGTTAGATTTATAGATATAATTTCCATGGTATTGGTGCCACAGTCGGCCATAACTGTTATAAATGTTCTCACTACTGTTAAAATATAGTAAATATGGTTTCAAACACCATAGTTCTCATCTCTGAGATACTATCATTAATGGTGAACATTCTATATGAATAGTTATTATTGAAGCCATGTAGATAAAGACTATCCATGATTTAATGCATACAAGTGCCTTTCGATACAAAGACAATAACCGAGACGACAGTGGCTTCGCCACATTCTCATTCTTAATAGTATGCAAAGACATAATTGTCTATAATACGTCGACCTTAATACATAGGCCTGATACAATATAAAAAAGAAACATACGAAGCACAATAGTTTCAAGTTAAAATTGTATTTCATAGCATTCATATATTAACTGCCTGAAATAGGCACCAATCCAAAAGTTCCAAGCAATAGACAACTGGTATTATCATTACCACGCAAACTTTACCTTTATTCGTTGAGTCTCTGACTCTGAATGCAGTTTTATGGAAGTTAGTCCTCCTTATTCTTACAATCCTTAACGAGCTATATCGTTCCCGTCATTCCCTTCCAGCCCTTTTGAGAGTTCTCTCTCTTTTCAAAAGATAGTCCTCTACACAATAATTCCCTCCCCTTTCACATTCACGGGGATAGCAACCAAGAAACCAACTTCCCACTGAAACTAAAGCATGCAAGATCATGGGCCTCTAGATAACAAGGCTCACGCTCCTCCTTAACCTGCACTCCCTCCACTTTCTCCATGATCTGTGGGGAGTGGAGTCATGCCAACTTGAATAGGAGGAGTGTTCTCGACACAAGAGATTTAACATAGCATGAAAAGAATCAAAACTATCATATGATTATTACTTATATATCACATAAGTAATAATAAGTAAAATAATCATAAACTAAACTATTGGACACCATGAGAAAATATCATTACACTAGGGTGCTAACAATAATCAGGCAACAGAATACGAATATGGGGTTGAGGTTTTCTTCCTTGCCCTTCGTAATCTAAAACTGACGTTAATGACATTAATTCGATACTAACAAAATAATATATATATCTCAGAAATTTACTACGAAAGACAAAGATTAAGCTCTAATCATTTACAATATTCTCTGAACATTATTCGACCAAATTGACATGGATAACGTCAAAAACCCTTAACGACCAATCAACACTAGTCGAATAAAGATCGACTGAACAAGGGAAGTTAACCGATACATACCCTGTTTCGAAGGTTCACGCAGTATACAACTTTGAAACTTAAATGGAAAACCCGACTTTTCCAAAACATCTATTCCCTTCTCTCTGGTGATACTCTCCTTCCATTCTTGGAGGTGGAAATATTTTTCTTGTTTACACTCATAACCAATCAAACTATAATGAGTGTATCATTAACAAATCGTTATACATCATGCTTAAATAATCTCAATAACACATAATTTCATTTCTAATTTTGAGCATAACTCATAATTCATATACTCAATGATTTATCCTGACATTTTTCCAAATGTCAAATCATTAACCTATGATTACTCATCCACATAATCACATGAAAGTAAAAGTTAAACATAGTCAAAGTTTGGGGATGTAACAATATACTTGTGAAACCCATCTATTTGAATCAAGTACAATTCAAGATCCATGTGTGATGAAACTGGTAAAGTGTTCTAAATTCATTAATTGATTTGCTAGTATGCATAAAGGGGTTTCTTATGTGAGATTTAATTAAGCACTTTTAGAAATGTTAAAATCCACTGAAAAAAATAAATGGGTTGGATGAAATTGAAAAGGTAGTTTTACAAGTGTTGAAAAATGTTAATTTCATTATATTAGTTGTAGGTGATAATATTTGATTTGAAAAATTAGATTCTATTTTGTTAGATTGTTGAGTGGTGAGGCAAAAAAATGACACTATTTGGAGAAAGGTTAAGGCAAAAGAGTTTATATATATAAAGTGATTTTGACTTGTTAAAAATGTGATTTATGAGTTGAAGATGAAGTTATAGGTGAAGATATTTGATTTGAAAAATTATATTTTATTTTATTATCTTATTGAGTGTGGAGGCAAAATAAGCTCATTATTGGGAGAAATGTTAGGGGAAAAAAGTTGCATATATATTTAAAAAAAAGATTCATTTTATTAATGCATATTTTAGATTTGGAAAGTTTGTTGATAATTTTTTTGAAACCTTTATATTTTTTTGAATTAAGATTATAGGGGTTCTATAGGGGCTACATCCTTGCTTAATCTAAAACATACTATATTACATAGACAAGCTGAAAGCACTACCTTGAAACCTTTGTATTATTCTTGAGCTTGGAAATAGATTTGTTAGTGGGAAAACTCTTTTGGTTTGAGAATCTTGGGAGCTTTGATGAGTGCTTGCATAAGGTGTTGTGTGTTCTTTATACCCATTAGATTCAAACTTGAAAAAATGTAATTTTTCTTTGTATATTTTAAATGAAATTCTTTATAGCTTTAGATTTATAAAGAGTATGCTATCATTACTTTCCTTGAAGATTGGAGTTTCTATGTGATTTCCATGTTTTTGTTGAAAAGTTTGAGAAAATCCACTAATGGAGGCTTAGTGTGTTTTTTGAACCTTTATAAAATATTAGAAAATGATTATTTTTGAAATTGAAATTGTTGGGAAGGGAACTATTTTGTGGGTACATCCTAATTAGTTAGGGAATGGAAAAGATTGTGTATAGGTGATTCTTAGAGGCTTATGTGTTTATTTAAACTTTCCTAAATGTCATTTTAAGTATTGAGCTTCTTAGATTGTGTAGGATTGGATATAAGGTAGAAGGCTCAGAGTGTTTACTACTCACTCACCTTGGATTACAAAGTGCCAAGTGGAGTGCTCTTTTCCTATTCTTCTTGGATATTTTAGAGCCAAAGTGTTATGCTTATTTTTGTGACTTATGTATCCCTAGTTCACCTTGGGATATTGAAGTACCATAGTGGATGACCACTCCATGCAAGCCTTGGTTTATCATTATCATCCTTTTCTTGGAATCATATGTGATTCCTCACGTGTTGTGAAAATCATGACCAATTGTGTTTTTGTATGTTTCCATTTGAGTGATTGTGTTTGTGTATGCTATGTCTACCTCCTAAGAAAGGTGGGAGGGGACCCCTAGGTTCCATGTAGTTGGGTGGCAGAATTGCTCATGTTGGTTTACAAATCAAGAGCTATGAGGATCTTATCTTAACTATAGAGATCTTACTTGGAACTTCGTAGACTAGGAGAACTCTTTTGTAACGAAATAACTTGCACAAAATAAGAATATAATAGGAAATATTTTGTAAATACTTGATAATAACATGCCATTTCGAGGGGGAAACCTCCAAAAGTCTCCAATGAAGAACATAATTTGTAATATGATGATAACAAACTTACCACTAGATCCTATATATACCTAATTATGCCATGGCTACCACCCATGTCAACTTACATACTTAAATATAACCCCTAGGATGACCTAAAAAGTTATATTTGACTATAATAATGATTATATATCTTAATTAAGAGTTAAGGTAGCCACAATATGACTACTCATAAACCTATACACACTATAGGATTAAGGGTGTAGCATGCCCCCCCTCTTTAGAGAAGCATTATCCTCAATATTGATCAATTGTGGATGCTTCTACACAAAATCTTCATCTTCCCATGTAGCATCTTCAATTGGTAAATTCTTCCATTGAATGAGATACTCGGTGATTGTTCTAATCCTCAACTTCTTTGTGCGTGTTTGGAGAATTAACTTAGAACCCAAAACAATTCTTCCATCTTCATCTAGCTTTGGTAACATGGTCTATATAGGAATTTGTTGACCAATCACCTTCTTCAAACATGAAACATGAAAAACTAGATGTATCTGTGTTGTAGGTGGTAACTCAAGCTTGTAGGCTACACTACCAATCTTTTGTAGAATTTGGTATGTCCCATAATATTTTGGTGACAACTTATATCTCTTTGTTTATTGCTTTAGGTATAACTATTTATAGGGAACTGTAATCTCAAGAAAACCCAATCACCAACCTCAAAACTCCTTTCACTACGATGTTGGTCTGCTTGTTGTTTCATTCTATTTTGTGCCATGGACAAATTCTCTTTGAGTCCTGAAGGTATTTGTTGTTGATGATTCATGATATCCTCCACTGCCTAAACTCTTGGTGTCATCTTCAATGTTGATGTGATGGATCGAGAATGGTATCCATATAATTCCATAAATGGGGATATTTTTGAAGAAGTATGGAAGGAAGTGTTGTACCACCATTCTACTAGTGGTAGTCAATCCACCCATTAAGACTTCTTATCTAAAGTGAAACATCATAGATATCCTTATGAGAACTTATTGACAACCTTTGTTTTCCCATTAGACTAAGGATGGTATGAAGAGATGCAAGCCAATTGAGTACCTAAACAAGAGAATACATATATCCAAAAGTTACTAGTAAATATAGGATTATGATCACTGACAATAACCCTTGGGGTACCATGTAACTTTTTTATATTCTCCATAAATTCTTTTTCCATTGTACTTTTTGTAGAAGGACGGGATAATGCAATAAAATGGGCATATTTTGTGAGGCAATCCACAACTACCATGATGACACTCTTACCTTTAGATCTTAGAAGGCCCTTGATGAAATCCATGGAGACCTCTTCCCACCTCTGGCTGGGGATAACTAAGGGTTGCAAGAGACCAGGTGTCTTGACCGTCTCCCCTTTATTTCTTTGACATATTAAACATTCTACCATAAATTTTTGAACATCACCTTTAAGCCCTTCCCAAAAGAAATCCTACTTGATTCAATGATATGTCTTCAAAAATCCTAAATGACCCCTAACTAGAGAACCATGGAGCTCTTCGAGAATCTTGTGTTTAAGGGTGGGATTTTTGCATAGGCACAATATCTATTTATACTACAAACAATCACCCCTCCAAGAAAACTTATTTGAACTGTTAGGATTAGTTTGCATTTGTTGAATGATATTTCTTATATCCACATCATTCTGCCACTTTGCTTTGGCTTCTCCCACCCAATCTACTTGTACTATTGAAATGGCACACAATAATGCCTCATCCTTCCTAGATAGTGCATCATCCCCTATATTCTCCTTTCCTTTCCTATAGATGATCTCAAAGTCATACCCCAACATCTTAGTGACCCTTTTTGTTGTTCTTTTAATGATAACCATTGTTCAAAAAAATATAATAATTGTAATAATATAATGCAAATGATAGATCTCACACAACACAAGAGATGTTTATGGGACAAGATGCCCTAATATCCAATATATGCAGAAATAGAATAAACCCTTAAGGTAGGGTAACACCATAGAATACTCCTTATGGAAAAAGTCACCCCATGCTATATCTCCAAGAGATCCCAAATACAATATCATACTACACCTCTTTGAGTCCAAAAGAACATTTGGAATGTTTAACATAAAGATGGTGTTGTTTGAGAAGTTGTAATGCTTGATCTATATGATGAAAATGCTCTTCCCAAGTCTTGCTATAAATCAATATATCATCAAAGAATACTAATATAAACTTCCTAAAAAATGGCTTAAAGATGACATTAATCAAACTTTAAAATGTAGATGCAACATTAGTAGCATCACTAGAAACTCATAATGACCCTCATGAGTCCTAAAGGTTGTCTTGGGAATATCCTCTTCCTTAATTTAAAATTTGGAGATAACCAGATCTAAGATCTAGTTTTGTAAAAAACATAGCTCCTGCAATTAATCTAGTAAATCATCAATGACTAGAATAAGAAACTTATCTTTGATGGCGTACTTGTTGAGATCTTTCTAGAAACATGCACCAAGTGTCATCCTTCTTACACACCATCACCATGGGAGAGGAGTAGGCACTTTGAATATGCCTTATAATACCTGCCTCTAGCATCTCCTGAACTATCTTCTCAATCACTTTTTTGTATATATGGCACCTATAAGGTGTAATGTTGGGTGGTTGGCTCCTTGGTACTAGTTGAATGGCATGATTCTAAACTTCTTTTAGAGGCAATCCTTTAGGCGTATCCCCCAAAACCACTAAGTGAGGATCTATAATTTATTGCATATCTGGTTGGATAGGAACATTTCGCTGATAGGCTACTAGAAAATAATTGGGCCACAAATCCATCAGCCCCCTTTTTAAGCATCTTTTGCATTTGATAAGAAGTTACCATTTGTGGGGACTTTACACGCAACCCTCTTAGTTCAACTATCCTTCCCTCTTAGTGAAATCTCATGAATAGTTTCTAGCAGTTCATCTCAATTGCCCCTAATGTAGTGATCCACTCTACTCCCAACACTATATCTACAGAACCCATGGGAATAAAAAACATTAGGCAATCAATTTGATATTTTCCCATGGTCAATTTAATGCTATGGAATTTTCCTGAGCAATTGACAATGCCCCCATTTGTAATTTGGACCTAAAATTCTAGAGTAGGATATATGAAATAATTTAGATGAGTAGCTAACTTCTTGTTGATGAAGTTGTGAGTGCTTCCCAAGTCTATCAACACTATTACTCTCTCTTTCTTCAAGAAACCCACCATCTTGAGAGTTTGTGGGGCACTAACTCTAGCAAGTGCATGAATATAAATGATTGGTTGAGTATCTCTTGACTCCTCATCTAACTCATTATCACCCTCTAATATTGGTTCCTTTTCCTCTTCTTCCTCACTCGACCCTTCAATATAAAACAATTTCTTTTTAGTGCATTTATGTCCTCTGCTATATTTGCTATCATAGTTAAAACATAATCCTTTTGCTCTCTTTTCTTCAATTTGTTGTGGTGTCAATCTAGTAGGTTGAGGGAGTGACTATGTAGGAGTGCTTTTATCTCTTATTTTTACAAAACCTTTCCTTTTATTAACCATAAATTTTTCCTCTACTTGCCTTGCCATAATCATTGTTGGACAGATAAGATTTGGATGGAACATGCGTACCTCATATTTGATGTGATCCTTTAAGCTTCCAAGGAATAACTCCAACAAATTTTCTTTTGCCACATTTTCCACTCTTAAAGACAAAGTGTAGAATTGATGAATATAATCCTTGACCATATTCGTTTGCCTTAATTTGGTAATCTAGCTGAAGTAGCTATCCATAAGATTGTCACCATAATGTGTAATGAGTTCTTCTTATAAATTAGACCAAGTGATAACACATCCCTTCTTTTTCCTTTCTTCACATAGCCAATGATACCAAATGAATTGGTTAGGTTCCAAGTATAAGGAATCCATGACCACCTTTTGTTGACAAGGAACATGGTGAATATAAAAGAATTGCTCCATTTGGCAAAGCCAATTAGTAGGATCTTGACCATCAAAATTTTGCATATCCATTTTTTATATGAAGTTCCTAGCCATAGAATGATTGGAGTGTTGATCCATCTTGAGATCTAATTCAAACCCAAAAGCACCCTTCTCCTTAGGAGACTCCTCTTCCCCCCAATCCTGGTGGTATGACTCCTTATGTTTGGGATCTCTAGGATGTTGGTCACCCAACAATTTCTCCATCATTTCCTCGATGCCACTTGACTTAGCCATCATTTTCTCAATATCACTTGACCTAGCAACCCTTTCTTTTGTTTTGACACAATTAACAAGATTTCATCCTTCATCTTGTTGGTTTCTTTTTGAATGTTTTCAAATATATATTCATTTTATTTTTGAACATTCTCCTCATTTTTGGCATCCTCATTGCCTAGAGATTTTCTAGGTGTGACAACATTCTTTTTGCCTCTTGTTGCAGGCCCCGGCATGGTGGGGAAAATAATTTTGCAATAAATCACACAAAACAAATCTCATGAATATAAAATTTTTACCACAACTTACCAGGGCATAGATCTTACTTCCCAGAAAAAATCTCTAAGAAATTCGTTAATTTGTAGTCTTGAGAGTGAAATTCATGGAAACCCTAATTTCATAATAAATTCTTCAAATTTGATCAAAATGACCTCAAATCTAGACTATATCAACTTCAACATGTCCTTCAAAAACCCACTAAAATCTTGAAAAGATTCACCAAAATGAGAGAGATATGCACTTCCCAAAATGACCTCCAAAGTAAAAAAAAATCACCTTATTTTTTTGCCTTCACGGTGCCAAGATCATGCTTTGATACCATTTGTAATGAAACAACTTGTACAAAATAAGAATATAATAGGAAATATTCTGTAAATACTTGATAATAATATGCCACTTCAAGGGGGCAACCTCCAAAAGTCTCCAATAAAGAACATGATTCACAATATGATGATAATAAACTTACCACTAGCTCTTATATATACCTAATTATGCCATGGCTACCACCCAGGCCAACTTAGATACTTAAATATAACCCCTAGGATGACCTAACAACCTATATTTAACTATAATAATGATTATATATATCTGAATTAAGAGTTAAGGTAGCCACAAGTTGACTACTCATAACCCTATACATAGTATAGGATTAAGGGCATAGCATCTTTTCTTATTTAATGTCTCATTAAGCTTTTGTGGGACCAAAATCCTTAGTAAGAAGAAAGGTGTGATCCCAAAGGATCTGGAAAATTCATGAAACAACAAAATAAGAATAAAAAAAGATTTAGATGTAAGGATAGGTATTAAACTATGTTATAGATTGTATTAGACACATGCTACATTGTAGGTGCATTAAAGTCTAGATCATATCATGGGTGCAGTAGAGTCCACGATCTGTACAAGCATTCAAACTTAGAATTCAAACTATAGAAGCACCATTTCAACATCTAGTGACTGCTGGTCTTGACCTAGGGCTTGGTGTAAGATTTGGCTATGAAGCCGCCCAAGAATGTGAATGAGTGAAAGGAAAGAAAAACTAGAAAATAGAATGATAGAATAAACTGTATTCTATTCAATAGGAAATTCAAAACATACAAGAAAATGAGATACACATATGAGAGTGATGGGTGGGTATATATAGGATATTCCACCCAAGAGATTAAAAACACAACCAATATGGGATAAAGTGAAGAAGTCCCTAAATAAACTTAACCTAGTGTGAAAAGGACCTAAGTGGAGAACTAGCTAGGAATGAACTAGTTAGATAAAGTACCCCATTCACACTAACACTTGGGAAAACTCAACTGTGCATTAGAAAATCTATAAATAAAACTCGTATGTGAGCAATGAAATCATTAGGATTTGAAGGATTGAGAATTATTGTATGTTCCTATTTATTGTAGGAGAAATCATAGTAGCAGGCAAGATTGCCACTTGTGTATCTATTTGCCATTAATAAAGGAGGGAAGTCAAATCAAATTTGTCATTACCAAAGGGATTGGTTTTTCCTCCACATTGGGGCTTTCTAGGGTAAATCTATGTGTTGTGAATTAATTCTTGAATATTGTTTAATTTTAGCACAATAATATTTTCTCTAAATAACTTGCACTTTCATTTGCAAGCAACATAGAAAGTAGTTGAATTTTGGTTGGTTTCTAAATTTGATAATTATGAGTTTATAGATTAAAGTGAGAGAAATTAAAAATTTGGTTAAAAATGCTAATTTGAGTGTCCCACTTAGGCCAAAAAAGTGGGACACACCTTCACGCTTCCACCCATTATATTTATATCTTTTTAACAAAAGTGTCTATTATTTACATTCCTATTGTTTTCTTCCTTACTTTAGCATACATATTCATAGTAGTTCATATACATGCTAAAGTGAGGAGAAAATGTAGAGGTGAAAAGTGCATCCATGGTCTTTTCCCTTGCACATTTTAGACTCATTTTGGGCACTCTCATTAGTATAGTATTATAATGCTCGAGAGTCAATTTGGCTCCATGTGTGCATATGTTGACCCAACTTAATTCCTACCATCTCATACCAATATTCTTGAGTCATAGAATTCAAATCAACCCATTCACCTGTAGTATTTTCCCTCTTGGTTTAAGACTGCAATTGCAACCTTGAACCTAGTTTAAGATCACACATGTGACCTTGACTCCCAAATTCAAATTATGTTTTCCTACCTTTCAATTTGGGTTTTAAGGATCCTAGCCATTATAACATGTCAACATGCACATCAAGGCCGATTCAAGCATCTAGGGTTTTGTATATAAAGGAGGGTCCTAGGTCATTTTAAAACACATGTGAATACAAGGCAAATAGAGAGAAAATCACTAAGCAAAAACAAACAAAGAGAATAGAGACAAAGTATTTAGCATTGTATTTCACAACATTGTATCATTGCTTAGCATGTCCTTGATCATTCAAAACACTGTTGAATCAGTCTAATGGGGCTTGACAAATGCACAAGGTGTGAAGCTAGTCAACGTTCCTCCCCTAGCATAGCATGCTCTATCGATGCTTTTGAACACCACTTAGTCCAAATGTTTACAAGCAAACATATTTCTAAAGAGTGGAGATCTTAGGTTTAGGGTTGCACTTCATGTTCAGGGCCATAACTTTACATATTAGGGCCATATTTGTAGTCATGATATGAATATTCGTTAGTCAACATTCTAAATGTTGGGTCGAGGCTACGACAAAGGATCAAAGTCGTACCTATAGTTTTGAACTAGACATTCACAACGGTTGTTTTTGCATCAATCACAGTTAGAGACCTAAGATCTAGTGTCAGAACCTATCACATAAATCGTAGCAATCAACTACAACTATATATCAATGATCGAAACATATATATACAAATTTTTTATCTCTATTTTTTCTATACTAAATTAACAAATTATCCATCTAAACTTACTTTGAATTCTAATATTAAATCTTATTTATTATTAATATATTTAATTTATCTTAATTATTTATTCTAGAGTGTGTTCTATCCCATGTATTATAATTTCTTCTCTCTCTTTTATTTGTTCAATTAAGGCAAGGATAGATGATGGAATCATAAATTATCTAACTTCTTTTTAAAACTTCCACATAGCTTTATATTATATTATTATTATATTATATGGAGGTACAAACGATGACTTAACCCACAAGCATTGTATAATATTTTGCACGTATTCAGACCCGTGACTTTGTTGGTGGAATATGGATAGCATTTCACATGAGCATCTGGTAAGGTCTAGGGATTAGATGTAGTGGGTCTATTGATTGTATACAATGGTCAGGCCAACAGTTTCATGTGAATGTGATCACTATAAAGGTGGTAATCAAATCAGTGTCACCAACGTACTTGACATGATTATTGTTGAGATGCACCAACCGATTGGTTTAATGGAGAAATTAGATGGGACAATGGTTGAGATTGGCTGGACTGCAATTAAAATAGGCTATAATCATAAAAGGAGTGGTGCAATTGTTACATTACATAGTAAAAAATACTGTAATAAAGTTCAAATTCTAAATGAAATTGGTACTTTGGGCATGGAAAAGTGAAATGCTGAGTTTTTAAAATCAAAATATGTATAATTTTTTTAAGAAAAATCTGCATTTCAATCCAATAGACTGCAAAAACTTCATCTATATTATATAAAAGTTGTTTATAATTGTAGCCCAAGGATAAACAACAGGGAAGAAACAAATCAGTCAAGCACATGGAACATGGTGGTTATAAACCACTGTGTGTACTTCATGCTTGTTTGTACATGCCATTCTGGAAATGGACAATTAAAATCAATATGCTAAAACAGAAGCACATTATTTCATGACAGTACCTCTGAAATATTCTATCTCTCTCCATATTCACGGGCCAGAACAAACAAAAACAATCAAAAGCTTTGAAAAGATACAACGCGTTAAAGTTAGGAATAGGAACTCTCGAATTCTGGACAACATTCTGACATAATATTAAGGATTTTGTTTGGTTCAGATTGGTTAACCAACTTGCTGCTAGCAATGCCTTGCATTTTAGTTATTGTTGAGCTACCAATACATTTTTTTTGGTTCAGATTGGTTAACCAACTTGCTGCTAGCAATGCCTTGCATTTTAGTTATTGTTGAGCTACCAATACATTTTTTTGGAAAAAGAAAGTGGAAGAAGTTGTAAAAATACATATAGGGGAGAGGATCCAGTAGTTGAGCACCTGAACTTTACACCTCTCAAAGTCGTATCATTCCAAAATTTTACAGCAGTTTATTTGGCAAGGCTCCTTCTTATAACTAAGGTTTCAGGGTCACAACATCAAATATGATGCCACATTAGCACGCTTTTTGTTGAGGTGTCAAACAGTTTCGAAAAAAAGGTTGGACCAATAGGTGTGCATTAAATCATGTTTTGTTGGTGCACTGATGTGGCATCACATGATTGGTTGCTTTTTAAATCTAATGAGCACATTTTGTTCAATTACTTATAGTAACCTTAAAATCACAACTACTAATGCTAAAGACCTTAAATACACAAATACTATGAACATGTTCAGCAATTGGGTCCTCTCCCCTGTGTACTACTCACTCACAGGACTTGAAACTAAATCATATGCTTTCATAGAGATGGAACCATTTGATAGTTTATCCATTTATTGAAGAGGCAAACAATATATCGAGATTAGATAACAAAATTGCTTGTTTTATTGCATTTATTCAACTACAAGATAGGTACCTTTTTTTTTTCATAAGCATAAAAAATCACTCGGAAAACAGCAGACCCAAATTGCAGAACCAGCTGCAAGGCTTTGGATTGCTTAACATGTTAATGAAGCTTATTTTACAGGAAGTTTCTGAATTAAAATAAGATAATAATATACCCACTTAGCGGTTGGCCTTGGAAGCCCTTCTCCTGAGGATAAAATAACAAAGGATTCGATAAAATATGAAAAATCCCACCATGATCTCCACATTCATCCATCTTCGACCTTGTTCCAATCCTCTCTGTTTCAATATGTCTTGGCCTGTGAGTGCACATAGGTCCAGTTCAGGATACCATAAGAAGCATTTTTGGGACAGGCTAGAGTACTCGTTTATGAGAAGGGAATCAAGTGGGTACTTATAGAGTGATATATAATGCATGAAAAGCCAATACTTGGGGATGCTATCTTTGGATATGAAATATCCAGAGAAGAGAAAGAAAGCTCCCAGTACAGTGAATATGAGAGAGTTCCCTGTGATGAAATCAGGTGCAAGGGCACTGAGAAATGCTACTAGAGAATTGGCCATGAGAACAATAAGCCAGACTGTGAACAAGAAGAAGAAGAATGCATTGCACGTGCTGCTGAGACCCACCAACCAATACACAGGAACTGCAAACAATATTGCAACCATCAGCAGAAATGGCAGGAACACAAGAGTATTAGAGATGACATATGAGGAGACTCTGTAAGCTCCTCTGGATGTCTCTCTCATCAGAATCTGGCGTTCCTGGAGGAAAATTGGAAGAGCTTCGGTGGTTGATGACAAGAGAAATGTTAATGTGAATGCAAAAAAACCCAAACGTTCGTCCAGCCCTCGTTGATTATAACCAACATTTAAATACACAGTTCCTAGGCCTACCCCTGCAACTACTGCCTGTAGGGTTCTGGCAAGGAATAGCTGCTGTGTTCTGTATATGATTTTACAGAACCTGCACGAAAGTGTGCAGATTTCAGAGCACCTTGAATTTGCATAACTAACTGTGTCCCCTCCACCATCATCATCAGCATCACCATACAAATCACCATACAAGGCATCATCTTGAGGAGTAGTACCCACATAAGGGTTTTCAATGCATTTTGCTGATTCAATATCAAGTGCCATCATGACTCCATCCACTTCAATAGTTGATGTTTTATCAAACCCAATTCCATCATGATCATAATCCTGTGCTAACATTATGCCTTCACTTATTATTTCCATGGCATATTCCAAGGCATTGAGCTGTGCAGGAATTTTTCTTCCCCCAGAGATAAGGGAATCCTGCAGGGATTTCAAGGACCCATGGTGAGCTACAGAGCCCTTGGAGAGGAGCAAGAGGGAGCTAATGAGGCTCAGAATCCTATAGCTAGGTTGATGAATTGTTAAGATAATGGTCCGGTTGTGGGAGTGTTTGGCCATGGCATGTAGCATCTCCACCACGTTCAAAGCTGCAGCACTGTCCAAACCAGATGTGGGTTCATCCAGCAGCAACACAGCAGGGTCATGTATAACATCCACCCCTATAGAAACTCTCCTCTTCTCGCCTCCTGATACTCCTCTGATGCTTTCATCACCAATGCGTGTGTTTGAGACATGCACAAGACCAAGCTCAGATAACAGAGATTCAACCTTGGCTTCTTTCTTCTCTTTGGATAATGAAGGTGGCAGCCTAAACCTTGCACTGAACATCAATGTTTCTTTCACAGTCAAGAGAGGCAGGAGGGCATCTTCTTGTGTTACATAGCCTGAAATCCTTCTAAACCATGAAGGATTGACTGGTTTATCATTCACCATAATACGCCTGTCTAGTGGGTCTCCCTTTTTCCTACTGAGCCTGATTCTACCTGCAAGAATCTCAAGCAAAGTAGACTTACCTGCACCGCTTGGGCCAACTATGGCTAAAATCTCTCCTGGTTTTGCATCACAACTTATGTTCTTGAGTATTTGATGAACTGGCTTTTCGCCTCCGCAGGGATGAAACATGTAAAAGCTTGGCTTGTCTATAACAATGCCGTACGACAGATTTCTTACTTTGATCTCATAGGACTTCTTTCTCCCCATTGATGGAGGATGCATCTGGTTCTTAAAATGAACATCATCTACTGATATGGGTTCCCCATTATGGCCATCAACTGCTTCTGAGTTGGAAGAAGAGCTGTTTGAATCTGTGGGCGAATCTGAGTTAGAGCAGAAATTGTTTGAATCAAACCTTGGACTGCATTCCAGATCCTTGTCATCCAATTGATTCTGATACCCAAATGTCCCTGTTTGAGCAATGGGTGCCAAAGGACGAAACTTGATTTGAATACTATCAGAACCCATTTGATATCTCAATATAATCTATAATTTATCATATACCAAAGCCTTTTGGGGGTTTTAAATCTGTTATGCAAACCCAAACCAACAAAAACATTAGACAGACTGAATCTCTGCAGCAAAAGGCAATGTTAAGCCAAAACATGCTTCAAGTTAATATAAATAAAATACTCAAAAAACCATGCAGGAAAAATAATCTCACAGATAGAATTGCTGTTTGCTGCCTAAGTTTTCTGCAGGCTCCTTGTCAAAATGAGAAGACCCAGTTTGCCCAAAATGCTCTCTGTGGCGGTGACACTTCAAAACCTTACGCTTGCTACATGCTTGATTTTCCAAGTCTCAAAAGTTCAAACCAGCAATAGAATATGGAAGACACCTGTAAAAATCCCCACAATCTCAGAAACCAAATCGCCAGTTTCGGTATGAAATTTTAATGACAAAATCAAGTAGGAGCAGCTACAGATTGGCTACACCCTGCCAAGTTATAAAGACAAGAATATATTTGCACAGATTTTCCTCATCCACATCAAATGTGAAATCTAGTGTCTTAAATGGAGGACCGCATACAGTGGCTGCCACCCCCTTGCATGAGCCTATGATTGGACACTCTCACTCTGAGGCCCCCAATCAAATTCAATGCACCTGTCTTTCCCAAAATCAACTCAAAAATTCTCTTCTTTCTCGATGAAATCCAGACACAGATAGGTAAGCTTGTTGACAATGGACAAAATGTTCGGTGAATCAATTTCTCCTACCATTTCTACCCATTATCACTTTTCATTTCATTGTTAGAATTACTTAAAATTTATCCTCTCTACTTACAAGATTTTCGACAAACCTTACGGAAGAAAGTTGGTAGCGGTCCATCAAGTGTCTGCAACAGAAGTCAAACTCTATTTTTTAGACGTTTCCATTTCAGAGCTGGTTAGATCGATTGCTCACCAAATTTATTGATTTCTTGCACTAAGTGATAATAACAATGGCCATGCACACGGCATGTACGTGGTCATGAATGGTGAAGTGGCAGTGTCTTACAACTATAAGTGGTGTTTTGAAAATATTCCAATCAGGCTTGTTTGTCTCATTTGTCAAATCCTGGATACGTAATAATCTTCCCCGTAAATGGAAAGCAGCTCCGCGTCCAACCAGGTCACGGGCATCCTGAAACTTTGAGGAGGTCTCTTACACCTTTTTAAGCTTGCAATTTTATTTTATGAAACCTACCGTTCGAAGAATCTTTGATGAAGTGTTGTTCTTACGGGGAGAGGAATAAGTAGTTGAATACCCTAATTTCACACCTCTCAAAATCATACGTGGTAATTTCATAAATTTTTAAAATTTTTGCAGCAGCTTATTTGGCAAGGCCCCTGCGTATTTATATTTTCCTTTTATGAGATTTTTTATAGCAAAAGTCATCAATAGGGGAGATGACCCATAGTGGAGCACACTCTTATACTTGGTATATAAGAGTTGACCATAGTGAGGCCAACGGTAATCTTTAATTTAATGAAATAATATTTAAAATATTTCTAAAATATGTACAAATATGCACCAATCAATGATTTGTTTACTCATTAGTATTTACTTATTCACATTAGGTGGCATAGAGAAAAGTTTTACAATGATTTATAAACATAAAAACAACTCACATGACTTGTACATATACACTGCTGAAAAGATCAGGATACTTTAAGATTATATATTGTCTATTGGTGTAGGGGCACCCCGAGACACTGAGGATTAGGAGGATCCCTACTCTATTTTGTCTAAGTTGTCTTTTCATGTCTGTAAGGCCTTAGCGCCATATTGAATCATAGTTGGCCGAGTAGCGGTATAATATTGAGTCTGTATACGTGTCATTAAAGATTGTAACCGATTTGAATGGATGTAACTGAATGGCAGAGGTGGTTGTAGGGCGATTCGCTTTCCACCTTATGTAACTGCCGATATGAGATTCTATATAGTAGGGTTGTGTTCGTTAAGGGACATAGAGACACAGAGGCAAAGAAGATTGATGTATGTATATTTTTTTCTGAGAAGAAGCAATAAAAAGTTATGTTCAATTTAATTGCAGAGATGTAGATTGGAAGCATTCCACTGGTTGAGATTTCTTCGAAATCAGTGGAATGACTTCCTTAGAGTTAGATTGTTTTCCGTTCTGTTGAGTTTTTGTTTTTGTATACTTGTTTAGTGTCTGCGTAGTTGCAGAGTTATAGAAGTTGTCATCGGTGTAATACAACCCCTCGGGGAAGCTTTTGGAAGTTATACCGATCAATGGTGTTGGACCGATAGGAGGTGCATCGGTGAAGAACGACTTTAGTCTCACCGAAGACAACATATATCGACATATCGGGAGAATAAACAAGGAGTTTGCCGACGAAGGAAATCACATCGAAGTGTCGGGGGTATGTTTGGCCAATAACAAAAGAAGAAGAGTAGATCGCTAAGACATAAGTCAGACTCTCACCGATCAGTTTTGATCAGTACTGCGCTTCCACTATGCGCTCCGCATCAAATTGGTATTAGAGCTAGCGAAAGGTCTAGGCAGCTGTGTATTTGATTTCTAAGGCAAATGAAGAGTTGAAGCAAAATGTTTGGTTGGTGACCATTTTGAAAACAAAGATCATAGAAAGTATTTTGAAGGCTGATAGTAGTTGCTAGACTATTGCAGATGCTTGTGCCATCTAGTTGCAAGAAGGAATATGATTCCTGTAGTGTGTGGGCAGACGATGATGAGGTCTGTTGTGACCATTCACCAATAGAGGTTTGGTTGGAAGAGGGTGCAGAGTGAGGCCACTGCGAGAGAGAGTGGTAGTGCATCTCCAGGATCTGCTGTTGGACGAGAGGAATGGGTCTGTAGCAGTGTGTAGGATGGACATTTGATTGAGCATTGTGTTGTAGTCATTGAGGATTTGATCAGTCTGAGAGTACTCCATTGCCAGGAGTAGAAGGAGCCTGAAGATACTCTAAAATGCTAATAGTAGTTTGCCATTGTTGGTTGGTTGGTCGCCACTATTCCATTAATGTGAAGATTTGAAGCTTGAAGCTGAAGAGGCAAAGTGAAAGATAAAGACCAGGACAAATAGAGATGGAGACGAAAACTATTTTGTTTTGCAGATACATTTCCAAGGGACTTGGAAATCTTTGTTGGTTGGTTGTATGGTGCAGGAGCACCCCGAGACACTAAGGATCAGGAGGATCCCTACTCTATTTTGTCTAAGTTGTCTTTTCATGTCTGTAAGGCCTTAGCACCATATTGAATCATAGTTGGCTGAGTAGCAGTATAACATTGAGTCTGTATATTAAATATTGTAACCAATTTGAATGGATGTAACTGAATGGCAGAGGTGGTTGTAGGGCGATTCACTTTCCGCCTTATGTAACTGCCGATATGAGATTCTATATAGTAGGGTTGTGTTCGTTAAGGGACATAGAGACACAGAGGCAGAGAAGATTGATGTATGTATATTTTTTTTCTGAGAAGAAGCAATAAAAAGTTCTGTTCGGTTTAATTGTAGAGATGTAGATCAGAAGCATTCCATTGGTTGAGATTTCTTTGAAATCAGTGGAATGACTTCCTTAGAGTTAGATTATTTTCCGTTCTGTTGAGTTTTTGTTTTTGTATACTTGTTTAGTGTTTGCGTAGTTGCAGAGTTACAGAAGTTGTCATTGGTGTAATACAACCCCTCAGGGAAGCTTTTGGAAGTTATATTGATCAACGGTGTTGGACTGATAGGAGGTGCATCGGTGAAGAATGACTTTAGTCTCACCAAAGACAACATATATCGGCATATCGGGAGAATAAACAAGGAGTTCATCGATGAAGGAAGTCACATCAAAGTATTGGGGGTATGTTTGGCTGATAACAAAAGAAGAAGAGTAGATCGCTGAGACATAAGTCAGACTCTCACCGATCAATTTTGATCAGTTGTGCACTTCCACTGTGCACTCCGCATCATCTATATATTAAAAATTTAGAGTACTTGATAAACACGTACAAATGCAACAACCACCCATTTTAGAGTACTGTTTTGGTTCAACAAAATCCCTTATAAACAAAATGCATCTAAAAGTGTCCCATCATAGTAAATGATACATCCCATAATAAACTACTATTTTCCAAAATTAGAGTCCTAAGTAAATAAAAGTCAAGGTCAACTATCACATCAAACAAACTCTTTTGTCCCATATCTCCTCATTAAGTGCACACTTTCAAGTGACATTCGACCAACTACTGGTCTCTTCTCCATGAATACCTATACCTGCAATCAACAACACACTCGAAGGTATAAGGCTCACCAAACAAGTCTTCAAAACAAGAGGACATAAATTGAAGACTTCAACCCAAACAAGCATTCAACCAAATCAAATCAATCAATTCAAGTAACACAATCGAAGGTTTAAGGCTCACCAATCAAGCCATCAAGAGAAGAGGACATAAATTTAAGACTCCAGACCAAATAAGCATCCAACCAAATCAATCACCTCTGAAACTTATTACCAAATTTAATTTTTTTGACAACTATCAAATCAATCCATTTATCTGCCATGAATCGATCCACACTAATCAATTCAAGAACTAATCAAATTAAAGAACACAAATCACCACTATTTCCTTCTACATATTCCTACATATACCCCCATTTTTCTAGTTCAATTTTCTTACATCCCGTACCAAAAAGTCCTATAGAGTTCAAATTGCACAATGCTATTGAAACCATATTGTAAGTTCACACTATACTTTAAATGCCTTCCTATTCTATATGATGTAATAGTTATTTTTGCTAATGATGAAAATGCCTATATGTTCTATGTTCTTTTGTTTATATTGTAAATGTATATACTATTAAGTGCAAATATCCCCTTTTTTTCTTATACTATAAGTGCAAATATGTTGTAAATGCTTATACTGTTAGTTCAAATGTAATAGTGACTCTAATGCATACAATTATGTGGTTTGGCAAACATGTTAAAGATAACTTTGACGACCAAAATATAGGCAACATGAAGAATACACTATGATTGTATATCGAAAAACCTATAGTAGAATACCATTGACTAGAACATGTGAAACGAAAATTGGAATTATCATCATGAATAAGAGGATGTCTTTTTCAATTTTAGGGAGTGAGATTCATATTTTGAGTATACCATCATTAATTCATAGAGTATGTCCTTAGGGTGGTCGTTAGGGATACACTAAGTTGGTGGCACAAGTAGACGAGTCCAGCTGGGTAGTTTGGTTGGGCATATAGGTGAGGGCAGCCAACAGTTTGAGTGTTAAACATGTACATAAGCCTACAGTGACTTCTACAAGCTTGCGATGTGCATCTTACCAATGTTCAGACCTTTGTTACAAACAATCTCAACCTAGACATTGAATAAGACTCATATGTGGATGCCTAAACACCAATTTCTTGACATATGGTTGTCAAGTATTGTTTTCCAAATGAAGGTCTAGATTTAGAGGAGATCAATCAAAATAGCATGTGATGAATCAATAGTTTGAAAATGGTTAATCAATCATTTTTTTGCCTAAAAACTTTCCTTTGGGGATAAGGTCATGGAGATCAACATGCACCATTTGTAAGTACACTTCACATAGAGTTCTACAACAATGATACATGAAAGAACATTGTGATATCTAAAATTTAATGGGATCATACTGAACACTTGTATCATTGTCATTCATAGGGTCCTAAATAGATTTGTATGCAAGCATTTGGAATTTGGTCATATTAGGGACCTCCAGACTAGAAGAAGTGATTATATTCTTGAATGTTGTTATTGTTCTTTATACACTTCACTTATCAAACTTGACATTATGATAGTAAACTTAAATCAACATTTCATGGCATAGCATGTGTTCCAATAGTGATTCCACCACATGAGATATTTAGTAATTAATAATTATCAATGACATATAATAGTAATATGGAAATACTCACTGTAAACATTTTCAATACATACTATCAAACACAGATACATCAAATTGTCAAAATCTCAACATCAAATTCAAAAAATAATCTTTTGTTCAGAGCATCACTGTGAACTTTCAAACTCAACTTACAAACTGCATTTTCAAAGGTGAAGAAAATGGTATAACAAAAGCTATATTGCTTTTGAAACATATTGAAAATTTGTTTTCGTTGCTCATATTATTAAAACCATTTGAGCTGATTGTTACTCTTTGCTGTTAACTTGCATCACAAAGTTTAAACTATTAACCTCACTGCACGCATGCCCGAGTAAACAATATTTCTCTACCTATCCAATACAAGCCCAAGTGGAACTTGAAAGTTAGGCTGCACCACCCTACACACCTCTCTTCTAATCAGCACAAGTTTGGTAGAATGTCCAGTTTAATGCTTAAGGATCTTTATTTCATTAACTTTGTACTGAAAAGATTCAAAAGATTCCACATTTCAAAACTAGTGTTCAAAGGTGTTTGTTCCAATGTGCAAATGAAAAATAGAGATCAAATGTGGACCCAACATGGCACGAAGAGATTGAGGACAACCATGCCTCTACAAAAAAGAGGGGTTAGATTCCCACCAGATGAAGAGACTCAAGTTTGTTATGAGAGCACTCCACAACTAGTTGAGGCAGTTGTTCAATGAATGTAGCTGCTAGAACCAAGAAGGTTTCGATGCAATGTGAGTGTACTAAAGAGGACATGGACTTAACTATTCAAGATGTTGAGAATAATGGCATGTCAACAAGGACTGCAACAAAAAAGAGGAATCTCTACCACCACACTCAGTAATTGGTTGGGTGGAATAAATTCAACTTCCAATAAAGGTTCACCTATAGTCTTGATAGTAAATGAAGATGGTTTAATTGTCTAGTGGTGTAAATAGATGGCTGCAGTGGGCCACAAGCTTGAGATTATCAATCTCAAGGCTGAAGTTGCACATATCTGCCAGACACGATCGAACCCATTTAAGGATGGGTTGACTGGTAAGTCATGGTGGACTGGTTTTAAAAGGCATCATATTGAACTGACATTGAGGATAATAGAAGACCTTGATAGAGATAAAGCACTAAACCTTAGGCATGTAGTTGTATCTACATTCTACACCACACTATCTAAAGCGTACGATGCCAATCCATATGGACCTCATATAATATGGAATTGTGATGAAATTGACATTCAAGTAGGGAGAAATGGAGCCATGCGAGTCTTGGCTAAAAGAGGTAGCATAAGTGTTTCATACATCATACCTAAGAGTAGGGATGCTACCAGATAGAACATACCAGGGGCTGGGTCGCTGACAAATATGCACTTGCTGATATTTGATGGCCATGTAAGCCATGTTGTTGTAACAACTATCCAAGAGGCAAGGTTGTTGGGGATTGACTTGTTGACACTACCAGCTTACACCTCATTACAACCACTCAATGTGAGTGTATTTTTAACATTTAAATCATACTTCAAATCTAAAAGAGTCGCATGGATAGAAAGTTTTCCAAACATTGAAATAAAGAGGGAAGGACTGGGCAACAAGTCATTTAGTAAAGCATTGATAGTTTCAAACATCAAAGATAGATTTAAAAAACATGTGTTTGACCCCTTAACCAAGATGCTCTTATGGAGGACGTGCACCCAATGACACATTTCAATTCAACATGCACAATGATGCTTTTACAATGCAGAACATCCTTAGTCTTTCTAGAGTTGATGTTTCGCAAGTAGAAGGGGAAAACACATTGCTATCGAGGCTTGGAGATGTTGAATTACATCCTACAACAACATAAATATTGGTAGAGGAAATTTTTTATGACTCACCTCATGATTTTGTTGAACTAGTGGTGGAGAGTCAAGTGTGTGTCGACATGGCAAAAACTCATAACAAAGAAAGAGAAGATGGACTTAGTCTTCTATCTCTGCCGATCTAGCCGTCATGGTTATTGGAGGGAGCCATGAATTTGATAATTAATCTATAGTCCCAGGAAGAAGAGGGGATATTTTCCTTCCCATCTCCACCACCCACATTGAATGTACCTGAAATGGTACATTACTATGTTGAACGTGGAGATTTAGATGGTGGATATAATGTAGAATTGACCCAGGATAGTGAGGTAGTTTGCACTGAAGGTGAACATATTATTCATGTAGAATTGAATCAGTCATTGGGGTCCTAAAGTGATCCACACATCAACAAATTTCCTTAAACTGCCTATTCACATTGTGAAGGAAAGACCGAGGAATGTAAATAATAATGGAATTCAGTTGAGCCAACATTCTCAGCTCTTAACAGAATATGACTATAGGGATCTTTTAATGTAGCAAGAGTAGAGGAAGAAAGAAATTGAGGAGCAAAAATTCTCAAAGAGACAACAAATTGAGAACATAAAGGCAGCACGAGTTGTTGCAAGAGAATTGAAGAAGCAAGCCAAATTAGATAGAGACCTTTAACAACAAGAAAGAGAATAGTAGAAACTACTACAAAGGCAGGAAAATGAGTAGAAAAAAGAGCAAGAGAGGATTCAAAGGGAGCAAGAAAAAAGGGAGAAAGAGCTTGAGGTGGCAAGGAGGGATTTAGAGAGACAAAGGCGTTTAAACAACCCACTTAATCCTTTGCCATAAAATCATGCATTATTTAGGGAAATGATGAACATTCATGTCCCTCACTATTCTGCTGCAATGATTTTTGCAGGTCTGAGCCCATCCCATGTAAGAAACACACCCATTCCAAGTATAACCCCATGTCAGGTAAGTGACACTCAAATTCCACCAACAAGGGAGGAGAACATGGCTGAGATTACTTTGTCAAACAGGTAGGCAACAACAAGCTCCATCACATCAACTCCATTTTCTTTTCCCTCATGGTTTCAATGAGATTGGGAGCAAGCAATCATTGTACACAAATAAGTTTGAAATTACATCCTAGGTAGGCATCCTTTTTGCATTTTGTATGTCAGTCCTAAAGATATGTAATATAATTAATCTATTTTGGCTTATATTAATGAAAATGAATTTCATATTTATGTTTTCCATATGTGAATGATATGCATTTTGTAAATTTCCAATGCTCAACATAAAACTTGTTTAAGTATAATCATATGCCGAGGACATCATAGTGGTGCAACCTAACTTTTGAGGTTGACTTGGGCTTTACATTCTTTTCTATTTTAGATGACATTTCTTCAATTCAGTTCCATAATTCTTAACTCAGACACATGTGGAGTGAGGTGGACAGGTTGACTATTTCATTTAGAAGGGTTTGGAATTGTTTTGCCATGTGGATGATGACAAATTTTTGTGGGATCCAATTTTTGAGCCTTTTTAAAGGCTGATCGACGGTTGGTCATGACGACCCCTAGTCATAATCCAAGAACTCTTACTACATGGTCAACATGTCGTGTGGCAATAAAACACCTCACCACCTTTTTATCTAACATTATAACATTAAACACCCAACACCGCTTGTTTCTCTTCTCACCTACCACATTAACTTCTCTCATGTCTACATTTTGTTGTTTGGCATGCCACGTGAATTCCAAGCAATGGAGCATTCAATGTTCTAGTACAGATCATTAACCTATTTTTGGCACCCCACTATTGAGGCTTGTCTTCACGAATGCTCATTGTTGTATGCACCAAAAGATGTTCACTTAGGCTTTCTATTAATTCATTGGGGAGACTTGATAATGCTAAAGCATTTTTAATGTTAAGCTATGTTGCACTTATCCACAAATTAGTTTGAAATGTAGACTGCAACATAACTTAACCCAAAAGGCCATTGGGAAACCAAGTCTTCCCAATGCTGATGGGAAACTATAGTTTTCTTTGACCCTATTTCTTGTCCTAGCTGATAGGTTCCTTCATTATTAAGATCAGGTATTTGAAGCCATCTATTCAACAACTTATTCGACCTATACTATAGTTTTCTTTGACTTTATTTCTTGTCCTAACTGATAGGTTCCTTCATGTTTAAGATATGGTATTTGAAGCCATCTATTAGACAACTTATTTAGCCTATATTATAGTTGTCTTTCACCCTATTTCTTGTCCTAACTGATAGGTTCCTTCATGTTTAATAAAAGGTATTTGAAGCCATCTATTAGACAACTTATTCAACATATACTATAGTTTTCTTTGACCCTATTTCTTGTCCTAACTGATAGGTTCCTTCATGTTTAATAAAAGGTATTTGAAGCCATCTATTAGACAACTTATTTAGCCTATATTATAGTTTTCTTTGACCCTATTTCTTGTCCTAACTGATAGGTTCCTTCATATTTAATAAAAGGTATTTGAAGCCATCAATTAGACAACTTATTTAGCCTATACTATAGTTTTCTTTGACCCTATTTCTTGTCCTAATTGATAGGTTCCTTCATGTTTAATAAATTAGGTATTTGAAGCCATCTATTTGACAACTCATTCATCTTATATTATAGTTTTCCAGGACAATTAAGTTTGTAAAACAACTCAAAAAATGTATATGAGATAGGAAATGTATAACAAAAGGAAAATGATTTTTTTTGAAGAGTTAGGAAATGTATAAGATAACAATTACATTACCTAATTAAATCTCATTCATAGTGTTAGGTCACAAAAATGCAGGTTACAAATCATAAGAGGATGGCACGTTCTATGATCCCACTCACCTTAGCCCACTCACCCACTTCACTTCTTCAATCCAACACAATCAAAGGCACATTCAAGGGTAAATGACGGATTTGTTACTTAGACTCTTGTCCAACTCTCAAGGCTATGTCTACACCTTCATGCAGGTCTGAAAACATCTTACCAACACTTGGTTTGATCACCAACTTCATTCAACTCTCTAACCTTGACTAGGCCTAGTGAGGCTACTAGCCCTCCAAAACTAGTTTTCTTCACAACAAATGACAAAATCCCAAAGGACTAGGCAAACAAATGGGGATTTTGGATACCCTCTATGGGACTCTAACAAACCTCCAAATCTCCAATCCCAACTCTACTCCAGCAGTTCAAAACCCCCACTAGGTCTCTAGGCCTAATTGATCACTTTAGGCCTGGGTTACAAAGCAAAGGGTTCAAATTGGGTTCATAGGTTAGGCGCAGGAATTTAGAATGTCTCTACCAGGTCCCTACAACACAAAACTGTTGATAACTGAGAGGGGGGGGTGAATCAGTTATCCTAATTATTTCCCTTATTGAACTTTCCTTTTAATTGAAGCAGCATAAAATCAAACACAAAACATTAACCATGAAATAAGAAACACATGACACAGTATTTTTGACGTGGAAACCCTGTTAAGGGAGAAAACCACGGGGTGATTAACCCAAGAATTATTCTCTGTTAGAAGAATAGGAAATTACAAAAATGGCACTTGCCAATTAGGGCTCACTGCCCGAGCACACTGCTCATAAGAGGCCCACTGCCTACAAAAAGACACACTGTCTACAAAGTGATGAGAATCACAGTCTTGAACTGATTGGAAGCATCTGCATATGCTGGAGTTCAGTTCCGGTTAGGCTCAGTATACTGATCTGCTGCACTTCATCTTTCCTCTGTTCTTTATTCTGCTATCTTTCACATACCGGATCCTTTTTGCTACCTCTGCTCTTTATCTGGACATATTCGCATATCTCTCCACACCACAACACACTTCACAACTAAATCCATCCTCTATATATATCCGCACAAGTAATTTCATCACCTTTCTAGTCGGCATCCGGAACAGTCTAGTTTCTTATAAACTCTTATTCTGTCGGCTGAATCCTTCCTCACCAAGCAATGCGGATCAAGCATATACTTGTAGATATCATTAATCATGTCGGCCAAACATGATTCATGCCTTCACAACCTCTGTCATCAACAGTAACCCATCCGGAAAGCAGTCTGATACTCTGCCAGTCAGTTCTTCCTCTGTTTTCACTGTCTCTCAGGAATCCGGTACTCAACCATTCATATCTTTTTCCTTGTCCATCACCGGAGGCTAAATCCTTGGAATATACCACTCAAGGTAGTCCTCTTGACTTCCCCAAATCCGCACTACACCAAGACACTTCCACTGAGAGGTCCGGACCAATCTGTCGGACCTTGCCACATGCTCTGTTCTTCTTCACCGGACCACAACATTCTTTATTCTGACTTCCGGTAGAGACACATCATGACTTGCGGATATGTGGGATGACCTTTGTTGCCATCAATGACAACAACCATGAATCCATATAGTGTCTCTTGCCAACAATCTCCCCCTTTGGCATTGATGGCAACACTTAGTGAAAAATGACTAAGTGTTTTCACTATGCTCCACCTTTGCTGATGCTCTGTTTTTATATACAATTTCTGGAACTCCCCCTTAGTTGGATCCCTCATTTTTCACTGCTCCTCACTCCCCCTTTGACATCAATGGCAAAGGGTAGGGTCCGCATATCAAAATTTTCAAAAATTTCTTATACTTAGCCGCATATTTACATACTCACATATATTGAAGAATGTCTGCAAAGGATGTCTGTAATTGAATCATTTCGGTAGCCCAACTTTGCTTCATTCTGTCCAAAATTGAAATGTGACCACTTAACAAAAATGCAAACGCTTCTGCCCGCTTGAGATCTGTCAGATCTTTTGTTTGGGCGGTGGTCCTAGCATCACTGATGGCCTCATGCATGGTTTCCAACTTAGGGATTATAATCCTTCTAAGTTCTCCCATCCGGTTGGTGATGTTCTTCCTTTCCTTCTCAAGATTCTTTATTTCGTTCAAGACTGCAATAGTCTGACATTCTTGATTTATTATAGAGGAAGAGAGAGGATCAAAACTTTGAGATAAGTTTTGTAGCTTATCCTGTTCCTCTTTTATTTTCTTGTCAAATGCTGCTGTTGCCTTTGACCAGGATATACAAAATTTATAGATATCACCGCCATCCTTAAGAGCATTCTCTAAGCTCCTTATTCCAATGTTTACAATCTTCCTATCCTTAGAGATTAATTCTAATATTTCTGAAAATCTCTTATCCAAAAATTCCTTCCGGACCTTTTCTTCAGCTGATTTTTCTAAAGAATCAAAATGTGTATCAACACTGCTGACTAAGGTTTTTAGATTACCGGAAGTGGAGGCTGTCGGATCTATCTGGATTGATGGCATGATCTTTACAAGTATTCCGGAAGCAGCCTCTATCAACTCACAGTCTTCCATATGAGACTTCAGGAGCTTTTCATTTGCCTTGGCATTTGCAAATGAAGCTATCTTCATTGTTTGTACCGGAGAGAGAGAGTCAAAATCAAATGGACCTTTGAGAAGCTCCGGTTCATCAATCTCTAGAGTTTCTTTACTCAAAAATTGTTGAACAGTTTGTGCAGTGTCTCTTGCCGGAGACAGATGTTTCTTTTCTTCTGCAGTCTTAGAACTGTCAACCTCTTTGTCTTTCACCACTGCTTCCTTCTCCTGTAGTTGCTCTTCTTCTTTGGATCCGGAGACTGTAGGGGAAACCGGAGGAGAGATGCTAACTTGTTCATGGGCCACTTCTTCTTGAGCAGAGGGTCCCAAGTCCTCACTTGTCTGTTCAGGGCTCACTTCTTCCGGAACAGAAGATTCCAAATCAGCAGCTGTTTCTGCACCTAAGTCCTCTACAACAGGAAGATTGAACCTTTTGAAGGCCTTCCGGAGGATCTCTTCTGTTTCTTGGGCCACTTTGTCAGTCTCACCAAGCATGAGTTGATTCATCCTGGCTTTGCTTCTGAACTCATCTTTACAGTCCTTGAAGATAATGTTCATTGTCTTGGGATCAATTTGAGGATATAGCTGAATAGCTATCTGCTCCCGGATCTCAAGATCTTTAGCATGAGCATTATTTTTTTTTTCACTTCCATTTCCTTTTCTAGGCTTTTAGGAATAAGAGATATTATTTCAATGAAAGCCTTATTATATATGTTAAGATATTTCACTGTGGCCTCCTGCAGAGTCTTTTGGTCGGCCTCACTGAAGTCATCATATGATTCAGTCATTGGTTGAAGGTTTCCATCCACCGTGATCGACTTGATTATGCTCTCTAGTGACAGAGTGGGCTTTTCAACAGTTACCTCTGCCATTTCCTCCTTGTCTTGGCCTGTGGAGGGCTTACCGGATCCTTTCTTTTTCTGTTTCTTTACTTCTCTTACTCCTTCATCTGATTCTGTTTCCTCTTCATCCTTTTGGCTTCCATAAGCCCTTGTGGCTTTTGCCTTTGATCTCTTACCGGATGCCTGGACTTCCGGTTTTGAACTTTTGGTTGAGGGAGGTGCAGATCTCTTTGTTGATCTGGTCCGGGTGGGAGCTCCAACCGGAGCACTTTCTTTGCTTTTCTCTTCTTCTTCGGCCTTCCTCCTCTTTTCCCGGCTGGCATCAAGTGCCTCCTTTGAGATACCTAGGCCTTGAGCAATGTGCTCTACTTCTTTTCTTACCTTTCTTTTAATCTCAGGTTCCCTGAGTTCTACATGTATTTTTACACTCAGCTCCTCAAAGGTTCCAAACCTTTCTGCCTTAGGATCTTTGGGCTGACTTAGCATGTGTTGAACATGCAGCTCCACTATCTGTTCATCAACTTCATACCCCATGGGCATGATCCAGACAGTCCTTGGCTCCACTGCCTCCATTAGGCACTGATCAGTGTCAACCATAAAGCACACTGAGTCCTTGTATTTCTCAATGAGAGACTGGGGAATTCTCTCTCTTGCTTGCATCATGCTCTGAAAGTTTTTGAAGTATCCCCATAGAGCTGAATTTCTCGCTTTTGCATCCCCAAGTCCATGCAAGTAGTCTCTTATCTGGACTGCAACAGGTTTGTCATTCTGCCATACCCATCCACTTGTTCCGGGTAGCTCATTCATGAAGTAGAAGAATAGACATATAATCAGAGTACCATACTTAAAGGAATTCTTCTTATCCTTCTTGATTTTCTGTATATTTTCCATTAATTGGCTTAGCAGTAGTTCGCAGAGATCATACTCTGCATTCTTTCTTAGCATCTCATAGGCAGTGTATACTGCAGTTCCGGATACAGAATTCTCCCTGCTGGAGTGGTAGATCTTGTATCCTATTATCATTGATGCATATTTGATATCCGGATCGGAGATGTCTTCAATGGTCATTGCCCTTTTGTCAAATTTTGATCCGGTGGCCTCAGTTACAATGTTGTTCTTGACAGATTTGAGGATAGGTACTCCTCCGGAAGAGTATAGGCCAGTTACTGCTCTAATTGCCTCTTTTGTGATCTTGCAGGGTCTATCTAGCCATAGAAAGTTGTCATGCATTCTGCTCAGTACATACCGGACCCATTCATCCTCTTCAAAACAGGGGAAATGAATAAATTGCTCAAATTGTTTCTTCTGAATATCCTTATACTCTGGTTTAAGCTCAAAAGCATTGTCAATCAGCTGCTTGTGATAGAGGTCTCTTAATTTGAATTCCCCAAATTCCTCAATGTTTGCATGTATGTAAACCCTAATGTCTTCGGTGTGTAAAACTCCGTGGGGAACACTAGAGAAGGCTCCTAGTGGGTCTACCTCCAATGATTTGTAGGGATGTTTTTTGAATGAGGGGCGAGGTCTATCAGAGATCTTAACTATGTTTGGAGTAGCCATTCTTCAAAGATTTGCAGTGAGGTAACGAAAAACGGAGAATACCTTATGCGCCTTCGGTTTGCACGGAGTGGTTGGATTGATTTCTTTATGCAATAGCTTTGGCAGGAGATCCTTGGTGCTTGATGAACCTTGTTGCAGAGCTCCACTTTTCGCTTCTTCTCGAGTGTAGAATGAGCAAATGACCTTTGAGAAATCCCTTAAATTGCTCCGCGAACCCTAATACCTGTCTGCAATAAATGCTTTACCTACATCATTCCGGTTTGCCTTGTCTGGATAGCTTGGAGTATCCCGGATTAGTCCTGATCTGTGGATATCATCCGGATCTTTCAATCATGAATAAATCGAGGTAGCATATTACAAGATCATCTCAAACACTCTGTCCAATCCGCAGAACAAGATAGTGCATTTCCGGATCTTTCCGGACCTTTTTGTAATCCTTTATCATACCGGAGCATCTCCCTGAACAGGTCTTATTTGATCGATCATAGCTTCTTCATAACTTCATGCGGACCTCTGAAAACTTGACTGAAGTATCTCAAGATTCATATCTACAAACCCTTTGATCCGCATCTTGTGCCACATCCGGCACCACTTGTTTGGCTGGGGGAACAAGATTTTCTTTGAGTCTCCCCCTGAGCCTGAGCTCACTTTTAATTTCCGGAAGAAATATCAGCACCAGAGTCTGGTGCGGATCCAACCTCTACATTCTCTGAACTTTTCTTCACCCAAATCTTGCTCATCTGATTCCTAACCTCATCCGCATTCATCTTTTGTTTACCCTTGTCTTGATTCTGATTATACACCTGACCTCTTTTGTCCTGATTCTTGTTTCTGCAGACTTTAGCATTATGACCGGACCTATTGCAGATTTGGCAAATAACATTTCTTTGCATATTTGACTGATATCCTCTTGATCTGCATTGATTTGCCATATGACCTATTCTATTGCATGTGAAGCATCTACCTTTGAATGATTTGTTTACTTGCATAATTCTGCATTCATGGGATTTGTGTCCATACCTTTTGCAGTTGAAGCACTGTCCGGAGAAGGATGAATTATTCTGATTCATTCTCATTCTGCACTGATTAGCTTTGTGACCAAAGTGGTTGCAGTTGTGGCAGTATCCATTGAAGGATGGATATCTTTGAGCATTTGGCTGTCTTACCGGAGGTCTTCTAGGCCTGCTCCTTGGATTTTCTGATCCAAGATTCTTCTGACCGGATCCGGAGCTTTCTCCTTTCTCATATCCCAAACCATACTTGTCATCTGTCCTCTTTTGACTTCCAAGAAGAACTTCAAGTTGAGCAGAACTTATCTTGAATTTTTCTTTATATTCATTTGCTGTTTGAAGGTCTCTTTTGAGAGAGGCAATTTGATCTTCAAGTTTTCCTTCATTATCTTTGGCATCTTCAAGATCAGATTCAAGATGTCTGATAATCCTGTCCATCTGGTGGCATTCTTCTGATTTTTCTTTAAGAGATTGTCTTAGATTGTCTTCAGCCTTTCTTTTTTCTTCAATCTCTTGAGTAAACTTTATAGTTCCTGATTCCATTTCATGTCTTAACATAATGACTTCTTTTGATAACTTTTCACATAACTTGGTTTGCTCAGTCAATTCTTCATTTGTATTGCTTTCTTCACTTTGTCTTGCCAACTGTTGAAGCAGCTCCTTTCTCTTTTTCATAGAGAGACTTAATTTGTCTTTTAATTCTCTCATGAATTCATCAGCCTGTTTGAGTCTTTCCTTTAATTCACTGACTTCAGAATTCGACTGTTCAAGATCCTCAAGAGCAGTCTTGAGTTGCTCCCTTAAACCATATGCATCCATTTGAAATCCCAGATCTTCCTCAAGCTGTTAGGCTCTATTTGGAGGAACTTAGCTCTGATACCAATTGTTGATAACTGAGAGGGGGGGTGAATCAGTTATCCTAATTATTTCCCTTATTGAACTTTCCTTTTAATTGAAGCAGCATAAAATCAAACACAAAACATTAACCATGAAATAAGAAACACATGACACAGTATTTTTGACGTGGAAACCCTGTTAAGGGAGAAAACCACGGGGTGATTAACCCAAGAATTATTCTCTGTTAGAAGAATAGGAAATTACAAAAATGGCACTTGCCAATTAGGGCTCACTGCCCGAGCACACTGCTCATAAGAGGCCCACTGCCTACAAAAAGACACACTGTCTACAAAGTGATGAGAATCACAGTCTTGAACTGATTGGAAGCATCTGCATATGCTGGAGTTAAGTTCTGGTTAGGCTCAGTATACTGATCTGCTGCACTTCATCTTTCCTCTGTTCTTTATTCTGCTATCTTTCACATACCGGATCCTTTTTGCTACCTCTGCTCTTTATCTGGACATATTCGCATATCTCTCCACACCACAACACACTTCACAACTAAATCCATCCTCTATATATATCCGCACAAGTAATTTCATCACCTTTCTAGTCGGCATCCGGAACAGTCTAGTTTCTTATAAACTCTTATTCTGTCGGCTGAATCCTTCCTCACCAAGCAATGCGGATCAAGCATATACTTGTAGATATCATTAATCATGTCGGCCAAACATGATTCATGCCTTCACAACCTCTGTCATCAACAGTAACCCATCCGGAAAGCAGTCTGATACTCTGCCAGTCAGTTCTTCCTCTGTTTTCACTGTCTCTCAGGAATCCGGTACTCAACCATTCATATCTTTTTCCTTGTCCATCACCGGAGGCTAAATCCTTGGAATATACCACTCAAGGTAGTCCTCTTGACTTCCCCAAATCCGCACTGCACCAAGACACTTCCACTGAGAGGTCCGGACCAATCTATCAGACCTTGCCACATGCTCTGTTCTTCTTCACCGGACCACAACATTCTTTATTCTGACTTCCGGTAGAGACACATCATGACTTGCGGATATGTGGGATGACCTTTGTTGCCATCAATGACAACAACCATGAATCCATATAGTGTCTCTTGCCAACAAAAACCACCATTCTTTCATTCACCTTGTCTGGATTCTGTCACCTACAACAGCAAATAGCATAAAACAGGCTAAATACATGGTAATACTTGACTTAGGGCATCAAATTAAAAATAGAAGACTGCATTTTCAAACAAAAAGATTTTGGAATCTTATAGTACATACCCTAGCCTGCATTTCACCATTTTTTGCAAATTTTCAACAGTGGGAATGCATTCTAGGGCCGGATTTCTATGGCTACCCTAGAAAATAGGGTTTCTAGACCTGTTTTGAAAGAAAAATCTATAGCTTTTGATCCCGACCACTTTAGGACCTCAAACTAGTTGCATTGGAACTCTGACTCCAAGCACTTTCAGAAAAAGTACATTTACACCATTGGAAAATCTGTATAGGCCATACACAACAAGAAAAACAACGAAAAACAATTAGTTTTCTTGATTTTTGTGCCCAAATTCCGTACAAAAACTTTCTCCTCCGTATTGGAGCAAGATGTCCTCCATATCAACCTATCCAAGTCAGTTTACAACTTCTCCAAAGAAGTGAAGTGGGTGAGTGGGAAGGTAATGTTTTTGAACTAACGAACGAAATCAACCTATATGGTTGATGACTCCTTGCACTTCAGGTTCTGCTAAACCTAGGCGGGTGGACCTTGATAGCTGAAGTAGATTAAGAGTCGTATGACTTAGTTGAATTTATGGATCTATCCATAGTGGCATGAAGTGAAATAGATGAAGGCTTACTAACTACTCCTAAAATTTGAAATGTGAATGTATGGATAAGATTTTATAAAATTCTAAAATGGAATGGGTATGACCAGTGCCTTCTTCTGTGGGCTAATGGAGTCAAGAGGTGAATGATATGTGACTTACTTGCTGGCTACAATTTGAATTTCTTGGCACTTGTGATTGTTTAGACCTTGTACAAACATGCAAGAATGTAACTATCAGACTCTTCTTTATTGATCCAAATGATTATTACCAGGTTACTGTGATTAATTAATAGGAAATTTTAATCCTTTTGAAGGAACCAGTTAATTGAATCACACAAAAGCATCAAATGTGCCCTGACAAATCAAATGTAGATTTGAATAACAAGATAAAATCAAGTTGGAGACAATATGATAATTTTATCGATTATAGGGCTCTTCTTTAATGATCCAAGTGATACTCCCAAATTACTGTGATCTATTAAAAGGATATTCAATTCTCTGTGAGAAACCAATCAATGAAACCTCACAAGAACAACAAATGTGTTTTAAAAAATTGAGTTCCGACACTCCAATTTAAATAATATGAAAGCACCAATCTAGAGACAACTAAATGATCAGATATTAACAACAAACAATTGACACCAGTGTTGGACCACTAATTCATGCATTCTTCTCCATTATATAATTTCAAAAGATTTTGCAATACATAGCATAATGTTTTGTTGAGGCAACTGATCAACTTATTCGATCACTGATGATTTCCTAACCTACTACTACTGATGATGCTTGATTTCATCTGGCATATATACATTATATCTTCTAGGGTTATGACTCTTTTATCGTCCTTCTGTTGCAACTCCTCATTTAATTAGTTGCCTCTCGCAAATTAAAATATTTTATCTTTAATAGATTAAAATATTTTAATTTTAATCTTCTTGATCTTGAAAATAATTCTAATAATAATTATTATTTCTTCTTTAATCTTCACTCTGATATTTACCTTCACTGGAAATAGTTTATATTTAATCGTATGCACTTCTATATTCCTTCAAGTAAACAAATACTTGCTCCTTTAGTAAAATATTTAACATCTTGGTGAAAATTCTTTACAACCTCGTAAAATCTTTATTTTGCATTTTCACCCTTATTTAACAAAATAAAAAATGATTACCCACTTCTCATCCCCTAGTGAAAATCAAATTTAATTCAACACTTTATCCGGGGCATATAATTTACATTTCCCCAATACTAGTAAATTTAATAATTCTTCCTCAAAATATTTACCATTTTTCAATGAATAATATTTTGCTCCATGCTTCATTTGTGATTTTGTTTTTTGTCCCAACTATATCGTTGTATCGGTGGGACTGACTTTGGGGTCCCCCTGATATCCCGATAGATTTTCACTTTACAATGCTGCACAAGTTTTTAGAGTTTATGGCTGGTTTTTTACTTCCATTTGCTATTTCTTCTTCTTTACTTCTTTGTGCTTAGCTTCCTCAGCTTATGCTCATCATAAATTTTTTTGCCAGTACTGGAATGATCGTGGCAATCAAGTGTTGTATAATTAATTTTGTCAACATCTGTAATTTTCTTAAGTTGAACTTCACCACAAAGTCCTTTGCTTCAAACTGATTTATCCATCGATTTATATACTTCATCCAAAATACCTGCATTGTGGAAATTGCACAAGAGATTTTCATGGTTTTTTATGCATTGCTCCTCTTGTTCCTCTTGGGCGTGCATCGTAACATTGTATCAAACTTCAATTGGTATCGGCACATCAGAGAGACTTGTATAGCTTCCCACCAACATCCCGATGCCTTTCCCCTATTCGTTTTGGTTACATTTTTAGGGGCTCACTTCATCTGTATATTGGAGTGACTCAATATATCAGTTCACTGATGGCCCAATATTAGGGTTTCCACTGAGTTTTCATTTTGCCCTAAGTATTCCAAAGCTAATGTTTCAGCACAGACTGCGAGGATTTCGGCAAAGGTCTGCTCCTCTGGAGTAATGGTGCCATGCTTAAGATCTGGGTGGAGATAATTGAGCCACCTCATCCTGCAACTCTTGCCATCTCTCTTCAATCTCATTAAAATCGATCCCCTTGACTATCTATTAGTTTTTTGGAGCATCTCACTGTAACTCATAATAAGTTTCCCATTTTGGGAACCCACAACAATAATGTCACCCTTAGCACAACACCTGGTCCATTTTAGCTTGTCCCCACACACCAGTTGGATTACTATAATTCCTGAGGGTCTGATAGATGAAAACACATCTAAGGAGACTTCTCTTAATATATCCATTAGCAATTAACATCAGGAGATACTTATCTACCCTGAATTCACTGAATGGTATGATAAAAGTTATTTTTTCTTCTAGGGATAATAATAATATCTGAATTAGTGGGACTCATGTGGCAGTTTGTGAGCACTCTGGTACTCAGAAAGCACGTGCAGCATAAACTCTACCCTTATCACTGAAATACAGTAGGTGGTTATGGGCACGGTATATGGCAAATGAAATAGAATCATCTTGCCTCAATTTCCCTAATGATTTTCTAGCAGTTCCACGATGATGTAGGTTGAATGTGTTAGGCTTCATGCACTTCACATATCCCTTCTTGCTGAGGGTCAAAAGCACTTCCTCATTTGGAATTACATCTATATCTTTGAGTTCTTTGCTTACTCCTTTCTAATACTGATCTTCTGGGTGTTCCAAAATTTTCCTTCAATTCAAGTGCTTCTTTTTCTATAAATGTAATATTCTATTTCGATTAAAAGCTCAATTAATTTGTGATTTCTTCACTTAGTAATTTGTGCTCCTCAATAAACTTGGTTTGCTCAAGTGATGTAAGCCTTTTAAGGGTGATATTTAAGATTGCCTCGGTTTATTTATTTGATAGATTATATCCTTCATTGAGAGCAATAATTGTTTCAGAATGGTTTGGAGATTCCCCATTAAGACTGATGATTTGATCGAGATTTCCCAAGCCTATCAAAATGCCCTTAACAATATGATCTCTTTCTTCAGTCCCCTGAAACTGTGCATGTCTTTCAACAACGGAGCATCTAAAATCTAGGAAAACCTGAAGCATATCTTTTAATCCCATCAATTTAGGACGTCCATTCAAAATTCCCACCATGTTACAGTTAAAGCTTGACTAAAGTGCCATGCTCTTATAAAGATTGTTTAAAACAATAGATGGTTTTGAACCTCTTTTCAACTCTAATACTACCCGCATTCTTGTACGATCAATCTCATCTCGAATACTACTAATACCTTCTAACTCCTTATCGTCAACTAGCTGAGCAATTTTTTTCACTAATGTTGCCTTGTTAGTCTGGTAAGAGAGATCATTAATAAGGAGGGTAGAGAGATTAGTTTTCTTGTTAAGCACCTCAACCTCTGTCTTTCCTCTTAGTATCAAGCTTCCTCGATCTGTTCTATGTGCTTCTAAGATCCCAATATCCCCCATGATTTTTCCACCAGTTGGAATATCAGGTCCAGGCATGTATTCCATCAGTTGTTGGACCGTGGTAGTAGGATTATGAATAAGAGCAATCAATGCATTTGTTACCTCTCTAAGATTGTGAGGAGGTATATTGGTGGCCATGCCAACAACTATTCCTATTGCACCATTCAGCAGGACATGTGAGTGCTGAAATTAATTTTTTCAACATGGGGACCTAAAATTTTGTAAAAAATGGTAGGAAATTTTAGGTCCCAATAGTGGCTCTATATGGGGATGTATGCCCCTTGTGGGCATAGCAAGATCCCAGATTTTTGGAGGAACAGACCAAGTGCCTTTTCATTAGGCAATAGAGTACAACCTTCTTTTTTGCCCTAAACTGGTATGGTTTGAAGGACCACACCATGGCTGATGGCACAAGGCTCCCAAAAAGAAATCCCATATTTTCCTCTATCATACACCTTATTCTGATTTGATTTCATCATATTCCACTTGAAGAAATTTATTAAATCCTTGTCATGTATCATGGAATAATCTCCCAGCTGAATCGAAAACTGGAAATATTTATAATCCACCACACTACTGTATTCTTTACTTTTCCCATCATCACTGTAATAGTCATGATTGTCAAGAAATGAAAAATCAGATGTATTTATTTTACAGTCATTTGCCTTACAAATTGATACATCCTCCAATTTGTTTGAAAATGCTTTATTTTCAATATAGCATAGATTTGGGCACACATGAAATTCATGTTCTGGCACACCCTGGCAGAATGTCATTTGTTCTCCTTCTATTATTTCATCATACAAGGGGTTTGAATAATCATTTTCAGATGTGCACACTTCTTCTTTCTCAAACTACTGATTCAGGTATTGAGGTGGGTGGGCTGGGACAAAAGGAGCATCCATATTTTGAAGATTGATCTCATCTTTTGGAATATGCTAGGGCTCCAAGTCTTGTGCAAAATCCTCATAATTGTAATCTTGATCCTAGGTGGAGAATTGGTCTTTAAAAACTTCTTCCTCATTTAAGTCTGAAATATCATCACTAAAAATTTCACTTGCACATGTCTCATTTATTGGCTGCATTGTTTGATCAGTTTCTCCATATTCATCACCATTATTGGTAGCATCCCTATGCCTGAATACTTCTATATCACAAATCCATATCCATAGCTACCCAAAAGTAGATGGCTTCAATGATTCGAGATAATGAATTGAATCAGGGTCACATATTCTCATGAACTGCTCAATGAACATGGACTCATTAGGCTGAAGATTAAAAGGTATCTTCCGATAGGTATCCATCATTCTATCAAGTAGGGAGCGTACAGATTCTCCTTTATATCTCCTTATGCCAAAAAATACATCTAAAAGATCTTGACCTCTTTCTTGAATATGTGCATACTCATCATCTCTGTCCTTAAAGTAATGCATGAATTTATTTACAAGTTCATCTAATGAAGTTATGGAATGCGTAGGCAAGCTGGAAAACCAATATTCGGCAATATCTTCTAATGTTCTCACAAAAAGTTTCATAATAACATCCTCTTCAATGATTTGATCATTCATCATTAAATCAATGAATTCCTATAAGTGCACGCTTGTTGATTCATATCCCTGAAATTTTGGCAAAATATTTTTTACATTCAAAGGGATAGGATGTGGATAACCATGAATGTTTCTGAAATCAAATGGTTTGTATATTTCAGAACAAAATGTCCCCCTTGTCTTCCTCTAATCACATAACTACTGCTAACATACTTCTTGCTGCAAATTCTGATCGACACTTCCAAGAGGTATGAAATTGTGTTGCACATTTTGATATGGTGTTTGGTATTGATATTGATAATGCTTGGGATACTGACGACATTCATGATCTTGGTGGCTATAAAAATTGTCCTGTTGTGTATGATGTATACTGCTCTCATTAACAGGACTCCCAATTGTACCATAATGTGTATAGGGAAAAGAAAATTTGTCATACATGCTTCAGCTTGTAAATATTATAGTTTCAAGATGTTTTTTGCATTTTTCATCAATTTTATTTTCAGTCACCATCTCTTGTCATAAGAGGAATAAATTTTCTTTCCGGGTCCTTGTTACCAACAGAGTTTACCAATCTATTTTTTGAATTTGAAACTTCAATGACTCTGTAATAAGATGGTCAACCATATTTTTTGAATTACTCCCCAGTAGAGTTGCCAATCTGTTAGGTCTCAAAAATGCAGGTTACAAATCATAAGAGGATGCCAGGCTCTATGATTAGGCTTGCAATGTTTTTGAACTAACGAACGGAGTCAACCTATATAGTTGATGACTCCCTGCACTTCAATTTCTACTAAACCTAGGTGGGTGGACCTTGATAGATAAAGAAAATTAAGAGTTGTATGACTTAGTTGAATTTATGGATCTATCCATAGTGGCATGAAGTGAAATAGATGAAGGCTTACTAACTACTCCTAAAATTTGAAATGTGAATGTATGGATAAGATTTTATAAAATTCTAAAATGGAATGGGTATGACCAATGCCTTCTTCTGTGGGCTAATGGAGTCAAGAGGTGAATGATATGTGACTTGCTGGCTACAATTTGAATTGCTTGGCACTTGTGATTGTTTGCACCTTGTACAAATGTGCAAGAATGTAACTATCAAACTCTTCTTTATTGATCCAAATGATTATTACCAGGTTACTGTGATTAATTAATAGGAAATATTAATCCTTTTGAAGGAACCGGTTAATTGAATCACACAAAAGCATCAAATGTGCCTTGACAAATCAAATGTAGATTTGAATAACAAGATAAAATCAAGTTGGAGACAGTATGATAATTTTATCGATTATAGGGCTCTTCTTTAATGATCCAAGTGATACTCCTAGATTACTGTGATCTATTAAAAGGATATTTAATTCTCTAAGAGAAACCAATCAATGAAACCACACAAGAACATCAAATGTGTTTTGAAAAATTGAGTTCCGACACTCTAATTTAAATAATATGAAAGCACCAATCTAAAGACAACCACATAATTAGATATTAACAACAAACAATTGACACCAGTATTGGACCACTAATTCATGCATTCTTCTCCATTATATAATTTCAAAAGATTTTGCAATACATAGCATAATGTTTTGTTGAGGCAACTGATCAACTTATTCGATCACTGATGATTTCCTAACCTACTACTACTGATGATGCTTGATTTCATCTGACATATATACATTATATCTTCTAGGGTTATGACTCTTTTCTCGCCCTTCTGTTGCAGATCCTCATTTAATTAGTTGCCTCTAGAAAATTAAAATATTTTATCTTTAATAGATTAAAATATTTTAATTTTAATCTTCTTGATCTTGAAAATAATTCTAATAATAATTATTATTTCTTCTTTAATCTTCACTCTAATATTTACCTTCACTGGAAATAGTTTATATTTAATTGTATGCACTTCTATATTCCTCAGGTAAACAAATACTTGCTCCCTCAGTAAAATATTTAACATCTTGGTGAAAATACTTTACAACCTCATAAAATCTTTATTTTGCATTTTTACCCTTATTTAACAAAATAAAAAATGATTACCCACTTCTCATCCCCTAGTGAAAATCAAATTTATTTCAACACTTTATCTAGGGCATATAATTTACATTTCCCCAATACTAGTAAATTTAATAATTCTTCCTCAAAATATTTACCATTTTTCAATGAATAATACTTTGCTCCATGCTTCATTTGTGATTTTGTTTTTTGTCCCAACTATATCATTGTATCGGTGGGACTGACTTTGGGGTCTCCCTGATATCCCGATAGATTTTCACTTTACAATGTTGTGCAGGTTTTTAGAGTTTATGGCTGGTTTTTTACTTCCATTTGCTATTTCTTCTACTTTACTTCTTCGTGCTTAGCTTCCTCGGCTCATGCTTCAGCTTATGTTCATCCTAAATTTTTTTTCCAGTACTGGAATGATCGTGGCAATCAAGTGTTGTATAATTAATTTTGTCAACATCTGTAATTTTCTTAAGTTGAACTTCACCACAAAGTCCTTTGCTTCAAACTGATTTATCCATCGATTTATATACTTCATCCAAAATACCTGCATTGTGGAAATTGTGCAATAGATTTTCATAGTTTTTTATGCATTGCTCCTCTTGTTTCTCCTAAGAGTGCATCGTAACATTCTATCAAACTTCAATTGGTATCGACACATCGGAGAGACTTGTATAGCTTCTCACCGACATCCTGATGCCTTTCCTCTATTCATTTTGGTTACATTTTTCAGGGGCCCACTTCATCTGTATATTAGAGTGACTCAATATATCAGTTCACTGATGGCCCGATATTAGAGTTTCCGCTAAGTTTTCATATTGCCCTAACTATTCCAAACCTAATGTTTCAGCATAGGCTGCGAGGATTTCGGAAAAGGTCTGCTCCTCTAGAGTAATGTTTCCATGCTTAAGATCTAGACGGAGATAAATGAGCCACCTCATCCTGCAACTCTTGCCATCTCTCTTCAATCTCATTGAAATTGATCCCCTTGACTGTCTATTAGTTTTTCAGAGCATCTCATTGTAACTCATAATAAGTTTCCCATTTTGGGAACCCACAACAATAATGTCACCCTTAGCACAACACCTTGTCCATTTTAGCTCGTCCCTAGGCACTAGTTGGATTACTATAATTCCTAAGGGTCTGATAGATGAAAACACATCTAAAAAGACTTCTCTTAAAATATCAATTTGCAGTTAACATCACGAGATACTTATCTACCTTGAATTCGCTGACTGGTATGATAGAAGTTATTTTTTCTTCTGGGAATAATGATAATATCCAAATTAGTGGGACTCATGTGGCAGTTTGTGTGCACTCTGGTACTCAGAAAGCATAAACTCTACCCTTATCACTGAAATACAGTATGTGGTTATGGGCATGGTATATGGCAAATGAAATTGAATCATCTTGCCTCAATTTCCCTAATGATTTTCCAGCAGTTCCATGATGCTATAGGTTGAATGTGTTAGGCTTCATGCACTTCACATATCCCTTCTTGTTGAGGGTCAAAAGCACTTCCTCATTTGGAATTACATCTATATCTTCGAGTTCTCTGCTTACTCCCTTCTAATACTGATATTCTGGGTGTTCCAAAATTTTCCTTTAATTCAAGTGCTTCTTTTTCTATAACCTGTAATATTCTATTTCGATTAAAAGCTCAATTAAGTTTGTGATTTCTTCACTCAGTAATTTGTGCTCCTCAATAAACTTGGTTTTCTCAAGTGATGTAATCCTTTTAAGGGTGTTATTTAAGATTGCCTCGGTTTATTTATTCGATAGATTATATCCTTCCTTGAGAGTAGTAATTGTTTCAGAATGGTTTGGAGATTCCCTACTAAGACTGATGATTCGATCGAGATTTCCCAAGCCTATCAAAATGCCCTTAACAATATGATATCTTTCTTCATCCCCCTGAAACTGTGCATGTCTTTCAATAACGGAGCATCTAAAATCTAGGAAAGCCTGAAGCATATCTTTTAATCCCATCAATTTAGGACGTCCATTCAAAATTGCCACCATGTTATAGTTAAAGCTTGACTAAAGTGCCATGCTCTTATAAAGATTGTTTAAAACAATAGATGGTTCTAAACCTCTTTTCAACTCTAATACTACCTACATTCTTGTATGATTAATCTCATCTCGAATACCACTAATACCTTCTAACTCCTTATCATCAACTAGCTGAGCAATTTTTTTCACCAATGCTGTCTTGTTAGTCTGGTAAGAGAGATCATTAATAAGGAGGGTAGAGAGTTTAGTTTTCTTGTTAAGCACCTCAACCTCTGTCTTTCCTCTTAGTATCAAGCTTCCTCAACCAGTTCTATATGCTTCTAAGATCCCAATATCCCCCATGATTTTTCCACTAGTTGGAAAATTAGGTCCAAGCATGTATTCCATTAGTTGTTGGACCGTGGCAACAGGATTGTGAATAAGAGCAATCAATGCATCTGTAACCTCTCCGATATTGTGAGTGAGGAGGTATATTGGTGGCCATGCCAACATCTATTCCTACTGCACCATTCAACAGGACATGTGAGTGCTGAAATTGATTTTTTCACCATGGGGACCTAAAATTTTTTAAAAAATGGTAGGAAATTTTAGGTCCCAACACATAGAATATATAACATCATCTTTTCATAGATCATGTTACATCTTTCATAGAACATTATTGTATTGGTAAATGTTATAGTTATTCTCACTAATTTCATATCTAAAATCAAGATTAATGCCAGAAAAAGATATATGAAAGTCTAGGAAATAATAATACTCACAAATTTAGACTAGTATGAAGTGTTTTCATTGGAGAGAGTTGATAATGCTAAAGCATTTTTAGTGTTAAGCTATGTTGCACTTATCCAAAAATTAGTTTGAAATGTAGACTGCAACATAGCTTAACCCAAAATGCCATTGGGAAACCAAGTCTCCCCAAAGCTACCACCTCATACTAGCTTAGGTTTCTTCATGTTTAACTTTAGGTATTTAAATGGTTTATTAATGTAGTCATGTTCTCTAGTAGAATGTGGTTGCAGATAAATGCAATAAAAAGATATATGAATAAGAATACTCACTAATTCCCACTATAGAAGTGGCAGATTCTTTTTTTTTAAATGTTTGACTAATGTGGAACTCCATATGGACCCCAAAAGTTAGGGTGGCCCACTATGGGGCCTCTCCCTTAGTGGAATATTTCTAGAGTAAATGGGAAAAAAATCAAATTGGTCTATCCTGAGAGGTTGATTGACTTGGTTGAATGCTTGTTGTTACGGGAAAAATGTGGATAATATCAATGATTAATAAATAACTCAATAACACAATAGAAATTGCAATAACAAGATTTAAATCAAAGAACAAACCTTGCAGACCTTATTACCTCGTGGCTTCCATTGTTCGCCTAGTCTCAATCGATATTTTGTATGAATGAAGCCCTTAGAAAGCGCACTTGCTTTGTTCTTCAAGATGGCAATAGAGAAACGGCTATGATAGTTCTTATAATGAAGATGAGCTTCAATACAATAAAAAAGGTGACCACAAGTTATGGATGGATTTGGGTGCCAAAGGCGCATTGTGAATTTTGTAGAGTAAGTTTACTAAAAGCTTGGATGATTCAAATGGAGGAATGGGGGTTGTATTTATAGGTCTGAGAGAGAGAAGATCAACGATTGAGGAAACTTGAGAGGATGTGCGCGAATAGGGAGAGGAACAGTGTCTTGCTCCTTCATGCATTAGGTGAGTTAACATAAATAGATTGAAGAGTTAACTGAGAAGATTGATCAATTAACATAATTGACTAACTAGTTAACATATTTGATTTATGAGTTAACTAATTTTGACTGGAGGAGAAATAGGACATGTGGGTGAGGGAACAAATAATTAAATATTAAAATATTTAATTAAGTGTGCACATGGATTAATTTTGGTGTTAATCCATTTTTAAGAGGAAATAGATAATCTAAATAAATGTTTTGATTTATTTAAATATAGAGGATGTTAAGTTTAGAAGAACTAATTAAATAATTGGACATTATTTAATTTAGAATGACTTTAGAATTTAGAAGAGGTAATTAAATAATTTTGATATTATTTAATTTAGAGGAATTTTGGAAGAATTAATTAAATAATTTGATATTATTTAATTTAGAAGAAATTGAAGGATTTTAATTAAATAAATGAATTTATTTAATTTGGACGAATATGAAGGATTTAATTAAATAAATGATTTTATTTAATTTTGTGGAAGAATGTGAATCAGATAAATAAATTGGTTTATTTATTTATTGATAGAGGAATTAGACTGAAATAAATATTAAAAATATTTATTTAGACAGAGTCATTTCATTTTTAGGTGTATACATTTTGCCCCTCTCTGATGCAATGTGTTTTATCACGTTGTTTCAAAGAATAAGATTTTTTGACAATGATACATGCCCTAGTTTGCCCCTGGTACAGGTTTACGACGCTAGGATGCCCCCTCAGGAGATTGGACGGGAAGAAATGATAGAAGGACATGAGACAAATAATCTTGCGATGAAGAAGGTTGAACAATTAGTTTAGGGTGAAGAAATTGGTTGACGCAGAAGAAAAACAGGACGAAGAAAGAGTTGAATGATACATGATGCAAGAAAAAAGGATAACACACACAAGCAAGCAAGTATGCACAAATGATGCAAGAACAAACAAGGTGTTTCCCTTGTCAAGTGGTAAACCAATGATTAATCGATAATGATTGACAATAGTGTTGTCATTGCGGGGAACGATAGACCCCTAGATCAACACAAAGGATAGTGTTGTCATTGTGGGGAATGATATATCCCTAGAGCAACATGATAGGCATGGGAAAGATACATCCCACTGATAATTATGATTGATTGAGTTGGTTTACAATGAGATTAGGATCAAGACCATTGATTGCGATTGGATAATTTGACAAGATTGACTTTACTCGATTGGTATGGATTAAGGGCGGACTTGCATTTGGATCACTGTAGAAGAGACTCAATGAAAGACACGATGAGAGATAGAGACTAGATTGACAGAAGAAAAATGAAAGAAGGAATCACAAGCTTTTGTAAACACTGACACTGCGAACCAAATCTTTATTGATGGATGGTATGCGAAATGTAAATGGATGCGGATTTTGTCATCTTGATATTGCAATTATTTTGAAGTGCTTTGTTTCATCATTGGGCTTTTATTATATTGTAAGAAAATACAAGCATCTAGGTATAATTAAACCATGATGACCTGAGTATTACTTACATGGATTTTGATATAGCGAGTTGATACAAGCATCTAGTCAAAATTGAATCTAGATGACCCGAGTATTTCTTGCATTTCAACAGACAAGGATTGCCCCTTTTCATGTTTAGACCTCTGAAGTCCTTGATGATTTTTTGTTGATCATGTCGTTAGACAAAATTTGTCACATTACTAAAGATTGATCCACAAACAACAGACAAAGAAAAATGATTATACCCCCATCATAGATTCTCTAGTTTTTGACATCCTTGAGTAGCATAGATAGACATAATAACAAAAATCAAGACTGTAATTTAACCTGCTCACAAAACATTCTTGCATTAGATGTGTCTTCTTGCCATAATTTAGATAAAATCATTTTGAGTGTTTAGGCACTTGTTTTCTTCGCTTTGGATAGGTTGATGTCTTGCGTCGAGAGTTCTGTTTGGAAGCGTGCTTTGTTGCACGTGTTTGTCCTAGTGAAAGGTATTACAATATTTATTGGTGTCCTCTTAAAACATGTGGCATTCAAGAATCCAATTTCATAACCAGGTCGAGGAGTTGCCCCCAGTCAAACAAAGGATTGATTTATTATGGATGAACCGACAACAAATATGAAGAAATGGGCCCTAAGGGACTGACCTAGTGCCTCGGGGGCGCATTGCTAAATGGCCTTGCCTACGTGATGACGCAGAGGCAACGTAGTTCGGGGTGAACTGTGTGGACCTAGGACCTAGGTGATGGGAAATTGGTGGGTGAGAGGGTATGAAACGGATGGGCAGCGGAGCCTTGCGGGCGCATCGATACAAGATGGCCTTGCCTACATGATAGCTCAGAGGCGACGTAGTTTGACAAGACAAGATACTAACGATGGACGCTATGATAGGCTAACACTATGGATAGGATACTGGATAAACCTTAGGTAGTTAAGGAAATAATGTCGATAGAGTATCAAGCCATGATAGGTTATTGCTAGGTGGTTGCGCAAAGCAGATACGATCGGATGATGGATGACAGTAGGCAAAGTGTACCTCTACTGAATGCCACGAGATGTGACATTAAACTTTACTTCTTTGAGATGCTTTTATGATTTTGGCATGAATGCAATGTGGAACAAACAAAATGACTGCTCTTAAATGTGATTTTTGATTTAGGGGATGGCGGGTTGTCCTGATATAAGAGACCCATTCAAAGTTGTGAGATAGGATTTAGGAAAAACTCAAGTGGGGAGTGAAATGAATTACGGAGTGTTTCTAATTTCTAGGCTTTTGTTAAAGGCTAAACACTGATCCTTATCTAGATAAGACAATCTGACAAGCTGTCAACTTAGACAAGTAACAAATTTTATTGATGTTCGCTAGACTTAGATCATATATGGAAAGCAAGATAGACCTGGGGTAAAGGATATTCAGGAAAGAACAAGGGTTCCTAGATAGAAGATGATCCTAGAGACTACTAGACTTGTCAGTTTAGCTCAGCTAGTGCGTGTGTGTGCTTTACACCTTTCTTTCTCTATTAGAATGTCACTCTTGAGGCTTCGAGTTTAGACTGATCTCTACCCAAGAGTACGGATATTTAGAAATCTTCTCTTTTTCACTCTTTTTTTTGTATCTCTCTTTTTTTTTGCTTTTCACTATTTTTTTGCATTTTCCTCACTTTTACTTTTCTCATTTTTTGGATTTTGATTTTTCAAGAAATGAATGCCTTCAGGAACTTTGACATGCAATACTTTGATCTCTCAATTTTCACTTTTTGACACTCTTATTTTGGTAGTCATGATATTTCCACAGTCCATATTGATAGAATCGTATTGCTTTTGGTAAAACTGTGTGTTGCTTTTTTGCCTTAATGTTTCGGATCACACTCCATGATCCATCATTAGGAAGAAAAGAAAAGGAGAGTAACCGATGATGGATCATGGAGTGTGATCCGAAACGTTGAGGCAAAAAAGCAACACACAGTTTTACTAGAAGCACTACGATTCTACTCTTATTTTGATCACTCATTTTTTTAGTCACTCGTATCTTAGATTGCTTCCTTTAAAGTTTTGATCTTCCTGATGTTTTTGGCCAAGAAAGATAAGGGGCTGAGTGCCACCTAAATTTTTCATAATCCGGTTGGACTTCTCTACTACTAGGGAAGAAATGGGAAGGTCTACTTGCAAGATTCCTTTGAACACTGTAGGTTTGAATACTGACTCCATTTAGACCTGAAATCTTGACTCATTAAGACAAGGATTAGTGTAAAGCTAAGAGCTAGGATTTGATTAGAATCACTGGGGATGAAGGGGGATAATGGCAATTGTCGAAAATGAGGGATCTCTAGGTCCTGAAAGGATGGTGTATATCCGAGCAACCCAAGGCACCTTATTGCAAGGAAAATAGCATAAGAGCAAATCACTGACTGTAATGCAAGATGAACAGAACGATACAAAAATGTAAGAAAATTGCTTATTTGACACTTTTGATGTTTTTACATTTTTTTTGTGTTTTGTATGTTTTTACGATTTTTTTTTTTGCTATTTTTTAGACATAGGACTTCCTGAGGTGAAAGGCATTGACCGCTTCACTGAATTCCTCTCCCTCCATTGTGCACAAGAGATAAGAACCATTTCTGATAGCTTCTTTAACCATGTAGGAGCCTTTCCAGTCTTCCGAAAAGACTTTGTTTCGTCTTTTTTTCTTGTTTTTCGTGCTACCTCTTCTCAAGACAATTCTCTGATTCTATAGGATTCATCACTTGAATCCATCGGTGCCAACTCAGTGGTTTCCCTTGGCATTGTGAGACGCAGTAAATCCTGAAAGGCATGTTGATGGGAGGGGTCCAATATAGGACTCCTTCGCATTTGAGTAAGTCTATCAACAGATCGAATTGTTCTTGCATGTAGATTTTTATTTCAGGTCTCTCTTGGACTCTTTGTAAGAATTGGAATAGTTCAATAGGAGTTTGTGGCTCCCTTTGTTCGTCAGGAGGGAGAAAGCTTATACTCGTCCTCCCATTGGGTTTTGGTCTTAAGTCCATGGCATATCCTATGTAACCGTGTGGGAGTTCAAAGATGACAGGGTCGTCAACACCGACTGTCACTCGCATCTTCCATTCTGTGTGAAAGAGGCCTTCGCTTTCTTTGTCCTCGTCAGGAAGTCTTTCGACCATTTTGATTTGCACCATTGGTGCTTCCCATTCACCGAGGTCATTTGATTGAACCAAGCTAGAGGTGGTTGGTTCGTCTTGTGGTTTGGATACCATTCACATCCTTGGTAGCATTCTGATGACATTGGTTGATTCGTTATCAATAGAATGCGCCTCTTCCATGGGCATTATTGGTTCAGACGATCCTATTTCCTCTGATATGTTAGGGATCCGTGACTCGTTTAATGGTGACAATAGTGTGTAACCTTCTGATATGTCCTCCTCAACATCTAAGAAAGCATGTGGGTTTGCATTTCTCAGATCTAATGTGGTGGTTTCAAACATTGGGCCTTCAGTACTGTGTGGAACCTTTCCTATGCAAGGGAAGAGTTTGTAAGCTTCTTGGTTGTCGATCATGAGTACTTCTAAGGGGGATTGGTGTGGTGCATGCTGCTCAATCAATTCCATGATCTCGATAGTCTTATCCTTGGAGACCATATCTCTCTATTTTGGTAATGGCTTGTCTTCAAGGGTTTTGATTTCTGCGGCGCTTGTGGTCTTTATTATGTTGAAAGGTTCCAGATCCCCCTTGGTGACATATATTTTCCCTAAATGCAAGAATTGAGCTTCTTGAAACAATGTGGAGGGTACGGATTTCATCCTGTGTATCCATTGTCTACTTAGGAGAATGTTATATCCTTTATCTTTGTCAATGATGTAGAATGTGGTAGGAATGATCTTGGGTCCCAAGGTTATTGGGAGGGTAATCTTGCTGATGGTGGCAATTTACAGATTATCATACCCACGTAGAGTATCTCGTGAAGCAGTTATATTAGTGTGCCCATAGACCATCCTCTTGAAGAGGGAGAAAGGAACTATGTTAACCGCTGCCCCATCATTGATTAAGGTCTGTTTGATACATGTATCGTAGATCCATACTTGCAGGTATAACGCAGGGTTTCCTTGTTTTGTTAATTCTGGCTCGGAAGGCATCTGTCGTAAGTCAAAGAAGAATCCTGGATATTCAAGCTCTAAGATTAGTGGGCTGATGGTGTAGTCCACATTCTTTAGATTATACTCTTGTTATAGATCTTGATTTCCTTGAATGGAAGTGGAAGTGGGAGTCTTGGATAAGCTCGATATCTTCTAGATGATCAACAATATGAGGATTGAGTGGGATGAGGCTCTAACTCATGATAGAAGATTCTTCAACCGACTTGATTGGTAATGGATTACATGATGGGGTTGGGGCAATGGGCATGTTTGGAGGCTTTGTGATGGGCTCTTGAAGGATAGGTTCTTCAATAGATTCTTTGATAGTTATTTTGATAGGCTCTTCGTTAGATGTTTTATGATACAGGCATGGTTGATTTCTTGCTAACAACCATTGGATCACATCCTTCATGAGTGTACGAGTAGATGGAAAATACAATGGATGGAGAATAATGGTAAATGGTGAGGGTGATAGCCATGACGAGAGTGTGTGCAAGGTGATTTCTTCACTGTGGGTGTACACCACATGTGATTCGTTAGCTGGGCGGTCTTCTGTGCTGACACAATTTTGGTCTAACAAGTCTTGTATGACATTTTTCAGACAAATACATTCATTGGTTTTATGTCCTTTTCCCCTATGATACTCATAGAAATCAATGTCTTTCTACTAGGGAGGTTTTACTGTCGGTTCATAGTCGTTTGTGGTAGGAAGGGTGATCTCATTGTTTGCCAACAATTTTCTCAAAGTGGACTCTAATGACTCCCCTAGTGGTGTAAATTTTTGTCTATTTTAAAATTTGTACATGTACGGTTGCCTTGGTTCGCTTGATGGCAGTTTGCTTGGTGTTGCATTGTTTAAGGATCCTGAGAGGTTGAAAATTTGTTGTTTGGGAGCCACATTTTTGGCATCAAACACCCCATCATGCACAATGTTTTTATTCTTTCAGTCTTATTGAGATTCTAGAATGTCCTCATGAGAAAACTCCCCATCACTATCATGAGGGTATGGGGCAATCTTGTCGGATGTGCCCACCATTTGTTTTTGTTTTTGGGATCTAGTTAAGACCATGCAATTTGACTTGGGATGGGGTGGTGTGAGATTGGAAGGTTTGACAAGGTGTGCTAAGAGATTGCAGTGAAGGGGATACTTGTGGTAATGAGGTTCGAACAAGGGTTTCCTTAGACCAATGGTGTCAAACAAGATGGTTGAGACAAAACAATAGCCAAAAGTAAGGATGATTTGAATCTGATTACTTGATATAGACTAGTTTTGCACAAGCCACTAGTGAAGTTTCGAAGGATGATAGATCCTTGATAGTGGAGACTTACTAGGTTTGTTTGAGACTGATATGATCTAGAATTGCTTTGCACTAACTTGGTTTTAATACTTGGTTTGATTTTGGGAAGTTTTGGTGAGATGTACAACAGAAAAGAGGGTATGACGCAGAAGATAGATAGGAGAAGCACCTGCATGGTAAATCTGATCTTGGAAACTAGAACAAGGCTAAAATGGGTATCTAGAAATGTTGGTATTTTTCTCTCAAAAGACTGGGAAATGCTCATTGTCATGGATGCGCAGCAACAAATGTGCTGGAATAGAAGGTAAAAGTGCTGCAAGTTAGAATATATGCACAGCTCTGGTAAATAACAAAAGCACAGGAACAGACAATAAATGCACGGAAAGTCGAAGTGTATGCATGGCAGGTCAAAATGTATGCGCAGCTCTGCATAACAAATGTGCAGCTCTGTGTTTTTGATTGGTTTTGCAATGTTTTTGGCACGTTTTTTGATGTTTTTGGTTTCTTGGCCGAAAGTTGGTCTTTTTGATCTGATTTTTCAATTATGGCAAGTAAGACATAGCAAACACAAAGAATATTTTCATGATTTTTGATCTTTTTTAAAAAGATTTTTGACTTTTTTGACTAAAAACAAGTACAAATCCTAGGGTGGTAGGGGCAATATAAACGGAATTCTCACTGTTACGTGAGGCATCTTAGGGAGATGATAATCGCTCTTCCTGACACTGGTTTATAGGGGATTTTGGCTTCTAAAACAATGGAAAATTAGTAAGTGAAACTGTTCAAGTGGTTATACATGTGGCAATGCTACTCTCCATTATGGAGTCTCCCAGCCTTCAAGGGTTGCGCCTTGGAGGGTTTTGGGGGAGGTTGGCTATCGTTATAACTGATCAGCACTCGTTGCATGAATCTTTCACCTCAAGCACAATTTATTTATAGTGGCTAAGCAGAGCTTGGCTTTAGCTTGTTACCACTTAAGGTTGTTCCCACTTGGACAGAAGGATATCCAAGGGCAGACCTCTTTAAAGGTTAAACATGCAAAATGATAGGTTTGGCATTTTGGTCACCCAAGAAAGGGGAGAGCATAGGCCTACTATCATTCTGAAAACACAAAAAATAATGGTTCTTTAATCCTATTTAAAATGAAAAAGACTAAATGAGTTAAGCTACTTGGGAACATACATGATTTGTTAACTTTGAAAGAAGCAAGATAGCAATGGTTTAATTTTATATCTTTCTAGTAGGGACTATGTTTGAGTTGTTGATGCAACAAGATCAAATTACAATCCTCCTAATTAGAACTAAATGAGATTTGCATGAACAATCCAATTACTTTCCTTACTAATTAGATCTAGAGATGAGTTAACAAATGCAACTATATGACTAAACCAGCCCCTAACCTTCAAACAGATCTAAGAATATTCCTGCGAGAACAAGAAATAACTCCTAAATCACTATCAGAACAAATGCACAGCTACAAAGCATATATGTGTAGGAACAAAACACATATGCGCATATCTGGTATATGCGCTGTTATAGAGAATAAATGCACTGCCAGAGAGAATATATGCGTAATTATGATATATGTGTAGTTATAGACGATGAAAGCACAGTTATAGAGTACACATGCATAGGTAAGATAAATGTGCTATTACAGAGCACATAAGCACAGTTTCAATGAATAGACGCGCTGAATCTCTAGATGCATTGAAACAGAGATCAGATGCGTGTTAGGAATGAATAGATGAGCAGAATCTTCTTGTGTACGGAACCTAACGCACAAAAACTCAGTTTTGGGGTTAAATTGGGGCAAGGCCCCACGGTGGGCGCCAGAAATATTACGGGAAAAATGTGGATAATATCAATGATTAATAAATAGCCCAATAACACAGTAGAAATTGTAATAACAAGATTTAAAACAAAGAACAAACCTTGCAAACCTTATTACCTTGCAGCTTCCATTGTTCGGCTAGTCTCAATCGATCTTTTGTATGAATGAAGCCCTCAAAAAGTGCACTTCCTTGCTTTGTTCTTCAAGATGGCAATAGAGAAATGGTTATGATAGTTCTTGTAATGAAGATGAGCTTTAATACAATAAAAAGGGTGACCACAAGCTATGGATGGATTTGGGTGCCAAAGGCGCGCTATGAATTCCGCAGAGTAAGTTTACTAAAAGATTAGATGATTCAAATGGAGGAATGGGGGTTGTATTTATAGGTTTGAGAGAAAGAAGATCAACAGTTGAGGAAACTTGACAGGATGTGCGTGAATAGGGAGAGGACAAGTGTCTTGCTCCTTCATGCATCAGGGGAGTTAACATAAATAGATTGAAGAGTTAACTGAGAGGATTGATCAATTAACAGAATTGACTAACTAGTTAACAGATTTGATTTATGAGTTAACTAATTTTGACTGGAGGAGAAATAGGACATGTGGGTGAGGGAACAAATAATTAAATATTAAAATATTTAATTAAGTGTGCACATGGATTAATTTTGGTGTTAATCCATTTTTAAGAGGAAATAGATAATCTAAATAAATATTTTGATTTATTTAAATATAGAGGATGTTAAGTTTAGAAGAACTAATTAAATAATTGGACATTATTTAATTTAGAATGACTTTAGAATTTAGAAGAGGTAATTAAATAATTTTGATATTATTTAATTTAGAGGAATTTTGGAAGAATTAATTAAATAATTTGATATTATTTAATTTAGAAGAACTTGGAGGATTTTAATTAAATAAATGAATTTATTTAATTTGGAGGAATATGAAGGATTTAATTAAATAAATGATTTTATTTAATTTTGTGGAAGAATGTGAATCAGATAAATAAATTGGTTTATTTATTTATTGATAGAGGAATTAGATTGAAATAAATATTAGAAATATTTATTTAGACAGAGTCGTGCCATTTTTAGGTGTATACACTTGTGTTGCCTGAAGTCTTGAATTTCTGTCCTCTTTTTGGGTCTGAAATTGAAATTGAATTGTGTGGATTGATTCATGTGAGAATCAGGGATGGATTTGATGGATGTTAAAAAATTAGAATCTGGTAATAAGTTTGATAATTGATTAATTTATGTCCTCTTGTTTTGATTGCTTGTTTGGTGAGCCTTACACCTTTGATTGTGGTTGATGTTGCAAGTATGTGCAGTCGGTGTTGTCATTGATGTCAACAAGCTTGTGTTTTCATTGGTTTCAATTGTGTCATCTGTATGAGTAAGAAATGGTGCAAGAGTATGAGTAGTAAGTGTTGAGCGGATACTATCTCTGATGATGAGGTTGTTGCAATGGTATGAGCTATTTGGTTGAGTTTCTTTGCTAAAGATGATTTGGTTGCTCTGAAGAGGTACTGAAGGTGTTAAGAATATGTTTCTGTTGATTGGTTTCCAAGTGCTTTTGATAAAAATTGATTTATAAAAGAAACAATGTGTTGAAATGGCATTTTGGTTTACAGAGTAGTGTTCTAGTTTTGCTCCATATTTCCTCTATGTTGAAGATCTATCTTTGCGGTTTGGATATGTTATTAAGAGATGTTTAGATATGTTACATTCTAAATTTGGTATTCTTGTTTGTTGTGTAGAGGAAGTTGTGTTCACCAGTGTGTGGACTATGTTTCTGAAGGTTTGTAGAGGTGTTTGGGAGAAATGTCTTTGCTCCACATTTCTCTGCAATATGGTTTCAGGTCTTGTGGTTTTGGATGTGTGCTTATAAGGTTCATATCTTTCTTCTATTGAAGGTTTTCATGGTTTGGTGCTCCAGAAGTTGATTTCTAGAGATACGGTGCATGACAGAGATAGCTAAGCATACTAGATAAACAAGGTAAGGTTGTGCGGCAGGTGAAAGTTGTTGCAGAGGAATTTGTTGAATTTCAAGATGTTTCAGGATGTTCATGGAATAATCTAGATTATGTTAAGCTTGGTTTGTGGTCTGCAAGATTGTATTTTGTCTTGAGGAAGTGTGTACTTAAAAGTTCATTGTGTTAACACAGGTTCGACTGACCTTGGGTGTTTACACTAATTGCAGAGTTGCTTTGGTGATTGTGAAAGCGTGAAGTGGCATGCTTGGATGAATTTAGGTTTGAGCTAAGCTGTGTTGTGGTCTTCCTTCATTCCTTTCCATCGTAGGAATGTTTAGGTCCATACCTAATTTGAATTTTCTGGGTAAAGGTGACTTGCCGACCTTGGAGAATGTGTTCAAGGTTGAAGATGGTATAATAAGTGTCAAGGGATCGCGATTGAGTGTGCGTGCAATGAATAATGTGAATAACAATGTGGTTAAATGTGTGGTGCAGTACAAGATTTCATTTGTTAGATTACTGGATGTAGGGTCTAGAATTCTTTAGTGTGACTGCGGATGTGTTGATGGTGTTGCGGTGGAATTCTCTATTGCATTGAGATAGTTTTCTCCTTGTAAAAATCTTCTCTATCTTCTTCTCTATTTTGGCAGTTAGCCTTTCTTTTGGGAAGTGAGCCCTTCTGGTAGTGAGCCTATTGTTTTTCGATGTTGATACTACTTTATATTGTGAGCTAATCCTCACTGTGGTTTTTCCTGTAAATCTGGTCTTCTCTTATGTTTGTTGTTAAGTTGATTTAGTTTATGTTATTTGTTTTTATGCTTAATCATCATAACATTTTAAGGGTTAATTGAAATGATGTGGATCTAAATGTGTTTGAGGGTTTTGGAATTATAAGTTACAACACATTCAACAATTGGTATCAGAGCCAAGTTCCTTGGAAGAGAGCTTAACCACTTGAGGTAGGTCTGGGATGGCGCACAAGAAGGATGTTCCTTTGTTTGATGGAACAGATTATGCATTTTGGAAAATAAGGATGGAAGGTTATCTGATCTCTCTTGGATATGAGATCTAGAAGGTTGTTGAGACTGAATACACTAAATTGGAAAATGGTGCAAGTATTGCAAATGAGATCAATGCCTATGAAACCAATGGTAAAGCGAGGTATGCTCTTTTAAGTGGTATTAATAATTCTAAGTTGGTGAAAGTTATGAGTCTAAAAACTACTAATGAAATCTAGAAAATGTTAAAAAGTATTTATGAAGGAGATGATAAGGTCAAGAAAGATAAAATGCAGAGTTTGAAGCTCATGTTTGAGACCATGCAGATGTCTAAAGATAAAAACATTACAAGCTACTTATAGAAGTTGGATGAAGTTGTTAATGGCATCAAAGGACTTGGTGGAGATGTGGATGAAAAAGAATTGGTATTGAAGGTACTCAGGACTCTTCCTAAATCTTATAGTCATAAAGTTTCTGCTATTGAAGAATTACAAAATCTGAATCAGTTTACCAAAGATCAGTTGCTTGGTACCTTAACTGCTTTTGAAATAAGGGAATTTGGTACAAGTAGTGCAAAGGATGAGATTGCCTTTAAGGATGACAAATCTGAGAAGATTGTGGAATCAGATCAAGACAATTCTAATGATGTGGAAGCTGACTTTGTGAGAAAAATAAAATTGGGTATTGGTAAGTACAATGGTAAGTTGCCTTTCAAGTGTTTCAGTTGTGGCAAGATTGGTCATTATGCTTCAAGATGTCTAGAAAGAATTTGAGAAGTAAGAATAGGGAAAACAAGAGTAGAGTGCCTAAAAAGAGCTACTATGTTAGAAAAGATGCAAGTATATCTGATGATGAATCTGATTATGAAAATGATGAGGATAATGAATGTCTGTTCATATATTTAAAAGATGATGTTGTTTCTACTAACTCTGAGAAATGTGTGAAGGAAAAGGCTTCGGAGGAAAGTCTTAATACTGAAGGTACTTTGATATCTACTTTTCATAACAGATAGGAAAAGAACTATTGGGTTATTGACAGTTGATGCTCAAATCATATGACCGGTGATAAAAGTAAGTTTGTTAAACTTGAAAAATATGATGGAGGACTAGTTAGATTTGGTGATGATACAACTGCTAAGATATGTGGAAGAGGCTCAATTAGTTTTGATGGAAAGAATAATATTGTTTATGTTCTTTATGTTAAGGGCTTAAAGCATAACCTCTTGAGTGTTGGACAAATGTGCAGCAAAGGATACAATCTTGTGTTTCAGGATGGTGACTGTGAGATCAGAAAAGACTCCAAAATTGTGATTTTTGTTGGAAAGAGGATAGATGGAAATGTTTATCAGCTCAAAGGTGGCGATGGTTATTGCTTCATGACTCAGATAAGTGAAATTTGTCTATGACATAGGAGATTGTGTCACATCAAATTTTATAACCTAGTAAGCATAAGCTCAGTTCAAGATGTGAGAGATCTACCAAAGATTACAAAGCCTATCAATGCTATTTGTAAGGAATGTCAAATTGGAAAGCAAGCAAGAAGTAGTTTCAAATTCAAGGATCAATCTTCTATCAGATTGTTGGAATTGGTGCTATGGTCCTACCAAGGTAAGGAGTTTTCAAGGTGACAAGTATTTCATGCTATTGATTGATGATTATTCTAGGATGACATGGGTTACTTTTCTCAAAGAAAAATCTGAAGCCCTAGATAAGTTCAAATCATTCAAAGTCATGGTTGAGAATGAAATGGATATGATAATTAAATGTTCGAGGTCTGACAGAGGTGGAGAGTTCACCTCCAATGAGTTTAACATGTTTTGTGAGAATCATGGAATAAAGAGGCACTTATTTGCCCTTAGGACTCCTCAGTAGAATGGAGTGGTTGAAAGGAAGAATAGGACTATTCAAGAAGCTGTAAGGACAATGATAAAAGAAGCAAACCTACCAGAGGTCTATTGGAGAGAAGCAATTCATACTACTGTTTATATACTAAACAAAGTGCAGGCAAGAGCAAACAGTACAAAGACTCCTTATGAGTTATGGTATGGAAGGAATCCTACTGCCAAGTATTTCAGAGTGTTTGGAAGCAAATGTTATATCATAAGGGATGAAGAAAATCTAGGAAAATTTGATGCAAGGTTTGATGAAGGTATCTTCCAGGGTATTCCACTAAAAGAAAATCTTACCGATGCTACAACAAGAGGCTAATAAGGATTATTGAGAGTGCAAATGTCAAAGTTGATGGAGATCTATAGAAGAATTCAGAAGTGAATGAATATGAATTAGATGAATGTTCTTGTGGAGAAGAAGAAAATGTTAAGGAAAAGGAAGTGTAGGTTGAAGAGGAAGAAGCTCCAGAAATGACTCCTAAAACTCCCAAGTATGTGCAGAGACATCATTTTGAAGATCAAATCATTGGTGACAAGAAAAAAGGTGTGCTAACAAGAAGGAAAGATGTTGAAGAATAGGTAAATCTATGTTTAATCTCTAAAGTTGAACCTAAGACAGTAATTGAATGATGCAAGGATTGTTGCAAGTATGTTCTAACCGATGTTGTCATTGATGTCAAAATGCTCATATTGTCATTGGTGTCAACTATGTCTTCTAATATTGTTGATTGTTGCTTGATTGACTTGTCATGCTAAAGTGATTTGAATGCCTTATAGAAGTGCTGATGATGTTGGTATAGTGCTCCTACTGCTGAGTTTCCAAGTACTTTTGAGAAAATTTGCTCTCCAGAGGAAATAATGTGTTTCAGAGTATTCTAGCTTGCAGGATACTGTCTAAGTTTTTGCTTTGCATTTCTTCTGTGTTGAAGACAAAAGTATGAGATTTGGATATGTTTTAGAGAAGTGTTTAAAGATGCTAAATCCAGAATTTGATGGTCCAGATTGCTATGCAGTGGAAGTTATGTTCACTGGTTTGAGGATTGTATTTGACAATTGCTGGGTTGTGCAGATGTGTCTAGGAGAAAGTATTTTGCTCTACATTGCTCTGTAGAGTTGTTTCAGGTGGTGTGGTTCTAGACATATATTTATAAGGTCCTTATCTATCTTCATTCCAAAGGATTTGTGATTTGGTTCTCTAGAAAGCAAGTTATTGAATAGCAGAGCTTAGCAGTGTTGATTGTTGTAGCTAGATTTGTTGGATCCCAGGTGATTTTATGTTGTTCACGGATGTCTCTAGATCATGTTGAAGGCTTGTTCTTGGTCTGCAAGTTATGATTGTGTTCTTGGAAGCGTGTGCCTAAAGATCCTAGTTTTAACACAAGTTTTGGCCGACCTGGTTGTTTACACTCTTTACATATGTGCTTCGTGGATTGTGGAAGCGTGTTGAAGTGTGTGAAGGTGTATTTGGGTCCAAACTAAGCTATGAAATATTCTACCTTCATTCCTTTGCTTCACAAGATTGTTTAGGTCCATACCTAATTTGAATTGTGTATGTTTGCCGACCTTGGAGACTATTCTAAAGGTTGTAGAATGTGTTGCCAACCTTGATGTATATTCCAAGGTTGATGATTGATATAAATAAGTGAAAAGGATTCATGTATAGTAGTGAGAGTGAGAAGATGAGAGTATTTGTATTGTGAGGCAATAAAGGTGATATGTATTGTGCTTCATTGGAATTGAACTCAAGCATGTGGTAGATGCTATCATATAAGTTCATGGCAGTGAGCCACCTCTTTTGGTAGTGAGTCTCTTTGTAATTTGGTATTGATACTACTTTATATTGTGAGCTAATACTCACCGTGCTTTTTCCCTTTTAGGGTTTTCCACGTAAAAATCTGGTGTTCTCTTGTGCATGGTGTTGATGTGATTAAGTTTCTGTTATCTATTTTTCATGTTTAATCTTCATAACAGAATTAGGGTTTAAGTAAATTGATGTGGATGTGATTATGTTTGTGAAGGCTTAAAGTTTTTGATACAATTGATTCACCCCCCTCTTAGTTGTCTTGTGCATTCAAGAATTGGTATCAGAGCGAGGGGTCCTTGGAAGAAAGCCTAACAACTTAAGGTAGATCTGGGATGGTGCACAAGAAAGACATTCCTCAGTTTTATGGAACTGACTATGCCTTATAGAAGGTACAAATGCAAAGTTATCTTGTTTCTCTTGGTTATAATGTGTGGAAAATGGTTGAACATAAATACACTATACCTAAAGATGATCCAGAGACTGCAAGTGAGATAAGGGATTATGAGACAAATGGCAAGGCTAGAAATGCCTTACTGAATGCTCTATCTAATACTAAAATGGTGAAAGTGTTGGATCTAGAAACTGCTCATGAGATTTGGGAAAAATTGAAGAGTATCTATGAAGGTGACAAATCTGTTAAGAAAGGCAAGATGCAGAACTTAAAGTCTAGATATGAAACTATGCAGATGTCTGAAGATGGGAACATAACAAGCTATATGCAGAAGATTGATGAAGTTGTCAATGGCATCAAAGGTCTTCGTGGAACTCTAACTGATGAAGAAGTTGTGAATAAAATACTCAGAACACTTCCCAAATCTTATAGTCATAAAGTATTTGCCATTGAAGAATTGCTAGATACAGGCAAGCTTTCAAAAGATCAATTGCTTGAAAAATTGACTACCTTTGAGATGAGAGAATTTGGCACTACTGAAGGTCCTATGAAAGTTGAGACTGCTTTTAAGGCTAAATCAGAAAAGTCTGTTAGATTAGATAACTATGTTGTGGAATCAGATGAGGAAGACTTTGATGAGATTGAGGCAAACTTTGTAAATAGAATGAAAAAGGGAACTGGAAAGTTTAGAGGTAAGTTACCATTCAAATGTTTCAGTTGTGGTAAGATTGGCCATTATGCTTCAAGATGTCCTGATAGAACTTTGAAGATCAAGAACAAAGAAGGTAGAGGTAAGATGGTAAGGAAAAGTTACTATGTTAAATATGATGAAGGTGTAACTGATGATGAATTTGATTTTCAAGATGGTAATGCTAGTGAATGCTTGTTTATTGCTATAAAAGAAGAACCTATTTTTGCTATCCTTGCAAGCCATGTGAAGGAAAGAAGTCCAGAAGAAGAGAAAGAGATGTCTACATTTCATGCTAGAAAGGAAAAGGATGAATGGCTCATTGACAATGGATGTTCAAATCACATGGTAGGAGATAAGAGTAAGTTTGTCAAATTGGAAAAGCATGATGGAGGACTAGTTAGATTTGGTGATGATGTAGCTGGTAAGATTTGTGGAAAAGGGTCAATTACTTTTGATGGCAAGCATAATACAGATGATGTTCTTTATGTCAAAGGCTTAAAGAATAATATTTAAAGTGTTGGACATATGTACAACAAGGGATACAAACTGTTGTGTAAGGACAATGGATGTGAGATAAGGAAAAGCCTTAGAACAATAAATGCTGCTGGTAAGAAGACTCATGGTAATGTTTATCATTTGAAAGGTACTGACAATTGTTGTTTGTTGTCTCAGACAAATGAAAGCTAGTTATGACATAGGAGAATGTGTCATATTAACTTTGATAATCTAGTAATAATAAGCTCAATTCAATCTATAAGAGACCTGCCTAAGATTGTGAAGCCTGCTAATGCCATTTGCAAAGAATGTCAATTTGGGAAGCAAACAAAGACAAGTTTCAAGAGCAAAGAGCAAACCTCTACCGACCTGTTGGAGTTGGTCCATATAGACTTATGTGGTCCTACAAGAATAAGAAGTCTACAAGGTGACATGTACTTCATGCTACTTATTGATGATTATTCAAGAATGACTTGTGTTACTTTTCTTAGAGAAAAATCAGAAGCTCTAGACAAGTTTAAGGCATTTAAAGTAATGGTTGAAAATGAAATGGATTTGAGAGTCAAGTGTCTGAGATCTGAAAGAGGTGGCGAGTTTACTTCAAATGAATTCAATGCTTTTTGTGAAGAACATGGGATAAAGAGACAATTGTCTACCCCCAGAACTCCCCAACAAAATGGAGTAGTTGAAAGGAAGAATAGAATAGTTCAAGAAGTTGCTAGAACAATGATCAAAGAAGCTGATCTTCTAGAAGTATATTGAAAGAAGTTATTCATACTACTGTCTACATTCAGAACAAAGTTCAAGTCAAAGCAAATGGAACAAAGACACCTTATGAGCTGTGGTATGGAAGAACTCCTACTGTCAAGTATTTCAAGGTATTTGGAATTAAATGCTATATTAGAAGAGATGAAGAGCTAGGAAAGTTTGATGCTAGATGTGATGAAGGCATATTCCTTGGGTACTCTACTAAGAGAAACGCCTCCTAGTGCTACAACAAAAGGTTGAGGAAGATTATTGAAAGTGCAAATGTAAAGGTAGATGAAGATATTTAGAAAAACTTAGAGCCTAATGGATATGAGTCAGATGAGTCTGCTGATATAGAAGTAGTTGAAGAAGTCAAAGACAAGGACGTTCAGATTGATGAAGAAGAAGTTCTAGAAAGAATTCCTAAAATCCCTAAGTATGTGCAAAAGAATCACTCAGAGGATCAAATCATTAGTGACAAAAACAAAGGAGTTCTAACAAGAAGAAAAGTTGCAAAAGAATAGGTAAATCTCTGTTTAATTTCAAAAGTTGAACCTAAGACTGTCTCTGAAGCATGTGAAGATGAACATCGGGTCAAGGCAATGGAAGAAGAATTGATGCAGATTGAAAATAACAAGACTTGGGAACTTGTCCCTAGGCCTGCAGATAAGAATGTGATTGGAACAAAGTGGGTTTTCAGGAATAAGTTGAATGAGAATGGAGAAGTGATAAGAAACAAAGCTAGACTTGTATGCAAAGGCTACTCACAAGTGGAAGGAATAGACTATGAGGAAAATTTTGGTCCAGTGGCAAGACTGGAATCTATTAGGTTGTTTCTAGCTTATGCAACACATAAAGATTTCAAGGTATATCAAATGGACGTTAAGTCTACTTTTCTGAATGGTGAGTTGGAAGAAGAAGTATATATAGAACAACCAGATGGATTTCAGTTAGTAGACAAACTAGACATGGTATGCAGATTGAAGAAGACATTGTATGGATTGAAGCAAGCTCCCAGAGCTTGGTATGCCAGATTGGATAGGTACTTATTGCAGTAGGGATTCAGTAAAGGGTCTGCAGACCGTAATTTGTATATCAAGGTAAGCAAAGATCAAATTCTAATTATTGAGGTCTATGTAGATGCTATAATCTTTGGTGGAAATGAAGGTGTGTGTAAGAACTTTGTAGATGAGATGCAAAAAGAATTTGAGATGTCAATGTGTGGTGAGATGAACTTCTCTCTTGGACTGCAAATTAATGAGAGAGATAAGGGTATTTTCATTTCACAATCAAAGTATGTCAAGGAGTTGTTGAAGAAGTTTGGTATGGAAGAATCTAAACCATTTTGTCCTCCCATGACAACTGGTTGCAAGATGAGCAAAGATGATGAATCCCCTAAGGCTGATCAAAGAAAATATAGATCAATGATTGGAGGAATACTATACCTAACTGATACCATATCAGATATCATGCATGCAGTCTATCTTGTGGCAAGATTTCAAGCAGATCCTAGAGAGTCACATGTCATGGCATTAAAGAGAATATTCATGTATTTGAGGGACACTCTAGATCATGGTTTGTGGTATCCTAAGAACAATGAATTCAACCTAAGTGCCTACACAGATGCAAATTAGGTCAGATGTGTAGATGACAGGAAAAGTACAAGTGGTGGTGTGTTCTTTCTTGGAGACAGAGTTGTGTAATGGCAAAGCAAGAAGCAAGATTCAGTATCCTTATCTACTACAGAGGTAGAGTACATTGCAGCAACATCATGTTGTACACAAGTGCTATGGATGAGACAAACTCTAAAGGATATCAAAGTTGAGTATGAGGATCCAATTCCTATTTTCTATGATAATACTAGTGCCATTGACATTTCAAAGAACCCAGTGATGCATTCAAGGGAAAAACATATTTCTATCAGGTATCACTTTCTGAGAGAGAAGGTTACAGAGAAATAAGTGAAGGTTGAGTATGTGCCTCAAAAAGATTAGATTGTTGACATATTCACCAAGGCCCTTCCTAAGGATACATTTGAGTATCTCCAGGAAACGTTAGGGGTTATTGCCCCTCCTTTGTTAATCTATATGCATAAGGAAGTGCATCAATCCAGTATGTTTCAAGAGTCATTCTTTTGTGGACTGATGATGGAGGCTACCTCTTAGGGGGAGAAGGTAGTGGCATTGAAGAGAGTTGCATTCAGGGCGAGGTATTTAGAGCAGCTAAGAATAGTGCAAGTATGTGCAACATCATATTCAGGGGGAGAAAGATTGAAGAAGGTGTGTCACCCTTTGCCATTGATGTCAAAGGGGAAGAGAGTTCATGTGAAAAACAAAGAGAGAGTAAGATGTATAAAAGAAAGGAGGAGAATGAGATTAGTACAAAATTGTGTCATGATGTTTTTTCACATCATATGTTTCCATCAACGACAAAGGGGGAGATTGTTGCAAGTATGTGCTAATTGATGTTGTCATTGATGTCAACATGCTTGTGTTGTCATTGGTGTCAACTGTATCTTCTGATATTGCTAATTATTTATTGATTGAGTTGTCATGTTAAGTGATTTGAATGCCTTATAGAAGTGCTGATGATGTTGGTATAGTTCTCCTGTTGCTGAGTTTCCAAGTGCTTTTGAGAAAATTTGCTCTCCAGAGGAAACAATGTGTTGCAGAGTATTCTAGCTTGCAAGATACTATCTAAGTTTTTTCTCCGCATTTATTCTGTGTTGAAGACCAGAGTATAAGATTTGGATATGTTTTAGAGAAGTCTTTGAAGATGATAAATCTAGAATTTGATGGTCCGAATCACTATGCAGTGGAAGTTATGTTCACCAATTTGAAGACTATATTTGACAGAGTTTCTGGGTTGTGCAGAGGTGTCTGGGAGAAAGTATTTTACTCCACATTGCTCTACAGAGTCGTTTCAGGTGGTGCAGTTCTGGACATATGTTTATAAGGTCCTTAGCTATCTTCATTCTATTGAAATTAGGGCAGACAACTGAGAGGGGGGTGAATCAGTTGTCTCAAAACTTTTATCTTTTGTTGCACTTAATCTTCTTTCTACTTTTTAACAGATTAATGATATAACCATGAAAGCATGAATCGACAATACATGAGCAGAAACGTAATCAACACATATAACACCAGGATTTTTATGTGGAAACTTGGTTAAGGGAAAAACCATGGTGGGGGTTAACCCACAAGAATTTATAGTCTGTTAAAAGTATTACAAATGGCAAGGTACATGCCTTCGGGTGCACTGCCCAGAGCTCACTGCTCAAAGGAGGCTCACTGCATACAAAATTGATTACAAGAGTTCACTAAAATGTTTGAACTAAAGAATATCATCTGACTATGCAAAATAACAGTTCCAGTTAAGCTTAGTACATTGACTTTACACACTTCATCTTTCTCTACCCTGCTTTACTATTCTGCCATGATCTGGAGCTTAGATCTCCTTGCTTCACACTTGATATTTCTATACTTCACACTTATCCCTTCATATTCACACTCTCTCATTCCAAAATGTTCAAATCCATCAATCATATATATCTGCTACATGAAATTACATCAACTGCATTTGACCTTAAGAAAACTTGGAAACTATTTCAAGAACATTGTTTTATCGGTTGAATCCATGCACAAACATCAGTGCAGACTAAGACTTATGTATCTAGATTGCCTCACATGTCAGCCAATACCACTAGATCTCATAAATTACTCAACCAACCACTTCTCTTCATTCGCACGAGGATCAAACACCTAGTCGGCCTGTTCTTCACCAGACTGAACTGTCTAACCAAAACCTAATACTCAAATGCTTGTAACTTACAATCCCTTCATCACTAGAGGCTAAAATCTTGGATTTAGGTAGCCCTAACATCTCCTAACATTCCCTCATATCCGCAACTCAATATGATTACCTGTGGAGAAATGCGGATCAAAATGCTGAATCCTGTCATTTGCTCTGTTCCTGTCTATTTGAACTTAGACAAATCTGCAGTTTGACTTCCAGTATGATCCACTGATACAATGTAGATGTGTAAGATAGATTTAGTTGCTATCAATGACAACACCTGACATGCCTAGCAGTGTCTCTTACCAATAATCTCCCCCTTTGGCATTGATGGCAACTCTTAGTGAAAAATGACTAAGTGTTAGAACAACTCCCCCTTTCTATGTACACTTGTGATTTCCAATGCTCCCCCTTAGCTAAATTCCTCATTTTTTACTTCTTTTCACTCACTTTGACATCAATGGCAAAGGTTGAGGTCCGGATCCAAAAATTCACCCAAAACTCTATACATACTTTCGTATATGTACAAATAATCCTTATGTTTTATCTACATAAACTTAAACACATCACCAAAAATGTTCTTCAACTGTACCAACTCACTGTCCCAAATTTTCTTCATGCCATCCAAAACTGAAATATGATCACTGAATAAGAATGCCTGTGACTCTACCTTTGGCAGATCAGTGGGATCACTTGTCAGAGCAGTAGCTTGAGCTTCTATCAATGCATTGAACATTGTTTCTAACTTAGGGAGAATCAATCCCCAGAGTTCACACATCCTTGCCACAATTTTTTCTTTTTATTTCACAAATTTCTTTATTTCATCAATCAAGTTAACTACTTGACATTCTTGACTTGCTGTAGATAATGTTAAAGGATTAAAGGATTGAGATACATTTGACAATTTTTTCTTAGACTCCTTTATTTTCTTCTCAATGTCTTCTACAACTTTTGACCAAGATAGACATAATTTGTACACATCTCATCCTTCAGTGAGGGCATTTTGTATACTCTTTACACTAGTATCCAACATAATTCTATCATTGGCAATTATTCTTTTTAGTTCACTAAATATTTTATCATTAAATTCATTCCAGACTTTGACTTCTGCTGACTTTTCAAAGGACTCAAAGTGAGTACTTACAGAGTTTATCAGACTCTTCAACTGACCAGAGGGGGATGCTGATGAATCCTTTTGAAATGTAGGCATGATTTTCTCCAAAATACCAGATGCAAGATCAAGCAACTCACTATCTTCTATATGAAACTTCAAAATTTCTTCTCTAGCCTTGGCTTGTGCAAAAGAGGCCAACTTCATCTTTTGTACTAGTGACAACGTCAAAATTGATTGGACCTTGTATTATATCTAGATCTTTTGCAACTTGTTTATCTTTCTCAAAAATTTCTTTCACTGCTTCTGTAGTGTCTCTTGCCCAATATGATGTTTCAGTTTTGTGCTCATTAGGGCCTATATCTTCTTCCTTTCTAGAGTCAACCACCTTGTCTTGCTTATCATTTTCATTCTTTTTCTCTGCTTCTGCTCTCTCTTCATCATCAACAATGTCTTTTGCATTCTTTTCTGGAGGATTTTGTGTATCCTCAGCAACAACATCATCATTATTTTTATCAAGCTCCTCAATGTCCAGAATAGAGGAATCAATTCCATCATTAGTTTCTCCTTCTTGACCTTCCTTGTCCTCAACCTCTTCTTCTTTCTACTCCTTATTCTTCTCAAAATCACCTTTAGTAGGATCATTTATTTCCATATTCATTTCTACATTTGCCTCACAGGATTGGTCTGGAGAAATTTGAGTATCTTTCTACATTAACTTCTTTTACCATCTCTTCATCTTCTTTATTTGATATTTCCTTTTCTGGAACAATGAAGTCATCTACCTTAACTTGCTGCTCATTTTCTTTCAACTCTTCTTCATTTGGAAGGGATGTATCAGCATTAGGTTCCTCAGTAACCACATAAAACTTATTCTTGTCTAGGGTTTTCCTCAGAATTTTCTCTGTTTCTTTGACTACTTCATCAATGTCTCCAAGCATTAGTTTATTCATCCTGATTTTGCTTCTGAATTCATCTTTAACTTCTTTGAAGATTTTATTGGCTTCTTTCTTAGAGATTACCAGACATAAACTAGACAATACATGTTCTCTTAGCTCCAAATCCTTTGCTTTGACAACTTCTTTTCTCATCTCCAGAATGTCACTTAGACTCTTAGGGATTTCAGATAAAATTTCCACAAGTGCTCTGTTGAATGTGTTCAAGTACTTAATAGTAGCATCCTCCAAAATTCTTTTGTTGGCTTTATCAAAGTTGTCATAATATTTTTTTATGGGCTTCAAATTCCCATGAATAGTTATTGTATTCACAATATTTTCAACTGATAGGGTAGATTTTTCAGTCTTTAGTCTTTTGCTTACCCTTACACTTTCGAAGGGCTTGTCTTAGGCAACCCTTAATGCTTCTGCTTTCTTTGACTTTGTGCTTCTAGAGGGCTTCTCTTTAGATACTTTAACAACCTTAGTGCTTGAGGCCTTCAGCTCTTTAACCTCATCATCTGAATGAGTATTTTCTTCATCCTTCTTCTCCACACTGACATATGAACTTTTGGCCATTACTTTAGTTCTTTTTCCTTCCTTACCGGTAGGTTTTTCTTTGAATTTCTCTACACCGGAGGTTGTACCAAAACTCCTAGTAGTCCTTGCTTTAGAAGTGGATTCCACCGGAACACTTTCCTGTTCTCTGTCCTACTTCTCCTTCTCAAATTTCTCTATCCTTTCCCTATTTTGTCTCATAGCTTATTTAGTTATGCCAATGCTTTCTACATACATTTCAACTTGCCTTTGAATCTTTCTCTTAGATTCAGGTTTCTAGAGCTCAACATGCAGTTTCACACTAAGTTCAGCATACGTACCAAATCTCTCAACAGAGGTATCTTTTGGTTTGCTCAGAAGGTGTTGAGCATACATCTCCAGTAATTGTCCATCAACTTCATACCCCATGGGCATGATCCATACAGTCCTTGGTTCAACTGCTTCCATCAAGCATTGATCTGTTTCCACCATGAAACAAATTATATCCTTGTACTTTTCTACCACAGAAGTAGGGATTCTTTCTCTTGATTGCATCATACTCTAAAAATTCTTGAAGTATCCCCAAAGAGCTATCCTTTGGGCATTGGAGTCACCTACACTGTACAAGTATTCTCTGATTTGTATGGCAACATGCTTATCACTAGTCCAACACATGCTTTTCTTGTCGGGTAGCTCATTCATGAAATAGAAGAACAAACACATTACTAATGTACCGTACTTAAATGTATTCTTCTTGTCCTTTTTGATCTTGTTTAGGTTCTCCGTTAACTAGTTTTGTAGCAGCTCACACAGGTCATAGTCAACATTTTCTCTTATACAAAGTTTTCCCTGCTGGAGTGGTATATCTTATACCCAATCACCATAGAGGCAAATTTGACATCCAGATCAGTTATATCATTTATTGTGATTGCCCTCTTATCAAATTTTGATCCGGTAGCTTTAGTCACAGTCTGATTCTTCACTAATTTTAACATTGGCAGTCCACCAGACAAATTCAATCCTGTTACAGCCTGGATAGCATCCTTGGTGATCTTGAAGGGTTTCATCAACCACATGAATTCATCATGCATGCAACTCAGTACATACTGGACCCATTCATCTTCACTGAAGGATGGGAACCCAATAACTTGAATGAGATGTTTGACTTGCAACACTTTATACTCAAGTTTAAGACCATGAATCTTATCCCTCAGATGATTCTTGAACAAATATACTAACTTTGAATCCCCAAACTCATCTATACTAGCATGAATATAAGCCCTAATATCTTCAACGTGCAACACACCATGCAGAACATTTGAAAAGGCACCTAAAGGATCAACCTCTATTGATTTGTGTGGATTCTTTTTGAATTTAGGTCAGGGCCTTTCAGTGATGTCAACAACCAATGGAGTAGCCATATCCAAAGATTACAAATTTAGAGAGTTTTTCAGAGAATACCTTGTTTCGCTGGTTAGGGTTAGCTGTCGAATTCACTTTTCTCACTTCAAGTCTTTGAAATCTCAGCTCAGGCACTCTTCTTGTTTTCTTCAAATGCAAAGTGATTCAAATGTTGAGTAAATGACCTTTTATGCTCCTCAAAACCTAATTCTCCATTGTAATAAATGTTCTGCCCTAATACATCTAGTTACACTATTTCTTCATACAGTCAATCTTTAATTTCTCTGCAATCAATCACATTAGCTCCTTTTCTTCCAGAATTTGCTTTAGTAGTTCTGCAATAGGCTTCTTTATCTTCCTTCATCATGCAAAATTTAGGCACCTACTTACTGGCAAGGAGAATTAGATTTTCAATACAACTCCCCTAAGCCAAAGCTCCTGATTCAATTCCTGGAGGAATTATCAGCACTAGATTCTGGTGTGGGCCCATCACTGTCATTCATTACACTTTTCTTCACCCATGTTTTGTTCATTTCATTCTAGATCTCATTCACATCTACTTTGCCCTTGCCTTTGTCCAACTTCTGCTCTATTTTTCCTTTGCCTTCCTGTGAGTTCTTCCTTTTGCTTCTGCAAAATTTAGCAATATGTTCAGATTTGTTGCAGTTGAAACACACAATCTTATTTTTCTAACAATTACATGTTGGAGTAGGTTTAGATCTACATTGCATTGCAATATGTCCAAACGTATTGCAAGTAAAATATCTTCCATTGAACACTTGTTTGTTCTTAGGAGGATTCCTTGATCCATTTTTGCATTCATCAGCCTTATGACCTATCATTTTGCAATTAAAGCATTGACTGGAGAAAGATGATGCATTTTGATTCACTTTACTTCTGTATCAATTAGGTCTATGACCATACTTATTGCATTTGAAATAATTGCCATTGAAAGATGGATACCTTTGAGCATTAGGCTATCTTACCAGAGGTCTTCTAAGATTCCTTCTTTGATTTCTTGCTTCAGGATTTATTTGACCGGATCTAGAGCTTTCATCTTTCTCAAATCCCAGACCATGTTTATCATCTACCTTCTTCTAACTCTTAAGCAGTACCTCAAGTTTGGCTGAGCTTATCTTGAATTTCTCTTTATATTCATTTGAAACTTCTAGGTCATGTTTGAGAATGACAATTTGTCTTTCAAGTTGATCCTCATTATCCCTAGTTTCTTGTAGATCAGATTCTAGATGACCAATTATTATGTCTAATCTGCAACACTCTTTAGTTCTTTCTTTCAGAGATTGATTCAATTTTTCCTCAATCTTGTTTCTTTCTTCAATTTCCTTGGTTAGCCTCATCACCCCCGATTCCATCTCATGTTTTAGGACAACTTCAATTTGCTAGCTTCTCACATTCCTTTGTCTTCTCCTTCAGGGCCTCATCCATGTCATTGTCTTCATTCTGATTTGCTAGCTGATGAAGTAGTTCCTTTCTCTTTTCATTAGATTTGCTCAGTTGTCCTTTTAAGTTTTCAATGTGAAGTAGTTCCTTTCTCTTTTCATTAGATTTGCTCAGTTGTCCTTTTAAGTTTTCAATGAAATCTTCAGCATCTTTAAGGTTCTCTTGTAGATCTCTGATTTCTACTCTGGACATGTCAAGATCATCTAAGGCTACTTGAAGTTATTGATTGATACCATCAGAGTGCTTGAATAAACCCATTGAAAACACCTTCCCAGATCTTCCTTAGGCTATTAAACTTCTTCTAAGGAACCTCGCTTTGATACCAATTGTTGAAATTATGGTAGAGAACTGAGAGGGGGGATGAATTAGTTGTCTCAAAACTTTTATCTTTTGTTGCACTTAATCTTCTTTCTACTTATTAACAAATTAATGATATAACCATGAAAGCATGAATCAATAATACATGAGCAGAAACATAATCAACACACATAAAACTAGGATTTTTATGTGGAAACCCGGTTAAGGGAAAAACCATGGTGGGGGTTAACCCACAAAATTTATACTCTGTTAAAAGTATTACAAATGGGAAGGCACATGCCTTCAGGCGCACTGCCTAGAGCTCACTGCTCAAAGGAGGCTCACTGCCTATAAAATTGATTACAAGAGTTCACTAAAATGTTTGAACTGAAGAATAGCATCTAACTATGCAAAATAATAGTTCTGATTAAGCTCAGTACACTAACTTTACACACTTCATCTTTCTCTACCCTAGTTTACTATTTTGCCATGATTTGGAGCTTAGATCTCCTTGCTTTGCACTTGATACTGCTGTACTTCACACTTATCCCTTCATATTCACAATCTCTCATTCCAAAATTCTTGAATCCATCAATCATATATATCCACTACATGAAATTACATCAACTGCAGTCAGCCTTAAGAAAACTTGGAAACTATTTCAAGTACACAATTCTGTCGGCTAAATCCATGCACAAGCATCAATGCGGACCAAGACTTATGTATCTAGGTTACCTCACATGTTAGCTAGTACCATTAGATCTCATAAATTACTCAACCAACCACTTCTCTTCATCTGCACGAGGATCAAACACCTAGTCAGCCTGTTCTTCATAGGATTGAACTGTCTAACCAAAACCTGATACTCAGATGCTTGTAACTTACAATCCCTTCATCACCGGAGGCTAAAATATTGGATTTAGGTACCCCTGAAATCTCCTAACATTCCCTCAGATCTGCAGCTCAATACGATTACCTGTGGAGAAATGCGGACCAAAATATTGAATCGTGTCATATGCTCTGTTCCTGTCTATTCAAACTTAGACAAATCTACAGTTTGACTTCCAGTATGATCCACTGATACAATGCAGCTGTGTAAGATAGATTTAGTTTCCATCAATGACAACACCTAACATGCCTAGCAGTATCTCTTTCCAACACATTCCAAAGGATTTGTGATTTGGTTCTCTAGAAAGTAAGTTATTGAGTAGCAAAGCTTAGTAGTGTTGATTGTGAGCAGTCTATGATCTGTTTTAAAGTAAGATTTGTTGTCTTCAAGTGAAACTTGTTGTATCTAGATTTGTTGGCTCCCAGATGATGTTATGTTGTTCGTGGATGTCTCCAGATCATGTTGAAGGCTTGTGCTTGGTTCACAAGTTATGATTGTGTTCTTGGAAGCGTGTGCCTAAAGATCCTAGTGTTAACACCAGTTTTGGCTGACCTGGTTGTTTACACTCTTTGCGGATGTGCTTCATGGATTGTGGAAGCATGTTGAAGTGTGTGAAGGTGTATTTGGGTCCAAACTAAGCTATGGAATATTCTACCTTCATTCCTTTGCTTCACAAGATTGTTTAGGTCCAGACGTAATTTGAATTGTGTATGTTTGCCGACCTTGGAGACTGTTCTAAAGGTTTTAGAATGTGTTTCTGACCTTGATGTATATTCCAAGGTTGATGATTGATATAAATAAGTGAAAAGGATTCATGTATAGTAGTGAGAGTGTGAAGATGCGAAGATGAAAGTATTTGTGTTGTGAGGCAACAAAGGTGATATGTATTATGCTTCATTAGAACTAAACTCAAGCATGTGGTAGATGCTATCGTATCAGTTCATAGTAGTGAGCCACCTCTTTTTGTAGTGAGTGACCTCTCTTGGCAGTGAGCCTATTGCAATGAGCATTCTTTTAGACAGTGAGCCCTTTGACAGTGATCCTCTTTGTAATTCAGTATTGATACTACTTTATATTGTCAGCTAATCCTCACCGTGGTTTTTTAATTTTAGGGTTTTCCACGTAAAAATATGGTGTTCTCTTGTACATTGTGTTGATGTGATTAAGTTTCTGCTATTTATTTTTCATGTTTAATCTTTATAACAGAATTAGGGTTTAAGTAAATTGATGTGGATGTGATTATGTTTGTGAAGGCTTAAAGTTTTTGATACAACTGATTCACCCCCCTCTTAGTTGTCTTGTGCATTCAACAAGGATGAGTATTTGATCAAAGCTATGGGAGAAGAACTAATGTAGATTGAGAAGAATGAGACTTTAGAAATTTTCCCAAGACCAACAAATAAAAATGTGATTGGAACTAAGTGGGTATTTTGGAACAAACTGAATGAGAATGGAGAAGTGGTTAGAAACAAGGCAAGGCTTGTATGTAAAGGTTACTCACAAGTAGAGGGAATAGACTATGAGGAAACCTATGCTCTGGTAGCAAGAATAGAGGCCATTAGGATGTTTTTGGCCTTTGCAACACATAAGGATTTCAAAGTATATCCAATGGATGTGAAGTCTACTTTCTTGAATGGTGAGTTGGAAGAAGAAGTATACATAGAACAATTAGATGGATTTCAGTTATCAGTTAAACCAGATATGGTTTGTAGGTTGAAGAAGCCACTATATGGACTAAAGCAAGACCCTAGAGCTTGGTATGCAATGTTAGACAGGTATTTAATCCAACAAGGATTCGATAAAGGTTCTACAGATAGCAATTTGTACATCTGATTGTGGAAGTGTATGTAGATGATATAATTTTTGGTGGAAATAAAGGTATGTGTAAGAGTTTTGTAGATGAAATGCATCAAGAATTTGAAATGTCAATGTGTGGTGAGATGAACTTCTTCCTTGGGCTACATATCAATCAGACAGATAGAGGTATTTTCATTTCACAATCAAAGTATGTCAAGGAGATGTTGAAGAAGTTTGGAATGGAAGATTCTAAACTAGTATGTACCCCTATGACAACTGGTTGCAAGCTGAGTAAGAATGATGAATCTCCTAAAGCTAATCAAAGCAGATATAGATCAATGATTGGAGGATTACTATATTTAACTGCTACTAGACTAGATATTATGCATGCAGTTTGTCTTGTGGCTAGATTTCAAGAAGATCCTAGAGAGTCACATGTTTTAGCAGTAAAGAGGATATTCAGATATTTAAAGGGCACTCTGAATCATGGCTTGTGGTATCCAAAGGATGATAAATTTGCTCTAAGTGCTTATATAGATGTAGATAGGGTTGGTTGTGTAGATGATAGGAAAAGTACTAGTGGTTGTGCATTCTTTCTTGGAGGTAGAGTGGTGTCATGGTTAAGTAAGAAGTAAGATTCATTATCTCTATCTACTGCATAGGCATAATACATTGCAACATCTTGCTGCACATATGTGTTGTGGATGAGACAAACCTTGAAGGATATCAGAGTTGTATATGATGAACCTATCCCTATCTTCTATGATAATACAAATGCTATTAACATTTCAAAGAATCCGGTAATGCACTCAAGGACAAAATATATATCAATCTGGTATCACTTTTTGAGAGAGAAGGTTGTAGAGAATGAATGAAGCTTGAGTATGTGCCTACAAAGGATCATGTTACTGATACATTCACCAAGGCTCTTCCTAAGGATACATTTGAGTATCTCTGAGAGAAGTTAGGGGTTATTGCCCCTCCTTTGAACTAGATGCATAAGGAGATGCATCAGTCTAGTGGATTTCAAGATTCATTCCTTATTCTAGACTGATGTTGGAGGCTACCTCTTAGGGGGAGCAGGTAGTGGTCATGATGATTTTGGCATTCAAGAGGAGTAAGTTCTAATGTCGATTGCTTCTAAGGGGGAGTATAATGAGCAGTAAAAGAAAAGGTGTGACAAAGTAGTGGTGAGCAAGTACAAGTATGAGATTGAGAAATAAAGTAATGAAGCTCTTTAGCATTAATGCCAAAGGGGGAGAGAGAGCAATGTGAAAAAGAAGAAAAAGAAGAAAATCAGTTGTCAAGAAGAGAGTAGCAAGCTGAGGGGGAGAGAAAGAGAAATGAACTGTTGGTATGAAGCATAGTATTGAGGATGTTGTGTTGATGGTTTTTCACATTATGTGTTGCCATCAATGACAAAGGGGGAGATTGTTGCAAGTATGTGCAGTCAGTGTTGTCATTGATGCCAACAATCTTGTGTTGTCATTGGTGTCAACTGTTTCATCTTTGTGAGTAAGAAATGGTGCAATAGTATGAGTAGTTAGTGTTGAGTGGATACTGTCTCTGATGATGAGGTTGGTTGAGCAGAGATGAGGTTCTTGCAATGGTATGAGTTGTTTGGTTGAGTTGCTTTGTTGAAGATGATTTGGTTGCTCTAAAGAGGTGCTGAAGGTGTTAAGAATATGTTTTTGTTGATTGGTTTCCAAGTGCTTTTGAGAAAATTTGATTAATAAAGGAAACAATGTGTTGAAGTGGAATTTTGGTTTACAGAGTAGTGTTCTAGTTTTGTTCCACATTTCCTCTATGTTGAAGATCTGTCTTTGTGGTTTGGATATGTTGTTCAGAGATGTTTAGAGATGTTATATTCCAAATTTGGTATTCTGGTTCATTGTGTAGAGGAAGTTGTGTACACTAGTGTGTGGATTGTGTTTCTGAAGGTTTGCAGAGGTGTCTGGGAGAAATGTCTTTGCTTCGCATTTCTCTGCAATATGGTTTAAGGTCTTGCAGTTTTGGATGTGTGCTTATAAGGTTCTTATCTTTCTTATTTTGAATTTGTTCATGGTTTGGTGCTTTGGAAGTTGATTTCTAGAGACATAGTGCATGACAGAGATGGCTAAGCATACTAGATAAACATGGTAAGGTTGTGTGATAGGTGAAAGTTGTTGCGAAGGAATTTGTTGAATTTTAGGATGTTTCATGATGTTCATGGAATACTCTAGATTATGTTAAAGCTTGGTTTGTCATTCACAATGTTGTATTTTGTCTTGAGGAAGTGTGTACTTAAAAGTTCATTATCTTAACATAGGTTTGGCTGACCTTGGGTGTTTACACTAATTGCAGAGTTGCTTTGGTGATTGTGAAAGTGTGAAGTGGCATGCTTGGACAAACTTAGGTTTGAGATAAGATGTGTTGGGTTCCACCTTCAATCCTTTCCATCATGGGAATGTTTAGCTCCAAACCTAATTTGAAATTTCTAGGTAAAGGTGACTTGCCGACCTTGGAGAATGCGTTCAAGGTTGAAGAAATTATAAATAAGTGTCAAGGGATCATGATTGAGAGTGCGCACAATGAATATGATGTGAATAACAATGTCATTGAATGTGTGGTGTAGTACAAGATTTCATGTGTTAGATTACTGGATGCAGTGAGCAGAAGGTGTCTACAATTCTTCAGTGTGATTGAGGATGTGTTGATGGTGTTGCGGTGGAATTCCCTATTGCATTGAGATAGTTTTCTCCTTGTAACAATATTATCTATCTTCTTCTCTATTCTGGCAGTGAGCCTTTCTTTTGGGCAGTGAGCCTATTGTTTTTCGATGTTGATAATACTTTATATTGTGAGCTAATCCTCATCATGGTTTTTCCCTTGGGTTTTCCACATAAATCTGGTGTTCTCTTGTGTTTGTTATTGAGTTGATTCAGTTTCTGTTATTTGCTTTCATCCTTAATTATCATAATAGTTTAAGGGTTAATTGAATTGATGTGGATCTAAATGTGTTTGAGGGTTTTGGAATTATAAGTTACAAGTGATTCACCCCCCTCTTAGTTGTCTTGTGCATTCAACAGTTGCTTCATATGTCAAGCTCTTCAAATAGGTATGTAATGTTATCATTGTGGGTTATATATATATATATATATATATATATATGTAGACATATATATACATATAAATATGTATAAACACACACAGACACACAGACACACACACACATATATGTAGGTATGTATCAAATTGGTGTTCATGGTATCACTACTGAAGTGACCTGATTGGTTGTGTAATCATGAGGTTCTGTATTAAAATGGGGTTCTTATTTTTCCATGTTTTTTAACATTCTTTATTGTTTGAGATGGGATTTCTTCCTTAAATTGCTATCTATGGTCATAAATGGAGGGGTTTTTTCATTTTATGTGTCCTTGGATCACTTTAGTATTGTGCAACTAGTTTTTTTGGTTTTCTTTTGTGGTTCTATCAGTAATGACGCGATCCAACTGGTTTTGTTGGAACTGGAGTTCAATTTACTATTTGTTCAAGGGTGTAAATGGAAGCCTGTTTTGGTTTTTTGTGTCGTTGTATCACTACTAAAGTGACCCAACTGGTCATGTAACCATGAAGGTTCTCTACATACATATACATATACATGTATATATATATACATGTATATACATATATACATGTATATATATACACATATAAATGCATATATAGATGTATACACACACACTCTCTCTCTCTCTCTCACACAGAGATGTGTGTGTGTATAGATATAGGAATTTTGTCTCATACAGTAGTAAACTCATACCTCTTATAATTATATATACATAAGTAGTAAACTCATAATTCTATCAATGTGTGTATATAGATATAGGAGATTAGTCTCATCTAGTAGTAAACTTTATATAGGAGTGTGTGTAATAAGTATGGTTTTTTTTGTTTATATAAATTTTATAAATTTACTTATAAATCATACATTTATTCATATAAATTTAATAAATTTATTACCATATATTATATTATAAGTAATATACTATAAGTAACCTTGTTAAATTTATATAAATTTAATAAATTACTTACCATATATTATATTATAAGTAATATACTATAAGTAATATAATGTAAGTAATATACTGTAAGTAACCTGAGATGTAATTTCCTTTTTAGTTTTCAATAAGACCTATAATTGAGAGCGTACAAAGGTAATTTGGAAAAACATAATACATTAAAGCTTTGAAATTTCAATTTGTAGATGAATATAAACATTAGAAATAGAGTACTACATCTGATTCTATAAATATATGTAAAATAATAACATGTCTCATAGACGAGGATACAACATATATGAAAAAAATTACAATATCCAGTGAATAGTGAAGACAACTTTACAATATCTTTTGCAACCAATAAAACTTTTGTCAACTCATTTCCACAAATTTTCTTAGTCCTAATTCACCAATTGACAAACTATAAAATTAAATTTGTAACCTAAATTGGAGAGATCATAGTGATGCTTGAACAAAAGAGTTGAATTTCCACAACCAATAAATGTGTTACAAAACATAGTAGATGACCATTAAGTTGTGTTGATAAACACTACTCAAAGTAGAAAACTCGTGATAACACAAGTAGTTAGGTATACAACCACACAAAAAATGAAAACAACCATCTAATTAGGACCACAGACCGCAATGCAAGGAAGAAATCCCATCTCAAACAGTAAAGAATGTTAAAACACATGGAAAACAAGAACCCCATTTTAATATAGGACCCTCATGATTACACAAGCAGTTGGGTCACTTTAGAGATTCTCAAATAGAAAAAACCTAAACAACCTTCCATTTACAAGAAGAGACTGCAATGCTACGAATAAATCCCATCTCAAATAGTAAAGAATGTTAAAACAAATGGAAAAACAATAACCCCATTTAAATACAAAATCCTTATGTTACACAACTAGTTGGGTCACTTCAGTAGTGAGACAACCACACAAAAAACTAGAAGAACCTTCCATTTACGACCACAGGCAACAACATAACGAAGAAATCCCAACTCAAATAGTAAAGAATGTTAAAACACATGAAAAAATAAGAACCTCATTTAAATATAGAATCCACATGTTTACCAAAGTCATTGGGTCACTTCAGTAGTGATACAACCACACAAGAAACCAAAAAAACCTTGCATTTATGACCATAGATACCAATGTTATGAAAAAATCCCATCTCAAATAGTAAAGGATGTTAAAATACATGGAAAAATAAGAAGCCCATTTAAATAAACAACCCTCATGATTACACAAGTTGTTGGGTCACTTCAATAGTGATAGAACCACAAAAAACTAAAAGAACCTTCCATTTACGACCACAGACAACAATGTAAGGAAGAAATCCCATCTCAAAAAGTAAAAAATGTTAAAACACATGGATAAAGAAGAACCCAATTTAAAATACATAACCCTCATGATTGAACAAGTAGTCAGGTCATTGCAATAGTGATATAACGACAAAAAACCAAACGAACCTTCTTTTTTCAACCACAGACAGTAAACATTGTTTAAATAAAAGGAAGAAAAAGAACACCAATTAAATACACATGAAAAAAAACCAAGAATCAAAACATAACAAAGACCTCATAGTTTCAAACAATGCTAGTCTATAGCCTTAATAGGATGTCACATCCTCACCTGAGTTGAGTAGCTGTAGACAAGGGTGTGGAATTTAAGAGTCAATGGTGGACTCAAAAAGGCCCAAGAACACCTGTAATCACAACAACCTTCCACGACAAGAGACAAAAAATAATTCCAGGAAAATGATGCAGAGCTTGACTTCACACGATTGGATTACATTGCATACAACATGATTGCAATGTCTTGTGATGTGATTTACAATGAGAGACCTCCCTTATATAGGCAAGGTGAGAGGTGAGACTCAAGTCCAACATAGTGGAACAACTAACTATGTGAGGCCTACCTTTACCTCACCTTATATTTTTCTTATGACACTTATCAGATGGATTTTATGTTAGACATGTAGACATTTGGAGTCTACTGATTTTGTATTTTAGACTTTCATTACTATATCTTATGATTGATTAGTTAGATTGTTTATGCTTTGTGGATGTTTAGATCTCATGTTAGAGTTCATTTGATGATATGATGTTTAAATTCTATGTTGAATTAGATGCTATTGGTATGTTTATTGATGATGAAATTGATGATATATCTTACATTTTATGCTCCTGATTATACTTGTGAAATGTGAATGATTTGAGAATCATGTAAATGTTAACATGTGGTTATTAATGAGGACATATGTGCTTATGTGATCTTGTGTGTGTTTATGTACTTCACTTTGATTTCGCTATATGTACCATGTGCTATTAATGAGTTTGTGTAAGTGTGCAGGTAATTTTCCATGCCCATAGAAAATCAGAGGTCAGACAATAACCCTATGTGATATCCCTATTAAGCCAACCTAGTCCCTAAGTTGGACTAAGGTCATTTGTGATTGAGAACGATGATTATGTTGTATTTGATTTATGATATTTTGTAAGGTTTACCCCTTTTTAATTTATCTCCTTGATGTGTTCTAAAGTTGTAATGTTGGGTTTGCACAACTTTTAGTGCTAAATGTTTTGAGCCCTTTTCATGTAGATTTATGTGTTCCCTAGTGTTAATAATGGTCAAATAATGACCCTAGGTCATACCCCTAGGGTATAGGGCCATTCTTAGCATGTTTAAACTTGTTTTAACTCTTCTTTGGTCACCTAAACTTGGCCCTTGAGTCAAGTGACGAGTTTGGGAGATGTGAGAGGTGGTTGGCATGTCACCATCTCACCTAACCTAACCTCACTCACTTAGGATAAGGTTACCCTTGCCTCAAGTGCTTTAGAAGCTTCTAGAATCTTCTCATATGTGTGAGACCTCTTCTCTATTCTCTCACACATGTGTGAGATCATATGTGGGGAAGAGTGTAGCATAGTTGCATGAGAAGGTGACAAGTGTCATCTCCTCATTCATGAGAGGTCTCCCATGTGTGATCCCTTCTCCCCATGCTCTCACACATGTATGAGAGCATTTGTGGGAGAGTGTGTAGCTTTGTGGATTGGGGAGATGACAAGTGTCACCTCCTCATTCCTGTGGGGTTGTGAGGAGGGTTATGTGGATGAAGGAGAAGGTGACAAGTGTCACCTTCTCATTCATTAGGGCTTGTGAGAAAGGCTATTTATCTCTCTCTTTGAGAAGATATGAGGGTTCTTTCTTTTTGATTTCTTATGTTGTTTTGGGAAGGAGAGGAAAAATTGGAGGGACTTGAAGGATTGTAGAGAAGGAACTCTTGGAGAGCTCATCACCATCACTTCTACTCTTGGAGCTTGAGAGGAATGTTCTGAAGGCTTCAAGCCTACTTCTATTTTCTTTTGTTATGTTGATATGCATGTTTTTATGATGGTTATGCTTATGCATTTTTTAGTTTTATGTTGTGTGGGTTTTAAGGGTTGTGTTGGTGAGCTCTCCATGTGAGAGAGCTCACCTTTGTCATGGGTGAGAGAGGTTTGAACCTCCTTGGTTTCCCCTCATCATTTTGGAGTAGTTTTTATGGCCATGGGCCTTATATTGAAGTTTGAGAAATTTGGTTTTGTGGCAAGAGTGCCTTGTGTTTGAAATATGAGAAGTGTTTATGGCAAGAGGCCATGGGTTTTGTGTATTATTGAGTTATGGAGTTTTGGGTTTCCTTGAGTTGTGAGAATTCCACTCTCTCACCCCTTAAACTCATTTTAAAATGGGTTAGTATGTGATTTTCCTTGGGAGGGAGTTATTGTGTTTGGTGTGAGTGTTTTGTAACCCTTGTGTGTATGATCCTTGGTTATTTGGATGGCCTCCAAGCTTGGGGGTGGCCTACTTGTAGGCCTATGGTTGGGAGGTGAGCTCCCATGGGCTTGGTGAACTATATTTGTGTTTTGTAGGTTCTCTTGGTGGCTTTGGAGGAGTTTGGAAGTTGGGAAGAAACTTGAGTTTATTGGGTATTGTACATTGTAAAAAAATGAAGGCAATGAGTTGCCTTATGCCTATGTTTGGCTTGAAATAATTTGTTGTTGTAAAGAGAGTAAACTCTCTTAAGGGTTGAGTGGTAGTTTCACTCCTTGTAATGGTTTTGCACTTTTTTTTTATATCATTATGGCAATATATCTATTTCCCTTACTTTATGTCTTGAAAGAAAAATGCTTTCATTCTTAAAGTGTATTAATTCTCTCCTATATCCCTCTTTACCTTACTACAATGAGTTGCATGAAGAAAAATTTATCTTAGGGAAAGAAAGGAAAACATATATTTATTTGGGCTTATCATGGTTAATAGAAAAAAAAAAGGATTTCTCCCTTATATCTTATAAAGAAAATAAATTAAGGTTGGTTTTATTCTACTACCTCATTTTGTGTTGGTATATATATATATAAAGTTAGATATAAATATATATAAATATCTATATATATATATATATATATATATATATATATATATATATATATATATATATATATATATATATATATATATATATATATATATATATATATATATATATATATATATATATATATATATATGAAAAAAAATAAACTCACTAGTTTTATTGCTCAATGTAGTTTTTTTTACATACAGTAGCTTTTTGACACACACACACAGATATATATATATATATATATATATATATATATATATATATATATATATATATCATTTTAATTGTAAAAGAGAAAAGTTAAAAGTCAAATGTTATGCGTTCAAATTAAAAAGGCCACAATTTAGGGTTCATGTTTCTTTTTAAGCTTTGTTTTAAATTTAATAAAAGTTTCAGGCGGTTCGCAGGGTCGAAGCCCCTACGGCTGTTGGGGGGGGGGGGGGAAGGACCCCGTCACCCCCACAAAGATTAAGGATCTGTGGGGGGTGGCAGAGCCCCCACCACCCCATTCCATTAAATATTTTAAGGGCTTGCACCCTGGTGCACGCCGTTAGTGTGCTTGTAACATTTGGCCACCATGAATATTGCTTGCCCTCTTTTATTTCAAACCCTGTATAAAATGGTTCGGCCCTAGCTTAATCTTACTCTGTGTATTATATTTTTTTTATACACTAGTACACACACATATATATATTGAGATGTATTTACATTGTTCCTACTACCTTCAGTATATACATAAAAAAATATACCTCTGTGTTTTCTATTCAGTTCTGTATTTTTGACAGTATATATATATATATAATGTGGTTGTGTGAGCAAATAATATCTCTGTATCAAAAATAAATCCCCTTGTGTGTTTTTTTTTTAAACTTTATACTAGAGAGTTTTAATAGAGGAAATTTAGAAAACATTTTAAAACTCTTAGAATTTTGAACACTACAATAGAAGACTATTTTTAATCCTTGCAAACATTTTAACTTGTGCATTCAACAAAGATTGAGAATGGAAAAATAAACTTAGAAAACCAAATATAGGTTAGAGGGAAGATTTTGCAACCTGTAGGAAAAAAAATTGAAACCAACAAACATTAGTTATCCTCTTTTGGGAAGATACCTTCCACTTGGGAAGGTACCTTCCCACTTGGTCTTCTTGAAAACTTGCAACCAACTAGAATGAAACCAATTTGTGCCTGAGAGAAAATGAGAGTTTATTTTGATTTTATAATTCCATATCTAGGGTTTGGAGCCCTAATAGTTAGGAATGGATTAATTAGCTTTAAATGGTTTAGTTGGTTAAACAAACCCACTTGGAGTGTGGGAGACCTTTTTAACTTTAGTGTGTGTGGGCATTTAATTAATTTAGTTGTTTTTATCCATTGTGTCCTTTTAAGTGAAAGTATTTCATTTTTATGTGGTGAATTATATAGATAAACCTTATTGCAATTTTGATTACATTTGAGTATCATGTTTGATTTAATTTATAAGTTTAGTTATGTTTATTTAATTGGTTAAAATATTGGGAAGGGTTTATAGTCTATATTATGCAATTAATTTGTTTAATATTTGAAAGGGGTTAGGGTGTAAATTTTATTTTAATTTATTTTTGCAACTCTCTTATAGTTGATGAGGTGGCATTATGCAGTCGAAATCACTATAGGATTTATTCCATTTTGACCTGTTATGCTGTCAAAATTTCCCTAGACTTATCTGGAAATATTTGTTTAAATTAGTCTAATTATTTGCTCCTTTTTGTATTAGATTCTTGATTAATTGTTTTAAGTCAAAATTTGCTTATAGTACTAATTTAATGTTATTTTTGTTAAGTTTTTAGTTGACCTAAGGTTAGATTTCGATCCTTATCAAAATCGTCCCACCTCACCTAGTAACTCTAGGGTTGGATTTTGAAACATAACCCATCCCTCTTAGTGTCACTCCTCATGGTGCACACCCCATTAGTGGCTTTCATTTCATAGGGATTGCGAAGGGAGTTTCGCATTATCGCACTATGATTGTCCTTCCCCACCTTCGGGTGATGTGCCTGAAGTTAGTTGTAGAGACAACTATGTTATGTGCGTGTGTCCCCGAGCATGCATGTTGCACGCGAGGGGGTTTTTAGAGTCAAGTGGGATTTTTTTTGATAATTTGTGTCATTACCACATGAAAAATGTGGACATGACATGTGGTTATCATGTCATAACCACATGGTGAATGTGGGCATGACAAACTAGATGACATAAATAATTAATGCACCTAGACACCACTAATAAATAAATGCATATAAGACAACTTGTAATATGACAAGTTTCTAAATGCTATGACATGAGACAACTAGTGCAAAACTATTAAATGCACATAGTTATACATTATTGAATGCATGTAGACTCAACTAACTATTGAAAACAAAATATTAAATGACATAACTACTACCTAAGTAAGCTAAAGTAACTAGTGTGAAGATGACCTAGAAATGACAAGCTAGGTAAAATCTCTTTTTACACTAACACCCCCCTTAAGTACAACTTAGGGAGAAGCAAACTAGGAATAAATGCATGAATGGGTACTGGCTGTGAGGCCATGTTAGGTACTCATGAACAACAAATCTCAAGTGGAGAAAATGAGAAAACTACATGGGACAAAACTCCTCTCCAAAAGTGAGAATGTAAACAAACATGTACAAGTGATGGAAGGAGGACTCAGAACCCCCCTGGGACAACATCCATTATGAATATACAATGAAGTATCCCTCCATAGGAGAGAATGTATGAGATAGGATGTCCCTCCATAATGAAGTAGCTCCTATGCCAATGGCGCATGCATGAAGACAAAACATGATCCAATGACTACAAATAATATTTCTCCCCTTGGGAAGAAACAAATCCACTGGTGGATGTAGAAGAAATTTCAACTCCAAAACAAGAGATGAGGAAGGAAGTCTCATGATGTATGATGTCTCTGAAAACTCCAAAGACAAAGATGATGTGACAACATCTTTTCCATAACTGTCATCAAAGAGGAGATGAATATCCTCAAATTTGTCCTCCAACTTAGAAATGTGAGACTCCACAAACAAGGATGATATTTCTGCAAGACAAGAGTCCCAATCAGGAAGACTGAAATGATAATACTACAAACAACCATGGAAAGTTCTTAAATAAGCATCACATAATTATGATGTAGCAACAGGTGATGTAGAAGCAATGATCTCAACAAGAGGAGAAGAGGGAGAAAGAGAAGTCTCCAAATTTGAAGAATCAGATATGCCATGTACTCAAGCTCATCTAAAGTATCATCATCATAGGGTATGTTATCTACATCATCAAGGGGAATGAGACAATCTGCAACAAGATCACCTAGAAATGGTGAGACATGAGGGTCTCCAAATGACTCCCAAATTTGAATTCAAAGTGTGTGTGGTCCATCATGAATCAAAAGCTTACACCTAGTCTCATAATCAATAGTAGTGCCAATTAAACCAACAATATGATCCATATTGATTCCCTAATTAAAGTTCTTTTGAGGTGATTTTGGTTCAGGTATGAGCCCATAAAACAAAGGCAAAATATGAATCCACCTGAGATGTGTCAGGATGCCTTTTCACCAAGACTCATAATTATCCTTAGTTAGATTAACCATAGAAGGATGAATAAAAAACCCATGATACCTCCTCAAAATGATAGAGATCAAAACATCAAAATAGATATGTGTTGATAAATGAAGCCAATAGAAGAAAACAACACTTCTCCAGGAGCCAAAACATCCAAGTTACCAATTAGAATCCATAAAAATGACAATATACCTGGGGTTGAAACTAAAAAAAGTGCATGGATGGTTGTGTAGAGCTCCTCAATACCTTTCCAATGCTGCAAGAATTGTGAAAATTGGAGATCGTGGCAAAAAGTTATGAGCTTGGAAACTAAAAACTATGCCTTGAATTCAAACAGAAAAAATAGATGTGTAACAACAAAATCAGAAAAAAATGATCATACGATCAAAAAGTGTGTGGAACCAACTTTCTGACAATATTTTGTTTGCAAAAAACTGACTTTGTTTGACCAAGTTATGCTCCCTAGAAAAAAACAACCTCCTTTGCCATGTAGAAGTACTTGAGGGGGCCAAGCAATGTTGATGTCAATGCTAATGTTAGAAGTCAAAATGGAATGTTTGCCATCCACTGGGTTATGCTCTTGGGATTCCAAAACTACTGCCAGAAAATGCAAAACCACCCAGAAAATGTCAAAACCACTGAATTGGGTCACAAAACTGCCAAACTTCAGGCGGTAAATGAGTTGCATGTTGTTTTCGATGATTTTGGGGGAATATACCCCATATATTCTACTTTAGCTAGGGGTGTTTGCTGGCGCTAACAGGTTGTGGATACTGGCAGATATGTGCTCGTCAGTTCTGCAAATTCTAGCGAGGGTTTGAGCTCGCTAGGGTAGGCTGTTGGCAACACAAGTGGATGATGGGGGATTAGAGCAGGACCCACGCCAAATGACACTTGCTGCAGTGATCTTTGTACCCTACCTTGCATAGGTAGGTACCTTGTTGATGCAGGGAGAAAACAAAAAAAGGTAGAAAATTACCTTTATCCACAAAACAAAAACATTTTTTTATTACCCGATGAAGTTGATGATGCAGAGAGGTATGTAAGTGATGTCGATGTAGATGATGGTATGGTACCGTATGACTATGTATGGAATTTTGTAGATGCCAACTGAAACCCTAGAAAAAAATCACCAAAAAGTTTCCAATGATGAAATTTGACAATTTGATAGTCGTTTTATAGGTTTTTAGGCCTTCTGATCATAATTGTGAGGTCAAATTTGCTTCATAATACACCAAAAACATATCTGCCAGCAAAATCTCTCAAATCAAGGGAAGGAAACTGTAGATCAGGCTTTGAAACCATGTAAGAGTCACTGGTGGACTCAAGAAGGCCCAAGAACACCTGCAATCACAATAACCTTCCACAACAAGAGACAAAACAACAATGCCAAGAAATGATGCAGAGCTTGAATTCACACAATTGGATTTCATTGCATACAACATGATTACAATGTCTTGTGATGTGATTTACAATGAGAAACCTCCCTTATATAGGCAAGGTGAGAGGTGGGACTCAAGTCCAACATAGTGGAACAACTAACTAGATGACACAAATAATTAATGCACTTAGACACCACTAATAAATAAATGCATTTAAGACAACTTGTAATATGACAAGTGTCTAAATGCTATGACATGAGACAACTAGTGCAAAACTATTAAATGCACATAGTTATACATTATTGAATGCATGCAGACTCAACTAACTAATGCAAACAAAATATTAAATGACATAACTACTACCTAAGTAAGCTAAAGTAACTACTGTGAAGAGGACCTAGAAATGACAAGATAGGTAATATCTATTTTTACACTAACATGGAAAACCATCAATGAATAGAAAGAAATGAGTATGCATTTCCAACTTCCATGTCTTGTGAAAGCCATCAGGAGAATAGAGCCAAAGCAAACATCTTCTGGTCCATACAACAAGCATTTGCAAAGATGAACCTCAGTAGTGGGGTGCTGGCGATAAGTTAATGATCTGTACTAGAACATTGACCACTCCATTTCTTGAATTTCACATGGCATGATTCACACTGAAATGTGAATGGGAGAGAAGTTAATGTGGTAGGTGAGAAGAAAAACATGCGGTGTTGGGTGTTTAATGTTAGAATGTTGGAGAAAAAGGTGGCGAGGTGTTTTATTACCACGTGACATGTTAACCATGTAGCAAGAGTTCTTGGATTATGATCGAGGGTCGTCATGACCAACCATTAGTTAGCCTTTGAAAAGGATAAAAAATTGGATCCCATGGAAATTTGTTGTTACCCACGTGGCAAAACAATTCCAAACGCCTCCAAACGAAATAGTCAACCCGTACATGTCATCGCTCATGTGGAGGGGACAATTTTTTTTAAGTTTGACTGACGTGGCACTCCAGGTGGACCCTGAAAGTTAGGGTGAACCACTATGGGGCCCTCTCCCCTATAATCTCATCAAAGATTTATTATTGCACAGAAGAAAAGTGTATATTTTACATTTTTTATTTTTCCATTTTATTTATTTTGTGTATGTTGTAAATATATAGTTTTAGTATTTAATATAGTTATTTTGGCGCACTCGTTGACCCTGATTTTAAATCAAGTAATTTGTTGTATTAAATCCTCCACTTCATATTAGAAGTGGTTTCTTTTCCAAGGTTTATGTCTGACGCAAGAACATCCTTGAGTTCGTGTAATCTTACATCGCAAAACATATCTATTGTTTGCTTTGTAGTTCTTTGTGTGCAAGCCTAACTTGTGTGTGCTTTTTGTTCCATGTGGTAGTATGTTGTGTGCAAGCTTAAATTGCATGCATGTGTTACTTATTGCATGTCTAGGTTGTTGTGGACACCTACACCTCATGTGCATGTTATGAGTGCAACCTTATTTGGTGTTGCATAGACCCTGTTGGTTTGACATATGTCCATTTAAGCACATTTGTAGCTGGTGTAGGAGCACCCCGAGACATTGAGGATCAGGAGGATCCCTACTGTATTTTGTCTAAGTTGTCTTTTCATGTTTTTAAGGCCTTAGCGCTATATCAAATCATACTTGGCCAAGTAATGGCATAACATTGAGTCTGTATACGTGTCATTAAAGATTGTAACCGAACTGAATGGGTGTAACCGAATGGTAGAAGTGGTTGTAGGGTGATTCACCTTCCATCTTATGTAACTACCGATATGAGTTTATATAGTAGGGTTGTGTTCCTTAAGAGACATAGAGAGGGAGAAAAAGAAGAATAGACACAGACAAAGAATTGATTTGTATGTGTATTTTCTGAGGAATAAGAAATTTTGTTCTGTCATGTATATTTGTGTAAGGTTCTGTTGCACGGAATGTAGATCGAAAGCATTCCACTAGTTGAGATTTCTTTGAAATCAGTGGAATGGCTTCCTTAGGAGTAGATCATTTTTTGTTTTGTTGAGTTTTTGTTGTTTCTGTATAAGTTGTTCGAGTTATAGAATTACTGAAGTCATTATCAGTGAGACCGAGGCCATCGAAGAAATATTTCTCTCTTGGGGTGATAAGGTTAGTCTGGCTGAAGAGAGGTTCAAATCATCGTATGGAAGTCGTGGTCTAAGGATTCATATCAGGGTGACAAGAGATAAGTAATTCTGACGGGGGATTCATCGGTGTATCGGCCTAGTGAAATTAGAGTTCACCGATAGAGTTGAGTCTCACCGAACTTAAAGTCAGACGCATCGGCGTATCAAAAGATCTCAGTCAGGCTTTGCCGATAGCTGTCCGTTTGGATGATAAGAGTCAACTATGGGGTGTCTGTCAGAAGCGAGAAGTCAGAGTCATGGTGGCATCAGCCTATTAGCCAATGTTCATAAGTGTTTGCCGATGATCTAAGTCTTGCCAATGAATGAAGTCACATTAGACTGACTAAGACTTCAGAGAGATAAGTTGTAAGGAGGCCGATGGGGTATGTTTGGCCGATAAGAGTAGATTGTTGAGACATAAGTTAGACTCTCACCGATCAATTTTGATATGTGTTTGCTTCCACTATGCGCTCTGCATCAAATTGGTATCAGAGCTTGCAAAAGGTCTGGGCAGAGGTGTTGTGTATTTGATTTCTGTCATTGAGAAGGTAGTGAAGAGTTGAAGCAAAATGTTTGGTTGGTGACCATTTTGAAGACAAAGATCATAGAAAGTATTTTGAAGGCTGACAATAGTTGCTAGACTATTGCAGATGCTCATGCCATCTAGTTGCGAGAAGGAATAGGATTCCTGTAGTGTGTGGGCAGATGATGATGAGGTTTGTCAAGACCATTCACCAATAGAGATTTGGCTGGAAGAAGGTGCAAAGTGAGGCCACTGCGAGAGAGAGTGGTAGTGCATCTCCAGGATCTACTGTTGGATGACAGGAATGGGTCTGTAGCAGCATGTAGGATGGACATCTGATTGAGCATTGTGTTGTAGTCATTGAAGCTTTGATCAGTTTGAGAGTACTCCATTGCTAGGAGTAGAAGGAGACTGAAGATGCTTTGAAATCTTGATGGTAGTTTTCCATTGTTGGTTAGTTGGTCACTATTCTATTAATGTGAAGATTTGAAGCCTGAAGCTGAAGAGATAGAGTGAAAGATGAAGCCAGATAGAGATGGAGATGAAAACTATTTTGTTTTGCAGATACATTTCCAAGGGACTTGGAAATCTTTGTTGGTTGGTTGTATGGTGTAGGAGCACCCCGAGGCACTGAGGATCAGGAGGATCCCTACTCTATTTTGTCTAAGTTGTCTTTTCATGTTTGTAAGGCCTTAGTGCCATATTGAATCATACTTGGTTGAGTAACGGCATAACGTTGAGTCTGTATACATGTCACTAAAGATTGTAACTGAACTGAATGGGTGTAACCGAATGGCAGAAGTGGTTGTAGGGTGATTCGCCTTCCATCTTATGTAACTGCCAACGTGATTCTATATAGTAGGGTTGCGTTCGTTAAGAGACACAGAGAGGGAGAAAAAGAAGAACAGACATAGACAGAGAATCGATTTGTATGTGTATTTTCTGAGGAATAAGAAATTTTGTTCTGTCGTGTATATCTATGTAAGGTTTTGTTGCACGGAATGTAGATCGGAAGCATTCCACTGGTTGAGATTTCTTTGAAATAAGTGGAATGGCTTCCTTAGGAGTAGATCATTTTCCATTCTGTTGAGTTTTTGTTGTTTCTGTATAAGTTGTTTGAGTTACAGAATTATTGAAGTCATTATCGGTGAGACCGAGGCCATCGGAGAAATATTTCTCTCTTGGGGTGATAAGGTTAGTCTGGTTGAAGAGAGGTTCAAATTGCCGTATGGAAGTCGCGGTCTAAGGATTCATATCGGGGTGACAAGAGATAAGTAATTCTGACGGGGGATTCATTGGTGTATCGGCCTAGCGAAATTAGAGTTCATCGATAGAGTTGAGTCTCACCAAACTTAAAGTCAGACGCGTACGCGTATCGGAAGATCTTGGTCAGGCTTCATCGATAGCAGTCTGTTTGGCTGATAAGAGTCAACTATGGGGTGTTTGTCAGAAGTGAGAAGTCAGAGTCATGGTGACATTGGCCTATCGGCCAATGTTCATAAGTGTTTGCCGATGATCTAAGTCTTGTCGACGAAGGAAGTCACATCGGAGTGACTAAGACTTCAGAGATATAAGTTGTAAGGAGGCCAACGAGGTATGTTTGGCTGATAAGAGTAGATCTTTGAGACATAAGTCAGACTCTCACCGATCAATTTTGATAAGTGTCCACTTCCACTGTGCGCTCTGCATCAGTAGCTCATGCACAAGATTTCCTTGCACTAAGCATGCCATCCATTTGGTTCTTACCCTTGTGCATCCTCATGTAGCCCATGCAACTCCATGCATAATGATCTCTCCCCACACAACTCAACCTCACACGCGCACCTTTAGAAAGGTCAATGAATGTTAGTATGTTAGAATAGTTTGTCAATGTCAAAGCATATTTTGCCAGAACAGTGATTATATTTTCTAATGGCTTGTTAGGTTTGGAATGTTAGGGAAGCATCAAGTTTGAATATATTAAGAAATGGCCTAATTTTTCTATTTTCATACTACACATCTTACCTTACATATTATATTTCCTCCTTGGCACATATTAATGGTGATGACAAGGTTCAATCCTCGATGTCAACGTGGATCAAATTTATAGTTTACACTATTTATTCTATAACATAGTTGATTGAAGGGGTTTAACTCTGATTGATGAGTTCATATCCTAGAGAATGAGAATTAGCATGTAGATTGGATTTTGGGTAGAGCGTAAGGTGAAACAATTGTATTGCAAAGAGTTGCTATAGGTATTTCTCATGGGTGAGTAGCATACTATTGTCGAGATTCACATATTAATCAAGCCCATTGTAATTCTTTTAACTTCTACAATTGAATCAATTATTTTCTTGTTTGATCTCCATTATTCTTTCTTCCTTGCTTATGTTTGTGTGCTCTATACACTCATTTGTTCATTGTTAATTTGATTTGCATTCATCTATTGCACTAGTTTGGTATAAAAACAATCATTTTGAGTCCTAAAGGTGAGCTTGTGAGAGTTTGCATTAACCTAAGCCTTTGTGTGAATGTTGATGCATTGTAGGTGAACTAGACAAGATGATTCATAGAGTTGATCTAGGAGGTGCAATAAACAATCAAGTAATATACACCACAAATCTAGTTAATACATTGAGAGTGATGCAAGCTCAACTTTAAGTCATCAAAATTATATAGAAAAGAGGAATGATGGTGATGGAAGATATTAGTGATGATGACAGGGAAGTTCCTCATGTGCTAGATGGTGTCATAGATCTAAATGACATTGAAGAGAACATCATGGTAGAGTAAGATTTGTAATCTCCTTGATGATCCCACAAAGATCTAGGAGCATTTGGATGGCATTTGCATGGTCGATTCTAGAGAATATCAAAAATCTATTTTTGGTATTTTCTACATCTTCATAATCTACATTTTTGAAGGCCCTTGGAGCATTTATATCCCTTAATTTTTTCAAATAGTTATGTTTCCTTCATCTAAGCCTCTTTCATTCTCTTCATAGGTCTTTTATAGATCTTTCCAATGCATCCAACAAGTTTGAATTTTACCTAGCGAGCTAGGAGTTATGACTCCAGCAAGTTGGGGTACCAAAAATTAGTACTTTCCTAGATTTTATTTAATTTTGTAGCTAATATGTTCTCATATAGATGTCCATTTCAAATTCCAAGGAGGACATAGGTGTAGCGACTCTTTGGTTTCTAAGGGAAGCCATAGTTTAGTATCCTTAGTTTTTGGTTTATTTTGTCACAAAATGTATATATTGGTCAATTTTGAATCAATGAGATAGAGTTGAAGGCATTCATCTCTTCCATAGAGTTTGTAAAATTGTATGAGCTCTCCATTTTGAATAAAAAATCTATTTCATGTTTCTTCAATAATTGTTAATTCACATGTTGTTTGTTGCATTAATTACTAGTTACAATAAAACTAGTCCCAAACTAGGTAATGCCCTCTAAATTTCTAAACTAATTCAAATTAGTGGCATCAGAGCTTGTTTTCTTTTGTATGTCACATCGCATGCAGTCAAGGTATTAGAATCTTGGATTTAAGACAAGAGATCTATCAGATTACCTTCCTCTAAGGTACACATGATTGTAGATGGTTGAAGAATGGGTCAACTCATCATAACCTTCAAAGTGTTGGTTGAAGATGCTGTAAAAAGATAAGATGAAGAAATGATGAACTAGTTCAATCAGTTTCTCCAACAGAATTGGGATAACCTGCAACCAAACACAGAATGAATGGGGAGACCATTTGATGGTCACACCCCTTTCAGGGTATAGGTAAATTTTTATATTCCAAATTTTGAATGAAAAATTGATGTAGATGCTGTCGATGAGTGGATATCAAAATTGGAAAAATATTTTTCTATAAATCACTTCTTAGAATTTGAGAAATTAACATTTTCCCTCCTCGATGTTGAGCCTCATGCGTAATAATCATGGTAGACTAAGTTTTTATCAAGGGGGAATTACAAGAGAAACCTGATGGTCAAAAATTTGATGTAGTGATGAATGACAATCCCACATTGGGAGAATATGTGGAATATATCAAGGAGTATTTTCCTAAAGATACATATGAAGAAAAATATATGCAATGGCATTGCTTCAACAGAAAAAGGATTAGTCAGTTCAAGACTACACCAACACCTTCCATGCATTATTATCAAAGCTTGACATATAAGATACAAAGAAACATTGGGTCCTATTGAAGTATTATAATGGGCTTCATCAATATATTTAGAATGAAATGGCCTTTTTGAATATTTAAACCTTAGGGACTGTTACAAGTATGTGCCTAATCGATGTTGTCATTGATGTCAACATATCAATGTTGTCATTGGTGTCAACTATGCTCTTGTTTTGATGCTTTCTTGTAATGAGTTAGATGCTTTGTACTTGCCTATGTAAGTATTGGAAATCCTGATATTGAGGATATTAAGAAAATTTGCTCGTCCAGTAGAAACAATATGTTGCAGAATATCTTTGTCTACAAAAGAATAGTCCAACAGATTGCTCTGCATTTGCTATAGAATAATATCTTTGTCTGCAGATTGGAAGTTATTTATAGGCATGCATGAAGATTCTACATTCCAACTTTGAGCCTCTGGTATGAAGGTTTGAGTGAGTTATGCTCACCGGAGTAAAAGCTACTTTTTTCTAAATATTCACTGGTGACAGGGAGAAAGTATTATGCTCCGTGTTCCTTCGCATTAAAGTATTTTGATATGTGATTCTAGATTTGAGTCTAAGATGATGTTATGTGCCTTAAACTTTAATGGTTCATGATTTGGTGGTCCGCAAGCGATCTTTTCCTTATGACAGTAATTGACAGTGTTGTTTATGAGCCCCAATTTGAAGAATCCTTTTGACAGAGTGGTTAGAGATTGTGTGGTTGTTCCTAATGATTTCAATGTGCTTGTGGATGTCTCCTGATCATGTTCCTACTTTTGGATTGGTCTGCAAAGAGTAATTTGGATCAAAGATAAAGACTGTTCTTGAAAGTCTTAATGTGAACACCAGTCTTGATCGACTTGGTTGCTTTCGCTAATTGCGGAGATGCATTGAAGATTGTAGTAGTGTGTTGTGGCGTGGGAGATTGTATTTGAGTCCTAGCTAAGGTGTTGTGTGTTCTGCATACATCGTTACATCCTCCCCTTAGCAAATTTTTGTAGTAGGTCCAGACCTATTTTCTATGTATATTTGCAATGCCGACCTTGGAGATTGCTCCAACAGTTGATGAATGTAATGCCGACCTTGATGTACATTCCAAGGTTGATGAGTTGTATAAAAACATGTAATGTAGCTATGAAAAGTGTATGGATGTGTGAAAATGAGAAGATAAGTGCAAAGGTGTAAAAGAGTAGAGAAGAGGAGATATACTGCGCTTCAATGGAACTAAACTCAGGCATGGAGTAGATGCTATCAAATTAGTTCACCAACCTTGGCAGTGAGCCAACCCTTGGTAGTGAGCCACCCCTTGGCAGTGAGCCTTAACATTTGCAGTGAGCATTTTAGGCAGTGAGCCTCTATTTTTTGTATTGTTATAACATATATATTTCTGTGGGCTAACACCCACCATGGTTTTTCCCTCATAGGGTTTTCCATGTAAAAATCTGGTGTCTCATGTGTTGATTGTATTATTGTGTTAAGTTTTTCAATTCATGCTTTCATTGTTAAATTTGAATAAAAGTAATCAAGAGTTTGATGAGTTAATGTTCATAAGAGATTAAAGTTTTGGAGACAACTGATTCACCCCCCCTCTCAATTGTCTGGTACATTTCAACAATTGGTATCAGAGTAGGTTACTCAGAAGAAAGCCTAATAGCTTGAGGAAGATCTAGGATGTCTTTTAAAAAGGAGGCTCTACAGTTTGATTGGATAAATTATGCTCTATGGAAGGTATGAATGAAAAGCCATCTCCTTTGTCTTGGTTATAAAGTGTGGAAAGCTACAGAGACAAAATATACCATACCTAAAAATGGTTTGATAACTAAAGAGGAAATCAAAGAATATGAGTTGAATACAAAAGCTAGAGACACCCTATTATGTGCCTTGACTGACACTGAGTTGATAAAAGTCATGGATCTAGAAACTACAAATGAAGTTTGGGTAAAGTTGAAAAATCTGTATGAAGGAGATGATTCTGTAGAAGAAGCCAAGTTGCAAGGCCTGGAAGTGAAATATGAGGGTTTAAAGATGAATGAAGATGAAAACATAACAACCTTCATGTAAAAGGTTGATGAACTTGTAAATGGAATAAAAGGTATGGGAGGAACTGTTGGTGAGAAGGAAGTTGGTGATGAAAATTCTGAGATCACTACCAAAATCCTATAGTCACAAAGTAGCTACAATTGAAGAATTAATGACTGTGAAAACTATCGACAAGAATCAATTACTTGGAAAGCTTACAACCTTTGAGATGAGAGAATTTGGTGATGCTCTGCCAAAAGTTGATACTGCTTTCAAAGACAATACTTTGGAAAAGATCTCCAGAGCTGAAAAATACAAAGTGGAGCCTATTGATGACTTTGATGAAATTGAAGCTAACTTTGTTGACAGATTGCAAAGATGTTCCAGTAAGTTCAAAGGCAAATTACCTTTCAAATGTTTTTCATGTTGTAAAGTTGGTCATTATGCTTCTAGATAATTGAAAGGAATAAAAAAAGATTTGAGAATAGGCCTAGAGCCCCAAAGAAATGCTATTATGTTAGAGATTTTGATGATGAAGGTGTGACTGATGATGAATCTGATGATGCTAGTACTAGTGCAACTGAATTCTTATTTATTGCTATTAAAGAAGAACCTGCATCTACTAATCCTGCTAGCTATATGAAGGAAGAAAAACAAGTGGAAGAAAGTGCTTTGGCTATTTGGGTTGAGAAAGATAATGATGAATGGATTATTGATAGTGGATGCTCACATCACATGACCGGTGACAAAAGTAAGTTTGTGAGTTTGGAAAAGTATGATGGAAGATTGGTTAGGTTTGGAGATAATGCAGCTGGTAAGATTTGTGGAAAGGATCTATTTCATTTGATGGAAAGCACAATACTAATAATATCCTATATGTGAAGGGCTTGAAGCATAATCTTTTGAGTGTTGGTTAGATGTGTGACAAAGGTTATGATATGAGATTCAAAGACAATGGGTGCAAGTGTTGCAAGTATGGGTTGAACCGGTGTTGTCATTGATGTCAACATACTCATGTTGCATTAATGAGAAGGATTGGATGAGCTGTGTGCTGAAGATATTGAGAAAATTAGTCTCAATCAGGAACAGTGAAGAACAATGATGATAACAAGGTAAAAGTCCAAGATAGGTTGAGGATCAGAGGATGCGGTTTAAAGGGTTTGTAGATATAAGTCTTGAGATGCTCCAGTCAAGTTTTCAGGGATCCACATGAAGATCTGAAGAAGTTATGGTTGCTCAAGTAGAACTGGTTCCGACAAGTGCTCAGTGGTGACAGAGTGAGACAGATAGGTCCTTGTGAAGTGTCAAGTAGATCAGTTTGTGGTTTGAAGGTCCGGAAGAACCTATTCCTTTGTGACAGTGATAACAGATTGTGTTCTTGAGGTTCTGGATGTAGGAGAGAAGGATTTCAGTAAGTAGAGGAAGTGCGGATGTTCTTGGTGATTCAGGAAAGCTTGTGAAGGTCCTTGGATTATGTTCAGTTCGTGTTGATGGTCCGCATTAGAATTGAAGCCTGGAATTGAAGAAATACTTCTGGATGAAGGTGTTCTTTCTGTGACTGGCCGACCAGATGAATTATACACCTTGCGAATGTTCTTGTGGTTGCTTGTCGACTTAGATGTTTGTTCCTAAGTTGATGTTGTGTATAAATAAAGGTTTGCGAAGTCATTTCAAGGGTGTACTCATGGAGATGAGTGTGTGGTAGCGAGGAGAAGAGCGAAAGGAAGAGCAGAAGGATTTGGGTTATAATGGAACTGATTCAAGCATGATGACGATGCTATTTTCCAGTTCAAGTATGTAATACTTATTTATTGTAGACAGTGTGTCTCTTGTAGGCAGTGAGCCTCTTGTGAGCAGTGTGCTCGGGCAGTGAGCCCTAATTGGCATGTGCCATCTTATTCTTTCTATTCTTCTAACAGAGAATAATATCTTGGGTTAGTCACCCCGTGGTTCTTCCCTTAACCGGGTTTTCCACGTCAAAATCTTGGTGTCTCATGTGTTGATGTGTTTCTACTCTTGGTTAATTGCATTAAGTTTTCATGATTGATTTATTGTTAATACTAAGTGAATGCAAGTGTTGAAAGAAGAAAAGTTTTTGGACAACTGATTCACCCCCCCTCTCAGTTGTTTGCCCTAAATCTAACAATTGGTATCAGAGCCAAGTTCCTCTAAAAGGAGCTTAACCGCTTGAGGAGATCCAGAATGTCATCCTACAAGAAAGATAGTCTGAAGTTTGATGGAACTAACTTTGCTCTTTGGAAAGGTCGCATGGAATGTCACTTGCAGTGCATGGGATTTGCATACTGGTCCATGGTCACAAAGGCTTATGTACCTCCACAGGGTGGTCCAACAACCCTAAATGAAATCACAGATGCTAAAAATAATCTTCAGACCAAAGAGGCTCTTTTAAGTGCATTATCTGACTCAGAACTCTCTAATGTTATTCATTTACCAACTGCCTTTGAGATTTCGAAGAAATTGGAACTTTTGCATGAAGGAGACCAGTTTGTTAAATGTGCAAGATTACAGAGTCTAAAAGGAAAATTTGAAAGACTGAAAATGAGAAATGATGAAAATATTACCTCTTTTATGCCAAGAGTGAATGAGCTGGTTTGTGGAATCAAAAATACAGGTGGAACCCTGAGTGAAGATGAGATCGTTGGCAAAGTTCTCAGATCCCTTCTTGAGTCTTATAAAATCAAAGCTTTTGCAATCAAAGAATTCAGAGATCACACAACAGTCACAAGGGATCAATTGGTTGGTAAGCTAGCTGCTTTTGAAATGGCCGAGTTTGGAGATGATCCTCCAAAGACTGAATCTGCATTCAAAGCAAGTGCCTTGGTAAAAGGAAAACAAAGGTTTGATCCGGGAGAAAACTCTTCAAGGAAATCATCATGGTATGAAAATACAAGAAAAGACTTGGAAGAAGAAGAAGCTGAAACTGCTCATCTTGAAGCTCTTATTGTAAAAAGACTACCAAGAGGATTCGGTAAGTATGAGGGAAAATTGCCTTTTAAGTGTTTTAACTGCAAAAAGATTGGTCATTTTGCATCAAGGTGTCTGGAAAGATTTTCTAGGCCAAACAGTAATAGACCAAGATTCCAGAAGAATTGTTACTATGCTCATAAAGGAGATGATGAAGGAGTAACAGATGATGAATCAGAGAAAGAAGACAAATCCAGAAGTGACTGGGTGTTCATTGCCATCAAGGAAGAAGATCCAATACCCTCTGAATCCGTAAATCATAAAGCCCTGGCTGCCCAAGTTGAAGAAAAGGATGATTGGGTCATTGATAGTGGCTGCTCTCACCACATGACAGATGACAAAAATAAGTTTATAGATTTGGAAAGGTATGAAGGAGGAGTGGTAAAGTTTGGTGATAACTCTACAGGTAGAATCAAAGGTAGAGGAACTATTTCTTTTGATGGAAAGAACAAAACCGGTAATGTATTATATGTTGAAGGATTGAAACACAATCTTCTCAGTGTGGGACAGTTGGTGGACAAAGGCTATGATCTCAGATTCAAGAATGGAAAGTGCAAAGTCTTTGAAAGTTCTGGAACAAAGATTGCATTAGGTATCCAAGCAAAAGGTAATGTGAGGCCTACTTTTTACACTACTGTTCATGAGACTATTTGCAGTGATTTTTGCTATTATTTTTATGTTGAGAGACTATTTGATCCTGAATCTTGTTTATTAAACCTAATTGATTTTTAAGGAAATAATTGTGCAATGATATTTAGATGTTGCTTTTAAGAAAATGATGAATAGTAAATGATGAATGGATATGGAACTTTAAAGTGATTTTTAGTATGTTTATATGTTAGAATGCTTAGGCATGCATGTATTTATATTGCTTCGGCTATGATATCTATATGTGATATTGACTTTGAGTTTGAGTGTGTAGGTATTGCTAACAAAACCACAAATACAAGAGACCATCTCATACCTATGTTGTATCCCTTGTGAGCCGATCTAGTTCAATGAGGAACTAAGATCAACCTCGTGTTTGGAAAAATGTTGTAATGTGTAAAGTTGCACGAGGTCAAGGGAATAAGGGTTATCTTCTAGTTTACTTTTATTATGATAAGTATTGTAAGAAATGTTGTTTTAATCTTGTTTAAATTTTATTTCTTTTTGACCCTTTATCTTGTGTTTTATTTGACTCTGGGAGTTTTAACTAGGCAAAAATCAACCCTGGGTTATACCTCATGGGTCTAGGGACCTTTTTGACTAGGATAACCTTGGGTTAACCATCATATGGTCACTTAAACTTCACAGGGAAGTTAAGTGACGAAATTAGAGGCATGGGGACAATGGGATGAGTGGAATCCACACTCAGGCCACCTATAAGTCATAAAATAACTCCATGATTCCCTAATAATGGAGTGTTTGTCTCCATGTGCCTCTCTTTTGGTGGGGTTCCCCTTATTTAGAGTAGTGTGTCATCCACTTCCTTTGTATTTTATTTTACTTATTGTATTTTAAATTCTCCATGTGTTGTTAAAAGGACTATAGTGGGGAATCTATGGAGTGGGGGTCAATTGTTTTATGACCACTAGGATAATGGATGAGTTGTGGTTAGTTGTTTAATGCCACTTGGGAAATTAGGAAAATAGAGGGAATTAGTTTAAAAGAAAGGGAAGGAGGAGAGTTAGGGGGTTGGATTATTGTGGGAAGAAGGAGATTTTGGAGAAGGAAGCTAGAGAGGAGCTCTTCATCAAATTTTATTCCATAATTGGGCTTTGAAAGGTTGGTGTAACAAGACTACTCTCTTTTGTGATCTATTGCTTGTTTTGTATGTTTGATCTTGCTTGTTGAATGAGTTGCAAATGTCTTCTATGTGTTTTTTAGTTATTGTTTTGGGGTTAGTTTTGGGTGTGGAAAGAGCTCCTTCCAGTTGGAAGGCAATGCTCATCTTGTATAGGGAAGGGGAGGTGTGACCCTCCCCAGGTGTCATCTTGTTTCTTGATATTTGTAATGCCTTGAGGGCATGTTGGTACTTATATAGCCTAGAGGGCTTATGGCCATGTGAGCCTATTGGGATATCCCTGGTGGTTAGGTTTATTGGAAGGCTTGAGGCCTTGTGGAAGAAGAGTAAATTGTTGGCTTGAGGCCTTGTGGAGGAAGAATATAATTTTTGGCTTGAGGCCTTGTGATACAATGTGATTAAATGTGAAAGGATGACACCTGGGGGATAGAGATGTCTACTTCCCTACCCTCCTTGAACTCACCTAAGCTGAGTCTTTATGATGTGTGTCAACCATGGGGTGTGTGTGTGTCATTAGTTTTGTTATTGTTATTCAATGTTGTGGAGTGTTGTTTTGTCTAATTCTACCCTGGTATGAGGATGATCTCCCTAGCTCGGGGGTGACCCTCTTGCAGGCCAAAGGTAGGGAGGAGAGCTAGATGGTTGTTGTTGTCTCCTTTGTTGTCTTGCAGGTTACTGTTGGATCATGTGAAAAGGATTAAAGAAGTTTTACCTGGTTTAAGATACTGTCTATCTTCCTATTTGCATTAAGAGCTTGGTTCCTATGGGTTCATTATGTAAGATTTTTAGAGGAGGAATTTTCCCTCTTGAAATTGTTGTAAAAGTTGTAATCTTGGGAGTAGAGAGTCAATCCTCCCTCTTTATGTCATTAGTTGTGATTTTTAAGAGGTTATTACCTTACTTCATTGTATGTTTGGAAGAAGAAATAATTTCCTCCCTTAGAGTATATTTTTGAGTTGTGGAATACTTACATTGTTTGTCCTCTTTGGGTTTTATCAAATTGTAAAGTTGTGGGAATGTTTGTTGAATTGGATCAATTGTGTAAATTTCTATTGTATTATTTAATGAGAGAGTTGTGTTTTACAATGTTAAGGAAGTTGCAAAATTACCTTGTAAAAATGAAATTAAATATTTGAGTTAAGTTGCAAAGGAAATTAATCTAAATTGAATTCTTTTACTTGACTATTGTGGATTGATGAAATGAATAGAATTCATTTGATTTCCTGTGTTATCCCTTGATCCTTAAATCCATTTGAATTAGAAAATTTACTCTTTTAATAGAAGAAAGGGCAGTTATAGTTCAAAAGATTAGACGTTCTTTTCATTGAGTATTTATTAGTTTGTATACCAAAGAAGAGAGATAGTGAAATGAATTTTACCATGTAGCTTAGATGTATATATATATATTCTACTTTTAAATTTCATTGTGAAAATTTGATGTAATTATATTTACAATCTTTTCTAGCACAAATTGGGATTATGAAATTGATAGATATACATATATATATTTATATATATAAATATATAAATATAAATATATATATATATATATATATATATATATATATATATATATATAAAATAGTTCTTTTAAAATGAAATTGTGAAAATGAAAATGTCGTTACCTTGTGAATATACATACATACATACATATATATATATACTTTTAGATTAGCTTTAAATTAAATAAATTTGAGAAAAGGATATATATATATATATTAACATTAATTAATTTTAATTGAAAGTTTTGAAAATAACGAACAATGGAGAGATCGCTGTGTTTCACATAATACACAGCCGCTGGTTACAAGAAAGTGGTGGTGGGGAAATTAACCCCCACCGAATTTATATTGAGGGGGTGTGGGGAGGGGCGGAGCCCCACCCACACCCCCACTGCTTTCCGCCTCTCGCAACCACAAACCCCGCGGCCCGGACTCCCCCGCCTCCTCCGTGTTCTGCAACCTGCCGCCTCTGCGGCCACCCTGCTTCGGCCCCGCCCTTGGCTACCCTCTTGTCATATCACCCCACCCCTTGCCACAACCTCCGCTCAGCCGCTTCGTCTGCCCCTGCGCGCTACACCCTTGCCCATGGTCGCCACCCATCCCTGCATCCAAAACACACTAAAAAAAAACAAGGAAAACAATTAGGGTTTATAACCCTACAATATGAGTGGGCATTTCACAATAAAATGGTAATTAAATTTAGTGGTTATTCCACTAGTCATAACAAATGAATAATTTATATATATATATATAAATATATATATAGATAACTATATATAAATATATATATAGATAACTATATATATATGTTTATTTATATATATATTAAATGTACATGAGTAAGCTTGCACTATCAAGATGTTTTATTCTAATATATATATATATATATATATATATATATATATATATATATTATATATATATGGATTTGAGTGGGGTTTCCACAACAAGTTTTAAAGGAGAAATTTTATATATATACAATTGGAAAGGATCAATGGGCCATTTTTAATGTGCCCTAAAAACAAATTATATTAAAATCGTTTATAAGAAAAATGTAAATTAATTTTTTATTAATGAATTACCAAGGTATGGAAAATGTTTTCAACGTAAGTAAAATTTAAATGCAATTAAAAAGATAAATTAAAAAATACGTAAACGGTGAAATAAGCAACGTTTTGAGACAAATCGATAGGGGATTAAACGAGGAATGCGAGGTAGAATTTTAAATAGATTGAGATAACCAAATCAGAGATCAACCACCTACCAGGTGAACCCTGAAAGAAGTAAAATAAACCGACTCAGCTTAGTGAACGACATCTACATATCCACGTGTGTAAAATATAAACCGTAGCAACAATCACTTGTCCACTTTAACAAACGCAACCGAGCAAACTTATGCGTGTGAGGGGAGATTTCTTGTAGTAAAGGAAAAAAAATTTATAGTTCGAATCATGCCTACATGGCATGTGTGGACATAACATGCGTATTTTGCGTGTTGTGAATGCATGTGAAATGTGGGCATGACAGGTAACATCTTTCACTTAGCTGGTACTGGTAAAAGTTGCTTATTTGTTCAAATTGATCAAAGTTGGTTATGGCATAGAAGAATGTGTCATGTGAACTTTGATAATATCATCAAGATAAGTAATACTCAAGCTGTAAGAGATCTTCCAAGATTGGTAAAACCTACAAATAGTTTGTGCAAAGAATGTCAGTTGGGAAAACAAAGCAGAATCTCATTCAAAAGCAAGGAACAATCTTCTACTAGATTATTAGACTCCGTTCACACTGACTTATGTGGTCCGGCAAGAATTAGGAGTGTGCAAGGGGATAGATACTTCATGTTGCTAATTGATGACTAGTCCCAGATGATGTGGGTAACCTTTCTGAAAGAGAAATCAGAAGCTCTTAAGAAATTCAAAATATTCAAGGCTATGGTGGAAAATGAGACCGAATTAAAATTAAAGTGTCTGAGGTCTGATAGCGGTGGAGAATTCACATCCGGTGAGTTCATAAACTTTTGTGAGAAACATGGAATAAAGAGACAGTTGTCTGCCCCTAGAACTCCACAGTAGAATGGAGTTGTTGAGAGAAAGAACCGGACCATCCAAGAAGCATCTAGGACCATGATGATGGAAGCAAATGTTCCTCAGATCTATTGGAGAGAAGCTGTCAGCATTGCAGTCTACACTCTCAACCGAGTTCAAATTAGAAACTATACCGGTAAGACTCCTTATGAACTCTGGTTTGGCATTACTCCCACTGTGAGATACTTCAGAGTTTTTGGTAGCAGATGTTAGATTAAAAGGGATGAAGATCTAGGAAAGTTTGATGCTAGAAGTGATGAAGGAATATTCTTGGGTTATTCTACTCAAAGCAAAGCATACCGGTGTTACAACAAGAGACTGAGAAAGATTGTAGAGAGTATAAATGTGAAGGTTGATGAAGAAATTGAAAGACCCTCAAGAATTCTTAAACATGATGAAGATGATCAGAATGGTGTTCAGACTCAAGGTATCCAAGTCTCTTCTGAGAAACAAAGTCAAGTTGATCCGGTAAGACAGGAAGAAGAGATAAGTCTCAATGAGATTGATCAAGAGTTAGAAGTGCAAGAGACTCCCAAAATTCCAAGGTATGTAACTCTAAACCACTCTGAAGATCAGATCATAGGTGACAAAAGCAAAGGGGTGCAAATAAGGAGGAGAATTGCTCAAAATTTAGATGAGTATCGTCTAATTTCAAAGATTAAACCTAAGACAGTAAATGAAGCCTGCAATGATGAAAACTGGACTAAGGCAATGGAGGAAGAACTGATGCAAATTAAGAAGAATCACACTTGGGATCTTGTTCCTAGACCAAGAAACAAAAATGTGATTGGAACCAAATGGGTCTTCCGGAACAAATTGAATGAAGCTGGTGAAGTAATCAGAAACAAGGCTAGATTAGTTTGCAAAGGTTACTCTCAAATAGAAGGAGTTGATTTTGAAGAAACTTTTGCTCTGGTGGCAAGAATTGAAGCAGTCAGATTATTTCTTGTATTTGCTGCCTTCAAGGATTTCAAGGTGTATCAGATGGATGTCAAATCTGCCTTCCTAAATGGTAATTTGGAAGAAGTGTATATTGAGCAATCGGATGGATTTCAATTGTCTAATCATAGTGACATGGTCTGTAAATTAAAAAAGGCACTGTATGGACTGAAGCAAGCCCCAAGAGCCTGGTATGAAAGATTGGATAAACATCTCTTGAAGATTGGTTTCAATAAAGGCACTGCTGATAGCAATTTGTATTTCAAAATTGATCATTAAAATATCTTAATTGTTGAAGTATTTGTTGATGATATCATTTTTGGAGGAAGAGATAGTATGTGTAAAACTTTTGCAAGTCAAATGAAAAGTGAGTTTGAGATGTCAATGCTTAGAGAAATGAATTTCTTTTTGGGTCTACAAATTACTCAAACAAAGAAAGGAATCTTCATCTCTCAGTCAAAATATGTGAAAGAATTGTTGAGGAAATTTGGGATGGAAGACTCAAAGCCAATGAACACTCCAATGGCAACCGGATGCAAGTTGAGCAAAGATGATGACTCTCCCAAGGTTGATCAGACAAAATATAGGTCAATGATTGGAGGATTGTTGTATCTCACTCAAACTAGACCAGATATTATGCAGGCTGTTGGTCTTGTTGCTAGATTTCAAGCTGATTCTAGAGAATCTCATGTTATGGCAATCAAGAGGATTTTTAGATATCTAAAGGGGACAGTTGAGTATGGTCTATGGTATCCTAGAGATCATGATTTCTCTCTTCATGCATATACAGATGCAGACTGGGCAAGAGATGTGGATGACCGGAAGAGTACCAGTGGTGGAGCATTCTTTTTGGGAAAAAGATTGGTTTCTTGGCTAAGCAAGAAACAAGAAGCAATATCTCTATCTACAACTGAAGCGGAATACATTGCAGCAGCAGGTCTTTGCACTTAAATCTTATGGATGAAGTAGATGCAAAGAGACATTAAAGTAGAATATGAGGAGCCTATCACAATTTTCTGTGATAATTCAAGTGCAATAAATATTTCTAAGAATCCAGTGTTGCATTCTAAGACCAAGCACATATCTATCAAGTTTCACTTTCTGAGAGAGCAAGTGAACAAGGATGAAGTTAGATTGGAGTATGTGCCCTCCAAGGATTAGATTGTAGATATCTTTACTAAACCTCTTCCCAAGGACTCTTTTGAGTATCTCAGGGAGAAGTTAGGGGTTATTGCCCCTCCAGTGATGAACTAGGATGCACTAATATGCATCAGTCTGGTGGATATCACAGTCATATCTTGTGGTCCGAATTGGTGTTGGGGAGCTGCTACTCAGGGGGAGCAGCAGGTGTGATTATCAAGTTGCAAGTATGGACCCTTTGCCATTGATGTCAAAGGGGGAGAGAAGACATGTGAAAAACAAATGGTTGATGATCAAAGGGGGAGCAGTACAGGAAGAGAAGACATGTGAATAGTTGTTGTTGATAGGGGGAGCTATGACAGTAAGGAGAAGTTCTTGTCTTGATGGTTTTTCACATAATATGTTGCCATCAATGACAAAAGGGGAGGTTGTTGCAAGTATGGGTTGAACCGGTGTTGTCATTGATGTCAACATACTCATGTTGCATTAATGAGAAGGATTGGATGAGCTGTGTGCTGAGGATATTGAGAAAATTAGTCTCAATCAGGAACAGTGAAGAATAGTGATGATAACAACGTAAAAGTCCAAGATAGGTTGAGGATCAGAGGATGCGGTTTAAAGGGTTTGTAGATATAAGTCTTGAGATGCTCCAGTCAAGTTTTCAGGGATCCACATGAAGATTTGAAGAAGTTATGATCGCTCAAGTAGAACTGGTTCTGACAAGTGCTCAGTGGTGACAGAGTGAGACAGATAGGTCTGGTAAGGTCTGGTAATGCATTATCCCACTCTGTGGATTTGAGGAAGTGTTTAGGATGTCCTTGTGAAGTGTCAAATAGATCAGTTTGTGGTTTGAAGGTCCGAAAGAACCTATTCCTTTATGACAGTGATAACAAACTGTGTTCTTGAGGTTCTGGATGTAGGAGAGAAGAATTTCAGTAAGTAGAGGAAGTGCGGATGTTCCTGGTCATTCAGGAAAGCTTGTGAAGGTCCTTGGATTATGTTTAGTTTGTGTTGATGGTCTGCATTAGAATTGAAGCCTAGAATTGAAGAAATACTTCCGGATGAAGGTGTTCTTTCTGTGGCTGGCTGACCAGATGAATTATACACCTTGCGAATGTTCTTGTGGTTGCTTGCCGACTTAGATGTTTGTTCCTAAGTTGATGTCGTGTATAAGTAAACGTTTGCGAAGTCATTTCAAGGGTGTACTTGTGGAGATGAGTGTGTGGTAGTGAGGAGAAGAGCAAAAGGAAGAGCAAAAGGATTTGGGCTTTAATGGAACTGATTCAAGCATGATGATGATGCTATTTTCCAATTCAAGTATGTAATACTTATTTATTGTAGACAGTGTGTCTCTTTTAGGCAGTGAGCCTCTTGTGAGTAGTGTGCTCGAGCAGTGAGCCCTAATTGGCATGTGCCATCTTATTCTTTCTATTCTTCTAACAGAGAATAATATCTTGGGTTAGTTACCCCGTGGTTTTTCCCTTAATCAAGTTTTCCACGTCAAAATCTTGGTGTCTCATGTGTTGATGTGTTTCTGCTCTTGGTTAATTACATTAAGTTTTCATGATTGATTTATTGTTAATGCTAAGTGAATGCAAGTGTTGAAAGAAGAAAAGTTTTTGGACAACTGATTCACCCCCCCTCTCAGTTGTCTGCCCTAAATCTAACAGCAAGATCATGGAAATCTCTAGAATTGTGATTGCTACTGGTAAGAAGACTTGATGTAACATCTACCAATTAAGAGGAACTAATGATTATTGTTTATTAGCCTAGACAGATGAGAGTTGGTTGTGGCATAGAAGGATGTGTTATATTAATTTTGACAATTTGGTGAAGATAAGTTATGTACAGGTTGTGAGAGATCTGCCTAAACTTGTGAAACCAACCAACACCATTTTCAAGGAGTGTCGATTTGGGAAACAAACAAAAATAAGTTTCAAAAGCAAAGAACAATTCTCTATAGGATTGCTGGAGCTAGTACATACAGAGTTGTGTGGTCCCACAAGAACAAGAAGTCTGCAAGGTGACATCTATTTTATGTTGCTTATTGATGACTATTCTAGAATGACTTGGGTCACCTTTCTAAAAGAAAAATTTGAAGCTCTAGACAAGTTTAAAGATTTCAAAGCAATGGTTGAGAATGAGTTGGAGTTAATAATCAAATGCTTAAGGTTTGATAGAGGAGGTGAGTTCACATCAAATGAATTCAACATTTTTTGTAAATAATAAGGGATACAAAGACAATTGTCTGCACCTAGGACTCAACAAAATGGAGTTGTTGAAAGGAAAAATAGGATAGTTCAAGAAGCTTCCAGGACTATGTTAAAGGAAGCTAACTTACCAGAAGTATATTGGAAAGAAGCCATACATATTGCTGTGTACATCCTAAACAAAGTTCAAGTGAAAGGTAATAGTTCTAAAACTCCTTTTGAATTATGGTATGGAAGGATTCCTACAGTGAAGTATTTCAAAGTTTTTGGAAGCAAATGTTATATCAGAAGAGATGAAGAACTAGGCAAGTTTGATGCTAGATGTGATGAAGGAATTTTTCTTGGTTACTCTACCAAGAGTAAGGCTTACCAGTGCTACAATAAGAGATTGAATAAGATTGTTGAGAGTGCTAATGTGAAGATAGATGAAGGCAAGGAAAGAATATCAGATCTGAGTTACTATGACCCAGATGAATCTGTAAATATAGAAAATGAAGAAAAAATTGAGCAAGAAGATTGTCAGAATGAAGAAGAGGCTCCAGAAAATGTTGTTAAGACTCCCAGGTATGTAAGGATTAATCATTCTGAAGATGAGATTATAGGTGACAAAAACAAAGGTGTGTTGACAAGAAAAAGAGCTGTAGAAGAACAAGTGAATTACTGCTTTCTTTCAAAAGTTGAACCTAAAACTATGAATGAAGCTTGCAATCGTGAAAATTGGGTAAAAGCCATGGAAGAAGAATTGATATGGATCAAGAAAAATCAAACTTGGGAATTGGTTCCTAGACTCGCTGATAAAAATCCGATTGGCATCAAATGGGTTTTCAGAAATAAGTTGAATGAGAATGGAGTAGTAAGAAACAAAGCAAGATTGGTATGCAAAGGATACTCTCAAGTTGAAGGAATAGACTTTGCAGAGACCTATGCTCCTATGGCAAGAATTGAAGCCATTAGAATGTTTTTGGCATTTACAACATTCAAAGACTTCAAAGTGTATCAGATGGATGTTAAGTATGCTTTCTTGAATGGTGAATTGCAAGAAGAGGTCTACATTGAGCAACCATAAGGATTTCAATTATTAAAACAAGGTGATATGGTGTACAGATTGAAGAAGGCCTTGTATGGACTGAAACAAGCACCTAGAGCCTGGTATACATGGTTAGACAAATATTTTTTGCAATTAGGGTAGTAAAGGCACTACTGACAAAATCTATATTTCAAAATCAATAATAATCAGATCCTGATTGTTGTAGTCTTTGTTGATGACATTATCTTTTGAGGAAATGAAGGTATGTGCATGAAGTTTGTAGGTGAAATGCAAAATGAGTTTGAGATGTCTATGTTTGGTGAAATGAATTTCTTTCTAGGTCTACAAATTAATCAATCAGATAAAGGAATCTTCATATCTCAGTCCAAGTATGTGAAAGAGTTGTTGAAGAAGTTTGGGATGGAAGACTCTAAACCGGTATGTACTTCCATGGTAACTAGCTGCAAGTTGAGTAAAACTGATGAATCACCCAAGACCAATTAGAAAAAGTACATATCCATGATTGGAGGATTGCTTTATCTAACTCAAACCAGACCTGATATTATGCATGCAGTTTATCTTGTTGCAAGATTTCAAGCAGATCCAAGAGAGTCACATGTGATAGTAGTAAAGAGAATCCTGAGGTATTTAAATGGCACACCGGATCATGGCTTATGGTATCCAAAGGATAATGATTTCATTCTCAGTGCTTATATAGATGCTGCTTGGGCAAGAGATGTTGATGACAGAAAGAGTACAAGTGGAGGCACTTTCCTTTTGGGTAATAGATTGGTTTCATGGATGAGAAAGAAGCAAGATTCAATCTCTTTGTCAACTGCAGAAGTAGAGTATATTGCAGCAACATGTTGTTGTACTCAAGTGTTATGGATGAAGTAGACATTGAAGGACATAGGAGTTGTGCATAAAGATCCAGTTGCAATCCTCTATGATAATACAAGTGCTATAAACATTTCAAAGAATCCAGTGATGCACTCAAGAATAAAGCATATATCTATAAGGTATCACTTTATGAGAGAAAAAGTGACAGAAAATGAAGTAAAATTGGAATATGTGTCTACAAAGGATCAGATTGCAAATATTTTCACCAAACCTCTGCCTAAGGATACTTTCGAGTATCTCAGAGAAAAGTTAGGGGTTATTACCCCTCCTGTTCTGAACTAAGATGCACAAGAATGCATCAATCCACTGGTGCTTAGATCTTCATTCATTAAGATAGATTGATGTTTGGAGGGCTACCTCTTAGGGGGAGTAGCTAGATGATACCGATATGTGTTCTTGATATAGAAAAGTGTTGATAGCAATGAAAGTTCAGATGAATCAGAGTAGTAGAATGCAAGTATGTGCCCTTTCCCATTGATGTCAAAGGGGGAGAGAAATCATGTGAAAACCTTAGAGAAGAGAGAGAGTAGATGTGTAAAGTGAAAGGGGGAGAATCTTGTCTTGATGGTCTTTACAGGTTTTCACATCATATGTTACCATCAATGACAAAGGGGGAGATTGTTGCAAGTATGTGCCTAACCGATGTTGTCATTGATGTCAACATATCAGTGTTGTCATTGGTGTCAATTGTGCTCTTGTTTTGATGCTTTCTTGTAATGAGTTAGATGCTTTGTACTTGCCTATGTAAGTGTTGGAAATCTTGATACTGAGGATATTGAGAAAATTTGCTCCTCTGGTAGAAATAGTATGTTGTAGAATATCTTTGTCTACAAAAGAACAATCCAATAGATTGCTCCACATTTCATGTAGAATGGATATCTTTGTCTATGGATTGGAAGTTATTTATAGGCATGCCTGAAGATGCTACATTCCAGCTTTGAGCCTCTGGTATGAAGATTTGAGTGAGTTATGCTCACCAGAGTAAAAGATACTTTTTCTAAATATTCACTGGTGACAGGGAGAATGTATTATGCTCCGCATTCCTTCACATTAAAGTATTTTGATCTGCATTTCTAGAATTAAGTCTAAGATGATGTTATGTGCCTTCAACTTTAATGGTTCATGATTTGGTCGTTCACAAGTGATCTTTTCCTTATGACAGTAATTGATAGTGTTGTTTATGAGCTCCAGTTTGAAGAATCCTTTTGATAGAGTGGTTAGAGATTGTGCGGTTGTTCCTGATGATTTCAATGTGCTTGTGGATGTCTCCTAATTGTGTTCCTACTTTTGGATTGGTCTGCAAAGAGTAAATTAGATTGAATATAAAGACTGTTCTTGAAAGTCTTAATGTGAACACTAGTCTTGGCCAACTTGGTTGCTTTCTCTAATTGCAGAGATGCGTTGAAGATTGTTGTAGCATGTTGTGTTGTCTAAGATTGTATTTGAGTCCCAGCTAAGGTGTTGTGTGATCCACATACATCATTACATCCTTTCCTTAGCAAATTTTTATATTAGGTCCAGACCTATTTTCTATGTATGTTTGCAATGCCAACCTTGGATATTGCTCCAACGGTTGATGAATGTAATGCCAACCTTGATGTACATTCCAAGGTTGATGAGTTGTATAAAAAAATGTAATGTAGTTACGAAAAGTGTATGGATGTGCAAAAATGAGAAGATAAGTGTGAAGGTGTAAAAGAGCAGAGCAGAGGAGATATACTGCACTTCAATAGAACTAAACTCAGGCATGGAGTAGATGCTATCAAATCAGTTCACCAATCTTGGTAGTGAGCCACCCCTTGGAAATGAGCTGATCTTGGCAGTGAGCCATAACATTTACTGTGAGCATTTTGGGCAGTGATCCCTAAGGTAGTGAGCCTCTATTTTTCGGTATTGTTATAACTTATATATTTCTGTGGGCTAACACCCACCGTGGTTTTTCCCTCATAGGGTTTTTCACATAAACATCTGATGTCTCATTTTCATTGTTAAATTTGAATAATAGTAATTGAGAGTTTGATGAGTTAATGTTCATAAGAGGTTAAAGTTTTGGAGACAACCGATTCACCCCCCTCTCAGTTGTCTGGTACATTTCAACAAGGGACTACCTTCAAACATGCAATAAAGATTAAATAAAAATTCAAACAAAAAGGAAAGAAGGAATACCTTACAAACTATTTAAAGGGAGAAGGTAGTAGTGTTGAGGGTGTTTTAGCACACGACAATGTAGGTATGATTGCTGGTATCACACCTCTCTTGAAAAGTATCCTACCCTAGGTAAGACTACTCCAAGGATAATACAACTAAGTCTTAGTGTGCTTGGAATTTCTTAGTTGGAATGTACTAGTTGTTCCTACAAGGGGTCTTACATGCAGTTTGACAGATTAGGCAGATTAGGATAGCAATTCATGCAAACCCTTATAATTTCAGCTGATATGACAGTGTAGAATGCTACTAAAAACCTAAGTCTAATAGTTTATTAAAAGAAAATGTAAAAAGGAGTAGGGTTTAGAAAGCTCCTAAGTGACATCCACAATGAAGTGATTACATCTGGTAGATAAGCATTCATAAATTTAACCAATTTCCTGCTTTACCAAGCTACAGAGATTACTAGAACATTACAAAAAATAGTGCTATCTTCTATGGATTTCTTATGCTTTTCAGATTACATTTATTTATCAAATACCCAACTAATGGTGTGATTCAACTCTTGAAATATAATTGAACTTTACTCAAACTAAAGCCCAGGCTAACTATGCACAGATACTTACAATCAACAAGTAACTAATAGTATGGACTAGAATGCTCATCGAATACCTTTAACAAATCAACAACATTGCAAAAGCACAGTCTAACTAATGCAGATCAAGATGTGAACCATGAAATCAAATTAACAATACAGGAGACAAATTCCTAGAGAAACCGCAGTAACTTGCTTTGTATTAATCAGAAAATTTGGAAGAGTGTCAACAATTCAGCATCAAGAGTCTTACAAATGAGAGAAATGGCAGCCCTTTATATAGAAGAGGCGCCGTACTAAGTTTTTGAATGAACGGTGGAGATCATCTCAACACCAGCGGTCTAGATTTATCAATCAATAAGAGCATTTACAACAACACTTCTCATTCCCGGATTACAATTTGTCTCTTGGGGAAAGGATGAAAAATGACCTCCAAATACATTGAACTTAGACAAATTGAATACCCATTTGACTATATGTATTGAAAAGATAATTTTTAAGACATAACAAAGACAAAATAGTGTCACATGACCTTTCAAATATAGCAATACATATTTGTGATAGGATTACATTTCAAAATATTCAAAAATATTCTATTGTTCTTCATCTAAATCTATTTTGTCTTGTTTTGCCTTCTTATTACTATATGCCACCCAAGCTGATAATGTTGGATTTATGTTGGTGGGGTCTGGGTCCTTGATGTGATCTACTCTGTATCTAAAAACTTCCAACTCTTCACTGTATTGAATATACATTTTCTCCACTGATTTTCTACTTTTATCGAATGTGATGAAAGCAGTCCGAAGATCGTTGACTTTATCTAATTTGCCCACAACATTCAATGCAGTTTGCCCAAAAATTATTTAATGTAGCTTATCCTTACAATCTTGCACATCATATGGAGCCAGATCATCAAAATTGATTACTAAGCAATCCATCAAAGAGTCATTTATCTCATAGATTAAAGACAATATGTGATCATCAGCTACCTTATAGGCTTCTTTGACATTATCGAAGACTTCTTTTCTTAATTTCAACTGCTGGTACCATTCTACTGCTTTGTATAATTTATCAATTGTTAAGATATTTTCTAATAATAGTGTTTGAGTGGGTAGATCCCTTATTGCTTGCACCTGTGGAAACATGTGAGAATAGTTTTCATCAAAAGGGTCACATTCTTCGTGCAATTTCTCCCATTGGTCCCACAATTTACAGAATTCTTTATGGAGTGTTACTGCAAAGGTGATTGCATCACAACCTTCTTGATATACTTTGTCAAACCACTTTTGAGTTCTAGCAGCCACTGTCTTGATGTCATTGAACTTTTTTAGTTCATCCTTTAATAACAGAGCTGGGACTAACCTTGGCTCACCCTCTAAATCAGAGGCCTCATCAGAAACTATAGACACGCCCTAAGTTTTTTATTCTGCTGTTTCAACTCCCTCTTGGTGAGTTCATCCTTATCCAGTTGTTCCAAGATAGAAGAAAATGATCCTTTGAATTCATCAATCTTTTGACCCCTTGTAGCAGGTCCCAAGTCAACAGTTGTTATGGTATAGTCTTCAGTCCTGACTTGTCTTTTATCCATGTCAGCTGGTGGAACAACTACTTCAGCTATTCTGGATCCTGTAGCATCCTTGTAAATTCTTGATTAAATTTTAGCCTTTTTTTGTTTCTTAGGTTTCTCTACCTTGGCTAAAATGGCATCTAGAGCTAGCTTCATAATTTCAACCTGAGGCTCTTGATAAGCCAGTCTATTGTGCAGCCAATCAGGTGCTATATGTTGAATGTTAGGAACACTGAGAGGGGGGTGAATTAGTGTTCTATAAATCTTTTCATGTACTTTTACTTTTAACCATTTCAAAATAATAATCCAATAGAAGAAAAATATACAACTGAACAACATCCACAAAAGCATGACACATGACACCAAAATTTTACGTGGAAACCCCAAAGAAGGAAAAACCATAGAGAGGATTAGCTCTCATAAATATATTGCAATCTTTATAGAAATGATGTTCAGGCTTGGTCACTCCACGGGCCTAGAACATGTTGACTTACAACCATGAAGTACAACTAGATTTAGCAGGATGATTGCCTCAAACCTAAACCTAGCAAGTTTACAATGAGGGCTGTTAAACCTTACTGAAGGCTCACTACCGGCTTACTTCCTTGATGACAAAAACTTACTTCCAAACAGGTCACACATGATAACTGAATACTGCTTCAACATCTGCCACTATGCTAGGGTCCAATCATTTAACAACTGTATTTTGAATCCCAAGTCTTCATCGTTGCTGATCTTCTAACTCTGCTCTTCTATTCGCATGCTCGTATACACACATATTATCTCTGAATCCCAAGGCTTCATTGCTGCTGCTCTTCTAACTCTACTCTTCTATTCGCACGCTCGCATCTCATACATTATCTTTGCTTTGCTTTTTCACTTTGCACTACTCTTCACATCTTCGCTCTGGGATATATTTTCCATGAATTCCTTGCATGTTTATATACAATTCATCAACCTTGGAATGTGCATAAAAGTCAGCATCACATTCAGTTTCATTCATTGGAATAGTCTCCAAGGTTGGAATTCATGCATACATCAAATTAGGTTTGGACCTAAACACCATACACCACAAAAGAATGAGGACATAATAAATTACACCTTTGCTTGGACCTAAATCTATCCAAGCACGCTACACATCACATAAAGCATTTCCTTGATCGCCGTAATTAATCAGGTTGGCCAAACAGTATAAAGTGGGAGAATTCTTGATCACATGCTTTCTTGATATCAAACATAATAAGTGGACCTTGTGCAATAATTTAACATGATCTTGACACCTCCATGAACAATATAAATTCACCTGAGTGCCAATAAATCCAACCGCAATAGATCTCACTTGGAGATTACTGAAGATAATAAATATCACTTGAACTCAACAACTTTCATCTGAAGTATAACAACACAAACTTGTCTTCCGGAGTACAAAATCACAAACCCTCTGGAATGAAGATAGTTGTGGAATTTCTAAGCTTAAATCCAGACCCACAAGGCTAAATTCCAATCTGCAAAGAAGTGCAGAGCACAACACTTTCTCCCTATCACTCGGCATACATTGCCAAAACCAATCTTCAAACTGGTGAATAGATCTTTCGCTGTATAGCGTTCTAGACCACCAAACTTAGGAATTAGTATCATCAAACACTTCTCTAGATCATATCCCAATCTCACACTCTGGTCTTCAATGCTGAGGAAATGTGGAGTAAACCATTGCACTATTTTGGGAGACAAACACTTGTTCCAACATAACCAAGTAACTTCCTCGGATGCTGACCTTAGGTGTTGACATCAATGACAACACTTACTACTCATACATGCAACACTGTAGAGGTAGAATCTTGAGTTATGTCTGTATTTTCATTATCGGTGTTTGGTGGGCCCTTAAGCAAATTTAGTTCTTACTCAGGTTCTTTATCTACATCTACTTCTTCATCTCTGATACTCTTCAAATTTTCTAAGATTTCTCCTTGAGCAGTCTCCAAGACTATTTCTGTTGTGTTCTCTTCTGTGGGACTGTCAGAGACTTCTATTACTTCAACATTGTCTACCTGTGGAAGAGGTTCTTCAAATGTATCCTTTTCAATTTCTGATTCTTGAAGACCCAACTTTGCACATACTTTCTCTATTCCTGGCAGCAGTGGTACAACCAAAGGAGCTGAATCTTGTGTTGATGTGACTTGGGAACTAGGGGCCGAAGATATTGGGATTGTTGCAAATGAGGACAGGCTAACCTGTGCCAAGTTTGCAAATGAAGTAAACCCCAAGGAAGGTGGAATGGGAGAGGTTGGTAAGATAGAGGAAATGACAATAGGTGTGGTGATGGAAGGAGAAGGCAAGGAGAAGGAGGATGAAAGAATGGAGGAAATAGGTGGTAAGGAAAAGGAGGTAGAGAGAGAAACAGAGGATATGGAAGGTGACGACATAGTAGAAATGGAAGGAAGTGAAGAAACAATAATGGAAGAAGTGGGGCTACTTAGGGTACTTGAGTCTACCATTAATGAACATGAGGTAGTAGAGATGGTAACCACTGGTGAAGAGGAGGCAAAAGTATCTTCTTGGATAATTATAGCAATGGTAGCAGGAGTAGTAGTTGAAATAGCAAGATAAAGTATGGCAGTAATCTCAATTGGAGCAGCAGGGGGTGAAGAAGTTACTGGCAAGTTTGTATTATCAGGTGTTGCAGTAGTAGAGGTGTCTAAGGTTATGCCAGTAGTTTTCACTTTAGCCTTCTTTGTTTTAGAACCTTCCCCTAGCCCACTAGGCATGTCTCTCTTATTGGATGCCCTTATTCTTGTTGTAGGAGGCATATTCTTCTTTTGTGCTTTTGGAGCAACCTTCTTTACTTTCTTTCCTTTACCTTTCTCTGTCAAAGGGATACGTTCTTCACTATCAGATTTCCTAGTAGGCTCTTGGGCTTGTTCTGCTTCATTTGGTATTTCTATTGGTGTATATTCCTCATCCCCAGATTCCTTTTCATCTTCAAGTGTTGTGTATGTAAGTTGCACCCCTTGTCTCTCCAATACAACAACTTGACTTCTTACCCACGACTTGCTCAATCTTATTGGTTCTTTCATCACTTCATCTAAGGAACTTTCTTTTGCATTGGCCCAATTTGGCAATGGGATTGGTTGGTGATATTTAGCCTCCCAATATCCTCTTTGCATTACATTATCATCATCAACAAGCTGATCAGGGACATCTATGATATGGAACTTCCTTATAAACCCTAAGGACAACCTTGAGTGGGCCTTCTTCAATACCTCATAATCATCTACACAGTTAGCCCAAAAGTCTTCTAGATGCATCTTGTGGAATAAATTCTTTCTTACATACCTCTCCATCACCCTTTGTGGATCAAAATGGTTTCTCTTCGTGTGTAAATGGAGGTTAAGCAACTGAAGTTCTGTATCTGAATGTTCTGCTGCCCCTAGGGAAAAATAGGCATAGTTACCTCTACCTAACAAGATAGGAAACTTGACATTTCTTCTATGAAGGTTTTTCAATTTCTCTACACAAGTAATCAATTGCCTTGACATCTCCAAAAGAACTACTTTATCTGTGGGATAACGGGGCAGTCTATATGGAATTCCAGTGAAGCCTTGAATCCTCAAATAAGTGAATTTTTGGAACTATATATACCATCTCCCATACTTCATGACCTCATTCATAGCTTCGGTGGATATCCTAAGGGTTGTAGTTCCTTGTAGCAATCTGGTAATATACATTGTAAAGGCATCATTCACCCTTTTGTAATGGATGAGAGATTGGGACAGTGCTAGTTGGGTGTAGCATTCATAAACTTTGATATGATGTTATTCATCGATTCCAACTTCTCCTACTTTTGACAACCCAACATATTCATTTCTTCTTGCCAATGAGTATACCACATAAGAAGTCCATCTGAATACTTGTTTATCTATGAAATTGTTGAATGCCTCATGAATGTTGTCACTTAATATTTGAGCCCAGTGGAATTTGGTTCCTTTAGTAATTATCTCTTCAATCATTTGGAATGTCCACCCTTCAAAAGCTGATGCAGTAGGCAATCCATATATCCTATCGAGTAGGGTCACCAAATCTCCTATTTCATCATGGAAGTCACTTCTGTACATGGTTTGGGGAAGTTTGATGATAGTAGATCTTTTTCTTTTCATCCATTGTTCATTGATATGCTTCTTGCATGTATTCATATCCTTCTTATATGTTGCCTCTACACCTATTTTATCTGGCATAGTCATTACTGGGTACCATGGGATTCCAAAGATCTCTACTAATGATGGTAGACTTATGTCTTCTAGTACCTCTCCATTGGGAGTTTGTATGGTCCTAGTCATTGGGTCATATCTGTCAGCACAAGAAACTATCAATTCTACTCATTGAGCTGAAGTAGGGAAGGCAACATCCTCTACAATCCCACTGTCTTTTACTTTCTTGGCCCTTGGAGTTGCATTGGGTCCAAATATCCAAGTTTTGAAGTCATCTAAGTCGATGTGACCTAGATTAGTGTCTCCTACATTTTTCCATCTAGAGGTGATCTTGGTTTCAGGAGGAATGCCCTTGAATTCATACTTCATGGCTTGGGCTGTTGTAGTCATTTAACCTGCATGACTGGACCCCATAAGTCTTGATGCTTTTGAGTGGTCTTCCTAATTCCTAAGTTTTGAATGCATGTTATCAAGTTAACTGCCACATCACTAAGTCATGTTATACTCTACGAGATCAAAATCTATCCAACTAAATCATAAATGCTTACCTATGAAATGCACAAGCCTGACAATTCACTAACTACTGCATTTATTACATGATGAAATGATAAAAAGACAATAATTCATATTAATCCATGCAATAAATGCTCAAATGCCCCACAATTTGAATCAAAATATGCAAAACAACATAATTCTCTCAATGCAGTATTCATTTCAATCAGTCAGACCTCTTATCCTTGAAGTTTTTACAAAGAACAGTCAGTTTTCATGTTTTGCACTGATTTGAGGGTCATCCGACTTGTTGGGTAGCAAAGTGCTAGATCGGAGGTCAACCGACCTTGCGTAGGATTTGAGGTCATTTGACCTAAAGGCAAAATGTTGCTTGGTCACTTGGTCATTATAGTGTTCGGTGTGAATTTTAGGGGTATCTGACCTTGCGCAGGATTTAGGTGTGACTGACTCAAATGAGTCTCGAAGGTTGGTCAGTTGGATTTTCAACGCAAGTCAGAGGAGGTGATTTTTAGTGCCAGATTGTTTGTCATGCTTTGTGTGGGTTCTAAGGTTGATCAAATTAGCGGGTTTTTTGGAGGTGTCCGACCTAAGTCAGTTGGGGCAAATTTTAGCGCATGGTTGGATAGATGTTTTTTAAGCGCAATGTGAGCTTGAGGTTTTGTAGGTTTTTTCAAGGTTACCGACCGACTTAAATTGGTTGCAAAAATTTAGAGGTTGATCGGACACATATTTAGCGCCAAATCAAAAGGGTTGATTTCCAACTATGTCAATTGCTTATGATAGATTTCACGTTTGCTTGAAGATTTAGTGTAAATCTAATGAGGTTTTAACATGATTTCATGGACATTGTTTTGGTTTCAACACAAATGGGAGTTTTAAATAAAGTTGCATTTCGATAGTTAACTACCCAACTTGGTTTTTTGAACTAGGGTTTCCTAAAGATACGTTCAAAATATAGAAAACCCTATTTCTACAATTCTAACCCCCTTCCTATTCACAATATACATTTGGCTAATCTATTCTTAAAGGAATTGAAACTTGATTTGGCACATAGAAAACCCTTTCTTAAACGAATGTAAACCCTAGTTTGGAAATAAGAAACCTTAGGCTTGGAAATGGAGTACTTACCAAATTTGCAGAGATGAAATGTGAGGGAATGTGCAGACGATGATAATACTTTTGTTTGAATCTATAGGCCGCTTGTAGAAGATTGATTCCAAACTTGTTCGAGGAGCTCGTCAATTAGTTTTGAAAATGTAGAATGAGCTCAAAATGAGAGAAAAAACACATTTATCCTTCCCTATTGATCACCATAAATGCAGGGAGTACAACATGACATCCTGGCGTACTATAGAATTGAATCAAAGTTTACGCAAGAAAATGGGATGATTGACCTTACGTGATTTTAAAGACTTACCGACTTAGTCGGATGCATTTGATTTCAGTGCCCAGTCAGATGGAGGTTCTTTCAATGCTTTGCATTGGTTTGCAAGTTATCAGACTTGCATGGATTTTGTCATGGTCCATCTTAGTCAGATGATCAGCTTTGTAGTGCTAAGTCAAATGACTAAAGTTTTAGCACTATGTCAGTTGCATTGGATTTTAGCATAGAAGTCAGTTGGCGATGAAAACAATGCTAAGTCGAACGGAGGGAAATTCAGCACAAAAGTTAGATGACTAGTGCCAAAGGTAGTTGCAAGGGTTTTTAGTGCAAATGGGGCTCAGACTTGATTTCAATGAAGGCAAACACTTAGACCTAGTGATTTTGGATGACTTAATGACATTCAATCTATCTAGCATGGCAAAAATGCAATTTGATCACTCTTCGACTCTTCGGAATCAAATGAACTGGACTGATACTCTAAACCAAAATTTTTGAAGAGGGGGGGTCCCTGTTTTGTGAAATGGGGTGTGTGTGCAAGGCACAACAAATGGTGACTCTATTGGGGAATGCTCTAGAGCATTTCAAAGATAAACTTTCAGTTTGAACCCAGAACTTCTGCATTTCCCACATGCTAGACAAGAAAACATGATATCCTATCAAAGAAGAACTCAATAATCAAGTGCATCCATCCATATCTTGAAAACCTGAGTGTGTACGATTGCATTAATTCCCATCCCTTAGCGACTAAGCTCATCTCAGATCATTTACATTAAGCTACGTGATTAGTACACACCTTATGAACTACCTGGATATTGCCCTACTACCAACGAGCATCTATAGCCCCTACAGGTTTGTCTTAGAATTCCTCTCAAGAAGAACCCCACTGCCAGCCAGGTGTCCATATCCCCGATAGAGTTTACTTGGTTGTCCACCTAATTGAGTTATGGTGTGTGTAAGTGTGATTTTCTTTGTATTTCTTTTCTTTGAGTTGATTGATATTTCACTAAGCTTAGATTTGGCAGAGTACAATGCAATACCGCTACCCTTGCAACACATGATTTTAATGGCATTAGTTATGTTGATAACTCAGCTAGCTGGGTGTGGACTCCTGATGGCGGCAAAGGTGGAACTTAGATTTTTCACTTAATGCAAGCTCACCAAGACTCACTTAGGTACCTCAATATTACTTAAGAGTGTGAAAGATATATGGTTAGAAAATACTTCAAGTGTACCGACTAATGACTCCTTTCCAATGAACAGATATCATACCTCTAGATGTAATAGCGGAACCCACAGGAAGACCTAAGAAAAAACTTAGACTTCTCAAAGAAACACTCCAAACTACTTATCCAACAAAGAAGCACTTGCAAGACTGCACAACTGCCACCACATTCTAGAAACAAGGATACCTCAACAAAGCAAGCGCAGTGGGCAAAGCAAAGCAGGAAAAGACAACTAAACTAAGAGAAATCAAACACCTGATAACTATGAAAAATAAAGAAGGAAAGCAAAGACTAATCTAAACAGCAACGTAACCTAACCAAAGCAAACTAGCAACCTAACTATATACACTAATAGAAGGCAAGGCTGCCTCCTAAGCCTGAAAGTAGTGCTTTAGAAACTACCCATTGACAGGTAATGGGAGCTCTTCACCAGTAAGGCTCTTCAGTTGATACGTGTTGTCACCAAGAATCTCATAGATTTGGTACATACCTAACCAGAGTTTATCAAACTTAGCATGTTCTCCTTTCTTCTCGTGGTCTTTATCCCAATACAAGACTAAATCAGAAATGTGAAAGGCCTTGACTTTGGCTCTCTTATTGAACCATCATTTCACTACCCCTTGGTGTTTGGTAAAGTTTGTTGCAAGTATGAGGTGAACTAGTGTTGTCATTGATGTCAACATACTCATATTGCATTGACAAGAAGGATTCGATGAGCAGTGTGCTGAGGATATTGAGAAAATTAGCCTCAGTCAGGAATAGTGAAGAACAGTGATAAGAAGAAGGCAAATGTATTGTATAGGATGTGAACCAGAGAATGCGGATTAAAGGGTTTGTAGATATGAGTCTTGAGATGCTTCAGTTAAGATTTCAGAGGTCCGCATGAAGATCTGAAGGAGTTGTGGCTTTCGGTATGGAACCGGTTCCGACAGGTGTTCAGAGGTGATAGAGGATCACAGAAAGGTCCGGTGAGGTCCGGAATTGTATAATCCTAATCTGCGGATTGGAAGGAGTGTTTTGGATGTCCTTGTGATGTGTCATCGTGAGTTGTGTATGATTTTGAGGTCTGGAAGTACCTTTTGCATTATGACAGTGGCAATAGACTGTGTTCTTGAAGTTTCGGATGAGGAAGAGAAGAGATTCCAGTATGTAGAGAAAGTGCGGATGTACCTGGTCAATCAGGCAGGCTTGTGAAGGTTCTTGGATCATGATGAAGTTATGTTGTTGGTTTGCATTGATGGTAGAGCCTGGAATTGAAGTTATTCTTCCGAATGAAGTTCTTGTTCCGACTAGCTGACCGGATGAGTTGTTCATCCTGCGAATGTTCCTGTGATGGCCGACCGGATGTGTTATTCATCTTGCAGATATTCTTATGGTTGATTGCCGACTTAGATGATTGTTCCTAAGTTGATGTCTTGTATAAATAAAGGTTTGTGAGTTCATTTAGGTGTGGAGATTATGTGAATGAGTATGGTGTAGCGAAGAGTAGTGCGGAAGGCAGAGCAAAGGTTTTTGGGCTTAAATGGAACTGATCCAGACATAGTAGAGATGTCATTCTCCAGTTCAAGATTGTGATTCTTATCACTTTGTAGACAGTGTGTCTCCTTGTAGGCAGTGTGCCTCTTTGTGAGCAGTGTGCTCGGGCAGTGAGCCCTAATTGGCAAGTGCCATTCTTTTTCTTATTCTTCTAACAGAGAATAATCCTTGGGTTAATCACCCCGTGGTTTTTCCCTTAACCGGGTTTTCCACGTCAAAATCTTGGTGTTCAATGTGTTGATGTTTATCTGCTCTTGTGTTTGTGCATTATGCTTTCATGGATGATTAATTGATATACTGTTAACTAACAAGAAGAATCAAGTATTTAAAGTAGAGCAGGTTTTTATACAACTGATTCACCCCCCCTCTCAGTTGTATGCCCTAGATCCAACAATTGGTATCAGAGCCAAGTTCCTCTGAAAGGAGCTTAACCGCTTGAGGAGATCCAGGATGTCGTCTTACAAGAAGGATAGTCCGAAGTTCGATGGAACCAACTTCACTCTTTGGAAAGGTCGTATGAAATGTCACTTGGAATGTATGGGAAAATCATACTTGGCCATGGTCTCAAAACCATATGTACCTCCACAAGGTGGTCCGACAACTCTGAATGAAATCACAGATGCTGAAAATAATCTGTGGACCAAGGAAGCTCTGCTAAGCGCATTAAACGACTCAGATCTCTCAAATGTTATCAACCTACCAACTGCATATGAGATCCTGACTAAATTAGAACTTTTGTATGAAGGAGATGAGTTTGTCAAAAGTGCAAGGTTACAAAGTCTGAAAGGGAAATTTGAAAGATTGAAGATGAGAGATGATGAAAACATCACTACCTTTATGCCAAGAGTGAATGAGCTGGTATGTGGAATTAGAAATGCTGGTGGAACTCTAGATGAAAATGAGATTGTTTGCAAAATCCTCAGATCCCTTCCTGCTGCCTACAAAATCAAGGTTGCTACCATTGATGAATTCAGAGCCCACACAACTATCACAAGAGAACAATTGGCTGGCAAACTAGCTGCATTTGAAATGACCAAGTTTGGAGATGATCCTCCCAAGACTAAATCTGCTTTCAAAGCCAGTGCCTATGTGAAAGGCAAATAGAGATTTGATCCGGGTGAAAACTCTTCAAGGAAGATGTCATGGTATGATCAAGCAAGAAAAGACATGGAAGAAGAAGAAGCAGAAATAGCTCAACTTGAAGCCCTCATTGCAAAAAGACTGCCAAGAGGATCTGGTAAGTATGAGGGAAAACTACCCTTTAAATGCTTCAACTACAATAAGATTGGTCATTTTGCTTCAAGATGTCCAGAAAGATCTGCAAGGACTAATACTAACAGACAAAGGTTTCAAAAGAACTGCTATTATGTTCATGAAGAAGATGACAATGAAGGAGTAACAGATGATGAATTAGAACTAGGAAGCAAATCTGGAAATGAATGGGTGTTTATTGCCATCAAGGAAGAAGATTCAATACTCTCTGAATCTGTCAATCACAATGTTGTGGAAAAAGCTTTGGTTGCTCAAGTGGAAGAAAAGGATGATTGGGTTATTGACAGTGGATGTTCTCACCATATGACTGGTGACAAGGATAAGTTCTTGGATTTGGAAAGATATGAAGAAGGAATGGTAAAATTTGGTGACAATTCTGCTGGCAGAATCAGAGGTAGGGGAACTATTTCCTTTGATGGAAAGAGCAAAACAGGTAATGTACTATATGTTGAAGGATTGAAGCACAATCTTCTTAGTGTTGGTCAGTTAGTAGACAAAGGCTATGATCTCCGGTTCAAGAATGGAAAATGCAGAATCTTTACAAGTTCCGGAACTGAAATTGCATCTGGTACTCAGACAAAAGGTAATATCTTTCATCTGGTTGGTTCAAATAAAAGTTGTCTATTTGTTCAAATTGATCAGAGTTGGTTATGGCATAGAAGAATGTGTCATGTAAATTTTGATAACATCATCAAGATAAGCAATACTCAGGCTGTAAGAGATCTTCCAAAATTGATGAAACCTACAAATAGTTTGTGCAAAGAATGTCAGCTAGGTAAACAGAGCAGAGTCTCTTTCAAAAGCAAAGATCAGTCCTCTACTGAATTGTTGGAACTAGTACATACTGATCTCTGTGGTCTGACAAGAATCAAGAGTCTGCAAGGTGATAGCTATTTCATGTTGTTAATTGATGACCATTCCCGAATGATGTGGGTTACCTTCCTAAAAGAAAAATCAGAAGCATTTGAGAAGTTCAAAATCTTCAAAGCTATGGTAGAAAATCAAACTGGATTGAAACTGAAGTGTCTAAGGTCTGATAGAGGTGGTGAATTTACATCTGGCGAGTTCATTGACTTTTGTGAGAAGCAGGGTATAAGGAGACAATTGTCTGCTCCTAGGACTCCACAACAGAATGGAGTAGTTGAAAGAAAGAACCAGACCATCCAGGAAGCTGCCAGGGCAATGATGTTGGAAGCAAATGTTCCTCAAATGTTTTGGAAAGAAGCTATCAGCACTGCAGTCTACACTCTGAATCGAGTTCAAATCGGAAAACAACACCGGTAAGACCCCTTATGAACTCTGGTTTGGCATCACTCCTACTGTGAAATATTTCAGAGTATTTGGTAGCAAGTGTTATATTAAAAGAGATGAAGATCTAGGAAAGTTTGATGCTAGAAGTGATGAAGGAATTTTCTTGGGTTACTCCACTCAAAGCAAAGCATACCGATGTTACAATAAGAGATTGAGGAAGATGATAGAAAGCACTAATGTGAAAGTTGATGAAGGAATTGAGAAGCCCTCAAGGTTTTATGAGTTTGATGAGGATGACCAAGATGGTGTTCAAGTTCAAGGAGCTCAATCCTCTCCATTAAGTCAGAATCAACCTGATCCGATAAATCAGGAAGAAGAGATAGGTCTGAATGAGCCTGATCAAGAAGCAACAGTATAGAATGCTCCCAAAATTCCAAGGTATGTAATACAGAACCACTCTGAAGATCAGATCATAGGTGACAGAAACAAAGGTGTGCAAACTAGAAGGAATATTGCTCAAAATCAGGATGAATGTTGTCTGATCTCAAAGATTGAACCCAAAACAATAAATGAAGCTTGCAATGATGAAAACTGGACCAAAGCAATGGAAGATGAACTGATGCAAATTGAGAGAAATCATACTTGGGATCTTGTTCCTAGACCTAGAGATAGGAATGTGATTGGAACCAAATGGGTTTTCTGGAACAAACTGAATGAAGCTGGTGAAGTAATCAGAAACAAAGCTAGATTGGTCTGCAAGGGCTACTCTCAAATAGAAGGAATTGATTTTGAAGAAACCTTTGCTCAGGTGGCAAGAATTGAAGCAGTCAGATTACTCCTTGCATTTGCTGCCTTTAAAGACTTCAAGGTATATCAGATGGATGTCAAGTCTGCCTTCCTAAATGGTGATCTGGAAGAAGAAGTTTACATTGAACAACCGGATGGATTTCAATTGTCTGACAATGATGATATGGTCTGCAAGTTGAAGAAAGCATTGTATGGATTAAAACAAGCCCCAAGAGCATGGTATGAAAGGTTGGATAAGCATCTTGTGCAGATTGGATTCAGCAAAGGTACTACTGACAGTAACTTATATTTCAAAATTGATCATGAAAATATTTTGATTGTTGAAGTGTTTGTGGATGATATCATTTTTGGAGGAAGAGATAGTATGTGCAAAACTTTTGCAAATCAGATGAAATGTGAGTTTGAAATGTCTATGCTTGGTGAAATGAATTTCTTCTTGGGTCTGCAAATTACTCAAACAAAGAAAGGGATCTTCATTTCTCAGACCAAATATGTGAAAGAATTGTTAAGGAAATTTGGTATGGAAGATTCAAAGCCAATGAACACTCCCATGGCAACCGGATGTAAGTTGAGCAAAGATGATGACTCCCCAAAGGCAGATCAGACAAAGTATAGATAATGATTGGTGGATTGTTGTATCTCACTCAGACCAGACCAGATATAATGCAGGCTGTTGGTCTTGTAGCAAGATTCCAGGCTGATCCTAAAGAATCTCATGTTATGGCAATCAAAAGAATTTTCAGATACTTGAAAGGAACAGCTGAGTATGGTCTATGGTACCCTAGTGATCCGGATTTCTCTCTTCATGCTTACACAGATGTAGATTGGGCAGGAGATGTGGATGACCGGAAGAGCACCAGTGGTGGAGCATTCTATTTGGGGAAGAGATTGGTTTCTTGGCTAAGCAAGAAACAAGATGCAATATCTCTGTCTACAACTGAAGCAGAATACATTGCAGCAGCAAGTAGTTGCACTCAAATCTTATGGATGAAGCAGATGCTAAGAGACATTAAAGTTGAATATGAGGAGCCTATCACAATTTTCTGTGATAATTCAAGTGCAATTAATATTTCTAAGAATCCGGTATTGCACTCTAAGACTAAGCACATATCTATCAAGTTTCACTTTTTGAGAGAACAAGTGAACAAGGAAGAAGTCAGGTTGGAGTATGTTCCTTCCAAGGATCAGATTGCAGATATCTTTACTAAACCTCTTCCCAAGGACTCTTTTGAATATCTCTGGGAGAAGTTAGGGGTCATGGCCCCTCCGGTAATGAACTAAGATGAACTGATGTGCATCAGTTCGGTGGATATCACAGTCATATCTTGTGATCCGGATTGATGATGGAGAGCTGCTACTAAGGGGGAGCAGCTGCTATGATTCTGATGTGTTAGAATTGCAAGTATGAGCCCTTTGCCATTGATGTCAAAGGGGGAGAGAAGACATGTGAAAAACAAGTGGCTGATAATCAAAGGGGGAGCAGTAAATGAGGAGAAGACATGTTGCTGATAGGGGGAGCTGTGACAGAAAGGAGAAGTTCTTGTCTTGATGGTTTTTCACATCATATGTTGCCATCAATGACAAAGGGGGAGATTGTTGCAAGTATGAGGTGAACCAGTGTTGTCATTGATGTCAACATACTCATATTGCATTGACAAGAAGGATTGGATGAGCAGTGTGCTGAGGATATTGAGAAAATTAGCCTCAGTCAGGAATAGTGAAGAACAGTGATAAGAAGAAGGCAAATGTATTGTATAAGATGCGAACCAGAGGATGCGGATTAAAGGGTTTGTAGATATGAGTCTTGAGATGCTTCAGTTAAGATTTTAGAGGTCCGCATGAAGATCTGAAGGAGTTGTGGCTGTCGGTATGGAACCGGTTCTGGTAGGTGTTCAGAGGTGACAGAGGATCACAGAAAGGTCTGTTGAGGTCCGGAATTGTATAATCCTAATCTGCGGATTGGAAGGAGTGTTTTGGATGTCCTTGTGATGTGTCATCATGAGTTGTGTATGATTTTGAGGTCTGGAAGTACCTTTTGCATTATGACAGTGGCAACAGACTGTGTTCTTGAAGTTCCGGATGAGGAAGAGAAGAGATTCCAGTATGTAGAGAAAGTACGGATGTACTTGGTCAATCAGGCAGGCTTGTGAAGGTTCTTGGATCATGATGAAGTTATGTTGTTGGTTCACATTGATGGTAGAGCCCGGAATTGAAGTTATTCTTCCGGATGAAGTTCTTGTTCCGACTAGCCGACCGGATGAGTTGTTCATCCTGCGAATGTTCCTGTGATGGCCGACCGGATGTGTTATTCATCTTGTGGATATTCTTATGGTTGATTGCCGACTTAGATGATTGTTCCTAAGTCGATGTCTTGTATAAATAAAGGTTTGTGAGTTCATTTAGGTGTGGAGATTATGTGAATGAGTATGGTGTAGCGAAGAGTAGTGCGGAAGGCAGAGCAGAGGTTTTTGGGCTTAAATGGAACTGATCCGAACATAGTAGAGATGTCATTCTCTAGTTCAAGATTGTGATTCTTATCACTTTGTAGACAGTGTGTCTCCTTGTAGGCAGTGTGCCTCTTTGTGAGCAGTGTGCTCGGGCAGTGAGCCCTAATTGGCAAGTGCCATTCTTTTTCTTATTCTTCTAACAGAGAATAATCCTTGGGTTAATCACCCCGTGGTTTTTCCCTTAACCGGGTTTTCCACGTCAAAATCTTGGTGTTCAATGTGTTGATGTTTATCTGCTCTTGTGTTTGTGCATTATGCTTTCATGGATGATTAATTGATATACTGTTAACTAAGAAAAAGAATCAAGTATTTAAAGTAGAGCAGGTTTTTATACAACTGATTCACCCCCCCTCTTAGTTGTATGCCTTAGATCCAACAAATTTTTCTATAGCAGTGTCACATTTCTCTTTGAGGTGCAATAATTATACTAATCAGGAAGATAACTGGTCATCTGGTTCAAGACAATCTTGCATAAATTGTGGCACAGGGATTCTCAAATGGATGGGAAAGATAGGCTCCATACCATAAACTAAATGATAGGGTGATGTTCCCAATGTAGATTTGTGTCTAATTTTGTCAGCCCATAAGGTGAACCTGAGCTGAGTATGCCACTCTCTGGGGTTTTTGTCTAGCAGTTTCTTAATTACCTCAAGCAAGTTTTTGTTCATTGATTCAGCTACCCCATTCCCTTGAGGATAGTAGTTAGATGAAAATTTTAGAATGATTACATAATTAAATGCCCAATTAGAAAAATGTAATGAAGCAAAAGGCAGGGCCATTATCACATACCAAGGAGAAAGGACAACCAAACCTGGTAATGATATATTTTTCAACAAATTCAATGACTACCTCCGTGGTACATTATTTACATGCTATAGCTTTAGACCGTCAGGTACAGTAATCAGTAGCGATCAGAATATAGCTATGGCCCACAGAGGAAGGTGGATTGATCATACTAATAAAGTTGAACCCCCACTGTGCGAACGGTCGCACCTCTAAGACTGGTTGCAGCGACATAGTAGCATTTCATTCTCTTGTGGCAGTTGTCTGACATATGTGACAAGTCCTTACGTGTGAATGAGCATCTTTGAACAAAGTGGGCCAGTAATACCCTACCTAGGAATCTGATTGGCGGTGGAATGAGCTGATCTGTGACTTGTCCCAAACTTCTTGTGAAAACTTGTTAGAACCTGCATTACCTCTGTTTTATCCAAGCACCTTAGATAGATCCCCTCATGATTTTTCTTGTATAACACTGATCCCTTTATCATGTAGTTGTTACTTTTTAATCTAAGTTCTCTTCTCTGAACCAAATTCAACTGGGGTGGGTAGCGCTGATTAAGAAGATAAAACACAATGTCCCCATACCATTCATCTTTAGAGATGTCTTCTAACATATATTTCTAGGAGACTAAGCTTGGACCAACTTCTTTCATTGTTTTTGTCAATGCCTGTCCTCATACTAGTTTCATAGGTTGTATCTCTATGTCAAATTCTTGCAGGATGGTGACCCATTTTCCTCTTCGTTCACCCAATTCACTCTGCATCAACAATGTTTTGACTGTTGCATCTGGCACTGTAGCAATCACTTGGCTTATCAAGATGTAATGACGAAACTTTTTTACTGCCTTAACCAAGGCGTATGCTTGCTTCTCCACATTTGGATACCTTAGTTCTGTGTCTTTTAATGGAATGCTCATAAAAATGATGGGTCTTTCATCGTCGACAATTCTTTTCTATGTCAGCATGGCTGCGCAAGTATGCTTAGAGGCAAAAGAATAGATACATAATAGCAATGTGTAATCTAGACTCACTAGTACTAGAGCATTAGCTATTTCTTGTTTGATTTCTGCGAATGCAGCCTTAGCTTCCGAAGTCCATTCTATCTTTGCATCTTGCTTCAACATGGCATTCAATGGGCAGATAATTTTAGCAAACCCAGTGATAAATTTAAAGACAAAATTAATCTTAGCGAAGTATGACTTGAGTTCCTTCTTGTTGGTTGGGGGTGGTATCTTGAGGATTTCTTGGACTCAGTCAGGATCAATAGATATGCCCTACTCAGAGATTACATGTCCTAGCAATTTTCCTTCAGTCACTCCAAAAATGCACTTTTTAAGATTGAGCGAGATCCCATAATCTTTACACTGCTGTAAAACTTTCCTTAGGTCAGCCACATGATCTTCTCATCTCTTTGAAAACATAGTAAGGTCATCCATATAGATGATAATGCATTTCCTGACCAACCCTTTGAAGGCTATATCCATTGCACGTTGGAACATGGCACCAACATTAATCAACCCAAATGGCATCTTGCAGTAAGCGCAGATTCCCCATTTGCATGTGAAAGATGTCTTTAATCTATCCTCATAGTCGACCATGACTTGGTTGTAACCAAAATAACCATCTAGAAAAGACATCATTTGAGAACCATTAACTATCTGTAGTACTTCATCCAATGACAGTAGCAGATAGCTATCCTTTTCAGAAGCTTGGTTCAAATTCTGAAAGTCGACAGAAAGCCTGATTTCTCCATTTTTCTTTCAGACTGGTATCAAATTTGCCACCCAAGCTAAATGTCTAACAGGGAATATAATTTTGGTAGACAACAATTTCTGCACTTCTTTGAAAATCAAAGGCTCCAGTAAAGCATTCACCGGCCGCTGCCTTTGCCTAAATGGCTTTGCTCCTGATTTGAGCGGTATCGTGTGAGTAATGATTGAAGTATCATATGTCTTGAGGTCTTCATAACTCCATGCTAGGACTTCATGATAATCTCTTAACGCATGGATAATACCTGCTTTCTCTTCCTCTGTGCTAGCTTTTCCAATGAATACATTTTTGATTTCTTCCATCATCCCCAACTTGTAAGGTTCACACTACCCACTAGGAGATTCTCCTTCTTTCCTCTAGGTTCCAAGCTTGTCTGAATTGAACAATCATTCCAATTCGACCATTCCCTGAGGAATAGTATTTGTCTTTAAGTTAAGAACTCCTTCCAAGTCTATTTTAGCAGGTTCCATCTCTTCTTCGTCTATTATTTGTGCAGCAAAAACTTCTGATGATGTAAGAAAGTCAATTATGTGCTTGTCATCCTCAAAGACTTGAAAATTAGTGATGTTATCAGGTACTGAGGGAGTAGAAAAAACTCCACAGTGAACTTATTTAATCCTGACATAGATGTTGGTTCCAACCAACTAGTTGTTTGTGCTAAGGCATCAACAACATGATTTTGTTTTCATGGGATCAGCTAAATATTGAAACCATCAAAGCATTCAATTAATTCCCACACTCGATTCCAGTATCTATTTAACCTCTTATCATTGCAATAGTATTGCTTTCTCACTTGTTTGACAACCAGTTCTGAGTCACCAAACACTTGAATAACCCAGACCTTCTTCTAGAGGGCCATCATCAATCCTTGCACTAAAGCTTCATATTCTGTCACGTTATTTATGCAAGGGAACTGTAACCTATGTGATGCCAAATGCGAACTTCCCATGGGGATAATTAGTTCAAAGCCCTCTCTAGCTTGTCTACACCTGGATCCATCAAATCTCAGAGTCTAGAGGTGGAAGTTCTTATTACTGTCATCCTATTTTGCTTGTTACTTTCCATCTGATTGGGGTTCCTGATCAATCTTCTTTGCAATGGTTGGACCTTCCTTTGGGCTTATGGGAATCTTCAAACACCTTTACACTTGTTTGTCTGCCTCTTGATAGAGTGAACATGTAAATTCTAAATGAGAGGCATTGTGGAGGCGGCACCAATTTGGCAACAACAACTCGTCCATGTGTATTCTCTTTCCAACAGCCAATTGATCACTCATGAACTTAGCTGCAAAACTTCTGAATCCTTTGAATATTTTGGGTTCTTCATCATCAGAGGAGTTCCCTTGATCTGATTGTACATATGATTCTGTACTTTCTTGATGTTCTACAAGGGGAGGATCATGAAATTCATTGCAGCTCAGCATAAGTATTTCCTCTACTTGGTTAACTTGGGGAAGATAGATGCCCAAGTCTACTTCAGAAAACAAGATTTTGTTGGTCCGATTGTACTCTATGATCATGTGCTTCATTTTTGGCTCTCTTTCAATATGGATCTAGTTTGCTAACCCCTTCCATGGTAGCCACATATGAGAGAAGTCTGTTTCCATGTAACCATTCAAAGTCCTAGACCAATCTCTACTTAGCAACATGCCATACTGATCTGGGATATCAACTACTTGAATGTCTATATATTGCTGTACCCTAGGGTTAGAAGCTAGCTACATATGTATTCTATTTAACTCACCCATCACATTTACTTCAATTTTGTCCAACTGTGTAACTTTCCTAGAAGATTTTCCTGGTGTGAGAACTAGAACTTTGCAGACTGATAGGGGAATCACGTTGGTGGAAGCTCTTGAGCCTACTAAATAGTTGTAAAGATTCTTCCCAAATATTCTGAGCATCAGGAGGAAGGGAAGACTTTCTCTTTTATCCTTGTACAGTGTAACCTTTTGTTCAACATCCATTACATGGACCCTCTCTTTACCTTTATGAGTGCTATCCTTTATGGGATTCTCTTTTTGAGAAGAATCTATTTTAATGCTTGCTGCCATATCTTGAAAGAAAGTTGTCTTGATTTCTGGTACTTTCAGCAACTCAAAGATGGAGAATCTTACCTTCATTTTCTTAAGCTCATCTACAACATACTATCCCATTTTTGCTATTTCAGACCTTTGGGAACTTTCAACTGTGGCTCCTTGATACATTGACTGGGGTGTTTCTTTGGGAGGCTCAGGATTGTTGGAGGCCTTTGGATCAAGTGGAATTTGATAGCTATTCAGAGGGATTGACGTTGTGAAAGGGCCTTTGGGCTTGCTACTTCTTAAATTGTATGGGGTTTTCTTATATTGCTGGTAAGCATGTACCTCTTCATACTCCTCTTCCTTAGGTTGATTATCATCTTGAAAAGGAAATGCATAGCTATCAAGTATGAGGGAAGTGTAATACCTCTGAGATGGAACTAACTCATACCCTGTAGGAGTATTCTCTTGCGCTTCTACATTCTAGATTTCCATTTGAAAGATGCTGGACGCTATCTAGAACTCTGGACAATCCAATTCAAAGTGAGCATTTGTATTGTGCAATTTGTACCATGAAGACAATGTTGCTTTAGCCAACATCACTCGGGGAGGTGGACAATTATTAAAGCTTTGATTTTCCAAAGGTGATGGTACCCCACCATTATTGGGTCTAGTATTCCAGGTCCAATTAGGTTGTTGAAAATTCTGATTCTGATAGTAATTTTGGCTCTGGCACTGGTTCTGATTCTGATTCCTCTACTGCAAATATGCATTTTGATTCCTCAGATGGGTAATCTCTGCAGTGAGCTTTTTAATTTGCTCGACCAACTCTCTAATGTCATCTTTGTCATCCCTTGTCTTGGTTGTTTCAATAGACTGAAGAAAGGGTGTTTGGGCTGGAGGTAATTCAGCTATAGGATTTCTTGGGTGAACCACTAAGGCTTGTGTTGCAGTGGGAGTTGGAATCAGGTTCATTACAGGGGTATGATTAGCTAGAGCTTGGTTGATCATGGGTATTTGATTAGGCATTGCTGAGGGACCTATGTGATCTAAAGGGCCTGTTGTTGTCTACCCTAGCTGGGTATTTACAGTAATAGTTTCAGTGTATGCCTGGGTTAGGCTCTTAGGAGGTGGATTAGCTCTTCTTACAAACATAGAGGTAAGTCTATCCAGGGCTGCTTAATAGATTAGCAGGGCTGCAGCCTGACCTATAACATATGGGGGCTTGTAAACAACTAAAAGCCTTTTGGAACTGATTATTAAAGGAACTTATTAACTCACCTTCACCCTGATGAATTTCCACAAAGGATCTATAAAGGTCTGCTGGAGTAGTAGGCATCGTAAAATGATCCAGAAATGCATTTTTTAAGCTTACCCACGAACATATAGAGGCTGAAGGGAGGTTGGAAAACTAGTAGTAAGCCTCGTCTTGTAGGGAGTATGGAAACAATTAGCAAACCACATCTTCATGCTGTACCTGAAGCATGAACATGTTACTTTAAAAAAATTTTGATATGTTCGTTTGTAGTCCCATCTGAATCATTCACATGAAACTTGGAACAAAACTTGTTAGGGTTCTTGTGCATGTCATGATAGTCATAAATTGGAATGGGGACTAGTTATTTCAAGTGAAAAAAACCATGCCTAGAGGATTGATTGGGGTTGTAGTTGGGTTTCTTGGAACTGATTGAGCCCTTGGTGCTCTAGGTATTCCCTGATCCCTTCTAGCTCTCCTAAATTTTGTCAAAGACAACAGCTCCTCTCTAGCTAAGCTGGATCTGGTATGTCTCTATTTGGTCCCTAGACTTGTTGATTTTGTGGAGGGGATTTAAACTCGGTGGCCCTCCTTCTAGCGCCAATTCTATTGATGGTGTTTTAGCACACGACAACACATTATGATTGCTGGTATCACACCTCTCTTGAAAAGTATCCTACCCTAGGTAAGACTACTCCAAGGATAATACATGTAGGTCTTAGCGTGCTTGGAATTTCTCAATTGGAATGTACTAGCTATTCCTACAAGGGGTCTTACATGCAGTTTGACAGATTAGGCAGATTACGATAGTAGTTCATGCAAACCCTTATAATTTCAGCTGATATGATAGTGTAGAATGCTACTGAAAACCTAAGTCTAATAGTTGATTCAAAGAAAATGTAAAAAGGAGCAGGGTTTAGAAAGCTCCTACATGAGATCCACAATGAAGTGATTGCATCTAGTAGACAAGCATTCATAAATTTAACCAATTTCCTGCTTTACCAAGCTACAAAGATTGCTACAACATTACAGAAAATATGCTATCTTCTATGGATTTCTTATATTTTTCAGATTACATTCATTTATCAAATACCCAACTAATGGCGTGATTCAACTCCTAAAATGTAATTGAACTTTGCTCAAACTAAAGCCCAGGCTAACTATGTACAGATACTTACAATCAGCAAGTAACTAATAATATGGACTAGAATGCTCATCGAATACCTTTAAAAAATCAACAGCATTACAAAAGCACAATCTAACTAATGCAGAACAAGGTGTGAACCATGAAACCAAATTGACAATATAGGAGACAAATTCCCAGAGAACCCATAGTATCTTGCTTTGTATTAATCACAAAATTTGGCAGAGTGTCAACAATTCAGCATCAAGAGTCTTACAAATGAGAGAAATGGCATCCCTATAGAAGAGGTGCCATACTAAGTTTTTGAATGAATGGTGGAGATCATCTCAACACCAATGGTCTAGATTTATCAATCAATAAGAACATTTATAACAACACTTCTCATTCCTAGATTACAATTTGTCTCTTGGGAAAAGGACAAAAAATGACCTCCAAATACATTGAACTTGGACAAATTGAATGCCCATTTGACTATATATATTGAAAAGACAATTTTCAAGACATAATAAAGACAAAATAGTGTCACATGACCTTCCAAATATAGCAATACATATTTGTGATGGGATTACATTTTAAAATATTCAAAAATATTCTATTGTTCTTCATCTAAATCTTTTTTGTCTTATTCTACCTTCTTATTGTTGTATGCTACCCAAGCTGATAATGCTGGATTTATGTTAGTGGGGTCCAAGTCCTTGATGTGATTTGCTTTGTATTTGAAAACTTCTAGCTCTTCACTATACTGAATATACATTTTCTCCACTAATTTTTTGCTTTTCTTGAATGTGATGAAAGCAGTCTGAAGATTGCTGACTTTATCTAATTTACCCACAACATTTAGTGTAGTTTGGCCAAAAATTATTTGATGTAGCTTATCCTTACAAGCTTGCACATCATATGGAGCCAGATCATGAAAATTGATTATTAAGCAATCCCTCAGAGTCATTTATCTCATAGATTAAAGATAGTATGTGATCATTAGCTACCTTATAGGCTTCTCTGACATTATCAAAGACTTCTTTTCTTAATTTCAACTGTTGGTACCATTCTACTGCTTTGTATAATTTATCAGCTGTTAAGATATTTTCTAATAATAGTGTTTGAGTGGGTAGATCCCTTATTTATTTCACCCGTGGAAACATGTGAGAATAGTTTTCATCAAAAGGGTCGCATTCTTCATGCAATTCCTTCCACTGGTCCCTTAATTTATAGAAGTCTTTATGGAGTGTTGTTGCAAAGGTGATTGCATCACATCCTTCTTGATATACTTTGTCAAACCACTTCTGAGTTCCTACAACCACTGTCTTGATGTCATCCAACTTTGTTAGTTCATCCTTTGATAATAGAATTGGGACTGACCTTGGCTCACCCTCAGAATCCATAGGCCTCATCAGAAACTACAGACATGCCCTAAGTTCTTCATTCTGCTATTTCAACTCCCTCTTGGTGAGTTCATCCTTATCCATCTATTCCAAGATAGAAGAAACCGAGCCTTTGAATTCATCAATCTTTTGACCCCTTGTAGTAGATCCCAGGTCAATAGTTGTTATGGTATAGTCTTCAGCCCTAATTTGTCTTGTATCCATGTCAGCTGGCAGAATAACTATTTCAACTATTCTGGATCCTGTAGCATGCTTGTAAATTCTTGATTGAACGTTAGCCTTTTTTTACGTCTTAGGTTTCTCTGCCTTGGCTAAAATGACATCTAGATCCAGCTTCATAATTTCAACCTGTGGCTCTTGATAAGCCAGTCTACTGTGCAGCCAATCAAGTGTTGTAGAGGCAGAATCTTGAGGTATGTATGTATTTTCATTATTTGTGTTCGGTGGCCCCTCAAGCAACTTTAGTTCTTTCTTAGGTTCTTTATCTACATCTACTTCTTCATCTCTGATACTCTTCAAAATTTCTAAGATTTCTACTTGAGCAATCCCCAAAACTATTTCTGTTGTGTTCTTTTCTGCGGGACTATCAAAGACTTCTATTACTTCAACATTGTCTGCCTGTGGAAGAGGTTCTTCAAATGTATCCTTTTCAATTTCTGATTCCTGAAGACCCAACTTTGCACATACTTTCTCTATGCCTGGTAGAAGTGGTACGACCAAAGGAGATGAATCTTGTGTTGATGTGACTTGGGAACTAGGGGCTGAAGATATTGGGATTGCTGCAAACGAGGACAGGCTAACCTATGCCAAGTTTGCAAATGAAGTAAGCCCCGAGGAAGGTGGAATGAGAGAGGTTGGTAAGATAGAAGAAATGACAATTGGTGTGGTGATGAAAGGAGAAGGCAAGGAGAAGGAGGATGAAAGAATGGAGGAAATAGGTGGTAAGGAAAATGAGGTAGAGAGTGAAATAGAGGATACGAAAGGCGAAGACATAGTAGAAATGGAAGGAAGTGAAGAAACAATAATGGAAGAAGTGGGGCTACTTGGGGTACTTAAGTCTACCATTAACAAACATGAGACAGTAGAGATGGTAACCACTGGTGAGGAGGAGGCAAAAGTATCTTCTTGGATAATTACAATAGATATAACAGGAACTACAGTTGAAACAACAAGAGAAAGTATGGCAGTATTCTCAATTGGAGCAGCAGGGGGTGAAGAAGTTACTGACAAGTTTGTATTATCAGGTGTTGCAGTAGTAGGGGTGTCTAAGGTTATGCCAGTAGTTTTCACTTTAGCCTTCTTTGTTTTAGAACCTTCCCCTAGCCCACTAGGCATCTCTCTCTTATTGGATGCCCTTGTTCTTGTTGCAGGAGGAATATTCTTCTTTTGTGCTTTTGGAACAACCTTCTTTACTTTCTTTCCTTTACCTTTCTCTACCAAAGGGATATGTTCTTCACTATCAAATTTCCCAGCAGGCTCTTGGGCGTGTTCTGCTTCATCTAGTATTTCTATTGGTGTATCTTCCTCATGCCTAGATTCCTTTTTATCTTCAAGTGTTGTGTATGTAAGTTGCACCCCTTGTCTCTCCAATACAACAACTTGACTTCTTACCCATGACCTGCTCAATCTTATTGGTTCTTTCATCACTTCATCTAAGGAACTTTCTTCTGCATTGTCCCAATTTGGCAATGGTATTGGTTGGTGATACTAGGCCTCCCAAGATCCTCTTTGCATTACATTATCATCATCAACAACGTGATCAGGGACATCTATGATATGGAACTTCCTTATAAACCCTAAGGAGAACATTGAGTGGGCCCTCTTCATCACCTCATAATCATCTACACAATTAGCCCATAAGTCTTCTAGGTGCATCTTGTGGAATAACTTCTTGATTATATACCTCTCCATCACCCTTTGTGGATCAAAATAGTTTCTCTTCGTGTGAAAATGGAGGTTAAGCAACTAAAGTTTTGTATTTGAATGTTCTGTTGTCCCTAGGGAAACATAGACATAGTTACCTCTACCTAACAAGATAGGAAACTTGACATTTATTCTATGAAGGTTTTTCAATTTCTCTGTACAAGTAATTAATTGCCTTGATAGCTCCAAAAGAACTACTTTGTCTGTGGGATAACATGGCAATCTATATGGCATTCCAGTGAAGCCTTGAATCCTCAAATAAGTGAATTTCTATAACTGTATATACCATCTCCTATACTTCATGACCTCATTCATAGCCTCAGTGGATATTCGAAGGGCTGTAGTTCCTTGCAGCAATATGGTAATATACATTGTAAAGGCATCATTCACCCTTTTGTAATGGATGAGAGATTGGGACAGTGCCGGCTGGGTGTAGCATTCATAGACTTTGATCTGCTGTTGTTCATCATTTCCAACTTCTCCTACTTTTGAAAAGCCAACATATTCATTTCTTCTTGCCAATGAGTATACCACATAAGAAGTCCATCTGAATACTTGTTTATCTCTAAAATTGCTGAATGCCTTATGCATGTTGTCACTTAATATTTGAGCCCAGTGGAGTTTGGTTCCTTTAGTAATTATCTCTTCAATCATTAGGAACATCCACCCTTCAAAAGTTGATGTAGTAGGTAGTCCATATATCCTACCGAGTAGGGTCACCAAATCTCCTATTTCATCATTGAAGTCACTTCTGTACAAGGTTTGGGGAAGTTTGATGATAGCAGATCTTTTACTTTTCATCCACTGTTCATTGATATGCTTCTTGCATGTATCCATATCCTTCTTATATGTTGCCTCTACACCTGTTTTATCTGGCATAGTCATTACTGGGTACCATGGGATTCCAAAGATCTCTACTAATGATGGTGGATTTATGTCTGCTACTACCTCTCCATTGAGAGTTTGTATGGTCCTAGTCTTTGGGTCATATCTGTCAGCATAAGCAACTATCAATTTTGCACATTGAGCTGAAGTAGGGAAGGTAGCATCCTCTGCAATCTCACTGTCTTTTACTTTCTTGGCCCTTGGAGTTGCATTGGGTTCAAATATTTGAGTTTTGAAGTCATCTAAGGTGACACGACCTAGATCAGTGTCTCCTATGTTTTTCCATCCAGAGGTGATCTTGGTTTTAGGAGGAATGCCTTTGAATTCGTACTTCATGGCTTGGGCTCTTGCAGTCATTTAACTTGCATGACTGGACCCCATAAGTCTTGATGCTTTTGAGTGGTCTTCCTAATTCCTAATTTTTGAATGCATGTTTATAAAGTTAACTGCCACATCACTAAGTCATGTTATACTCTATGAGATCAAAATCTATCTAACTAAGTCATAAATGCTTACCTATGAAATGCACAAGCCTGACAATTCACTAACTACTACATTTATTACATGATGAAATGATAAAAAATACAACAATTCATATTAATCCATGCAATAAATGCTCAAATGCCCCACAATTTGAATCAAAAGATGCAAAACAACATAATTCTATCAATGTAATATTCATTTCAATTAGATAGACCTTTTATCCTTGAAATTTTCACAAAGAATAGTCAATTTTCATGTTTTGCGCTGATTTGAGGGTCATCCGACCTATTGGGCAGCAAAGCGCTAGATTGGAGGTCAATCGACCTTACGCAGGATTTGAGGTCATCCAACCTAAAGGTACATTGTTGCTTGGTCACTTTGTCATTATAGTGTTCAGCGCAAATTTTAGGGGTATTTGACCTTGCGCGTGATTTAGGTGTGACTGACTCAAATGAGTCTCGAAGGTCGGTCGGTTTCGATGCAAGTTGGAGGAGGTGATTTTCAATGCTGGATCATTTGTCATGCTTCACGCGGGTTCTAAGGTTGATCAACTTAGTGGGTTTTCTAGAGGTGTCTAACCTAAGTTGATTGGGGCAAATTTTAGCACATGGTCGGACGGATGTGTTTTAAGCGCAATGTGAGCTTGAGGTTTTGCAAGGTTTTTCAAGGTTACCGACCAACTTAAATTGGTTGCAAAAATTTGGAGGTCGGTAGGACACATATTTAGTGCCAAATCAAAAGGGTCAATTTCCAACTATGTGAATTTCTTACAATAGATTTCGTGTTTTCTTGAAGATTTAGTGTCACAAATCTAATGAAGTTTTAACATGATTTCATGGACATTGTTTTGGTTTCAACGCAAATGGGAGTTTTAAATAAAGTTGTATTTCGATAGTTAATTACCCAACTCAGTTTTTTAAACTAGGGTTTCCTAAAGATACGTTCAAAACATAGAAAACCCTATTTTCTACAATTCTAACCCCCTTCCTATTCACAAAATATATTTGGCGAATCTATTCTTAAAGGAATTGAAACTTGATTTGGCACAGACAAAGCCCTTGCTTAAATGAACGTAAACCCTAGTTTGGAAATAAGAAGCTTTAGGATTGGAAATGGAGTACTTACCAAATTTGCAGAGATGAAATGCGAGGGAATGTGTAGACGAAGATAATACTTTTGGTTGAATTTGCAGGCTGCTTGTAGAAGATTGATTCCAAACTCATTCGGGGATCTCCTCAATTAGTTTTGAAAATGCAGAATGAGCTCAAAACGAGAGCAAAAGCACATTTATCCTTGCCCATTGATTGCCATAAATGTAGGGAGTACAGTATGACATCCTGGCAAACCGCACAATTGAATCAAAGTTTGCGCGAGAAAATGGGATGATTGACCTTACGCGATTTTAAAGACTTACCGACTTAGTCGGATGTATTCAATTTCAACACCTGGTCAGATGGAGGTTCTTTCAGCACTTTGCATTGGTTCGAAAGTTATCAGACTTGCACGGATTCTGTCACAGTCTGACTTAGTTGGATGATCAGCTTTGTAGTGCTAAGTCGGATGACTAAAGTTTTAGTGGTATGTCAATTGCATTGGATTTTAGCGTAGAAGTCAGTTGGCAATGAAAACAACACTGAGTTGGATGGAGGGAAATTCAGTGCAAAAGTCAGATGACTAGCGCCAAAGGCAGTTGCAAGGATTTTTAGCGCAAATGGGGCTCAGACTTGATTTCGATGAAGGCAAACACTTAGACCTAGTGATTTTGGATGACTTAATGACATTCAATCTTTCTAGCATGGAAAAAATGCAATTTGACCACTCTTCGACTCTTAGGAATCAAATGAACTGGACTGCTACTCGAAACCAAAATTTTGGAAGAGGGGGGTTCCCCTTTTTGTGAAATGGGGCGTGTGTGCAAGGCACAACAAGTAGAAAGTTCATAGGAAAGTAGCCAACCAAGGAATTCTCTTCACAAGCATCAACAATAAAGAAAGACACCAAAAAGACACAAGTATGTGGTTTGAAGTTCATAAGAGCCCTTGACATAACGCCAAGGATTGTCAAGCCACCAATAGCCTAATGATAGGTACACAAGAAGTGGAGACAAAACTTGATTTGTTGCGTATGGATCCTTTTGAGTAGAAGTATGGTAATTAGATAATTGAGGTTGATCCATATGCAATGGTTGCCATTGCCAAAGTCTTACCCTATGAAGACAAGGAATGCCTATTCCATTCACAAATGTGGATAAATGGGAAGCCCTACATTTTATTGTTGATAGCAGAAGTCAAAAGCATTTGACCTCTATTAGGATTGTCAAGAGATTGAATCTACAAACAACACCCCATATGCAACCATATTCCATTGGGTAGGTGAGTCATGGTGAGGTATTTGAGTAAATAGATAGGGTCATTTGACCTATTCCATTAAACCATTCAAAGATGAAGTAATTTGTGATGTGGCACCTCTAGATGTGTTGATGTAATATTGGGGAAACCATACATGTAAAAGCATCATGGCACCTATGAGTCTAGACCATGTAATGCCATTATTAAGTTGGGAAAATAGAAGCATAAGATCCTAGAGGTAAGTCCTTAAAAACTTGTATCCTTGATTAGTGCAAAATAGTGTCGACATGTGATTTCTCAAACTAGAACATTTGCATTGCTAATGATTTGACCTAACAAGGTGAGGCCAGTTTTGACAAGCACTCATGCCAAAGTAGCCATTATGACCAACTAATAGAAGTAGACGGATCATATATTCTTAGAGTATCAAGATGTATTCAATTCACTAATAGGGGTACAATTGCATTGTCAAGTCAAGCATCCAATTGACCTAATTCTAGGGACACCATTACTAAATGGGCCACTATATAGAAGTTTGGTCTTAGAGAATGATGAAATCAAGTGACATAAGAATTGATCTAAAAGGGGCACTTTTATCCAAGTGTCTGACCATGTGGAAGCTCGGTTATTCTTCCTAAGAAGAAGGATGGAATGTGGATTCATTTCATTGATTATTAAACTTTGAACAAGATCATTGTAAAGAATAGGTATCCAATTCCTTGCATTGATGATCCCTTGGACTAGCTTAGGGGGGCTAAGTTTTTCAAAAAAAATGACTTGAAGTTCAACTACCACCAATTTCCAATCAAGCCATCAAATGTGTAGAAGACTTCTTTCAAATCTAAAGAGGGCTTGTTCGACTGGCTAGTCATGACTTTTGGTTTGACTAATGCACCTGCAAACTTCATGAGAATGATTCCTTTGTTCTTGTCTATTTAGATGATGTACTCATCTTTAGCAAAACATGGGAGGACCATTTGCAACTTGTTCAACAAGTGCTCTTAACTCTACAAAAACACAAACTTTATGCTAATAGAGGCAAGTGTTCCTTTGGTATGGAGAAGATTTCATACTTGGGATATATCATGGACAACAAGGGTGTTCATGTTGACCTTAAAAAGATAAAAGTCATCAAATATTTGTCATCTCCTAGAAACGTCATAGAATTTCATAGTTTTTGGGATTGACTATTTTTTTATCAGAGGTTTATGCTTGAACTAACACACGTGGCATGACCTATGACTCAAGCACTCAAGGGAGGAGTAAAAGAAAAATTTATTTGGATAGAGGCACAACAATGATCATTCATAGAATTGTAAAAGAGGCTATGTTTGACACTAGTATAGGCTCTTATAGATCTACAATATTATTTTAAAATTGAGATAGATGCCTTTGAATATGCACTTGAAGCAGTGCCCATGCAACACAGGCATCTAGTTGCCTACCCAAATGATATAATTTTTGATAAAGTATCCAGGTATCCTACATATGACAAGGAGTTGTATGCCATTATTTAGGCTTGCAAATAATGGAAATACTATATCTTAAAAAAGAGACTCTCATTCACATAGACCGGAAGCCTCTCCAGTTTATGTATACACAAGGAAAGTTGTATACTGATAGACATCAAAGGTGGTCCACCTACCTATAGTAGTTTCACCCCAACATTTGTCATAAGCAGGGAAGTATTAACAAAGTAGCAGATTTCTTGATTTGACCATTGATCACAACCCTAATAGTAGTGCTAGACTCTTACAGACACCAAATAGTAGATTGACCTTAATTATATGACATTGATCCTAATTTGGTTGAGTATTGGTTGGTTTCCATTGATATCCTTAAGGTTGCACCAAGCATGCCAGAAGATACTAGTCATTTTAGGTAGAAGAATTTTGAAGCTCCTCTCTTAAGGGTTAAATGCATCATGCATGAGACACCAACAATGGAAAGGTATGCAAGACAAAGAATCACTTGTAAGACAATCTCTAGGATTGACAGGTTAGTTCCTTATCTATCCTAGCTAAGCCTAAATTTTCCATGCTAGGAGGTGAAAATGGTTAGAGATTGCATAGAGTAAATAAGGAATAATAAAAGGTTCACACTAGATAGAAAGTAGTCTTAACCACTAGAATAGAGCTTAATAGCTCACCTTGCAATAATCAACATAAAGAAACATGCATACATAATAGTAAAATATAAACAAAGAGAAACAAAAAATAATAGAGAATAGCTTGATTCTTATTAAGTTCATGGATCAGTCATTGTCACAAAATATACACTTCTAGAAACATATAACGAGACTCCCTTGTATAGAAGGCAAGAGAGGCTAGAATAAACTAACATTCTAGGCACAAAAGCTCAGACATGTAAGTGTAATCCCTCGAGAGTTAGCCAATACATCAAGATTTGTAGCTTAGTTGTACAAGGCATCATATAAACTATGAATGGGCATGCAGGCTGATATCTATAGTCTAATCTACCTAGCCTACAATGAGTTTCCCACCCATTTTATGTTTAAAACTTGAAAAATGCAGAAGAAAAGACTTCTCTAAAATTCTTGTGCTTTAATTGATTCTATCAATGGTTAGGTATATCCATAGGGCCTCTACATAGCTTGTTCCTTAAAACTTCATAGCCTAGTACTGTACTTTAGTGGCATTGGTAGGTGAAACTGGTTGTTTGGGTACTATTCAATTGGTGGTCATGAATGTTAGGCCCTATTGCTTGCAATTTTGAATTCCTATATTGTAATGATCCCACTATGGCTAATCTATTATGGTAAAGTCCTTAGGATGACAAGGAGGATCTATGGGAGTCATATCTATGATCTTGGGGTGTTTGGCGAGGTGTTCCTATGTTGCAATGGCATATTGCATAGTCCGTTGGATGTGTTGACAAATGGTAGATCAGATAGTTTGTGGGGATGTGGAGAGATTTACATTTGTGAGAATTCCTAGGAGCATGCAACCTGTCCTTGGTTAAGAAATGACTTAACTTAAACTAATGACATAAGTGGGGCCTACCAAAACCTTTATGTTGTGCCTTTCTACTTGATAATTCTACCTACATTACCATGTGTCACAATGCTGGGGATTCCTGGGAAAACATGTTCCACTTCCTTCAAAAAGTATTGCAAGCTATTAGATTTGATCTAACTTGGAGCATCAAATGATGTTCATTCATTGGGACTTCAAACTTCCTAGAACTATGTCAAAAATAAAAAATGAAAAAACTAGAAGAGATTAGGGAGGCCCATGGATGTCGCAAGGCATATTTATTGATCAAACTCAAAGGAGAGATGAATCTTCTACCTATAGTGAAGGATCTACTAAAATTTTGGTGACTATTAGGGGTTCTTTCACTTGTAGAAGGAAAGGAACTCAAATTGGCTTATCCATTGGATACAGAGTTAGCCAAAAAAATAGAACTTTAAAATTTTCAGAACTTACAAGATACCTACCTATTTATAGATGGATCAGAGAAGCCATGAGCTTGCCCCATTATTCATCCTTGGGTAGGTTGATCTTGGTGAGTAAAATATACTTCCACTCCAAATCTAGTATGTGTTCATAGGATACTTATTGAGACTATAAGCTAGAGGTTTAGACTAGGGTCCCCAAGTTGGCAGTCGACTTGATCACGAACAAAATCTCTGTCATTGTTGACGTAGGGGATAAACCATCTAGTTATGACTCATCTAGGCCTTTTCTCTTCATCATCTCTTGGAAAAAACTTGGAGATAACACTCTGTCATTTGCATCCATAGGAGAGGGGAGACTATGCTTAATCAACATTTGCATATGCTTGGATCTCCATTATTACATTCTCCATGACACCTAATTATGTCATACATTCTTGTATCATTCTATCCTTGTCCAAGATTTGTTAGGCAACAATAAATTGACTATGAATTTTTGTAGTGATTATCTTGAGGGAATCCATGTTATAGAGTTGTGTGATGGTAGTATAGGCATCACTGTGGTACATTTGTTCACATACTAAGATTTTACAATCTCAGCCTTAGTGGCCTTGTTAGACATAGTTGATAGTTGTCCTTCAAAGTCCTTTATCTTTATTTTTGAGTCCTCTATCATCTACCTTGCCTGCTTCAATTCCTCCTCTCTCTTCTTCAATTTCCTCTCCAAGATAATAAGAAATGAACAAACTACCTTGGCTCTCTCATGGAGGAACTGAGCTGTATATTGCACTCTGGAATACTTGATGCTTATGTTTATTGCCTCCATTTGGTAGTTTGTAGGTTGCATTTATCCTTCAATAATATCTACCAGAGGAGTAAAGTGGGTAAAGTGGAAAGATTGTTTCATTTGATAATATTTTGTGTGCACTCTCTTAGATGTCTAGGTGACATCTTGCTTAGCCTTTCTTTTAGTTTCTTTTTGTTGTGACATGATCTCAATTTGTACCATTTGTTGTTCGTACAAAGTGGGATTATTTTATTGAGAAGGTTGGGTAGCCCTTAGGGAAGGTGTAGGAGTAGATATGGCTACCAGCTATATAATTGTGGATGGAGTGATTATTTTGGATACAAAGCCTTGTATAGGATGGGGTGAAGGCAAGGGTAGTAATGACTATTGTGAGTTGAAAGTTTACTAGAAGGAGATGCTAGATGGTTGGAAAACCAGGAGGTGGTAATTGCTAGTTAGTGGTGGGAATTGTCTAGTGGAAGAAGGATATTGGGGATAGTAGTATGGAGGATAGGGGAATTATTGAGGAAGCTATGGATATTGTTGTTGCATTTGATGGGCAACTACAACAAGAATTTAAGGGTGAAAATGGAGGAGGTGGAAGGATTTGGGAATATGGTGATGATGGTGGCAAAGGGGGAACATGTAAGTAATATGCACTTACTTTTGGAGGTGAGGGAGAGAGTGACTAGTATGAAGCAGAATGGGAGGAGGTTGCAGTCGAAACTGGTGCAATAGAGGGAGTAGGAGGGAGAATAGAAGAAAGAAGAGGAGAAGAGAAAGGATCACTTACAATAGGAGCTATGGGAGCCTGTTGTTGAGCTATGTCAGATACTAATTGTTACTTGAATTCCTTTTTGTTTTCACTAACCTCTTTTTTGTAGGAACCTAGTCTGCTTTCTCTATCTTTCTATTCTTTTGCTCCTTACCTAGTCATCATTTCCTCTTCCAGTTGTCTAGAATAAACTTTGTTATGTGCTACTTGTACTTTGATATGTTTGATCCACAACCTTGACCCCTCCTTACATTGTAGGATATTTCCTTGATGTTTGGCTGACTACTTATTTCGTAGCCATATGGCTAGTGGCAGGAGATCCCACTACTCGTGTTATGTTGCTGAGGCCAAGGCCATTGATGTTGTTATTTGTATGCACGTCTTCACATGCACAATTTATATTGATGGTCTTGGGCTAGAAATAGATGTCACTTCTTTCTTTGCAACATGATCTATTGCTACTATCCTAAAGCTAGGTGCATTTGATTCTATCTTCTCATTTTCTATGGAAGTAACCTCTTAGCATAATTGACTTTCTTGTACATTGTGTGATGATGTCAAGTTGTCATGGACCTTATCCTAGGCTATCTTTGAGATATCATCCTTAGGGATGTCAATTGGATTATTTTTTGTGTGGTTGATCTCTTGGCAGAATTTCCACCATGCCATGATTTTATCCTTGCTCCATTGCTCTGTTTTGAGTGTTGGCACCCAAGCATTGAACAACTTGGTGTCATATTTCTTCACCTTCTTATAGAAGGTCATAAAGATGGAGTTGTGTTGTTATGGTTACAACACACCTCTAATTTTAAAAATTTGGGGACCCTTGTTTCTAATTTTAGGTTATCTTGCTTTTGGCTAGGGTGTAGTGTGATGTTCATTTGTATTTCACTAGTTTGATTTGGGGCGTATTTCATTCTATAACATAGAAAATTACATACCCTCATAATTTCACACTATGTTTTGACCTACTTTATTGTCCACTTCCATAGGATATTTTTAGGGCTACTTGAGCCTAACCTTGACTTATTTTCCCATTCACCAAGGTTTTCAAAATTCTACATAATGCTATTCTTTCTTTGTTGTTTGGGAACATGTACTAAAATCTTGGAGAATTTTCCTAGGAGATCTGCATCATACGCATGCATCTATACAATGCACTAGTGTCTTGGAAGTTTTTAAAATTCAAACCATTGCTTTCCTACCTACTTGCTAGATTCTATTGGTGGTAATGCTCATCCGAAAGTGAAACAACCTCCGTAAGCTGACTCGACCCTTTGATTCCCTCCTCCTCCAATAGAAAATCTCATTTTAAAATCATTCCACTTCTTCTACTCGCTTTTTGGAACTCTCACTCAACTCTTGGGCTTATAGAAGAACATTGGCTCTCTATTGCTAGTTGTTGATGCTCTCTCTCTCTCCTCATTGAAGCATTTCTCTTTCTTAGCTTCCATTGAACTCACTCTTGCAGCTTGATTATTGTTGAGGCTCTCATGAAGGGGTTTGGATTTATTATGTATTGATTGAATCCTCAAGGAGATTGCAATCTCTTCCATGGTTGCAAACCCAGTAATATTGTTTCATAAGGGTTGAATAGAATTACTACATTATTTATTGTATCTTCCATTATCTCCATTTTGGAAAATGTATGGTGTAGACCATCATCCTAGTTTCCTTTATGTACACTAGGGTATTCTTCCCTGTAGACTAAGGTTGATACTCATAGCTTTTTATTATTGTCATTGCTATTATTTTCCTAGACACACTTAGGAAATAAGAGCACACACTTATTTCTCAATATTTTTCAATAGTGACTCTTTGGAGGTTGAAAGACCAACATAGGGGCTTGACCTGAAGGCAACCTCCAAAATAGCCCTAACAAATTTTCCTTTGCTTTGTAGTTACAAGTATTTCAAAGGGATTCAATCACACAGAGGTTTTCTAGTTCCTTCTCTCTCATTTACTTGTCTTCATTTCTCATTTTTGTCATTCAAATTTAGCTATTTCAATGTGTTATGCAATAGATTTTGTTATCTAAAATGTTGTTGGGTCTCTTGCATGGTTTGCTGTGTAGATTGGATAATTGTTTGGATTGGAACATAAGTGTCCTCTAAAAATTTTCCTTATTTTACTACCATATTGATGACAGTTTGACACAAAGACTCCATGCGATGCACTAGCATACTAGGATAAGACTTCCCCTCTCTAGTGCTAGGTACTCCATTCTTCCCTCTTTCAAATTTTGAAGCTCTTTCTATAATTCTGCATTTTATTTTCTAGAAATTGTAGCTTTATCATCATTTCTTTATGCTTTAGCTTAATGAAAGTAGTTGTTTTCTAAGTTTGAGGAAATTATGGGTTTTGGATGGAGTTTCTTTTCTCTTCCCTCTTGAAAAATAATGAAATACTCTTCTTTTGATGTTAGTTAGGTCCTTATGTAATACTATAGAAAAAATTTCTAGTTAGAAGGCATAAGAATTTTATGTAGAATCAAATTTTCGTATTACATTTTGGTGAACCTTCCTCTTTCTACTTGCATCCTTATTTTGTCGTGGTTCACTCTTTCTATTTTAGTGAACCTAGTTTTTATATTCTAAATCATATTATCTTTCTATTTGGTGCAAATGAGCATTTCAATTTGTCAGATATATTTCTCCAAACCTTCATAGCTTTCAATGATCCATTTTCTAGTGAAGATTTTGACATGTTAGATGAAGCCCTTAATGAATTCATCCATGTCACCTCTTCTCTTTGCATTTCAGTAAATTCTCCTTCTAAACAATTGATTAATACAATTTACATTTTCAGTTCTACACAAGAACCCATGAAACCAAAATTGTGGTTCATATTTGTTTTGATATCCAACAAGATTCTAAACCAGTTATCACCATTCAAGGTGCTACCAATGCACCTTGACCATCAGATTATTTCACTTAAATTGCATAGTCTATAATGTTAAACATTTTAGGGGCTCTTCACTACCATGCAATGGCCCACACATATAATACTCAGAGAAACAAACATACCCCATCTATCCCTATTTCTCTTCCTACTTTTCCTATTCTTCCTACTGCTCCTCATCTTCCTTAAAAAACTATTGGAGAGTACAATCTTGTATAGCAGTTTCATGCTACTCCTACTAAAATATCTCTTTGGTAACTCATCGAAACTTCACCAACATATCATGGTATGATCTGAGAAGCCTTCTAGAAGACCCTTGTGTCATCTTCTGCTCAACCAAATGACATAGTTTCCTTGCTTGATTGCATTTACATGAATACAACTGATATAATATTCCAACAATATGATTTTCCTTCTTTACAGGGTTAAAAATATAATGATCCTCTTCTCATCATTGTTAGAATAAATTCTATCAGTGTCAAACATACCCTTATTGGTTTAGGTCTCAATGTTTGTGGTGTAGACTTGTTAAACCATATCAATATTAATACGTCTTGTATTTCTCCAACAAACCTTTCTATCCATGGATTTGACAACACAGGTAGGAAAAATTTAGGCACAATAACACTACCTATTAAGTTGCGCCATGTTACTTTACCTACTCTAGTGCATGTCATGCCTAGAGCTCTTTCATATAATCTCCTTCTAAGTAGATCATGGATCCATGCAATGGACGCGATTCCATCTACCTTGCATGGATCAATCAAATTCATTCATGGTAACAAAACTTATACAATTAAAGTTGATCTAGATCCCCTACAATACTGTCAACAAGTAGATCTTGAGCATCAGAATTATTATTCTCCAATACTTTGAAATCTCATTCCATCTTCTTCACCAAAAAATGATTCACCATCGTTGACTCCAATTGGCAATTTTGATGGCAATCTAAATTCATCTTATAATGCATGTCCAAGTGATGATTAGGGTTCCTTAGATTTTACACCTTCCTTCATGGGAGAATATAAAATCAACCTGTCTCACTTCAACATTCCAATAATTCAATCTTCTTCATCCTCTTCAACTTATTTATCATAAAATGTTAACACTTCTAATTCTCATTCTCCTAAACATTCTCATTGTCATTATCCTGAAGATTCATGTGATTATAGTTCTCATATCAATTACATTACTAATGGAGATCCTCTATCATTTGTGGAGATGTCATTCCATTATGGCCGTGGCTTTTATATTCTTTCTAAAATAGGTTATAATGGTAATGGATGTGTATGAAAGGAACTAGGTATTAAGATCCCCTTAGAACCTAATCCACATTTTTCTTTTGTAGGTCTTGGATACCATCCTCCTCACCCCTCTAAAGTCTCATACTAAGATTTTATTGATGTCAATATGATATCCACATCTCTTAACTCTTCTTCTCTTCCTCTTCTGCATCTTGAGCTCATTATACAAAATTCTAAGTCTTATATACCCCCTTTGGATGCTTTTTCTATGAATCAAGCTCTAGCTAAATTCCTAGGAGTATATAATCATATGCCTAAATATCATCATGATCATGGTTTTTCCTATTGTTTAAATGTACAAACATATGTTGGGGAATCCATTGGATTATCTGATGATGCCTATTCATCTTCTACTAATTCTCAGGAATCTCCTCATTCATTTGATCCTAAAGACTGTAGTACTCTCCTAGTTGGAGATACTATCAATGTCCCAATGGATCCCAAAGATATTGAAAAAGTCATCCAATAGGCTATTACCTAGTTTCAGATTAGTGATCTTCACATTTTGATCTTTTGCACAAATTTCTTGATCTCTTTGCTTGGTCATACAAGGATATGCCTAGTATAGATCCAAATGTTGTGGTCCATAATATAGTGCTATATCTTGATGCCCAACTAGTAAAGAAATTTTTTTGTAAGATGCATCCTAAGGATGCCTTAATTGTCAAGGATAAGATGGAAAAGCTCTTGAAAGCTAGATTTATCTACCTGATACACTATTCACCCTTGATTTCAAATATTGTATTTGTTGCTAAACTTAACAATTGTAATTGAGTGTACATTAATTTCAAAGATGTTAGTAAAGCATCCTTAAAGGATAACTTCCCTCTTCCAAATATCAATATGATAGTTAATTCAATAGTTGGCCATGCCTTTCCCTCTTTCATAGATGGTTTCTCTAGCTATAATATAATTCTTATCAATCCCCAAGATCAATACAAACTATGTTCACAAATCCTTGGGGCTGCTTTCTGTTATGTGTTAATGCCATTTGGATTAAAGAATGTAGGAACAATTTACCAACATGCGATGACCCTTACCTTTCATGATTTCATTCACAAAATCTTAGAGGTCTATGTTGATGATATCTTGGCCAAATATATTTTGCGTTAAGATCACATACACAATCTTTGTCGTATTTTTGAATGCCTTCACCTATACAACATGCAACTCAACCCCCATAAGTGTGTCTTTGGTGTCGACAATGGAAAACTATTGGTGTTCATTATTTCACATCATGGTATCAAGGTCGATACAAAGAAAATTGATGCTATTGTGAACATGCCACCTCCAAAGAATATTTCTAAGATTTGTAGTATTTAGGAAAAGATTCAGGATATTTGTCATTTCATTTCAGAACTAGTAGATTGGACCCTTCCCTTTACTCACCTCCTTAAAAAGGACATTCATTTCAATTGGAATGAGAATTGCCAAAAAGACTTTGAGGATCTTAAGTGCTACTTGGCCAACTCTCCCATTCTAATGGAAATTGTTACTAGATGTACTTCCCTCCTTTATACATCTGTTTCATCTCAAGCTTTATCTGCTCTATTGGCCCAACATGATGACAAGGGTAGGTAACACACTGTAGATTATATCAGTCGAACCCTCCTTGACTATGTAACTTGTTATTCAACACTAGAGAAGCAATGTCTTGCTTTAGTTTTTGTGACACATAAAGTGAGGCATTATCTTCTCCATGTGGAAATGCATGTCATTGTAAAATTTGATCCACTCAACCATTTTTTCTCTAAAATAGATTTGTTAGGTCATTTAGTTAAATGGGTAATGCTGCTGATTGAATTTGACCTTAAATTTGTCTCTCAAAAGGCAATAAAGGGGAAAGCATTATCAGACCATTTAGATGACACTCCCTATCTATTTTCTATTCCTAGTTAGGACTCCTTCATCGATAAGCATATCCTTTCTCTAGATGATGATCATCCTTGGGAGTCATTATTTGATGGATCAAGGCATAGAACTGGCTCAAGAGATGGTGTAATACTAGTTCTTGCAAGCCATACACTAATAACATTGCTAAGTATGAAGTCCTTATTGTTGGCTTGTTTGACACATTATCTCTTATATAAAATTTATTCACATTTATGGTGGCTCATAGTTGATTATAAAGAGGGTTACTTTATCTTATCAAGCTAAATATGATTAACTTTCTCAGTATTGTGATCTAGCTTTATCACTATTTCATCAATTTTCTTCTTTCTCCATAGATACCATCCCATGCAAAGAAAATCATCATGTAGATGCAATGGGGAGCACAACCTCCCTTGTTACCTTTGATGATTCATCTAATGATTATCATTTTGTTATTCACACTTTGTATTTACCTACTATTGTGGATGGTTCTCCTTCTAACATTCTTTTCTTCTATGACATTAATTTTGAGGAATGGTACATCCATATATTCAATTATTTGCATGATGTTACCTTCTTGAATAATTCTTTCAAAAGTGCTCACACTCAAATCTGAAAGCTTGCATCAAAATACATTATTCTTTATAATGTCCTATATCACTAAGGATACAATAGCCTCCTTCATTTCCTAACTATATATGTTTGAATTACCCAATGCTCCCGAAGAGGCCCACTCAGGAGCTTTTGGAGGGTATTTTTGTGGTAGATACTTAGTTTAGAAACTTCTCTGAATGGGTTACTATTGTAAAAGGATAGAACGAGATTCCTTTTCCTTTGTTAAGAAATGCCCTTAATGTCAACAACATAGTAATTTGATTTGAGCTCCCACATAGGAACTTCATGCCCATGCATCTCCTTTGCCATTTTTAGTCTATGGCTTAGATGTAATAAAAAAAATCTCTCCTTCCTCTTCTCAAGGTCATACATTCATATGACCACAATATATTATTCAATGAAATGGGTTGAAGTTATACCACTTTGTCCATGAATGTTGAAATGATCTGTCAATTTCTACTTGATAACATTATTTCTCATTTCAGATTACTTTTACCTTTGTTTCTGACAATAGTCACAGCCGATCACCGGTCAACACATAAATAAAACAAAAATGCATACAGGTGATAGAGTATATTTTGTGCCTCACACACTTGAAAGGTTTTTAGGGTTTTGAGTCCCTAAACTCATAAAACATGCAAACCCTAACTTGAGAAAATGATGATGTAAGCCACTAAACCCAACATGAAAAGAGTGATTATACTGTGGAGACATGACTTATTGCAGAGAATGTAAAAGAAGGACAAAGCATTTGACATTGACCTAGGAAAAATTAGATGAGGAATAGGGAACAAAAAGGTCAATGAATACTAGACACATAAAGATTTCCAAGACAAACAACATGCTCTTATACATGACAAATATCTCTCTGCTAGAAAATAGACAAGATCAACAATAAGGAGGCCAAGTGTTGATATATGAACAAAAAGAAGATACATCACTTGAGACTTGTAACACAAGAAAATCATGTGAATAACCCACTAACAATTAGATGCTTTGAACTGCTAACCAAAACAAGACACTTGAACACACTGTGATCCAGAGAAACTTGTGATGCCATTGCACAATCCACAACACATCCTTAAAAAGACATGAACATCATATCATGAAGAAACCAAAGCAACTCCTGATGACACCTCACTTTTGACATTAGTGACAAACAATTCAACAAACTCCCCCTTTGTCATTGATGGCAAAACATTGATCTTCACTCTCACTCTCCACCTTTGACATCAAGGACAAAGGATTATGTACTCCCGTACAAAAACAAATATACTGCCTTATCATAGAGCTCTGACATAGATTGCCTATCCACTATCTAATTTGACTAGTCTAATCTTACTGCAAGCTTAACATTGTCTGGTCTGACTACAAGGAATCTACAAGCTAAACACTGTCATCGACATGAAAACCATTGCATCACACATATCACCATAAATAAAAACACAAATCACACATAGATAACAACACAATGTCACTCACTATCAACTACTCTCCCTTTGATATCAATGCCAAAGGTAGTAGCTCCCCCTGTCAAGAATCATTTGATGATCACACATATGCATCAAGAGAACAACTGAGTCAAGGGAACTTATCCATGAAGAACTGTAAGAGGAATAGAAATCATAATACCACTATGAAAGGCATAAAAATATTGTCAACAGAGTCACTATTACCACACTATCACTGTTACCACACTACAAAAAAATTGTTTTCACTGTCACATCACTAGATATCACTGCCACCATACTGCAATCTAATCACTATTAAAGTTACAAATAGAGCATCAAAGAAAAAAACCATTGCTCACAATATCACTATTAGTGCATTGATAAGTTTGATCATAACAAAGTGACATCAAAACAAAGACAACACCAGCATTGTCCACATACAAACAAGCAACAATCCATGCTTTACTCTACTCACTGTCAACATCGTATGAGGTAGCTGTCTGATGTATAGTCTAATTAGTCATCATACTTTCCATAATGTCTAATGTAACAGGTTTTGTTTTAGAATACTGTGCACTGATCAAAAATTAACATAAAGACCCTACACTGTCCCTAACTGTCATGAACACAATCCCACTGTCATAAAGACCACATTTGTATGAAACATTTTATCATAAAGTTCAAGTGCCTTGACTGTTCTTCTATTGTGAAAGACATCACTACACTACTAGAACTATTCTTGCTATCATAACATCATAGATATCACATGCATACTACTCCCTTTACCTAAAATAGTCATTTGAGATGAAGAATATTCATTGAATGTGCTAGAGATAAGAAACACAATCTAACCCTTCTGAACTTGCTCTTGGACTGCTACAACCTCTTGATTTTCACTTTGGGGTAAAAGATAGGACATTGAATATCTCCCCTTAAAATCATGGATCTCTTTTAGGCACTTGGAGATGCCTCTTGTGTAGTATGCACATGACAAGGGCCTTCTTTTTCTAGGCCTAGTTTTCTTCTCCAAACTTTTACAATACCCTTCTTTTACCTGATCACAATATCTATCTTCTTGTCATGTCTAAGTGATTTCACAAGACCATTTCTACAAAAATATACTCTATGCCTTCTATGCCACAACCAACTTTCTTTGATTTGACCCATAAGACAAATGCTAGCATATCCATCTTTAGTTTTAGCCCCAGTGAGACTATATACGTTGCTATTTGTCCTTAAACCCTTAGTAACTGATTTTCCTGATTTCTTTATTATTTCATAGCCTTGATCATCAAACACAATGTTATATCCATTATCAAAAATCTGACTTACACTTAACAAATTGTGTTTGAGAACTTCAACAAAGTAAACATCATGAAGAGGTGTTTGATCATCTAAAAGCAATGTACCTTTACCTCTAATTTGAACAATAGTATTGTCACCAAACTTGACAAATCTTCCATCAATGTCTTCAAGTACAGTGAGTTTGCTTTTGTCACCTGTCATGTGGTTTGAACAACCATTGTCTATAATCCACAAATCCTTCTTCTTGGCATGCAGGGAAGTTTGAACAAGCATAGCTTCAACCTTTTTGTTAATCTTCTTTGGTCTCCAAACTAATTTTGTCTTATTAGCATTAGGAGATGCCACCTTGGAATGAACACTAATTCTCTTTTGTTGCATTTTCAAGTTAGGTCTACAAAACTTAGCTATATGTCCAAAATTGTCACAATTAAAGCATCTCAACTTATTCAAGAACTCAAAAGGATTTCTTCTTACAAAACTTGATCTTCTTCTAGATACAATCCTACATTCACTAGCCTTATGTCTATATTGGTTGCAATAAAAGAAATAACCAAAGAAATGTAGATTATACTTGAATGAGATATTCCTTTTGATTCTTGATGGTTTCATGAGACTTTTATTTGTGACATTGACAATGTCATTAGCATGTTGAAGATCATTGGAATGTGAACATTGGCCTTCTACAAATCCTAGACCACTCTTATCCTTGTAGCCTTTTTATTTACCCAAGAGATCTACTAACTTGTCACTACTGTCACACATATCAAGTCTTTTCCTCAAGGCTACAACTTCTGCCTCTAAAGTATAACTCCTTTTCTTTGGTGTCTAACTCCATTTTGGTGACTTCTACTACCCTCTTTCTCTCTTCAAGTTGAAGTTTTAGGTCTGCAACTAATTTTTTAGACTCATTGACCTTGCTGATCATATTTTCATTATCTTTTTGGGTCTGATTTCATTGTACTACTGCCTCCTTTTTTTGTCTTTTTATTTTACCAAGAGCACATCTCAATTCTCCCTCAAGATCAACCTCTTCTTCATCATCATTAGACTGATCTTCACTCTTTTCTTTCTGATTCTCACTTAGACTAACCACAGTCATAAACAATGTTTCTTCTCCTTCCTCAAAAGAATCTTCTAAACAACTATCTGTTACATCAACATCCTTAATGAAATAGACTTTTCTTCTTTTTGAAAGAGTTTTTCCTTTTAGGATTAAAGTGTTTCTTTTTTCCTTGTCTCTTATTATCCTCTTCATCACTTTTAGGATCTTTATAGGGACATTGAGCAACATAATGTCCTATCCTACCACAACTGAAACAGTTGAATGGAAGCTTCCCCTTATACTTTCTTGACCCTTTTTTCAATCTGCTTACAAAGGTGGATTCCTTGTCATTCAATTCCTTTGAATCAGAATTCATCTCTTTGTCCATTTTGACATATTTAAAGGTAGCCTCTTTACTTGTGGAGTCAACATTACAAACCCTCATCTCATAAGTAGTAAATGTGCCATGAAGTTAATCTAAGGTAAGTTTATTTATATCCCTCTCTTCTACAACATATACCTTGGAATCATAGTTAGATGTTAGTGATCTTAGTACCTTCTTGACAACTATTTTTTCTTCCAGGGACTCACCAAGACCACGAATAGTGTTGACTATCTCTTGTACTCTTAGAAGGTAATCACCAACCTTCTCTTCTTCATTCATTTTAAGACTTTCAAATTTGGCTCTAAAGGTTTGTAACTTGGCTTCTTTGACCTTTTCATCACCCTAATAGATACTGGACAACTTATCCCAAATAGCCTTTGCAGATTTACAATCCATAATCTTAACTAAGATATCATTAGTCAAGCCACAAAAAAATGGCATTTTTGGCCTTATCGTTACACTCATAGGCCTTCTTTTCATTAAAAGTGGAAGGTGCTTTTGTTGCAACATACTCAATGTCAACTACTGCCCAAACATCATATCCTAGAGAAGATAAGTAAGACTCCATTCTGAATTTCCAAAAAGCAAAACTAGAGCCATCAAATAATGGTGCTTTGTAAGTAGAATAACCATCCTGATTGGCCATGACAAGTACTCCACTACCAGGATCTCCTAAGTTGATTAAACTTATGCAATGACCCTAAGGCTCTGATACCACTTGTTGGAGTACAGGACCACTGAGAGGGGGTGGGGGGGTGAATCAGTGGTCTAATGAGGAATAATTTTTTTTGATTTATTAACTCACTTATATTATGCAAATAGATCCATTGAAAACATTTCAAACATTATATGTATTGAATGTTGAGTGAGTCACACTAACATGTAAAACAGAACATGATACTTGAACAAAGATAACCTTTTAGACATAAAGTGACAAACCACCAAAAAGAGACATGACACAAGTATTTTGAGTGGAAAACCCTAGAAGGGTGAAAAACCACTATGAAAATAACCTTCATTAAGCCTCACTGGCCAAACCTCACTGGTTACATTGTATGCCTCACTAGTATCAAATTGTTTGTCGCACTGGCAATACCTCACTGGCAACAAATTATCTACCTCACTAGTTACACCTCATTGGTATCAAATTATCTGCCTCATTGGTAAAACAATGTCTCACTGACAAACAAGATCATACATCTCTTTCACAAATTTAAATGGAAATGAAAAATACAGAGGGACAATCTATTTCACTACATATCACTGCTCTTCTCATCAATCTCTGCAAGACACCTTAACACAAATTTTGTTCTCATCATCTTAAAACATCAATAAAACTCTCCTGCTGATAGAACATTCAAATCTTATGCATACAAAAACTCATTACAGAGTTACACATTTACACACTATTACTTCAAACATTAAATCTCTGCACAAGATATGCACATTCAAAACATGAACACCAAAATCATTTTCCCGTAGATCTCACTGTCATCAATCCAAATATGTCATCAAGAAGCTCTCCAAACATTCACACAAGTATTAAAACAATTCCTTGGCCCTCACTGCAGTTGAACAACTGAATGGGAGTAGTTTGAACACAGTTACAACAACTACCCATCAAATTTTAACTAGAAAGAGACCTGTTGTAATTTTAAACAAGTTTAAATCTGTGTTGTCGATGTATCCTTTGGTGCCTTTGGGTGAGCCTTTTATTTCATTCTCCCTCTTAAACATACAAACTCTATCGCTGGGTCCGGTGTCTATAGGGAGATGGGGCCGGTCAAGCAACAACATTAACCCCTCCAACTGTTCACTAAAGTGAACAGTCACCGCTGATCACCGGTCAACACATAAATAAAACAAAAGTGCATATAGGGGATAAAGTATATTTTGTCCCTCAAACACTTGAAAGGTTTTTAGGGTTTTGAGTCCCTAAACTCATAAAACATGCAAACCCTAACCTGAGAAAATGATGATTTAAGCCACTGAACCCAACATGAACAAGAGTAATTATATTGTGGAGACATGACTTATTGCAGAGAATGCAAAAGCAGGACAAAACATTTTACATTGACCTAGGAAAAATTAGATGAGGAATAGGGCACAAAAAGGTCAATGAATACTAAACACATAAAGATTTCCAAGACCAACAACATGCTCTTATACATGACAAATATGTCTCTGCTAGAAAATAAACAAGATCAACAATAAGGAGGCCAAGCATTGATACATGAACACAAAGAAGATACATCACTTGAGACTTGTAACACAAGAAAATTATGTGAACAACCCACTAGCAATTAGATGCTTTGAACTGCTAACCAAAGAAAGACACTTGAACACACTGTGATCCAGAACAACTTGTGATGCCATTGCACAATCCACAACACATCCTTAACAAGACATGAACATCACATCATGAAGCAACAAAAGCAACTCCTGATGACACCTCACTTTTGAGATCAATGAAAAACAACTCAACACTTATCTCACAGTTTGTCTTCCTTGGCCATTATTGCCTACACCCTAGAATGGTCCAACTAGCTCTAAAGAGCATCACGTGTAGCCTCTACACTCCCTACTCTCATCACGACTTGGTCCTGCTCTATAGTCAGGGACACAACATCAATAGCATCTTAGCCCCCATGAAACCTAGCCTCCTTGTATGTAGTCCTCAGCTGCACCATAGGCTCAAAAATGTCTGTGTCCCTTGATAGTCTGTTGTGGCCTATAGTTTGCCTGCATGCTCTACTTGAGCTGCAAAATAAGAACCATCTTTGTTGTGACTTGACCTATGAAGTTGAGCCACTCCCATGTGCACACTATAAAAAGAAAACAAAGATATCATCAGTCACATCATATCAAAATTAAAGTAAATACATTCAACATCTAGTATTCTACTTAAATTACAATGCTCAAATCAAATTTGTCACTTGGATCATTGATATGCCAATTGGGATCTCTTGGAGTCACTTGCAAAGGAGGCACGATGCTTAGTGTGGCTTCCAATGTAGTCTTTGTCCCTATCTATAGAACTAGGGTGAGCTTCGTAGCACCAACACTACTCATCTCCCCTTGCTCCCTTTGACTTAGCATGCCACTGGCCGATGGTGGTACTTGTACTACTTGAGGTTAGGCTCTAGGCCTCTCCTCTAGAGTGATCGGGCCCTCATCCCTTCATCATCACCATCTTGTAGTCCATGCTAGCAAAAATTTCTCTTCCTACTCCTCATCCTCGCTAGAGGACTCCTCTCCACTCTCATCTGGGCCTTCCTACTCTCCAAGTGGCATAGGTCCCCAACTAATGCATTGATAAGACAAATGGGAGCTAGTCACGATGCTGCCCACCATGCTACAACTAATGGGGTCACCCTAATGTCATCAACATAAAATATTAGTGTTGCATCCTCCTCATCATTTGAGTCTCTAAGGTCTATGTCTATGACTATTAGGTAGGTGGGTCTCTTGGCCTCATAGCATTGCGGTGAGAGTGCACATAGGTCAACAGACTTGTAGGAATACCCTACACCTGTTTGAATTACCGCATCACCTAGCCATAGTAGAAGGGAATAATGATGTGATCAATGTGACCAATGAATAATTAGTCCCTCTACATCCTCATCATCTAGTGGACCATGCTCAACCAAACTCACTATTATTGATATGATCTCTATATAATATTAGTTTTTGGTAGCCTATCAAAGGTTTTCCATCAATATAATAGATCTCTAAATTTACATGGCCTTCTCAAGGTGCAAGCATGTGCCCTTGGTACATCCCATATGATGACAATAGGGACACCTACTAATCACGTGAACCAGATGTGCTTGACCACACCTATAGGAGCATGCAGGTCATCAAAATATGGTTCTCATAATGCATGCAGTGGCCTAAGTCATGGTAAAGGTGGGTGAGCATGCTTTGACCCCACACAAACACCATCTCATGCTCCTCGATTGTCCTAATAGCACGGACAAGGCCATCATGTAGGTGTGTACCTGCCCATCTGGTGTAATACAGATGATGATGGTGGTGATCAACATGCGTCTCACCAAGAGAATGGCAACTGCTCCCTACTCCAACCAACTCATGTAGATATGCCTAGTAGTGCCCCCAGGCATGATTTAGCTGAGCACATGCATTTTTCCTACCTATACGTATATCTACGATTGCTACTTAATGATTGATATAGTATGCCCTTGGACTGGAAGTCTTAGGATGTTGTATACATCCTCTAGTGTGATGGTCATATCTCTTGTCGATAAACAAAAGATAGAGGTAGTTGTGTCCCACCTCTTCATCAAGTCCATCAACATGTGGTCATGAAATCATATCTCTGACATGGTGTATACCCAACGCACACCCACTCTCTAGAGAAGTACAACATCCTTATGTGTAGGAGTACCATTATGTCCTCATAGAAATGTGAGAATACTCCTTTCGATGTGCTTTCACATTGTCGGGGGATACTACAACCACAAAAATGACATCATATCAATATCACATCATCAAATATTAAATTTTGAATCCAAAATGTAAAAAATTCATAAGTCCTCAATGGATGCCTATGCCTTTAAATGCTAGTGCACCCTTTAGACCTTAGCCCCATTTTAGGTGTTGAATGTACAAGACAACTGAGAGGGAGGGTGAATCAGTTGTATCAAAAATTTGAAACCCTCACAAACATTCAGATCCACATTAACCTTTAAACGTATTATGATGATTAAGCATGAAAAGCAAATAATAGAAACTGAATCATAACATCACAAAACACAAGACAACACCAAATTTTATGTGGAAAACCTAAGAAGGGTAAAATCATGGTGAGGATTAGCTCACAATGTAAAGTAGTAGCAACACTGAATTACAAAAGGCTCACTTCTAGAGGGCTCACTACCTAGAAGAAGGAAAGAAAGGTTCACTACCAAAGGACTCACTATCTAGAAGAAAGAGATAGAATAGAAGGCTCACTACCAGGGATGAGCTGATATAAATGCATCTAACCTATCCATGGAGTTTAGTTCCAATGAAGCTTAATATTCACCACAACACAAACAACACCTTCACAACAACACTAAAAAATAGTAGACACCTTCTTCTCACTGCATCTAGTAGGCTAACACATGAAAGTTCTCACTGCCCTGATAAAATTTGCACACAAACATCATATCCTTCATGCATCCCACCAATCACGAATCCCTGACACTTATTTATACCGTCATCAACCTTGAAAACATTCTCCAAAGTTAGCAACACATCTTAACCCATAAAATTCAAATTAGGTCTGGACCAAAACATTCTCGTAGAGGAAAGGAATGAATGCGGATCACATAACACCTTAGCATGAACCTAAAACCATACATACATGCTTCATCACACTTTCACAATCACTGAAGTACAACTGCAATTAGTGTAAACAACCAAGTTGGCCAAATTTGTGTTAACACTTTGAACTTTTAAGTGCATGCTTCCTCAACATCAAACAACAACATGCAAACAATGCTCCAAGATTGAACATGATCTAGAAACATCCACAAGCACATGAAAACCAACAAAATCCTTTGCAACATCTTTCACCTGAAGAAAGTTCACACCAGTGCACTTAGATTACTCTATCAGCAACTGCAACTCAAGAAACCATCAATTGCAACTCAAGAAACGAACTTGTAGAGAACCAAACCATGAACCACTTGAACTGAAGAAAGATATAGACCTTATAAGCATGAATCCAAAACTGCAATGCCAGAAACAAATTTGTAGAGAAATGCGGAGCAAAATAGTTTCCCCCAGACACATCTGCACAACTCAAAAACACTATCCGCACACTGGTGAACACAACTTTCTCTGCACAATGAACAGGAGTACAAAATATGGAATATAACATCTCTGAATACCTCTGAACAACTTATTCAAACTGCAAAAGTAGATCTTCAATGAGAAAGAAATGCAGAGCAAAACTCGATCACAACTCTATTAAGCCAGAACACATCTTCAACACATTGTTTCCTTTATTAATCAAAATTTCTCAAAAGCACTTAGAAACCAACCATCAGAATCATATTCTTAACATCTTCATCACCTATACAAAGTAACCAAATCACCTTCAGTAATAGTTCATATCCTCATATCTGCACAGCACAAACTACTCATACTCTTGAACACAGTTGACACCAATGACAACACAAGCTTGTTGACATCAATGACAACACCGATTAGCACATACTTGCAACATTAGGATGCTAGTGATTTCTAGGGATGCCTATATTTACTATGGATCATACTAGTGCATTTAAAGGACCCCAACACACAACATGGGTCCCATCAGACATGAAATCAAGTAAAAAGTATATAGAAATTTAAAAATTTGAATCACCTCCCACATGGTGAGAACTTGCTCCACGTGTTCTTAGTGCATCCAACCTAGGTGGTTGGAAAGCACATCTACATGGTATTTTGGCTCTCTAAAGTGCTCTGGGTTCTCATAATTTTTTAAATTAGGTAAATTTAAATGAATAGTAATTTTAATTTTTTTACTATTTATAGTAAACTCTCACAATGTTCAAAAATTTTGAAGCACTTCTCGCATGAAAAACCTAATAACTTGGGCTTGTGATCTCATGATTTTTACACTATTTGTTGCATTGGAATCTCGTTTCCATCCTCTTTGTTATGATATACCTTTCACCCTGGTGTTATTTCACAAAATAACCATATGGAAGGTATTTTTAGTGACTTTTCTCTTGAAACTCAAAAGTGGTGAATTGTGCTTCCTTTTTCTCTCTACTAATGGTTAGACACAAAAATGCAGGGGCATACATTCACCCTCTACCTCTCTCTAATACATTTTTTATCTATATAATTCTTCTTAACATTTTATAATTCTTCCATTTGTTGCTCTAATTTTGAAATGACATATTTTTGGTCTTGCAAGATTATTTGATTTCTAACATCGTGATTTTGTAGGATTGGAGTATCTAATGATGTGGTTTTGTAGGCTCTTGGCTTGGGGAATCATCCTTTTGTGTGGAGAATTTTTGTATCCTCTACAATATCCTTTTAGGTATCCTTTTCATGCTTATTTACTTTCAAGACTTTCATTTATGTACTTTAGCATAGCTTGTCACCTAGTGTCATCAACTCACTAAAATGGGGCAAAATATAATGTAGAAAATTATGTACCCTCACAATTTCATAATGTGTTTTGAATCACTTTGGTGTACGCTCTTGTAGCATGTTTCTAGGTCCACTTGAGCCTAACCTTGACCTATTTTTCCATTCACCAAGGTTTGCCAAATTATATGTCATGCTATTATTTCTTGTCATTTTAGGAACACGTGCTAAAATTTTGGAGAATTTTCCCATGATGCTAGTGCAACATGCTGGCATTATGATTTTTTTTAAAATTTAAACCATTGCTTTTCTTCCTATACCTAATAGATTTTGTAGGTGGTAACACTCATCTTGTAGTGAAACGACCTCTATTAGCATACTCAATCTTTTGATTCTCTCCTCCTCTAATGTAAAATCTCACTTTGAAATCCTTCCACTTCTACTCACTTTTTGGAACTCTCACTCAACTCTTTGGCTTACACAGGACCCTTGGCTATCTATTATTGGTTGTTGATGCTCACTCTCTTGGTTGAATAATATCTCTTTCTCAGCTTCCAATGAACTCACTCTTGTAGCTTGGTTATTGTTGAGGCTCTCGCAAAGGGGTTTGGATCAATTATGTATTGACTGAATCCTCAAGGAGCTTGCAACCTCTTCTATGGTTGCAAACCTGGTAATATTATTTCATAATGGTTGAATACTATTGCTACATTGTTTATTGCATCTTCAATTATCCCTATTTTCAAAAATATATGGTGTAGACCACCATCCTATCTTTTTTACGCACACTAGGGTATTCTTCCCCATAGACTAGGGTTAATACTCGTAGATTTTTATTATTGTCACTACTATTATTTTCCTAGGTGCACTTAGGAAATAAGAGTACACACTTATTTCTCAATATTTTCAATAGTGACTATTCATGGAGGTCAAAAGACCAACATAGAGGCTTGAGCCCCCAAGAAATTTTCCTTTTCTTTGTAGTTGCATATATTTCAAAGGGATTCAATCATACAAATGTTTGATGGTTCCATTTCTCTCATTTACTCATCTTTATTTCTCATTTTTGTCATTCAAATTTATCTATTTTAATGTGTTATGCAATAGATTTTGTTATCTAGAATGTTGTTGGGTCTCTTGTGTGGCTTACTATGCATACTAGATAACTATCTGGACTTGAACAGAAATGTCTTTTGAAGCTTTTCTTCATTTTTCTACTATATAGATGCTTGGGTGACACGCTGATTTCCTAGGTTGAGACTTCCCCTCTCTAGTGCTAGGTGTTCCATTCTCCCCTCTTTCCAATTTTGAATCTCTTTCTATAATTCTACATTTTTTTTAGAAATTTTAGCTTTATTTCCAATCCTATATACTTTAGCTTAATCAAAATAGTTATTTTCTAAGTTTGAAGCAATTATAGGATTTGGCTAGAGTTTCTTTTCTCTTCCTACTTGAACAATAACAAAATAATCTTCTTTTGAAGTTGGTTAGGTCCTTATGTAATATCATAGAAAAATTTTCTAGTTAGAAGGCATAAGCATTTTAATTAGAACCAAATTTTTATATTACATGTTTAGGAGTCATTTCTCTTACAAGGTTGATTTGATAGGGAAAGGGGTGTTTTAATTTTGATTTATTTTTTCCTAAGTCTAAAAGTTTATTCTTAAATGTGTAATTCTTTTTGACTTTCTGGGACTTCCTTTTGATTTGTTTTGTGCAAGTTACATTGACACTCTGGTCCTCTAGGTGGTTACTTTTGCAAGCTACTTTGAAACTTTGAACTCTCAAGTTGTGTTGTGTAAGTGTTCTCCAAACCTTAGGAGACATTTTGGTGTACAATAATTCCGTGTATGTGAGGAGTTTCAAAACATCAAAACATCCAATCTATTTGTCATTTGATACTTTCCTCCATGATTTTCAGCACTCTAGCTCATCGATGAACTCACCTTCTTTGGATCTCCTTGCTATTTTAGGTAGATCAATATCTAATCCAAGTTTATTTCGATAATGCTTTCTTGTCTCATTTTCTAATTTTGAAAGTATTGTCATTTTGAAGAAATGTCCTATTTTTTATTTGAAATGGAAAACCAGAGATAAAATTCATCAATTCTTGTGTTTTGCATGCAATTTTATGATGAAATGGTAAAATTATTGGTTGTTTTAAAATTATTTCATAGATTTCTTCTCTAGTTTTTTTGGGCCTTCGACCCTAGGGTTTCCAAACCCTATCTTTTGTTGGGTGTTTAATTACTTCAGTTTAAAACCTCTTTATAAAACTTAGAAGATCCCCCTAAGGTTTAAAACTTCACCCTTTTCAATTTTAGACCTTTCGCAGTTCATTTAAACTTAGTTTAATCAATCATTAGGTATGTTTCTAGAAAATCTCTTCATTAGACAAGTTCTATACTGTCATCTCATTTTGTAGTCAACTGCAAAATGCAACTAGAACTTGGAACATGGTCAAACTCTAGAATCTTGTTGATGATGATGTTAGTCATAACAAAAATGATAAAATTCACAAAGAAAACCTTATCTTCTTGAAGAATATGATCAATTCAGGATGAATTGAAGATTCCAACTCTCTGTTGATTAGTTCATAATCTCTAATAATCTCTCAGTTAGTTTGATGTGAATTATTGTTTTCCATTTTGGGGCCTTATGCTTGATTCTGAAGTATTTGTGTTCTAATATGCAGATATTACTCTATTTCAACTACTCTCTGTAAATTCTCAAAAAATGATGTTAAATCTTACAATATCTAACCAGATCATGTAGATATTTATGTTAAGTTTGATCAATTCTTTTGATTATCACTCTGGTTAAGATTATCTATGGTGATTTTGAAAACTTTGATTAGTTCTTCTAGAACTATCTCCAATTTAATCAAACTTGAACTAATATGTGCTGGATTTTGCTTCTGCATTTCAAATTACTCTAAATAATGTGCCTACAAGCTGATATTTATATGATCTTTGTCATTATTTATGATTACTTGCATGATATATGCAATTCTACATGCACTTTGATCAAATATGCCTATGATCTTCATGTATTTACAGATGTCTGCATATTTAGTGTTCTGCTTTTCATTTATCAGTATACTGCAGCTGTGATGATTGTGATTTAATGGAATTTAAAGAAATTGAAATGAAATTCTAACTTTACTGAAATAAATGAAGTTCGATCATGGATCCACATATATCCTTGATACTTGCATGAAAGATAAGAAAATCAAACCATATTTCACCAGGACATTCGACAGCCACATATGATTGATGTGAATCTTTAAAGGAAAGGATAACAACAACATTCATAGACTGAAATACACTCCAAGGGACATAGAAAATCAAAGGAATGTTTAGATATCATCCACATATTACACAAGATTTACGATAATTTGTAATCAAAAGTCTTCATCTTCATTCAAGTAGGCAAAAGGAATATACATTTACAATTGATCTTGAGAATGAACCATGACATTCAACAATCCAATCTAAATTAAGTGTCTAATAAAATCTAGAAATGACACTCCACCTCCTTTTATAGAACAAGGAGAGGAGGCAGTTACAACTGATCCAATGGTCAGGATCATCTCAAAAGTTTTAACAGTCAAGATGTAGACATGGCACATGATTGCCAGTTGGCAATCATTCTAGTGGTATCCAGCTGGCATCTAGAATATTCCTCAAAATTATTGACTTGGTCAACGTGATATCTACTCTGCATTATCATCCTCATCTTCACTCATAGAAGGCTCATCCTCCTTTACCCTGCATCTAGTTCCTTGTATGATTTCATACGCTTGGACAACCTCCTCTATCTCTACAATGTCCACTACCTTAACCTTCTTAGATTCATGTTCTTGTTCCTTTAGTTGTTCTTGTAGGGATATCTACCTGTTTGTCATGCTATCTAGTTCTTCTTTATACTTTTCTATTTTGGCCTTCATCCTCATGGCCTTATCAATTATACCTTTAGAAAAATGCTTGATGGGGTCCTCAACTGCAAGCTTAAAATTATCTCTGAATGCCTTTGTGGAAACATCTTCATCTCAATTTTCCACTTTCCCTTCCACTTCACCCTCAAGGGCTTCCAGGATCTCTATTTCTTCCGCTAGGAGATCATGAATTTTCATGTTGATATCTGCTGCTTTAGAATTACATCTCTCTAAGATGTCCACCTCAAATCTTACATCTTCATACCAATCATCTAACTGGAGCAACATCTGAGATGTCAATATATTCTTTGTTATGAGGAGGTTGCTATCCATTTTCCTCATGTATTTGAGTGCAGCTAGATGTTTGTCCCTTTTTATTAACCTTTGACTAACATCCTTTTTTACTTTGTCCACCTTTTCTTTCAAGTTACTTAATAATTCCCAATTAGACAGTGAAATCCTTATCATCTATTCTCCATCAGCCAATAATTTACTAAACCAGTTGTCCATTATTTGTGTATTATGCTTCTATACATCTAGAGTTTCTATCTCCTCTTGAGATATCAATGTTAATGAAGGAGAGGCTGATATGGGCACATTAGTTGGTGCCACTAATCCTTTAATGAATGCTTGTATTAGAGCAATTTTCTCCTTATGCTCCTTATTCTTAGTCTTTTCCTTATCTATCCTTGCAAGTAGGGTATCTATGATGTCCTTAGCTTCCTGACCCTCTTGACATGCTATGGCAAATCCTAGGTCCAATGTGGTTATCTGGAATTCACTAGCTTTTATTTCCCCTTTTTCTTTGTCTACAACAGATACAACTACTTGAGCTATTCTTCTCCCTATTGTGGGGTCCCTCTTTATTGCAGAAGTAGCTCTAGCTCTTCTTTTAGGTTTAGCTACTTCATCTGAAAATAATGAAGATATGTCAAAATTAGAAGAATCAATAATTTGAGGTTGGTCTACCTTGTGCCTGAGCCAATGTGGCCTATTAGGTTTGGACCCTTCTTGGTTAGTTTGCTTAATGTGAGCATCATGTATCTCCACATTCTATTCCTTTGGGGTATCCTCATCCATACTTTGTTGATGTTGTTGTTGTTGTTCATGTGTAGGAACCTCATCATTTGCTTGTTGCTGATCTTCTTGTTGTTCCACATCCTCCAAAGTCTTATCCTATACTTCAGATTTGTCTTTATTAGGTTGTTAATTCAGTGGCAACTCCTTATCTCATCGTGGTTTGTCATCTTGAGGTGGTGGAGTGTCTATTTTGGGTCCTTGATGCTTAGGATCTTGAGCATCTTGACGAGATTATTGGTCACCATCACCCACTATCTCCCTGGCTTTGGTCTCATCTTCTTTGTTCAATGGACCTTCTTGTCAAGATATTGGTACTTTAGTGTCCTTAGGATCCTCAGATCTAGATATAATCTTAGGACCTGAGTGTTTGGATGTATCTACTTGTTGTTCTTTATCTTGTTCTTCAGCATGTCCCTGATCAATGTCATGAACCTCATGTTGTGCAGGCATCTCAGCATGTATCTCTGTATCCATAGCAGAATTATCTCTAGTTTCCATTTGCTCTTGCTCCATGGTTTTATCTTTCTTAGTATCCTCAGCCTCGACATATGTTAGGTCAATGGCTGTTGGACAGGTCACCTTACCAATTAATCCATCCAGGCCTATTTTCTATGTTGTTGCCTTTGGATTGTCCACCTCCTCCTCTTCTTCTTCCCTTGTTTGTTGTACTTTGGCAGTATTCTAAGGTGTCATTGCAATATTCTTGACCAAGAGCTCCATAGGGCTGGCCACTACATCTTTTACTACCTCATCATCAGTGAGGTCAATAGTTTTATCTAGAGGTAGAGATTGATCATTTACTTTCTTTCTCTATTCTTCCCTAGCCACCTCTGCCAATTTTGTTTTAAACTTTACAATGGCAGGGATGGGGACATCACGTTGCAAACCTAGATTTACTACCCCTAGTCTAGATATCCCTTCACCTCGTTGTCCTTTAAGTAGAATATCTGATTGTTTGCTTGTGGAGCTCCTCATTGCTGGTGGCTGCCCTCTTTTCTACCTGGGGACATTAGTCCCTACCAGAACATATTGAGTTTTCTTCCTCTTAACTATAGGCACATCATGCTCTTCACTTTCTTCTAAGTCCTGATAGGTAACCCCATGCCCACCTGCATCTGTATCTTGGGCAATAGGCGCTTTGGATGTTGTAGTGGTAGAGGTTGAAGCTGGCTTCTTTAGAGGAGATGGTCTAGGAGATATATGGATACCAACATCCATACTCCTTTTCTTAGCTTCTTTAGAAGAAGCTCCTTGTGTTTACTTTTCCAGACCTTGTCTTTTGTCTTATAGGAAGTCATCATAATCTTCCTCAGCCAGTTCTTATCTTTTTCTTTTCTTGTCAATGGTTATGGCCACCTCCTCGACCTTGAGCACAACAACCTCCTGATCCACCCATGCTTGGGTCAATTGCATGACCCTCTGTGTTATCATATCCAGTGAGGTCTTATTTTCATATTCATTTGACATTATTGCCCCATCATCGTGATGTAGTTGAGGTGACACAGGTATACAATCCAGAGTGCGGATCTATTTGAGTGTCAATATTTGACAACTTCTCCTCGCCTCTACATCATCAGGGGAATCAACCCAATAATCTTCTAAGTGCACCTGATGTGCTGGCTTCTTATATATGTATTTCTCCATCCTTTTGTAAGGATCACACTGTCTTGCGATTGAAAATGGTTGCAAATGTAACATTTACAATCCTCCTTCTACTTCCTTTGCTGCCTCAATATATGGGCACATATACCACCCAATGTATATAGGAAAAGTGACATTAGGTTTCTTGTTCTTCTTTGCAAATGCCTCATATGAGGGCACTATATGTCTGATCATCTCCATTAGGAGGACTAGGTCCATAGGATACCTAGGTAGCATTAAGGGTTGCCCACTAAAACCTTTCATTCCAATATAAGTAAATGTTGGGAACTGGATAAACCAAGTTCCATTCTTTGTTATGACTTCTTGAGCTTTAATGATGATCCTCTTGGCTCTGTCTTCTTCCATCATCCGGACTAGATGCATTATGAAACAATCATTAACTCTTTTGTAATGTTGGAGGGATGATTTCCTCTCCAATTGTGGGTAATGATCCCAAATGTTCACATCATCAGGGTTAAGTCCAACCCTGCCAACCATTTGCAAGCCATCAAAGGTCCCCTTGGCTGCATAGGCATATACCACATATGAAGACATGTGGAACATGTTTGCTTGACCACCCAGTTTCTTCATTCTTGAATCTAGGGTATCATTGATGAGTGATGCCCATTGTGGCTATTGGTTGGTGGTCTCCACCATTCTCATTAGTCCATACATCCATTCCTCAAAATTCCCTGCATGAAATCTCCCTCTCATCTGGCTTAGCATAACCATCATGTATTGTATCTCAAGAGAGAAGTTAAATTTGTACAAGTTCACAGGTAACTTGGCAGATGCTTTATATGAGCTATCCTGAGCTCTCCATGAAAACATGATCTTCATGTAGTCTTTATAACTACCCTTGTATTGTTTCTCCAGAGCCTCCATATCTATCTTGTATAACCTAGGGCCTACAGGGAGGTTAAATGCATCTGTGATACTTGCAATTGAAAAGTCTGCGTACACCCTAGCATTTTTCTCAACTCTTATGGTGCCTGGGTTATAATTTTTAGCACACGCAACTACCATCTCAATAGCTTCTATAGCATATGGGAACCCATCGACATGCCACATCTCTGATTTATAAATATTGATGAGCATAGGGTTTCCACTACCCTTTTGTGATTTAGCAGTCCACTCCTCCAAACTGGTGTTTCTGGCATGCGTATCACCTATCTGACCAAATCTGAAACCAACCCCACTAGGCTGTGCATACATGGGAGACAAGAACTCTACATCAAATCTATTCTTTCGAACCTCCATTATATCATGCAATGATGGATATACATATTTTACCCTAACATGCAGTTTTATGAGTTTAAACCTAGTTATTTCATGGATATCATGATATTTTACACTTCACAAAGCATATACGAACATCATCATACACATTTACCTTAAGTAAATACCATTTTTACCCTTTTACTACTCAGAAATGACAAAATAAGGGTTTCATACGTTACATACCTGAATTACATGCCTAAACATTAGTTAACTGATGTTGAGATATGCATATTTACTGTGTATCCATCCTTTACCATTCACCATCTAATATGTACACTATTTCATTATGGATGCAAATCACTGTAATGGCTATCACAAGAGCTCTGGTTCTCTATAATCTTGATATCTGAATACTTGGTAAATTTAAAATGAACATAAATTACCCTTTTATCATTTGAAATCTGATGGATTAGGGCATATTTAATGCTAAATTTCTCATGTTCGTAGATATCGACATCGGGTCTTCAGGATCGTAATAAGTGGCTCCATATGATTTAAATTTTTAAATATCCACCTACCATTTTAGCGGCATTTAATGCAGGATCTGCACATTTATGAATATCCGAATGTTTAAATGTTGTGCTCACCTTTTGGAATATGTAGATCCATATGACATCATCATGACATTGGTCAACGCTAACCATGGGTGAATATCGGGTCATAAGTATTCGAAGGTATTTACCTTCGAATCTGAGTATCAGGACATTATAAAATGTCCACATGGAAAAAGTCAATGTGCCATGTGGCAACAATTGAATGGTTTTGTGAGAACCTATGTATTTTGGTTGCGGGGACAGATGTGTGGATATTAAGAAATATCTAGATGTTAAGTTTAACGAAACATCCCTAAGTCTCAATGTGAGGGTGACATCATCATTTTAAGGAATGTTCTGGTTTGAGTATAATATGATGTCATCATCATATTAGTAAAGATCTGCATATTAAGATAATGTGCAGATGTTCAATATCTATTGATATGTTTTGAACTCCTAATGTCTAGATGACGTCATCATCCTTTTGTTATTTCTTTACGGTGATATCAAATGATGTCATCAGGACATTAACGAATATCAGGATATTGAGTTAATATCTTGACATTGAGTTTTGACGTTATATTATAACAGGTCAGCATATTAACTAATGTTCGCACATTGAAAGTGAATGTGCATACTCGCAGAATATCCATGCATGTTGACGATTTACTGCATCTCAGGTTTATATTTGATGTGCACACATTTGCGAATGTGTGGACGTTGAGTTTTCCTTAGTGAATTCTTGCACTTAGGACATTAGTGAATGTCTGGACATTAAGGAATGTGATGATATCCCTAAGACTATTTAACTAAACTTTGACTGGGCATTACTTCCTAGTCTTAGGAATATTGGGGTGCTTCAAAAGGCAAAGCTTCTTAGAATTTTGCACTCTTTCACTTGGAAGGGTTCATGATGACAAAATTTGACCTTAAAAATTAGACCTATATTATGGGGTCTTGATATGCATAGGATGACATCCTGACATCTGATACTAATTTTTACCATACCACCCAAAAAGCAAAGGAAACAAGCAAGCCAAGCTAAAAGCAAAAAGTTGGGTCCTTGTTTTGCTGGGGCACAATGGGGCGTGTTGTGTAACTACACAACAACTTGCCACAAAAGAAAACAACTAAAATTCAAATAATTCAAGATGTGAAGACAAATTAAGACATAATGTTCCAAATCTCATCAAATATAAGCATCCTAATATGTCCTGAATGATATAATGTTTATCAATATAACAATGTTGAGAAGGAATCAGGTGTGTGCATGTGATTCATATCCTTCATCTTGAAGATAAGTTGAAAACACCAGTGACAGGTGTTAAGCTACATAGTTTGATTTAACCCTCATAGCCAACCTAGATAGAGCTTTGCTACCAGCTAGCGTCCATAGCTCCGGTAGAGTTCCTTGGATAGTCTAATTATTCATTTAGATATTCAATATATTCTTTTCTTTTCAATTTTCATAAGATATGATTGTGTAAGAACTTTTGCAAGGAAATGAACATTTTCTTGTTTAGGTTGAGAATTGCAATAGTAGCAAAGGCAAACCTTTAGATTTTTCACTTAACACTACACTCGTATGTTCAACAAATCCAAGGATGTTAGGTGTATTATGTGAGGATATCCTTGAACAAAAGAATTAGCATTGATGAATAAGATATCAAAGACTTTATTAGAGGTACTTACACTGACAGGAGTTACAACCTATGTAAGAATTTGTATTCATTTCTTGAATTTTGAAAATTTCACTAGTTTTCTAAAGTGGAAAGGTGCATTATCTTACCTGACCAAAACAGGGACTCAACAACACAAGAAAACACACAAAGTAAGCTATACAAACAAATATACCAAATATACATATAATACATTATCCTGATATGACCTACCTACGCCTAAAAGTAGTGTTTGAGGAATTGTCCATTGATTGGCAATGTAACATCCTCACCTGTTAAAATCTTGAGCCTGTAGGTGCTATCACCTAAAATTTATGATATTTGGAAAGGGTCAATCTAGAGTTTATCAAATTTTCCATGATCACCCTTCCTCTCGTGGGCTTTATTCCATGATAAGACTAAGTCTAAAATACTAAAGGCTTTTACTCTAGCTCTTTTGTCAAACCAACGTTTGACAGTAGCCTGATGTTTGGCGAATTGATCAATTGCCCTATCTCATTTTTCTTCTAAGTGCATCAATTGCAGCAACCTGACTTCTTGTTTATTATCAATGCCTAAGTATTCTTGTGCAAACTGTAGGGTAGGGATATTTAGGTTGACAGGGAGGATGGGATCCACCCCATAGATTAACTGGTAAGGAGAATTTCCCAATGCACTCTTCATTCTGGTCCTATCCACCCATAAAACATATTTGAGTAGAGTGTTCCACTCTTTGGGGTTCTTTTCAATTAACCTTTTGATGATATTCAATAGGTTCTTATTGGTTGATTCAACTAGGTCATTTCCTTGGGGATAGTAATTAGATGAAAATTTTAAAATTATCCCATGGTCAAATGCCCAACTAGAAAATTTGAGAGATACAAAAGCTAGTCCATTATCACAAACAAGAGCATAAGGGATTCCATACCTAGTGCTAATGTGGCTCTCTAGAAAATTGATCACATCATCTGAGATACAAGTCTTACTGGTGATGGCTTCAGTCCATCTAGTACAGTAATCTATAATTGTTAGCACATACCTATGTCCTGAGGAGGATGGAGGATTGATTGGACTGATGAAATCCATACCCCATTGTGTGAATGGGCGCATCTCCATCACAGGCTGCATTGGTTGAGATGCATACTTTTCTTTGTTTGAGGCAGTTTGACATGTATAGCAGAACTTGATGTGCTCAACAATGTCTTTAAAGATAGTTGGCCAATAATATCTAGCCCTTAAGATGGCATGTGTTGTGGCTAGATGTGATCCATGGGCTATACCAAATTTATCATGTAATTCAAGAAGGACTTTGGCAACCTCTTGCTTATCTAAACACCTAAGGTATATCCCCTCATAATTTATTTTGAATAGGACTCCTCCTTTGATCATATATTTCTGTGATTTGATCCTCAAAGCTCTTCTCTAGGATGGATGCATACTTGGTGGACATCTCCCAGTAATAAGGACATGCCTGATATCAGAGTACCAGTCATCATGTTCTTTTGTATCCACTGCATATTGCTGATTTGTCAGATTGGGATCTATTTCTGCTATCATCTGACTAAGGGCTTGTCCCCTAACTAACTTCATTGGAGTTATATCCATGTCATATTCTAGTAGTACGGTGATCCACTTTGTTCTCTTTTCTCCCGGTTCATTATGCATTAGGAGCATTTTTACAGCTGAAGCTAGTACTACAACAATTACTTTGCTTCTCAAGATATGATGTCTAATTTTCTTCACAACTCTGACTAACGAAAGAGCTTGTCTTTCTACATCCATGTACCTTAGCTCATCATCTTTGAATGGAGAGTTCATGAATGCAATGGGCTTTTCCTCTTTTTCTTTACTTCTCTGTGTCAAGACTATTGCACATGTATGTTCAGATGCAAATGATTAGATGTAAAAGTCTTTGGTATAATCTGGACTGGAGCATCTACAATAGCCTTATTTATATCCTCAAATGTCGCCTTTGCTTCAAGAGTCCATTCAATCTTAGCATCCTTGTTTAACATGGCATTGAGAGGTCTTACTATTTCTACAAACCCAGTAATAAACTTCCTGACAAAGTTGATCCTACCAAAGTAAGATTTCAGCTCTTTCTTGCTTCCTGGTGTGAGGCTGATTATTTTACCTTCCTTATTTTGATTGTTATGCATTTCAGATGATGACATTATCAGACTTTTAGAGACTATGGTTTCATTATGTAGATTTGATTATATCTCCTGATTTTGATATGACATTGATTAGACATATGGTGATTCGTTTTGATCATATTTTGATGATATTTGGTGATCCGACATACGAGATATATTAGATGATGTTTTGTGATGTGATTTCTAGTTATTTATGTGATGATGATTATTTGACATATGGTAGAAAAATGTAGTTTAATTCAGATTATGTTATAGTTGATTATTGTCGTATTCGATGGCTTGAATTTAATTCCAGTTTCTTTGGCTATGATTATTCATGATATGACTGACACTTGATTGAGATGTGCAGGTTTTACATTCCCAAGCCATGGGAAATTGGAGGTAGAATTCACACTTATGTTATTCCTGGTGAAACCGATCCATTCCCAAGAGGGATAAGGATCATGTTTGAAATTGAGTGTTGATTTAAGTGCTGGATTTAATTTTTATCATTTTGGCCTAGTACCCCTTTGTTTAATTAATTAATATTAAGTGTTGTATAATTTTTATTGTCTTACACCACTTGGTAATTGTTTTTTATTTTTGAGGCCATTTAAAGTGGATTTATGACCCCTAGGTGAACCTTAGTGTCCCAAAATCTACCCTAGGTGTTTACCCATGGGTCTAGGGTCAATTTTGACTAACTAACCCTTGGATTAACTCACTTTTGGTCACTCTAAACTAAGGTTTAGTCAAAGTGACGAAATTTGAAATTAGATAAGGTGGGAGATGAGTCATGCTTTGGGAAAGACTCATCTCCCTTCCCAATGTTTGGGAATCCCTTCCCTAGGAGGACTTGGGAGGTCTCCAAGACTCCCAAGTGTGTGGGATCTTCCTCCAAGACTCTCACACATGTGTGAGAGCATCTTGGAGGGAGATGGCTCTTTGAGAGAATAAGAGGATGCCATCTGGCATCCCTTATCCTCTTGGAGGTTTGAATGGAAATGCCACCTCACCACTTGTTCTCTCACACATGTGTGAGAGCACAAGTGGATAAGGTGAGGATTGAGATGGAATTGGAGGATGACACTTGTCACCCTCACACTTCCTCTCCCTTGCAAGTGGAATTGGAGGAGGAAGGAGAAGGTGACAAGTGTCACCTTCTCATTCCTCAAGGCCATTTTAGAAGGCCTATATTACCTCCTCTTATTGAGGAGTGTGGGGGTTCTTGCATTTTGGAGTTTCTTTCTATTTTTGGGCAATTTTGGGAAAGCTAGAAAAATTCTTGGAGGTTGGAAGGTTTGGAGAAGCTTGGAGCTCATCACCAAATGTGCTTCCATTCGAGGGCTTTTGAAGGTAAGCTCTATGCCTTGTTCTTTACCCTTGCTTATTTATTGTGATGTGTTTGTAGTTTTGTTGGTTGTTGTTTCATTATTTTTTTGTGTGGGATGGGAGTTTGGTAAGAGCACCTCCATTTGGAGGTAAGGCTCAACTTGTTTGGGGTAGGGGAAAGGAACCTTCTTGAGGTCACTCCCATATTTGTGTCATTTATGTCTTGAGGTCTTCTTACTTGTTGTGGAGAATATTTGAATGGCAAGAGTGCCATGAGAGTATATTTTGAGATATTTGAGGAGTTGTGTATATGGAGGTTTTGGCTTGAGGCCATGAGATTGGTATTTAGTATTTTTGGGTGGCCTTTGAAGTAGAGGGGTCCATTCCCTATGCCCATCAAACTCATTTTCATGAGTTGTGTTTTGTGTTATCCTTGGGGTTGATTTTGTGTTGTTGTTGTTTAATTTTTGTTGTTGAATGTGTGCAACCATGTGAATCCCTACCTCCCTAGCTCGGGGGTGACCCACTTGCGGGTCTACGGTAGGGAGGAGGGCATTTCCAAGTGGCTGGGTTTTCCCTTGTGGCTATGTTTTATTTGCTAGTGTTTAAATGAGGAGATGGAGCTTTGGAGAAGCTCCTTTTTAGTGTTGTTTTTGGTCATTTGTTTTTGGCTGTTGAGCCATGGCCTTTGTGGCCCTATTGTATTTATTTTATCAAGTTATTTTGCCTAAGGGGTTGGCTGTAAATAAGTGTTGAAATGTAAACCTCTCTTTATTTTATTTATGAGTTGTTTATTCCCTCTATGGTGGAGTTGATATTGTGTTGAGAAATGCATGAGTTGATTTATTACTGTCATTTATTCTTTGCAAAAAAAATAAAAATGAGTGAGTTAGATAAATCCTAGTATTTGCAAAAGAAAGAATGATAAATTTTAAACTAAGTTTCTGTTTTGGTTGCTTTGAGAGTTTATTTTATTAGTTGTTGTTATAAAAGTTAAATGAGAATGCTTATTCTGCCATGTAGGTTTATTTCAAAACAAAAATACATCTCTGTTATTTTATGTTTCAAAAAGAAAGTTAATACTAGGTTATCTATTTATGATTTTGGAAATGAAATATTAGTATAAAAAAAAGAGATTAGAGTTAAGTGGGAAAGTTAGTAATTCTGTCATTTAGACCAATGTTTTGGGAAAATAGATGCAATGGACATATACACATTTATATATATATATGGGTAAATATATATATATATATATATATATATATATTAAATATGCTAGGTTGTTTTATTCTTTAAAAATCTATTTCTATTCAGTTTATTTTCTTTAACACAGTGTAAGTATATAGAAAAATAGAAGAAACCACATAAATTGTAAATATTGCTGATTATATATATCTATACCAAAAAGAAGATAAGATCTAGACCACATTTAAGTTCTGTGTATATTATATATATATATATATATACATTAATAGAGTAATATATTTACTAAGTTATTAAAAAGGCACAGAATGTATATATGCTTGTATATACATTGTGTATATATACATATACATATATATATATATATGTATATATATACATATACTTATATATATACATATACTTATATATATGTGTGTGTGTGTGTGTGTGTGTGTGTGTGTGTGTGTGTGTGTGTGTGTGTGTGTGTGTGAAACTGAAATTCTTAAACGAAAATTAATTTTAAACAAAATACATAGTGATTGAATCTGCATCGGCAGACTGTAACTTCAGAGAGCAAACTGCATTATATAGGAAACAATAAAGATTTTTTTTTTTTAAAGTGGAGTTGTGGTGGGCGGTGCCACCACAGACCCCACAGCGGCCTTCTTTGTTGCAACGATTGTGGGGAGGGGGTCGAAATCCCCACCCACATCCAAGGGTGTGGGTGGGGGTTTCAACCCCCTCCCCACCATTCCTGCCAACCCTTTTCTATGCCATTCTCCCCGCGCCCGTTAAACTCGATCCCTGCGCCTCTTCACTACCGTCGACCCCCTTTTACTCCTTAACCCTACATCAATTGATATCAGATATATACATTATATATATAGATTGGCATATATATATATATATTTACATCAGTCTCTATAATAATAATAATAATAATAACATACATATTTTTACAACCTTGAATCAGCTATGTATACCTTCGTGAGAGGTAATAACAAACTCATTCATGGCCTCCATTGGCTTTGCAAAACCCTAGCCTGCAAACATGAGACAAAAACAAAACAAAAGAAAAAGAAGAATGAGTTAGAGAGAGTTAGGGCAACAAAGGAAACAATAGAATAAACAAAATTAGGGTTTCTCTTTTAGAAAACCTATTTGGAATGAGATTAGGGCTTTTATTTTTGGGGAGCAATATTTTATTTGAGAGAATTTTATTTTGTGAGAGATTGTTTAATTTCTTTATTTAAAAATCTCTATTTTTGCCTTGTTTTTAGTTTAACTCTTGTGCTCATTTAAATAGATTTTTATTTCAAATGGGGGTTTTGGTTTTTGCTTTTTATTGCCTTGTAGGTTAATTTCATTTTGGAGGGATTGAGTTTTGTTTTAATTGGGAAGAATATTCCCTTGTATTTAATTCTTTTTGTTAAGATATTTATTTTAATTTTTCCTAAAGAGATCTTATATTTTTTAATTACTTAACTTTTTTGCTATTATCTTACGGGAAAGAGTAATTAAATCTTCCCCCTTCTCTATTTGTGAGTTAGATAATAAATATAATGCCGTAATTATATTTATTAACGGACTCGATTTTGAAATGTATTTTGGCGTCATGTAATTGTTTTTATTATTTTCATTTCAAATTTTTAACCTTTTTATTTAAGGTCGATTTATTCAACCTTGAAGGACATTTATTTTGTTATTTAAATTGTTTTAAATTTGTTCTTAAGTTTAAATTTTATTCTTAATTTTATTTAATTTCTTATTGGAGTTTATTTTAAAAAATTTAATACAGTTATTGAAAACGTGTTATGCTGTCGAATTTTTCCTAGATTTCTAGGGTTTTAATTTTACGATATTTTATTAAATTACATTCCATCATTCCACTTTAATCATGCATCCATTGTGCCACTATTTTTCTTAATCATTAATTTGATTTCATTTTGACCCGAATTAGAGTTAGGTTTCGATGCTGGCAAAATCATCTTCACACCTAGGAAACTTAGGGTTAGGATTTAAACCATTCTAACCCCTAAAGTGACACATTTCATGTCGCATACCCCCATAGATGGCTATCATCACGTAGGGGATTGCATGGGACAACACACCTCCCTGAATTCTATTGACATGTTTACGCCTTATGCGTATTGCCACCGAGCACGCAGACGTGTGCGAGGGGGTTCCTAGGGACAGGTAGAAAAGTTTTTCATAATTCGTGTCATGAGAAAATGGCAAATGTGGACATGACACGTGTGTTGTGTGTCGTGACCGCATGGGAAATGCGGGCATGACACTTGGAAGCTGTAATTTCATAATTGAATCCACCCTTACAAGGTCAATGGTTATCTCATTTTTAGATATAATGTGACCAAGCAATTTACTAGTGGTCACCCCAAAAATATATTTCTTTGTATTCAAAGAAATACCATACTGCTCGCATTTCTTGAGTACTTTCCTAAGGTCTTCTATATGATCACCCCTTTGCTTTGAGAAAACCATCAGGTCATCCATATATATGACAATGCACTGACCTAATAGTCCCCTGAATGCTATATCCATGGCATGTTGGAAAGTCACTCTAGCATTGATAAGGCTGAATGGAATACGCCTGTAGGCAAAGATTCCCCATTTGGTGGTGAAGGTTGTCTTCAATCTATCTATATTATCCACCATTACTTGGTTATATCCTGAAAAATTGTCTAGAAAGGACATCATCTATGCACTATTTACCATCTAGAGCACCTCATCTAGAGAAGGCAAAGGATAATTATCCTTCTCTAATGTTCTATTTAGGTTCCTGAAGTCCACACATAAGTGCATGTCTCCAATCTTCTTCCTGACAGGAACTAGAATAGCCACCCAAGTTGAATGCTTGACTAGAAATATGATTCGAGTAGCAAGCATCTTCTTGACTTCTTAAAAAATGAGTGGTTCCAGTAAAGCATTCACCGGTCTCTATTTCTGTCTCAAGGGCTTTGCATCAGGCTTCAGGGGTATTGTATGGGTTAAAATAGATGTGTCATAGGTTTTGAATTCATCATATGTCCATGCAATGACATGAATATAGTCTTTCAATGCCTGAGATATCCCTGCTCTTTCCTCTTCAGTGCAGACCTTTCCTATCATGACATTTCTTGTAACCTCACCTTGTCCTATGTTGACAGGTACATACTCCCCTTCATCGGTCTTGGGAAGATCTTTTTGTTTTATCATGTTATCTAGATCAAAGGCTCTCTCTAGTTCAATCATCCCTTTGGGAATCTTGTTGCTGGGTAGATCCATTATGTCTTCTTCATCCCAAACACGGTCTTCAAGATTTTTCTCAACCACTATCTGGGATTTGAATATGTCTCTATTTACAATAACGTCTAGGATATGTTGATAATTGTCAAACACCTGAAAGTTGGTGATATTATCAGGAATGGATGGTGTTGACACCAGCTCTATAGAGAACTTCTGTATCCCAAATATGGACAAAGGTTCTAGGGTGCTAGTAGCCTGTGTTAGTGCATGTTCTCGATGATTAAGCTCTCTAGGAACATGCATGATATTGAAAGCATCAATGCTTTCTATCAGGTCCCAGACTCTGTGTCTGTAACTTGACAGTCTCTTGTAATTGCATGCATATATGTTTCTAACTTGCTTCACTACTAGTTCCGAGTCTCCATAGACATAAAAAACCTTAACTTGTTTCTTCAAAGCAAACAATAAACCATGTATCAGGGCTTCATACTCAGCCACATTGTTGGTGCAAGGGAATTGTAGCCTGTATACTGCCAGGCATGACTTCCCTGATGGATTAATCAGGTCAACACCTACATTGGCTCCTTTTTTTTACTTGGAGCCATCAAATCTTAGTATCCATGGTTTATCCTTAGTTAAAGGCTTATTTGGACCTTCTCTTTTCTTCTTATCATGAGCAGCTGCACCTACAAATATCTATTTAATCATTTGTGGTTCATCTCTCATTTGATTTGGATGTTTTGATGGGATTAAAACATCAACCTTTTGTTTCTTTTAAACATCATTATGTTGGGTATCTTTTCTTTTCATCACTTTGATGTTATCACCTTTATCATCAGGGGATATTGCAATTTCTTTTCTTGCATCTTCAAGAATATCCCTGATCTCATGTAGCTTGTTACCTGAGCACAACTGTTGTTATCATCAGAATATATATCATCACATAACAAGACCTCTTCTAAGTTAGGCATTAGGATATCTACCTCATGCATCTCCTATTCAGGTTCTTCTACATCTGAAGCAAACAACAAATGATTAGAATCATCAGCATCAGATATTTCACTTATCTCGAGTGATGATGATCCATTCTCTATGCATATTCTTTCTAATTCAATCATATCTAAACATGCTTCACATGTACTCTCTGAGTGTGCATCTTCATGTAATCTACACCATCCGAATATCAGGATATCCTCTATAGATGTCCTTACCAATTGACATCTCTAGATTTCTTTAGCCAGATATCTCTCAAATTTACTGAAGTGATCTAACTCATCCTCATCAGTCGAGATATATTTTGATCCTATCATTAGTCCTTCCTCTGGCATAATTTCCTCCTTATCACTATCTTCATATCTATGACATGTTGTCATTAGGACTTCTTCAATTTTGACTCCTTGAGGTCTTAGTGCATACACTCCTGGCTCAATGTCCATGTACAGTATTTCATTGTTTTGAATATATTCGGTGATCATGTGTTTCATGCATGGTTCAGCTTCAATTCTTAAATGATTAGGAACACCCTTCCATGGCAACCACATATGACTGAAATCCATAGCCATGTAACCATTTAAAGTCTTTGACAAATATCTATTGAGAAGCATGCCATATGTGTTAGGTATGTCCACTACCTAAATATCTATGTAGTACTGCACCCTTGGATCTGATGCAAACTGCATATGTATGTGAGTTAGTTCCCCTACCACACTTACTTTTGACTTGTTTAGCTGAGTTACTTTCTTAAGAGATTTTGCTGGATGCAGACCTAAAGTTTGACAGATAGATAAAGGGCATCACATTGGTTGAGGCACCTCAATCCACAAGACAGTTGTGTAAGTTCTTACCAAATATCCTCAATGTGAGTAAGAATGAAGGTGACTCAGATTTATCCATGTATAAGGTCATTTGTGCGGTATCAACTACATGAGCAATGGCTTGCACTTTTGGTTTAGTAGTATTATCTCTAGGTACAGGATCTCTAGTCAGGATATGACTAGGATTATGACTAGGACCATCTTCCTTAGGTGTGGGTTCATCTAGTGACTTCAAGAAAGCTTTCTTGATGACAGGGGTTTTCAATAATTCTAATAAAGATAGACTAATCTTTATCTTCTTCATTTCTTCAGCCAGGTAAGTGACAAGTTTATCTGATTCAGGCAGTTGACTCATAGCTTTTGCTACTGTAGTCTTTTGTGTGAAGTATTGTGTATTCACCTTAGGAGGTCTAGGATTATTACTAGCCTTGGGATCTAGAGGTGTATTGAAATTTTTAGGAGGGATATGTGGTCAAAGGACTAGTAGGACAGTTCGTATTACTCCTAAGGTTATAGTTAGTCTTCCCTGATATTGTTGTTGATGTGCATGAACCTCTTTAGCTTCTTGTTCAGGCTCATTTTCATCCTCAAAGGGAAAAACATAATTTGTTTCAAAGGCTAAGGCAGACTCCTCACATGCTAGGGTATAGTTTTCATGTGTTGCAGTCATCTGATGATGCTGATGATCGTTAGATTTCTCAAGTACTAAGGAAGACTCATATCCTAGGGGAACAATTTCATTACCCTAAGGAAAAGGTGGATCTCCTGCAATATTCAATACTTTAGCTTGGAATATGCTAGTTGCTATTTGAACTAAGGACAATCCAACTTAGCATGTACATTTGTGGTATGCATCTTGCACCAATTATTGAGTGCATCTTCTGCCAAATTACCTCTAGTTATCTGCTTAGGTTCAACAAGAGGATGATTATCTAAGGGTGAAGGTAGTGAACCATTGTTAGGCGGGGTATTTCAAACTTTAGATGGCCTAGGAGCATTGTTATTACTATTGTTGAAATTTCTCTCATTGTTGTATCCCCTATCAGGATATCTAGACCTTTCATTGTTGTTCCCATATCCTCTATCAAGATATTCTCTATTTTGACTCTGAGAATTTGATTGAGACTAAAAGTTTTGACTTCTCAGATGAGTGACTTCAGTGGTTAGCTTTCTTAATTGAGATGATATCTCTTTGATATCATCCTTTTCTTCTTGCACTTTAGCTACTACATTATCTTGATATGGTTGGAAGAATGAACTATTGTTATTATTTTGTGTAGCATCCTGAGGTGCATGTCTAGGATGAGGTATAATCTGGCCATTACCTTGAGGAGGTATGATGCTGAGTGGAGGCACTTGCAATGGATTAGCAGGAGGCATTAGGGCTCCATTAGCTTGTGGTTGGCTAGGATATGTAGGATATCCTAAGTTAGGTGTCAGGCCTGGTGTTAACTACTAATTAACTTTAATAGATTCTTCAAAAGCACTTGCTAGGGATGTGAGAGCAAGGTGTGTCCTCCTAATGAACATAGATGTCAAAGGATCTAGGGATAAGTAGTAAACTAACCTAGCTACTTCATCACCTACATTATAAGGAGTAGTTAGCTTGGAGTCCATCTTTTGGAACCTAGCATTAAAGTTGGAAATTAACTCTCCTTCATCTTTTTTAATTATGCAAAAGAGGTGGTACATCATGGCAACATCTATAAGTATTTTAAATCTTCCCTTGAAATCTTTCTCCAAATCTTCCCAAAAAGATATGGAGGACTGAGGAAGGCTAATATACCAGCTATATGCCTCCTCTCCTAGTGAATAGGGAAACAACCTACATACAACATCCTCATAGTATATCCTGGCTCTAAAACAAGCTTCCTTATAAGTTTGAATGTGATCATCTGCATCTTGATAGGAGTGATATTTTGGACAAATCTTGTCTAGATTTTTAGGTAAAGGATTGTAAGAAGCAAAGAGTAATGGTGACTCAACAGTGAAAAATGACATTGCAAGCAGTGCTGGAGGTATTGTAGCAGGTACTACCAGAGATACTAGTGAATTTGGACTAGTAGGACTATGGTAAATATTTTTTGTACGGGGTCTAAGTCCAAAGATAGAAAACTCTTCTAAAGGTCCAGTGGATCTCGACCTGGTATTAGATCCATGAGCCAGTGATATTTTGACACAACCTCTACAAATATGCGGGTGATTACTCCTCTAAAGTGGATATTTATGATAACTTGACCTAGATGATAAGATAATTGTAGGATATTTACAGAAAATGTAAATATTGACAGAGATTTTGGAATTCTAGATAACTATCTGTAAATATCGAGATAAAAGACCACAAGGACAGGATATTTGTAGTTGGATTCCTCAAATTGTCAAAGGTAAATAAAACCTTTGCACAAACGAACAGGATTCAACGCATTGTTAAGAAATTTGTAAATACCTTCTCACTTGAGCACGGGAAATGATATTTGGATGACAAATCCTTTATATCAAGTTGCTCATGGCCCCCCTTCTAGCTCCAAAAAATATTGATGATGATGTTAGTCATAGCAACAATGACAAAATTCACAAAGCAAACCTTATCTTCTTGAAGAATACGATCAATTTAGGATGAATTGATGATTCCAAGTCTCCATTGATTAGTTCAAAATCTCTAACAATCTCTCAGTCAGTTTGATGTGAATTGTTGTTTTCCATTTTGGGGCCTTACACTTGATTCTGAAGTATTTGTGTCCTAATATGCAGATATTACTCTGTTTCACCTGCTCTCTATAAATTCTCAACAAATGATGTTAAATATTATAATATCTAACCAGATCATGTAGATATTTATGTTAAGTTTGATCAATTCTTTTGATTATCACTCTGGTTAAGATTATCTATGGCAATTTTGATAACTTTGATTAGTTCTTCAGGAACTATCTTCAATTTACTCAAATTTTAACTATCTGTGCTAGATTTTGCTTCTACACTTCAAATTACTCTAACTAATGTGCCTACAAGCTGATATTTCCATGATCTTTGTCATTATTTATGATTACTTGCATGATATATGCAATTCTACATGCACTTTGTTCAAATATGCCTATGATATTCATGTATTTACAGATGTCTGCATATTTAGTGTTTTGCTTTTCATTTATTAGTATACTGCAGTTGTGATTATTGTGATTTAATGAAATTTAAAGAAATTGAAATGAAATTCTAACTTTACTGAAATGAATAAAGTTCGGTCATTGATCCAATATATCCTTGATACTTGCACGAAAGATAATAAAATCAAACCATATTTCACCAGGACATTCTACAGCTACATATGATTGATGTGAATCTTTAAAGGAAAGGATAACAATAACATTCACAGACTAAAATGCACTCCAAGGGATGTAGCAAATTAAAGGAATATCCAAATATCATCCACAGATTACACAAGATTTATGATAATTTGTAATTAAAAGTCTTCATCTTCATTCAAGTATGCAAAAGAAATATACATTTACAATTGACCTTGACAATGAACCATGACATTCAACAATCCAATCTCAATTAAGCTTCTAATAAAATCTAGAAATGGAATTCCACCTCCTTTTATAGAACAAGTAAAGGAGGTAGTTACAAATGATCCAATGGTCAGGATCATCTCAAAAGATTCAACAGTCAATATGTAGACATGGCACATGATCGCTAGTTGGTAATCATTCTAGTGGTATCCAGTTGGCATCTGGAATATTCCTCAAAATCATTGAATTGGTCAACATGATATCTACTCTACATCATCATCAGTAGAAGGCTCATCTTCTGTTACCCTGCATCTAGTTCCTTCGACAATTTCATATACTTGGACAACCTTCTCTTTCTCTGCAATATCCACTACCTTAACCTTCTTAGATGCCTATTCTTATGCCTTTAATTGTTCTTGTTGGGATATCCACCTGTTTGTCCTGCTATCTAGTTCTTCTTTATACTTTTCTATTTTGGCCTTCATCCTCATGGCCTTATCAAATATACCTTCAAAAAAATGCTTGATGGGGTCCTCAACTGCAAGCTTAAAATTATCTCTGAATGCCTTTGTAGCAACATCTTCATCTTGATTTTCCACTTTTCCTTCCACTTCACCCTCAAGGGCTTTCAGGATCTCAATTTCTTCTGCCAAGAGATCATGAATTTTCATGCTGATATCTGCTGCTTTAGAATTACATCTCTCTAAGATGTCCACCTCAAATCTTACATCTTCATACCAATCATCTAACTAGAGCAACATCTGAGATGTCAATATATTCTTTTTTATGAGGAGGTTGGTGTCCATTTTCCTCATGTCTTTGAGTGTAGCTAGATGTTTGTCCCTTTTTATTAACCTTTGACTAACATCCTTTTTCACTTTATCCACCTTTTCTTTCATGTTACTCAATAATTCCCAATTAGATAGTGAAATCCTTATTATCTATTCTTCATCAGCCAAGAATTTACTAAACTAGTTGTCCATTATTTGTGTATTATGCTTTTGTACATCTAGAGTTTCTATCTCCTCTTGAGATATCAATGTTAATGAAGTGGAGGCTGATATGGGAACATTAGTTGGTGCCACTAATCCTTTAATTAATGCTTGCATTTGAACAATTTGCTCCTTAGGCTCCTTATTCTTAGTCTTTTCCTTGTCTATCCTTGCAAGTAGGGTATCTATGATGTCCTTAGCTTCCTGACCCTCTTGACGTGCTGTGGCAAATCCTAGGTCCAATGTGGTTATCTAGAATTCACTATCTTTTATTTCCCCTTTTTCTTTGTCTACAATAGGTACAACTACTTGAGCTATTCTTCTTCCTGTTGTGGGGTCCCTCTTTATTGCAGAAGTAGCTCTAGCTCTTCTTTTAGGTTTAGCTACTTCAGCTGAAAATAATGAAGATATGTCAAAATTAGAAGAATCAATAATTTGAGGTTGGTCTACCTCATGCATGAGCCAATGTGGCACATCAGGTTCAGACCCTCCTTGGTCAGTTTGCTCAATGTGAGCATCATGTATCTCCACATTCTGTTCCTTTGGCATATCCTCATCCATACTCTATTGTCTTTGTTCATCTGTAGGAACCTCATCGTCTGCTTGTTGTTGATCTTCTTGTTGTTCCTCATCCTCTAAGGTCTTATCCTAATCTTCAAATTTGTCTTTATCAGGTTGTTCATCTAGTGGCAACTCCTTATCTCGCACCGGTTTGTCATCTTAAGGTGGTGGAGTGCCTATTTTGGGTCCTTCATGGTCAGGATCTTGAGCATCCTGATGAACTTCTTGGTCACCATCAGCCACTATCTCCTTAGCTTTGGTCTCATCCTCTTTATTGAATGGACCTTCTTGTCTAAATAATGGTACTTCAGTATCCTTAGGATCCTCAGATCTAGATATAATCTTAGGACCTGAGTGTCAGGATGTATCTACTTATTTATCCTATTCTTCAGCATGTCCCTGATCAATGTCGTGAACCTCATGTTGTGCAGGCATCTCAGTGTGTATCTCTATATCCATAGTAAAATTATCTCTAGTTTCCATCTACTGTTTTCCCATGGTTTTATCTTTCTCAGTATCCTGAGCCTTGACATATGTTACGTCAATGGTTGCTGGGCTGGTCACCTTACCAATTAATCCATCCAGACCTATTTTCTATGCTTCTGCCTCTGGATTGTCCACCTCTTATTCTTCTTCCCTTGTTTGTTTTACTTTGGGAGTATTCTTAGGTGTCATTGTAGTATTCTTGACCAAGACCTCCATAGGGCTAGCTGCTACATCTTTTACTACCTCATCATTAGTGAGGTCTATAGTTTTACCCAGAGGTAAAGATTGATCATTTATTTTCTTTCTCTGTTCTTCCCTAGCCTCCTCAGCCAATTTTTTTTTGAACTTTACAATGGTGGGGATGGGGACATCATGCTGCATTCCTAGATGTACTTCCCCTACTCTAGATATCCCTTCACCTTCTTGTCCTTTGAGCAGAATATCTGGTTGTTTGCTTGTGGAGCCCCTCATTTCTGGTGGCTTCCCTCTTTTCTACTTGGGGACATTAGTCCCTACCAGAACATCCTGAGTTTTCTTCCTCTTAACTAGAGGTACATCATCCTCTTCACTTTCTTCTAAGTCTCAATAGCTAACCCCATGCCCACCTGCATCTGTATCTTGGGCAATAGGTTCTTTGGATGTTGTAGTGGCAGAGATTGAAGTTGGCTTCTTTCAAGAAGATTATCTAGCAGATATACAAATACCACCATCCATATTCCTTTTCTTGGCTTCTTTAGAAGAATCTCCTTGTGTTTTCTTTTCTAGACCTTGTCTTTTGTCTTCTAGGAAGTCATCGTAATCTTCCTCAGCCAGTTCTTGTCTTTTTATTTTCTTGTCGATGGTTATGGCGACCCCCTTGGTCTTGAGCACAACAACCTCCTCATCCACCCATGCTTGGGTCAATTGCATGACCCTCTATGTTATCATATCTAGTGAGGTCTCCTCTAGCTGGCTCTAATCAGGTGGGGAGATAGTTTCGTTATATATATTCTTATTTTCATATTCATCTAACATTATTGCCCCATCATCCTAATGTAGCTGAGGTGGCACAGGTATACAATCCAAAGTGTGGATCTGTTTGAGTGGCAATCTTTGATAACTTATTCTCCTCACCTCTACATCATTAGGGAAATCAACCCAATAATCCTCTAGGTGCACCTGATGTGCATGCTTCTTATATATTTATTTCTCCACCCTTTTTTAAGGGTCATACTATCTTTCTAGTGGAAATGGTTGCAAATGTAACATTTGCAATCCTCCTTTTGCTTCCTTTTCTACCTCAATATATGGGCACATATACCACCCAATGTATATAGGAAAAGTGACATTAGGTTTCTTGTTCTTCTTTGCAAATGCCTCATATGAAGACACTATCTGTCTGATCATTTCCACTAGGAGGACTAGGTCCATATGATACCTAGGTAGAATCAAGGGTTGCCCACTAAAACCTTTCATTCTGATATAAGGAAATGTTGGGAACTAGATAAACTAAGTTCCATTCTTTGTTATGACTTCTTGAGCTTCAATGTTGATCCTCTTGGCCCTGTCTTCTTCCATCATCTGGACTAGATGCTTTATGAAACAATCATTAACTCTTTTGTAATGTTAGAGAGATCATTTCCTCTCCAATTGTGGGTAATGATCCCAAATGTTCACATCATCAAGGTTAAGTCCAAACCTGCCAACCATTTGCAAGCCATCAAAGGTCCCCCTAATTGCACAGGCATATACCACATATGAAGATATGTGAAACATGTTTGTTTGACCACCCAGTTTCTTCATTCTTGAATCTAGGCTATCACTAATGAGTGACACCCATTGTGGTTGTTGGTTGGTGGTCTCCACCATTCTCATCAGTCCATACATCCATTCCTCAAAATTCCCTATGTGAAATCTCCCTCTCATTTGGTTTAGCATAACCATCATGTATTGTATCTCAAGAGAGAAGTCAAATTTTAACAAGTTCAAAGGTAACTTGGAAGATGCTTTATATGAGCTATCCTGAGCTCTCCATGAAAACATGCTCTTCCTACAGTCTTTATAACTTCCCTTGTATTGTTTCTCTAGAGCCTCCAGATCTATCTTGTATAACCTAGGGCCTGTGGGGAGGTTAAATGCAACTATGATACCTGTAACTAAAAATTTTGTGTACACCCTACCATGTTTCTCAACTCTTTTCATGCTTGGGTTATAATTTTTAGAACACGTAGCTGCCAGCTCAATAGCCTCTGTAGCATATGGGAACCCACCGACATGCCACATCCCTAAGTTATAAATATTGATGAGCAAATTGTTGTAATGGCTATCGCAAGAGCTCTGTTTCTCTATAATCTCAATCTCTAAATACTTGTTAAATGTAAAATGACCATAAATCACCCTTATATTGCTTTAAATCTGATGGATTAGGGCATATTTAATGCTAAATTTCTCATGTTCATAGATATCGACATCAGGTTTTCAGGATCGTAACAGGTGGCACCATATTATTTGAATTTTTAAATATTCACCTATCATTTTACCGACATTTAATGCAGGATCTGCACATTTGTGAATATCCAGACATTTAAACAATGTGCTCACCTTTCAGAATATGAAGATGCATATGACATCATCATGATGTTGGTCAACGTTGACCATGGGCAAATATCAGGTCATAAGTATTCAAAGGTATTTTACCTTTGAATCTGAGTATTAAGACATTATAAAATGTCCACATGGGAAAAGTCAATGTGCCACATGGCAATGAATGATTGGTTCTGTGAGAACCCATGTATTTTGGTCGCATGGACGAATGTGTGGATATTAAGAAATATCTAGATGTTAAGTTTCATGAAATATCCCTAAGTCTCAATGTGAGGGTGACATCATCATTTTAAGGGATGTTCTGGGTCGATTATAATATGACATCATCATCAAATTAGTAAAGATCTACAAATTAAGATAATGTGTGGATATTCAATGTCTGTCGATACGTTCTGAACTCCTAATGTTTGGATGACATCAGCATCCTTTTATTATTTCTTTATGGCGATATCGGATGATGTCATCAGGACATTAGCAAATATCAAGATATTGAGTTAATATCCTAACACTGAGTTTTGACATTATATTATAACAGGTCAGCATATTAACAAATGTCCACACATTGAAAGTGAATGTGCATACTCGTGGAATATCCATGCATGTTGACGGTTTACTGCATCTCAGGTTTAAATTTGATGTGCACACATTTGCAATTGTGCGGATGTTGAGGTTTCCTTAGTGAATTTTTGCGCTCAAGACATTAGCGAATGTCCAGACATTAAGGAATGTGATGATATCCCTAAGATGATTTGACTGAACTTTGACCAGGCATAACTTCCTAGTCTTAGGGAATATTGGGGTACTTCAAAAGGCAAACCTGCTTAGAATTTTGCACTCTTTCACTTGGCAGGGTTCATGATGGAAAACTCTAACCTTGAAAATTAGACCTATATCATGGGGTCTTGATATGCATAGGATGACATCCTGACATCTAATACTAATTTTTACCATACCACCCAAAAAGCAAAGGAAATAAGCAAGCCAAGCCAAAAGCAAAAAGTTGGGTCCCTGTTTTGCTGGGGCAAAATGGGGTGTGTTGTGTAACCACTCAACAAATCTTTTTGTGCAAATTACTCTTGGACTCTAAAGTCCAGATGCAGTGTAGAGTCTTGAAGCTCTTCATCATTTATGATTTCCTACTAATTGCAAGCCAGGCCTGAAGCCTATCTGACATCCACACATTATTTACAGTATGTAGTCTCCTTGTCAATTGCAACCTAAACCTAAACCCTGGTTGGATTCTGTATTCTCTATGAAAAATATAGTTTCCTACTAACTGAATGTCGACCTTGAATCCCAAATTACATCTTGCAAACTGGGCTCGAACCTTGAATTGTACTAAAGCATGAAAACACTTATTTTGGAGATTTTAATTCTCAAAATTTAAAATATTGATCAATTTAATCATGGTAAATTTGTATTTAGTTGTAATTTAAAATATTTTATTCTACTTTGGATTAATTGGTCAAAATATGGTAACACTTTAAAAATCAGTTAATTAACTTAGAAATTAATTTCCAGGATAACTTCGAACACATATGATATCTCCTGCCAAAATGAAGTATGGGTACAAGGGAGTTAACCTACCTTCAAAGATGATTAATGATTAGGTTGAAATGTGATAGATATCAATCTTGGGCATGTAGTGTTAGGAGAGTTCCTAACCAGAGTGGACATACCTTTAGAGAGCATGTTTCCAAAGGTTAAAAACTTGAAGTTAACGGATTGATACAAGATGTAGGGTTTCCTATAGTTCTACAATCTCTGGATTTAGCAATGACCTATACAAAATATTATGATCCGATCAATAGAGAAATTAGAACACAAGATAGTAATACAGTATTGCTAATTTCATCATAGAAATATTTGACATTCCTTCAAGGGATAACCATTGCAACCTTACCCCTGAGTCTACTCAAACTTATTATAATGAACATGTGGGATTATGTCAAAAGGAAATTATGATTGGTTGTTAAAACCAAAGTTCACATTGAATATGTTACCCAAGAAGCTATATAGAAGTGATTTCATTGAGGTAGTAAATGATTGCATCTCTTTGTTGAGAAGAATTAGTGGTTAAGTAGATGTTAGGGAATCTAAATACTAGATGTTTAGATATATTGTTAAGATTTTGAAAGATCATGAATTATTTCACTGGACCACAATGATTAGTGACAACCTCCATGAATAGTTGACAAATTTTATTCAAACCAAAAAATTCTACATGAACTTCTACTTGGTAAATGCCTTCGCCTAAAGACAACATTTTTCAGGTCTACAAAAAATAGGGGCAATAATGCTTGGGCAACAAAAGGTGTATGAATTTTATCCAGAGCTAGAATTCAAGGAATTTGCATGGTATTTTCTAAGGGTCAATGATACATTTGTATTTTTCATCATTAGACTACTAGAAGGAGGATTTGGTAAAAGATTGTCTCCAGAGGTTAGCAATGAAATTAGAAAGTATGGTTGTTGGTTTATCCAGTTCCTGATATTTTCTTACTTCAGGATTTCAGGATTTGATAAATGACGCAGAGAGGTTCTCCACTCCACCAAAAACAAAACACTCACAAACACAAAGACAATTTCATAGGCAATACACTGCCCCAACTATGCAAGATTGCAAACAACTACACCCATATGCCAAATCATAAACAGTTAAATGCAAATACTATGGCATCACTAACTTTATTGAAAGGAAACAACTACCTTACATACATATTTATACACAGGGCCTTCCATGGCCTCTCTCTCAACTTGATTCTTCAAATCTACTGGACTACCCTTTCTCTACTCTGCCAGACATTCCTTTCTGCCCCTACTCTATAACTCCTCTCTACTTACATATGTTATATGTTCCTAGAGGAGTATCTTTCCATTATGCAATCAATACTTTGAACATTCCTCTAGAGGCCAATCCTCTCCTCTTCTTCACATAAGCCTCAGCATTTTCTTTTTTACTATGCTACCCCACACCCATGTAATCTATTGTATTACTTCTCCTCTCAAACTATGTTGGTTGTTGCAAAACCTTCTACTCTTCCTTTTGGCTCCAAGGATGACACCCCTTCCAAATGATCTTCATTGAAATCTTTTTAGTAGAAAACTTCAACTCCTCACCTGTTATATCTTTTGTCATGGGCAGCCAATCTATTTTACCCTATGTAAAAATGCCTTACCCCTCTTCTGCAATGTCCTTGTGGCAGTTATCCTCTCCCCTCCCTCTTGCTCTTTGGCTGCATGCCCTTTTAAAATTCTGTTTCATTGGATTTTGTAATGCCTAATGTGAGAAATGAAAAGACATATAAGTGGAACATCTCCAAGAACTGAGGCAACACCTCCAAATAAAATTAAGTCTTTGAGGTTTTATTGTTGAATAAATTCATCCATCCATCATTTAATGACCCATACCCATACTCATCTTCTCTCTACGCAAAGGATAATGAGCTATTAGTTTTAGTATGGTAAAATAGATCATTCCAATCCATTGAGAATTCATCGATGTTCAAGTTTATATTATTCTGAGCATTGAAAATATTCATCCATCATGTTTCGTAGTTTCCATTAGGAGAGCCACCATAGCTTAGAGGAGGAAACACTGGTGAATTACGAATCTCAAGCAACTCTACACTGAATATTGTTGGGCATTCTAATTTAACATGATCTTTAATCCATGTTGTGTATTTAAGTGGAGGAGCAGCTGCTATTTGATATGAAATCTGGGCTGCTACTCCCATAGTAGAATTCAGTAGTTGGAAGATATTGCTATTATTACTACTAATATAGTTGGATGCTTCCATTTGGGAGATTCTGGTCATATCATGCTGTTTGACAGATCAACGAGAGTAGCCTCAAGCCTGCCCATGAGCATGCTAACATAAGTATCATTATTTGAATAAAACATTTGATTATCAAAGGCTTGTTGAAGATCGAGCTAAAAGTTAGATGATTATGTAATTGGGTTGGTATCAACAATGGTATATAGTTGTGAACAATTGGCTTGTTCAAACAACTGGGAGACTATTTTAGGGTCAAAATCAACATAAGGGAAATTCATATTTGTATTTGTATGCTCATCTACTTGTGCTTTAGCTTATGTCTCATATACATATGTGCCTAAGTTGGTCTCTAATGGAACATAACTTTTAAGGTCCTTCACTTCATTTTGTTGTGCTTCTACTGTTGCTGTTGCTGCTAGATGACGGTTGTGTTGATCCTTCTATTTTCCAAGCAGTTTCTTCTTCAATTTTGTGTTCTAGTAGTTCTTAACATCATTATCTGTTCTTCCCAGCAACTGGGCTGGAATGGTAGACCATCTACTTCCAATACTAGCATAGAGTCTACAAATGATATCTTCTTCTCCTTCAGAGAACTCTCCATGCTTTATATTGGGCCTCAAGTAATTTAGCCATCTTAGTCTGCAACTCTTTCCATACCTTTTCAAGCATGAAAATATTTTTTTATTGATGTAGATCACTAGTCTTCCCGGATGCTCCTGCATCAGACATGCCGGGTAGAAAAATTTGTGAGCATAGGCTCACAAAAGTGGAGTTGAGTAGTCGAACTACTCTTCTAGGTTGCAACCAACCTATAGCAAACTCCATCACTGGGATAAGTGCATAAGCTCAATTGTTTTTCCTCCTCTTCTAGCATTTGGCTACAACATTCACCATCTTCCTCCAACAAATTTGTACCCTCTTCCTCCTTCCTCTTGTGGAATCATGCCCACCATGTACCATCCTCCTCCACCAAATACTCCCCACTCTCCTCTCCTCCTTCATGGGATCTAACCCACCATAAACCAACCACCTCTACCAAAATCTTCCTACCCACTCATCTACACATAAGACGATATGAATGACTTTATGGAAATTAAAGATTTCCATATCCTCCCCTATCTTCCCCTTATCATACTCTTCAATTTCTCCTCTTAAAAATGAAGGTAAACAAAAATCATGACTGAATTCACAAATTTTAGAAAATACCTCATCCTTCTTTACTGTTGTGACATCTTCCTATAAGTCCTTCGTTGTGATGTTGTCAGCTTCAACTGTTGCAACATATTTCTCTTCTTCATTCGCCACGATCTTCTCAAACCATTCATCCTCTATCTATGAAATTTGTGCCAATAAATCTTCTTCACCTTCGCCATTCGCTACAACCTCTTTCTCAAATGCACTCTCATATGCTAAGGCTTTCACATCCTCCAAAGAACAGTTAGCCATTGCTGCAAATTCACTCTTTCCTTCTTCTTCCATGCTCTCATCAAAGCATACTGTTGCATCCTCATGCTTATCTTCATCATGCTTGATCAATTCTTCCCACTACCTTGCTTCCAATCTGTCCACTCTCATGGTTGTATCAACCATCATCAAGGAGATATTCCTCTTTTCATACTATCTCCAACCATCCCATATGTCAGGCTTATTTCTCACAAATATCCTCATCTCACTGGCTACAATCTGTCACACATCACACTCTCAATCTAAAAGACAAATATTTTTCTAGCTTCCTAGCCCTTAATTATTTAGGACTCTCTCCCACCTGCAACAATCCTTTTGAGATTCCCACAATTGCCTTCTATATCTTCTCTACCCGCAGGTCCTGACATATGCTACCTGATGTTTGGTGCTCTGCCTATATAGTCAGAACCTTCAGGTTCTCCCCTTTGCCAAAAATAAAACACTCACAAACACTAAGAAAATTTTATAGGCAATACGTTGCCCCAACTATGCAAGATTGCAAACAACTACACCCATATGCTAAATCATAAATTGTTAAATGCAAATACTATGCATCACTGACTTTATTGAAAGGAAACAACTACCTTACATACATATTTATACATAGGGCCTTCAGTGGCCTCTCTCTTAGCTGGATTCTTCAAATCTACTCAACTACCCTTTCTCTACTTTACTAGAGACTGGTTTCTGCCCCTACTCTATAACTCTTCTCTAGTTACATATGTTATATGTTCCTAGAGAAGTATCTTTCCATTCTGCAATCAATACTTTGAACATTCCTCTAGAGGCCAATCCTCTCCACTTCTTCACACAAGCCTATGCCTTTTCTTTTTTACTATGCCGCCCCACACCCGTGTAATCTATTGTATTACTTCTCCTTTCAAATTGCATTGGCTATTGTAAAACCTTCTACTCTTATTTTCAGCTCCTAGGTTGACACCCCTTCCAAATGGTCTTTGTTGCAATCTTTTTAATAGAAAACATCAACTCCTCACCTGTTATATCTTTTTTCATGGGAAGACAATCTATTTTCCCCATACAAAAATTCCTCACTCCTCTTCTACAACGTCCTTGTGGCAGCGATCCTCTCCCCTCTCTCTTGCTCTCTAGCCATACACCCTTTTACAATTTTGTTTCATTCGTTTTTGTAATCCCTGATGTGAGTAATGAAAATATGTATAAATAAAATGCCTCCAAATAAAATTAAGTCTTTGATATTTTATTGTTGAATAAATTCATCTGTCCATCGTTTAATGACCCATACCCATACTCACCATCTCTCTTCTTAAAGGATAATGAGCTATTAGTTTTAGTGTTCTATAGTAGATCATTCCAATCTATTGAGAATTCATTGATGTTCAAGTTCATATTATTCTGAGATTGAAAATATTCATCCATCTTGATTCATAGTTTCCATTAGGAGAGCCACCACAACTTAGAGGAGGAAACACTGGTGAATTACCAATCTCAGGCAGCTCTACACCAAATATTGTTGGGGATTCTAATTTAACAGAATCTTCAATCCATGTTGTATATTCAAGTAGAGGAGCAACTCCTGTCTGATATGAAATTTGGGTTGCTACTCCCACAGTAGAATTCAGCAGTTGGAAGATATTGCTATTATTAATACTAATACAATTGGATGCTTCCATTTGGGAGGTGATGGTCATATTCATGTTGTTTGGTAGATCAATGAGAGTAGCCTCAAGTCTGTCCATGAGTATGTGTTGGGTGAATATTTTGTCATTTAGCTAAGGGAGGTTCCCTCTAGATAATGGATTATTTCTAATCAACAACTTTTAATACTTATACAAACTAAAACTATGTTTGGGGTGTTTTCATTTCATCCTATTCTCTTTTTTCAGAATAGATGTTTTCCTCTTCACAATGATAATGTCAATAGAACTGATATTTAGCAACTTATGAACTGAGACAAATCATAGAAACATAGTCTTCTATTGTTTGACTTATTTCCCACAAATAAACTTGATTGAATTCAAATGTAGCTCAAAGTCTCCACTTCCACCCAATATGATATAACTAACTTGAACACAATAGTTTATAGCACAAATTCTCTAAACAATTCTATTCTCACAAATGTAAACACAAACTCCTGCAATGCGAAAATAGCACAAAGTTTATTTAACCAAAACAAGAACACTTCTCTCAATTTTCAATAAAATCCACTATTCCAGCAATGATTCAATATAATATAACACCAATGACATAAGAATAATGATATCATAAAACAATATGATTCAACTCAAAGTTTGATACTCAAACTGCTTGCTTATATTGATATTCACTTGAAAATATGATAAACATGAAAAGCTCAAAGTCTTGATATGTTTTCCAATTCGGTAGAGTTTCTTTGCAATAGATAAAAGATAGATAATTACAAAAGAGGCCCTCTTTATTTATAGGGATGAGCCTAGAGTAAAAATAGGAAAAACCTAACTACTTTGACTTATTAAAAAATAGGAGTCCTTATTGACTTGGGACTTCCTTAGTTTTTACATGTAATTACATTTGAGAAAAGTACATGTAAAAATGTCCAAAACTAATTCAAAAGTACATATGAAAAACAAAAAATAAACTACATTTGAGAAAAGTACATGTAAAAATGTCCAAAACTAATTCAAAAGTACATATGAAAAACAAAAAATAAACTAAGTTATGGAAAGATGCTTCAACTTGCACTGTCTTCTTTCTTCAAATGGGCATCATACATGGTAAATGCAGCCTGCATCCCCAACCTGTCTGGACTGACAGTGTTCCTAAAAATCATCCAGGCTCTAACTATTGCATCTCTTACTGTTGTGATTGCTTTAGCATGACTAATTAACATGGCCTTTAGATTATCCAAAGTTAACTGGTTGTCCAAAATATTATCCATGGAAGAAACTAAAAAGGTTTTATCTTCAAACTCCTTCTAAAACATGTACTCAAACTCTTGGATCATCTCATCTGTAGGAAGAAATTGATTATCCTTAGATACCAAATTGTACGGAAGCTCCTCCAACTTATGAAAGAGACTAACATCATTTTGGTCACTCAGCTTCTCGATAGTTTCCAGATCCTTGATCAAATGCTTTAACACATTGCTCTGATATGTCAATGCTTCCTTAGTCTCTGTGTATGAATCCTGATTTGGGATAACACCAATTGATATCAAAGCATTGATTTTCAATGTCCTCATTTCTGTCCATTTATCATAGCTTTGATCCAAATGCTCAATAACCTGAGAAATAGTGTTAACCAAATCATCTAGCTCTGCTCTGACCCTCTCCATTTTACCTATCTTCTCAGCTACATCTATAAGAAGAGATACTCCCTATGCACGCATATTTTCCAAATACTCCTCAACCACTTTTCATTTGAGATGAGTCTTTTCAGCCTTCTGAATAATAGGGTCTTCAACAAAAATAGCTTTAGGAGTTACTGATTTAGAATTCAAAGTGATCTTCCTTACCATTGCAGTCAATTGTTCTACCATTGCCTTATAATAATCCTTCATTTCCTTTTCTTTATCAAACTTTTGAATCAAAGAATCTAGTGCAGATTGCATATCAGCTTTTGCACTCTCATGTGTGATTTTGCCAAGTTCAATTCTAGAAATAGAATAATCATTCATACTGAAATTCTCCATGGTGGCATCCTACGAGGGTTTGGCAATTTCCACAAATTTGTGTCCCTTATCTTCCAGCACTCGAGAAAGTGTTTTGGGCTTCTTTTGAGTCATAGCCTTAACTGGCATCAGTTTACCAAAATCAAAATCATCTGGGGAGATGGCTTGTTTCTTTCTCTTGGGTGTATAAGCTGATAACCATGGAGGAAGCACAAAAGTACTTACATTTGGATCAGGTCCCATTGCTGGTGTGGTAGGAATTGCACCAGCACTTGAAGTAGAAATAATAGTAGTATCAGTAAACATTGCACCTGACACATCCACATTTGAAACTTGCTCAGATCTCAAAACAAAGTGGTCAAAGATTGATGAATCTCCAATGTCAAAATATGATGAGGACAAACTAGGAATTGATTTAGAAGAATGGAGAACATTATCAAAAGCAACTTGAGGATTATCAAAAATTATCCTTGAAGAGATTCAGAAGATGGAATATTGATAGGTGAAATTGGGATAGTAGGCAAAACAGACAAAGGAACTGAAATAGATACATTGGACAAAGGAGAAGGGGTTTTAGTTTCTTGTGGTACATCCCTCTACGGAGACATAACTTCATCTTGTAAACCTTCTTGACCCTCTCCTATCTCTTTCTCTTGTTCTTCCCTCTGCTCCCCTGAAAACTTATCTTCAACCTCCATCTCCTCAGTAGCTGGCTCATTAGTCCTCTATTCCTCAACTTCCATTTCTTCCACCTTAGACTCTTTCTCAGTGACCTTGGCCTTTTTTCCCTTAGACACAAATTTGATCCTTGGTTTGGAAATCTTAGACGTACCTGGAGTATCACTTTTATTCTTTTTCCTTAATTCATCCTTTTTACTAGTTTGCTCTAAAATCTCTTCTTCAAATCCAGTTACAAAATCCTTCAATGGTATGCCTTTGCTTTGGAGCCACAAGTTCGTGTTAGCTAACATAGGTTTGAACCTCTTCCTTAAAGAAGTCAATTCCTTTTGAGACCATTGTATAGTAGGCAAGGGAGAATTAGCAACATTCTGATTGACATAGCTTGAATTAAAAACTTCTTCATCATCAATCATATCCTCTGGAATATCAGCTAGACCCAAATATTCAATTTGTTCTAGAGATAACTTGCTATAATCTAGGTTTCTGATTTTCTCCTCAGTCCTTAAATCATCCCAGACATCTTCAACCATAGGCTCATGAAATTGAGTCTTCCTTTTAATTTTATCTTTCACACCCCTGTAATCAAACTTTGGTCTCTGTTTGAATTGCTTCATGGTCACCAACTGCATCTCAATCTCCATAGCTCTAGCCTTTGCTGTAGTTAACACTGAGTATCTGCCAATTTCAACTGGAAACCTGAATCCTGGTTTCTTCAACTCCATTTGCTTGTTGTGAACAACAATTGCAAACACCCAAAATTGACCTAATTATCATTAGTATTAAATATTGCATTAGCTATCATCTGCATTTGTCTAACACACTTGAGAAATTTCCCTATTTTATCAAAATCACCTATTTCTTCTATTAATTAAATAAATTTATATTTATTTAATTAATTCATTATCTATTTCTTCTATTTTTTTCTAATCTATAATTAAATAATCTTTAATTATTTAATTATCTCTTTATTTATATCTATTTTTAATTAAATAAATCTTATTTATTTAATTAAAATTCCCTTCATAAGCCCACTTTCTAATTAATTAAATAAATTTTATTTATTTAATTAATTTCTCTTATCATTTATCTTCACAAGATGACATGTGTGTATCTTTTATTTAAAAACATGTGTGGTACTACATCTTTTATTTAATATCTTTCACATGTAGTTCTTTTTATGTACACGGTCACACATAAGCCTCATCTTCCCTCCACTTGTCATTTACACATTCACCTATGATTATCATTTAATCTTAACCATTCACATAACCACCAAATCTCTACCGTTGATTGATTTTGGTTGAATTCTATATAAACACCCTCATATTCCATACTACATGGATCCATCATTTTCATATAGTGTCTACATTATCATCTTGAGCATCTTGAGCACTTTAGCATCCATCTACCATATTATCATTATCATCCATCCATCATGGTAGATTTTATCTTCGTAATTGTTTATTGTTGAGAAACAATCCATAGCATAAACAAGGAATCATACAATCTAGGTGATATTGTTCTTGAATTTGCATGCTTTTTATTTCACTTAGATTTGATTCTTTGATGGTGGTAGGATTAGGTTTTCAATTATATGCTTGATCTTATTAACTTGATTTTTAACTATCACATTTTGGCACGCCCGGTGGGACCCACGTCCTTGAATAACTTTGATGTTTGAAGTTGTTTTTTATGAAGATCAGATTTTCTGAGCACTTACGGCAAGTTTCAGTCGCTTCTGAGTGAAAACTAGTTGCTTCCCAAACATATGCATTGCTTTTCAGCTGAAACTTGCTGCTTTTAGCATTTTTGGGATCGCTTCTGAGTGAATAGTAGTCACTTACAGTCTTTTTTGTGTCGCTTCTAAGCTAACAATGGTTTCTTGTGTCATGATTTGCATTGCTTTTAACCTAACACTGATCGCTTTTGGCTATTTGGATCACTTTCTGAAAATTAGGGTTTCCTGTCTATATCTAATTTTTTGTAGATCAAGTGTACAAGGAAGATAAGGCTATGTGAATCAAATCCAAGTGAAATCAAAAGCATGCAAATTCAAGAACAATATCACCTAGATTGTATGATTCCTTGTTTATGATGTGGATTACTTCTCAACAATAAACAATTATGAAGATAAAAGCTACCATGATGGATGGATGATAATGATAATATGCTAGATGGATGCTAAAGTGTTCAATATGCTCAAGATGATAATATAGATGCTATATGAAAATGATGGATCCATGTAGTATGGAATGCAAGGCTATTTATATAGACTTCAACCAAAATCAATTAATGGTAGAGATTTGGTGGCTATGTGAATGACTAAGATTAAATGATAATCATAGGTGAATGTGTAAATGACAAGTGGAGGGAAGATAAGGCTTATGTGTGACCGTGTACATAAAAAGTACTACATGTGAAAGATATTAAATAAAAGATGTAGTACCACACATATTTTTAAATAAAAGATACACACATGTCAGCTTGTGAAGATAAATGATAAGATAAATTAATTAAATAAATAAAATTTATTTAATTAATTAGAAAGTGTACCTGATTCCTGCAGTCTAAAAAAAATTGGAAAGTGGGCTTATGAAGGGAATTTTAATTAAATAAATAAGATTTATTTAATTAAAAATAGATAGAAATAAAGAGATAATTAAATAATTAAAGATTATTTAATTATAGATTAGAAAGAAATACAAGAAATAGATAATGAATTAATTAAATAAATATAAATTTATTTAATTAATAGAAGAAATAGGTGATTTTGATAAAATAGGGAAATTGCTCAAGTGTGTTAGACAAATGCAGATGATAGCTAATGCAATATTTGATACTAATGATAATTAGGTCAATTTTGGGTGTCTACATTATTCCCTTCTTTGATACAATGTTTGTTAGAGCATTGTGTCAAAGAAGATACGATATTCGCTTGATAAGCAAGGTCATGCCCCAGTGTAACTGGCAGGTGATGCCCCCTCAAGAGGTAAGCCAGGCTAACCAGGAAGGGTTGGGTTGGCTCATGATAGGATGAAAGGCTAGAGACAAGGTTGACACGAAGAAAATAGGGGTTGGGTGGGAGAAATGAAGATGAAGGAATGATTGATCTCGGTTGAGGACTATATAAGATGATGATGGGATGGATAAATGATATGGCAACTTTTAAAGTAATTGCTCATAAATAAAGAAATGCAATCCTTATGTTTGATATAGCATATGGATGTTATGCACCAGGGTATAGAAGACCAAGGTGTCGAGGTATCCAATGCATAACTAGCATACTACAATCTTGTCTAAACGCATGAGGTCAAGATGTTAAACCACCATACACAAGATATGAATAGCAGCTAGTGGTTCAGGATGGACTTTGACGCTACAAGAAAAGGTTTGAGCTTATCTCCACTACACATAATGACACCTTGCTGGTTATATGTATGGAGCTAGTTCTTAACATAGAATAATCTCAAATGCATAAGAGACTGTTTAGCTTCTTAGATGCAAGAGATATTGATATGTAAGATGCTAATCCCAACACGTACAAAATACCAATATGCATAAAAAGAGAATAAGATCATCCCATAGACACAACATATGAAAGCAATATGACCATACCCCATTCCGTACTTCATCACAATGTACCAAGATATAGATAGATCAAGGTAGTCTTGATTAGGCATAGGAAAGGGACAAAAGATAAAACAAAAGATACTGTCATCACGTTCTCTTGCCAAATTTAAGTGCTCTTAGATAGATTAAGTTGGCGCCTTGTTGAGAGGAAAGCTGCATCCTATTGAAGGCTAAAGATGTTGATAAAAATGCTATAGCAAATGTTGGCTTCAGGCATGCGAACAAATAGCTTCTAGCTTATCCCCGATTTGTTAAAATGCTTGAGCTTTCACTGATGCACATAGTTTGCTTCTTGCTTGAGCTAATCAAAGAGAAGAAGATGGAAAATGAAAGAAGATGAAGGTGGGGTGGATCATCTGTGCTTGCGTACTGGATACTTCCTTTGTATTCCAGACTGCCTACATACCCTGTGTCCACGAGATCAAAGCACATTTATGATGATGATGAGACATGATGAATATGTAGTTCTAGGCTTATTGATGATGTAACTGATGAAAGATAGAAGAAGGGGAGATGAAAGATCAAAGGATGATTAGAAAAAAGATGAAAGATGGATGATGAAAGAGGGGCTATTGTCTATGCTTGAATCAGAGTGCTTCCTTCGCATCTTAGATTGCCTACATACCCTGTATCCACGGGATCAAGGCTTTGAACGATAGAGCTGTGATGTAGTTCTTGCTTATTGTGTTGATGGTTGATATCAAAAGATCTACTTTATGGCTTGGATTTTTGGGATGTTTTGATTTTTTTTGGATGGTTGTTGTACTTTGGCTTTGGTTTTGGATGTTTGTTGTGTTTTGGTTGAAATCTTATGAGCTAGAGCTGAAGATATCCACTTCCAAATAAGGTTTTACCAAGTGCCCCCAGTGTGGGGTAAAGATTGTTAGGAAGACGCTGTGATGGATGTGGTCATGCCGATAGTGTACCAAGGTGCCAAATGATATCTTAACCCCAACAAAGTCCAAACTATGAAAGTTAGCATGGCAATAGCAAAGGCGGAAAGGCTTTTATTATGGATGGATAAGGGATAATGGCTTGCGATGTATGGATAGGAAAGATAGTGGATTATGATATGGATTATGTAGGATAAATAAAGGATAAGGAATGTCATGGAAAGTTGTGATCAATCATACTAAGTGAAAGATGGAAGCTGGTCTCTACAAATAGCACCTATTTTTTAGGTTTTCACTATGGTACTAATCCAAGGCGTCTGTTTACCAAGTTTTCACCAGAGGATGAATTATTTATCTTGTAATATATATTTTTTTCTTCTTTTATTTTTATGATGGGATAGCTATTACACATGGCGCCTGTTTGCCAGGTTTTCACCATGGTAATGGATAGGAGGGACTCAAGTGTCTAGTTTGATGGATGTTTGGTAGTCTCGTTAGAGATGGATGTCATCGCATGGACCATGTCGTTATGCTCATAGATGTTGGTAAGGGTTTTCATGAAAAGGAGATGAAGTAGGTGGATTATATAGATGGCAGATTATGGAGTTTATGGTAGGGTAGGCTAGTGGATTATGATGTGGGTTATGAAAGGTTCATGCATGGATGGATATAAGGATTATGCAAAATCATAGACCATAGGAAAGTGATGGGAGAGATATATAGGTTAATGGATGAAGGTTGGGGAGATGAAGGTATGTGGGAATGTTTTTGAATGGAAGGCAATCATGACCAACGGTTGCACACACCATGATAAACATTGAAGCTTTTGATGGGAAGGTGGTGTAGGAAGCAATGGGGATGTTTGCTTAGTGGATGGATGATGGAGGGATTTTGTGAACCCACATAGACTTAGTATTTTTTTATGATTTTTCTTTGCTTGTGGGATTGAGGAAGTTGAAACTTTTAAATGGAATGGTGATTTGGATGGAAGGAGATGGTTGGGATTTTTGAAAGGTAGATAAAGATGCCTTAATCAACGTGCTTACTTGTTTGCTTAGGAACCCAAACCATATTGGTCTTAGACTCTTCTTGTGGAATTATGGGCTTAGATAGCTTTTTCAGATGTACTTGGTTGTGATTCTTTGCATTGATGCCCTAAGGCATGAGGACCTTTAGGATTCTTGGTAAGTTTTTTAGCTTTAGAAGTAGAGGCATCCAAATTTTTATTTTTGAATCCCATGGGTTTGATGGAAGCGGAGTTGGTGGAATGAGTGGAAGCTCTATGTTTAGACAATGTGTGCATTTGTTGGCCATGATTAGGATTGTAATGGTGCTTATTGATAAATGGATAATTAGGTGTTGGGAGTAACGGTGGTAAGGAAAATGGAGGGATATTTGGAGTCAAAAGTAGTGGAAGTAAATTGGACGGCGGAAGGTGTACGGTCACATGCCTTTGCAATTGGTAGTATAATGGAGGTGGAAGAAGTGGAGATAATGTGGATGGTGGGAGTTTAGGAGTTGGAAGAAGCGGAGGTAAATTGGATGGCAGAAGATGTACGGTGACATACTTTTGGGGTTTAGGATGGGGTTTTTGATGGGAAAAGGTGGACTTAGGAGGAATGGAGGAATTACCAACATCTTTAGCTTGTGGGAGCATGCAATTGACAATGGGACTAGGGGTGTCTTGGGAACTAGACTCAAATTCATCATCAGATGGAGAAGGAGTGGCATAATCATAAAAATGGAGGTTCCCTGAAAAAGATTGGTGATGTGAAGGGAGGAGTCGGTAATGGTATCAAAATTAGAAGTTTCTCCTACTGACAAAGGTCCAACTTTGATATCAGAAACGGATGATGATGAGGATTCTTGCAGTGTGTATTCACCCGGTCCTTGTTCAGTGTACTTGATACGAAGATTTGGAGTGGCTTTGCTAGATGATGGTTTGAGTAGGGCAGATAGATCTACATAAGATGAAGATGGATATGCTTTAGTGTTGATAGGAATGTAGTTAGGGTTTTGATATTTAGCTTGAAAAGGACAAAAAAACCCAAATGGATTAGGATCGGCATGGATAGTAACTTGAACACCGTTATGTGGAAATTTGAGACATTGATGGTATGTACAAGGAACTGCTTTGAGGGCATGGATCCATGGGCAGCCAAGGATGATGTTGTAAGGAAACTCAATATGAAGGACTTGACAATGGGTGTCACCGGACCAACTTGAATAGGAAAGTGAATAATTCCTTCAGTATCTCTCTCAACATCGTCCTATGCTTTGATAGTAATGACTTTGGAAGTGTCAACATCTTTCTCAGAATATCCCAATAGTTTTATTAATTTTAAGGAACATATATTAAGACCAGCTCCACCATCCACTAAGATTCATTTAATATGGCATTGGTTGATGAATACTTCTATGTGGAGGGCTTCGTTATGTGATGGGTTGATAGACGGTCGAAGATCTTTGTCAGAGAAAGTTAGGTGGCAAGGAGCTGCAATGCTAGTGACCATAGATTAGAATTGTGTAGTATCGATATTATTAGGCACCGAGGATTCTTGTAATGCTTTATCAAGGATAGATTTATGGGCAGGTGATATGCGAAGTGTTGTGATGTTCACAACATGCCCCATTTTACTCCTTAGCAAAATGAGGACCCCTGCTGTGGCTTTTGCTTTTACTTGTGTGTGTTGTTCTACTTGGTGGTAAAGGGGAAAAGGAGAGTGAAATTGCAAGCCTTGTTGAAAATAGAGAAAAAAATGCATTTCAGTACCAGAGCAAAGTACAGGTGAATTCCTTGTTGAAAATGAGCTAGGGTTGCTTTTTGAACCATGTTAAAATTCCCTGTATTTTGCAAGTTATGAGTATTTTGGTAAAATATACAAGGGAAGGGTTTGCTATTGCATATACAAAGTCCTTTGTATATCGCTTTCCATAGACAAAGTTGTTTGTATATGCAAAGTCATTTTTATACATAGTCGCATGGGCCATTAGGTTTGCATGTCACTCATATACAAGTCTTTTACAAATCGGGTTGCATATACAATGGTCTTTGTATGTTAGTTCATTGTATGTTGCACATGCGAAAGGTTTTGTATATCGGGTTTACATACAAGGTTGTTTGTATGTTTTCTTTTTACTTGTATGCATTTTCTAATATTCTATTTTGTACATGCAGTGGTGCAGGGCACCTAGGAGCACCTTGGTTCCTAAAGTCACTTTGTTTGCATTTTTTTTGAAAGTTGTGGTTTTGATTGTAATAAGGCTTTAGCCATGAGTATATGGTCCTTTTTGTGTGGTCAAGATGATTGAAGTGACCATATAAACCTCAATCATGCTTAGTCCACTTGGATCCTTGTTATGCCACTTAGGCCTAGAAGTTCTAAGGATTGGTTTTTGAGTTTTTTTTGATTGTTTGTGTGTTTTAGCATGTTTTGGGAGTATGGAGGATGTTTTGATTCCATTGGACAAGAAAAACAAATTGCCATCCTTTGGAAAATGAAAAAACTCCATAGTGTCAAGTGTTGTCAATGGTGTCAATGACAAATTGACCGGTTGCAACTTCATTTTGGTTATTAAAACTATTTGGAGAAGTTGTAAACTAACTTGGGTAGGTTGATATGGAGGACATCTTGCTCCAGTATGGAGGAGAAAGTTTTTGTACGGAATTTGGGCACAAAAATAAAGAAAACTAACTATTTTTTCTATTTTTCTTGCTGTGTACGGACTGTACGGGGGTGCAAATGTACTTTTTCTGAAACTAGAATGAGTTTGGGTTCAAATGCAACTAGTTTGAGGTCCTGAAGTGGTCGGGATCAAAAGTTATAGATTTTTCTTTCAAAATAGGTCTAGAAACCCTGTTTTCTAGGGCAGCCATAGAAATCCGGCCCTAGAATGCATTCCCACCATTGAAAATTTGCAAAAATTGGTGAAATGTAGGCTAGGGGTATGTACTATAATATTCCAAAAGATTTTTGTCAGGAAATGCAGTCTTCTATTTTTAAGGTGATGCCCTAGGTCAAGTATTTCATTGTATTTAGCCAATTTCATGCTATTTGAGGTTGTAGATGATAGAATCCTATTAGGGTGAGAAAATAAATGATGGATTTGTGTTGTAGGGACCTGGTAGAGACATTCTAAATTCCTGCCCCTGACCTATGAACCCAATTTGAACCCTTTGCTTTGTAACCCAGGCCTAAAATGATCAATTAGGCCTAGAGACCTAGTGGGGGTTTTGAACTGCTGGAGTAGAGTTGGGATTGGAGAATTGGAGGTTTGTTAGGGTCCCCTGAAGGGTGTTCAATTCCATCATTTGTTTGCCTAGTCCTTTGGGATTTTGTCATTTGGTGTGAAGGAACCTAGTAGAAGAGGGCTAGTAGCCTCACTAGGCCTAGTCAAGGTTAGAGGGTTGTGTGAAGTTGGGCACCAAACCAACTGTCAAAAAGGTGTTTGCAGACCTGCCTTGAAGTGTGAAAGAAGCCTTGGAGGTTAGACAATAGCCTAGACCACAAATCCATAATTTACACTTGGTGAGTGACTTAGCTTGGTTGAAGGCTAGGTGAGTGGGTGAGTGGGTAGTAAACCATTGTGTTGTTGCTTCTCTTGTGCCACTCTGCATCAGGTGGTATCAGAGCCATCAAAGAGATGGGAGATAGAGAAGAAGAGGAGGAAATTCCTTCAAAGGTGACAAATGCTGAATTGGCAAAGATAGTGAGAGAGCAAGCAGCCAAGAACAAAAGGATGGAGGCTAAGATAGAAAAGTTGAAGAAAGACAAAGACAAGAAGAAGAAGTCAGAAGTCATCTTAGATTTAGATGAAGAGGATCAAGATGAGGAAGAAGAAGTGCCAATGGAAAAGCCACAAGGAGGCATGTCAAAGAGACAATTCTTAGATGCACTTGGAAAGTTGAGTAGGAAGGACACTAAGGCAGACTTACCTATGTTTCCTGGTAAGATGAATCCAGAGGAGTGCCATGATTGGATTGAGGCAATGGAGAACTATTTTGAATGTGAAAAAGTGGCAGAAAATCAGAAAGTGAGGATTGCCAAGTCAAGAATGAAAGGGCCAGCCTTGAGTTGGTGGAACTTTATTCAAAATGAGAGGATAGAAGATGATAGGAATCCTATCTCTACATGGAGGAAGATGGTACTTGAGATCAAGAAGCAATTTGTCCTTGAGGATTATGAAGTCAACTTGAACAAAAAGTTGCACAACTTGAGACAAAAGGACATGGACGTGAGCACCTACACGGAGGAGTTTCACAAGATGACATTGAAAGCCAAGATGCCTGAGAATGAAAAATAGAAGCTTGCAAGGTATCTCAATGGCCTCAAGTTCTCCATTCAAGATGAATTAACTCTCTTTAATCCGGAGACAGTCCATAAGTGTTTTCAAATGGCATTGAGAATTGAGGATAAACAAAGAAGAAAAGGTGATTCATACAGCAGCAGCAGCAGAGGCAGAGGAAATTAGAACTTTAGGGGCAGGGGCAGATTTCAAAACAAAGATAATTTCTCTAGACTCCAAGGTGGCGGATCACAAGAAGGCAGCCAAGGGCAAGCTTATAAAAATAGTGCTGATAAGGGTCAGTCTAGAGGGAGAGGAAATGGCAGAGGAAGAAGTGGGGGCAGAGGTCCCAATGTGTTTACTGGAAGGTGTTTCTCTTGCAATCAGATTGGACATCAGTCCTTTAGGTGCCTGGAGAAGATGGGAAACACTGTTGCAAATCAGAAAGAAAGAAGAGTACAACTCCTTCAAGAAGAGGACTGTCAAAGCACCATAAGTTACCAAACAGCCTCTTCCAAGTCTGCAGCACCTGAGAGTGGAGAATGCATCATGTTTAATAGATCCCTCATCATGCCAGCCACCAAGGAGCAGCCCCAAAGAAACAACTTGTTCAGAACCACTTGCAAGGTGAAAGGAAAAGTTTGCAAGGTAATAGTAGATTCAGGTTCCTCTAAAAATTTGGCTTCTAATGAAATGGTGACTAAGTTAGGATTGGAAAGAATGCCTCATCCTAACCCCTATAGAGTCTTTTGGCTAACCAAGGAACAACAAATTGTGGTGAAAGAGCAATGTTGCGTTGAATTCAAGATAGGTGAATATCATGATAAGGTTCTTTGTGAGATAGTGGATATGGATGCATGCCACCTTCTTCTTGGAAGGCCTTGGCAACATGACACAAGTGCCCAACATGATGGTAAGAACAATGTGATTCATTTGTCCAAGAATGGTGAAAAGTTTACAATGACTCCTTTGATTGATGATTGCAAAGAGAAAGTCATTTCTAGTTCAGTTATGTTGGTAGGTGAAAAAGAGTTTTTGGCTAACCTCAAGGAAGAAAAAGTGCCATGTTTTGCAGTAGTCATCAAGCCCAAGGATGTGAATCCCAAGAAGGTCAAAGTGCAGCAACCTCTTAGGAGGATTGGACCAAAGGAAGTGGAAGAACTATTGGAGAGGTTTCAGGATGTGATAGCCGATGAAGGCAAGGATGCCCTTCCACCAAAGAGGGAGATTAGTCATTGCATTGATCTCATCCTTGGATCCACCCTACCAAACCAAGAAGCCTACAAGTTGGCCCCAGAGAAAAATGCTGAAGTGGCAAGACAAATCCAAGACTTATTGGATAGAGGACTTATCAGGAGGAGTATTAGTCCATGTGCAGTACCTGCAGTACTGGCACCCAAGAAGGAAGGAACATGGAGAGACTATGCACTGATTCTAGGGCCATCGACAAGATTACTATCAGGTATAGATTTCCAATGCCTAGAATAGAAGATTTAATGGATTGCTTGGGTAGGGCTAAGTATTTTACCAAGATAGATCTAAAAAGTGGTTATCACCAAATCAGGATAAGGGAGGGGGGTGAGTGGAAAACCGCCTTCAAAACCAATGAAGGACTATTTGAATGGGTTGTGATGCCTTTTGGCTTGTCAAATGCACCAAGCACCTTCATGAGATTGATGAATGAAGTGCTAAAACCTTTCCTTAACAAGTTTATTGTTGTATATTTGGATGATATATTGATTTTTAGTGACAGCAAGGAAGACCACATAAGGCATATCCATCAAGTGCTCAGGAGGCTTCAAGAGGAGAAGTTGAGAATCAATCTTGACAAATGTGTCTTCCTACAAGAAGAGTTGATATTTTTTGGGTTTGTCATCTCCAAGGGCAGCCTAAAAATGGATCCAAGTAAGGTTGTAGCCATTCTTAATTGGCCAACACCTACAACAGCCTCGGAGGTAAGGAGTTTCCATGGTTTATGCAGCTTTTATAGAAAGTTCATTAGAGGGTTTAGTGGCATTTGTGCTCCACTTGTTGACACCATAAAAGGGGGCAAGAAATGTGTGTTTGTATGGACAAATGAGGCCAACAAAGCCTTTGAACTGTTAAAGAAAAAAATTTCAGAAAAACCAGTCCTAGTGCTACCTAATTTTGACAACAAAGCCTTTGAATTGTTAAAGAAAAAAATTTCAGAAAAACTAGTCCTAGTGCTACCTAATTTTGACAAGGTCTTTGTGGTAGAGTGTGATGCAAGTAAGAGGGCTTTTGGGGGAGCCTTAAGTCAAGATGGGAGGCCTGTAGCATTCTTTAGTGAGAAGTTAAACGAGGCAAAACAAAACTACTCCACCTATGATCTAGAGTTATATGCCATGGTTCAGTCATTGAGGAAATGGAGACACTACTTATTGCCAAAGGAATTTATAGTTTTTACTGATAACCATGCATTAAGCTTCTTGAACAGACAGCAAAAGTTGAATCACATACATGTCAAGTGGATGGAGTACATCCAAGCATACACCTTCTCCATAAAACATAAGAAAGGAGTGGCCAATAAGGTAGCCGATGCCTTAAGTAGGAGGAATCTTGTTGTGCAGACCATACAGTTGGAAAGTACAAGTATTCAAGCCATCAAGGATCAGTATGCAGCAGATGAGGACTTCAAAGAACCATACCTCTCTTGCAAGGCCATGACAGGAAGGTATAATACTAGTTTTTTTGATTTTTTGTTGCAAGATGGATATATTTTCAAGGGTAGCATGTTGTGTATCCCAAGAGGGTCTGTTAGAGAGAATACAATAAAGGAAAAGCACTGTGGCAGCATGTCAGGTCACTTTGGTATTGATAAGACCCTAGAATTGGTTAGGAGGTACTATTTTTGGCCAAAATTGCCAACCGATGTAAGGAAGTTTGTTGAAACTTGTCAAATTTGCCAAAGAGCAAAGGGGCATACATCAAATGCAGGTTTATACACTCCTCTACCTATTCCTTCAAAGCCTTGGGATTCCATAAGTATGGACTTTGTACTTGGTTTGCCTAGGACAAAGAATGGGTATGATAACATTTTTGTGGTTGTAGATAGGTTCTCAAAAATGGCTCACTTCATCCCATGTAGAACCACACATGATGCCTCACACGTAGTAGGTCTTTTCTTCAAAGAAATAGTCAGGTTACATGGTTTACCTTTGTCAATCATCTCAGACAGAGACCCCAAGTTCATAGGACACTTCTGGAGGACACTGTGGAAGAGACTAGGTACAAATTTGTCCTTATCATCTGCCTATCACCCTCAATCTGATGGACAAACAGAGGTGATTAATAGGTCACTTGGCAACCTCCTAAGATGCCTAACAAAGGAGCAGGGTGCTAGTTGGGATTTAATTTTGGCTCAGGCAAAGTTCTCATACAATGACACTGTCAATAGAAGCACCAGCCTGTCTCCTTTCCAAATTGTTTATGGCACTCACCCAAGGGGTATTTTGGAACTTAGGGAGGTTAAAGGATTGGAAAACAATAGTGCCTTGGCTGAAGACTTCATTCAAGTCATGAAAGGTGTCCATGAACAAGTACAACAGAAATTGCAGTCCACTTCATAGAAGTACAAACAGTTTACTGACAGGAAAAGAAGGGATTTGCAGTTCAAGGAAGGTGATTTGGTAATGGTCCATCTAAAGAAGGAGAGGCTCCCTGCAGGTAAACATACTAAGCTACTCATGAAGAAGATTGGGCCTTGTGAAGTGCTCAAGAAATGTGGAGAAAATGCCTACAAAATCAGACTTCCGGATGGCATTGCTTTGTCTCCAATTTTTAATGTTTTAGACCTTTATCCCTATAAAGGATCTGATCCTCAGACTGCTGTTGAAGAAGATCAAACTGATCAGACACTCCAGGAACTCATTCCTTCATCTCCAAATCAGATTGAGTGCATTTTGGACAAGAGGATTGCAAAACAAACTAGAAGGCACACCTATCATGACTATTTGGTGAAGTGGATAAACAAACCTCAGGAGGATGCCACTTGGATGAGCAAGGCAGACATTGAGAAGGCAAGTTTCACATTTGACAGCATTCCAACTCAAGAGACTTGAGTTCTCTTTGACAGTGGGTGTATGGTGCAGGGCACCTAGGAGCACCTTGGTTCCTAAAGTCACTTTGTTTGCATTTTTTTTGAAAGTTGTGGTTTTGATTGTAATAAGGCTTTAGCCATGAGTATATGGTCCTTTTTGTGTGGTCAAGATGATTGAGGTGACCATATAAACCTCAATCATGCTTAGTCCACTTGGATCCTTGTTATGCCACTTAGGCCTAGAAGGTCTAAGGATTGGTTTTTGAGTTTTTTTTGATTGTTTGTGTGTTTTAGCATGTTTTGGGAGTATGGAGGATGTTTTGATTCCATTGGACAAGAAAAACAAATTGCCATCCTTTGGAAAATGAAAAAACTCCATAGTGTCAAGTGTTGTCAATGGTGTCAATGACAAATTGACCAGTTGCAACTTCATTTTGGTTATTAAAACTATTTGGAGAAGTTGTAAACTAACTTGGGTAGGTTGATATGGAGGACATCTTGCTCTAGTATGGAGGAGAAAGCTTTTGTACAGAATTTGGGCACAAAAATGAAGAAAACTAACTATTTTTTTCTATTTTTCTTGCTGTGTATAGACTGTATGGATTTTACAGGGGTGCAAATGTACTTTTTCTGAAACTAGAGTGAGTCTGGGTTCAAATGCAACTAGTTTGAGGTCCTGAAGTGGTCGGGATCAAAAGTTATAGATTTTTCTTTCAAAATAAGTCTAGAAACCCTGTTTTCTAGGGCAGCCATAGAAATCCGGCCCTAGAATGCATTCCCACTGTTGAAAATTTGCAAAAACTGGTGAAATGTAGACTAGGGGTATGTACTATAATATTCCAAAAGATTTTTGTTGGGAAATGTAGTCTTCTATTTTTAAGGTGATGCCCTAGGTCAAGTATTTCATTGAATTTGGCCAATTTCATGCTATTTGAGGTTGTAGATGATAGAATCCTATTAGGGTGAGCAAATAAATGATGGATTTGTGTTGTAGGGACCTGGTAGAGACATTCTAAATTCTTGCCCCTAACCTATGAACCCAATTTGAACCCTTTGCTTTGTAACCCAGACCTAAAATGATCAATTAGGCCTAGAGACCTAGTGGGGGTTTTGAACTGCTGGAGTAGAGTTGGGATTGGAGAATTGGAGGTTTGTTAGGGTCCCCTGAAGGGTGTTCAATTCCATCATTTGCTTGCCTAGTCCTTTGGGATTTTGTCATTTGGTGTGAAGGAAACTAGTAGAAGAGGGCTAGTAGCCTCACTAGGCCTAGTCAAGGTTAGAGGGTTGTGTGAAGTTGGGAACCAAAACAACTATCAAAAAGGTGTTTGCAAACCTGCCTTGAGGTGTGAAAGAAGCCTTGGAGGTTAGACAATAGCCTAGACCACAAATCCATAATTTGCACTTGGTGAGTGACTTAGCTTGGTTGAAGGCTAGGTGAGTGGGTGAGTGGGTAGTAAACCATTGTGTTGTTGCTTCCCTTGTGCCACTCTGCATCATGCAGGTTGGACCCGGCGCAATTAAAAGTTGAAATGCATAATTGTTTAAAATCTGTTGAATGCATTTTTGGCTTGTATGTTTGGCCAAAGCAAACATACAAGCAAAATATACAACGCTACATACAAATGACAGAACCGAAATAACAATGGGATAGTGTTAAATCCATGTATATTGGGGTTTGTATATTCGAAAAGTGCTAAATATACAAGCAAGATATACAAGGGCATTATGCAAGCCGCGGACGCAAAAGAAAATCAAACAGAGTTAAACTATTGTATATTTGGCGATTGTATATTTAAAGCATACAAGCAGAACATACATTGATTTATACATTGGACGGACCCGAAATGTTTATGGAATGCGGTAAACTAGTTGTATGTTTCTGGCTTGTATGTATCTTACATACATTGCAGATATACAACACTTTATATATATTGCAAAACCCAAATATTATGGAGGCGAGTTTAATGCTTGTATAGCTCCTTGCCTTGTATGTATGTTTCGAAATGTACATTGTTTAACACATGCAAGCGCCGGATTTCAAATGGAATTAAAGTCTGATGTATGCAATGTATCAAATTCTGAATGTATGCGAAGGGATACATTGCACTATATACATTACGGATTTGATAGGTAAATAGATTGCGGTCTATAAAAGGGGGTTAAAGTGCGGTAGGGATATACAAAGGGATTTGTATGTATCGGCTTGTATAAATCACGATGTATATCTCCAGATACAAGTGATGCATACAAACGAAAGATGCAAAGTTTGAGGTACAAGGCACCGAGTGTTAAAAGAGAGTTGAAAACAAAATATTCTTTGTATGCATATGTGTTTGTATGTTCCGATATACAAGCCGATATGCATTGCGAACATGTAAGCCGGATTTGAAAGAAAATTTAAATACAGAGAATTCTCTGAATGTTTAATGCTTGTATGTCTATGATGTATGAGCTGATATACAAAGGCAAATATACAATGCGCGGATTTGAAATGAAAGTTCAGAACAAAAGAATCTTTGTATATTTTGGTGCTTGTATGTTATGACATACATTCGCGATATACAAGGATTTAAACTGACGAAGGGTGAGAAAGCAGAACGATGGGTTTTTGAGGCTGTTTTAGAGTTGAATGCATATTTTTGGTCAACGATGGTTGACTCGGCTAATTTTGATGCTGTATATGCATTTGGATGCATGACTTTTCATGGTTTCATAGCCTGATATCTATTTTTGAGCATTTAGGGCCTGATTTAATACAAATGTCTAAATTTTCTTGTTGATTTATTAAACCATGGTGCTTATTCTTTCTTGTTTATTGTAGATTGCTGGGGCTATTTTGAAATAGCTAGAAAATGCAAAGTTGTCGACGCAGTGATGACATGTAGGTGGATATTAACACGGTGCTTTAATGGCGAGGACACCACAGGTGGTGGATCGGATCCCAAGGGGCTTTCAATGCGAGGGAGTTTGCAGATGGAAACATTATTAAGGAGTGGCACTCTGTCTGGGTATGCTGCTTGAGATTTTGTTGAGATTTGTTTTCCACCATTTGATGCTACACTGGATGGCTGAGGACCGTCGATTAATTAGGAATTTTTGGGCACTGTATAGGGGATACTCAGAGATATATATTGAGCCCTTTTTACTATGTAAAGGAAGGAGGTCAATCATTCAAAAATCTGACCTGTAGCAATTTTGTGTAGGAGATCGGATTACTAAGACTAATGAGGACTGAACTGTTGAAACATCAAGGTTCTTTCTTCAGATCATTGTAAATGTACTTGTTCTTAAACATATTGAATGGAGATGAAGCTTCATATTACATCCTAATTGTAAACTTTACGTAATCTTCAAGTTGATTTCTAGATATGTAATGGTGAATGCTATGTTCAACTGGAAGCGCTTTCATTTTATTGCATGTTGTTGTCAACTTTTCCTTTGAAGATTTGCACTGAATCATGTGAATTTGTGGAATGTCCTGGTGAAGTATGATTCTAATTTTCTTCTCTTCATTGCTGTATGGGAACATGTATGTGGATTAGTGATCTCAGTCAAGTAATTTTAGGAATCTCATTTCTCTAACCCTTTTACTCATTTTAATTTCATAGAAATCACTTTCATAACTGCAAACCATGATAAATATTAAGCAAAACAGAGAAATATGCTCACATCCCGTAGATAACTGAATATCATTAGCATATTTTGAGCTAGATGCATGTACTTTTGAAAATACCATGTAAACATCAACTTGTAGACACATCATTTGAAGAAATATATTGTGTAGAGTAACCTCTCTGTATAGCATAGTTGCCGAAATAGAATCTATTGATCTACGTAAGGCCCCAAAATGGAAAACAACAACACACATCAACCACTGAGTAATGTCAGTAGATTATGAACTAATCAACGGAGACTTGGGATCATGAATTCTTTGAATTCATTGTATCTTTCAAGATAAATAAAGGTTGTTGTGTAACTTTTATTGTGTGTTTGTGTGTGATCAACATCACCATCAACATAGAACTAGTGCTAGAAGGAGGGCCAAAACAAGGAAACTATAGATTCCTGCAAACATTGCTTAAATATCCTGTCAATGAGAATTTTGACCATAAAATAGCCTTGGCTAGGGAATTTCAACTGATCTTTACAGTAAACCAGCCATTTTTCCTTAAAAATTTGAGAAATCCTAGCTTTCAGGCCAAATACCAGGTCCAGATCTAGTGGACTCTTTGAAGAATTACCTATCAGGGGATTTAGATCTAGAACTATGGACATTCATCACACTCCTAATTCTAGTGCATTAGAAGCTTCACTAGAGCGTGCTCCTATAACTCCTCTCAGGTTTCTAACACCTACAGGACCACTTGTCACACCTCAGGTCCAGCCTCAACTTGTCATACCTCAGGTTCAACCTCCACCAGTTCCAATGTCATTCTTTGCTGTAGAGTCACCTTTGACCTTTAATGCATACCATGATTTGTGTAAGAATCCTGATAAAATTTGTCCTAGGTATCATCCATATCAGGATGCTGATGATCATGTCAGAACTTTCAAGGAAGCTTGTTGTAGGGCTAGAATTGTGCATGAAGATGTGGTATGCAGGTTGTTTCCATTTTCCTTAGGGGAAGAGGCCTATAACTGGTATATTAGTCTTGGTCAAGGTTCTGTCGGTTCATGGGTTGTCCTAGAGAAAGCTTTCAAGGACAAGTTCAAAGTACCTATAGATCCTTCAATGAACTATCATTTATTTGCCACAATCAAGAGATTTAAAGGAGAACCTATTGCCAACTTCAATGCCAGGTTCTAAAGGATGCTATCTAAGCTAGTTGCTCCCTATGTTGTAACTGACGAAGCTGCTAGGAGCATTTATTACTCAACTTTAGATCCTTTGACTTCTATGTTCATCAAGAGAACACATCCTGGTGTAACCACTTTTGAAGAAGCTATCAAAGTTAGCCAGCAATTGGCACCTGCTCCCACACCAAATATTGCCTTCCCTACACTTCGTGGTTATCCTACATATCCTGTTCACCAACAGACCAATGGAGCCATGATACCTTCAACAGTAATGCTGGTCCCTTTGTAGATACCTCCACTCAGTATCATGCCACCACCAAACGGGAATGGCCAGATGTTACAATATATAGGACAAACACAAGTACCTCAAGTTGTGGAACAACCCAACAATAACAATGGATCTTCCTTTTTCGAGCCTCAGACAGAGAATGTAGTGGCTAAGGTTCAGGAAGAGAAAGAAGAAATCAAAGAAATATCAACACAGTCAAGGAAACTTACTACTGAGGTCACTCATTTGAGGAATCAAAACTTCTATTCTCAACCAAATCAGAATAAAGGTTATGCTAATGACAGACCCAACTATCTTGATAGGGGGTACAACAATAATTACAATAACAATAATGACAACAATAATCCTCCTAGACAGCCTAGAGTGTGGAACACTAGGCCAAACAATGGTTCCTTACCATCACCCCTAGACAATCAGCCTCCTAGTGAACTTTAACAGACCACTAGAGTAAACCTTGCAGAGGCAGCACTTACAAACTGGTGCAGGATACATAACACCAATGCTCATGCAGAGAGAGACTGTCCTCAATTCTGGAATGCTGCCAGTATTTTCCAAGCTAAAGTGTCCAGTACCTCAGGAAATCCACCTTGTGCAGAAGGAAATGAAATTGTCCCCTGTGAGTATGATTTTGCCTTAGTGCTAGAAAGCTTTATGCATCATCCTTATCAGCAAGCTATTTCATCTCATCAGGATTACACCTCAACATGTGAGGAATCAGCCATGGCTTTTGAATCTAACTATGTTTTTCCCTTTGAGGATGAGAATGAGCCATCAATTGAGCATGAGGAAGTCAATGCTTATCAATAGCAACCTCAGGGTAGACATAATTACAACCTGAGGAATAACTCAAACAGATCTACTAATCCTTTGACCACATCCTTGCCTCCAAACAATTTTAACACCCCACCTAATCCTAAGGCAAGTAATAACCCTAGATTTCCCAAGGTTAATGCTCAATATTTGGCACCACAAAATATAGCACTAAAAGCTGCAAATCTGCCTCCTGAGTCTAACAAGTTGGTTACTTATCTGACTGATGAAATGAAAAAGATCAAAATCAGCCTGCCATTGTCAGAGTTGCTTAAAACCCCTACTATCAAGAGAGCTTTCATGAAATCAATAGATGATCCTACTCAAAAAGAAGATAGTCATGCCTCAGGCCAGTTTGGAAATAAAGATCATGCTGCTAGGGATGTTAATGTTAAACATAAAGCCTCAGCTACTGTCCAAGCTACGGAGATTTCCCACATGACCCTATACAAAGACAAGAGTGAGTCACCTCCTTTCCTCCTTACCATAAGGATGTTTGGTAAAAACCTGCACAACTTCTTAGTGGACTCAGGAGCATCTACCAATGTAATGCCCCTATCCATATGCAATGCTTTAGGGTTACATCCTGCTAAATCATTAAAGAAAGTGACACAATTAGACAAAATAGAGGTGAGTGTGGTAGGAGAATTGACTCACATTCACATGCAGTTAGCATCAGATCCCAGAAATCAGTACTATATTGATATTTAGGTAGTTGATATACCTGATACATATGGGATGTTACTCAGTAGGGACTGGTCAAAAACCCTTAATGGATACATGTCAACTAATTTCAGTCATATGTGGTTGCCCTGGAGAGGGATACCAAATAAAATAAGGATAGATGTTGAACCCTGCATGAAGCACATGATCACTGAATACAACAAAACCAATGAAATCATGTATGTGGATGTGGAACCTGGAGTTTACTCCATCAGACCCCAAACTGCCAGCATAGAGTAGATTCTGATGCTTGACATTCATGATCATGATGATAACCCTCAAGGTGATGAAGTAAATTTAGAATCTGATTATAATCCTGAGAATGAAATAGAGGTAGATCATTTCAAGAGTGTTGAGATGCATTTGTTTAAAGAGGTGCAATGATGTCAGTTGTTAAAAATGTCTATTCATGATATTCTGATTGATGGATGGTGCAGTTTGCATGATGACGCACATTCTGAAAAGACTTGTGATGTCTGTTTAGACATGTTGGAGATAGAACAAGCATACAATGAGGCACCTTCATCATCATCCATGGTGAGTTCTACAGATAATGATAATGATATTGATTTTTGTTTGTTTTCTGCAGGAACAAGAGAATGCACACAGCAGGATGAGAGTTCTATTCAGGTGACAGAAGAGATACTGGTATGCAACAGGAGTAATGATAAGAGAAAGAAGAAAATCACCCCAGGGAGTGATTGTTTAGTGGAATCAGATAGGGGTAGAAATCTGTCTAAGTTTGAAGAGTTTTTATCAAGAGAAATTCAAAAAATGACACAGCAACAAAGACCTCCACAGGATGCTTTGATTGAAGGCTGGTGTAGGTTACATGAAACACCTCATTCAGAAACTACTTGTTCCTTGTGTCTGCATATTTTGAAGAGGCAAACATTGCCTAGTCTAGAAGATTTTTCTTCTGAGGATAAAAAGAAAGAAGAAATATCAGCTTCCCATAAAATAGACAAGGTGAAGTCTGAGAAAGTTGAGACACCAAAATTAAAATGGATATCAAATGGTGCAGTTCCCAGAGCTAAAAGGAAGAAAGAAGGCCCAGAGAAGCCTTTAGTTGAGGATAAGCCATGGATCCTTAGATTTGATGGATCCAAATCCAAACAAGGAGCTGGATTAGGGATAGATCTCATTGATCCATCCGGAAAATCCTACTTAGCAGCATACAGATTGCAGTTCCCATGTACAAACAATGTGATGGAGTATGAAGCTCTAATTCATGGGATACTATTTGCACTCAGAAAGAAGGTGAAAATTCTGCATCTCTATGGAGACTCAGAATTGGTTGTGAGATAGGTAAGAGGTATATACTCTTGCAATTACAGGAAGTTGTCCAATTACAGACATAGGGTGTGGGACTTAATAGAAGATTTTGATGCATTCAACATCACACATGTACCTAGAGAACAAAATCACAGAGCAGATGCCTTGGCCCAGGCTACAAGTACTCTAGAACCTCTGTCCATATCTGGTCTGAAAAGATTTTTAGTAGAATTAGTGTCAATACCTTCTGTGCCTGATAATGTAACTAATCTTCAAATATTTGATTATGATCATCATATATTGAACTTCATTTCCAATAGAGATGTTTTTGAAGCACATATCATAGATGAATTAAATATAGAAGATCATGTCTGGGAAGAAGAGGAAATCCTAGAGTTGCCTAGCAATAAGATTCCTAAGGGAATGATAGAGTTGGAAAGAGCGTTTGATCTAGACAGCATGCTAAAACAGAGGGATCTTCTAGAGGCCGATGGAGGACAGTACTCACAAGTTAACATTGGACAGGGCAATAAAAGAAGAAACATTCTGATTGGGAAGGTCTGTACAGAAGAGGAGTTAGAAGGAATAACCTAGGCTCTCAAAGATTATATCCATATCATTGCCTGGACGTATGATGAATTAAAAACCTACAACACATCAGTCATCACTCATATAATACCTTTGAAGCTAGACGCCAAGCCTTTTCGGCAGAAACAAAGACCCGTCAATGCTTTGCTGGAGCCCATCATCTTTAAAGAGGTTAAAAGACTACTTGAGGCCAGGATCATATTTCCTGTGAGACATTCCACATGGGTGGCAAACCTGGTCCCAGTAAGGAAGAAGAATGGTGACATCAGATTGTGCGTGGACTTCAAGAACTTAAATAGAGCTTCTGAAAAGGACAATTATCCTTTGCCCTCCTTGGATGAAGTTTTGCAAATTGTGAATGGCACCAAGATGATGTCATTTCTGGATGGCTTCTCTGGTTATAACCAAGTAATGGTGGACAAAATTGACAAATTGAAAACTGCATTCACCACAAAGTGGGGAATCTTCACCTACAGGTGCATGCCATTTGGATTGATAAACGCTGGGGCAACATTTCAGCGAGCAATGGACATAGCCTTCAGAGGCTTGATTGGTAAATGCATAGTCATATACATGGATGACTTAACAATTTTCTCTAAAGATAGAGCAAACCATGTAGGGGACTTGAGGAAGGTGCTGAAGAAGTTAGAGCAATACGGAATATCCCTAAACCCTAAGAAATGCATATTCAGGGTAACCACGAGGAAGTTATTGGGCCATCTAATAATAGAAAATGGTGTCATAATTGACCCTAACAGAGTGGAATTGATCATGAAGATACAACTTCCTAGAAGCAAAAAGGAGCTCAAATCTTACTTTGGTAAGATTAATTTTGTTAGAAAATTTATCACTGGCTTTGTAGAGATTGTCAAACCCTTGAACACCATGCTCAAGAAGGACGCTAAAATTGAATGGATGCCTAAAGCTAGAGCAACTTTTGAAGATATAAAAAAATCCATCTCTAATGCTCCAGTTCTGATCAGTCCAGATTATACCAAGGACTTTTACATCTACTCATTTGCTTTAGAGCATACTTCTGCAGTAGTGTTGACACAGAGAAATGAAGAAAAGGAAGAAAAGTCTATAGCCTTCATGAGCTACCCTTTCAGAGATGTAGAGCTCAGGTACATGGACGTTGAGAGACAAGTGCTTGCTCTGGTTCAAGCAGTTAAGAAATTCAAGCATTACATTCTGAGAAGTAAAGTGATTGTTGTAGTACCTAATGCAGCAGTAAAGATGTTATTAATGCAAAGCAAACTAGGTGAGAAAAGAGCTAAATGGATCACTGTCCTCCAAGAGTATGATATGGACATTACACCCATGAAGTTAGTGAGAGGACAAGCATTGAGCCAGATGATATCAGAGATTGATCCTAATATCATGAGCCAGCAATATGTTGTGAATGCAAAGAAAGATGGAGAGTGGTACTCAGACATCAGGCACATCTTGATTACTGGAAGATGTCCTTCAATACTACAGGCCTCACAAAAGAGAGCCTTGAAGATAAGGCCACAGAAGTACATGATAAAAGGACTCCTTTTCAAGAAAAACTATGAGGGGATATACCTAAGATGCATGGAAAGACAAGAAGTAGATAAGGTGTTAGCAGAATTACATGATAAATTTGGGACTGCACATGGATCATCCTTAGCCACCACTCATGCTATCCTCAGGGCAAGTTATTATTGGCCCACAATTTTTAAAGATACTGCTGAACACATCAAATGCTGTCATATGTGTCAGGTTGCTACAAACAGAGAAAAATATGTTGCTCAACCTTTGCAGCCAGTGATGGAGATGTGCCCATTTGCTCAATGGGGAATGGACTTCATACGACCTATCAATCCTCCATCATCTTCAAGCCACAGGTATGTTTTAACTATTATTGACTACTATACCAGATGGATTGAAGCTGTCAGCAGTAAGACATGTAACGTTGAGGATGTCATTAAGTTTTTGGAAAGCAATATAGTGACCAGGTATGGAGTTCCGTATGCTTTAGTATGTGATTATGGGTCTGCTTTTGCTTTAATTAAACTATCAAGTTGGGCTTTTGATTATGGGATCATCTTGAAATTCTCCTCGAATTACTATCACCAAGGGAATGGATTAGCAGAATCCACAAACAAGAACCTATTGAACATCATAAAGAAATTAATAGAAAAGAACCCAAGGGAATGGAGCACTTTATTGAAATATGCCTTGTGGGTAGATAGAACCAGGAATAAGGCTGCATTAGGAAATTCACCTTTTCACTTAGTATATGGGGTAGATCCTATCCTCCCTATTAACTTGAGGATTCCTACACTGTAGTTTGCACAAGAATACTTGGGCATAGATAATAAACAAGAAGTTAGGTTGCTGCAGTTGATGCACCTAGAAGAAAAAAGAAGTGAAGCAATTAACCAATTTGCTAAACATCAAGCTGTTGTCAAGCGTTGGTTTGACAAAAGAGCTAGAATTAAGGCTTTCAGAATCTCAGATCTAGTCCTGATGTGGGATAAAGCACATGAAAGGAAAGGTGATCATGGTAAGTTTAATAAACTCTAGATAGGTCCCTTTCAAATTTTTGAGATTTTAGGAGACAACACCTACAGGATTAAGACCTTAACCGGTGAGGATGTTCCATTACCAGTTAATGGACAGTTTCTCAAACACTATTTTCAAGCTTGAAGTAGCACCATGACAGTCATGTGTATCATAGTGTACATTTGTTGTATAGTTGTTTGTACAGTCTGTTTGTTTTGGTTGCTTTGTTGTGTTTCCTCAGCTGGGATCTTTATTTTGATTTAGAGTATGAAGAAGCAAACTAACAACTATTGAAAACAATGGAAAATTAAATCATTCAGGTTAATTACTTGAAATTTATGCATAACTTGTTGTGACTGTCATGAACGTAGAGAGTTGTTGGACTTGTGAAATTTTGTATTCAATAAGAATGGGTTGAGTATTCAAGGAATGTTTCTCCCGATGACACCTAAAATCCTTGGGTTTGTTGAACTTACCAGTGTAGATATTAGGTGAAAAATCAGAGGTCACCCTTGCTACCATTACAATTCTTAGATTAATTTTAGCAAGTGACCACTCCTTGCAATATCTTATGAAATCTCTATCAAATACAAAAAAATATAAAATAATAAAATGGATTTTACTGAAAATACAGGTTAAGCCATCTAAGTAACTCTACCAGGGCTATAGACGCTTGCTGGCAGTGGGGCTCTACTTAGGAGAATTGTAACGATAACCTTGTCGGGGCTATGGATGCCTGCTGGCAGCAAGGCTCTATCTGGTTGGTTATGAGGGAATGTCCTCACCTACATAGGATAATATCAGTCACTGGTTTGTTCAACTGATCTTCAAGATGAGGATTATTACATGCACCCACTTAAACTGAAATTAGAAAATTCATGCACCTTATTAAATACATTGAGTCCCAAGTCAAATGATGATTTACAGAAAAGATAGTTGGAAGTTATGAATTTATTTCATTCAGTTTCCTTTAATGGTTTTAATTTGATTGTTTTGTTTGTTTGCTAGTTGTTGTGATGTTCACAACATGCCCCATTTTACTCCTTAGCAAATTGAGGACCCCTATTGTCACTTTTGCTTTTGCTTGTGTGTACTGTTCTGCTTGGTGGTAAAGGGGAAAAGGAGAGTGAAATTGCAAGCCTTGTTGAAAATAGAGAAAAAAAAATGCATTTTAGTACCAGGGTAGAGTATAGGTGAATTTCTTGTTGAAAATGAGCTAGGGTTGCTTTTTGAACCATGTTAAAATTCCTTGTATTTTGCAAGTTATGAGTATTTCGGTAAAATGTACAAGGGAAGGGTTTGTTGTTGCATATACAAAGTCCTTTGTATATCACTTTCCATATTTGGCGATTGTATATTTAAAGCATACAAGCGAAACATACATTGCTTTATACATTGGACAGACCCGAAATGTTTATGGAATGTGGTAAACTTGTTGTATGTTTCCGGCTTGTATGTATCTTACATACATTGCAGATATACAACACTTTATATACATTGCAGAACCCAAATATTATGGAGGCGAGTTTAATGCTTGTATAGCTTTGTGCCTTGTATGTATGTTTCGAAATGTACATTGCTTAACACATACAAGTGCCAGATTTCAAATGGAATTAAAGTCCGATGTATGCAATGTATCAAATCCTGAATGTATGTGAAGGGATACATTGCACTATATACATTGAGGATTTGATAGGTAAATAGACTGCGGTCTATAAAAGGGGGTTGAAGTATCGGCTTGTATAAATCGCGATGCATATCTCCAGATACAAGTGATACATACAAACGAAAGATGCAAAGTTTGAGGTACAAGGCGCTGGGTGTCAAAAGAGAGAGTTGAAAACAGAATATTCTTTGTATGCATATGCATTTGTATGTTCCAATATACAAGCCGATATGCATTGTGAACATGCAAGCCGGATTCGAAAGAAAATTTAAATACAGAGAATTCTTTATATGTTTAATGCTTGTATGTCTACAATGTATGAGCCGATATACAAATGCAAATATACAATGCGCGGATTTGAAATGAAAGTTCAGAACAGAAGACTCTTTGTATATTTTGGTGCTTGTATGTTATGACATACATTCGCGATATACAAGGATTTAAACTGGTGAAGGGCGGGAAAGTAGAGCGATGGGTTTTTGAGGCTGTTTTAGAGACAAATGCATATTTTTGGTCAATGATGGTTGACTCGGTCAATTTTGATTCTGTATATGCGTTTGGATGCACGATTTTTCATGGTTTCATAGCCCGATATCTATTTTTAAGCGTTTAGGGCCTGATTTAATACAAATGTCTAAATTTTCTTGCTGATTTATTAAACCATGGTGCTTATTCTCGCTTGTTTATTGCAGATTGTTGGGGCTATTTTGAAATAGCTGGAAAATGCAAAGTTGCCGACGCAATGACGACGTGCAGGTGGATATTAACATGACGCTTTAATGGTGAGGACACCACAGGTGGCCGATCGGATCCCAAGGGGCTTTCAATGCAAGGGAGTTTGTAGATGGAAACATTATTAAGGAGCAGTGCTCTGTTTGGGTATGCTGCTCGAGATTTTGGCAGGATTTGTTTTCCACCATTTGATGCTACACTGGATGGCTGAGGACCGTTGATTAATTAGGGATTTTTGGGCACTGTATAGGGGATACTCAGAGATATATATTGAGCCCTTTTTACTGTGTAAAGGAAGGAGGTCAATCATTCAAAAATCTAACGTATAGCAATTTCATGTAGGAGATCAGATTACTGAGACTAATGAGGACTGAACTGTTGAAACATTAAGGTTCTTTCTTCAGATCATTGTAAATGTACTTGTTCTTAAGCATACTAAATGGAGATGAAGCTTCATATTACATCCTGATTGTAAACTTTACGTAATCTTTAAGTTGATTTCTGGATATGTAATGGTGAATGTTGTGTTCAACTGGAAGCACTTTCATTTTATTGCATGTTGTTGTCAACTTTTCCTTTGAAGATTTGCACTGAATCATGTGGATTTGTGGAATGTTCTAGTGAAGTATGATTCTAGTTTTCTTCTCTTCATTGTTGTATGGGAACATGTATGTGGATCAGTGATCTCAGTCAAGTAATTTTAGGAATCTCATTTATCTAACCCTTTAACTCATTTTAATTTCATAGAAATCACTTTCATAACTGCAAACCATGATAAATATTAAGCAAAACAAAGAAATATGCTGACATCGCGTAGATAACTGAATATCATTAGCATATTTTGAGCTAGATGCATGTACTTTTGAAAATACCATGCAAACATCAACTTGTAGACACATCATTTGAAGAAATATACTGTGTAAAGTAACCTCTCTGTATAGCATAGTTGTAGAAATAGAATCTACTGATCTACGTAAGGCCCCAAAATGGAAAACAGCAACACACATCAACCACTGAGTAACGTCAGTAGATTATGAACTAATCAACAGAGACTTGGGATCATGAATTCTTTAAATTCATCGTATCTTTCAAGATAAATAAAGGTTGTTGTGTAACTTTTATTGTGTGTTTGTGTGTGATCAACATCACCATCAACACGAAGCAATTCAAGGATGGAGATATGTACAGGTGTTTTGCCAAGGTGATCAAGGATATTATAGCTAGAGGATGGTCGAGGAGGATTGACAGGTGCTCCTTGAATGGTAACACGGGCTCTTCTGGTAGTTACAGTGTAATCAGGTGCTTTGCCTTGGATAGTAATGGTAGAAATATGGGCTTGGTCAATGCGGCCAATCATGGATGACTCATAATTATACTGAATGGCATTCCCTGTATGAGGCTTACTTGGTTTGTCATGAGATGGAAGTGGATTCTTGAAAGCATCTAAATCATAATTTGATGTTAGTTACTGTGTAGGTTGCGATGTTGGAGGTGTGATTTTAATAAAACCTTGATTGATGCAATCTTGAATGACATGCTTTAAGCGCATACAACCATTTGTTTTGTGTCCCTTGACTCTATGGTAATTCCAATACTCATTCTCTTTGTACCAAGGAGCTTTGAAGAGTAGTTTGCCATTAGGTGGTGCATCTAATAATAGGATATCTCCCGCTTGGAGAAGCTTACGAAAGATAACCTCCACAGGTTCCGCTAAAGGAGTAAATTGTCATCGAGGATTTGAAGTTTGTCATTGTCGGTTTCGTTGAAAAGGTTGAGTTGTTGTAGATACAGCTTGAATGTTAATAGGAGCTTTCATTGTTTGTATGTTCTTTGCGTCTACAACACTATCATTAACAACATTCTTGTTCTTGTTCCAAAAGCAGGATTTATCGTTGGAGCTTTGAGGATTGTCTTTGTTATCTCTGAAAATGTTGATAGTACCCTTAATAATTAAAGCGCATTCAATGATGGTTCCTTTGGAAACAAGTTCATCAAAGGTTCTAGCACTTTGCAATTGTAGTTGGAATGAAAGCTTGGGATGAAGATTTTGGACAAAAATATCAAGCTATTGTTTCTCAAGTATTTCCCATGATAGTTTGCTATCCATATTACGCCATCGTTGAGTAATTGAGGAGAAATCTTCACCATTGCATTTTTTGTTGTTGATAAGGTCATTCATGTTCACTTCATGTTTGATGTTAAAAGCGAAATGTGATTGAAATTTGTTTGCTAGTTCCGTAAAAGACTTAATGCCTGGAGGTAAATGATAGAACCATTCAAGAGCTTGTCTTGCTAAGCTTCAGGGAATTTAGTCTCAAAAGATATGTATCATCTTGAGCAACATCGAGACATGCAACAAAAAATGCTCTAAGATGGTCTTCTGGATTTCCTTTTCCTTTGTACTTGTCAAATTGTGGAATTTCAAAGTGTGGCAGAAAAGGTGTCATATGAACTAATTTGTCAAATGGATAAGTACATATGTCTCCTAAGGAAAATGTCTTCTTGCTTTGTCCTACCGCCTTGTTAATCATTTGTTCAACATCCGCTTGAGAAAGGTGTTGTTGTTGCAAAGGGGGTTGTTGGTTCAGAGGTGAAGTGTAATATGATATATATTGTGGTTGTTGTTGTGGGATGTATGAGGACATGACCATTTGCTGAGGTTGCGTACTCACAATATATGTCAAAGGATTAATATGTGACACATATGTGTTGGAGGATTGCTATCCTTGAGACACAAGCGGTGGTTGGGTATATTGCGATGAATTAGCGCCAAGGGTTTGCATCACACGGGAAGTGGAAGATGGATTGATGTTGGTCAATGGTTGTGAATTCAGAGTTGGATTTGTTATATGGTAAGTGATTGAAGGATTGGTAGATGCAGAACAAGGATGGACATTGGGGTTTGTGTTTTGGATAACATGAGGATTGGTATATGTCATGTGTTGGGTGACGATGGGTAATCCTTGAGTTGTATAAGATGGATTGATGGTTTACGAAAGATTATAGGGGGATGGCGGAAGTGATGTAAGTTGGTCAACATAAGAGACAACGGTGTTAGGATTAACTTGTGAAACAATAGGGGGGTCACTCATGTCAATGAGACTAACATTGGGATTGTATGGTGTGTTGGATGGATCTGTGGAAATCATGGAGACCATATTAGCAGTGATAGGAATATGGGATGTGGTTTCCACATGTGATGTAATGAGAGTAGTGGATTGCAATGGCTGTGAAACTTGGACGGTTTGTGGTGTTTGGATAGCTTGGGAAGCCTGTGAAGTTTGTGATATGGGGATAGCTTGTGATGTGTAAGGAGTTTACTCTTGGGCAACATGGATAGCTTGTGTTACTTGAGATCGAGATACGGTCATGGTAGGAGAAGGCGTATGTTTTGGAACATGGAAAGGTGGAATGCTCAGATTTTGTGAAAGAAAAGGAAGTACATTGGTTGGAGTTATCAAAGGTTCTTCTGAGCGTGGTGCATTGGATGGAGTAGCAATAGACAATGAAAGAGATGGGTTGGAAGGTGGATTTTGTAGCATGGACATGCTATGAGATGGTGTGGCTATAGTGGATGGTCCCTTTGCAACAACAACGAGAATGTTTGGATTGTGTTCTTGAATAGCGGATATGTCAAAGTCACTTGGTAATTTGGCTCCCATATGTGCTAATTGCAAGAGGTAGCGATTGTGATCAGATAAAACAAGCTTCTCAAATTGATCCCATATGTGTGTGTCTCTAAATTCTGATAAGTCCTCTTGGGATTACTCTTCATAATTCTTTGAAAAGGTTTGAGGTTGCACTTGTTGTGAAGAGGACTCTCCAACAATGTATTCATCGGGCACAAACATGTGAGAAGGCATGCCAATTGTAAATTGAGTTGCATCTCTAAGGGGCGTTGATCAAGATCGTTGCATCTTGGCTTCCATCTCAGCTTGTAGTTTTGCTTCCATTTCAGCTCTATATTGGCTCCTAGTTTGAGACATGATGGTTGATGTTGAAAATTGGACTTTAGCTTGTGAGGATTGAGACCCAAAAGGTGATGATTTGCTGGTTGTTTGGTGTTAGTTTTTTTTTGCTAGTTTGTTGGTTGCTTGTTGTTGTTGGGTTGCTTGGTTGTTGGTTGTTGGTTGATAAACTTCCCTAGAGGATAGCTCAAACACTCAAGGGAAAAGCTGGTTGTTGATGTTGTTTGTTGGTTTTTCTAGGGCTAAGTTAAGCCAAAAGGTTGATGTTTGGTTGCTGGTTTTGCTGGTTGGTTGTTGTTTTGGGGTCTCAAAAGGATGAACAGCTCAAAAGTCCAAGGGTTTGATATGCACAAGATAGGAGGCAATGCTTAGGTGACTGTAGATGCTCAGAAGACTATCAAAAAAGTTGATAACAGAGCTAGGGATGGCTGACAGTGCTATTGATTGGGTTGGATGGATACTGATTGCTGATATTTGACTGAAAGCATCTGATGATAGCTCAAAAGCGAATCAGATAAGGCTAAAAGTGACAGATGATAGCTCAAAAGTGACCAGGTTATGTTTTAGATAACAGACTACAGTGTTGACCAGAGGCAAACAGGTTTGCCAAAGGCGATCAGTTGCAAGCCAAAAGAGATTTACTATGGTTTAAAAGCGACCGGGTTTGGCCAGAAGCAATTAGTTGCAAGTTAAAAGTGATCTGGATTTTTCAAGAAGTGAATAACTTCTATTAAAAAGTAATTTGGGTTTCTATAGGTGAGTAGTTAAGGTTCAAAGGTGATCTGTGTTTGTCAGGAAATATGTCTGAATTATTTCTTTGATAAGAAAACAGTGATTTCAGTCACTCACACTCACAAAAATCACAAACTTGTACAACCTAGGCTAGAAAAGGACTGTATTTGTTGAGTCCCCTTGCCGTGCCTATTCAAAGTGGATAGCTTTAGGATCTTGGTAGCACTGACTCCTCTCCACGGTACTCACTTCTCATACATACCAAGATCCAGGTTTCCCAAGGCTTGTCCCCCACCAAACCTTAGGATTGTCCCTGCTATCTCTACTAAGAACCATGAGAATCAAGGTGGCTTCAAAGGTCCCACCTTTTGCGTCAACAAATAGAAGGTTTTTTACTACTACATAAGGTTGCTAGTAAGGGCATCCGTTCGGGTGGCTATATGTGCGGTAGCGCTACTCTCTGTTGTGGAGTCTCCTAGCTTTCAAAGGTTACGCCTTGGAGGGTTTTGGGGAAGGTTGGCTATCCGTATAACACAACAACACCTGTTGTTTGTGGCTTTCAATAAACACTTTTCTTATATTGCAGTTCGAAAGGACTTGGCTTTAGCCCATTACTGCTTGGGTTGTACCCCTTCCCACATAGGGAAGGTAGGCCCTCTAAAGATAATAACAAGTTCTCATACACCCAAGATCCATTTGATAGGCAAGGGGAGAGGATACTTTTGCTATTAAATTTGGGTTACAAACATGCACAATCAAGCAATCCAAAAAAAGATAAATCAAGCACAGAGCAAACAATGATTCTTTTTAAGCACCAAGCCCAAATGTTCCTAAATTAGTGATAAAATGTAATGTCTTGGACCGATCGAAGCTGCAACAGATATGTTAGTAGTTTCACAACCTCCTTTTCTTGGACAATCAATAAGATGCTACACAAATAACCGATTAGTAGCCAAGAAAATTAAACTGAAAAATGATAAAAATTGAAAGCAACACAGTTACCAGAGGTGATCAACTGTTGATCCGAAGCGATCTATATTTGGCTGAAGGTGAAGTGTTACTGATCAAAAGCAACGTAGACTGACATAGATGCAAGCTGTTAAAACTCAAAAGTGATACAAAAAATCAAAATGTGAATTGTTAAGGCTTATAAGCGACCCGGATCTACAAAAAATTAGATATAGATAGGAAACCCTAGTTTGCAGAAAGTGATCCAAACAGCCAAAAGTGATTAGTGTTAGGTTAAAAGCGATGCAAATCATGACACAAGCAACCAGTATTAGCTTAGAAGCGACACAAAAAAGACTGTAAGTGACTACTGTTCGCTCAGAAGCGATCCCAGAAATGCTAAAAGCGATAGGTTTCGGCTGAAAAGTGATGAGTATGTTCAAGAAGCGACTGGTTTCTGCTCAGAAGTGACTGAAACTTGCTGTAAGCGCTCGAACACCCTCTCATTCCATACTTGACCTATGCATCATTTTCATATAGCGTCTATAGTATCATCTCAAACATCTATCCCCCATCATTTTTCATATAGCGTCTACATTATCATCTTGAGCATATTGAGCACTTTAGCATCCATCTAGCATATTATCATTATCATCCATCCATCATGGCAGCTTTTATCTTCATAATTGTTCATTATTGAGAAGCAATCCACATCATAAACAAAGAATCACACAATCTAGGTGATATTGTTCTTGAATTGCATGCTTTTGATTTCACTTGGATTTGTTTCTTTGATGGTGGTAGGATTAGGTTTTCAATTATATGCTTGATCTTATTAACCTGACTTTTACCTATGACAACAATCATTTGTCTACACAATTCCATCAGAACAAGTTTATCTGAAGGAAATCTCGGCAACATGTAAGGATAGCCTTGGAAAAAGTCAACCCTTAGATATGAAAAAGTCTGAAACTGTAAGAACATACACCTGAAACCATTCACAACTGACCAAGCCTCATCTAAACCCCTTCTCTATTCTAGTTGAGGATCAAAAAGACACATGAATATTGCAAAGAAGCATCATTTACCCTCTTGAAGTGATGGATTGAACCCTTCAATGTCAACTAAGGATAATATTGATACATAGGAATAACCCTCCTATCTCCTTCAGATGTCAAGCCCGGAAAGATCCTCATTGAAGCTGCTATGTACACAAGATAGGAAGTCATATAGAATTTGAAAGTAGTATGTACCTTGATCAATTGCTCATGGAGAGCATTGCTAATTTGTTCACCCCAAAAGATCGCATGCTTGCCCTGAAGTATAATTTTGATAAAAGGATACATCCATTCATGAAAAAGTGAAGAAGAAGATAACTCTCTTACCCTCCTAAGAAGAGTTATTAGATCACCTACTTCCTCAATAAAATCACTTCAAGGAAAACTCCTTGGCCATCTGGACAAATTTGACCTTGGAGTTTTAAGCCACTTGTTATTAATTGTCTTCTTAGCCTTCTCAAAGTTTTTATCATATTCTTGCTGAGCAATAGTAAAATCAAGTTTTACAACATCAACCAAAGCGGGACACATGAAAACTTTATCAATAAACTCTAGGTCCAATCTTATGATCACATTACCATTTGCATCCACCACTACCCTAGTGTCTTTGTTGTAGAAATGAGCACACTGAAGAACAAACTTTGTATTGTGTGCTGCCACTGGAAAAGAAGACACTAGGTGAATGTTACTCTTGACAATCTTTTGCATAAGAGGGCTGGGGTTATCTAACTTAGTCCTCTCTACAAATTCAACCATTTCCACATGGCCAATCTCTGTATCTCGAATATCATCAACATTCGAGGCAACTGAGGTGATCGGAAAAACCCCTTGGTATTTATACTTCATTTCTTTTGACTTCTTCAGAGACAGCTCAGTCATTTGGAAGACCAACACCAAAAGGATGTCGATGAATAGAGAAAATTCACAGAAGAAACTGCAACAAAAAGCCATGATCATGTAATTAGGGGAATTATTGGTAATTTGGGGAGACTGCATGTTGATGATCATGACCACAAGAGTAAGCTTGAAAGGGCTAGAGCACAAGTAGGTCAAAAAAATGGAGGAAAGTAGACTCAGGAAAGCAAATTGGAAAATCTCCCAGAGTTAGAAAAAATTGAGGGAGTGAATGGACATGTGACAAAATTTGCCACCCTTGCATGTTAGGGATAGTTTGCAGGTGTCAGGGCGGCAAATTTTGCTGACCCTGCATATCAGGTGAAACATATTTTCTTTTGTCTAAGCGGAAAATTTTGCTGACTCAGCATGATAGGGTAGGTTAAGTTTTCGTGTAATGGTGACAAATTTTGCCAACCATACATCTTGGTAATAACATACAAGTTCACTCATAGTCACCAAAATTTGCCGCTACAACATATAATAAGAACTTGAGGGAAATACACAAATGTGCAGGCGGCAAATTTTGCCAACCTAGCACTTGGGATAAACATATTTTCTTCTACCTCAACGACGATTTTTACTGATAGTGCCTTTGTCAAAAACTATTCACTTATTTGCATTAGCGGCAAATTTCACCGCTTCTACACTTACAGGAAAAGTTAGGGTTTGACTAGATGGTAATTTTCACTAACTTGGCGGGTAGATTAAAACAATCAACAAAAACATACATAAGCGAAAAATGCCTTCTATACAAAAAATCAATTTACAGTCAATAACAAAAATAGCAAAAACCTAACATTGAAACAACGACTCAACAAGAAATAAATGACCAAGGTTTTAAAGAGAAAAGAAAAATGATGCTCAGATTCACAAACAACTATGCATTAATAAAAATAAATTAAAACAATAAGATTCCTTTAAACCTATTCACAAATCCTTTTAAACAAAAAAGAAAGATACCAAGTGAATGAAAATAAAAAAATAAAAACCTACCTCAACGCAAAAATGAAAACCCTAAACGAAATATCAAAAGCTTTGAAGGCATTTTTACCAGTCGTTTGGAGGATGAAGGAATGTAAAACAAACTAAACAAAAGAATTAAAACAATTAAAAGGTTTAAAACAAAGACAATAATGCCAACATGAGTGGCATTAATGTCACTGAAGTTCATGCAATCCACCAAGATATTGTTTGGGAAGTCAAAATAACCAACATTACCTATGATCAATACCATGCGTGACTGGCAGAATCGGCCGACAGGGCATATTTTTAGTTTACATGTATAAGCGGCCATATGGACTGACATTGCATTTTGACTTTGACAAAGAACATGCATGGGCGGCGATTTTCACCGCCCATGCATGTTAATCAAAATGAGACAAACATGTCTTAGTGGCAAATTTTGCCGACATTGCACATTAAAACACAAATATATGTAAGAGTGGCAAAATTGACCGACTCTGCACATAAAAACTCAAAAATTTTCTAACACCCAAAAACAGTCAAAATTGATATTTCGATAGGCTCATAACCTAATTGATTTTCGCGTTTCTTGAGGAATCAACTTAGGGGAATTTCACAAACCATTCTAAGATGTCATATTACTTTGCACGAGGCCAAGAGGACTTGTCTTGATTTGCAAACTTAGAGTGTAGGCTACGAAACGAACAAGTTTCGTAGGGGTTGTCTACAAAATGAGTGCAACTAATTTTGAGAACAACAGCTGGCTCTAATTGGGGAACTTCCTTTAATCGTTCTTTGAAACAATCCAAGGGAGAAGAATCCAGTCTCTAAGTGCCTTCATCCATGCCATTGGGCCATAGAGTCAAGCTCTCAAAAATAAAAGACACAAAAAGACTAAACAAAAATGAAAAGTAAAAACACAAACTATACAAATGTACATGCGAACTTATCTGATACTTCATGGATTGAAGTGCTTTAGATGTTGTCCGCTATGAGGCAGCAAGAATGGTGTTCTATCAAGATACTCTAGCAAGAAGCTATTTTCACCACAAAATTGGTGAATGACGAAAGGGCCCCTCCATAGGGAATCAAACTTCCCATGTATTCCTTTTGGCTCTCTCCTCTTGTCCCATAACAAGACTTGATCTCCAATTTGAAATTCTCTAGCCTTCGCCTTCTTGTCAAAAAGTTTCTTAACCGGACTTTGATGCTCAGCAATACAATCTACTACCATAACCCGCTGCTCTTCAAGTTTAGTGAGGTACATTATTCTTTTGTCAATAGAACTTTCAAAAGTTCTATCTTCCACTGCTTTTGCCAACTTCAAAGCTGGCAATTCCAAAGTAATAGGCATTTCCACATTTAGACCATATAGAAGATGAAATGGTGACATACCTATTGCCCTCTTGGGGGTAATTCTGTCATCCCATAAAGCATCAAACAAAGCTTTATGCCAAGTCCTCTAATTATCCTCCACCAGTTTCTTGATAATCATAACCAGATTCTTATTGCTAGATTCTACTTGACCATTCCCTTGTGGATACTAGTTTGATGAATGAGAAAGAATGATCCCATGTTCATAGAAAAAACTAATGATCTCATTTGAAGAAAAATAGGTAGCATTATCTGCTACAATTTTGTTTGGAACTCCAAACTGATAAATAATATTCTCCTTGAGACATACTACCGCAGAAGTAGCATGCTTGACTGGGATTACCTCCACCCACTTGGTGAAGTAATCTATTGTAGTGAGAGCAAAATTGTGTCCTGCACTCGACAATGAGTTCACAGCACCAATGAAGTCAATGCCCCATTGTTGAAAAGGTTCTTCAATCACAACTGGTTTTAGGGGTAGTGCAGCCAACTTAGGCTTCCCAACAAACTGTTGGCAGAGCTCACATATACGTACCCAGTTGGACGCATCTTGAAACAATGTAGGCCAATAGTACCTAGTTCACAAAATTTTATGAGCTATTAGAGGTGCAAAAAAATGTCCTCCACATGCCAAGTTGTGAAAAGACTCTAAAAGTTTGCTTTGTTGTTCTTTATCCACACAATGGAGAAAAACTCCATCAAGGTTTCTTTTATACAAACCATTATCCCACAAGACATAGTTTACAACCTTTAACTTGATAGTTCACTTCTCTTTATAAGATAAATGAGAAGGACACTCACCATAGGTAAGAAAATAAGCAATGTTGGAACACCACTCATCTGTTGTAGTAATGAAGAGAACAGTTGGCATATCCTCAACCTCTACCTTTTCATCACCTATTTCTTTTGGGACATTGTCAGCAATCAGCTGACACAAACCTCTACCATGCACAAGCTTGGTGGGTTTGATATCAAGATCAAACTCTTGAATTTTGGCAATCCAATTTCCCCTTTTAGTCCCAAATTCTTGTTGTGTCAGGATAGATTTCACTATTGTATCCGGCACCAAAACAATAGTATGTGAATTCAGAATGTAAAACTGGAAATTCTTCACTGCCTTTACCATGGCATAAGCATGTTTCTCCATATTTGAGTACTTAAGTTCATGAGCCTTTATTGGATAACTCATAAACAAAATCAAAGATTCCACACCTTCTTCATTCTACTAAACTAGAATGGCTGAAAGTGTATGCTCAGAAGCATAACTGTACATTATGAAATCCTTAGGGTAGTCAGGACAAACTAAAACTAGAGCATGAGCTATGACCCTTTTAATATCCTTGAATGTTTCTTTACCTTTCGCACTCCAATGGAAAGTAGTCTTACCTTTCATCATATTGACAATATGACAGGTTTTCTCTATGAATTCCGAGATGAACCTCCGTAGAAAATTCACCTTCCTAAAGAAAGAATGAACTCTAGTCTTACTAGTAGGCAAAGTAAAATTCTGGATAGACTTGACTCTTTGTGAGTCAATTTTAGTACCTTCTCTAGACACAATATGACCGAGAAGCTTACCTTTTGTAACCCCAAAAATTGATTTCTTAGGATTAAGAGAAATAGTATTTTGACAACACCATTCTAGAACCTGTCGCGAACGGTAGGCATGATCTTGACGTTGTTTGGAAAAAATGGTCAAGTCATCAAGATACACCATAATGAATTTCCCCATCTCATCTCTGAAAGCAAGGTCCATTGCTCTTTGGAAGGTAGCGCCAGCATTAATCAAACCAAATGGCATCTTGCGGTATGCAAATGTGCCCCAAGGTGTTGTGAAGGCAGTCTTGTATTAATCTACTTTGCTTAACTTGTTGCTCCAGGGAAGATAGAACCCTTCTATGTTTCTCTATTATTCAATGGCCACAAGTTAAGCAATTATATTATTCAGGAAAAATGACTTTGAGTCCACGTAAAAAAAAAGAGCAAACAATCTTATTTTTCCCTAATTTTTTTTTCCCAAATAGATGAGTTCAATATCTAGTGAATGGAGAAAAAAATTAGTTTTCAATACATATTTTCTTCATAATATCGTTTGAAAGTCAAACTTTACAAAATCTGATTGTTTTCATTTCACGTCAACTTTTGTATAATTTTTTATTATTTTCACAAAACCAATTATACCCTTTTGGAGAGGACTCTTTCCTATACTGAACCATATAATTTTGAAAAAAAATGGATGTGTTTTGATATTTTAAAAAAAATTTCTAATTAGTGTCATCTTTGATTTTAACAACCTACTTGCAATAATTTAAAAAAAAACATATTAAAACTAATCAAAATATTAAAAAAAAAACATATTTAGATTCTAGACTCAGAGCTCTACAAAAGGGTTTTTTTTTTTGAAATAATTCATTTTGATTGAAGAAATATTTAGTTGAATTTGAGAATTTTAGAAAACTAGAAAAAATGATGAGGTGGCTGCCAAGTGGACTGTCACATAGATAATTTCGGGCGAAAAAATTTCATCCCCAAATAATTTGGGGGCAAAATTATTTCACCCGAAATTACAAAAATCCGGCGACCACTACTGGTCGGTGAATTTTTTTTTTTTTGAATTTTTGTAACTTAATTATATATATAGGGGTTTATTTTTGTGTTTTTACTCAATTCAAGCATCAATGAGAAAATAGAAGAAGCAAAATTTTCCGCAATAGAGGCTAAAAAATATTTTTTCAATTTTTTTCAATTCAAGCATTTGGAGAAACCACACAAAAGGAGTTTTTTTGGCAAGAAAGGCTACAAATTTTCAAGTATGTAACATGATTCCCTACTTATTTGTAACTTATTTTACCATGTAGAAATTGAACTTCATGTGTTATTTATTAGGATGTATATGTGTTTGTAGGTGAATTAAATCAAGCAATTTGTGATGGGGAATAAAAGAAATAGATTAGGTTTGTATGACCGAAAAAGAGTTGAAAAAACTGTAGGAACATCTAGTTAAGAACAACCCATTGAAATTATTGATGAACAAGTTGAAGGGCATGTTAATGAACAAGTACAAGATGAAATTGGTAGTAGTGATAGACATTTTTTGCATGGAATGGAAAATCTTACGGACATGGATGAGGATGCTCTTTTTAGAAACATTTCACCTGAACATATGTTACCTGAAAGAACAATAAAATTGCACTCTAAAAGAATTTGGGATGAGTTTTTTGAAGATAAATCTCTAATTGGAAGAGCACAATTATGTGCAAAGTTATTTAGGCAAAAATAAATGACTCCCATTTTGTAGTTGTTAGGAGTTGACAACAAGAAAAAATCTTCAAATTTAGTAAATCAGACAGTAATTGAAAACTTGCAAACAAGATTGGATTCTATTCAAACCAAGAGTCGAAGTTCTGATTTAAGTGCTGCACGTAGAGCATTGATGACTATAATTTCTAGTAAGAAATTATCACATAGAAGATAAGTTAAAGTAATTGCCTGATTAGTAAATGTATCTAGGAAAATTGTTCAAATATATATCAATAAGAGAAATAGATTAGATGAAAATATTGAAAATAATTGGGTAAATATTTGTCGAGTCCCTCGGAGAGATAGAATTTCAGAAGATGTAAAACAAAAAGTAATTGGATATTGGACTGACAACTCTAGTGTTTCTTCCAATAGAAGGGACACTATACAAATAAAAGACAAAGATGGTAAAATTCTTTTTCATCCAAAGAATTTTATAGATACAACACAAAGTGAATTTTTTGAAGAATTCAAGCAAGAATTTTCACAAGTGAAGATTTCTCAAAGGATGTTTGAAAATTTATGACCAAGTTTTGTACGTATAAATAAAGTACGTGAAACTTGTTGTTGTCGAAATCATGTTGAATTTGATCTACACCTACAGTCATATAAAAAACTTATGGCAATAGTTAATCCAAATGTAGCCATCCCTGGAAGTACAACACAATTTGTGAAGTCTATCTTATGTGAAAAATTAGAAGATTCAAATGAATTCAATGTATAGTGTATAAGAAATATATGTGTGGATTGTGGAAATTTGACAAAATTTTTACCATTTGAGAATATTGATCATTCAATGTCAGTTGTTTGGAAGAGATTTGAATATGAGAAATACTCAAAGAAGTCAGGAGTTGAATCTAGAAAAATCGTTTTGAGAGAGAGTGAATTGCCCTGCAACGAGTTTATGAACAAATTTCGTAACATTGTATACCCACATATCCAACATTGTCATGGCGCAAGATGGTAGGCTAAGCAATTTCGTGACTCAAAGAATTGTTTTCCACTGGGTTGTATTCTCTCTATTGTAGATTTTTCTAAAAATTATACATTTAGTCCTCAAACTGAGACTCAAAGTCAATATTATCATTCAGAGAAAGTCGCAATCTTTGTACAAGTTTTCTATAGACATGTTGAGTTATTTGTAGATGAGGTAGAGAGTACCGAAGATGAACGAATTATCATCAAGGAGGTTCACTTTTATATCAGTGATGATACGGGTCATGATAGAAGCTATGTAGCACATTGCTTTCAAATGTTTTTTGAAGATTTGGGACAACGTGGCATTGCTGCATCACAACACTGGATTTGGTTTGATGGATGTGCTGGTAAGTGTTGATTTTATTATTATTTTTTAATTTTCAATTTTCAATTTAAAAATTTATATTTAATTTTAAGATTTGAATTTTTAACTAATTTTTGGTTTTCAAATCATTGTTTATATAAAACTATTTATACAGGACAATTTAAGTCTACAAAAGCATTTAATTGGTTAACACAACAACATGCTAAATTTGGCATAAAATTTTAGTGGAATTTTTTTGAGAGTGGACATGGAAAAGGAGAGCATGATGGAGCAGGAGCATGTGTAAAATGTGCACTTTGCCAATATGAACTTGTAGGTAATATATACTAGATACAAAATTTACAAAATAATTTAAAATTGTTGAATACTTCTATGTAATGATTTATGTAATTGATCTATGTATGTGTATTGTAATAGTTGGATGTACACATGTGAACTTTTTAAAATTCTTAAACCTCTTACCTAGGAACTGAACACCAACATGAAATTGCAGGTAACACCATATGAAATGCAAGTCAAATTGTTGAATGGTGCAAAAGCCATTTTTCTACCCATGACTCAATATACAACAAATGCTATTTTTGGGAAGTTAAAGGTATGTTAATTGAATTTATGTTATTTGAAAACTTTAATACTGATATTTAAGTACATGTGCATGTGATTTAATTTCAAATTTAAATAGTTTTAATTGAGATGCTCAAGAATTTGTTCATACGTGCAGATATTGATTGATCAAATCCATATAATTGTCAAGCTATTAATGGTGTTAGAAGTTTGCATCAAGTCATGACTACAGGACATAACAAGCCTCTTGCTATTCAAGTGAGAGAAAAATCTTGTTTTTGTGTTGATTGCATTGAGAACAATGCAAATATTCTACAATGTCCAAATGTAAGGGATGGTTATGTTTCACAATGGGAAATGAAACAAATAGTATCAAGTCATTCTTTTGAAGATAGTGACATTGTAGATGTATATGATCCTATATATTCAACTGATTACGAACATGTATTAGATTTAGTTGTTATAGGTAAGTTACATAATTGATTTATATTCGAGATTGTAGTAAAGTTTTAAACATTTGATTTACATTGTTCAACTCAAATGTACATTTACATGTTTTCTTGTGGTGTGTACAGGAGATATTTTTGTTGTGGTTGCAGGTCCTGACAATACAGAAGGTGTAGATTACTATCTACTAAGATGCACACAAGTAAAATCAAAATTGTTAGAATCAATGACAGATGGTGATGGACAATCATATCCCATTGGATCAGTTATTGTTGAAGGCACCTATTATCAACAAGTAAAGATAGATAAAAATGGTATTATATTTATTGAATATATTCCAGGACAAAAGGTTCTACACTACAGTCATTTAGTTTTAGCAACAAGATTAAGTTTGGAAACATTACAAAAAAGAGGATGTGGCCAACAAAATTGGAGGTTGTCTATTGAAGATGACGAAAAGATTTTAGAGATAATAAAAGATAGAGAAGATCCAAATTATATGTACTAAGAGCTCTAACTACATTATTGAAGAGCAAGTCGAAGCAATCGATACATCCAGTATGAGGTCTTAAGTTGTATGTCTTAAGTTTCTTAGGTGTCTTAAAGATCTAGGTCTTAATTCTTAGGTGTTTTAAAGGTGCCTTAGGTCTTATGTAGTTTCTTAGGTGTTTTAGGTGTCTTAAAGGTGTCTACATGTGTCTTAAGTATCTTAGGTATTTTAGGTGTCTTAGGTGTCTTAAGTGTCTTAGGTGTTTTAGGTGTCTAGGTGTCTTAAATGTCTTAGGTGTCTAGGTGTCTAGGTCTTAGGTGTCTTAAGTTGTATGTCTTAAGTTTCTTAGGTGTTTTAAAAAGATCTAGGTCTTAATTCTTAGTTGTTTTAGAGGTGTCTTAGGTCTTACAGTTTCTTAGGTGATTTAGGTGTCTACCTGTGTCTTAAATGTCTTAGGTGTTTTAGGTGTCTTAGGTGTCTACCTGTGTCTTAGGTGTTTTAGGTGTCTTAGGTGTCTAGGTGTCTTAGGTGTCTAATTGTCTAGGTCTTCTAGGTGTCTTACTGTATGCCTTAAGTTTCTTAGGTGTCTTAAAGATCTAGGTCTTAATTCTTAGGTGTTTTAGAGGTGTCTTAGGTCTTATAGTTTCTTAGGTGTTTTAGGTGTCTTAGGTGTCTACCTGTGTCTTAAGTGTCTTAGGTGTTTTAGGTGTCTAGGTGTCTTAAATGTGTTAGGTGTCTAGGTGTCTTAGGTATCTTAGGTCTTAGGTGAGGCCACTAAGCTTCCACCTTCATGTGGTTGGCCTTGTCAATACAGAATAAATATTTCTCAAAGCTAAGGGAAGCTCTTTTTTTGTATTCTTATCATGTAGGGGTCTCAAACTTAACAAACAGGTACATTAGAGCAATTAGAGTCACTAGATCTTTCAAATAATAAACTGCATGGAGAGATTCCAATTGAACTACTAAAACTCTCATTTATGAGTGTTTTCATTATATCTAAGAGGTTGAAGAGGGAGGAGAAATTTTGTGGCATTGACTTATGTTGAGTGGATGACAAGTTTTGCTACTAGATTTTGGGGGGTTTTTGGAATCTTGATTGTTAAAAGGTATTGGAGAATTTATTGATGAACATAGATTCATCAACATAAATATGCAAGAGCTAGAGTCACTTGGATTTATAAATAGATTTATCAACATAAATAGATGAACATAGATTCATAAATAGATTTATTGATGAACATAGATTCATAGTCTTAAGGTATTTCATGTGACCAAGAGCTAGAGTCACTTGGATGCTAGTGCTTAGCATAGAATTTCATGCATCACACTAGCAACTTGCATCTATGTGGCACTAATTGACTATTTCTTAGCATTTTTTTATCACCCTCAACGATGTTGCAGATGCTTCATGTAATGCCTCTATACCTCTCAAAATAGAATTCTTTGACCTATCTCCCTCATTTTCCCTCTATTCTTACATTTTTAAGTCCTATTATGCTCATTTGTAACATGCTTTTTGGCATTTCGAGCAAGGATTATCCATGGTTGTGTTCTTATTTAGTTGGCCAGTTTGCACCTTCATTAACTAGGTGATTAGGTTTCATTTACCTTCTTTTTATTTCTCTTCGCTAGTGTAATCCATTTGACCATTAAATGTAGTCATGGAAACTAGATATTTAATTATTTTAATGAGTCAAATACTCTACAATCATGCTAGGAGATTAATAATATTATTTTAATTATTTTGTAAAATCCTAAAAAGAGGTGGTTATAAATTAGTTACAAAAATGGGGAATTATATATACGAGTTATTTCCAATTGTAAAGGGCTCTTTTCTTCTTTTTTGAGGTCCTCCTTTTTGGAGGTTTTTCTCCACTCAACACAAGCCTTCCATATAAACTATTAGAAGACTTTGTGCTCCAATTTTAGAAAAATTGAAGACTTTTCCTAGACTTTGGTTAGTTATTCCGCATCGATTGCAAGCTCTTTATATGTTCAACTTGTAATCATTTCTCCATATTTTCCAAGGTTATACTTTTGGTTGATTAATTCCTCTTGTTTTCCTTGTACATTGAAGGGATAAATTATAAAACTATTTCTCTCTTTCACTGATGTTATATACATGAACTAGAGGACTTTGTATTTCCATTAGTTGTTTCCGTTAGTTCTAGTTAAATTTCAACATTTTGAAAACACCTTTATCTTTAATGTGCCTATTTATTTAAGAAAATGATTTTTCTTGTTATATAAAAATGGACTACCAATAATGTACCTTTATTGAAAGTTAATAATTTCTACATGAAATGTGTCTTATGGTTGTATTTTGTACATTTGTGTATATTATTTCTTTAATAGTAGTAAGTTCCAAGAGACTTGAAAAATAGAACATATTAAACCGTTTATGATCCACATGTTCAAAATGTACACAAAATATACATAATTTGTACTATATTTCCAATAATTAATTATAATTTAAGTGCCTACATACTTAATATTTACAATTTTGAGCATTTAGAAGGTCCATTTTCTATCATAATTGATTTAAATTTGGATCATCCAAACAATATAAAGTTGATTAACACTCTTACAAAATGTTAAATGAGTTTTGTTATAATGGAAAAATATCAAAAGAGAGATATTAAAAGTTGAATATTTTTTAATATTTAAATTTCTCAAAACAATAATCAGTTTCAAAATAAATGGTATCTTAGTTCAAGATTATATGTAAAATAAATCCATCTAGGAGGCTTTAAATAAAAATTTATGATAAAAAATGTTAATTCAATTTTTTCACATTAATTTTAAACTTATCATTACAAGATTTTTAAGTTTGTAATTTTTTTAAAATTAAAATAAACAAAGGTGAATAATAACATAGACATTGAATAAACCCATGAAGTGATAAAATTTTCTTTTATTCATTTATAAAAATGTAATATTATTTTAAATTCAATCTTTATAAAGCATAACACTAACACTAAAGCGTGTAACTTAATTAGAATCATAAGAATATGAAATTTCATCATAAAAGTCCAATACTAAGAAATATAAAGATAAAATACCAAACTCTAAGGTGTACCAAGATAATTAATCCAAATGTCCAAATAATTAGGTTGCAACTACAACATCTATCAAAATTCCTCTCTTTTATGCTTTGATTTTCAGTGTATATTTAGTTAGTTCTTGTTTCTGATGTGCAGGTGGCAAGGTGTACCAGGATAGTTAATCCAAATGTCCAAATAATTAGGTTGCAACTACAATATCTATCAAAATTCCTCTCTTTATGCTTTGATTTTCAGTGTATATTTAGTTAGTTATTGTTTCTGCTGTGCAAGTGGCAAGGTGTACCAAAATAATTAATCCAAATGTCCAAATAATTAATATAAAGCATGTAAATCATAATATAAATTTTGAAATGTAAATATAAAACATGTGACTCATAATAAGAACGTCTCTAAGATATAAAACATAAGTGTATACATATAATGTCCAAATATAAAACATGTGACTCAAATACGTCTAGATAAAATATAATATAACATGTAAGTCATGTAATGTCTGGAAATGTACTGTAAATATATAAAACATCTAGGAATCATAATAACAACTCATAAATTATGTCTTTCCCTATGAGTGTATTGAGCCTCACTGTGTCTTGAGATGTGTCTCGAGCTATGACATCCCGATCCCTAATTGGAGCCATCGACCAATCCGTGACCCGAGTGTTGTGCTGAGTTGTGGGTCTGGGTCTGCACATGAAACACCATAAAATTTTCAAATTCTATATATATATATATACATATACAAATATAATATATGTTTTGATTTTAAATAAATAAACAATACTTGACAAATCTAAATTATTACCTGACATACATAGTCTGCATCATGTAGAGGAGTCTCAATAGAAGCATGACTGGATCCTGCAACCTATATATATGACATGTGTTGAATACAATATATAAGCATATATACATGTATTTAGTTAGAAAACTTGTCCACTTAAATCAAACTTATATGTACATGTGATATATAGACCTGGTTTTTAAATACCTCATGATGATGACTAGGATCGCCAGCATGATGCTAATCTCCATATCCAGGTTGTAAAGCAGTAGCACAAGTCTAATACACATGTACATTTAAGATTGCAATCAAGAGTCAGAGATTCTTGATGTATGTGATTTTATTTAAAATTGAACTTATAATTTTTAAATATATAATTTATGAATTTATATTATAATTTTTAAATAAATTGTACCTCATCTGCACCAACAAAAGCCCTCCCAATCCCATTGATGTTAGAATCATGGAGATGTAATGATACACATGTAGATGGTGTACTCTTAGTGCTGAAAAGAAGCCCTCTATACTCACCTCTCATAACATGTGTACTAACCTCAATCTCAGGACCAACTGGAACATTCAGAGGGATGGAGCCTATAGGACCAACTAGAACATCTTGGTGTCCCCCCAAACCCTATGAACCTGACTCACCATGCCTCCTGTATCTACCAAAATATCACTCGAGATGTGAGGATATAGCATCAAGTGGGATCCCATGCTGATCACTGATGAACTAGTATGAATCTAATAAATCATAGGCTAGGCATCTAATCATATTCCACAAAGCACTCTCTCCACTAATTTGTGCCACATCATGTGGCGATGGTATATTAGCACGAATGTAACAATCTAAACAGCTGGTTGATGTGGCCTCAGTGGATGAAATGTCAATCCTCAGGTGTAACAAATACCTGTGAACATGATTAGATGACAACTAATCAACCTCAGTGGCAATAGTCGCCATGCTCTTAAAAAATGTGCATCTCGAGGGGGTCAATGATGTTTGGGTGGCATTTGCTAGTTCCACATGTTTTGGAAGAACCAAAAGATTTGGACCAAGTAAGGACCTCTTGTTTTGAAGAGGTGGCGCATCTTGTCTTCTATACTTAAGTCTCTCTACAAACCTCCCTTTCCCGTGACCAACATGTTTAGGGAAAGATGTCTAATCGACAGATAAATCTAAATAGAACTCTACAAATAATTGTTTGCAAAAATACAATGGCAACTCATCATTGTTTGGCCATTGGTGATGAGCTGCCAAAAACCTAGGATAGATGAAAGGACCGACAACTACATCCACACACTGGTGCAGGAGCACCTACCTGACAGCTAGCCTCCATGAGGCAGTTAGTTTGTTTTAGGTCTGGTTAATATTTCCAAGAAGGTCTGATAAGACTAATGCATGTAATAAGGTCATGTTGACCATACTTTACTATTTTTAGCTAGTTTGTTAAGACAGCTGTTATGCTGTAGATCCGGTTGGATCTCCCAGCCGCCTGGAGAGATTTCCCAGCCGCTTGGAATCGAGTGGTAGTACTCGCAGGAGATCCTATTTATGCATGAGGATCGGTTGGTTTTAGACATAGATGTTGAGAAGCTAGGTTGGAGAGAGTGAGACAGAGGGAGAGACTGAATATTGTATTTGCATCTTTTTGAAATCAATAAAGAGATCCTGTTGTGTTCATTTTCTGTTTGATCTCCATTGTGAAATCGATTTGCTGTTTTGGTGGTTTCATGGATTCGCTGATCCATTCCACCGGTTGATTCGTCGAATCGGTGGAATGGCTATGTACAGTAGTTTAGGATTTAGTTTGCATTTTGTGTTTGTTCATGTGCATGTTTGCAGGATCGCAGTCGAAAGGTGTTGAGAACCCTAGCATGGGTATGTGCTAGGTCATGCTGATAGTTCGAGTCTGGAAAGTTGTCCAGGAAGCTGATCGGGTCATCCCAGGAGGTTCGGCGGATCGAAATTTGCTAAGGTTGGAAAATCCTTCGCAACGGCATCATCAGGATATTTCTGTGTATATCCTGCAGTTACTTCGGGCGTCATCCAAGTAAGTGGAGATGAGCATGATGCAGTCGATTGCATAAAGTAAATGTGCATTGGGGTGATCATCATCAGGTGTTGCCGAGGAGGAGCGTATCGGCATAAGGTAGAAGATCGGGTTGACAAAACCATCGCGGGCCGATAATGTTAAGTTTGGCCGACAGCAGGATATTGAAGGAACTGCATGTGACGTCATCGTCATCAGGATATTCGTCATCAGGATATCGGGCAGTAGGATATTGAAGGAGCTGCATGTGACGTCATCGTCATCAGGATATCACGGTGACATAAGCATCGAAGGAAGGGTGCATGAGGTTGTCATCATCAGGATATATGGGAGGAACCGGATGTTCTTTATCCTGCTGATGAACATGATGTTGAACATCATGATGATGAAGATAGAGGTTGGCGGTAAGATGAACAGTGAACATCAGGAGGATGTTTGTGCTTGCCGAATGTGATGATGCTGCCGATAGCCGAATATGATGATGCTGCTGACAGACGAAGGGTCGAAGGTTTGTCTGCAGGAGGATATCGGTCGGCAGAGAAAATATGATGATGCTGACAGTGTTAAGGAAAATATGATGATGATGATGAAGGGTTTTAGACATACATGCTGTATGTCAAGGTTTTAGTGTGGATGCCTCTGCATCATAGTGGTATCAGAGCTCAGCAAAAGGTCTGGGCTGTTGTGTGTTGATTCTGTCACCGAAAGGGCAGAGGTAGAGTTGATTCTGTCACTGAAAGGACAGAGGTAGAGGAGTGAGAGGTTGACAAAATGCCTCCGAAATGTAGTGGTACTGCAAGGGAATTGCAGGAGATAAAGGAAAAACATGCCAGAGAGATGAGGAAGATGAAGGAGCTTGCTGAAGCACTTCAAGCTAGGCTTGTAGCCCTGGAGAAGAACAAAAAGAGGGAAGTGGAAGACAGTGAGTCTGAAGAAGATGAAGATACTGTTGAAGAGTATGAAGAGGTAGCTGAAAATCTGAATGCTGAAGACCAGAGATTTGAAAAACTGTTAAAGGCAGTGCAGAGTGATAAACCTAAGGTAAAGGTTGATGTTTCCAAGTATAATGGAAGTTTGAATGAAGATGAGTTGCTGGATTGGATTGCTGCACTTGATAATCACTTTGAATGTGAAGATGTTGCTGAGGATCAGAAGGTAAAGATTGCAAAGACCAAGTTAGGAGGTCATGCTTTGGTATGGTGGGATTATGTACAATCCGAGAGAAGGAAACAAGGGAAGTCAAAGATCACTTCATGGGATAAAATGGTAGCAAGGATAAAAGGTAAATTCTTGCCTAGGGATTATGAAATTCAGATGTTTAAGAAGCTGCAATTTTTAAGGCAGAAGGAAATGAATGTGAAGGCATATACTGAGGAGTTTTATAAATCGAGTATGAGATCTGGTCATCATGAGAATGAGGTAGAAAAGGTGGCTAGGTACTTGGCTGGTTTGAGATTGAACATACAGGATGAGTTAGTTTTAGCTAACCCTAAGAATGTGGAGGATTGTTACCAAATGGCAATCAGGATTGAAGAAAAGATGAATAGGGGACAAGATAAGTCCATGAGAGGAAGAGGAAACAATATGAGGGGAAGAGGATCAGCCCCTACCACAAGGCAAACCAATGAGGGTCAAGAAGACACTGGTAAAGGACAGGGACAGTCTGATTTCAGAGGTGGATGGAAAGGTAATAGAGGTAGATTTAGAGGTGGTAGAGGTTCTACTACATTTTCAAGAAAGTGTTACACCTGTGGTGAGTTTGGACATCCATTTTTCAAATGTCCAGAAAGCAAAGGTTCATCATCCAGAAATGATAGAACGAATGACAAGAAAGTACAACTTGTGCAAGAAGAGAAAGTAGAGGAAAGTGTGCAGAGTTTAAACACTTATCAAGGAGATTATGGGTATCCTGAGGAGGGAGAAGCATTGATGCTTAGGAGAATTAGTTTGTAGGCATCAAAGGATATGATGCAAAGAAGAGCTCTTTTCAAGACCACATGCAAGAGCAAAGGTAAAGTATGTAAGGTTGTCATTGATACTGGTTCAACAGACAACATGGTATCTCAGGAAATGGTGGATAAACTGAATTTGGAAAGGATTCCACACCATCACCCTTACAAGGCATCTTGGGTGAGTGATAGTCAATCACTTTTTGTCTATGAACAGGCATATGTGGATTTTCAGATTGGAGCATATCATGATAGAGTTTTGTGTGACATTTTGCCCATGGAATGTTGTCACCTACTATTGGGTAGACCATGGCAATTTGATAGGAGGGTACTGTATGATGGGTATGCTAATACCTACACCATCAAGAAAGATGGGAAGACTATTAGGTTGATGCCATTGCAGGAAGCAGCTGCAGCACAGGGGGCAGCCAAAATCATTTTAGTGGGAAAGAAGGAATTTGTGTAGATGCCTATAGGAGCAGGCATAAAGGCAGTTGAGGACACTGCAGGGAAAGGAGTTGTTAAGGACAACAGGTTGAAGAAAGTTTCAGTTGTGACTGACAGAGGTCAGCAGCAGGTTCAGAAACAGGTTTGCAAACAGCAACCAGTTGAGAGGAATGACAAGGATGTTGTCATAGTTGGGACAATTGTTTGTCCTATAAAAGTTGAAAGAAAGATAGAGTTGAACATTACAGAAGTTCAAGAGGCAGTTCGGACAGAGGTTCTGGTCAGACAACCTGACAAACACAAGGTATGTGAGACAAGGGCCTACATTAACAGGCATGAGGATTTATTTGCAAGCAGGCAAGTTACAGTTCAGAAGTCTTGGAGCAGCCAAGAGACAGCAGAGGACAAAGCTGGAACAGGTTAGAACACTGCAAAGGCAAAGTGTAAAGGTGGAGGACTTCCACAACCAAACTCATGGGACATGAGTTCTTTTCTGTTGGGGAGTATGGTGCAGGAGCACCTACCTGACAGCTGGCCTCCATGAGGCAGTTAGTTTGTTTTAGGTCTGGTTAATGTTTCCAAGAAGGTCTGATAAGACCAATGCATGTAATAAGGTCATGTTGACCATACTTTACTAATTTTAGCTAGTTTGTTAAGACAGCTGTTATGCTGTAGATAGGGTTGGATCTCCCAGCCGCTTGGAGAGATTTCCCAGCCGCTTGGAATCGAGTGGTAGTACTCGCAGGAGATCCTATTTATGCATGAGGATCGGTTGGTTTTAGACATAGATGTTGAGAAGCTAGGTTGGAGAGAGTGAGGCAGAGGGAGAGACTGAATATTGTATTTGCATCTTTTTGAAATCAATAAAGAGATCCTATTGTGTTCATTTTCTGTTTGATCTCCATTGTGAAATCGATTTGCTGTTTTGGTGGTTTCATGGATTCGCTGATCCATTCCACCAGTTGATTCGTCGAATCGGTGGAATGGCTATGTACAGTAGTTTAGGATTTAGTTTGCATTTTGTGTTTGTTCATGTGCATGTTTGCAGGATCGCAGTTGAAAGGTGTTGAGAACCCTAGCATGGGTATGTGCTAGGTCATGCTGATAGTTCGAGTCTGGAAAGTTGTCCAAGAAGCTGATCAGGTCATCCCAGGAGGTTCGGCGGATTGAAATTCGCTAAGGTTGGAAAATCCTTCGCAACGGCATCATCAGGATATTTCTGTGTATATCCTGCAGTTACTTCAGGCGTCATCCGAGTAAGTGGAGATGAGCATGATGCAGTCGATTGCATAAAGTAAATGTGCATTGGGGTGATCATCATCAGGTGTTGCCGAGGAGGAGCGTATCGGCATAAGGTAGAAGATCGGGTTGACAAAACCATCGCGGGCCGATAATGTTAAGTTTGGCCGACAGCAGGATATTGAAGGAACTGCATGTGACGTCATCGTCATCAGGATATTCGTCATCAGGATATCGGGCAGCAGGATATTGAAGGAGCTGCATGTGATGTCATCGTCATCAGGATAATCGTCATTAGGATATCAGGGTGACGTAAGCATCGAAGGAAGGGTGCATGAGGTTGTCATCATCAGGATATATGGGAGGAACTGGATGTTCTTTATCCTGCTGATGAACATGATATTGAACATCATGATGATGAAGATAGAGGTTGGTGGTAAGATGAACAGTGAACATCAGGAGGATGTTTGCACTTGCCGAATGTGATGATGCTGCCGATAGCCGAATATGATGATGCTGCTGACAGACGAAGGGTCGAAGGTTTGTCTGCAGGAGGATATCGGTCGGCAGAGAAAATATGATGATGCTGACAGTGTTAAGGAAAATATGATGATGATGATGAAGGGTTTTAGACATACATGTTGTATGTCAAGGTTTTAGTGTGGATGCCTCTGCATCACACACTTGGTGGGAGAATAGCCTCTCACTCTCTCTTTTCCCCTATAAGAAGGGAACATGCTGAGAACATTTTCTACTGAAACTAGCTTAGAAATAGATGGCCATTTCTCCACACCGAAAACACTCTGAGAAAGCGATGCATAAAACTTGTCAACACTAATGTCATCATAGGGATTGTATGATCAAACAACTTGGATCATACGTGTTATCTCATCACTAATCCTAACCAAACTGTCTCTACCTAACAGGTTTGGTGTATTGTGAATAGTACTATTCATTTCATCCAAAGCTCTTTGAAACCTCTGAATGGTCTCAGCATATAATGTAGAATTATCACCACCGTCAGGTTGACCTGACTAATGTGATTGATGTGAAGATTGGTCATCCATGTGGACGTAAATTTATCTACAGTATGATAATTAAATTTTCTGTCAAACATATTGTATGTCACGATGTAAATAAATTTGCATATAAATTTCCCAACTACTACATACATATTTAAAAAATCCATGATATAAATGCACACGTGCTTCTCAAATAAACCTGCACCTTAGATGCTTGCAAATACATAAATAATAGGCATATCAACCAAATCTGAATCAACCATAAAACACAGAACTAGGAATACATGTAGAAAATCCAAATTTAAACTCACATGTAGGATGTACAACAAATTGACATGACAGCCATATACCTATATCATAATCCTATATATAAATTTTGACAGTTTGGCCAAAATCTCTCCTTTCATATGATACAGTCTTTTCAAAATTTTAGTTGTATTTTACAGCTAAAATGTTTAAATATGTAGCTATACAACTGTCAAATTTAATCTTTGGTTGGAATCATGTATATATCTAGTGTATGTTGTTTCCTTCTTTAACCATGTTATTCCCTAGCATTTGATGGGCAAATTTGAATGGATAACCTTACAAGGGATAAAAGTGCATGTCATGCATTGCTGTAGCACTTGATTTGACCTGTTTTATGTGTGAACTGACTCCCACCCAATGCTAGGAAACAACATAGCTGTATTTAAACATTTTAGCTATAAAATACAACTAAAATTTGACAGTTGTATAGTTGTATTTAAACATTTTAGTTGTAAAATACAACTAAAATTTTGAAAAGACCGTGTCATATGAAAGGAGAGATTTTGAAAAGACTAAAAATAGAGGCATATAGTCTTCAGAGACAACAAGGGATTCATAGACAGAGTCAATCATAAATGCATGAAGAGAAGGAGTCTTGCAAGATGACAATGCCAGACTGTTAGTTTATACTAAAAATCTGAGTAGAGATAGTCTGCTATTTTAAGATAGTTCTAAGACCATAGAAAACCTTGTAAGGAATGTCAAAACTATTTAAACTTTGCATAACAGTGAAGAAAAAATGCATGAGTTAAGAAAGTGACAAAAGAAGAAAATAATGTATACCTTGCCATCATAGGATGCAATCATTATGTGTTGTTATGGAGCCAAAGAATCTTGAGGGATAGAATCATGAATACCTTTTGTTTAATACTATGGAAGAGTCCTAAGTTTCTTTACTTTATCCTACATTAAGTAGTAGTAGTATCACAAGCATGTTCCTACATGTGAGATTAAGTAAGAGAAACAACCGAAGTCTAAGCAGAACAAACACCTTGTACTCTTGAATTATAAATATTGAATCTATAGAGAATGACTTAAGAGGGGCTTAATCAAATTGACAAGGAAAAGATAGTCTGACATTCAATAAAGAAAAATTCTCTCTTGAGAGATTTCTAAATGTGATTAATTTTTTTGTAGCTTGCATTATGTGAATGAGATTTGAAGTTTCATGTAGTTTTCTATTCCATCATGGTATGAGGTAGGCGTGGCTCTACTAACTTACTGAGATCTGTTGCTCTACTAACTTACTAAGATCTGTTGAGATTCATGTTCATTGATCATTGCAATGACTTGAAGGAGTTTGTATGTTTCAAATGATCATGGTTATAGCCATTAGCCACTTGCTACTTCTGATCAACACAACCTTGATAAAAACTTATGCACAAAATATAGTAAAGAAGAATTTCAATCATATAAGGTGTAGGTTTATTTAAATCATGCCATACATCGTGCTATACAAAATCTTTGACAGAAAATACCAAGATGAAGATATATACATGGTGCCATACAAAATGTTTGACAAAAAATTTGCATGCGAAGGTGAAGATGGCATACCTGGTGATGAGACTATGGAAAAGGGACAGTGACAATGATAAAGGGTAGATCTAGTGTTAGAGAAGATATAGTTTGGGACATTGGTCTTAAGTTTATAGATCATTAGTGTATGTTGTTTCATTCTTTAACCATGTTATTCCCTAGCATTTGATGGGCAAATTTGAATGGATAACCTGACAAGGGATAAAAGTGCATGTCCTGCATTGCTGTAGCACTTGATTTGAAAAAGATTGTATCATATGAAAGGAGAGATTTTGGACAAATTGTGAAAATTTATATGAGACAAACTGTAAAAAATATAGGAATACATAGACAGAGAGAGATGGCTGTTTCAAGTGATCATGGTTATAGCCATCAGCCACTTGCTACTTCTGGTCACCACAACCTTTCCAATAACTTATGCACAAATTCTTTCTTGAATGGTTTCAAATTGTGATTAATTTTCCATCACCACAACCTTGATAAAAACTTATGCACAAAATACAATAAAGAAGAATTTCAATCATATAAGGTGTAGGTTTATTTCAATCATGCCATACAAAATCTTTAACAGAAAATACCATACAAATTTTTTAATAGAAAATACCAAGGTGAAGATATTTACATGGTGCCATACAAAATGTTTGACATAAAATTTGCATGCCAAAGTGAAGTTGGCATACCTGGTGACGAGACTGTTGTAAAATGTGGTGGGGAAGTGCTTCGTACGAAAGACCTTCAAACCCTACCTTACTGTCGCTGTCAGAAAAACTAGTTCCGTGAAATGTGGCAATTTCTTCTTCTTCTTTTTTTAACAATATGATTTCAGACAAAATAATCTTGCCCCCAGATATTCTCACCTGAAAATAGCTTGCCACATATGCCCCACGCAGCGGCTATGTGGATTTGGGTGAAATTATTTGGGGGCAAAATTGGCTCACCCGAAATTATTTTGTTGGTCAAAAGTGTGACCCAACTTTGTGCTTTTACCCTTAAAACAATGGACGAGGATGAAATGCTTCAACTCAAAGCATGAGGCTCTAAGTTGCATGTTCTTCCCCAGTAGAGTCACCAAAAAACTGTTGGGTGAATATTTTGTCGTTTAGCTAAGGGAGGTTCCCTCTAGATAATGGATTATTTCTAATCAACAACTTTTAATACTTATATAAACTAAAACTATGTTTGGGGTGTTTTCATTTCATCCTATTCTCTTTTTTCAAAATAGATGTTTTCCTCTTCACAATGATAACTTCAATAGAACTAATATTTAGCAAATTATGAATTGAGACAAATCATAGAAACACAAAGTCTTCTATTGTTTGACTTATTTCCCACAAATAAACTTGATTGAATTCAAATGTAGCTCAAAGTCTCCACTTTCACCCAATATGATATAACTAACTTGAACACAATAGTTTATAGCACAAAGTCTCTAAACAATTCTATTATCGCAAATGTAAACACAAACTCCCACAATGCGAAAATAGCACAAAGTTTATTTAACCAAAACAATAACACTTCTCTCAATTTTCAATAAAATCCACTATTCTAGCAATGATTCAATATAATATAACACCAATGACATAAGAACACTGATATCATAAAACAATATGATTCAACTCAAAGTTTGATACTCAAATTACTTGCTTATATTGATATTCACTTGAAAATTTGATAAACATGAAAAGCTCAAAGTCTTGATATGTTTTCCAATTCGGCAGAGTTTCTTTGCAATAGATAAAAGATAGATAATCACAAAAGAGACCCTCTTTATTTATAGGGAGGAGCCTAGAGCAAAAATAGGAAAAACCTAACTACTTTGACTTATTCAAAAATAGGAGTCCTTATTGACTTGGGACTTCCTAAGTTTTTACATGTAATTACATCTGAGAAAAGTACATGTAAAAATGTCCAAAACTAATTCAAAAGTACATATGAAAAACAAAAAATAAACTAAGTTATGGAAAGTTGCTTCAACTTGCACTGCCTTCTTTCTTCAAATGGGCATCATACATGGTAAATGCAGCCTGCATCCCCAAACTATCTGGACTAACAGTGTTCTTGAAAATCATCCAGGCTCTAACTATTGCATCTCTTACTGTTGTGATTGCTTTAGCAAGACTAGTTAACTTGGCCTTTAGGTTATCCAAAGTTAATTGGTCACCCAGAATATTATCCATGGAAGAAACTGAAAAGGTTTTATCTTCAAACTCCTTCTGAAACATGTACTCAAACTCTTGGATCATCTCATCCACAGGAAGAAATTGATTATCCTTAGATACCAAGTTGTACGGAAGCTCCTTCAACTTATGTAAGAGACTAACGTCATTTTGGTCACTCAACTTCTTGGTAGTTTCCAGATCCTTGATCAAATCCTTTAACACATTGCTTAGATATGTCAATGCTTCCTTAGTCTTTGTGTATGAATCCTGATTTGGAATAACACAAATTGATATCAAAGCATTGATTTTCAATTTCCTCATTTATGTCCATTTATCATAGCGTTGATCCAAATGCTCAATATCCTGAGAAATAGTGTCAACCAAATCATCAAGCTCTTCTCTAACCTTCTCCATTTTACATGTCTTCTCAGCTACATCTGTAAGAAGAGATACTCCATGTGCACACATATTTTCCAAATACTCCTCAACCACTTTTCCTTTAAGATGAGTCTTTTCATCCTTCTGAATAATAGGGTCTTCAACAGAAATAGCTTCAGGAGTTACTGATTCAGAATTCAAAGTGATCTTCCTCACCACTGCAGTCAATTGTTCTACCATTGCCTTATAATAATCCTTCATTTCCTTTTCTTTATCACAATTTTGAATCAAAGAATCCAATGCAAATTGCATATCATCTTTTGCACTCTCATGTTTGATTTTGCCAAGTTTAATTCTAGAAATAGAATAATCATTCATACTGAAATTCTCCATGGTGGCATCCTACGAGGGTTTGGCAATTTCCACAAATTCGTGTCCCTTATCTTCTAGGACTCGAGAAAGTGTTTTAGGCTTCTTTTGAGTCTTAGGCTTAACTGGCATCAGTTTACCAAAATCAAAATCATCTGGGGAGATAGCTTGTTTCTTTCTCTTGGGTGTATAAGCTGATAGCCATGGAGGAAGCACAAAAGTACTTACATTTGGATTAGGTCCCATTGTTGGTGTGGTAGGAATTGCACTGACACTTGAAGTAGAAACAATAGGAGGAGTATCAGTAAACACTGCACCTGACGCATCCACATTTGAAACTTTCTCAGATCCCAAAACAAAGTGGTCAAAGATTGTTGAATCTCTAATGTCAAAAGATGATGAGGACAGACTAGGAATTGATTCAGAAGAACAAAGAACATTATCAAAAGAAAATTGAGGATTATCAAAAATTGTCCTCAAAGATGATGGAGATTCAGAAGATAGAATATTGATAGGTGAAACTGGAATAGTAGGCAAAACAGACAAAGGAACTAAAATAGATACATTTGGAAAAGAAGAAGGGGTTTTAATTTCCTATGGTACATACCTCTATGGAGACATAACTTCATCTTGCAAACCTTCTTGACCCTCTCCTATCTCTTTCTCTTGTTCTTCCCTCTGCTCCCATGAAGACTTGTCCTCAATCTCCATCTCCTGAGTAGCTGGCTCATCAGTCCTCTGTTCCTCAACTTCCATTTCTTCCACCTCAGACTCTTTCTCGATGACCTTGGCCTTTTTTCCCTTAGACACAAATTTGATCCTTGGTTTGGAAATCTTAGACGTACCTAGAGTATCACTTTTATTCTTTTTCCTCAATTTATCCTTTTTACTAGTTTTCTCTAAAATCTCTTCTTCAGATCCAGTTACAAAATCCTTCAATGGTATGCCTCTACTTTGGAGCCATAGGTTCGTGTTAGCTAACACAGGTTTGAACCTCTTCCTTAAAGAAGTCAATTCCTTCTGAGACCATTGTATATCAAGAAAGGGAAAATTAGCAACATTTTGATTGACATAGCTTGAATTAAGAACTTCTTCATCATCAATCATATCCTCTGGAATATCAGCTAGACCCAAATATTCAATTTGTTCTAGAGATAACCTGCTATAATCTAGTTTTCTGATTTCCTCCTCGGTCCTCAAATCAACCCAAACATCTTCAACCATAGGCTCATGAAATTGAGTCTTCCTTTTAATTTTATCTCTCACACCCCTATAATCAAACTTTTGTCTCTGTTTGAATTGCTTCATGGTCACCAACTGCATCTCAATCTCCATAGCTCTGGCCTTTGCTGTAGTTAACACTGAGTATCTGCCAATTTCAACTGGAAACCTGAACCCTAGTTTCTTCAACTCCATTTGCTTGTTGTGAACAACAATTATAGACACCCAAAATTGACCTAATTATCATTAGTATCAAATATTGCATTAGCTATCATCTGCATTTGTCTAACACACTTGAGCAATTTCCCTATTTTATCAAAATCACCTATTTCTTCTATTAATTAAATAAATTTATATTTATTTAATTAATTCATTATCGATTTCTTCTATTTTTTCTAATCTATAATTAAATAATCTATAATTATTTAATTATCTCTTTATTTATATCTATTTTTAATTAAATAAATCTTATTTATTTAATTAAAATTCCCTTCATAAGCCCACTTTCCAATTAATTAAAAAAATTTATTTATTTAATTAATTTCTCTTATCATTTATCTTCACAAGCCGACATATGTGTATCTTTTATTTGAAAACATGTGTGGTACTACATCTTTTATTTAATATCTTTCACATGTAGTACTTTTATGTACACGATCACACATAAGCCTTATCTTCCCTCCACTTGTCATTTACACATTCACCTATGATTATCATTTAATCTTAGCCATTCACATAGCCACCAAATCTCTACCGTTGATTGATTTTGGTTGAAGTCTATATAAACACCCTCACATTCCATACTACATGGATCCATCATTTTCATATAACATCTACATTATCATCTTGAGCATATTGAGCACTTTAGAATCCATCTAGCATATTATCATTATCATCCATCCAACATGGCAGCTTTTATCTTCATAATTGTTCATTGTTGAGAAGCAATCCACATCATAAACAAGGAATCATACAATCTAGGTGATATTGTTCTTGAATTTGCATGCTTTTGATTTCACTTGGATTCGATTATTTGATGGTGGTAGGATTAGGTTTTCAATTATATGCTTGATCTTATTAACTTGATTTTTACCTATCACATTTTGGCATGCTCGGTGGGACCCACGTCCTTGATTAACTTTGCTATTTGAAGTTGTTTTTTATGAAGATCAGATTTTCCTGAGAGCTTACGGCAAGTTTCAGTCGCTTTTGAGTAAAAACCAGTCACTTCCCAAACATACGCATCACTTTTCAGGCAAAACCTGTCGCTTTTAGCATTTCCAAGATTGCTTATGAGCGAACAGTAGTCACTTACAGTCTTTTTTGTGTCACTTCTAAGATAACAGTGGTCACTTGTGTCGTGATTTGCATCACTTTTGACCTAATACTGATCATTTTTTGTTGTTTGGATCGCTTTCTGCAAACTATGGTTTCTTGTCTATATTTTATTTTTTGCAGATCAACTGTACAAGGAAGATAAGGCTATGTGAATTGAATCCAAGTGAAATCAAAAGCATGCAAATTCAAGAACAATATCACCTAGATTGTATGATTCCTTGTTTTTAATGTGGATTGCTTCTCAACAATGAACAATTATGAAGATAAAAGCTTATGTCTCATATACATGTCTGCCTAAGTTGGTCTATGATGGAACATAACTTTTAAGGTCATTCACTTCATTTTGTTTTGCTTATGTTGCTACTGCTAGATGATGGTTGTGTTGTTCCTTACATTTTCTAAGTAGTTTCTTCTTCAATTTTCTATTCCAATAGTTCTTTACATCATTATTAGTTCTTCCTGACAACTGGATTGCAATGGTAGGGCATCTACTTCCAATACTAGCATAGAGTCTACAAATGAATATCTTCTTATTCTTCAGAGAACTCTCCATGCTTTATATTGGGCCTCAAGTAATTTAGCCATCTTAGTTTGCAACTCTTTCCACACCTTTTCAAGCCTAATTTTTTTTTTTGTTGATGCAGATCGCCAGTCTGCCCGAATGCTCTTGCATCAGACACACCGGGTATAAAAATTTGTGAGCATAGGCTCACAAAAGTGGAGTTGAGTAATCGAACTACTCTTCTAGGTTGCAACCAGCCTGCAGTGAACTCCATTGCTGGGATAAGTGCATAAGATCAATTCTTTTTCCTCCTCTTCCAGCATCTAGCTGCAACATTCACCATCTTCCTCCAACAAATTTTTACCCTCTTCCTCCTTCCTCTCATGGACTCATGCCCACCATGTACCATCCTCCTCCACCAAATACTCCCGACTCTCCTCTCCTCCTTCGTGGGATCCAACCCACCACAAACCAACCACCTCCACCAAAATCTTCTTGCCCACTCATCTACACATAAGTTAATATGAACAACTTTATGGAAATTAAATATTTCTATATCCTCCCCTATCTTCCCCTCATCATACTCTTCAATTTCTCCTCTTATAAATGAAGGTAAACAAAAATCATGACTAAATTCACAAATTTCAGAAAATACCTCATCCTTCTTTACTGTTGTGACATCTTCCTCTATGTCCTTCACTGCGATGTTGTCTTTAACTGCTACAACATATTTCTCTCCTTCATTCGCTACGATCTTCTCAAACCATTCATCCTCTATCACTAAAATTTGTGCCAACAAATCTTCTTCACCTTCACCATTCTCTACAACCTCTTTCTCAACTGCACTCTCATATGTTAAGGCTTTTACGTCCTCCAAAGGACACTCAACTATTGCTGCAAATTCACTCTTTCCCTCTTCTTCCATGCTCTCATCAAAGAATACTATTGCATCCTCATGCTTATCTTCATCATGCTTGATCAATTCTTACCACTACCTTGCTTCCAATCTATCCACTCTCATGTTTATATCAACCATCATCAAGGAGATCTTCCTCTTTTCATACTACCTCCAACCATCCCATATGACAGGCTTCTTTCTCACAAATATCCTCATCTCACTGGCTACAATCTATCACACATCACACTCTTAATCTAAAAGACAATTTTTTGCAGCTTCCTAGCCCTCAATTGTTCAGGACACTCTCCCACCTGCAATAATCCTTTTGAGCTTCCCACAATCACCTTCTATATCTTCTCTACCTACAGGTCCTGGCATAGGCTACCTCATGTTTGGCACTTTGCCTATACACTCAGAACCTCCATCTCTGATACCATTTGACATAGAGAGGTTCTCCCCTTTGCCAAAAATAAAACACTCACAAACACAAAGACAATTTTATAGGCAATACACTACCCCAACTATGCAAGATTACAAACAACTACACCCATATGCTAAATTATAAATTGTTAAATGCAAATACTATGGCATCACTAACTTTATTGAAAGGAAACAACTACCTTACATACATATTTATACACAGGGCCTTCAGTGGCCTCTCTCTTAGGTTGATTCTTCAAATCTACTCGACTACCTTTTCTCTACTCTACCAAACACTCCTTTTTGCCCCTACTCTATAACTCTTCTCTACTTACATATGTTATATGTTCCCATAGGAGTATCTTTCCATTCTGCAATCAATATTTTGAACATTCCTGTAGAGGCCAATCCTCTCCTCTTCTTAACACAAGCTTCTGCCTTTTCTTTTTTACTATGCCACCCTACACCCATGTAATTTAACATGATCTTTAATCCATGTTGTATATTCAAGTGGAGGAGCAACTATTGTCTGATATGAAATTTGGGCTGCTACTCACATAGTAGAATTCAGTAGTTGGAAGATATTGCTATTATTACTAATAATATAGTTGGATGCTTCCATTTGAGAAATGTTGGTCATATTCATGTTGTTTGACATATCAATGAGTGTAGCCTCAAGCCTATACATAAGCATGCTAATAGAAGTATCATTATCTGACTAAAACATTTGATTATCAAAGGCTTGCTAAAGGTCAACTAAAAGTTAGATGATTGTGTAATTGTGTTGGTATCAGCAATGGTATATAGTTGTGAACAATTGGCTTGCTCAAACAACTGGGAGACTATTTCAGGGTTGAAATCAACATAAGCGCAATTCATATTTGTATTTCTATGCTCATCTACTTGTGTTTTAGCTTGTGTCTCATAAACATATGGGCCTAAGTTGGTCTTTGATGGGACATAACTTTTAAGGTCATTCGCTTCATTTTGTTTTGCTTCTACTACTGCTACTATTAGATGATGGTTGTGTTGATCCTTATATTTTCCAAGAAGTTTCTTCTTCAGTTTTACATTCCAAAAGTTCTTTACATCATTATCAGTTCTTCCCATCAATTGGGTTGCAATGGTAGACCATCTGCTTCCAATACTAGCATAGAGTCTACAAATGATATCTTCTTCTTCTTCAGAGAACTCTCCATGCTTTATATTGGGCCTCAAGTAATTTACCCATCTTAGTTTACAGCTCTTTCCACACTTTTCAAGCCTATTTTTTTTTGTTGATGCAGATCGTCAGTTTGCCTGGATGCTCCTGCATCAATAAATCATCATACAAACGAAGCCAAGATATGTTAGTAAAAAATTGCAATATTAGAGCTATGTAGACAATTATATAAAGTGCATAAGCTATGTTCTGAGAAGAAGGTACGGGGACCCCATTTCCCCATTGCCATTGCCCAACACCAGTGCATAATAAGCCAAGCATGTAAAATTGTAGAAATAAAAATGACACAATGGAATTTGAAATTATATGAGTCTAGGTCATGTTTTAATCCTAAATCAGTTATTGAAGGACTAGGGAGTATTTGCAAACACATAGGCTAGATAGAAAATTTCTAGAGTAATTGTGTTGATGAGCAAGAGGGTAGGAAGAGAGATTATACAAGGATGACTTCCCTCCAAATGAAGATTTTCCTTATTGTCTCAATGCCTATGGTCATGGAAGATGACGGGAACATTGTAGATCCTCCATATGAAAAATGACAAATTGCATCCAAGCCAATACCTAGATTTGATTGGGGACAAAAGGAAACCAACAATGTTTATTCTAGAACAAAAGCAATCTTGAAGAGAATAGAGACTTGGTTAAATAAAATGAGAATTAAACATAAAATGTCTCCAAAGGAATTAAAAATTTGGGGTGTCATGTAATTAGAGTTACAACAAAGGGCATCTATATAAAAATTAGGATCATCTTCTAATTAGGATCCTATATCACAAGTTCTAGTGCAAGATGCTTCAACATCACCAAGGCAACCAATGAGTCTTCAAGTTGAATCCTCTCATGTAATTCATAAGCAACACCAAGAGCATATCAACATATCTTCCCTAGATAGAACTCCTCCACATGGAGATAAAACAAATGTTCTTGATAGTTTTCATGCATATGGAAGTGAGATATCTTCATCTTCATCTAAAAGAACTCCTTTCCCTCAAAGGGAAGTTCAACAACCTACAAATCAACTAGATTTTGAAGTTGATTAGCAAATAGGGCAGAAAGAGGAATAATTTGACCAAGAAATAGCAATTGAAGAAGAAGATTAGGATTAGCGGTAGAATGAATAAATACCATTGGATCAACAAGAATAATTACAAGATGAAGAACAATATGATTCTCAAAATGTTAATACACATGAGTTTCAACAAGGAGAATAGGATCATGTTGAATAACAGGTTTGTTAGGAAGAAGTCCATATAGTAGAATAGGCAAATGAAGAGCAAGTACACCAAGAAAAAGTTCTACAAAAATAAGTGAATCAAAAAGAGAAACACCAACAAAGCCAAGAATAAGAATCATCTAAATAGAAAACTCCATCTAGCAATACTCCTCAATGGTTCAATTAGATTCTACAAAGTAAAAAGAGGGTTTTGTAGCAACCATTGGATGACTTAGAAGGGTTGTCATATATATCCAGGCTACCTCCACCTAAAAGAGCCAGATTTTGGTCTACAATAATAATAGATCAACAAGGAATCTTACAAGATTAGATTATAACTCCTTTGAAAAATGTAGTGGAAACCCAATTACAACCATCTGATGTGTCTGTCACTATAATTTCACTAGGGAACCTTCATGGGAGCAAGATAAACAAATTTCTAAATCTTCAATGGGGTGGATGACATCCAAAATGGAAAAGGATAAAGTTACAAAACAAAAACTTAGATAAGAGGTTGCTTGTTCAACTAAATTGTTATAAAACAAGGGATTGGAGTAATGAATTATTAATGTTGGGACACAAAATTGTGGAATCAATGATAAATGAATGTAAAAAATTCAAAGACCAAGATGATGCACAATAAAGCTAATAGATGAATGTGTTGATTAGGAATTACAAAAATTAGTTCTCAACTTCCATATCTCATGCAAATGGCTAGAATGGACACCCAAGTTTTGATCAATGAAGGTATTATTTATGAGAAGGAATCTTTATACATAAGACTTTAGATGAATCAACTAATTATAGGAAGGGTATTTTTCAAGGTTGCAAAGTCAGGTGTCATGCTTCACATTGAAAGGAAGCTAGGTGTGCGGAAAACTCTTCCTATACTAATCTAATGAGGAGAGGGCTATACAAATCTGACTTTATCCTAACTATTACAGGAATGTTAAACCATTAACATGAGATATTGCAGCAAAACACAAGAACCAGAAAGAATACAGAAGAGAGAGAGAGAGAGACAAGATATACGCGGGGAAAACCCTTACGGATGAAAAACCCCACTCCAAAACACAGCTCAAATGTACTATAGTAAACAATAATAGATTACAATATAGTTTCAGAGCCAATGCTCTTTTAGGAGTCTTCAAATGTCGAATCTGGAGATATTCCGGCAGCATAACAGTACTTGTACCAAAGTCGTCTATCTCCCATCCAAGCACCTGTTTATATAGAGTTTACAAGGCAAATATGGAACCTTCTAGAGATGGGCGTTCATCTTGGACTCATGCCCCAAAACCCACATCTAAGGACACTTGTCCACCATCCCATCCTAAAGTGGGCACCTGGTCCCAAGATAGGTTACAACAAATGCTTTTACACACCTTACAGCTGTCATAGAATCCGTCATACAATGACTAAAAATATCATATTCCTCTTACATGTCATAACCTCCCTTGACCGCCCAAAGATGCCTTTCTCTCATGTAAAGATACTCACTGACACTTGTCATTTATTAAAAAACTATTTGAGGTTTCGGGGGCATTGCCCCTGAGCCCCCACGAGGGTGTTGCCCCTTGACCCTATCTTGGGAGCGCTGCCCCCAAACCCCCGTTAATTATTCAAGGGGGAAACCGTGGCTGCCAAAGTCACCAAAATTTACCCTGCTGCATATACACAAGGTGCTGACTATGCCAACTCAACATGATAAATACAACATTAGGAATTTGCAAAGGTTGAGACACCTTAATTCCCAACACACATGATCTAATCAATTAAGGAAATAAGGAAATTAATAACTTTGGCGATAAAGTTGGGTACAATCTATATGATGAACAAAATAATTTGAGAGAAGTTCAAGATGTAAAAGCTCGATTTGAAGTAGTATTAGAAGAAAAATCACCAAGTAGTGGAAATTTTACTTATACCTTTATTTCTAGGTTGATGCACATGAGGACTTCTTGTGAAGAGTTTGAAAACAAAGTAATTGACTTAAATTAGGTACACGATCTAGTCATGGAGAAATTTATTCAAGAGGATGTTAGATTTGTTAATTTTGAAGAAATTGATGCAATTCTAATACAGAACATGATCAAGAAGTTTCAAGAGTATCAGCAAAGGCAATCTTCTTCTGGAGAAAATTAATGCTTTATTTAAAATTATGAAATGTAATGTATAATGTTCTTTATTGTAAAATTTGGCTATTTTAGAACGTGACACTTAGCGGGAATGACTCTTCATATTCCCTGCCCTCAGGATGTATTATAAATAACATTTAAGCACTCTTTATTAAGGGTTCTACTTTAGGCATTCCTTTTTAGGGTTTCCTTTTTTTGTTTTTTTTTGTGGAGATTCACAAGCTTACTCATGAATATAAACTATGAAATTGCTCAAATATTTGTGAAGTTATGCATTCTTATTTGCAAATTTTAAATATTTATGTTCTCCCATTATTTCTATGCATTTAATTCACTTAATGTTGATGAAAACAATGTGTGTTTAAACCATTTATGTCTTGCTAATGGTGTGTATAGGGATAAATCAAGATCGAGTGATAATCAAAACAATGAAATAATCAACAATTTAATCCTATAACATCAAGATAACGATCTAAGTAAACTGTTAGATTTAGGGTAGAAAACTAAGAAGGGGGGGTGAATCAGTTGTACAAAACTTTCTTCCAATTAAACACTTAAATCCACTTTGTAATTCAATAGCATAATGATAAATCAATCATGAAACATAATGCAATAAATTAAGAGCAAAAACACATTATCACACAGGACACCAAGATTTTGATGTGGAAAACCCAGTTAAGGGAAAAACCACGGGGTGATTAACCCAAGATTGTATTCTCTATTAGAAGAATAGAAAGAACAAAATGGCACATGCCAATTAGGGCTCACTACCTGAGCACACTGCTCACAAGAGGCTCACTGCCTACAGGAGACACATTGTCTACAAAATAGTAAGTATCACATACATGAACTGGAGAATAGCATCTTCACCATGCTTGAATTAGCTCCATTAAGCCCAAAACTTCTGCTCTGCCTTTCTCTTCCCTCCTCGCTACCACACTCTCATCTCCACAAGACACACTTTGAAATGACTTTATAATTCCTTATTTATACAAGACATCGACTTAGGAATAATCATCTAAGTCGGAAAACATCTACAAGAACATCCACAAGATGTGTAACTCATCTAGTCTGCCAATCTCAGGAAGAACACCATCATCTGGAAGTTATTCTTAAATTATGAGCTCCAACTCCAATGCAGACCATCAACATGAACTGGACATGATTCAAAGACCTACACAAGCTTTCTTGAATCACCAAGAACATCCACACTTCATCTGCTTACTGAAATCCTTCTCTCCTTCATCCAGAACCTCAAGAACATAGTCTGTCATCACTGTCACAAAGGAATAGATGCTTGCGGACCTTCAAACCATGAACCAATCAAGTTGATACTTCACAAAGACTTCCTAAACACTCCCTCAAATGTGTAGAATAGGATAATGCATTTTCAGATCTCACCGGACCTGTCTGAGTCACTCTGTCACCTCTGAACACCTACCGGAACTGGTTTTACTTCAACGGCCACAACTTCTTCAGATCTTAATGCGGACCTCTGAAATCTTTACTGGATGTCCTAAAGACATATATCTACAAACCCTTTGAACCACATCCTCTGATCTTCATCTTATCTTACTGTCTTCACTGTTCTTCGCTATTCCTGTTTAAGACTATTTTCTTAATATCCTTAGCAAACAGTTCATTCAATCCTTATCATTAATGCAATAGGAGTATGTTGACATCAATGACAACATCAGTTAGGCCCATACTTGAAACAATATCCCCCTTTGTCATTGATAGAAACATATGATGTGAAAAATTATTTTGACCATCAAGACAAGAACTTCTCCTTACTGTCACAACTCCCCCTATCAGCAACAGTCATTCACATGTCTTCTCTTCATTTCCTGCTCCCCCTTTGATCAGCAACCACTTGTTTTTCAATGTCTTCTCTCCCCCTTTGACATCAATGGCAAAGGGAACATACTTGCAATTCCACCACTTTAGAATCATACCTGCTGCTCCCCCTGAGTAGCAGCTCCCCATCATCAATCTGGACCACAATATATGACTGTGATATCCACCAAACTGATGCACATCAGTGCACCTTAGTTCATCACCAGAGGGGCAATAACCCCTAACTTCTCCCTGAGATACTCAAAAGAGTCCTTAGGTAGAGGTTTAGTAAAGATGTCTGCAATCTGATCCTTGGAAGGCACAAACTCCATTTTGACTTCATTCTTGTTCACTTGCTCTCTCAAAAAGTGAAACTTGATGGATATGTGTTTAGTTTTTGAATGCAACACCGGATTCTTAGATATATTTATTACACTTGAATTATCACAGAAGATTGTGATAGGCTCCTCATACTCCACTCTTATGTCTCTTAGAATTTGCTTCATCCACAAAACTTGAGTGTAACTACCTGCTGCTGCAATATATTCTACTTCTATAGTGGACAGAGATATTGCCTCTTGTTTCTTGCTTAGCCAAGAAACTAATCTCTTCCCCAAAAAGAATGCTCCACCACTGGTACTCTTCCGGTCATCCACATCTCTTGCCCAATCCACATCTGTATATGCATGAAGAGAGAAATCATGATCTCTGGGATACCAAAATCCATACTCAACTGTTCCTTTTAGATATCTAAAAATCCTCTTGATTTCCATGACATGAGATTCTCTAGGATAAACTTGAAATCTAGCAACAAGACCAACAACATTCATAATGTTAGGTCTGGTTTGAGTGAGATACAACAGTCCTCCAATCATTGACCTATACTTTTTCTAATCAGCCTTGGCAGAGTCATCATCCTTGCTCAACTTACATCCGGTTTCCATGGGAGTACTCATTGGCTTTGAGTCTTCTATCCCAAATTTCTTCAATAATTCTTTCACATATTTGGTCTGAGAAATGAAGATTCCTTTCTTTGTTTGAGTGATTTGTAGACCCAAGAAGAAATTCATTTCCCCAAACATGGACATCTCAAATTCACTTTTCATTTGATTTGCAAAGGTTTTACACATACTATCTCTTCCTCCAAAAATGATATCATCAAAAAACACTTCAACAATCAAGATATTTTCATGATCAATTTTTAAATACAAATTACTATCAACAGTACCTTTGTTGAAACCAATCTTCAAAAGATGTTTATCCAATCTTTCATACCAGGCTCTTGGAGCTTGCTTTAGTCCATACAATGCTTTTTTCAACTTGCAGACCATATCACCATGATCAGATAATTGAAATCCATCCAGTTGCTCAATGTATACTTCTTCCAAGTCACCATTCAAGAAGGCAGACTTGACATCCATCGGATATACTTTGAAGTCCTTGAAGGCAGCAAAAGCAAGAAATAATCTAACTGCTTCAATTCTTGCCACCGGAGCAAAAGCTTCTTCAAAATCAACTCCTTCTATTTGAGAGTAACCCTTGCAGACCAGTCTGGCTTTATTTCTGATTACTTCACCAACTTCATTTAGTTTGTTCCGGAAGACCCATTTTGTTCCAATCACATTCTTGTTTCTAGGTCTGGGAACAAGATCCCAAGTGTGATTTTTCTCAATTTGCATCAGCTCTTCCTCCATTGCTTTAGTCTAGTTTTCATCATTGCAAGCTTCATTCACTGTCTTAGGTTCAATCTTTGAAATCAAACAATACTCATCTGAATCTTGAGCAATCCTTCTTCTTGTTTGAACACCTTTGCTTTTATCACCTATGATCTAATCTTCAGAGTGGTTCAGTCTTACATACCTGGGAACTTTGGGAGTTTCCTGCACTTCTGATTCTTGATCAAGCTCATTCAAACTTATCTCTTCTTCCTGATTTACCAGATCAGTCTGGATCTGAATCTTAGAAGGGGCTTGGACTCCTTGGATCAGAACACCATTCTGATGATCTTCATCATATTCATAAAACCTTGAGGGTTTTTCAATTCCTTCATCAACCTTCACATTTGTACTTTCTATAGTCTTTCTCAATCTCTTGTTATAACACCGGTATGCTTTGCTTTGAGTAGAGTAACCCAAGAAAATTCCTTAATCACTTCTAGCATCAAACCTGCCTAGATCTTCATCTCTTTTAATATAACATTTGCTACCAAAGACTTTGAAATACCTCACAGTAGGAGTGATGCCAAACTAATGTTCATAAGGAGTCTTATCGGTATTGCTTCTGATTTGAACTCGATTGAGAGTATAGACTGCAGTGCTGACAGCTTCTCTCCAATAGATCTAAGGAACATTTGCTTCCATCATCATTGTCCTAGATGCTTCCTGGATGGTCCAGTTCTTTCTCTCAACTACTCCATTCTGATATGGAGTCCTAGGAGCAAACAACTGTCTCTTTATTCCATGTTTCTCACAGAATTCTATGAACTCACTGGATGTGAATTCTCCACCTCTATCAAATCTCAGACATTTCAATTTTAATCCAGTTTCATTCTCTACCATAGCCTTGAATTTTTTGAATTTTTCAAGAGGTTCTTATTTCTCTTTCAGAAAAGTTACCCACATCATCCGGGAATAGTCATTAATTAGTAACATGAAGTATCTATCACCTTGCACACTCCTGATTCTTGTCGGACCACAAAGATCAGTATGAACTAAGTCCAATAATCTGGTAGAAGATTGTTCCTTTCTTTTAAATGAGACTCTTCTTTATTTTCCCAACTAACATTCTTTGCACGAACTATTTGTAGGTTTCACCAATTTTGGGAGATCTCTTACAGCCTGAGTATTGCTTATCTTGATGATATTGTCAAAATTCACATGACACATTCTCCTATGCCGAAACCAACTTTGATCCTTTTACCAATACCAACCAAGTGGAAGATATTACCTTTAGTTTGAGTACCGGATGCAATCTCTATCCCAAAACTTTCAAAGATCTTGCATTTTCCATTCTTGAATCAGAGATCATAGCCTTTGTCCACCAACTATCCAACACTGAGAAGATTGTGCTTCAATCCTTCAACATACAGTACATTACCAGTTTTGTTCCTTCCATCAAAAGAAATAGTTCCTCTACCTCTGATTCTAACAGCAAAATTATCACCAAATTTTACCATTCCTCCATACCTTTCCAAATCTATAAACTTATTTTTGTCACCTGTCATATGGTGAGAGCATCCACTGTTAATGACCCAATCATCCTTTTCTTCAACTTGGGCAGCCAGAGCCCTTTCTACAACTTTATGATTGACAGATTCAGAGGGTATTGGATCTTCTTCCTTGATGGCAATAAACACCCAATCATTTCTGGATTCATTTCCTGTCTTTGATTCATCATCATCTTCTTCATGAACATAGTAACAATTCTTTTGGAACCTTGATCTGTTAGGATTTGGCCTTGAGAATCTTTCTGGACATTTTGAGGAAAAATGACCAATCTTATTGCAGTTAAAACAATTAAAAGGCAGTTTTCCTTCATACTTATTAGATCCTCTTGGCAGTCTTTTTGCAGTAAGGGATTCAAGCTGAGTAGTTTCTGCTTCTTCTTCTTCCAGGTCTTTTCTTGCTTTTTCATATCATGATAGTTTCCTTGAAGAGTTCTCTCCCGGATCAAACCTTTTTTTACCTTTTACAGAGGCACTGGCTTTAAATGCTAATTCAGTCTTTGGGGGGGCATCTCCAAACTCGGTCATTTCAAATGCAGCCAGTTTACCAAGCAATTGATCTCTTATGACAGTTGTATGGGCTCTAAATTCTTCAATGGCAAAAACTTTGATTTTATAAGAAGCGGGAAGGGATCTGAGAACTTTGCCAACAATCTCATCTTCATCCAAGACTCCACCAGCACATCTAATGCCACAGACAATCTCATTTACTCTTGGCATAAAAGTAGTGATATTTTCATCATCTCTCATCTTTAGATTTTTAAATTTCCCTTTCAGACTTTGTAACCTTGCACATTTAACATACTTGTCTCCTTCATGTAGAAGTTCCATTTTTTGCCAAATCTCAAAGCAGTTGGTAGGTCAACAACATTTGAAAGCTCTGAATCAGATAATGCGCTTAGAAGAGCTTCTATAGTCTGTAGATTATTTTTAGCATCTGTGATTTCATTTGGGGCTTTTAGACCACCCTGAGGAGGAGTATACTTTGTTGAAGCCATGTTCTAGTACTACATTCCCATACATTGCAAGTGACATTTCATGTGACTTTTCCAAAGATTGAAATTGGTTCCATCAAACTTCGGACTATCCTTCTTGTAGGACGACATCCTGGATCTCCTCAAGTGGTTAAGCTCTTTTTAGAGGAACTCAGCTCTGATACCAATTGTTAGATTTAGGGCAAACAACTGAGAGGGGGGGTGAATTAGTTGTACAAAACTTTCTTCCAATTAAACACTTAAATCCACTTTGCAATTCAGCAACATAATGATAAATCAATCATGAAACATAATGCATTAAATTAAGAGCAAAAACACATTATCACACAGGACACCAAGATTTTGACGTGGAAAACCTAGTTAAGGGAAAAACCACGGGGTGATTAACCCAAGATTGTATTCTCTATTAGAAGAATAGAAAGAACAAAATGACACATTCCAATTAGGGCTCACTACCTAAGCACACTGCTCACAAGAGGCTCACTGCCTACAGGAGACACACTGTCTACAAAATAGTAAGTATCACATACATGAACTGGAGAATAGCATCTTCACCATGCTTGAATCAGTTCCATTAAGCCCAATACTTCTGCTCTGCCTTTTGCTTCCCTCCTCGCTACCACACTCTCATCTCCATAAGACACACTTTGAAATGACTTTATAATTCCTTATTTATACAAGACATCGACTTAGGAATAATCATCTAAGTCGGCAAACATCTACAAGAACATCTGCAAGATGTGTAACTCATCCGGTCGACCAGTCTCAAGAAGAACGCCATCATCCAGAAGTTATTCTTAAATTGCGAGCTCCAACTCTAATGCGGACCACCAACACAAATTGGACATGATTCAAAGACCTACACAAGCTTTCCTGAATCACCAAGAACATCCACACTTCATCTGCTTACTGAAATCCTTCTCTCCTTCATCTAGAACCTCAAGAACACAGTATGTCATCACTGTCACAAAGGAATAGATGCTTGTGGACCTTCAAACCATGAACCAATCAAGTTGATACTTCACAAAGACTTCCTAAACGCTCCCTCAAATCTACAGAATAGGATAATGCATTTCTGGATCTCACCAGACCTGTCTGAGTCACTCTGTCACCTCTGAACACCTACCAGAACTGGTTTTACTTGAGCGGCCACAACTTCTTCAGATCTTGATGCAGACCTCTGAAATCTTTCCTGGATGTCCTCAAGACACATATCTACAAACCCTTTGAACCACATCCTTTGATCTTCATCTTATCTTACTGTCTTCACTGTTCTTCTCTGTTCCTGTTTAAGACTAATTTTCTCAATATCCTCAGCAAACAATTCCTCCAATCCTTATCATTAATGCAACAAGATTATGTTGACATCAATGATAAAACCGATTAGGCCCATATTTGCAACATAAACAACCAAATAATTAATTAATTAACACAAAAACAATGAAATCTTTCACCTAGATTGTGTTGTTCTCTTGGTCGAATGTAAATTACTTCATAAATTGTGAAACCATGTTTGCAACAAGCGGATGTAGATTGTGTTTGTGCTCAAAGTGTTCAATGTGCTCAACGATGCAATGTATGCTTAATACTCTATAAGAATGCCTGAGAATAAATGATTGAAGAGGATTTGTTATCGAGATGAGGGGGGTTTATATAGGTTTCAATGAAGATCAATCAATGGTCCAAATAATTCAATGGAATCAACAGATGAGATAAATCTAGAATTCATGATGAATGTGCACATGACATGTGTCACTCCAAAAAGGTATTTTTATTAAGATAATTGCTTTTTGATAATAGACATGATAAAGATAAATTTGATTTCATAAATTAGAATGTTTTTTTCTAATTTATGAGTTGATGATAAAAATAAGATAAATTAAAGCCAATTAACTTAACTTTAGATTTCCTTCTTGAAGTTCTAAAAATAAGATTTATTGTGCATGAGTTCACATGATATTTTTAGAGGAATTGGAAGATAATTGATATTAAATAAATAAATTTATTTAATTGATTGTGCATGGTTGAAGACATAGAATAGATTTGAAGATTTAAATAAATTAAACAAATAAATTGATTTAATCTATTTTGCATGATGAAGGATAAAATAAAATAAATTATTTTATTTTATTTTTAGAAGAGATATTCAATTTAAATAAATTTGAATGATTTATTTAAATTTGGAAGAACAATTGATTTAATTAAATAATTTAGAAATTATTTAATTATAGATAAGAGGATATAAGTGATAAATTAATTAAATAATTAATTTATTCAATTGATGTGGATTTGAATTGGAAGACAATAATGATTTAATTAAATAATTGAAATTATTTAATTTGGAAGAATAAAGGTGATTTTGATGAAATTAATTAAATAATTTGATTATTTAATTAACGTTGAAATTCAGGTGATTTGGAAAAATTTGATGATTTTGATGAAATTAATTAAATAAAGCAGACTTATTTAATTAATGTTGAATTTAGGAGATTTGGAAGAATTTGATGAAAATGCAAGTGGTGCGATGACATGGTCATTTTTAGGTGTCTACATTTTGCCCCTCTTTGATGCAATGCAATTTATAGCGTTGTGTCAAAGAAAAATGATTGTTGAAGATATGATACAATTTTGCTCCAATGTAGCTAGTTGTTCTTGTGTAGCTGGTGTAGGATGCCCCCTCGAGAGGAAAGACAGGGAAGCAACATAAGGACTGGGTTGACGCTCGACTAGAAGATTATGTTTGAGATAGACAAGGTTGGATAGATGGCGGCTGACATGATGAAGATGATTAGCAGACACGAGGATAAGATGGAGATAGAATAGAACATGATAGAAAGATAATTGATCGATCTTTGCTTGAAAAACTATATGATGATTTGGATAAATGGATGGTTAAATGGATGAGCTTGTTGCAATGGTTTCACAAATGTTTATAAAGAACAATCCTTATTTTGATATAGCAAATGGATAGTTTGCCACCAAGGAATAGAAGACCAAGGTGATGTGATATCCGAGTGCGAGGACTTTAACTCAGCAAGCAAGCGGTTTGAACTTATATCCCTTAGACATAATATAACCTTGTTGGACATGTGAATGAGACATAGTCTTGAACATAAAATAAACCTCAATACATAAATGTAAGAAGAATATTAATATGTAAGATGCTAGGTTGTAACACACACAAGATAGATATTATGCTAAGTAAGAAACTAAAAATCATTCCTCACACATGGCACACAAAAGCAATGACTATGCCCCCAATTCGTATTGCATCGTAACATACCAAGATATAGATAAATCAAGGTAGCCTTGAAGAAGTAATGGGAAAGGGACAACATATAAACCAAAAAAGCAAATTGATTGACTAAAAAAGTAAACATACAGCCAACATATTCTCTTGCCAAAGAGGTTGCTCAGGATAGATTGGATTGGTTGGGTAGATAGGATAGATAACAACATTATTATAGGAATGATATATCCATTAAAGGGTGTTGATTTGTTGATAGGATAATGTCTGGTTTCAGGAAATGAAACATGTCGTATAAGACGCCTGGTTTGGTTTCAACAATGGAACATCATGTATAAGACAACTGTTTGACATAGCAGATGTTGGCAATCGATATGTAGGACAACAGATGGCTCTATAAGTAGGTGTTTTTTCTTCAGGTTGTTTTAAGGACTTTTTCTTTGAAAGGATGCGTTTGTTTGTTGTTTTGCTACTTGAATTAGTCAAGTCAAGGTGAAATGGATTTTGATAAATGGTAGATAAGAAAGATGGAACGTCAATGGATTGAGATGGGTGAAGAATGATGAATCATATGTGCCTGAGTACTGGAAACTTCCTTCGTATTCTAGACTGCCTACATACCCTATATCCACAGGATCAAGGCACATTACGATGAAAGATGAAAATGATAATATGTAGTTTTGGGTAGAGTGATGAGTGGGTCAAGGTCTTTGAGGTTGGGTAGATGAAATGATGACATCTTATGGACCAAAGTACTAGAAACTTCCTTCGTATTCCAGACTGCCTACATACCCATATCCATGGGATCAAGGTACCTTAAGATTGAGATGAGATAATATGTAGTTCTAGATTTGGTTGATGATGTAGAATAAGATGATGTGAGGGAATATGATGATATCTTATGTACTTGAGTACTAGATACTTTCTTCGTATTCTAGACTACCTACATACTCATATCCATGGGATCAAGGTACCTTAAGATTGAGATAAGATGATATGTAGTTCTAGCTTGGGCTTAATGATGTAGGATATGATGAAGTGTTTTGGTTTCGGTGAGATGGTTGAGGGATTGGTTTGATGTGTTTTTGTTTTTGTTTTTGGTTTTGAAGTGTATGTGAACCACGAACAAGGATCCATTCCTAGACCTAGGTTAAGGAAAGGGTTGCCCCCATCTGGTAGAGGTGTTGTTATGGTTGATTGACATAGGATAACGATGGGTGATTGGAAGACATAGAAAATTTGACATGGTTCACTGACATAGGATAACTTGACATGGATAACTGACATAAGATAACTTTGACATGGATAACGTTATGACATAGGACAAGATATTTGTAACTGTTGACATTGACATGGATAACATTTAGACAAAGATCAAGACCTGGGATAATGACGATGGCCAAACTGACATAGAAAAGCTGAGGATTGACATTTGATGAGTGGCATTGACAAATGTCCAAGCTATTCTAGATAGGGAAATAGAAATGCAAATGGGTCAATGGTGTTATTATGGATGGATGGATGAAGTTTGTTTTTAAATGGACATGGAATGAACAAGACTCAATAGATGATGGATGCTAACTCTACACATAGCACTTGTTTGCCAGGTTTTCACTATGGTACTTATCCAAGGCACCTGTTTACTAGGTTTTCACCAGAGGATGGAATTTTTGGGTTTTTTGATTTTTTGATTTTTTTTTTTCAATTTTTTTTTGTTTTTCTAATTTTTTTAAATTTTTTTTGACATGGATACTCTGAGGATTAGGCATAGAACTTCTTGAGATGAACACTGTTGAGTGGATCATCTAGAGGAATGCCTTCAGTTGTTGCTAAATTATAAGCTCCTAATCCATATGCTGCTGTGATAACAAAGGGTCCTAACCAATTAGGCTCGAACTTGCCCTTCTTCTCTTGACCTGCTTGATTTCTCTAGTTTTCTTTTAAGACAAGATCACCAACTTGAAACTGTCTTTCTTTGATCTTCTTGTTATAGTTGCACCAGAGGTGATTTTGATAGACATGGAGATGATTAAGCACTGCAAGGCACCTCTCATCTAGTAGTTGAAGGTCAGCTAATCTAGAAGTGTGATACTCCTCTCCATCAATCAGGTGCTGCATGGATACTCTGAGGGATGGGATCTCGACCTCTATAGGTAGAATGGCTTCAGGGCCATAGACCAAGGCATAGGGTGTGGCACCAATTGGTGTTCTGATACTAGTGCGATAGGTCCATAGGGCGGGATTGAGTTGTAGGTGCCAATCACAACCAGCTTCATTAACCATTTTCTTGAGGATTTTAAGAATAGTTTTGTTGGAAGCCTCAGCTTGGCCATTACTCTACAGAAAGTAGGGAGTGGAAAAGTGATATTGGATATTGTATTGGGTGCACAAGGCATGGACATCCTGATTCTTGAATGGTCTCCCATTATCAGCGACAATGGCTTGGGGGATACCATATCGGCAAATGAGGTAGTTAAGGATAAACTTGGCTATTTGCTTTCCGGTGATGTAAGCCATGGGAATGGCTTCAACCCACTTCATGAAGTACTCAGTGGCGGTAATGATAAATTTATGGCCATTGGATGAGAATGGGTGGATTTGTCCTATGAGGTTGAGACCCCATTGTGAAAAAGGCCGTGGAGTTGTCACAGGTTGTAGTTCATGAGCTGGTGCATGAATCAAATCTCCATGCTGCTAGCATTGTAGACATTTCTTAGCAAATTGTAAGGCATCTTGTTCCATGGCAGGCTAGTAATAACCTATTCTGAGTATCTTCTTAGTGAGGTTAGGACTGGTAGAATATGTGCCATAGACATCTTCATGTATGTCTCATAAGATATCATCAGCTTCTTCCGCATTAAGACATCATAAGAGGATACCATTGAGACTCCGATGATATAGTGTATCACCCAGAATGGTGTAATGGGAGGATTGACAGATAAAGGTTTTGTGTTGGGTTGCAGATAGGTCAAAGGGAAATCTACCATGTTTAAGGTATTCATAGATATCTTCATACCATGGGGAATTGGGACCAACAAGTTCGTAGATGATTTTAGTAGTTGAAACATCAATGGCTGGTATCAACAATTGCTCGATCAAGAATTTACATTTCTGTGTGTTTGTAGGCATGTCTATAAGTGACCCCACAGAAGCCATAGAATCTGTAGCTTTGTTATGCTCTCTTGGAATCTGCTCAAAAATGATGCTAGAAAAGTGTGGCTTGTAGGCATCCACTAGTTGCTTGTAAGGGACCAACTTTTCATCTTTTGTTTGATACTCATCAGTGACTTGTCGAATGACTAGTTGTGACTCTCCATATACCTATATTTATTTGATGTTCCATTGGACTGCTGTATGGAGACCTATGAGGAGTGCTTCATATTTGGCTATGTTGTTGGTGCAAGGAAATGCAAGCCGATATGACTTTGGGATATAGTCATTTTGAGGCATGATAAAGAGGATGCCGGTCCCTGATCCATGTTGTGTGTAGGAACCATCAAAATATAATTTCCACATTACTGAGGTAGAAAGAGTGAAGAGATTCTCATCCAAAAATTTAGATACCATAGGATGTACATTTGTCATGGGTGCTTCTGCTAGTTGATCTGCTAAGGCTTTCCCCTTGATTGCTTTATGATCCACATACTCAATGTCAAACTCACTAAGGATCATGACCCATTTAGCTAGTCTGCCTATGAGAGCTACTTTTGCTAGGAGATATTTTAATGGATCAATTTTGGCTATTAGATTTGTGTGTTAGTTTAGCATGTAATGCCACAACTTTTGGGAAGTGAACACTAAGGCTAAACAAGCTCTTTCCATAGGTGAATAATTGAGTTCATAACCCACCAAGGTTTAGCTGATATAATAGATTGCATGCTCTTTTCCTGACTCATCATGCTATGCTAGAAGAGCCCCTAGGGCTACAGTTGTAGTTGAGATGTACAAGATCAAAGGCCTATCAATGACTGGTGGTACCAAGACAGGAGGTGTAGCTAGATATTCTTTAAGCTGATCAAATGTTGCTTGACACTTGTCATCCCATTGAAATGAGATATCCTTTCAGAGCAAGTGTTGGAATGGTTGACATTTATCTTCTAGCTATGAGATAAATAGCCTAATGGATTGTAACCTTCCTTGAAGGCTCCTTAATGCTTTCATATTCTTTGGTGGGGGCATCTCCACTATAGCCTTGACTTTTTCTAGATCTACTTCAATGCTTCTGCAAGATACAATGTATCCCAATAGTTTTCCTGAGGTTACCCAGAAGACACACTTCTTTGGATTGAGTCTTGATATTTTTTGAGTCTATCAAAGATTTAGCCTAGAACCTGTATGTGATCTGCCCTAGAAGATTTTTCTAGTACGTAATCAACATAGTCCTCCATGATGTGATGAAAGAGATCATGGAATATCATTGTCATTGCTCTTTGATAGGTTGCACCTACATTTTTAAGACCAAATGGCATGACGCACCAACAATAGGTACCCCAAGGACAAATAAAAGTTGTTTTATGTTGATCTTCTTCTGCTATCATTATCTGATTGTATCCAGAGACTCCATCCATTAGAGAAAGCATTTCATGACTTGCAGTCAAGTCTACTATGAGATCAGTGTTTGGCAATGGAAAGTCATCTTTGGGACATGCTTTGTTGAGATCTCTAAAGTCGGAACACATGCAGATGCCCCCATTGGGTTTAGCCACCGGTATAATGTTTGAGACCCATTCTAGATAATCAATAGGCTTGATAAACTTTGCATCTAGAAATTTTTGTATTTCAACTTTCACTAGGAGAGTGATATGTGGATGCATCTTTCTCAGCTTCTATTTGAATGGTTTAACTTTTGGATCAATCCTGAGATAGTGAATTACTAGAGAAGGGTTTAACCTTGGCATATCAGCATAGGTCCACTCAAAGTTGATGGTTCTCTGTAAGAAGAAGTTGATAAGATTCTTATGCTCTTGTTCTGATAATGATGCTGTAAGGAATGTGGTCTTAGGATTTTACTCTATGCCAATATTTATCTCTATACAATCTTCCACTAGGAGAGTTGATTTCTCTTAATACTTAGATGGTAGGGGAAGGTCAAATCCTCCATCCTCAGGTGCCATAGTTGGGTTTTCACCTTTGGATACATCCTTTGTTTTTACTATTTTCTAATCAGGATGTGCCACAGTGTGGTTTTCACCTAGAGATTTGATGCAGAGCGTCCACTCAAAATGTATGTCTATGCATTTCTAAATATGCATACAAACTTCATTGTATATGATTTCCCTTCTCTCACCTATCGCAGCACCTAATACCTCCGGCTTACCAAAATACCTGATTTCAATCTTCAAAATGCTTGTATCTATCATGAGATACATTCTCCCCTGTATATACAAACCTTTACTTGCTGCGCCCGTGACCCTTTGCATCTGCCACTTCTTCTACACTGAACATACAACACATGACTTGCGATCGCCGGTTACTTTCACCCATGCTGCCGGTCATCTTTGCTTCTAATATTTGTATCTGCGGAATGTATATTTTAATATACATTCAAACATATACAACTTGAAACATGCATTCACTGAACATGATTTCAGAATATGCCCTCGATGAAAGTTGACCACTGACTTCCCTTGTATCAACCTGATGTATATTTGAAATATACATTTTCAACATACAACCTTTAACATCCAAATGTAGGATACACATGAAATGTCTCTGATACATATGCAGTATATTCACAGACTGTCTTCGACATACAAAAGACATATACTCATAAATTGTATAACTCGATATACGTTTGCAACATACAGACCAGACATACAATAACAGTATACCTCTACACTGCCTGTGATATGCAATTGATGGATACATAGGAAATGCATTTCCTCAGATAATTGTGACATACACAAGAAATGGACCTTCATACAATTGCAATGTATATACAGGAATTGTATGTCTAGCCATCAACACTAACTTAACTCAAAAGGACTTTTATACATACCTTTCCTCACAGAATTTACACAAGATGGTACTCGCATACAAATGCGATATACTTCACAAACTATTCCTGACATGAAATTGACATATATACATAATTGTGTATCTGAACCACATGCCGATAATCTCCTCTGTAGCAAATCTCGCAATTTCTAATCTGCCATAACCACAAACAAAAGGAAAACAAAACATAAAACTATTTTACAAGTCCATTCCACTGATTTCACAGAAATCCACCAGTGGAATGGCTTTAATCATACATCTCGACAACAGAAAGACTAAATCAAATTCAAAATGATTCTATATAGATAATATACACAAGACGATTCAATACACAGGGAATTTACAAAGAATTCAGAATTTGTAAAACACAACTGATAGAAGTTCTATTTCTTCATTCTTACAGGGATTCATACATTTGGTAATTTCAGAGCATGAAAAAAAAAAACAACCCTCTCTCACACTCCTCTCTTTGTTTTGCTTAAAACAAGATTATAAACAAAAAACCTAACTAGTCTCATGACACCTATTTGGCTTTAGACAGCAAGACTCCAAACAGTTCGACACATTGATTTAATAATCCACATATCCCAATATCTAATAATGTCCAAATTAGCTTATTGGATTGCCCAATTTGAGACCTCGATTCATATGGTGGCTGGTGGGGTTGGTTCTTACAAACATGAAATATTAAAACAAAATGCTACATGATAACATGAAATGTTTCAAACATATTAAAACCTTATTCTTTTCCCTCTTATGCATTTTATCTTGTTGAAGGGGTGCTCCTGCACCGTACTCCCCATCTTGAAAAGAACTCATGTCCCATGAGTTAAGTCTTTGAGTGAATCCACCTTTATCTCATGTTGTCTCATTTCTGCCCCATGATCTCTGGACTGTAACCTGCTGCCATGGAACCAAATACTCATGCCTAGTACTGTAGGCTCTTCTCACACTTTGTTGGTCATCCTTTCTCACTATCATCTTTGTCTGAACATCTGCATTGGAAACCCCCTATACTGCTATGGTAGAATGTGTTTGTCTTTCAACTCTTAGAGGACAAACAATAGTCCCTACTATGATGGCATCCTTATCTTTCCAATCAGTCTATAGTTGTGTACAAACCTGCTTCATAACCTGTTGTTGATCCACCTAATCCCTATCAGTCAGAACTGAAATTGTCTTCAAACTATGATCTCCTCTCCTTGAGATATCCTCAACTTCCTTTGACTCTGCTATAGGCATCTCCACAAGCTCTTTCTTTCCTACTAAAATGATTTTGGCTGCCTTTTGTGCTGTAGCATCCTCCTGCAATGGTATCAACACAATAGTTCTCCCATCCTTCTTGATGGTGTATGTGTTAGCATATCCATCATACAATGCTCTCCTATCAAATTGCCATGGCCTACCCAAAAGTAGGTGACAACATTCCATGGGCAATATGTCACATAAAACTCTATTCTGATAATCTCCAATCTGAAAATCAACATATGCCTATTCATATACCAAAAGTGATTGACTATCACTTACCCAAGATGCCTTGTAAGGATTTTGATGTGGAATCCTTTCCAGTTTCAACTTATCCACCATTTCCTAAGATACCATATTATCTATTGAACCAGAATCTATTACTAACTTGCATATTTTACCTTTGCTTTTACAATTGGTCCTGAAAAGTGCCCCCCTTTGTATCATCTCCTTGGATGTCTTCAAGAGTGTTCTCCTAAGCATCAATGATTCTCCCTTCTCAGGATATCCATAACTATCAGGAGCATTCACACTTTGATAAGTGTTTGAGCTTTGCACACTTTGGCAGTCAGAGTCTTGGATCAGATTTGTCCTTTTTTCCCCCATTGAACTTGTTGCTTTTCCTGGACATCTATTGGCTATGTGGCCTTCTTGATTGCAATTGTAACATCTAAGAGGTCCCCTTCCCCTAAAGTTTCCTTTTTGACTGTAACTTCCCCTTTGAGTTTAACTGTTGTCTCCTTTTCTATTCTCTTGATTGGATTCACCTTGGTGTCCAAATCCATTTCCTCTCTTTGATTGCCTCTAAAAGGACTTCTTCCCCCTCTTTGCTATCTTCTGCTTCCTCTGTTATGATGTTCTCCTTTTCTTTTCAATTTCTATTCTACTCTCAGCGCCACTTGGAAACACTTGTCAACGGTTTCTGGTGTCAAGATGGTAATCTCATCTTGTATACTGTACTTCAGGCCATTGATATACCTAGCAACTCTTCCCTTCTCATCCTCAGCATGCCCACACCTTAGAGACAATTTATGAAATTCCTCTGTATAGGTGGATACATCCATATCCTTCTGCCTGAGGTTCTGCATTTTTCTGTATATCTGCACTTCATAATCTGCTGGTAAGAACTGAGCCTTGATCTTCTCTACCATCTAACTCCAGGATGAGATCATGCTCTTGCCACTCTTCACCCCTTCTCCCTGGGTGTATTTCCACCACGTGAGTGTAGTGCCTTTCAATTTTGTTTTTGCAAACTTGACTCTTCTATTCTCTGGTACCTACTTGTACTTGAAGTAGTTGTTCAAAGCCTTGATCCATTTGATGACTTCTTCTGCATCCATCTTTCCGTTGAACATCAGAATCTCCATTCTTGATTCAGATGACTCCTTACCAAGTGATTTTATGGCCTCCAAAAATTGTTTCTGATCTGCAGATATATCTGTCTGTCCTGAGGTTGTTTCCTCTTCCCCATCTTCTTCTTCTCCATCAGACTCCTCGTCTGGTTTCTTACCTTTTCCTAAGGTTTTCAACTTAGCCTGGAGTGCTTCCCTGACTCCAATTTTTATCATATCCTCTATCTCCTTGAATTTCTTGGCCACTTCAGTGGTCATCCCCTTTGGAGGCATCTCGCTAGCCCCTCCTTCGCTTTCTTTGTCAGACATAAACATTCATAGATAGCACTCAAATGCCAATACACTTGCAGCTCCTCAATTCTACCTGCCGCCCAAATCTTTTGCTGAGCTTTGATACCACTTGATGTAGAGCGTCCACTCAAAATGTATGTCTATGTATTTCTAAATATGCATACAAACTTCATTGTATATGATTTCCCTTCTCTCACCTATCGCAGCACCTAATACCATCGACTTACCAAAATACCTGATTTTGACCTTCAGAATGCTTGTATCTATTGCAAGATACATTCTCCCCTGTATATACAAACCTTTACCTGCTGTGCCTGTGACCCTTTGCATTTGTCGCTTCTTCTACACTGAACATACAACACATGACCTGCGATCACCGGTTAGTTTCACCCATGCTGTCGGTCATCTTTGCTTCTAATATTTGTATCTGTGGAATGTATATTTTAATATACATTCAAACATATACAACTTGAAACATGCTTTCGAAATATGCCCTCGATGAAAGTTGACCGCTGACTTCCCTTGTATCAACCTGATGTATATTTGAAATATACATTTTCAACATACAACCTTTAACATCCAAATGTAGGATACACATGAAATGTCTCTGCATACATATGCAGTATATTCACAGACTGTCTTCGACAAACAAAAGACATATACTCATAAATTGTATAACCTGATATACTTTTGCAACATACAGACCTGACATACAATAACAGTATACCTCTACACTGTTTGTGCGATGCAATTGATGGATACACAGGAAACATATTTCCTTAGACAATTTTGACATACACAGGAAATGGACCTTCATAAGATTGTGATGTATATACAGGAATTGTATGTCTAGCCATCAACACTAACTTAACTCAAAAGGACTTTTATACATACCTTTCGTCACAGAATTTACATAGGATAGTACTCCCATACAAATGCGATATACTTCACAAACTATTCCTGACATGAAATTGACATATATACATAACTGTGTATCTGAACCACATGCTGATAATCTCCTCTGTAGCAAATCTCACAATTTCTAATCTTCCATAACCACGAACAAAAGCAAAACAAAACAGAAAACTATTTTAAAGTCCATTCCATTGATTTCACAGAAATCCATTAGTGGAATGGCTTTAATCATACATCTCGACAATAGAAAGACTAAATCAAATTCAAAATGATTCTATATAGATAATATACATAGGACGATTCAATACACAAGGAATTTACAAAGAATTCAGAATTTGTAAAACACAACTAACAGAAGTTCTATTTCTTCATTCTTATAGGGATTCATACATTTGATAATTTCAGAGCATGAAAAAAAAAAACAACCCTCTCTCACACTCCCCTCCTTGTTTTGCTTAAAACAAGATTATAAACAAAAAACCTAACTAGTCTCACGACACCTGTTTGGCTTTAGACAGCAAGACTCCAAACAGTTTGACACATTGATTTAATCATCCACATATCCCAATATCTAATAATGTCCAAATTGGCTTATTGGAATGCCCAATTTGAGAGCTCGATTCATATGGTGGATGGCGGGGTCAGTTCTTACAAACATGAAATGTTAACACAAAATGCTACATGATAACATGAAATGTTTCAAACATATTAAAACCTTATTCTTTTCCCTCTTATGCATATTTTATCTTGTTGAAGGGGTGCTCCTGCACCAAGATCTTTCTTTATTTTTACTTTTGTGTTGGAGGATTTGGCATTCTCAGCAAAATAAGTAGTTTTCTCTAGTTCCATTACAAAACTAGCTTTTTGATTGCTAAGAGGGATACCATCCTGGAGTCCCATGAACTCTGTAATAGCTTCATCATTCTGAAAAACATCTAGAATGGGGGACCCTTGTTGCTCCCAATCGATAAGTTTAGGGTAGACAAGTGTTACAATCTGGGTGTTTGTGTTTGATGTTAAGGATACAGATGATATCATAAATATGGAGGATTTAGTGAATAGGTCAATCATATGGAGGTAGGAGTCATCAAAGATATCCTCTTTAGACATCAAGTCTACGAGAGAAGTTTGTGCTACCTCATCGAGAATACCCTCGATGTCCAAGGCGCGTGGTACCTTCTTACCATATCCCAACCCCTTCTTGTCTAGCTTCTTCTTCACAATAATGGGTTCTATGTCACCTTGATTATCTTTCCCAAGGCCACCTTTGCCTTTGTAGCCCATGTTCTTCATAATTCTTAGGCCATTGCCATATTGTTTGACTAGTATGGTTACTGGTTCTTTCTCTTTGTAAAGCAAAGATGAGATGTCTTCAATAGTTCCCTCTGCCAATAATTTTCCCTCTTGAAATTGGGTTAGAGATGGGGGGGGGGATAGTTGCTTTCTTAGTCACTTTATCTATGGGCAGTTGGCCATAGGATTTAGGGGATAAGGGCATCTGCCCTACACAACAAGATTTCAGGATATCTGTTGGTAAAAGACATTGTGTGGCTTCATGATTGTTGTCATTGATGGAAACAAAGTCTATCCCACACATCCACAGCACATAGTATGTCTCTACCGGATGACAGATTGAAGATTGTTTAGGTCCGGTGAACAAGAACAGAGCATGCAACTAGGTCTGACAATCAGTTCTAGATCTATCAGATGGTATAACTCAGCAAGTTATGGACTTGGACAAGTCAAGAGGAGTATCAAGACCACTATATTCCAGAGATTGAGCCTCTGATGATGAATCATGGAAAAGATATGAGCATCTGAGTGTTGGGTTCCAGACAGACAGAGCAGACTGAGGAAGAACTGACTGACAGAGTATCAGACTTCAATCCGGATGAGTAATTGATGTTGATCAATCTATTTGAGGGATCATACATGGTTGGCTGACATGATTGATGACTTCTATGTCTATGTTTTTGATACACATCACATATTAAGCATGGAATCAACCGACAGATCAGTGTTTTGTAAATATCTTGAGTATTCCAGTTGCTGACTAGAATGATGTTGAAATCCTTGGTGCAGATATATATACCTGATGGATTCCAGTATGAAGGTGTGTGTAAAATGTAGTGTGCGAGGAAAGGCAAAGATAAGTGTGGGAGTAGCAATACAAGTCCAGTATGTGATAGACTAGCAGCACTAAAGTAGAGGAAGAATAAAGTGCATTAGATCAGTATACTGAGCCTAATTGGAACTAAACTTCAGCATATGTGGATGCCTCTCATCAGTTCAACCACATGGTTACCTTCTATAAACTTTGTAGACATTGAGTCTCTTGTAGGCAGTGTGCCTCTTGTGAGTAGTGTGCTCGGGCAGTGAGCCCTAATTGGCAAGTGCCATTTTGTACTTCTTATTCTTTTAATAGAGAATACAATCTTGGGTTAGTCACCCTATGGTTTTTCCCTTAATAGGGTTTTCCACATAAAAATCCTTGTGTTATGTGTGTTGATTTTATTTTTGCTCTCATGATTATGTATGTGTATATGTTTTGATGCTGCACTAATTATTAAAGGAGAAAGAAAGTTAAGATATTTAAGATAACTGATTCACCCCCCTCTTAGTTATCTGCCTTGTTTCCAACAATTGGTATCAGAGCCAAGTTCCTCTAAATAGAGCCTAACAGCTTGAGGAAGATCTGGGAATCTCAATGGATATGTATGGTATGAAAGAACAACTTCAGTCTGCCTTAGATGATCTTGAGTAATCTCACTCTGAAGTCAACAAATTGAGAGAAAGACTCAAACAAGCTGATGATTTACTAAATGAGCTAAAAGAAAAATTGAGTATCTCTGTGAAAAAGAGAAAGGAACTACTTCAAAAATTAGCAAGTCAGAGTGAAGCCAATGATACTAATGAAGATCTGAATGAGAAAAATAAGCTATGTGAGAAGCTATCAAAAGAGGTCATTATGGTAAGGCATGAGATGGAATCAGGAGTTATGAGATTCACCCAAGAAATTGAAGAGAAAAGGAAAATTAAAGATAATATAAAACAATCTCTCAAGGAGAAGATAGAGGAATGCCACAAAATGGATAGAATAATCAGGCATCTTGAATCTGATCTTGAAGAAGCTAGAGATAATGAAGAACAACTTGAGAATCAGATAAACACTCTTAAACAAGATCTTCAAACAACAAATGAATAGAAAGAGAAATTCAAGATAAGCTCAGCTCAACTTGAAGTTCTTCTTGAAAACCAAAAGAGGGTAGATGACAAGCATGGCTTGGGATATGAGAAAGGTGAAAGCTCTAGATCTGGTCAGAAGAACTCTGGATCAGGAAATCAAAGAAACAGGCCTAGAAGACCTCTGGTAAGGAACTAAATGCTCAAAGATATCCATCCTTCAATGGGTACTGCTACAATTGCAACAACTTCGGTCATAAAGCAACTCAATGTAGAAGAATGAATCAGACTAATTCATCCTTCTCCGGACAGTGTTTCAACTACAAATGGTATGGTCACAAATCTCATGAATGCAAAAATATGCAAATTAACAATTCATTCAATGGTAGATGCTTTGCATGCAATAGAATGAGACATATGGCTAATCAATGCAGATCAAGAGGATATCAGTCAAATATGTAAAGAAATGTTGTTTGTTACAATTACAATAGATCCAGTCATTTTGCCAAATTCTGCAAAAGTAAAAAATAGGATAAAAGAGGTCCGATGCATCATAATCAAAATCAAGACAAGGGAAAAGGCAAAGTAAATGCGGATGAAGTTCAAAGGGAGATGAGCAAGATTTGGGTGAAGAAGAGTACAGAAAATGATGGGGATGGATCCACACCATAATCTGGTGCCGATATGCCTTCTAGAAACTAAACAGATGAGCTCTGGCTTAGGGGGAGTCACAAACAAAAATAAATTCCCCCATCTAGTCAATTGGTGCCTAAATTTCGCACTTGGAATATTGCGGATTAAAGGGTTATTAGAAAATTATCTAAATAACCCCTAGTAAAAATATGAAAGATCCGCATGAAGTTTTGCAAGAGTTTAATCATCCAAGATTGATCCGGTTTGACATCCATCCGGTAAAAGTAGGATTTTCACATACAAATCTGGTATGATTCAAAATTGAGATATCTTGATCTATGGATTCATGACATGATTGGAGGAAAGAAGAGACATTATCTTCTATCACAAAAATGATTCTAAGTGCATCTCAGTAATTGGAAAAGATATCTCCTAGAACAAGACAACCGGATAACTTAAGTTGTACATTTATTGCAATAGCAATTTAGGGTTTGCGCAAAGATAAAAGGGTTCCTTTACTCATCATTTGCACATTTGCATTTGAGAAGAAGAAAGGAAGAGCTCTGCATCAAGTTTTAACAACTTTCTCAAAGATCAACCGTAGAATCTGATTCAACCAGCGACCTGTTCCAGTTCTTATTGTGAACCCTAAAAGCCTAAAAAGGTATTTCCATTTCTGAATATCTCTCTCTAAATCTTTTGCAAAGATGGCTACTCCAATGGTTGTTAAGATCATTGATAGGCTGCGCCCAAAGTTCAAGAAATGCCCATACAAATCCCTAGAAGTTGACCCCTTAGGCATTTTTTCTAGCATTCCGCATGGGGTTCTACACGTAGAAGATGTTAGGGTGTACATCCACACAAATATTGAGGAATTTGGAGAATCTAAGCTGATGGATATCTACCATAAACAATTAATAGATGAATCTTTTGAACTCAAACCTCAATACAAGGCCCTCCAGGATAAGCATTTTGGACATTGCATCCACTTTCCCTATTTTGTAGAAGATGTATGGGTCTGGTATGTTCTTAGTAGAATACATGACAATTTCATGTGGTTGATGAAGCCCTTCAAGATAACAAAAGATGCCATTAGGGCAGTAACTAGACTGTACTCATCTGGTGGGTTGCCTACACTCAAATCTATCAAGAACTAGACAGTAAGTGAAGCTGCCGGATCGAAGTTTGAGAAAAGAGCAATGACAATAGAAGATATCACAAATATGGATATCAAATTTGCCTCTATGATAATAGGTTATAAAATCTATCGTTCCAGCAGGGAGAATTCTGTCTCCAGAACTACGATTTATGCAGCATATCAGATGCTAAGGGAAAATGTTGATTATGACCTATGTGATCTTCTTCTGAATCAACTATCAGAAAACTTGTAGATGATCAAGAAGGATAAGAAGAACTCATTCAAGTATGGTGGCTTAATACTGTGTCTGTTCTTTTACTATATGAATGAGATACCCAGATCAAATGGTTGGGTATGGCAAAATGACAGATTGGTTGCCATACAAATCAGAGACTATATGTATGGACTTGGTGATGCTAAGGCTCAAAGCACAGTGCGCTGGGGATACTTTAAGAACTTCCAAAGTATGATGCAGGCTAGAGAAAGAATTCCTCAAAAAATAGTTGAAAAATATAAGGATACAGTATGCTTCATGGTAGACACTGATCAATGCCTAATGGAGGCAGTTGCGCCCAGAATAGTTTGGATTATGCCAATGGGATATGAGGTTGACGAGAAAATCTTGGAGCTACATGTCCAACACTTGTTGAGTCAGCCTAAGGACCTTGAGGCAGAAAGGTTTGGAACCTTTGAAGAATTAAGTATAAAGATACATGTTGAACTAAGACAACCAGAGATGAAAAGAAAAGTGAGAAGGGAAGTAGAGGAAATTGCTAGAAGATATGGCATATCAAAAGAGGTAGTTGATGCAAACAAAGAGAAAATATAAAAAACTGAGAAAGAGAAACAAGAAGTAGAAAAAGAAAGTGTTCTGGTGCAAGCCTCCTCCCGAACTAGATCCTCGAAGAGCTCTGCACCTGCCACCTCTAAGAGCTCAAGAGCCTAAAAACTAGAAGCCAAGACATCCAGAAAGGGAGAAAAGAGAACAAAAACAAAGGGCACAAGATCCTACATAAGCCAAAAGGATGATGAAGAAATAGAGTCTGATAAGGAAGTTAAGAAAATGAAGAAGAAGAAGAAAACATCTAGGGAATCCTCTGCCGGCAAAGACAAAAAAGAAGGGGCAGAATAATTTGTTGAAAAGTCCACTCTTTCTATTGATGATATCATCAAGGCAGTCACAGTTGATGGGAAACTACAACCAGTCACTAAATTTTATGATGAATATAGTGATACTGATAAGAGGATCTTGGAAGATGCTACAGTTGGGTACCTGAACATTTATAATAAAGCATTCATTAAAATCATTTCTCTAATTCCCAAAAGTCTAGAGAAGGTACTTGAACTTAGAAAGGAGAATGCTAAGGCAAAGGACTTAAAGATCTGAGAACAGATTGCTATTCAGCTCTATCCTTCCATTACTCCAAAGCAAATGAACATGATCTTTAAGGACTGCAAGGATGAATTCCGGAGAAAAGGAAGAATGAACAAACTAATGCTTGGAAAGATTGATCAGGTAGCAAAAGAAATAGAAGACATCCTCCATAATGCCTTCAAAAGATTCAACCTTCCTATCATAGAGGAAATAGATGAAGAACCTTCTACCATGGATGTTGAAGGATTAAATGAATCAAAAGAAGAATCTACTGAGAAAAATGTAGAAGGGTCTAAAGAGATAGATGAGGGGAAGTCTAAAGATTTGGATTTCTCTATTCCAAAAGAGGAAGTTCATGAAGAAGTCAACATCTCTCCTCTGGATCCCACTGTAGACATTCCAGACTTAGGAACTGAAGGAGAAGGAAGAAAACAAGGAAAAATGAGTCAAGAAGAGGAGGAAAAGGGAAGAGAAGAAGAACAAACAGAGAAGATCTTTGATGATAGTTCAAAGATTCCAAAAGAAAAGAAGACTCGGTCTTTGGCAAGAGACACTGCTGAGGTAGTGAAGAAATTCTTGAACAAAGAGCTGATGGAGATAGATGAACCAGAACTTTTTCAAGGACCACTAAATTTTAATTCCCTCTCTCCGGTCCAAACAATGAAGATAGCATATTTTGCCCAAGCTAAAGAAAAAGAAAATCTTCTGAAGTCTCACATAGAAGATTGTGAGCTGATAGAGATTGCATTTGGGATGCTAGAGAAGATCATGCCATCCTTCCAAAAGGATCCTTCAGCCTCTCCATCTGGTAACCTAAAATCTTTGGTAAACTCTGTCAACACTCATTTTGATTCTTTAGAGAAATCGACAGAAGAAAAGCTCTAGAAAGAATTTTTGGGAAAGAGATTCTCTGAAGTACAGGGACTCATAGCTAATGATAGGAGAACCCTAGATATTGGGATAAAGAACCTAGAAAATGCTCTTAAAGATGGTAGAGAAATGTACAAATTTTGTCTATCCTGGTCTAAAGTTACAGAGGATATTGAAAAGAAGGTGAAAGAACCAGAAGGTAAACTATCGAGTTTATCTTAGAATTTTGATCCTCTCACCACATCCATAATGAATCAAGAGTGCCAAGCTATTGCCATTATAAATGAAATAAAGAGGCTTGAAAAGGAGAAGAAGAATATAATAAGCAAGATGAGTGAACTTAGAGGGATAATTATCCCTAAGTTAGAGGCAATGCATGAGGCCTTAACTGATGCTCAGACCACAGCCCAGACTAGTGATCTGGCAGACTTAAGAAGGGTAGAATCTTATGCATTTTTGTTGAGTGGTCACATCTCAATTTTGGACAAGATGAAGCAGAGTTGGGCAACATAATTTGTACAGTTGAAGACCACTTTTGTGGATATACTTAAGTATATGTAAGTATAACATGTATATATACTTATGTGGCTATGTATAAGTTGATTTTTGCAAATTTTGGTGTGCAGATTCCACCCTTTGCCATTGATGTCAAAGGGGGAGTGAGGAGTAGTGAAAAATGTGGAATCCAGCTAAGGGGGAGCTCCAGTAAAATAGTACATAAGATAGAACATCAACCAAGGGGGAGTTTGCTACAACACTTAGTCATTTTTCACTAAGTGTTGCCATCAATGCCAAAGGGGGAGATTGTTGGCAAGAGACACTATGTGGCTTCATGATTGTTGTCATTGATGGCAAAAAAGTCTATCCCACACATCCACAACACATAGTATGTCTCTACTGGATGACAGATTGAAGATTGTTTAGGTCTAGTGAGCAAGAACAAAGCATGCAACTAGGTCCGACAATCAGGTCCAAATCTATCAGATGGTATAACTCAGCAAGTTGCAGACTTGGACAAGTCAAGAGGAGTATCATTACCACTATATTCTAGAGATTGAGCCTCTGGTGATGAATCATGGAAAAGATATGAGCATCTGAGTGTTGGGTTCCAGACAGACAGAGCAGACTGAGGAGGAACTGATCGACAGAGTATCAAACTTCAATCCGGATGAGTAATTGATGTTTATCAAGCTATTTGAGGGATCATACATGGTTGACCGACATGATTGATGACTTCTATGTCTATGTTTTTGATACACATCATATATTAAGCATGGAATCATCCAACAGATCAGTGTTTTGTAAATATCTTGAGTATTCTGGTTGCCGACTAGAAAGATGTTGAAATCCTTGGTGCAGATATATATACCTGATGGATTCCAATATGAAGGTGTGTGTAAAATGATGTAGTGTGCGAGGAAAGGAAAAGATAAGTGTGGAAGCAGAATACAAGTCCGGTATGTGACAAAACAACACTAAAGCAGAGGAAGAATGAAGTACATTAGATCAGTAGACTGAGCCTAACTAGAACTGAACCTCAATGTATGTGGATGCCTCTCATCAGTTCAACCACATGGTTACCTTCTATAAACTTTGTAGACAGTGAGTCTCTTGTAGGCAATGTGCTCAGGCAATGAGCCCTAATTGGCAAGTGCCATTTTGTACTTCTTATTCTTTTAATAGAGAATACAATCTTGGGTTAGTCACCCCGTGATTTTTCCCTTAACAGGGTTTTTCACGTAAAAATCCTTGTGTTATGTGTGTTGATTTTATTTCTACTCTCATGATTATGTATGATTACATGTTTTGATGTTGCACTGATTATTAAAGGAGAAAGAAAGTTAAGATATTTAAGATAACTGATTCAGCCCCCCTCTCAGTTATCTGCCTTGTTTCCAACAATATCATATTCACCAAAGCCTATATCACGGAGGTCATCTTTGATTTCAGGAATAGGATTAAGATTAGGTTCAATTTCAGAGGCTTTTTTCAGATTTTCAGGGTTGACATACAATGGGGATTCATAGGCTTTCTCAATAATGGGCACTTGGTTGTTGTTCTTATAACTGCCTTGCAAGGTATGACAAAATTCAAAGGGATTAGGGTCTCATAGGATAGTGATCTCTATACCATTAAATGGGAACTTGAGAGATTGATGGTACGTGGAAGGAACAACTTTCATGGCATGGATCCATGGGCGTCCTAAGATAATGTTATAAGGTAGCTCAATGTCGAGGACTTGGCACCTAGTTTCAAGCATGACAGGGCCTACTTGTATAGGCAAGTGGATAACACCTTCTAAACGGCGCTCAGCATCATCATACCCCTTGATTGTAATGCTTTGATCAATGTTGACATGATCCTCAGAGTATCCCAATTGTTTAAGTAAATTGAGAGAATAGATATTGAGACCAGCAGCACCATCTATATGTATGTGTTTGATCTTTCAGTTATGTATGAAAACTTCAATGTGAAGTGCATCATTATGACATGGATCATGAGATGGGAGGTCCTTTTCATAAAAGACCACATTGTAAGGTGAGGTAATGTTACCTATTATAGCTTGGAAATCTATGACCACTATGTTATTAGGAACATAAGACTCTTGGAGGGATTTTTCTAGCACAGGTTTATGTGCGGGCAATGACCGTAGAAGATCCAAAATAGAGATCTGTGCAGGGGTTTTCCCTAGATGTTTGATAGGATTGTAATCAGATAGATTTACCTTTGATAGTGAGGGTAGACACACAACTTTCTTCAAAATGACCTACAATAGAGTCGTAGGAAGTGGAGGCTTTGTTAACACCTTTACCTTTATCATTTTGACCTTGACCATGGTTGGGGAAAGGCTCCTTGTACATATTGAGGTCTTTGTTAGTGTTTTGACTAGGAGGTGCATCAAAAGTGATTTCCCCTCTATCGCTAAGGTTTTGGATCATGTGCTTGAGTTTCATGCATGATATGGTTCTGTGTCCTTTGGTCCTATGGTATTCACAATATTCATTGTCTTTGTACCATGTAGGTTTGTAAGCAGGTTCACCATATGGGGGAGCATTTGGTAGTGTGATGAGTCCATTTTTCACAAGTTTCTATAGAACCGACTCTATAGGCTCTCCCAAGGGAGTGAATTTATGCCTTGGAGGGTAATCTTGGGGAGGTCGCTCTTGTTGATTTTGGTTTTGTTGTCATTGTTTTCATTGTTATTGTGGCAGAGGTTGGTTTTGTTTGGATGAAAGATTAAGAGGTGTTTGTAGTTTTTGGACATGTTTGGAATCCACCACACCATCATTCACCAAAATTTTGTTTTTGTTCCAATATTTGGGCTTATTGTTTGATTGTTGTTGGGGAGGATTGTCTTTATTGTCTTTAAAGATTTTGACCACACCTTTAGCAATGAGGGCTTTTTCAATATAGATACCTTTATAGGTAATCTTGTCAAAGGTTGTACAACTTAGTATTTACAAATGGAAACCCAATTCTTAGTTAAGGTTCTGCACAAATATGCTAACAAGCTGCTTTTCAAGTATTTTGAATGGGAATTTGCTAGCCATGTGTCTCCATGTTTGAAGGAAGGAGATAAGAGTTTCCCCATTTTTCTATTTGTTGTTACATAATTCAGTCATTGAGACTTCATGTTCTATGTTGTATGAGAAATGGGTGGCAAATTTTTCTGCAAGCTCATTAAAATATTTGATACTTGTAGGTAGATGCGAGAATCATTCTATAGCTTGACCTCTAAGACTGCATGGAAAGAGGTGCATGAGATATGTGTCATTATGTGCAACCTCTAAACAAGCGAGATAGGATTCTCTAAGGTGGTCTTTTGGGTCTCCTCTTCCCTTGTATTTATCAAATTTGGGTATAGTGAAGTTGGAAGGAAAAGGGATCATTTGCAATGACCGATCAAATGGATAAGGACAAACCTCTTCCAAGGAGAAGGTTTTCTTAGTGCGACCAAATGTAAGATCAACTAGTTATTGTTGTACTTCAGTAAGTTTGAGCTCCATAGTTGTGGGGGGGTTTGGAAACATCTCTTGTTGTACTAGAGTTGTTGTTTCCCATATGGAAGATTGTAGTTGAAGTCATGGGTATTGGTGTTATAAGGGTCATATGATTGGTTAGGGTCATATGTGGCGTATGTTGGGTTTGGATTGGGTTGGTTTTGGTTGTTTTGATTTTGGGGAGGTGGGGTGGTGCTAGGTAAGAATGTCGGCTTTGTGATGGTTGTATATTAAAGTTTTGGTATTGTGGAGGTGGTGTGAAGAAATAATTCCTCGGAGGAAAACTAAAGTTTGTTGGGTTTGGTTGCGATGGTGGTACATAGCCATAGGAAGTTTGGTTTTAAGAGTTTTGTGGGTTGAGATAGGTGTGGGTTAGGTTGAGAGTGGAAGATCTTTGTGGTGGAGGGACATGGGTAGATGGGTTTTGTGATGGTTGGGGCTGATTGAGATATGTGTTGAAAAAGTGTAGTGTAGATGATCGTTGTGGTGGAGGGACATAGGTAGATGGGTTTTGTGAAGGTTGGGATTGATTAAGATGAGGATAGTTAAGATTGAGTGTGGAAGAATGTTGTGATGGAGGGACATAGGTTGTGTTGACATTTTGTGAATATTGTGGTTGCATGACATTGTTTGGGTTAATGATGCGGAGGGTTGATGATGTTGGGGGTGGTGTTGGTTGAGACCCTTGTTGCATGGCTACATAAGTGTTTCCCAGATTGTAGTTTGGTCAGAAACCGTCTCATGATGGGGTAGCCAATATTCCATTTGCGATAGGTGTGGGCATTTGTGACATGTTAGGAAGTTGTTGTGTGTTTGATTTAGCTAGAGCGGCTTGTCTTGCTAGTTTTGCTTAATGATGTAGAGTCTCTTGTTGGTGTTTGTAAATTTCCATAGGAGTCATAAGAGGTGATATGGGTCTTTCTATGATTGGATTTTGATATAGAGGATTCTCATATTGTGTGTCAAAAGGTTTAGTCATTCTCCCTTGTGAGCTTTGTTCGGGTATGGGAGTGGTCACAGTTGACATAGTTTGGATAGCAAGTATAGCGTCATGGGCTTTTTTTGGCTCTTTAAGATTGGATAGGTCAAAATATTGGGGCAATTTGGCTCCTTGTTCTTCTTGTAAGCAAAAGAAATGATCTTGGTTCTCACTAAGGATTTTGTAAAATATAGCTATAGCTCTAGGATCTTGCATGATTTCATCAAGGTCTTGTCTATCTTCTTGAGAGGATTGTGTAGGAGTCAAGGACAACACTGAGAGGGGGGGTGAATCAGTGTTGTGTGAATTTTCAAATCTTTTTCAAACTTTAACTTGCAGAGCATAAAGATGATAAAGTTATCATTGAATTGTCAAACAAATAAATGAAACTCATGAGTAAAACATACAATCATAGAGAGATGATCAATATGAATCAAGACACAAGAATTGCACGAGTGGAAAACCCTCTAGGGGTAGAAAAACCACTCTAGAACTGCCTCACTAGCTTAATTGGTAAAACATGCCTCATTGGCTACAATACTTGTCTCACTGACAAATGTTAAGGTCTCATTGACCTATAAGCCTCACTGGCATACTATTTAGAAGCACCAGCTTCAAGGAGCACCAACCCCTAATACAGAATAAACTAAAAACAAGAATTCAGAGGGTTTCTCTGTTTTAATACAAAACATTTCTTCTCTCATGTGTCTGTCAAATGTCCATTCTGATCAAAATCAATCCTACATCCGGATACACTCAACAACCCCTTTTTCTGATCTACATCACCACACACACATCCTTTAATCCATCTGCCAAGCCAATATATACAAGATGAAAAACCTTTCATATTCTGCACAAGATAATTCAGAGATCTTCAATATTGCTTCTATCAAAAAATAAAATCATTTTGCCTGTGCAAATTCAATCTGCAAAAAATAACTCCACCAATTTGTCAATCAAACTTCTCTGCAAGATCATTTCATGTTCTCTATCATTTCAATCAGGACTTGTAAGAGAAAAATAAAAAACTCTTTGAATATTTAGTCTTTTCATTTTCATCTCCTTTTCTGCAAACAAATTTTCATAATATAACTTCTCAAAAATATAATCACTCTGCATTATTTTTATATTCTCTATCAAATAAAACATTTCACCTTCTCTCTGTAAATTACAAAACCATTTTGTATTATCCTCTTTTTCAAAACCTCTTGATCTTCTCTTTTAATGCCTTGTAATCAAATTTCTTTCAAAATAAATGATCAACATTGATATTCTTATGTGAGCAATTTTATCTTTATCTGTAAAATGACTCTTCAAAAACTAATATCTTTCAAATTCTTCATAATCCTTGTGCAAAAAAAAATTCCTTGATCCAGTTTCTTTTCTCTCTATATATTCATCTACTCAATCTGCAAGAGACCAATCTATCTCCAAAAAAAAAATTCATTAGGATCCTTACAAAACTCTTAAAGTTCCACAATGTCTCTTTTAAACTTCTCTCAAGAAGAATTTTTAACATTGCCCATTATAGAGAAAAAAAAACAAAAAACTTCCTTCTTTACCTTTTTTAATGCACGAGTTAAGATGATTAAAAGAGAAGGAATCTTATTAAAAATCTCACACAAAAACTTCTGAAAGAAATATCCAAAAAAATGCCTTTAAATCGGGCTAAACTTAGCCTCAAAAAGATACTTTCCAAATGGTCACACACAGTGACATTCATTTGCATGTCAAAGTGCAAGCTCGTAGATGAAAGGCACAAATTAAATATTGTCCATTGATCACAAAACTCGCACCCGAGAAACTTTCAAACAAAGCTGTTGATCTATTTTTAGCACCCATGCGCTCTCCACATCACCGATGATGCCGGTTTCACAAGGCATAGGGGCCGGTTAAAGAACGTGACTAACACCCTTTAGTTGTCACTTAAGTGACAATGACCATTTCAGCCGGTCAATAGATAAATAAAACAAAAGTGTATGACGCTCTAATCATAGATTATAAAGGGTAATTTAGAACTATGTGAACATAGACTTCTAGGTCTTTAACTCTTAGGTTTGCCATAAGACCTTAGGATTTTAAAGCCTTCAAAAATCTATGATCAGAGAAGTAAAACCTAGCATAGACAGAAATGTGAACAAATGTAAAAACTCATAGAAGAGTCAAGAACATAATTAAGATATGGCTATACTATAACAACTAAAGAAAATTATGAGATAAAGACTTCTCGACACTTGATCTAGCTCATGACCCTTGATAAAATCCTAAGAGGACATTTTGGTTCACATGCCACTGTAAGAGTCTTGTCAACAGAAATTGTCAAGAGACATAGATGAACACTATATGAATACTTTGCAGGAGACAATGAAATCCAACATCACAACTGTCACAACTGAAACCAAGATCAAATGAAGACCATACTATCAAACTATCATTATGAAGAACATGCCACTGAATATTATGCCATTTGCTACTGATCTGTATTGCTTCTTGCATTACTGAAGCATGTCTATTTGTCATACCAAGATCAAGAAATCATCTCTATTTGTGGCAAACACAAACCAAACAGCCTGTAACATTCTGATCAGCCATGCTTTACCAAACTAATACAACATCATACCAAGACCCAACATCTTCAAGACACCATCACGGAATGTGAACATTGTCATGACATGAAGTAACTGAACTCAACACCAAGTAACATGAACTCGAAAAACATAAGAAGACACATTGAAGGCCAAACCTGATCAACCAAGTCCTGATGACATCAAACACACTGAGGACACCTTTTTGACATCAATGACAACCTGACTCCATCAGATTGACCTTCTTCAAAGTGTCTCTCTTCTTGAGATGGGACTTGAACCGTGGTATAACCAGGTGTAACAAAATCATGAGGCATGCTAGTAGTGAATTGAGTTACATCTACCAAAGGGACATTTCCTACTTGAGGATTGGTTGGTTGGTCATGTTGCGGCTTGTTTTGAGAGTTGGTTGGTCTTTCCATTGGTGTTTTTGGAGTACCCTTTGGAGTCATGTTGGTTTGGCTTGGTTGAGGTGTATGAGGAGGTGATTTGTGCTTCCCTGGGGTAATTTGTTTAGCCTTCATAGATTGCTGGAGTCTAGTGGTTACCATGGGATGCACTAGGACAATTTGTTTTTAGATGTTGCTAGGATTTTTGCTGATATAGTTTTGGAAAAAAAGTTTTTTGGACCAAAGGCGCTGGACTGTGCTGCAAAGGCGCAGGACTGTGTTACCAAAGGTGGGCTACTATGTTACCAAAGGCACTAGACTATGCCGCCAGAGGCACTGAACTGTTAAACCAAAGGCGCTGGACTGCACTACCAAAGGCGAGCTACTATTATACCAAAAGTGCTAAATGGGTGTCAGTGATGTTTTAAAAAGGCAAATTTTGATAGATTTGGATTTGATTTTGATTGGATTTGCTTTGGCAAGAGAAAACACATCAAACAAATTGGCAAAAAAGACTGACACAATAGATAGTGTATGTTCGAGGCTCACAAAAAGCTCAATGTTTCCATGGGTATAAGACAATTACAAACAATTTCAAGCACTTTTATCCCTAGAGACAAGCTTTCATTGTGATAGTTCATCCCACAACTTGAAATCTCCGTCGACCAAATGTCATTCCATATAGGTGTCATACAACTGTATCTTTACAAGAGACAATAGGTAGGGATATCTCACCCTCCCCTCAGAAAGCCACAAGTATGTTGCAAGTGCTTATGCTAGCCAAGAGAATACTATCTCTTCTCAAGGGAGGCAATGGTGAGTATCTTGGGGGCAAAACCAACTATGCCCTTGCACTAAAATTTATCACAATGTTCAGAGGTGAATCAAGTAGTCACTATCTAGAAGGTTCTTAGTTGCTTTGAGGGACCAACGCCTTACGAGCAATGTGACAAGATACTAAAAGCTTTGACCAATCCTACTAAGAGTATCAAACATTTCACACAATGTGAAATCACTTTTACAAAGAGATAGTACATCTCTTTTCAATTTGGCACCACAGGGTAAGGCTGATGTTGGTTAGGACTTGGCTTTCGCCTTATCCCTTTTATATAGCGGTTCAAAGGAAAACTCCACTTTGGGTTGTCCCTTTTGGATGAAGCGCAATCCAAAAGTAGGCCCTTCTAAAAGAATAACTAAAAAGTAAGATCAAGCACATCAAACAAAGGTTCAATTGTCCCGTTATAAGAAAAATAAGGTGCAACTAGATTAGGCACACACACGGTTGTAGTTGTCAATTGTCCCTTATAAAATTGAAGTGTTTGGCATTCATGTCCATTGTCCCTTAGAAAACTAAAATGTTTGGCATTCATGTCCATTGTCCCATAGAAAACTAAAGTGTTTTTGCATTCATGTCCATTGTCCCTTAAGAACGCAATATGTTCCTATGACTTAGATTGCAAAAGATGATTTGTTCAATTGTCCCTTAAGAAAGCAATATGTTTCTAAGATTTAGTGTGATAGATTTGGCAATTTCTTCAATGCTCATCCTACATGAACATATTAGAAAAACCCATTTGCTCTGTGTGAGTACTAAGAAGTTGCAAAAAGTTGATTAGTTCCACACCAACTCATTAGTTAGCAAAAATTAAAACAAATGACCAAAAGTGCTTTACGATAATACCAAAGGTGACTTACTGCATAATAGGAAGTGCTTGACTGTGCTACCGAAAGGTGCGTTGTTCTTGACCAAAGGCACTGCACTGTGTCTGCAAAAGCATGGCACTGTGATACCAAAGGTGCGCTATTGCTCTAGATCTAACAAACTCCATATTTTATCCAAGAAGCAAGATTGGAAAGATGATTTCCTAATTCTAAAATGATGTATAAATCTTAGATCTATAAGGAATGATGAAAAATATGATAAGTTAGACCCTATAAATCAAAAAACCAATTAAAAACCCTGAGCAGCCAAAGGCGTTGTATTGCTCTATTGGAAGCGCTGGACTGCAGACTAGAGGCGCTGGACTGTGCCTCCAAAGGTGCTTTGATATTGCTCGAAGGTGCTTTGTTGTGGTACCAAAGGTGCTTTACTATGATGCAGAGGCACTTTGCTGTGTTCGTCTATGTTGTTCCGTACTGTACTTCAAAAAATTAAATTTTCTAAAGAAAACAAGAGATTAGTGGGTCCCACTGGGCATGCCAGAATGTGTATAGGGATAAATCAAGATCGATTGATAATCAAAACAATGAAATAATCAACAATTCAATCCCATAACATCAAGATAACGATCTAAGTAAACAACCAAATAATCAATGAATTAACACAAAAACAATGAAAGCTTTCACCTAGATTGTGTTGTTATCTTGGTCGAATGTAGATTGCTTCATAAATTGTGAAACCATGTTTGCAACAAGTGGATGTAGATTGTGTTTGTGCTCAAAGTACTCAATGTGCTCAACGATGAGATGTATGCTCAATGCGCTATAAGAATACCTGAGAATAAATGATTGAAGAGGATTTGTTATGGAGATGAGGGGGGTTTATATAGGTTTCAATGAAGATTGATCAACGGTTCAGATAATTCAATGGAATCAATGGATGAGATAAATCTAGAATTCATGATAAATGTGCACATGACATGTGTCACTCCAAAAAGGTATTTTTATTAAGATAATTACTTTTTGATAATAGACATGATAAAGATAGATTTGATTTCATAAATTAGAATGCTTTTCTCTAATTTATGAGTTGATAAAAATAAGATAAATTAAAGCCAATTAACTTAACTTTAGATTTCTTTCTTGAAGTTCTAAAAATAAGACTGATTGTGCACATGAGTTAACATGATATTTTTAGAGGAATTGGAAGATAATTGATATTAAATAAATAAATTTATTTAATTGATTGTGCATGATTGAAGACATAGAATAGATTTGAAGATTTAAATAAATTAAACAAATAAATTGATTTAATTTATTTTGCATGATGAAGGATAAAATAAAATATTTGATTTTATTTTATTTTTAGAAGAGATATTCAATTTAAATAAATTTGAATGATTTATTTAAATTTCGAAGAACAATTGATTCAATTAAATAATTTAGAAATTATTTAATTATAGATAAGAGGATATAAGTGATAAATTAATTAAATAATTAATTTATTCAATTGATGTGGATTTGAATTGGAAGACAATAATGATTTAATTAAATAAATGAAATTATTTAATTTGGAAGAATAAAGTTGATTTTGATGAAATTAATTAAATAAAGAGGATTTATTTAATTAATGTTGAATTTAGGGGATTTGGAAGAATTTGATGATTTTGATGAAATTAATTAAATAATTTGATTATTTAATTAACGGTGAAATGCAGGTGATTTGGAAGAATTTGATGATTTTGATGAAATTAATTAAATAATTTGATTATTTAATTAATGTTGAAATGCAGATGATTTGGAAGAATTTGATGATTTTGATGAAATTAATTAAATAAAGAAGATTTATTTAATTAATGTTGAATTTAGGAGATTTGGAAGAATTTGATGAAAATGCAAGTGGTGCGATGACATGGTCATTTTTAGGTGTCTACAAATGGTGAGGCATTTTATGTGGTTGAATGAACACCTATACATGCACAAATCAACATAATATCTTTCTACATGTTATTTTCCTTTGGAGATTGCACCATCCTACATTGGGATTATGAATAAGGATCTGACAAAGATGGGTTTCAAGGTTGTTTTTTTCCATTTATAGAATGGTGTGTGGAAAGGCAGAAGATAAGTTTAGATTCAACTTTCTTTCTCTAACCCTACCTCTTTTCTATTTCTTTATCATTGGTGTTAGTATAGGTTTATAATGATAAAATTCAAGTCATGAAAGGCAATATATTATGTTATGCATGCATGTAACTGTTAAAGAATTAAAGGCATGCATTGACTATTAGTGTTTTATTTCACTATGTGGGTTTCTTTTTTTGTGAATGATCTTAATATCAACTATAGCCCCTTGAATGGACTAGCCAAAGTGCTCTTCAAGTAGGAGATTCTAGTGAAATCTCACAATTTATGTACAAAAGACTCTTGAGGCTAGCCACCTTCCAAGTAGGTGAACCTTTGTTGTTCCACCCCATAGGCTTCATGACTTATGGGCATTTTTGTCATGCCAATACACACACCAACAGGAAAGATGAGACTAAAAGGAGGGCCAACAAGGAGTTTTAGGATTGTTTAATCTATTTTTTAAAATTCCAAATCTACTTGTTTTGCATGTTGAAATTTATCATTTTTCATAAAAGCACAAAAAATTATAAAATTCCAAAATTGTAAAATTTAAAAACTTAAAAAAAATGATGATAGTTCAAATAAGTGTTTGATTTGCAATCTATTGAAGTATTTTTCATGAGTACTAGGGGTATTGTTTAAAAATGAGAAATTGTGTGGATGTGTTTATGAGTTTTCCTCAAAGTCCCACTAATGCATGTGATGTTTTTCCAAATTTCTCCCCTAATCTTGGGCAAAACACTTATGAGCATGTTAGAATATGTAGATATTTTATAACAAAATGTCAAATAAATCATGAAGTTATTGCATGTTAATTATTCATTTACTCTTTTTGTGATGCAATAGTTCAATGGTTTGAATGTTTGCCACCAAATTCTATACATTCTTGGATGGAGTTAGAAAGTGCATTTCTGAGGTAATTTGGCTGGCATGCAAACCTGAGAGAATCCTTCATATAGTTTATAACAATAAGAAGATAGTTGGATGAATCTATTGATTAATATAATCTTTGATTGTATCAATATTTACAAAGAATTGACATTTTGTATAGAGCCAACCAATTGGAATTATTGAGACATTATTTATGAGGACTTGACCCTACATTAACTACATTAATAAGAGATACTCTAGGAGTAATTTCACTTGAAGGTTCCTTCTAGAGAGCTATAAATTTAGCCTGCTTAGGATGTGATCACATGCATGGAATGTAGAATTTGTCATATACCATTCCACAAAAAAGTCAAATGATGTATCAATTGAATGTGTGTGGAACAATCTATAATCTAAATGCTCTACACTCAAGCTTAATGACTCAACAAAATCCAAGAATAAAACTAGATACAACATCTCTTAATGATCAGTTAAATTACTACTTGAGACCACAACCAACACTCAATTTCAACAATCTTAGTGGTTAAATAAAACAAAGTAGTCCTTTATTATTTTAGAAGCAAACTTAATCGATATTTTAACAACCAAATTCCTTTGTACTCCATTAGTGCATATTAATTTTTTTACTAAATTAGAAAGTTTCTCAGATTATTTCACAAGTTAAAGAATAATTGAATACACCTGACTCCAGTGATGATTCAAACAACAAAATTGGTCAAGAAACCAATCAAGTTGTCACTAGGAACCATGAGAATGAAGGAGATAAAATTTGCACTAGTACAATAAGTCAACAAAGTGAAGTAACCAATGTTGGACTAACAAGGAAAGAACACCATAATGATGCACAATTTTTGAATGAAAAGAATCCAACATGTGAAGATAGTGAAAGTCATCAACATATGATTAGATCATACTATCAAGATAGCCAAGTTTTGGATTGGATATCCCAAAAGTAACAGAAAAACTAAATCAATACATGTGAGCTCTTGGATTTCTTGGCACATCTAAACAAATAAGCTTGCATGATGAATGTTGTTTGCATAATATGATGAAACATTGTGAAATTACATGTCTAAAGGTTTTCATAAGTTTGGATATGATTTTAACGGACATGTTTAAGGTTAGAACAAATAAAAAAAGATCCATCAAAGAGTTTACAATCAAAGAGTCAAAGGGAAGGACATGATCATAGCTTAATGAGCTAAGAAGTTAATGGTCATTCTACAACTAGTAGAATAATGGATAATTATGAGTATCACAGTCCCTTGAATGAGGAATATGATCCAACGATACTTAATTTTAGAGAATTGACAATTAATGATGCTCCAGTAAACTTGAAGAAGAAAGTATTACAGAGAATTCAACCCTAAATTTAAAGATCAACAATGATGACATATCTTCTAATGATGGAAATGAAAGAAGTGATGGTGCAAATAGAAGTATGCAGTCAAAAAAATTAGGATATAAACCTAGACTTGATTACATACATATCAAAGATGTTAGTACAACTAAATGCTTAAGTAAAGGAGATGTAGGGGTTATAGATTTGGTGGTTCTTGTGTATCAAGAATATTGGAAATCAAACAATCCAGTGAAGAAACATTCTTTTTATGTGGATGTGATAAGAAATGTGGAAGAAAAGGATCCATTAGACATTCAAATGCAAGAAACTAATCTACTTTGTATTGAAGTTGACATTGTAGTCATGAAATTGGATAACTTCAACAAAAGGCTTGAACAAGAAATATATGAAAAACACTAGAAGGAGGAATTATTAAATCCAACACTAAATGGCTTCAAGATTTATAATAATCCAACCTTTACTGATAAAGAAGAAAATGGAATATCCAATGAGAATCACATTTTCCTAGAGGATTATAAAGCTCACAATAACCTTCTCTTTGAGTAGGATTGGTGTAGTCAGGGATGGAGGATCTAGAGAATGGACTATCCAAACATGCAGCTAGAGTAAACACAACAGAAACAACACAAACACTACACAAGAATAGAATGCAATAGAAGATTTGTATGCTCAATATATTAGACAATTTAATGCTTATATGTTGAAAACATGCAGGCTATAATTTGACCTTATAGGCTTACTTTCCAGATTACAACATACATGAAAGATATGGCATTGAAGTGCCTCTGGAAAAGAACTATCATTCTATTCTACTATCAGATATCAAGAACTAACTTCCTAATGTTGAATGCACAAGACAACTTAGAGGGGGGTGAATCAATTGTAACAAAAACTTCAAACCCTTACAAACACTCAGATCCACAATAACCTTTAAGTATGTTATGATGAGTAAGCATGAAAAACAAATAATTGAAACTAAATCATAACAACACCACACATAAGAGAACACCAGATTTTTATGTGGAAACCCCTAAAAGGGAAAAACCATGGTGAGGATTAGCTCACAATATAATGTAGTAGCAATACTAGATTACAAACGCTCATTACCAGAGGGCTCACTGCCCAGAAGAGAGAATGCTCATTGCAAGTGGACTCACTGCCCACTGAGAAAGAAAGAAAGAAGAGAAGAATGGATCACTACTAGGCTTTGAACTGATATAGTTGCATCTAACCTATGCATGGAGTTTAGTTCCAATGAAGCTTAATATCCATCACAACACAAACATCTTTTCAACATCACTAAAAATAGTAGACACCTTCTGCTCACTACATCCAGTATCCTAACACATGAAAGCTCTCACTACCCTAATCAAATTTGCATCACAAACATCATATCCCTCATGCACACTCACATTCATGACTCCTTGACACTTATTTATACAATCACCAACCATGAAAATATTCTCCAAGGTCAGCAACACAACTTAACCCATAAAATTCAAACTAGGTCTAGACCTAAACATTCCTGTAGAGGAAAGGAATGAATGTAGACCACAACATGCCTTAGCATGGACCTAAATCCACTCTTACATGCTTCATCACGCTTTCACTTTCACCAAAGAACAACCGCAAATAGTGTAAACAACCAAGTTGGCCATCCTTGTGTTTACACCATGAACTTTTAAATGCACGCTTCGTTAAAATCACTCGACGACATGTGGACCACGTACCAAGCTTGAACATGATCTAGAAACATCCACAAGCACTTGAAAACCAATAAATTCCTTTACAACATCTTTCACTTGAAGAAACTTCACACTGGAGTACTTAAACAACTATCTTATAATTTGTCATCATCTACAACTTAAGAATGTACTTGCGGAGCACCAAACCATGAACCACTTGAACTAAAGGAAAATATAGACCTTATAAGCACACACCTAGAACCACAACACCTGAAACCATTCTGCAGAGAAATGCAGAGAAAAATACTTTCTCCTAGACACACTACAAACACTGTCAAACACTATTCTCAAAATGGTGAACACAGTTTACACTACACAATGATTAGTAGTACCAAATCCTAGATCTAGCATCTTCACACACTTCTAAACAACATATCCAAACCATATACTTAGATCTCCAACACAGAAGAAGTGCGGAGCAAAAACTCGAACAACACTCTCATCAGAAGACATAGTTGACACCAATGACAACACAAGTTTGTTGACATCAATGACAAAACTGATTAGCACATACTTGTAACAATATCCCCCTTTGTCATTGATGGCAACACATGATGTGAAAAACCATCAAGACACAATTCTACACCAATCTTCTTTACTTGCTTACTATCCCCCTTTCTTTCTCTCTCTAATCACTGATTATTCTTTCTCCCCCTTTGTTTTTCACATGAACTCTCTCCCCCTTTGAAATCAAGGGCAAAGGGTGTCACAACTTTCCCTTTTCATGATAATGCACATAATTGCACTATTCACTACTACTATTCAACATATTTTTCTTTAACTGCTCTGAATACTCCCCTTGACTACAACAATCATCATAGACACTACTTGCTCCCCCTGAGAGGTAGCCTTCAATCATCAATCTAGAAAAGAATGAATCTTGAAATCCACTGGATTGATGCATATTCTTATGCATCTAGTTAAAGGAAGGAGGGGCAATAACCCCTAACTTCTCCCAGAGATACTCAAATGTATCCTTAGGAATAGCTTTAGTGAATATGTTAGCAACCTGATCCTTTGTAGGCACATACTCAAGCTTCACTTCATTCTCTGCAACCTTCTCTCTCAGAAAGTGATACCTAATTGAAATATTATTTGTCCTTGAATGCATCACAGGATTCTTTGAAATGTTAATAGCACTTGTATTATCACAGAAAATAGAAATTGGCTCATCATACACAACTTTGATATCCTTCAAGGTTTGTTTCATCCACAACACCTATGTGCAACAAGATGTTGTTGCAATGTATTCTACCTCTATAGTAGATAGATATACTGAATCTTACTTTTTACTTAACCATGACACTACTCTGCCACCAAGAAAGAATGCTCCACCACTTGTACTTTTCCTATCATCTACACAACCAACCCAATCTGCATCTATATAAGCACTTAGAGTAAAATGTAGTATCTTTTGGATACCACAACCCATGATCAGAAATGCCCTTTAAATATCTGAATATCCTGTTCACTGCCATAACATGTGACTCTCTAGGATCTGCTTGAAATCTAGCCACAAGACAAACTACGTGTATAATATCTAGTCTAGTAGCAGTCAGATATAGTAATCCTCCAATCATTGATATGTACTTGATCTGATCATCCTTAGGAGATTCATCATTCTTTCTCAACTTACAACCAGTAACCATAGGAGTACAAATTGGTTTAGAATCTTCCATTCCAAACTTCTTTAACAACTCTTTTACATACTTTGACTGAGAAATGAAAATGCCTTTATCTTTCTGGTTGATCTGTAAGCCAAGAAAGAAATTCAATTCCCCACACATTGATATTTCAAACTCTTTCTACATCTCATCTGCAAAGCTCTTACACATGCCTTCATTTCTACCAAAAATTATGTCATCTACATACACTTCCATAATTAGAATTTGATCTCCACTTACTTTGATGTACAAATTGCTATTTGCAGAGCCTTTATTGAATCCTTGCTATAATAAGTACCTATCTAACCTTGCATACCAAGCTCTGGAAGCTTTCTTCAATCCATATAGTGCCTTGTTCAACCTGCAGACCATATCTGGCTTATCTGACAACTGAAATCCTTATGGCTGCTCTATGTACACTTCCTCTTCTAGTTCACCATTCAAGAAAATAGACTTCACATCAATTTGATATAATTTGAAACCCTTATGTGCTTGCAAAATCCAAAAACATCCTAATGGCCTCCATTCTTGCCACTAAAGCATAAGTTTCCTCATAGTCTATTCCATCCACTTGTGAGTAGCATTTACATACAATTCTTTCCTTATTTCTTACCACTTCTCCATTTAATTTGTTCAGGAATACCTACTTAGTTCCAATCATATTTTTGTTCTTTGGTCTTGTGACAAGTTCCCAAGTTAGATTTTTCTTAATTTGTATTAGTTCTTCTTCCATAGCCTTGATCTAGTTCTCATCTTTGCATGCCTCAACCACTGTTTTAGTTTCAACTTTAGAAAGTAAACATAGATTTACCTATTCTTCAGTAGCTTTGCTTCTTGTCAAAACACCTTTGCTTTCATCAACAATGGTCTGGTCTTCAATGTGATGCTTCTACGCATACTTAGGAGTTTTAAGGATACTTCTCAGAGCTTCTTGTTCTTCAACCTGTACTTCCTTTATTTTAGTTTCTTCTTCTCTACTAGAAGACTTATCAGATTCATGTCCATTTACTTATGAGTTCAACTGTGCATCCTCAAACACCTTTATCCTTTACAGTCACAGTCTTTGTCCTGTCTTAAACCTTTTTTGCTAAACCTTAACCTCATCCCTTCATGCTAAGATATTAGCACCATTCCTTTGGTAGGGGAGAAAGATTTTCAATAAGGCTCCCCTGAGCCAAAGCACTAATCTTAGTTCTCAGAGGAAACATCTGCACTAGATGCCGGTACAGGCTCATTCTTAACCTTTGTTACATCCTTCTTAATCCAAATCTTACTCATCTCCTTTATCTCTACTGGATCAACCTTTTGTACTGGTTCATTCTTCTTTACCAGATTATCCTTCTTTATCCTTCTGCTTATGCAGAACTTAGAGGTATGTCCAGGTCTATTGCAATTGTTGCACACAACATTTGTCTGGCTAGTATTCCTTTCTTTTATTCTTGATCTACATTGGTTAGCTTTATGCCCAAATTTGTTGCATGGATGATAGTAGGCACTGAAAAATTTAACTATTGTATCCTTGCTATAGCCATTTCTCTTTTGACCTCTGCATTCATTAGCTTTATGTCCCAACTTATTGCATACAAAACACCTAATAGAGTTCTGACTCACTTTACTTCTACATATAGTAGCTCTATGACCAACTTTATTGCATGTGAAGCAATGACTAGAGAAGGATGAAACATTTTGATTTCTTCCACTTCTACATTCTAGTGCTTTGTTTCCATACTTATTGCATAAATGACAAGAACTGTTGAAAGATGGGTACCTTTGAGCATTTGATTTTCTGACTAGAGGTCTTCTAGTTTTATTCTTTTGATTCCGGATCTTCTTGTCATTGTTCCTTTGATTTGAAGTCTAATCAGACTTTGAACTTTCACCTTTTTCAAATCCTAAGCCACCTTTATAATTGGAACTTTTCTGACTTGCAATCATCTCATCAAGGCTTGCAGAACTTATCTTGAATTTTTCTTCAAAATTCTTTGCCTTCTCTAGATTTGAATTCAGATTTACAACTTCTTGTTCAAGCCTTATGCATTCTTCATATTTACATTTCATAGCTACATTAAGACATTCCTTAATTCTTTTCTTTTCTTCAACTAGCATTTTTAGACCAGTGATGCTTCCATTTGCTTGCACCAATTACACACTGATTTCCTTCTTCTTTTCTCTAAGCTTCTTGACTTGTTCTTTTAGTTTTTCATACTTTCTTTCAGATCTCTATTTTTTCCTTGAGTTCTTTCAAGGTCCTTAAGAGAAACCTTGAGTTCTTCACTACTGACATTCATACACTCATCTTCTGAAGATCCATCAAACAAGGGAACAACCTTTTTGTGCACCATCTCAGATTTACCTCAAGTTGTTAAGCTTTTTTCAAAGGAACCTGGCTCTGATACCAATTGTTGAATGCACAAGACAACTGAGAGGGGGGGTAAATCAGTTGTAACAAAAACTTCAAACCCTTACAAAAATTTAGATCCACAATAACCTTTAAGTATGTTATGATGATTAAGCATGAAAAGAAAATAACTGAAACTAAATCATAACAACACCACACATAGGAGAACACCAATTTTTACATGGAAAACCCTAAAAGGGAAAAACCACGATGAGGATTAGCTCACAATATAATGTAGTAGCAATACCAAATTACAAAGGCTCACTGCCAGAGGGCTCATTGCCCAGAAGAGAGAATGCTCACTGCAGGTGGACTCACTATCCAAGTGGACTCACTACCCACTAAGAGAGAAAGAAAGAACAGAAGAATGGCACACTACCAAGCTTTGAACTAATATAGTTGCATCTAACCTATGCATGGAGTTTAGTTCCAATGAAGCTCAATATCCATCACAACACAAACAACATCTTCATAGCATCACTGAAATTAGTAGACACCTTCTGCTCACTGTATCCAGTAGCCTAACACTTGAAAGCTCTCACTACCCTGATCAAATTCACATCAAAAAAATAATATCCCTCATGCACACTCACATCCATGACTCCTTGACACTTATTTATACAATCACTAATCATGAAAACATTCTCCAAGGTTGGCAACACAACTTAACCCATAAAATTCAAATTAGGTTTGGAACTAAACATTACGGTGGAGGAAAGGAATGAATGCATACCACAACACACCTTAGCATGGACCTAAATCCACTCTTACATGCTTCATCACTCTTTCACTTTCACCAAAGCACAACCATAAATAGTGTAAATAACCAAGTTAGCCATCCTTGTGTTTATACCATGAACTTTTAAATGCATGCTTCCTTAAAATCACACAATGACATGCAGACCACGCACCAAGCTCAAACATGATCTAGAAACATCCACAAGCACCTAAAAACCAACAAATTCCTTTACAACATCTTTCACCTGAAGAAACTTCACACTGGAGTACTTGACCAACTATATCATACTCTGTCATCATCTATAGCTTAAGAAATGTACTTGCAGAGCACCAAACCACTAACCACTTGAATTGAAGGAAAATATAGACTTATAAGCACACATCCAGAACTGCAACACCTAAAACCATCTTGCGGAGAAATGTGGAGCAAAATACTTTCTCCCAAACACACTGCAAACACTGTTAAACACTGTTCTCAAACTAGTGAACACATCTTCCACTGCACAATGATCTGGAGTACCAAATCCTAGATTTAGCATCTTCAAAAATTTCTAAACAACATATCCAAACCACATACTCAAATCTCTGACATAGAAGAATTGTGGACCAAAAACTTGAATAGCACTCTCATCAAAAGACACCGATGAGAACACAAGTTTGTTGACATCAATGACAATACTGATTAGCACATACTTGCAACACCTAATGCATCTAAGAAATATATATATATATATATATATATATATATATATATATATATATATATATATATATATATATATCATCTTCTAGCTCATAGAATGCTTTGCATCGGCATCAAGAGGCCTCAAACCCCAATGCAAGATAAAACATGTAGGAAATGTGTAGGTTGGCCTACACCTCATGGTAATGCTCCGCAAATGAATGAAACATGTTGTGGTTCTTAAGGAAGGCTTATCTAGTCCTAGACTACCTTGTGATATGTTTCATTTAGCTCTACAAGTCATGGGAATGCTTTGTAAACCTTGTATGATCAACCTGAATGTTGAATGCTCTGTTATGTGAAAGCTAATGATCTTTTGATAGCGATACCTCTCCGCAGATGAATCCAAATCTCATGAAATCTAAATATGATGTAGATGCCATAGTGTAGAAACTAGATCCTGCTCTACAATCTTTGAAATGAAGATGTGGTAGAATTTGGTGGAAATGTTGAAACTGCAAAGACTCAATTGCAACTGAAATGCAAGAAAAGAAAAGAAAGAAAATATTTTTGGTTGATGCAAGATTTCTCTTCCACCTGGGATGATGCTGCATTAGACACCTAGGGTTGCTTAAAAGTGAGTCCTCACTTTGTTGGGGCTAGAGGAAAACCAAGGCATTCTACCTCATCCTGAGAAATCCATGATAAATCTTCCTCCTGTCTTCCTTTCCACCTAACCAGGTACTCTTTATACTACTTACCTCTAGTGTTGCGTCCAATTCTACTATCCAAAATCTATTCTATTTGCTCCGGTTGTTGTTGTGGTAACTGATCCTTCAATTCAACTTCAGTTCTTTCACTTGATTCTCCCTCATGATACTGATATAGATCTACAACATTGAATATAGATGATATGCCTAATGTCTCCGGTAACTCTAATTCATATGCATTTCCTAAATCAAACTTCTTAAGAATCCTACATGGTCCAAACTTCCTCATCTTCAACTTGTTGTATGTTCCCACTGCAAATCTCTCCTTTCTTAGATATACCATAACTTCATCTCCAATAGAAAATTCCTTATGTCTCGTCTTCCCATATGCTTGTTCCTTATACTTACTATTCATCTTCTCCAAATGTTTCCTGACCTAATTATGTAGTGTCCGCATTTATCCTACAAATTCTTCTACTTCTACACTTCTCTTGTTATCAATATTGATGTCTCTCAGCTCTACAACTCCTCTAGGTTGTACTCCTATCACAATCTCAAATGGTGTCTTCCCTATGCTTCTTCTCACTGAGTTATTGTATGCAAATTCTACTTGCGGTAGAATTAGATCCCAATTTCTTGCCTTATCTCCTGCTAAACATCTCAACAAGTTACCCAAAATCCTATTTATCACCTCTATTTTTCCATTGGTCTGTGGGTGAAATGCTAAACTAAACTTTAGGTTTGTCTTCATCTTCTTCCATAATGTTCTCCAAAAATATCTAATGAATCTTGTATCCCTATTTGAAACTATACTCTTAGGTAATCTGTGCAATCTCACAATCTCCTTGAAAAATAGGTCAGTAACATGCACTGCATCATTTTTCTTCTTACAAGGAATGAAATGAGCCATCTTTGAAAATATGTCCACTACTACAAATATAGAATCATGTCCTCTCTATGTCCTTGGCAATCTAGTGTAGTCACAGTAGGAGGGTTCATAGAATGAACTATCTGGACCATGCAGCAAGAGTAAACACAATGGAAACAACTCAAGAAAATGGAACAAATGCAGATTCAATCATTCAGTATATCATAGAATTCAAATACAATCTGGTTGGCAACATGCAGGCTTACAATTAGGGCTCATAGGCCTGATTACATACATGCACAAGATAAATCTTTGAAGCTCCTTCACACCAAAATCTAAACTATCAATCTTCTAAATCATGAGAACTTGATAACTACTTTCCTAAGGATCTATTACATCATTATATATCATTTCCAGACCAATAGATTCCTCTGCGTCAGCCACAAGAGGTTAAGAATCTCAATGAAGAGGTGTAACATGTTTTCTTGGATAGGTTGGACCTATCGGCTTGAAATCCTCCTCAAATGCATGAAATGATGTGCAGACCTCTGAGGAAGGTTGACCACAAACCAAGGAACATTGAAGAATGTATCATTAGGATCCACAAGTCAGCCAATGCTCACAAATCTTCTCCTTCAGCTGATTGTTCATGACTATCAGAAAGCTCTGCACTAAGAAAACAATTGATCTTCTGATAGTGATATCTTTTCGGTAACTGATCTACATGCACTAAATTCTTGATATGATGTAGATGAATGAGTGTAGATGCTAAGTCTAGATCCACAAGATATGAAATGCCAATACCGGACCACAAGATGAAAACTACTTCTGACTAAACTAGAAAATGAAAGAACTAAAATGCAAATGTTTTTTTTGGTTGATGCAAGATTGCTCTTGAACCAGGGATGCTCCTGCATCACAATCCTAATATGAAATCCATGCTTATGTCTTCCCAAGGTCTCTCTGGTCTTGTCAAACATTTATATAATCTAGTATTCTGAATACTCCCTTTTGCAACTTGACAAACTCTGCAACTCAAAAAACTTCCTTACATCCTTATATATCTGAGGCCAAAAATAATGTTCACTTACCAAATATATTATCTTGTCAATTCCAAAATGTCCTGCTAATCCTCCACTATGCTTCTCCTCGATCAAATTATCTCTTATTGAATTCCTAGATATACACAACTGATTCCTTTTGAACAACATATCCTCCTGAATGAAATAATCCAACCACTTGCTTCTATCTATCACAACATGTTCCTTACATGCTTTCCATGCTTCTATAAAATCAAGATCATCTTCATACATATGCTTCAGTTCTTCAAAACCCAATACTTCTACCCTCATCTCTATCAACAAATTCCTTCTTTTGCTCAACACTGTAGACACCCAAATTTGTCCCAAATTTGTCCATGTCTTGCAACACCTTGTCAAAAATATTATCCTAGACATCATGTAGCATTTTGTCCTAAATCCCATCCTAATTTCATTAATCCATTAGCCAATTAATTAAATAAATTTTATTTATTTAATTAAAATCTCATTCAATCCAATCCTTATCCTACTTAGCCAATTAATTAAATAAATTTTATTTATTTAATTAATTTCCACATCATATCTTATCCCATCTTATTCATCTACCCAATTAATTAAATAAATTTTATTTAATTAATTAATTTCTACATATATCCCAATCCTATCCTATTCATTATCCAATTAATTAAATAAATTTTATTTATTTAATTAATATCCAACTCATATCACAACTAATTCAAATATTTTATTTGAATTAAACACTCATCTTTTATCACATTCCAACACTTGTCCAGTCAATTATGTGTTACAACTTTTATATTTCACATGCACAACTAATGGGACCTAATTTTAGTATTTATCTACACAAGCACACCTAAGCCTTATCTTCCCTTGCCACATGTCAATTGACTACAATTTCTTAATGTGCAAGGAAACCTAACTTAATCTTATCCATCCATTTCACCTAAAGCCCTAATTGATCCTAGCCATCCATTTGAATTAAGCCTTTCCTATAAATCAACCCCCTCATAAGCCATTAGCATGCATTGATCCTCAAGTATCCACATGCTGTTGAAATATCATTAGAGCCTTTGCATCCTTCATCTATCATTCATTCTAGCATCTTCATCTTAATGTTATGCTGCAGAAGTGAGCACCCAACATTCTTCCAACAATAATCCTTCAAAATCTTGCATGCTCATGCGAGGTGGAGAATATCAATGGAGATAAATCGAGCATAGCGTAGAGATCGGTTTGCATTTACATTTGTTATTTTGATTTTCATGTTGTCTTGTGCTTCATTGTGCATTGCTAGGGTTTTATCATTGCCGTTCATTCATTTGCCCTGATTTGCAATTTTACCCTAACTACAAACACATCTACAACTTTGTTTGACTTTCCACTCTGGTGCTTCAATACAAATGTGTAACTTTACATAAACTATACCCATCTCATGGTAAGTGTACAACATAAATTCTTTTGGCAACAAGTAATGTCTCCACTTCTTCAAGGCTTGAATTATGGCATAGAACTCCTTATCATAAACTGAATATCTTCTCCTTGCATCATTCAACTTCTCACTGAAATATACTACTGGTCTCCCTTCCTGACTTAACATTGCTCCTATTGCATTTCTACTGGCATCACAATCAACTTGAAATACTTTGTCAAATCCGGTAATGCTAACACTGGTTGCTCTATCATATTCTACTTCAACAACTGACAACTCTTATGTGATCTAGATGTCCACTTAAAATCCTTCATGTCACCTCTCATTATCTTTATCATTGGTGTACATATAGTACTTAAATTTCTAATGAACTTCTAGTAGAAATTTGCTAGTCCATGAAATGATCTCACCTCTCCAATGTTCATAGGTGTTGGCCACTCAACAATTGCTCTAACTTTCTCAGGGTCCATCTTCAATCCTTCTGCAAAAATCACAAATCCCAAATATACCAATTCTTTCTTCATGAAACTATACTTCTTGATGTTTATCAATAATTTCTCTTCTCTCAGCCTCTGAAGTACTTGTCTAATATGCTGCAAATGTTCTTTTGTTCTTCTGAAAATCAAAATATTATCCAAATATACAATAACAAACTTACCCAAGAATATCTTCAAAACCTCATTCATCAATTTCATGAAAGTACTTGATGCATTAGTTAATCCAAAAGGCATCACTAAACACTCATACAATCCTTCATTTGTCTTGAAGGCAATCTTCCACTCATTTCCTTCTCTGATCTTGATCTGATGGTATCCACTCTTTAGGTCTATCTTTGTGAAATATTTTGCTCCACTCAAACAATCCATGATATCATCCATCCTTGGAAATGGAAATCTATATTTAATAGTGATCTTATTGATTTCTCTAGATTCTATAAACATCCTCCATTCTCCATCTTTCTTCAGTGCTAGTACTGTTGGTACCACACATGGGCTCAAACTTTCTCTGATCAAACCTTTCTTCAACAACTCCTATATTTGTCTATTCAGTCCTGTGTTTTCCATTGGTCTCATCCTATGTGTCTCTTTTTTAGAAAAATGGCTCCAGGTATAAGGTCCATATGATGACTGATACTTCAGATTGATGGCAATCCATCAGGCACATTATCTGATATGATATCTTGGTACTCTATCAACAATTCAGTTATCTCCTCCGGTGGTGGTTCTTCTTTTTTTGCAGTGGAAGTTTTTGCACTTAGGGCTCTGCACTTCTTTGGAATTAAAGAAAAATACAAATTCTCATGTCTCAATCCATCAAAAATTTTCCTTCCATCCACTAAATAGATTCTAGCAGTTCCATATACTTCACTTTTAGGTTCTTCTTCCAAAGGTGTCAAGATATGTTTCTTCCCATTATAATATATGTATTCTTTCTTCCATCATGTATTACATTTCTATCATACTGCCATGGTCTTCCCAATAATATGTGAAATACATCTATTGGCATAATATCACACAATGCCTCATCAACATAAGATCCTATATGAAATTTCACCAAACATTGTTCACTCACCAATACCTTGTGCTCATCTTGAATCCATGCTATCTTGTAGGGCTTCAAATGTTTCAATCTCTCCAGATTTAGCTTCGTCACCATCTCCTCTAAAACCAAATTATCAGTGCTACCACTATCAATGATAACCTTACAACATTTACTTCCTAATTTGCATCTTGTCTGGAACAAACTTTTCCTTTGCGGCGGTTCCTCAGTTGTCTCTTCTTGAAATAGAACTCTCCTCATGACTAATGACTCTCCCTTCTCTAGCTTTCCCATTGAACTAGGTGATCCAATCAGTTCTTCCTCTGCATAAGCTTCTCTTGCACTATTCTCTGTCCTCTTGCTAGTACTCCCTTGATGACATTCAGATTCTCTTTGTCCTTCTCCCCCACACTTGAAAGAGGTTCCTCTGAATGATGTCTTATCAAACCCTCTATCTCCTCTCTAGTATCCTTCATTGCGGTAAGAATTATGATTCCCTCTACTATTACGGTAGAAACTTTTATCATCTCTTCGATATGAATTGTTATCTCTTTCTTCTTTCTGATATGGGCTACTTTCCTTGTTCTACTCCACATAAGTTCTTTCTCCTCCAAATGTGTTCTACCTCTCTAAAACTTTCCTCCTCTACCTCTCTGTCTTTTCTCATGCCTCTTATCCAACTTATCTTCAACTTTCAGTACAAATTGATATGCTTCTTCCACTGTTGTCATCCTCACCAGACTTAGTTCTTCTTAAATGTTTATCCTCAGTCCATTGATGTAACGCACCACTTTCTCCTTGCTTTCTTCACTATGTACATTCCTAATAATCATGTTATGAAATTCTTTAGTGTACTCCTTCACAGATTTCTTCTTTTGTCTTAGGTTTTGTAATCTCTTTAACAATTCCAACTGATAGTCATTAGGTATGAACTGATTCTTCAATTTTGTCACCATCCTATCCCATTTTATGATTTTCTCTTTTCCTCTCCTATTTCTATCCAATTGAACTTCTTTCCACAAAATAGAAGCATGTCCTTTCAACTTAGTTTTTGCAAATCTCACTCTTTTTGGATCTTCTATTTCCTCATATTCAAAGTATTCCTCCATGTCATTAATCCAATAAATCAATTCCTTAGGATTCAAATTTCTGGTATAGTTTTCAATCTCAATTCTTGGTCTCTTACCAATCTTAGAAATAGATTTCAACATGTTTACCTAATCTGATTCTTCTTCTTCTAGGGCTTCTTCATTTTAGTTAGCAGATTGAAATTCATCATCGTCACTTTTATCTTCATGTCTAGGGTTTAGTCCTCTTCTTCTATCTTCTTCTACATCATCCAATCTAACTTTCATTGTACTCATCATTTCTATCATTTCTTCCATTCTTCTAGCAACATTGGTCATAGTAGGCATCCTCTTTGGTGGCATCTCTTCCTAGGATCCAGTGCAACTACCTCAATTCAACAATCTAACTACAGGGTTGCAACTTCCTCACAATCGGCACTTTGTTCACCACAAGATCTTCCAGAATGCCTTAGCTCCCAAAGGATTCACAAACTTCACTCTAATACCACTTAGTGCAGTCAGGGGTGGAGGGTCCAAAGAATGGATTGTCCAAACCTGTAGCTAGAGTAAACACAACAAAAACAACACAAACACAACACAAGAATAGAATGCAATGGAATATTTGTATGCTCAATATATCAAACAAATCAATGCTTATATGTAGATAACATGTGAGCTATAATCTAACATTATAGACTTACTTTCTGGATTACAACATACATGAAAAATATGGCATTGAAGTGCCTCCAGAATAGAACTATCCTTCTATTCTACTATGAGATATCAAGAACTGACTTCCTAATACATCTAAGAAATGTATGTATATCATCCTCTAGCTCATAGAATGTTCTGCATCGACATCAAGAGGTCTCAAACCCCAATGCAAGATAAAACATGTAGGAAATGTGTAGGTCAACCTACACCTCATGGTAATGCTCTACAAATGAATGAAACATGTTGCGATTCTCAAGGAAGTCTTATCTGGTCCTAGAATACCTTGTGATATGTTTCATTTAGCTCTACAAGTCACGGGAATGCTCTGCAAACCTTGTATGATCAAACTGAATGTTGAATGCTCTGTTTTGTGAAATTTGATGATCTTCTAATAGCAATAACTCTCTGCAAATGACTCCAAATCTCATAAAATATGAATATGATGTAGATGCCATAGTGTATAAATTAGATCCTACTCTGTGAGCTCTAAAATGAAGATGTGGTAGAATGCGGTAGAAAATGTTGAAACTGTAAAGGTTGAATTGCAACTGAAATGCAAGAAAAGAAAAGAAAGCAAATGTTTTTGGTTGATGCAAGATTGCTCTTCCACCTGGGATGCTCCTGCATCAAGGATGATGATTCAGAGGAATCAAGGATTAGTTCTAAAATCAATAACGTGCTAGGGAAAGTTTGGAGAGATACAACTAGAAAGTTGAATTTTAGTGTTGGCCTTGAAAAGAAAGAAATTATTATGTACTCTATGTTACGAACAAGGTACCATCAACCTTGTAAATCCTATGTATTTAATTACTCCTAATCTTGTTTGTAAATCTTTCATAAGGGATGAGGAATTCACTGTCAACTATAAATATTTTTTACCATCAAGATTTACTGGTATAGTAATTAATTTTTACTGGGGCTCGGTAACTGTTGAAGGCACAAGACAATTGAGAGGGGGGGTGAATCAGTTGTATCAAAAACTTTAACTTCTTTAAACAAAATCACATTCACATTCACTTTAACTCCTTAATCTTTTATGAAGATTAAACATGAATAGAAGAATCAAAACATAAACACATCAACACCATACACACATGAACACCAAATTTTTATGTGGAAAACCCTAAAAGGGAAAAACCATGGTGAGTGTTAGCTCACAATATAATGTAGTAACAATACCGAATAACAAAGAGGCTCACTACAAAAAGGCTCACTGCCATGAACTAATTTAGTAGCATCTACAACATGCCTGGGGTTAGTTCCATTAAAGCACAATATATCTCTCCTTCGTTGTCTTTACAACACACACACTTTATCTTTGCATCTTCGTACACTCTTGCACCACTCATGGATTCATTCCATATATTTATACCAATCATCAACCTTGGAACATTCATCAAGGTCAAAAATACAATTTACAACTATTGGAACTATCTCCAAGGTTGACATACATACATAATTCAAATTAGGTTTGGTCCTAAACAAACTTGCAGAGAAAATGAATTAAGGAAGAGCACTTCATGGATTATCTCAGACCCAAACACATCCTTACATGCTTCAACATGCTTCCACAATCCACGAATCACCTCCGCAACAAGTGTAAATAACCAAGTCAGCTAGAGCTAGTGCAAACATCAAGAATACTTAAATACATGCTTCCAAGAACTTCATTATAGCTTGCGGATCAAGAGCACACCTTCAATACATTTTGTAGAAATCCACAAAAAACATAGAATCACCTGAGAGTTGACAAATCCAATCACAACAGATCTCACTTGAGGACAACAAATATCACTTGAAGATAGATTACAGACTACTCACAACAAACACTGTCAAACTCTGCTAATAAATAACTGGCTTTCTCGAGCACCAAATCACAAATACTTTGGAATGAAGATAGTGAAGGAATTTATAAACTTAAGTCCAGAACTACAAGACTAAACTCCAAACTATAGAGAAATGTGAAGCAAAATACTTTCTCCCTGTCATATTGCAAATGTTGTCAAGCACAGTCTTCAAACTAGTGAATAGAACTTTTGCTGCATAGTGATCCGGACCACCAAATTCTAGCTTTAGTATATTCAAACACTTCTCTAAATTATATCAAAATATCATACTCCGGTCTTCAATACAAAGGAAATGTGGAGAAAAAACTCAGACAGTGTCCTTAACATGACAACTCAATCACTCAACAAACAACAATATCAAAAGACACAGTTGGCACCAATGACAACACAAACATGTTGACATCAATGAAAACACCAGTTAGCACATACTTGCAACAGTAAATAATTATTTACTGGCATGAAGTTACTATTTATTAGAAGAGAATCTTGGAGGTTAAGGTTATTTTAGGAACCCAACTCCCCATGTGGTTGTTTTGGACACTTCTAATGATTTTTTTGGTTATCACACCTCCACATGAAGATGCTAATTGCCTTGCAAGATAGGATAAATTAGGTGTCTATAAGGACAAATTAGTTGTCCATTTGTAAGAGGTGAGTAATGGGGTTGCAAACTACATTGTTTAATGTTATAAATGCTTAGATTTTATCAAGGCGTTGGGATATAATAACCAACTTGGATGCCCCATTAAGAGGATGAAGACACTATATAAACAAGGGTTATGTTCGTAGAAATGTAACATAATGAGTTAGAGTGAAAACTTTGTTTGCAGGTGTTGAAGGAGTGAAGATTGAAGAGGAGAAAGGAAGGATTGTATGTAATCTCTATTTCTAATGATAATATAGACTTGGGCCTCTCTTCTTGGTGGATTTTTTTCGAAAGGGTTTCTCCACATAAACATCGTGTTATGTGTTTGTTCTTATGTTCTATATATTTTTGTGTTGCTGATTTATTTTCTTGCAATCTCCATTTGGTTATACACTAGTTAAGATCATATTTATAGTTGAATTTAGATTTACACATATAGTAGTTCCCTTCATTTCTAACACTCTATTGATCATCAAATTAGTTTGAATGAAAAATACTAGTTTGTTAAAGAATGTTTAGTTGAGTCAAATTTACATGATGCTTTATTGTCCAAATTTATTTTTCATGATGTGCATGTTATCGAAGAACCTGTCAATATGGAGGAGGAGATGCATGTTGAGGAGAACATTTAATGCAACAAAAAACACATTTATTGGGTGAATGAAACAACAAAAGAGGCAAGTCCTAAACATCTCTTACTTGTCATTCATCGTATTTCTTATGTTTTAATGACATCAAGAATGAAACTGATAACTCTTTTCCCATTAAAGTGAATTATAAAAATGGTTTAGGAAGTGAGAATGTTCATGGTAGTATGATTCATCAAATGAATTCTACCTATTCTTTTGATTATGGAGATTCAAATATTAGGACCTGCTAGTGGATTAAGCATGGAGATGATGAATTTTCTCAACTTTTAGTTCTTTCCTAGAACCATTTTGATGATTCCTCTGTTTGGTTAGATCTTCCCTTATCTAAGTTTAAGGATAATCCTTCTTTCCTTAGAAACTTTACCATAACTAGAATATTATTAGATAATGTCCAAATGGAAGTACATGTGGCATATAATACCCAAGCTTTTGAGCCTTTGAGTTGTTTTAAAGGGGTGTATAGTTTAGAAAATTTTGGTTTTGTTTTGTTCTTTTGCTTTTTTTTCTTTTGTGTTGGTCTTGTCTATTTTTCCAAGCCCCTCATGTTTTGCAAGCCTTGTGTTCTCTTTCTTTCACCCCTAAGTTTTCATCAATTTTATTCTTGAATCCTATTCTTTGTTAATTGATAAAGTTGCATAGGATGTGCAAGTGAATTGAAATGAGCTTCTCTGATGCCTTCCCAAGAAATCTTTTCCTTATGCATTTATTATGGGTTGATTCCTATGAAGTCATTTTGTAAATCTTTTATTTGGATTTGTGGAATAGTTTTCATGTTTAGGAAGGTGTGAATAATTTGAGGATATATCATTCATATATTTTTCATCCCTCACTTCACGTGTATTAAATATTCTTGAAGTTTGTTTGACAAGGTGAAGGCAACCAAGATGTCAAGTTTATAAATTTAAATGAATTATTATTTTTCAAAATAAAATAATGACTGTCATGGTGGACCCAAAGCTAGTTGTGGACTTCAATCTCTATGGGATGAGGAGGCTAAAATTTTAAAAGAAAATAAATAAATTTGCCTCATTCTTTCTAGGTAATTCAAGTATCTCTATTGGGGCTATAGATGCCTAGTTGGTAGTAGAGCTATGCCTTGAATGAGACCACATCTATCTCTGTTGAGGTCATGGATGGCCAATTGGTAGTAGAGCTATGCCTAGATATTCAATCAAGGCATGTCCTATGAAAAATGTTGCTAAATTTAAAAGATGACCTCTACCTAAATCAATGCTTAAGATGTTAATTGCTATTATTAAAAGGTTGATATTTGAAGCTATCTAACCGAGTCTCATAAATCAAAGAAGGGTGATGAATCATGTGTACACACAAGGATGGAGAAAATATGTAGGTATTATCATGAAATTAGTCCTATCCAACTTTGGTACGAAAGTACTTCTTCCCATTTGGTATAATTAATTATAAAAATTATTTCTTCGGTAACCAACTCCCTCATAAATTCACATTAGATTGGGTTGATTGTGTTTGCATCAATTGAAGGCATATGAGTAATCTTTTTCACATACTATTGTGTACATTCTAAATTGATGAATAAGTCTTTTGTGCTTTGATCTCTTTTTGAACTTGTTATGAAACTATTTCCATTTTGTTCTTTCATGCCAGAGGGACATGTATTGTTCTGGTTACAACATGCCCCTTATTTTAAACATTTGGGGACCCTTGTTTTTAATTTTTGGTTATTGTCCTTTTCTCCAAGGTGTAGTGTGATGTTCATTTATGCTTTATTGGTTTGATTTGGGGTGTATTTCACTTAGAAGGATTCATTTAACTTAAAACATTGATTTGATAGGGAAAGGAGTGTTTTAATTTTGATTTAATTTTCCTTACGTCCTAAAGTTTATTGTTAAATGTACAAGTCTTTTCAATGTTTTGTACAAGTTGCATCAAAACTCTAGTCCCTAGGGTGGTCACTTTTGTAAGCTACAATTTCAAAACTCTAAACTCTAGAGTTGCATTTTGTAAGTGTTCTCTAAACCCCGAGGCCTTGTTTGGTGTACATTAATTTGACATGTACGAGGAGTTTCAAAAATTTGAAACACCCAATCTATCTATCATTTTGTATTTTTCTCTATGATTTTTGGTGCTCTAGCTCGTCGACAACTCCATCTTCTTTAGATCTCCTTGCTATTTTAGGCAAATTGTGATCTAATCCACATTTGTTTCAATTATGTTTTCTTGTCTCATTTTTTAGTTTCAAAAGAATTTTCATTTTGAACAAATGTCTTTTTTTTCATTTGAAATGCAAATCTAAAGAACAAATTCATCAATTCTTGTGTTACACATTCAATTTTATGATGAAATGGTGAAATTGTTAGTCATTTTAAGATTCTTGTTGAATACACAAGACAACTAAGAGGGGGGGTGAATCAATTGTATCAAAAAATTCAAACCCTCACAAAAATTTAGATCCACATTAACCTTTAAAATTGTTGTGATGATTAAACAAATAATAGAAACTAAATCATAACAGCACCAAACACAAGACAACGCCAGATTTTACATGGAAAACCCAAGAAGGAAAAAACCACGGTGAGGATTAGCTCACAATATAAAGTAGTAGCAATACCAAATTACAAAAAGCTCACTTCCAAAGGGCTCACTGCCCAGGTCTCACTGTCCAGGTCTCACTGCCCAGAAGAAAGAAATGCTCAGTACCAAAGGACTCACTGTCCAGAAGAAAGAGATAGAAGAAGAAGAGGCTCACTTCCCAGGATGAACTGATATAATTGCATCTAACCTATGCATGAAGTTTAGTTCCAATGAAGTTCAATATTCACCACAACACAAGAATCACCTTTGTAGCAATACTGAAAAATAGTAGACACCTTCTGCTCACTACACTAGTAGCCTAACACATAAAAGCTCTCAATGCACTTATCAAATTCACATCACATACATCATATCCATTGCACATACATATATTCACAAACCTTTGACACTTATTTATACCATCATTAACCTTGAAAACATTCTCCAAGGTTGGTAACACATCTTAATCCATAAAATTCAAATTAGGTCTAGACCAAAGCATTCCTATGGATGAAAGGAATGAATATAGACTACATCATGCCTTAGCATGGACCTAAATCCACTCTTACATGCTTCAACACACTTTCACAATCAACAAAGCACAACAACAATTAGTGTAAACAACCAAGTCGACCAAACTTGTGTTAACACTATGAACTTTTAAGTGCACACTTCCTCAAGACCAAAGGATGACATGTGGACCATGCTCCAAGGTTGAAAATGATCTAGAAACATCCACAAGCACCTAAAAACCAACAAAATCCTTTGCAACATCTTTTACCTAAAGAAAGTTCACACCAAAGTACTTAACCAGCCATATCATCCTCTGCCATCAATTGCAAATTGATAAATGTACTTGCAGAGCATCAAACAATGAACTACTTGAACTAAAGAAGGATATAGACCTTATAAGCATGAATCTAGAACTGCAAAGCCAGAAACAAATCTACAGAGAAATGTGGAGCAAAATAGTTTCTCCCAGACACTTCTACACAAATCAGAAACACTATCTACACACTGGTGAACACAACTTTCTCTGCACAATGAACCAAAGCACAAAATCTAGAATATAACATCTCTAAACACCTCTAAACAACATATTTAAACCATAAGAGAAGATCTTCAATGAGGAAGAAATGTGGAGCAAAACTTGATCACAACTCTGTTAAGCCAGAACACATCTTCAACACACTATTTCCTTTATTAATTAAATTTTCTCAAAAGCACTTGGAAACCAAACAACAAGCATATTCTCAACATCTTCAACACCTCTACAAAGCAACCAAATCACCTTTAGTAATAGTTCATACCCTCATCTCTGCACAACACAAACTACTCATACTCTTGACAAAGTTGACACCAATGACAACACAAGCTTGTTGACATCAATGACAACACCGATTAGCACATACTTGCAACAATTTTTTCATGGATTTCATCTCTAGTTTTTCTAGTCCTTCATCTCTGGGGTATTTGAACCCTACCTTACCCTTGAGTCTGCTCAAACTTATTATAATGACATCTGGGTGTATGTCAAAAGGGAATTAATTTTTGGTTGTTAAAACCAAAGCCGACATTGACTAGGTTACCTAAGAATCTCTATAGAAGTGACTTCATTGGGGTAGTGAATGATTACATCTCTTTGTTGAGTAGAATCACTGACCAAGTAGATGCCAGGGAATTTTAAAACTAGATGTTTGGTTATATTGTTAAGATTTTGTAAGGGCATGAAATCTTTGACTGGGCCACAATGATTTGTGACACCCTCCATGAATAGTTGACTAATGTTAATCAAACAACAAATTATACATGACCTCCTACTTGGTATATACCTTAGCCTGAGGACAACAATTTTTAGGTCTATAGATAATAGGGGCCATGATTCCTTGGCAACAAAAGGTGTTTGGATTTTATCCAAAGCTAGAATTAAAGGAATTTGCACAAAATTTTCCAAGGGTCAATGATTCCTTTATCTTTTTCATCATTAGACTATTAGAAGGAGATTTTGGTCAAAGATTATCTTTGGAGGCCAGAGTTGAAATTGAAAAGTATGGTTGTTGGTTTATCCAGTTCCTGACATTTTCTTACTTCAAGATTTTAGGATTTGATAAATCACCATATACAAATTGCCAACATATCTTAGCAACAAAATTTTGTAATCTTAGGGCTATGCAAACAACTATCTGAAGTGCATAAGTTGTGTTATGAGAAGAAGGTACAGGGACCCCATTTCCCCATTACAATTGCCCAACACTAGTGCAAAATGAGCTAAGCATGTAAAACTGTAGAAAAATAAATGGTACAATAGAATTTGAAATTATATATGTCTAGGTCATGTTTTAATCCTAAGTTAGTTATTGAAAAATTGAGGAGTATTTGCAAACACACATGCCAAATAGAAGATTTTTAGAGTAATTATGTTGATGAGAAAGAGGTTAGGAGGATAGATTATACAAGGATGACTTCCCTCCAAATGAAGAATTTCATTATTGCCTTAATGCCTAAGGTCATGAAAGATGATGGGAACATTATAGATCTTGCATATGGAAAAGGATAAATTGCATCCAAACCAATCCCTAGAGTTGATTGGGGACAAAAGGAAATCAATAGTGTTTATTCTAGAACAAAGACAATCTTAAAAAGAACTAAGGCTTGGTTAAATAAAATGATAATTAAACATAAAATATCTCCAAAGGAATTAAAAATTTGGGATGTCATGTAGCTAGAGTCACAACAAAGGGAATCTACATCAAAATTAGAATCTCCTTCTAATTAGGATCATACAACACAAGTGCCAATGCAAGATGCTTCGACATCACCAAGGCAATCAATGAATCTTCAAGTTGAATTATCTCATGTAATTTAGAAGCAACAACAAGAGCTTGTCAACATATCTTCCCTAGACAGAACTCCTCCACATAAAGAGCAAACAAATGTTCTTCATAGTGTTCATGCATATGGAAGTGAATTATCTTCATCTTCATCTTCATCTAGAAAAACTACCCTCAAAGGCAAGTTCAATAGCCTACAAATCAACTAGATTCTGAAATTGATTATTAGATAGGGTAGAAAGAGGAAGAATGAGTAAGAAATGGCAATAGAAGAAAAATATTAGGATCAACGTAAGAATGAACAAATACTATCGAATCAACAAGATTAATAATAGTGTTGGACATACCAAGATACTGAGGGGGAATGAATCAATATCTTAAACAATCTTCAATTTTAACAACTTCAACTTATATGGAGCATATTAAAACTTAATCATCATAGCATTAACAAGAACATGAAATATTAACACAATGCACATCAACACATAACACAAGATATACATGGAAAACCATGTTGGAAACAAGGAAGATAACTAAGAGGGGGGGTGAATCAGTTATCATAAATATCTTAACTTTCTTTCTCCTTTAATAATTAGTTCAGCATCAAAACATATAAGCATACATAATCATGAGAGCAAAAATAAAATCAACACACATCACACAAGGATTTTTACGTGGAAAACCCTGTTAAGGGAAAAACCACGAGGTGACTAACCTAAGATTGTATTCTCTATTAAAAGAATTAGAAGTACAAAATGGCACTTGCCAATTAGGGCTCACTGCCCGAGCACACTGCTCACAAGAGGCACACTGCCTACAAGAGACTCACTATCTACAAATTTTATAGAAGGTAACCATGTGGTTGAACTGATGAGAGGCATCCACATATGCTGAGGTTCAATTTTGGTTAGGCTCAGTACACTGATCTAATGCACTTCATTCTTCCTCTACTTTAGTGCTATTGTTTTGTCACATACCAGACTTGTATTGCTACTTCCACACTTATCTTTGCCTTTCCTCGCACACTACATCATTTTACACACACCTTCATACTGGAATCCATTAAGTATATATATCCGCACCAAGGATTTCAACATCTTTCTAGTCGACAACTGGAATACTCAAGATATTTACAAAACACTGATCTGTTGACTGATTCCATACTTAATATGTGATGCGTATCAAAAACATAGACATAGAAGTCATCAATCATGTCAGCCAACCATGTATGATCGCTCAAATAGCTTGATCAACATCAATTACTCATTTGGATTGAAGTCTGATACTCTGTCGGTTAGTTCTTCCTCAGTCTGCTCTGTCTGTTTGGAACCCAACACTCTAATGCTCATATCTTTTCCATGATTCATCACCGAAGGCTCAATCTCTAGAATATAGTGGTCATGATACTCCTCTTAACTTGTCCAAGTTCACAACTTGTTGAGTTATACCATCTGATAGATCCAGACCTGATTGTCAGACCTAGTTGCATGCTCTGTTCTTGCTCACCAGACCTAAACAATCTTCAATCTGTCATCCAGTAGAGACATACTATGTGCTGGGGATATGTGGGATAGACTTTGTTGCCATTAATGACAACAATCATGAAGCCACACAGTGTCTCTTGCCAACAATCTCCCCCTTTGGCATTGATGGCAACACTTAGTGAAAAATGACTAAGTGTCGTAGCAAACTTCCCTTTGGCTGATGCTCTGTCTTATGTACTATTTTACTGGAGCTCCCCCTTAGCTGGATTCCACATTTTTCACTACTCCTCACTCCCTCTTTGACATCAATGGCAAAGGGTGGAATCCGCACACCAAAATTTGCAAAAATCAACCTATACATAGCTGCATAAGTATATATACATGTTATACTTACATATATTTAAGTATATCCACAAAAGTGGTCTTCAACTGTATATTCTGTTGCCCAACTCTGCTTCATCTTGTCCAAAATTGATATGTGACCACTCAACAAAAATGCATAAGCTTCTTCCCTTCTTAAGTCTACTGGATCACTAGTCTGGGCTGTGGTCTGAGCATTAGTTAAGGCCTCATGCATTGCCTCTAATTTAGGGATAATTATCCCTCTAAGTTCACTCATCCTGCTTATTATATTCTTCTTCTCCTTTTCAAGCCTCTTTATTTCATTTATAATGGCAATATCCTGGCACTCTTGATTCATTATAGATGTGGTGAGAGGATCAAAATCCTGAGATAAACTTGACAGTTTACCTTCTTGTTCTTTCCCCTTCTTTTCAATATCCTCTGTCACTTTAGACCAGGATAGACAAAATTTGTACATTTCTCCAGCATCTTTAAGAGCATTTTCTTCTGCCAATTTCTCTAAAGAATCAAAATGAGTGTTGACAGAGTTTACCAGAGATTTCAGGTTATCGAATGGAGAGGTCGAAGGATCCTTTTGGAAGGATGGCATGATCTTCTCCAACATCCCAGATGCAATCTCTATCAGCTCACAATCTGCCATGTGTGACTTTAGAAGCTTTTCTTTTCCTTTAGCTTGGACAAAAGATGCTATCTTCATTGTCTTGACCAGAGAGAGGGAATCCAAATTTAGTGGTCCTTGAAAAAGTTTTGGTTCATCTATCTCCATCAGCTCTTTGTTCAAGAATTTCTTCACTGCCTCAGCAGTGTCTCTTGCCGAAGACCGAGTCTTCTTTTCTTTTGTAATCTCTAAACTGTCATCGGAGATCTTCTTTGTTTGTTCTTCTTCTCTTCCCTTTTCCTCCTCTTCTTGACTCATTTTTTCTTCTTTTCTTCCTTCTCCTTCAGTTCCTAAGTCTGCAATGGGATCTGGAGGAGAGATGTTGACTTCTTCATGAACTTCCTCTTCTAGAACAGAGGAATCCAAGTCTTTAGACTTCCCCTCATCTGTCTCTTTAGACCCTTCTACATTTTTCTCAATAGATTCTTCTTTTGATGCATTTAATCCTTCGACATCCATGGTAGAAGGTTCATCTATTTCCTCTATGATAGGAAGGTTGAATCTTTTGAAGGCATTCCAGAGGATGTCTTCTATTTCTTTTGCTACTTGATCAGTCTCTCCAAGCATTAGTTTGTTCATTCTTGCTTTGCTCTGAAATTCATCCTTGCAGTCCTTAAAGATCATGTTCATTTGCTTTGGAGTAATGGAAGGATAGAGCTGAATAGCAATCTGTTCTCAGATCTCTATGTCCTTTGCCTTAGCATTCTCCTTTCTAAGTTCAAGTACCTTCTTTAGACTTTTGGGAATTAGAGAAATGATTTCAATGAATGCTTTATTATAAATGTTCAGGTACCTGACTGTAGCATCTTCCAAGATCCTCTTGGCAGTATCACTATATTCATCATAAAATTCAGTGACTGGTTGTAGGTTCCCATCCACTGTGACTGCCTTGATGATATCATCAATAGAAAGAGTGGGCTTTTCAACAAATTCTTCCACCCCTTCTTCTTTGTCTTTGCCGGTAGAGGATTCCCTAGATGTTTTCTTCTTCTTCATTTTCTTAACTTCCTCATCAGACTCTATTTCTTCATCATCCTTTTGGCTTATGTAGGACCTTGTGCCCTTTGTTTTCATTCTCTTTTCTCCCTTTCTGGATGTCTTGGCTTCTGGTTTTGAGGCTCTTGAGCCCTTAGAGGTGGTAGGTGCAGAGCTCTTGGAGGATTTAGTTTGGGAGGAGGCTTGCACCATAACACTTTCTTTTTCTACTTCTTGTTTCTCTTTCTCAGTTTTTTCTATTTTCTCTCTATTTGCATCAACTGCCTCTTTTGATATGCCATATCTTTTGGCAATTTCCTCTACTTCCCTTCTCACTTTTCTTTTCATCTCTGGTTGTCTCAGTTCAACATGTATCTTTACACTTAATTCTTCAAAGGTTCCAAACCTTTTTGCCTCAGGGTCCTTAGGCTGACTCAACAAGTGTTGGACATGCAGCTCCAAGATTTTATCATCAACCTCATATCCCATTGGTACAATCCAAATTGTTCTGGGCTCAACTGCCTCCATTAGGCATTGATCAGTGTCTACCATGAAGCATATTGTATCCTTATATTTTTCAACTATTATTTGAGGAATTCTTTCTCTGGCTTGCATCATACTTTGGAAGTTCTTAAAGTATCCCCAGAGCATTGTGCTTTGAGCCTTAGCATCACCAAGTCCATACATATAGTCTCTAATTTGTATGGCAACCGATCTGTCATTTTGCCATACCTAACCACTTGGTCTGGGTAGCTCATTCATATAGTAAAAGAACAGACACAATATTAAGCCACCATACTTGAATGAGTTCTTCTTATCCTTCTTGATCTTCTGCAAGTTTTCTAATAGTTGATTTAGAAGAAGATCACATAGGTCATAATCAACATTTTCCCTTAGCATCTGATATGCTGTATAAATTGCAATTTCGGACACAGAATTCTCCCTACTGGAATGATAGATTTTATAACCAATTATCATAGAGGCAAATTTGATATCCGGATCTGTGATATCTTCTATTGTCATTGCCCTTTTGTCAAACTTAGATCCGGTAGCTTCACTTACTATCTGGTTCTTGACAGATTTGAGTGCAGGCAACCCACCAGATGAGTGCAGTCCAGTTACTGCCCTAATGACATCTTTTGTTATCTTGAAGGGCTTCATCAACCACATGAAATTGTCATGTATTCTGCTAAGAACATATCGAACCCATTCACCTTCTGCAAAACAAGGAAAGTGGATGCAATGTCCAAAATGCTTATCCCGGAAGGCCTTGTATTGAGGTTTGAGTTTAAAAGATTCATCTATTAATTGTTTATGGTAGATATCCATCAGCTTAGATTCTCCAAATTCCTCAATATTTAAGTGGATGTACACCCTAACATCTTCTACATGCAGAACCCCATGTGGAATGCTAGAAAAAGCGCCTAAGGGATCAACTTCTAGGGATTTGTAGGGGTGTTTCTTAAACTTTGGGCGCGGCCTATCAGTGATCTTAACAACCATTGGAGTAGCTATCTTTGCAAAAGATTCAGAGAGAGATTTTCAAAAATGGAAATAACTTTTTACGCTTTTAGGGTTCACAATAAGAGCCAGAACAGGTCATTGGTTGAATCAGATTTTGTGGTTGATCTTTGAGAAAGTTGTAAAAAATTGATGCAGAGCTCTTCCTTTCTTCTTCTCGAATGCAAATGTGAATAATGAGTAGAGGAACCCTTTTATCTCTGTGCAAACCCTAAATTCCTATTGCAATAAATGCACAACTTAAGTTATCCGGTTGTCTTGTTCTGGGAGATATCTTTTCCAATTACTAAGATACAATTAGAATCATTTTTGTGATAGAAGATAATGTCTCTTCTTTCCTCCAATCATGTCATGAATCTGCAAATCAAGATATCTCAATTTTGAATCATACCGAATTTGTATGTGAAAATCCTACTTTTACCGGATGGCTATTAAACCGGATCAATCTTGGATGATTAAACTCTTGCAAAACTTCATGTGGATCTTTCATTTTTTTACTAGGGGTTATTTAGATAATTTTCTGATAACCCTTTAATCCGCAATATTCTAAGTGCCAAATTTAGGCACCAATTGACTGGCTGGGGGAACTTATTTTTGTTTGTGACTCCCCCTGAGCTAGAGCTCATCTGTTTAGTTTCCAGAAGGCATATCAGCACCAGATTCTGGTGCGGATCCATCCCCATCATTTTCTATACTCTTCTTCACCCAAATCTTGCTCATCTCCCTTTGAACTTCATCTGCATTTACTTTGCCTTTTCCCTTGTCTTGATTTTCATTATGATGCACTGGACCCCTTTTATCCTATTTTTTACTTCTGTAGAATTTGGCAAAATGACCGGATCTATTGCAATTGTAACAAACAACATTTCTTTGCATATTTGACTGATATCATCTTGATCTGCATTAATTAGCCATATGTCCCATTCTATTGCATGCAAAGCATCTACCATTGAATGAATTGTTAATTTGCATATTTCTGCATTCATGAGATTTGTGACCATACCTTTTGCAATTGAAACACTATTCAAAGAAGGATGACTTAATCTGATTCATTCTTCTTCTGCACTAAGTTGCTTTATGACCAAAGTTGTTGCAATTGTAGCAGTATCCATTGAAGGATGGATATCTTTGAGCATTTGGTTGCCTTGCCGGAGGTCTTCTAGGCATGTTTCTTTAATTTCCTAATCCAAAGTTCTTCTGACTGGATCCAGAGCTTTCACCTTTCTCATATCCGAAGCCACGCTTGTCATCTATGCTCTTTTGGCTTTCAAGAAGAACTTCAAGTTAAGCTGAGCTTATCTTGAATTTCTCTTTGTATTCATTTGCTATTTGAAGATCTTGTTTAAGAGTGTTTATCTGATTCTCAAGTTGTTCTTCATTATCTGTAGCTTCTTCAAGATCATATTCAAGATGCCTAATTATTCTGTCCATTTTGTGGCAATCCTCTATCTTCTCCTTGAGAGATTGTTTTAGATTATCTTCAATTTTGCTTATCTCTTCAATTTCTTGGGTGAATCTCATAACCCCTGATTCCATCTCATGCCTTACCATAATGACCTCTTTTGATAGCTTCTCACATAGCTTGTTTTTCTCATTCAAATCTTCATTAGTATCATTGGCTTCACTCTAACTTGCTAATTTTTGAAGTAGCTCCTTTCTCTTTTTCACAAAGATACTCAGTTTTTCTTTTAGCTCATTTATGAAATCATCAGCTTGTTTAAGTCTTTCTCTCAAGTTGTTGACTTCAGAGTGAGATTGCTCAAGATCATCTAAGGCAAACTGAAGTTGTTCTTTCATACCATACATATCCATTGAGATTCCTAGATCTTCCTCAAGTTGTTAGGCTCTGTTTAGAGGAACTTGGCTCTGATACCAATTGTTGGAAACAAGGTAGATAACTGAGAGAGGGGGGGTGAATCAATTATCTTAAATATCTTAACTTTCTTTCTCCTTTAATAATTAGTGCAACATCAAAACATATAAGCATACATAATCATGAGAGCAAAAATAAAATCAACACACATAACACAAGGATTTTTACGTGGAAAACCCTGTTAAGGGAAAAACCACAGGGTGACTAACCCAAGATTGTATTCTCTGTTAAAAGAATAAGAAGTACAAAATGGCACTTGCCAATTAGGGCTCACTGCCCAAGTACATTGCTCACAAGAGGCACACTACCTACAAGAGACTCACTATCTACAAAGTTTATAGAAGGTAACCATGTGGTTGAACTGATGAGAGGCATCCACATATGTTGAGGTTCAGTTCCGATTAAGCTCAATATACTGATCTAATGCACATGATTCTTCCTCTACTTTAGTGTTGCTGTTCTGTCACATATTGGACTTGTATTACTGCTTCCACAATTATCTTTGCATTTCCTCGCACACTACATCATTTTACACACACCTTCATACTAGAATCCATCAAGTATATATATCCGCACCAAGGATTTCAACATCTTTCTAGTCGGCAACCAGAATACTCAAGATATTTACAAAACACTAATCTGTCGGCTGATTCCATGCTTAATATGTGATGTGTATCAAAAACATAGACATAGAAGTCATCAATCATGTCGTCCAACCATGTATGATCCCTCAAATAGCTTGATTAACATCAATTAATCATCCAGATTGAAGTCTGATACTCTGTCGGTCAGTTCTTCCTCAGTCTACTCTGTCTGTCTAGAACCCAACACTCAGATGCTCATATCTTTTCCATGATTCATCACTGGAGGCTCAATCCCTGGAATATAGTGGTCATGATACTCCTCTTAACTTGTCCAAGTCCACAACTTGCTGAGTTATACCATCTGATAGATCCGGACCTGATTGTTGGACCTAGCTGCATGCTCTGTTCTTGCTCAACAGACCTAAACAATCTTCAATCTGTCATCCGGTAGAGACATACTATGTGCTGCGGATGTGTGGGATAGAATTTTTTTCCATCAATGACAACAATCATGAAGCCACACAGTGTCTCTTGCCAACAAACCCTATAAGGGAAAAGGTATGGTGAGGATTAACTCACAATATATGAAGCTCAAATAATAACTTTGTTTAAGGGCTACAACCCAAGGAAGCTGCTACTCCCTAAGTAACTTTGATTTAGGCTCACTCCCAAGGAAGATTCTACTCCCTGATGACTTTGTTTTAGGGTCACTCCCAAGGAAGCTACTACTACTCCTTTAAATGAGAACACACAAAAGATTACAGTATGACAGTCTTTCTAGTATCTAAAAACTGACATTGAAACTCACACTTTTGATGATTGCACTTCTGCCTCTTCACACTTTCTTCTGATGATCTGTTTAGTTAGGTAGACTCTATACTTGATCACAATCACAAACATGTCTTCAAGATGAATCTAGATAGCATCAACAAGTTTTTCTCTTTCTCCTTCAGTCACACATTAATAATGTATTTATTCTGCCTTTTTATCTGCTTGCAAACTTTTCAATCACATTGCATTCACACCTCACCTCACTCAATTTGATTCATTATTTAAACATGATATTACATTGATTACATTGCTTGTTGGCCAAATACAACATGAAAAATACATATACAAGTCAGCTAGACAACACACAATATGAAAAATGTAGATAATAGGTCCTAAATGAAACCACACATTACACTAAAAGAAGATCCAAGTCTTGCAGACACCATGGTGCAGGGCACCTGGGTCTTAATGTAAAAATTGTAGAGTGTTAGTATTTTGGTGTGGTGAAGTAGTTTTTTTTGTAATAAGTTCATCTAAGACCATGTTATGTGTGTTGGAGTCCATATTAGATCGCTAGGTGTGTTGGATTGTCAAGTTGCACAAGTTGTCAAAAGTTACAAAACATGGAATATGAAGAATCATAAGTTGTAAATGAGGGAAGTTGGACAATTGTAACTTGAAAAATAGTTGAAAACCATTGGTACATGTTTAAATAAGCCTTGGAGGTTGAAACCAAGGTTGGGGGGTTACATTTTTGAAGTGAAATCAATAAAAGACGTCCTTGTTTCTATATTTCTGAACGTTAAATTATTGTTTCAGAGATTAGTACGGCCTTGTACAGTTGTTTCATGGCATGAGACCAATTGGAAATGAAATATAATTGAGTCTACTTCCTTATGCTTTTTATTATCCAATTTCATTGTGTTTCAAGCAAGTTATGCCCATTTTACTGCAAACAAGTCTGAAACCCTAGTTAAGATAATATGAGCAAACAAATCAATTTTTGAAGGTTTCCGTACAAATTAACCCACCTTGATTATAAGATATGTTGTATAAGGTCCAAATGGGTGTCTAAAACTATGTTTATATTCTTGATATCATGTTTGCACTGAAAATTATGGCCAAAAAACCCAATTTGTTGCTACCAAGTTTGTTTAAGCAATTAGGCCTAGGGACTAGGACAATCAAAATTTGAACCTGTCCTTTCAAACCAACCCTATCTGATTTCTTGGTATGTTGAGTAAGGCCAAAAAGGGTATTCAAAAATGCTTTTACAGTTTGGATATGACGTTTACATAGGTAGTTATGATAGAAAAACCAGTTTGTGAGGGCTACTAGAGGATTGAGGTCTAGAGACCAAAAACCCACCATTTAATGTTTCAAACCTTAAAAGTTTGATTTGCTAGAGTTGTTACAAGATTCTCTATCCCTACTCTACATCACACCAACACTTTCTTAACTAGGTCCAAAACATCCTTCATAGCTTCAAACACCAAGGAATTACATCCTCACACTCCGCTCATTTGGAAATAGAATAGTTTTAAGCAAAATACATGAAGACTTGAAGTATATCGACCACATCAACTTGAAAACCTTGTGCGGTACTGGAAACAAGAAAGATCTTCATGAAACTTTTCCAGATGAGTCCACATGACTCATACAACATCTCCAAACACTCCTTTGCCACCACACGTCAAAGAATTATGTCGCATAGCTTCAATCATTAACTCTGAGAACAATATGTCATTCAGAATACACTACAACATGCTGTCATTTGAAAAACTAAGTTGCAGATCACCAAGAACCTTGAAATTGCAAGGAAGCATGAAATACACATCCATAAACATGTCCTTAAAACCGCAAAGGCAATCATTCATTTGTAGAGGAATGCGGAGCATCCCAATAAGCCTTCATCACTAGCTTACTCTGCCAGAACACATGCTGGTACTCTATCATGCATAACTTTCACAACATAAGGACAAATGATCTAAAAGCTTGGAATTATCACCTTGAATGCATCTTGAACACACTTCCAAAACCACATGGCCATATATACAAATGTGGAGGAATGTAGAGTGTTCTATTGTCCTGTACAGAACATCTTCACAGAAGTGACACTGTCTTCAAACAATCAACAATAAAATACTCTTCTAGTAATGCAATCATCATGGATCTTGGATTACACACATTATAGACCATTAGTAGCATCAACAACACATTTGATAATCTTTGTGCTTCTAATTCCCATCTTAATATGAACTATATCTTCTCTCTTTTCTTGTTGTATGGGACATGACATCCAACCATGAACTGTATCTTCTTCTCTTTCTCTCTCTTCTCTTGCTGGATGGGACATGACATCCAACCATGAACACCATCACACCACCATGATAGTGTTGACATCAATGACAACCCTAGGAACCATATGTGTAACAATCTCCCCCTTTGGCATTGATGGCAACACATCTTTGCTTCTCTCCCCCTTTGAAATCAAGGACAAAGGGCAATCACTACCTCAATTAGAGACCACATACTTGCACATTTTTTAATAGTCAATAACTTCTTCTTGTAGCAAACAAACTACCCCTTACATCAGCAATCACTACCTGCTCCCCTTGAGACGTAGCCACCATCAATCCAGGAACAAGATATAACATGAACTTCCCTAGATAGATGCACCATTATGCATCTTAGCAAGAAGAAGGAGGGGCAATTACCCCTAACCTTTGTTGGAGATCCTCAAAAGTATCATTTTCCAGAGCCTTTGTGAAGATATCTGCTATTTGATCCTTTGTTGGAGCATATTCCAACTTCAATTCCTTATCTGCAACCTTCTCTCTCAAAAAGTGATACATGATTTCTATATGATTGGATCTTGAATGCATCACTAGATTTTTGGAAATATTGATAGCACTTGTATTGTCATAGAAGATGGGAATAGGCTCATCATATAGTACCTTGATATTCTTCAGGGTTTGCTTCATCCACAACACTTGTGTATAGAAGGATGCTACTACAATGTACTCTGCCTCTACAATAGATAGGGATAGTGAATCTTGCTTCTTGCTTTGCCATGAATCCAATCTTCTTCCTAAAAAGAAAGCACCACCACTTGCACTCTTCTATCATCAATACAACCAGCCCAGTCAGCATCAGTGTAAGCACTCAAATTAAATTCATTACCTCTTGGATACCATAGGCCATAGTTTGTAGTTCCTTTCAAGTATCTGAATATCCTTTTCACTACCTTCTCATGTGTTTGCTTTAGATTGGATTGATATACGGCAACTACACATACTACATGCATGATATCAGGTCTAGAAGCAGTCAAGTATAGCAGTTCTCTAATCATAGACCTATAGACAGTCTCATCTACCTCTGGAGACTCATCATAGTTGCTCAAGTGACATCCAGTGACCATGGGAGTACTTACTGGCTTTGAATACTCCATACCAAACTTCAACAACTCTTTGACATACTTAGCTTGAGAAATAAAGATACCACCATCTAGCTGAGAAATTTGAAGTCCAAGGAAGAAAGACATTTCACCAATCATAGACATCTCAAACTCTTTTTGGATCTCCTCTACAAACCTCTTACACATATCATCATCTCCACTAAAGATGATGTCATCAACATTTACTGCAACTATCAATATCATGTTTCCCTCTTCCTTGATATAAACATTTCTATCTGTAGTACCTTTCTTGAAGCCCTACTAAAGTAAGTACTTGTCCAATCTAGCATACCAAGCTCTAGGTGCTTGCTTAAGGCCATACAGAGCCTTCTTGAGTCTGCACACCATATCCGGATCTTCTGATATCTAGAAACCATCTAGTTGTTCAATGTAAACCTCCTCCTCTAGGTCACCATTCAAAAATGCTGACTTCACATCTGTTTGATATACCTTGAATTTCTTATGAGTAGCAAGAGCAAGAAACATACTTATTGCCTCCATCCTTGCTACCAGAGCAAAAGTCTCCTCAAAAGAAATACCTTCTACTTGTGTGTATCCTTTGCATACTGGTCTTGCCTTGTTCCTTACAACTTCACCTTCTTCATTTAATTTGTTTTGGAACACCCATTTTGTTCCTATAAAATTCTTTTTCGTTGGTCTGGGAACCAATTCCCATGTCTAATTCTTCTCAATCTGATCCAATTCTTCTTCCATGGCTTTTATCCATCCATCATCCTTGTTGGCATTAGAAAAGTTTTTGGGTTACACCTTTGATAACAAACACATGTTTACTTGCTCACATACTTTTGCAAAACTTCTCCTGGTCAGCATACCCTTATTCTTATCTCTAGTGATTTGATCTTCTAAATGATTCTTTTGAACATACTTTGTTGGAGTCTTCGGCATCTACTCTGGTTCTTGTTCTAGTTCCTTTTCTTCCTTTACTTCTTCTTCATCTACAATGCATGGAAAGATATTAGATTCAGAGTCCTCTGATTCATGTGAGATATAATATAGGTCTTCATCTACCTTGACATTTGTGCTTTCAATCATCTTGCCCAACCTCTTGTTGTATCATCTATAAGCCTTGCTTCTGGTTGAGTAGCCAAGAAAGATTCATTCATCACTTATTGAATCAAACTTTCCTAGGTCTTCATCTCTTCTGATATAGCATTTGTTTCCAAAGATCCTGAAGTATCTGACTATGGGAGGTCTTCCATACCATAGCTCATAAGGGGTCTTAGTGTTGTTGACCCTTAATTGCACTTTATTCATTAGATAGACAACAGTATGAACTGCATCCTTCCAGTACATATCAGGTAGATCTGCATCTTTCAACATTGCCCTAGACATCTGTTGCATATTCCTATTCTTTCTTTCCACTACCCCATTTTGCTAAGGGGTCCTAGGAGTAGACAAATGTCTCCTAATGCCATTACCTTCACAAAAAAAAATTAAATTCATTTGAAGTAAACTCACCTCCTCTATCAGACCTCAAGCATTTAATCTTGGCATCAACTTCATTCTCAACCATAGCTTTGAACACTTTAAATTTATCAAGGGCATCTAATTTTTCTCTTAAGAAAGTAACCCAAGTCATTCTAGAATAATCATCAATAAGAAACATGAAATATCTCTCACCTTGTTGACTCCTTACTCTAGTAGGGCCACATATATCAGTGTGAATCAGCTCCAATGGCTTTGAAGAAGAAAAATCCTTGCTTTTGAAGTTTGTTTTTGTCTACTTTCCCATTTGACATTCTTTGCACACTGCATTTGTAGGCTTGATTATCTTAGGCATATCTCTCATTGCATGAGTAGAACTGATCTTTACCATATTGTCAAAATTTTTGTGTCCCATTCTCTTGTGCCACAGCCAACACTCACTGGATTGAGCCAACAAACATGTTCTTCCATTTACCTCCTTCAAATGATAGACATCACCATATGTCTTGATACCTTCTCCCACTAACTTTCTGGATCCTACCTTCCTGATCTCACAACCTTTGGCATGAAAGGTGAGATTATACCCTTTGCTGCACATCTGACTGACACTGAGAAGATTGTGTTTTAGCCCTTTGACATAGAGGACATCCTCAGTCCTATTCTTCCCATCAATAGTTATAGCACCTTTTCCATAGATCTGTGTTGACTTATCACCACCAAACTGGACAACACCACCATCCCACTTTTCAAGGCTAATAAACTTCTCCTTGTCACCACTCATATGATTTGAGCATCCACTATCAAGTACCCAAGCCTTGGATTCTTCTTTTACATGAAAGGCAGTCCATACAACCATTTATCTTTCATTGTTCTAATTTGTTTGCAAGGTATCAGTCTTCTCACATGTTTTATCATCATCCTTTATTTTACCAACACTTAGGGCCATGAAAAATGTTTCATCATTTGAATCATCATGATCCCCATCTTCTAAAGAATAATTTCTTTCTATGGAATAGAAACTTCTCTTGAACTTATCTATTCTGTTACTACCCCTTGATTCTTTGAAGGGACATTTAGAAGCAAAATGACCAACCTTTCCACAATTGAAACATTTGAAGGGTAACTTACCTTTGTATTTGCTAGTGCCTTTCTTCAGTCTTCTCACAAAATTTTCTTCAAATTCATCAGAGCTTTCATCTTTGTCAACAACTTCTTCTTTTGTCTTCATACTGGTTTTGAAAGAAACTTCTTTCTTTGGAGCATCACTGCCAAAATCTTTCAGTTCAAATGCAGTAAGGGAACCAAATAATTTGTCTATAGTGTAAGTATCCAAGTCTACATTCTCCTCAATGGAAGATACCTTATGACTATAAGATTTGGGAAGAGATCTCAGAACCTTTTTCACAACCTCATCTTATTTCACTTCTCCACCAAGACCTTTAATGCCATTGACCACTTCATTCACCCAGAGCATGTATGCAACAATGTCTTCATCCTCTGACATTTTTAGGTTCTCAAATTTGCTCTTGAAGATCTACATCTTGGCTTGCTTTACTTTCTCATCTCCTTCATAAATGGTTTTAAGTTTATCCCAAACTTATTGAGCAGAACCACAACTCATTACGTTTGAAAGTTCTAAATCAGCTAATCCACTCATAATAGAAAACTTTTCCTTGGCATTGTTATCATACAACTTGACTTCATCTGCATTTGCAGGAATAGTAGCAAGAACTGTATAACTAGACTTGATAGAGTACCAAACACCACACCCCAAAGAGTTAATATAAGCTTCCATTCTTAGCTTTCAAAATGCATAATTTATTACATCAAACCTAGGAATCTTGTTGGATCCATTCTGTGCCATCCTGGACCTTCCTCAAGCGGTTAAGCTTCCCTCAGAGGAACTTGGCTCTGATACCAATTGTTGGACACACAAGGATACTGAGAGGAGGGGGTGAATTAGTATCTTAAACAATCTTCAATTTTAACAACTTCAACTTATCTGAAGTAGATTAAAACTTAATCATCACAGCATCAACAAGAACATGAAAGATTAACATAATGCACATCAACACATGACACTAGATATATGTGGAAAATCCTAGAAGGGAAAAATCACAGTGAGGATTAACTCACAATATATGAAGTTTAAATAATAACTTTGTTTAAGGACTACAACCCAAGGAAGCTACTACTCCCTAAGTAACTTTGATTTAGGGTCACTCCCAAGGAAGCTTCTACTCCCTGATGAATTTGTTTTAGAGTCACTCCCAAGGAAGCTACTGCTCCCTAAATGAGAACACACTTATAAACGATTACAGTATGATGGTCCTTCTATTGTTTGAAAACTGACATTGAAACTCACACTTTTGATGATTGCACTTCTGCCTCTTCACAGTTTCTTCTGATGATTTGATCAATTAGACACACTCTATACTTGATCACTATCACAAATATGTCTTCAAGATGAATCCAGACAACATCAATGACTTCTACTCTTTCTCCTTTAGTCGCACATCAATAATGCATTTAATTTGCCTTTTTATCTACTTGCAAACTTTTCAATCACATTGTAATCACACCTCACCTCACTCAATTTGATTCACTATTTATACATTATATTACATTGCTTTTCGGCCAAATACAACATGAACAATACATATACAAGTTGGCCAGACAACACACAATACGAAACATGTAGAAGATAGGTCCTAAATCAAACCACATGTTACACCAGCAAAAGATCCAAGACTTGCAGACATGCCAAAACTTGCTTAACTAGGTCAAAAACATCCTTCACAGCTTCAAACACCAAGGAATTACATCCTCACACTCCGCTCATTTGGAAATAGGACAGCTTTAAGCAAAATATATGACGACTTGAAGTATAACGGCCACATCGACTTGAAAACCTTGTGCAGTACTGGAAACACGAAAGATCTTTGTGAAACTTTTCTAGATGAGTCCACGTGACTCATACAACATCCCCAAACACTCCTTTGCCACCGCACATTAAAGAATTATGCCGCATAGCTTCAATCATTAACTATGAGAATAACCTATCATCTGAAATACACTACAACTTGTCATTTGAAAAACTGAGTTGTGGATCACCAAGAACCTTGAAACTACAAGGAAGCATGAAATACACATCCATAAACATGTCCTTAAAACTATAAAGGAAATCATTCATTTGCAAAGGAATGTGGAGCATCCCAACAGGCCTTCATCACTAGCTTACTATTCTAGAACACATGCTGGACTCTATCATGCATAACTTTCATAGCGGAAGGACAAATGATCTAAAAACTTAGAATTATCACCTTCACTACATCTTGAATACACTTCCAAAATCACATGGCCATATCTATAAATTTGAAGGAATACGGAGCATTCCATTATCCTATACAGAACATCTTCACAGAAGTGACACTGTCTTCAAACAATCAACAACAAAATACTCTTCTAGTAATGCAATTATCATGGAACTTCAATTATACATACTAAATGCCATTAGTATTATAAGCAATACATTTGATCATCTTTGTTCTTCTAATTCCAATCTAAATATGAATGATATCTTCTCTCTTTTCTTGTTGGATGGGACATGACATCCAACCATGAACTGTATCTTCTTCTCTTTCTCTTCTTCTCACTGTATCTTCTTCTCTTGCTGGATGGGACATGACATCCAACCATGAACACCATCACACTACCATGATAGTGTTGACATCAATGACAACCATAGAAACCATATGTGTAACATATAGGATGAAGAACAGTTCATGATTCTCAAAATGTTAATACACAAGACTTTCAACAAGGAGAAAAGGTTCATGTTGAAAAAGAGGTTAGTTAGGAAGAAGTCCATAGAGTAGAATAGGCAAATCAAGAGCAAGTACACTTAGAAAAATCTCTATAGAAAGAAGTGAATCAAGAAGAGCAACAACAACAAAGCCAAGAACAAGAAGTGTTTAAAGAGAAAAATCCATCTAACAACACTCCTCAATGGTTCATTTAGATTTTGCAAAGTAAGAAGAGGGTGTTGCAACAACCATTGGATGAATTAGAAGGGTTGTCATATATATCCAAGCAACGTCCACCTAAAAAAGATAGAGTTTAATCTACAATAATGGTAGATCCATAAGGAACCTGGAAAGATCAGATTGTAACTCCTTTGAAAGATGTAGTGGAAACCCAATTACAATCATCAAACATGTCTGTCACAAAAATTTCACTAGGGAAACCTTCATGGGAGCAAGGTAAGAAAATTGTTAAATCTTCAATGGAGTGGATGGAATCCAAAATGGAAAAGAATAAAGCTACAAAATAGAAACTTGGAGAAGAGATTGCTCGTTTAATTGTAGATATTAAAAGTTTGGTTGGGTCTATTGATCCTCTCACAACTTTAGATTCAGGTGCAAGTATGCCCCAACTGATGAAGTGAAAAGCATTGTTATAGAAAAAAAGGATTGGAGTAATGAATTATTAATTTTGGGACACAAATTTGTGGAATCAATGATAAATTAATGTCAAAAATTCAAATACCAAGATGATGCAATAAAGCTAATAGATGAATGTGTTGACCAGAAGTTGCAAAAAATAATTCTTAGCTTCTATATCTCATGAAAATGGATGGAATGGACACTTGAGTTTTGATTAATATTATTTATGGGAAAATAATCTGTATACATAAGATGTTAGTTGAATCAAGTAATTAAAGGAAAGGTATTTTTCAAGGTTGCGGAGTCAGGTGTCATGCTTCACAAGATGTAATGCCCCCTCGTTTTTTGGCTTGTGATAGCTGATAGTTTTACATTACTCTCTATTTGATCTGAGACAATTGTTAGCTTTTCCTTTTTTGCATCCAGACAGTTCTGAGACATTTGAGTTATTGAGACTATGGTTTATGCTTATTCTGATTGTGAGAGATTATGTTCGATTGATTAAGTTCTGACATGTGGTATGAGTTTATTATGACATTGTTGTTTTTCCATTTATGATGAGATGGACATGGTTAGTGATGGTTTGATAATATCATGTTTATGCATCTGATTTTAAATAGAAATAGTTATAGTCTTGTTTCAAAGCAGGGATGGTGTAGTACTTCTCGGATCGAGCACCCTACTACACCGCAATTCTTTGTCTCAGTGTGTGTTTGATATAGATATATACATTTGATCATATAGTACCCACTGGTTTTTACACAGGTTGCAGGTACCAGGCCTCGACTCCACCTGACTTAGCAGGTCTGAGCGGGCCCTACACCATGGAAAATGTTGACAGAGATAACTTGAGGTTTATTCCCTAGGTCAGTTCAACCTTTCGTTGGTTAGTCGTCATGTGGTTTGAATGTTTACTGTCAAGTTTTGGGTAGTTAGCCATGTGTATCTTGATAATGCTTAATGAGGTAATGTTGTATTAAGAATATTTAATAGCTTATTGAATATTATGGTATTTTGTTTAAATTGGGATATTATTTAAGCAAATTAAAATATAGATTAAATGGAATATGTTAATGATTTTATTAGTATCTATGTCATAAGTTAGTATGGCTAATTAGTATATCGTTATTTAAAGAATAATATTGGTTAGTAATTTAATGATCTTGGACAATCGTTTATTGTTGGCTAGCTATCGATTATGGTTGGAGTTATGGAATTTCTATGTTAAGTAAAATTTCAAATTCCTCTTAATTAGGGGGATTGTGTAATAGATTTGAGGGTTACTGGAATTTATGGTGGTTGTCTATTTTGGTCTCGGGGAAGGTTTTGGTGGGTTTTTATGTCTGAGGCTATTTTGTTCTGAGGGAGTTTTTGGAAAGGCAAATCGCATCTGGAGGAAACTTCATTAGTGTGGACTGTATTTGCACTAGTCGGAAGAGGTATTTTCCTTATGGGATTCTGCATGTTTTTTTTTAGCTATTACCTACCATTTTCCTGATCATGTTTGCAAGCATTGCCATCCAAGAAATGGTTCGTTTCTATAACATTCTTTTGTGTGTAACTTGTAATCCTTGTTGTTTTCATTAAACAAATTCTCCTTGGATCCCTTGCCTATGGATAGTGCACCATATTAATGGATCTGCATTTTGTTTTTTTTGTATTCATAAGCTCCGTGGCTTCTGGGATTCAAACTTTTGCTATAAATGATTTTTTTTTTGCGCGTGTAGGATTCTTAGGTTAGAATTTTGATCGAGTTTTACCCTTCCCTATAGCAGTATATTCTTCAAGTAGATTGAAGTCATGGCTAGTTAGTTTTGATATGGCCTTATAGTCCTATAGTTTTTTTTCTTTGAGGAGGCATAACCTTTCATTTTCTAATACGAAGGTGGTGTTGTGCATCCGATAGTGTGATAGTGCCATTGCCGAATGCTTTTGCTTGAATGTTTCCTAAACCTGTTTATTTTTAACCCATTTTTGCAACCATTGTATTCCTTCAGCCTGTCATCTCATTGGGGAAGATTGTCAATTATCCCACACTCATCTCTGGAGTATATTTTTTTCTTTTGCTAGGAACGGTTCATCTTTCACTGAGATTCTTTTTATGTTGAATGGTCGTGGTGCACTAAAGCGTTCTCCTTCATCAAGATTTCTTTGCGTTAGAAGCTTCCTATGTCAATGTTTTAACCACTATCATGGTTGTTATGCTAGCTGAGCGGTTTCCTGCAGCTATCCCATTAGTACGGCCTTTTCTCAGCTCAAAACCTCTAATTTTACCTGATTTTGAAGCTTTGGATCTGAGCATATGATTTAGTTGAACCAGACAAAAATTTATTTAATCTTACCTCTCCCTAAAACTTCGTCGTATGGTATTCCTTCAGGATCCTGATCTGAGTGTGATGTAATCTTTTGCCAACTATTCTCCTAATTTCCCCGTTGTACGATCAAGCTATTAGAAACTGTTCTACCATATCAATTCATCAATTGGATTTCTCCTAAGCCAACGATCTGGGCCTTTCTGCAAAATCTTGATTCTATTCTAATCTCTGCGAAATTCACATTCCTAAGCAAACCCTAGGTATCTTCTTAGGCCGAATGTAATTATTCCTCTTATGTAAACTATTTTACCTCTACCAACATTCTATCAACTAGCTTATTCTTTTGGGATGGCCGTCGTACAGCCTCATGGAGAGGTTTGCATTCTGGTTAAGAGCTTTTTTGTAGTGAGACCAGCAATGTTTCTAATTTTTATAAGGTTTAGAAGTTGCCTATTTCTATTTTTGAAAGACTGCTTCTCTCTTAAGCTGCAAATAGAATTAAGAATAGTTCTTTTGGGTAGGGATTTAGAATGTTACTCATTGTATTTTAGAAATAAATGTTTGAATTTATTTTCTCTCTTTTGGAAACTGGCAGAAATTAGTGAAATTCCTAGGAAATTTTTAGTTGCAAATTCGTTAACTGAGGTATGAATTCATTAGAAATTATTGTAATTAATTGGTAGTAAAGTCATTAAAAGAAAAAAAAACCTATTGGAGCATTAAACACATCACAACTTATCTTCGTGATAAGATAGAAATAACATTGTAATAGATCATGAGATTGTAATCATATTTATTGGAGATGGAAATCTATGCCACTTCTTGAAACACATTATAAATATAGACAAGAGTGCTATTAATTTCATCCTTTGTTTTATAGGTTAGGCAATACTTTCATGTAATTATTTTTTTTGTTGTCTTATGTTAACAAATCCTTTCCCTTAATATTTCTATATGGGTATTTTGTCCGAGAATAATCATCTTTTTAAATCAAGTTTGCGCTAATGGTATTTGGATAGTATTGGTAGTTTAAGCTATTAAAATATAAGTATTTGGGTTCTTATGGATTTCGGACCGTAGTATTTTGATTCAATTAAGTTGTGTTGTCTTTACCTTGGAGTTATGATAGTTTAAATTTAAATCTAAATCATTTTTGGTTGGGTTTTATTTTAGGCAATATTTAATGTTAATGGGTTTCTTTTAATAGTCCACTTTTGTCGGGAAGAACTATTTAGGGACAGGAGGAAAGTTAGTTAGATTTGGTGGTTTTTGAGTCTAAAGGGTTTTTTTATGCCTTTTTGGTCCCTTTGTTCTCCTTGGTTTCGAGTTGTTTGCTCTTGAGGCTTTGAGTATTTTGATCTTATGCAATGTGTTAGGATAATGTTGAGTTATTATATTTTCTTCTGGTTCCAAGTCATGTAGTTATTTTAGTCTAGGGGGATGTCGTGGTCATTTAGTGTTAATTTTTTTTAACTTCTGATGGCCATATCGGGAAATGGTTATGTATTGTGTTTTCAATTTACCTGACTCTAGAGGCTTAACAGTTGGATTCATCTTGTTATTTGTATTGTTGTGAGTTTGAAGGGGACAAGAGGGATTTTTTTTATCTCGGTCAATTGAATGGCTATGTAATGTATCGGAACCTATTGTAACCCTTGTCCTTGCATGTTGAGGTTTGGATGATTGGTCAGAGATTTCTAAGGGAGTGACTTTCATGGCGGGGTCAGTGCCTAAAGAGAGAGGCCACCTGGGTAACCCCATGGAAGTTGTAAGCAAGTGAAAACTTAATAACTTATTTAGGAGGTTTGGGTTAGTAATTCACATAAAAAGATAAGTAAGATACCTCACCCATGCCTTGAGTGCTCTCGTAGGCTAAGGATGGGATGAGAAGGTCTGGTTGGCAAGGCTGACTTCCTTGTCTCCACGAGAGGACTTGTCAGTTCCGCATGAGTCACCCTATGGGGCTAGTGCCTAGAGAGAGACTGCCAGGGTAACCATAGATGGGGGTCAGCTTCTAGTGAGGGATATCCTGGGTAACCCATGCTAGGACCATGTGATTATACTCTCCTTACATAGTCTAGTTACTTCCTCTTTATCTTTGTTGTTACCTCTGGAGTGTAGACTTGACTTCATGATTGATCTTAGCTTGATGTTTGATTTGTGTTGTCTTGGTGAATACTATCAGGTCTGTGCAGTCTTGTTATCATGTTTCTCTGCATGGAGTCTAGATCTTTTGATTGTGTTAATGGTTGTAACCTTGACCTAGCAGAATCTCATTGTTATCTCCTAGCTCGGTGGGGTGGACCTCAGGATTCCACATGGTTGGGAGGTAGAGCTATCCATTGGTCTTCTTGGATGTTTAATCGAGATCAGAATAGGAGTGTTCCAGTTCTAGTTTTCTCCTCATCTTCAAGTTGTTGTATACTTCCATTATTGTACTAATTATAAAACTGATGTAATTGGTCTTGTAATCTTGAATTGAAACTTGTAATTATTCATCTTTGTTAATGTAAGATGTATTATTATTCTGTTACACTGAGATGCAAATTATTTGTATGGTTTTAATTTTATCTGATGCGGTTATGTTCCCTAGTAGTGTTTGCTGATCATTCCTCTGAATGTTGTTTTTAAGTGCAGTTATTTCTAATGTGTAATGCATTTCCTTGTTTCAAAAAAAAATATTTCTATTATATTGTTGCTTGTTAGTCTAGCATTCTAGGGTTCCATGGTAGGGCATCACATTTGGTATCAGAGCCAGGTTTAAACACTGGGTAGTCTGGTTATAACTGAGCCCATTATGTGACCTAGTGCTTAAACTCTATAGATTAACTATTGTTTTCCTTTCTGTGTGTAATAAATCATCTCTTGGTCTTATAGGTAGATGCCTAGAGGTAGGGGTCGAGGTCATGGTAGAGGTAGGGGTCGAGGTCGTGGTAGAGGTAGGGGTCATGGGAGAGGTGGTGGCGGTACACCTCCTCCTAGTTCTCCTCATGAGAGTGCCCATGAAGGCGGAGGTCAAAATATGGAGGGTCAGGGCCAGCCTGAGGGAGCCCAATTACAACAGTTACTTGAGGAGGCTCTTGCCTGATTAGCTCCTAGACAGGAGGTTGAACAACCTAGAGGGGGTCAGGAGGTATACCAACCAGAGCCTCGAGAGAGAGAGAGATCACCCAGGCATAGAGAGTTGACAGCTGAGGAGGCCACACTAGCTAGCCATATGAGAGATCTTCTGAGGGCACGCCCTCTCATCTTTGATGGAGCTGGTAGAGGTCTTGAGGCAGAGACTTGGTTATTGGACTTAGGTAGGTGTTTCGCCATGCATCCTTATGGTAGCAACACCAAAGCTAGATGTGCTATTTTGCATCTTTGAGGGTTCGCTTTGATTTGGTGGTGGTTAGAAGAGCAGAAGCTGCATTTGGACATTAGCACGGTATTTTGGAAGTTGTTCTTAGAGAGATTTAGAGCCTATTTTCTATCTAACCATTAGAGGCAGCGTCATGCAGATACGTTCCATGAGCTGAGGCAAATGGCCATGTCAGTTGAGCAGCATGAGCACAGATTTTATGAGCTCAAGCAGTATGCGGGTATCGGTGATGACGAGTCTATGTTGGTGCAACATTTTACCAGGGGCTTGAATGCTCAGATCAATGGAGGGGTTCATGTATTAGAACCTAAGTCTATGGAGGTAGCAGTGGAGAAAGCCTGGTTAGTGGAAGATAATTTAGCTATGGCACTTGATGGACATACAGGTGTGCATATTGGTAGTGCACCTTCAGGTTTTGGTTTGTGTGGTGGACATTCTTAGGTTTCAGGATCTCATGCACCCTCAAAAGGTGGTCGACAGCAGTACTCTCAGGCCAAACCGAAGAATTATCAGCCGTAGCAAGGTAATAGATTTTAGTCTAAGAAAGATCGGTCTTGGCAGTGCAATAAGCACAATCGCTTTGATCAGCCAACTCAGAGTACGTAGACCACAGTGAGCAGAGGTAGTTTCCAGTAGTCTAGTGTTTTCCAGGGTGGTGGTGGTTTTGGTAGAGGCACTAGATGTTTCTCTTGTGGCCAACAGGGCCATATTGCTAGACAGTGCCTACAAAAGGGTACATCAGGGTTTGGACATCGACCAGCGGCTTTAGAGCCAATAGTTGGTGATATAGGTAGATCACACAGAGTCTTTGCGGTGGTGGATAACTGACAGGCATAGGATCAGGGCACCGTGTTGGAGACTTCTGGTTTCATGCGAGGTATTGGTTTTTCTATTCTTTTTGATTTTGGTGCATCTGATTCATTCATATCTCCTTCTCTTGTGGGGCGTTGTGGCTTAGTGGCAATAAAGTAGGATGATAGGTGGCAGATTAAGTTAGCTTCTAGGGCTAAGATTGTAGTTGAGTCTCTAGTTCCCGAGTGTGAGTTGGGGATTGGCTCTCTATCTACTACTGTAGACCTTCGCATCCTACCCCTTGGTTCATATGATATAGTTTTGGGGATGGATTGGTTAGAGGACCATCAGGCGGTGATCGACTGTCAGCATAAGTCTATTAGATGTGTGGATGATTTTGGTGTAGAGGTGGAGGTTGTAGGAGTTCAGAGACCTATTTCCCTACGTATGATTTCTGCTATGCAGCTTAAGAGATGCATACGTTAGGGATGTCAACTTTTTGCTATTTCTATTAGTGACTTGGAGATGGAGGAGAGTCAAGAGGCATCTCTTGAAAATCATCCTCTATTGAGAGAGTATGTTGATGTGTTTCCTTCTGAGATTTTAGGAATGCCACCTAAGTGTGACATCGACTTCAAGATTGATCTTGTTCACGGTACAGAACCCATCTCACGAGCTCCATACAGGATGACTACTCAGGAGCTTAAGGAGCTTTGACTGCAGTTGGAAGAGTTGTTAGCTAAGGGATTTATTCGCCCTAGTGTCTCTCCTTGGGGAGCACCTATGATCTTTGTGAAAAAGAAGGATGGATCTCTGCGGCTATGTATCGATTATCGATAGCTCAACAAGGTGACAATGAGGAATAGATATCCTTTGCCTCATATCGATGATTTGTTTGATCAGATTAAGGGAGCCAAGGTGTTCTCTAAAATTGACCTTAAGTCAAGATATCATCAGTTGAAGATATTTGAGGTAGATATTCACAAAATGACATTTCGTACCCATTATGGGCATTATGAGTTCACAGTAGTACCATTCAGGTTGACGAATGCACCTTTAGTTTTTATGAGCTTGATGAATGGTGTCTTTTGCACTTATCTCGACAGGTTTTTCCTTGTGTTTCTTGATGATATATTGATCTATTCAAGGACTATGGAGGAGCATGAGGAGCAATTGTGTCAGGTGTTGCAGTGTCTGAGAGAAAATCAGCTTTATACTAATTTGTCAAAATGTGAGTTCTTTCAGACAGAGGTGAAGTATTTGGGTCATGTCATCTTTGGAGAGGGTATTGCGGTGGATCCCTTGAAGATCCAAACTATTATGGATTGGTTTGCACCTACTAATGTTTCTGAGGTCTGTAATTTTATGGGTTTGGTAGGCTAATATCATCATTTTGTTATGAGGTTTTTGAGGATTGCTCATCCTATTACTTCTCTTTAGAGGAAAGGGAAGAAGTTTGTTTGGTCAAAGCAGTGTCAGGAAGCTTTTCAGACCCTTAAGGAATAGTTGACTAGTGCACCTATTTTAGCAGTTCCTGATCCTACCGGGGACTTTGTTGTTTGTATAGATGCTTCTTTGGAGGGTTTAGGAGTAGTACTAATGCAGGATGGTCACGTGATTGCCTATGAGTCTTGCAAACTCAAGGATCATGAATTGAACTATCCCACTCATAATCTGGAGTAAGCCGCAGTTGTGCATGCCTTGTTGAGGTGGAGGCATTTTCTCTTAGGGCATCAATTTGAGCTGCACAGTGATCATCGTAGCTTGTAGTATATTTTCACGCAACCAAACTTGAATGCAAGGTAGAGGCGTTGGATGGAGTTCTTGTGCGAGTATGACTTTGAGGTCAAGTTTATTCAGGGAAAAGAGAATGTGGTAGCAGATGCTCTGAGTCATCAGCGACATGAGATCTTAGCGATCTCTCTCATAGTCGATTTGAGAGGTCAGATTCTCACAGCACTTCCTACTGATAGTTGGTGCCAGGAGGTGAAATCTGAGATTGAGTCTGGTAGACCTTTAGAGGGTAGATTCTCTGGTTACTCTCTTGAGTCATACGGTCTTTTACGACATTTAGGTCATATCTATGTTCCTAGTTCTGAGGGTCTTCATACCCTAGTATTGTCAGAGGCGCATCAGGCACCTTATTCTGCTTATCCGGGTGTCAAGAAGATGTATACAGATCTACGTCAGTTGTACTTTTGGAGTGGCATGAAGCGGGATATTGCTGATTTTGTGTCGAGGTGTCCTGAGTGTCAGAGGGTGAAGGCAGAGCATCAGCACCTTGTAGGTCTTTTGCAGCCTCATTTGATTCCAGAGTGGAAGTGGGACATCATTTTGATTGACTTCATTGTTGGTTTGGTAGTATCCTCTCATCCACACAATGCTATTATGGTCACTGTGGATAGGTTGACGAAGGTAGCTCACTTCTCTCATATCCATTATTCTTATAATGCTTCTACGATGGCCAGAGTGTTCATGGAGGACATCGTCAGACTTCATGGGATTCCTCATAGGATCATCTCCGATAGGGATCCAGTGTTCACTTCCGCTCTTTAGACTTCTCTGCAGCATGCCTTGGGGACACAGCTGAACTTCAGTTCAGCCTACCATCCTGAGACTGATGGTCAAACTGAGAGGGTTAATCAGGCTCTCGAGGATATGCTTAGGATGTATGTGATGGATCGGCAGAGCCGTTTGGAGTGTTGCAAGTATGGGCTTAACTAGTGTTGTCATTGATGTCAACATACTCCTGTTGCATTGATGATAAGGATTAGATTAGTTGTGTGCTGAGGATATTGAGAAAATTAGTCCTAATCAGGAACAAAGAAGAACAGTGAAGACAGTAAGCTAAAGAACCTAGCTAAGATGAAGATCAAAGGATGTGCATCAAAGGGTTTGTAGATATGTGTCTTAAGGTGATCTAGTAAAGATTTTAGAGGTCTGCATGAAGATTTGAAGAAGTTGTGGCCGCTCAAGTAAAACTGGTTTTGACAGGTGTTCAGAGGTGACAGAGTGACACAGATAGGTCCGGTGAGATCCAGAAATGCAATATCATGTTCTATGGATTTGAGGAAGTCAATGTGAATTGACAACTCAATTGGTTCATGGTCTGGAGGTCTGCAAGCATCTATTCCATTGTGATAGTGATGACAGACTGTGTTCTTGAGGTTCTGGATGAAGGAGATAAGGATTTCAGTAAGCAGATGTAGTGTGGATGTTCTTGGTGATTCAAGAAATCTTGTGGAGGTCTTTGGATCGTGTCCAGTTTGTGTTGGTGGTCTACATTGGAGTTTGAGCTCACAATTGAAGAATAACTTCCGGATGATGGCGTTCTTCCTAACTTTGGCTGACCGGATGAGTTACACATCCTACGGATGATCTTGAAAATGTTAAGTGAAGATTGATGTGTTACTAGAAGAAGATTGAAGTCTTAGATCTGTGTGGCCGACAGTGTGTTGATCTGCGTGAAGTCTTTATCATGTTGTATTTATGTATTTGCTCTATAATGTTTGTTGACTTAGATGATCATTCCTAAGTCAATGTCTTGTATAAATAAGGAATTGTAAAGTCATTCCAAAGTGTATCTAGCGAAGATGAGAGTGTGGTAGAGAAGAGAAGTGTGAAAGGCAGAGCAAAAGTACTGAGCTTAAATGGAATTGACTCAAGCATGGTGAAGATGCTATTCTCCAGTTCAAGTATGTGATACTTATTATTCTGTAGACAGTGTGTCTCTTATAAGTAGTGGGCCTCTTGTGAGCAGTGTGCTTGGGTAGTGGGCCCTAATTGGCATGTGCCATTTGGTTCTTTCTATTCTTCTAATAGAGAATACAATCTTGGGTTAATCACCCCATGGTTTTTCTCTTAACTGGGTTTTCCACGTCAAAATCTTGGTGTCTTATGTGTTAATGTGTTTCTGCTTTTGATTTAATGTATTATGTTTCCATGATTGATTCATTATTATGCTGCTAAATTACAAAGTGGATTTAAGTGTTTAATTGGAAGAAAGTTTTGGACAACTGATTCACCCCCCCTCTCAGTTGTCTGTCCTAAATCCAACAATTGGTATCAAAGCTAAGTTCCTCTAAAAGAGCTTAACCACTTGAGGAGATCTAGGATGTCTTCCTACAAGAACGATAGTCCGAAGTTTGATGGAACCAATTTTACTCTTTGGAAAATTCGCATGCAATGTCACTTGCAATGTATGGGAATGCAATACTGGACCATGGTTTCAACGAAGTATACTCCTCCGTAGAATGGCCCGAAATCCGTAAATGAAATCATAGATGTTGAAAATAATCTGCAGACTAAAGAAGCCCTTCTAAGTGCCTTGTCTGATTCAGAGCTGACAAATGTTGTTGACCTACAAACTACTTTTGAGATTTCAGAAAAACTAGAAATTCTGCATGAAGGAGACAAGTATGTTAAATGTGCAAGGCTACAGAGTCTGAAAGGAAAATTCAAAAATCTAAAGATGGGAGAAGATGAAAATATCACTACTTTTATGCCAAGAGTAAATGAGCTTGTTTGTGGCATTAGATGTGCTGGTGGAGTCTTGGATGAAGATGAGATTGTTGGCAAAGTTCTCAGATCCCTTCCTACTTCTTATAAATACAAGGTTGCTGCCATTGAAGAATTTAGAGCCCATTCAGGTGTCACAAGAGATCAATTGGTTGGTAAATTGGCTACTTTTGAATTGACTGAGTTTGGAGATGCCCCCCCAAGACTGAATCTGCATTCAAAGCTAGTGCTTCTGTAAGACGTAAACAAAGGTTTGATCTGGGAGAGAATTCTTCAAGGAAACCATCATGGTATAAAAAAGTAAGAAAAGACCTGGAAGAAGAAGAAGCAGAAACTGCTCAACTTGAAGCCCTTATTGCAAAAAGACTGCCAAGAGGATCCGGTAAGTATGAAGGGAAATTGCCTTTTAAGTGTTTTAACTGCAATAAGATTGGTCATTTTGCCTCAAGGTGTCTGGAAAGATTTTCAAAGCCAAATCCTAACAGATCAAGGTTCCAAAAGAATTGTTACTATGTTCATGAAGATGATGATAATGAAGGAGTAACAGATGATGAATCAGAGACAGAAAACAAATTCGGAAGTGACTGGGTGTTCATTGCCATCAAGGAAGAAGATCCAATGTCCTTTGTATCTGTCAATCATAAAATTGTGGAAAGAGCTCTGGCTACCTAAGTTGAAGAAAAGGATGATTGGGTCATTGACAGTGGATGCTCTCACCATATGACAAGTGACAAAAATAAGTTCATAGATTTGGAAAGGTATGAAGGAGGAGTGTTAAAGTTTGGTGATAATTATGTTGGTAGAATCAGAGGAAGAGGAACCATTTCTTTTGATGGAAAGAACAAAACCAGTAATGTACTATATGTTGAAGGTCTTAAGCACAATCTTCTCAGTGTTGGACAGTTGGTGGACAAAGGCTATGATCTCTGATTCAAGAATGGAAAATGTAAGATCTTTAAAAGTTATGGAACAGAGATTGCATTCGGTACTCAAACAAAAGGTAATATCTTCCATTTAGTTGGTACTGGTAAAAGTTGTCTATTTGTGCAAATTGATCAGAGTTGGTTATGGCATAGGAGGATGTGTCATGTGAATTTTGATAATATCATCAAGATAAGAAACACTGAGGCTCTAAGAGATCTTCCAAAATTGGTGAAACCTACAAATAGTTTGTGCAAAGAATGTCAGTTGAGGAAACAAAGCAGAGTCTCATTCAAAAGAAAGGAACAATCTTCTACCGGATTATTGGACTTAGTTCATACTGATCTATGTGGTCTGGCAAGAATCAGGAGTGTGCAAGGTGATAGATACTTCATGTTATTAATTAATGACCATTCCCAGATGATGTGGGTTACTTTTCTGAAAGAGAAATCAGAGGCTCTTGAGAAATTCAAAATATTCAAGGCTATGGTGGAGAATGAAACCGGATTAAAATTAAAATGTCTGAGGTTTGATAGAGGTGGATAATTCACATCTGGTGAGTTCATAGAATTCTGTGAGAAACACGGAATAAAGAGATAGTTGTCTGCTCCTAGGACTCCATAGCAAAATGGAGTAGTGGAGAGAAAGAACTGGACCATCTAGGAGGCATCTAGAACCATGATGATGGAAGCAAATGTCCCTCAAATCTATTGGAGAGAAGTTATAAGCATTGCAGTCTATACTCTCAATCGAGTACAAATCATAAGCAATACCGGTAATACTCCTTATGAACTTTGGTTTGGCATCACTCCTACTAGAGGTATTTCAGAGTCTTTGGTAGCAAATGTTACATTAAAAGATATGAAGATCTAGGAAAATTTGATGCTAGAAGTGATGAAGGAATATTCTTGGGTTATTCTACTCAAAGCAAAGCATACCAATGTTATAACAAAAGATTAAGGAAGATTGTGGAAAGTACAAATGTAAAGGTTGATGAAGGTATTGAAAAACGCTCAAGGTTTTATGAATATGATGAAGATGATCAAAATGATGTTTTTGTTCAAGAAGTCCAAGCTCCCTCTGAAATTCAGATTTAAACTGATTTGGTAAATCAGGAAGAAGAGATAAGTTTGAATGAACCTGTTCAAGAATCAAAAGTGCAAGAAACTCCCAAAGTTCCCAGGTATGTAAGACTGAATCACTCTGAAGATCAGATTATAGGTGATAAAAGTAAAGGTGTACAAACAAGAAGAAGGATTGCTCAAGATTCAGAAGAGTATTATTTGATTTCAAAGATTGAACCTAAGACAGTAAATGAAGCTTGCAATGATGAAAACTAGACTAAAGCAATGGAGGAAGAGCTGATGTAAATTGAGAAAAATCACACTTGGGATCTTGTTCCTAGACCTAAAAACAAGAATGTGATTGGAACCAAATGGGTCTTCTGGAACAAACTGAATGAAGTTGGTGAAGTAATCAGAAATAAAGCCAAATTGGTCTGCAAGGGTTACTCTCAAATAGAAGGAGTTGATTTTGAAGAAACTTTTGCTCCGGTGGCAAGAATTGAAGCAGTCAAATTATTTCTTGCTTTTGCTGCCTTCAAGGATTTCAAAGTATATCAGATGGATGTCAAGACTGTCTTCATGAATGGTGACTTAGAAGAAGAAGTATACATTGAGCAACCGGATGGATTTCAATTGTCTGATCATGGTAATATGGTCTACAAGTTGAAGAAAGCACTATATGGACTCAAGCAAGCCCCAAGAGCCTGGTATGAAAGAGTGGATAAACATCTTTTGAAGATTGGTTTCAACAAAGGTACTGCTGACAGTAATTTGTATTTCAAAATTGATCATGAAAACATCTTGATTGTTGAAGTGTTTGTTGATGATATCATTTTTGGAGGAAGAGATAGTATGTGTAAAACCTTTGCAAATCAAATGAAAAGTAAATTTGAGATGTCCATGCTTAGGGAAATGAATTTCTTCTTGGGTCTATAAATCACTCAAACAAAGAAAGGAATCTTCATTTCTCAAACCAAATATGTGAAAAAAATGTTGAAGAAATTTGGGATGGAAGACTCAAAACCAATGAGTATTCCCATGGCAACCGGATGTAAATTGAGCAAAGATGATGACTCTCCTAAGGCTGATCAAAAAAAGTATAGGTCAATGATTGGAGGATTATTGTATATCACTCAAACTAGACCTGACATTATGAATGTTGTTGGTCTTGTTGCTAGATTCCAAGCTGATCCTAGAGAATCTCATGTCATGGCAATCAAGATGATTTTTAGATATCTAAAAGGGATAGTTGAATATGGATTGTGATATCCCAGAGATCATGATTTTTCTCTTCATGCATATACAGATGCGGATTGGGTAGGAGATGTGGATGACCGGAAGAGTACCAGTGGTGGAGAATTCTTTTTAGGGAAGAGATTGGTTTCTTGACTGAGCAAGAAATAAGAGGCAATATCTCTGTCCACTGCAGAAGCAGAATATATTGCAGCAGGTAGTTGCACTCAAGTTTTGTGGATGAAGCAAATGCTAAGAGACATAAGAGTGGAGGATGAGGAGCCTATCACAATCTTCTGTGATAATTCAAGTGCAATAAATATATCTAAGAATCCAATGTTGCATTCAAAGACTAAACATATATCCATCAAGTTTCACTTTTTGAGAGAGCAAGTGAACAAGAATGAAGTCAGATTGGAGTTTGTGCCTTCCAAGGATCAGATTGTAGATATCTTTACTAAACCTCTACCTAAGGACTCTTTTGAGTATCTCAGGGAGAAGTTAGGGGTTATTACCCCTCTGGTGATTAGCTAAGGTGCACTGATGTGCATCAGTCCTGTGGATATCACAATCATATCTTGTGGTCCGGATTGATGATGGGGAGCTGCTACTCAGGGGGAGCAGCTAGTATGATTCTGAAGTGGTGGAGTTGCAAGTATGTGCCTTTTGCCATTAATGTCAAAGGGGGAGAGAAGACATGTGAAAAACAAGTGGTTGATGATCAAAGGGGGAGCAGTAAAGGAAGAGAAGACATGTGAATGGTTGTTGGTGATAGGGGGAGTTGTGTCAGCAAAGAAAAGTTCTTGTCTTGATGGTCAAAACAATTTTTCACATCATATGTTTCCATCAATGACAAAGGGGGAGAATGTTGCAAGTATGGACCTAACTAGTGTTGTCATTGATTTCAACATACTCCTATTGCATTGAAGATAAGGATTGGATGAGCTATGTGCTGAGGATATTGAGAAAATTAGTCCTAATCAGGAACAGAGAAGAACAGTGAAGACAATAAGCTAAAGACCCTAGCTAAGATGAAGATCAGAGGATACGCATCAAATGGTTTGTAGATATGTGTCTTAAGGTGATCCAGTAAATATTTCAGAGGTCCGTATGAAGATCTGAAGAAGTTGTGGCTGCTAAAGTAAAACTGGTTCCGACAGGTGTTCAGCGGTGACAGAGTGACACAAATAGGTCTGGTGAGATCCATAAATGCAATATCTTGTTCTACAGATTTGAGGGAATGTTTAGGAAGTCAAAGTGAATTGACAACTCAATTGGTTCATGGTCTGGAGGTCCGCAAGCATCTATTTTATTGTGACAGTGATGACAGATTGTGTTCTTGAGGTTTTGGATGAAGGAGATAAGGATTTCAGTAAGCATATGTAGTGTGGATGTTCTTGGTGATTCAGGAAAGCTTGTGGAGGTCTTTGGATCATGTTCAGTTTGTGTTGGTGGTCTGCATTGGAGTTTGAGATTGCAATTGAAGAATAACTTCCCGATGATGGTGTTCTTCCTAACTCTGGTCGACCAAATGAGTTACACATCCTGCGGATGATCTTGAAGATGTTAAGTGAAGATTGACATGTTCCTAGAAGAAGATTGAAGTCTCAGATCTGTGTGGCCGACAGTGTGTTGAACCGCGTGAAGTCTTTTTCATGTTGTATTTTTGTATTTGCTCTGTAATTTTTGTCGACTTAGATGATCATTCCTAAGTTGATGTCTTGTATAAATAAGGAATTGTAAAGTCATTCCAAAGTGGATCTAGCGGAGATGAGAGTATGGTAGAGAAGAGAAGTGCGAAAGACAGAGCAAAAGTACTGAGCTTAAATGGAATTGACTCAAGCATGGTGAAGATGCTATTCTCTAGTTCAAGTATGTGATACTTATTATCCTGTAGACAGTGTGTCTCTTGTAGGCAGTGGGCCTCTTGTGAGTAGTGTGCTCGGGCAGTGAGCCCTAACTGGCATGTGCCATTTTGTTCTTTCTATTCTTCTAATAGAGAACACAATCTTGGGTTAATCACCTCGTGGTTTTTCCCTTAACTGGGTTTTCCATGTCAAAATCTTGGTGTCTTATGTGTTAATGTGTTTCTGCTCTTGATTTAATGTATAATGTTTCCATGATTGATTGATTATTATGCTGTTGAATTACAAAGTGGATTTAAGTGTTTAATTGGAAGAAAGTTTTGGACAACTGACTCACCCCCCCTCTCAGTTGTCTGCCCTAAATCCAATAGGGAGGACTACTTGTATTTGGTGGAGTTTGTTTATAATAATGGATATCACAGTTCTATCGGCATGTCTCCATTTCAGGCTTTGTATGGTCATCCTTGAAGGACTCCTTTGAGTTGGGATTGTCTAGAGGACAGAGTTCTTCTTGGACTAGATATGCTTAGCGATATGGAGCAGTAGATCGAGAGGATTAGAGAGCATTTAGTGGTAGCTTAGGATAGACAGAAGAAGTATGCAGATGCTCATAGGATCGATCAATAGTTTTTAGTTGGAGATCGAGTGTTCTTGTGTGTGTGACCGCGAAAGAGTCCAATCCATTATGGAAAGGGCTCTAAGCTAGCACCATGCTTTATTGGACCTTTTGAGGTGTTGAAGAGGATTGGTCCTATTTCTTATTATCTTGCTTTGTCGCCCAGCCTTTCTCGCATCCACGATGTGTTTCATGTTTCTGTACTTAGACCTTATTATCTAGATATTGCTCATATTCTTGATTGGACTGCTCTGCAAGTAGAGGACAAGCAACTGGCTTTGGAGCCCGTAGGCATTCTACGACACAGGAGACTTGCTCTTAGGGGTAGAAACATGGAGCAGGTCAGGGTCCAGTGGGATCCTAATGATGAGACTTCTGCTACCTAGGAGGATGCTTCTAGGATGAGAGAGTTATACCCTTATTTGTTTGTAGGCTTCTAGGAGTAAGCCTAACTCTAGGGGGGAGGATGTAATGCCCCCTCATTTTTTGGCTTGTGATAGCTGATAGTTTTACATTACTCTTTGTTTGATCTGAGACAATTGTTAGATTTTCCTTTTTTGCATCTAGACAGTTCTGAGACATTTGAGTTATTGAGACTATGGTTTATGCTTATTCTGATTGTGAGAGATTATGTTCGATTGATTTAGTTCTAACATGTGGTATGAGTTTATGATGACATTGTTGTTTTTCCAGTTATGATGAGATGGACATGGTTAGTGATGGTTTGATAATATCATGTTTATGCATCTGATTTTATATAGAAATAGTTATAGTCTTGTTTCAGAGTCGGGATGGTGTAGTACTGCTTGGATCGAGCACCCTACTACACAGCAATTCTCTGTCTCAATGTGTGTTTGATATAGATATATACAGTTGATCATATACAACCCACTGGTTTTTATAAAGGTTGCAAGTACCGGGCCTCGACTCCACCTGACTTAGCAGGTCTGAGCGGGCCCTACACCATGGAAAATGTTGACAGAGATAACTTGAGGTTTATTCCCTAGGTTAGTTCAACCTTTAGTTGGTTAGTCGTCATGTGGTTTGAATGTTTACTGTCGATTTTTGGGTAGTTAGCCATGTGTATCTTGATAATGCTTAATAAGGTAATGTTGTATTAAGAATATTTAATAGCTTGTTGAATATTATGGTATTTTGTTTAAATTGGGATATTATTTAAGCAAATTCAAATATAGATTAAATGGAATATGTTAATGATTTTATTAGTATCTATGTCATAAGTTAGTATGGCTAATTAGTATATCATTATTTGAAGAATAATATTGGTTAGTAATTTAATGATCTTGGACAATCATTTATTGTTGGCTAGCTATCAGTTATGGTTGGAGTTATGGAATTTCTATGTTAAGTAAAATTTCAAATTCCTCTTAATTAGGGGGATTGTGTAACAGATTTGGACGTTACTAGAATTTATGGTGGTTGTCTATTTTGGTCTCAGGGAAGGTTTTGTTGGGTTTTTATGTCTTTGGTTATTTTGTTCTAAGGGAGTTTTTGGAAAAGCAAATCATATCTAGAGGAAACTTCATTACTGTGGACTGTATTTGCACTAGTTGGAAGAGGTATTTTCCTTATGGGATTCTACATGTTTTTTTTAGCTATTACCTACCATTTTCCTGATCATGTTTGCAAGCATTGCCATCCAAGAAATGGTTTGTTTCTATAGCATTCTTTTGTGTGTAACCTGTAATCCTTATTGTTTTCATTAAACAAATTCTCCTTGGATCCCTTGCCTATGGATAGTGCACCATATCAATGGATCTGCATTTTGTTTTTTTTGTATTCATAAGCTCTGTGGCTTCTGGGATGCAAACTTTTGCTATAAATGATTTTTTTTTGCGCGTGTAGGATTCTTAGGTTAGAATTTTGATCGAGTTTGCCCCTTCCCTATAGCAGAATGTTCTTCAAGTAGATTGAAGTCATGGCTAGTTAGTTTTGATATGGCCTTATAGTCCTATAGTTTTTTTTCTTTGAGGAGGCATAACCTTTCATTTTCTAATACAAAGGTGGTGCTGTGCATCTGATAGTGTGATAGTGCCATTGCCAAATGCTTTTGCTTGAATGTTTCTTAAACTTATTTATTTTTAACCCAATTTTGCAACCATTGTATTCCTTGAGCTTGTCCTCTCATTGGGGAAGACTGTCAGTTAGCCCACACTCATCTTTGGAGTATAATTTTTTCTTTTGCTAGGAACAATTCATCTTTCACTGAGATTCTTTTTATGTTGAATGGTTGTGGTGCACTAAAGTGCTCTCCTTCATCAAGATTTCTTTATGTTAGAAGCTTCCTATGTCAATGTTTTAACCACTATCATGGTTGTTGTGCTGGTTGAGCAATTTCCTGCAGCTATCCCATTAGTATGGCCTTTTCTCAGCTCAAAACCTCTAATTTTACCCGATTTTGAAGCTTTGGGTCTGAGCATATGATTGAGTTAAACCAAAGGAAAATTTATTCAATCTTACCTCTCCCTAAAACACCACTGTACGGTATTCCTTCAGGAACCTGATCTGAGTGTGATGTAATCTTTTGCCAACTATTCTCCTAATTTTCCCACCGTACGATCAATCTATTAGAAACCATTCTGCCATATCAATTCATCAATTGGATTTCTCCTAAGCCAATGATCTGGTCCTTTCTGCAAAATCTTGATTCTATTCTAATCTCTGTGAAATTCACATTCCTAAGCAAACCCTAGGTATCTTCTTAGGCTGAATGTAATTATTCCTCTTATGTAAACTATTTTACCTCTACCAACATTCTATCAACCAGCCTATTCTATCTTGCTTTCAAATTAGTTAAACTCTTGCAAGCTTTTGGGACGGTCGTCGTACGACCTCATGGAGACATTATGCATTCTAGTTGAGCACTTTTTGGTAGTGAGACCAACAATGTTTCTGATTTTAATAAGGTTTAGAAGTTGCCTATTTCTATTTTTGAAAGATTGCTTCTCTCTTAAGCTGCAAATAGAATTAAGAATAGTTTTTTTTGGTAGGGATTTAGAATATTACTCATTGTATTTTAGAAATAAATGTTTGAATTTATTTTCTCTCTTTTGGAAACTGGCAGAAGTTAGTGAAATTCCTAGGAAAGTTTTAGTTGCAAATTTGTTAACTGAGGTATAACTTCATTAGAAATTATTGTAATTAATTGGTAGTAAAGTCATTAAAAGAAAAAAAAACATATTGGAGCATTAAACACATCACAACTTATCTTCATGATAATATAGAAATAACATTGTTCTAGATCATGAGATTGTAATCATATTTATAGGAGATGGAAATTTGTGCCACTTCTTGAAACACATTATAAATATAGACAAGAGTGCTATTAATTTCATCCTTTGTTTTATAGGTTAGGCAATACTTTCATGTAATTATTTTTTTTGTTGTCTTATGTTAACAAATCCTTTCCTTTAATATTTCTACATGGGTATTTTGTCCTAGAATAATCATCTTTTTAAACCAAGTTTGCGCTAATGGTATTTTGATAGTATTGGTAGTTAAGCTATTAAAATATAAGTATTTGGGTTCTTATGGCTTCCGGGTCATAGTATTTTGATTCAATTAAGTTGTGTTGTCTTTACCTCAAAGTTATGATAGTTTAAATTTAAATCTAAATCATTTTTGGTTGGGTTTTATTTTAGGCAATATTTAATGTTAATGGGTTTCTTTTAATAGTCTACTTTTGTCGGGAAGAACTATTTAGGGACAGGAGGAAAGTTAGTTAGATTTGGTGGTTTTTGAGTCTAAAGGTTTTTTTAATGCTTTTTTGGTCCCTTGGTTCTCCTTGGTTTCAAGTTGTTTGATCCTGAGGCTTTGAGTATTTTGATCTTATGCAATGTGTTAGGATAATGTTGAGTTATTATATTTTCCTCTAGTTCTGAGTCATGTAGTTATTTTAGTCTAGCGGGATGTCATGGTCATTTAGTGTCAAGTTGTTTAAACTTCTGATGGCCATATCGGGAAATGGTTATGTATTGTGTTTTCAATTTACCCAAATCTAGAGGCTTAACAGTTGGTATTCATCTTGTTATCTGTATTGTTGTGAGTTTGAAGGGGACAAGAGGGATTTTTTTTATCTCGGTCAAGTGAATGGATATGTAATGCATCGGAACCTATTGTAACCCTTGTCCTTGCATGTTGAGGTTTGGATGATTGGTCAGAGATTGCTAAAGGAGTGGCTTTCATGGTGGGGTCGGTGCCTAGAGAGAGAGGCTGCCTAGGTAACCCCATGGAAGTTATAAGCAAGTGAAAAATTAATAACTTATTTAGGAGGGTTGGGGTAGTAATTCACATAACAAGATAAGTAAGATACATCACCCATGCCTTGAGTTCTCTCGCAGGCTAAGGATGGGATGAGAAGGCCTGGTTGGCAAGGCCGACTTTCTTGTCTCTGCGAGAGTACTTGTCGGTTCCGCATGAGTCACCCTATGGGGCCGGTGCCTAGAGAGAGGCTACTAGGGTAACCATAGATGGGGGTCAGCTTCTAGTGAGGGATAGTCTAGGTAACCCATGCTAGGACCATGCGATGACACTCTCCTTATGCAGTCTAGTTACTTCCTCTTTATCTTTGTTGTTACCTCTAGAGTGTAGACTTGAATTCATGATTGATCTTAGCTTGATGTTTGATTTGTGTTGTCTTGGTGAATACTGTTGGGTCTGTGCAGTCTTGTTATCTTGTTTGTCTGCATGGAGTCTAGATCTTGTGATTGTGTTCATGGTTGTAACCTTGACCTAGCAGAACCTCATTGTTATCTCCTAGCTCGGTGGGGCGAACCTCAGGGTTCCACATGGTTGGGAGGTAGAGCTATCCATTGGTCTTCTCAGATGTTCAGTTTGAGATCAGAGCAGGAGTGTTCTAGTTCCAGTTTGATCCTCATCTTCAAGTTGTTGTATACTTCCATTATTGTACTAATTATAAAACCGATGTAATCGGTCTTGTAATCTTGAATTGAAACTTGTAATTATTCATCTTTGTTAATGTAAGATGTATTATTATTCTGTTGCACTGAGATGCAGATAACTTGTATGATTTTAATTTTATCTGATGCAGTTATGCTCCCTAGTAGTGTTAGTTGATCATTCCTCTGAATGTTGTTTTTAGTGCAGTTATTTCTAATGTGTAATGCATTTCCTTGTTTCAAAAAAAAATATTTTTGTTATATTGTTGCTTGTTAGTCTAGCACTCTAGGGTTGCATGGCGGGGCATCACACAAGATCTGATCAGTCGAGCAAATAAGGAAATTAGTAACTTTGCCAATAAAATTGGGTGAAATTTATATGATGGAAAAAATAATATGAGAGAAGTTTAAGATGCAAAAGCTCAATTTGAAGTAGTATTAAAAGTAGAATCACCTAGTAGTGGAAATTTTACTTCTACCTCTATTTCTAGGTTAATGTGCATGAGGACTTCTTGTGAAGAGTTTGAGAAGAAAGTAATTGACTTCAAGAAGGTACATGATTTGGTCATGGAGAAATTTTTTCAAGTGGATGTTAGATTTGTTAATTTTGAAGGCACTAATACAATTCTAGTAGAGAACATGATCAAGAAGTTTCAAGAGTATCAACAAAGGCAAATCTTCTTCGAGAGAAAATTAATGCTTTATTTGAAATTATGAAATTTAATCTCCAATGTTCTTTATTGAAAATTTTGGTTATTTTTAGAATGTGATACTTGGTGGGAATGACTTCATATTCCCTACTCTCAAGATGTATTATAAATAATTGTTAAGCATTCTAATTTAGTTGTTCTTTTTTAGGGTTTCCTTTATTTTGTTTTGTTTTTGGAGATTCACAAGCTTACTCATGAATACAAGCTATGAAATTGCTCAACTCTTTGTGAATTTTTGCATTCTTATTTGCAAATTCTAAATTTATCTTCTCCTAGTACTTCTATGTGTTTAATTTACTTAGTGTTGATAAAGAAACATGTGTTTAAACCACTAATGTCTTGCTTATGGTGAGACATTTTGTGTGGTTGAATGAAAACCTATCTGTACACAAATCAATGTAATTTCTTTCTACATATTATTTTCCTTTGGAGATTGCATCGTCTTGCATTGGGATTGCAAATAAGGATTTGGTGAAGATTGCTTTCAAGGTTGTTTCTGTCCATTTAAAGAATGATGTGTATAAAGGCAAAAGATAAGTTCAGATTCACCTTTATTTAGCTAACTCTACCTCTTTTTTATTTCTTTATCCTTGGTGTTAGGATAGGCCTTTAATGATAAATTTGAATTCATGAAAGGCAATATATTACGTTACACATGCATGCAACTATTTATCTTCCTTATGTTCTAAAAGAATCAAAAATTTGTGCTAGATAATAGTGTTTTATTTCACTAGGTGGGTCTCTTTTCTTGTGAATGATCTTAATACCCAATGTATCCCCTTGAACAGACCAACCAAAGTGCTCTTCAACTAGGAGATTTTGGTGGAATCTCATAATTTATGTACAAATGACTCTTGAGGATAGACACCTTCCAAGTAGGGGAACCTTTACCATTCCACCCCATAGGATTCATGGCTTATGGAAACTATTTTCATGCCAAAATACACATCAATAATTTGTTGGGGTTTTTGTGCCATAGTAGGCCATTCATCGACAAAATTTCAGCATTATCTCTAGCTAGATTTCTTTTGGCCCCAGTTTCTGGCTGGGATTGTTTTACAAACTTAACAACCTCACTATTCTTTATTATCCTTAGTAATATTTGTTGGCAAGAGACACTATATGGATTCATGATTGTTGTCGTTGATGGCAACAAAGGTCATCCCACACATCTGCAGGACATGGTGTGTCTCTACCAGAAGTCAGAATGAAGATTGTTGAGGTCCAGTAAACAAGAACAGAGCTTGTGGCAAGGTCCGACAGACAGGTCTGGATCTCTCAGAGGAAGTATCTTGGTGAAGTGCAGATTTGGGAAAGTCAAGAGGACTACCTTGAGTAATAGATTCCAAGGATTTAGCCTCCGGTGATGGACAAGGAAAAAGATATGAATAGTTGAGTACCGGATTCCTAAGTGACAGTGTGAATAGAGGAAGAACTGACTGACAGAACATCAGACTACTTTCCAGATGTGTTACTGATGGTGTTAAAGGTTATGAAGGCATGAATCATGTTTGCCCGACATGATTAATGATTTCTACAAGTATATACTTGATCCGCATTACTTGATGTGCAAGGATTCAACCGACAGAATAGAGTTTGTGAGAAGATTGATTGTTCCGGGTGCCGACTAGAAAGGTGATGAAATTACTTGTGCGGATATATATACACAATGGATTTAGTTGTGAGATGTGTTGTGGTGACATGTGATATGTGAATAAAAGCAGAGCAAAGCAGAAGCAATAAGGAAGGTCCGGTATGTGAAAGGAAAGCAACATAAGAGAATAGCAAAGATGAAGTGCAGCAGATCAGTGTATTGAGCCTAGCCGGAACTGAACTCCAGCATATGTGGATGCTTCCAATCAGTTCAAGTATTGTATAACATTCTTTTGTAGACAGTGTGTCTCTTTGTAGGCAGTGTGCCTCCTTTGTGAGCAGTGTGCTCGGGCAGTGAGCCCTAATTGGCAAGTGCCATTTTTGTATTTCCTTATTCTTCTAACAGAGAATAATCTTTGGGTTAATCACCCCATGGTTTTCTCCCTTAACACGGTTTCCACGTCACTATGTCATTTGTTTTTCCATTTCATGGTATTGTTTGCTTGTTTAAATTAATGCTGCATTGATTAATAAGAAAGTTTAGAAAGAAGAAATAATTCAGATAACTGATTCACCCCCCCTCTTAGTTATCAACAATTGGTATCAAAGCTAAGTTCCTCCTAACATAGCCTAACAGCTTGAGGAAGATCTGGGAGTTTAAATGGATGCATATGGTTTAAGAGAGCAACTCAAGACTGCCCTTGATGATCTTGAATAGTCAAACTCTGAAGTCAATGAATTAAAGGAAAGACTCAAATAGGCTGATGATTTCATGAGAGAACTAAAAGATAAATTAAGTCTCTCTATGAAAAAGAGAAAGGAGCTGCTTCAACAATTGGCAAGACAAGGTGAAGAAAATAATGCAAATGAAGAGCTGACTGAGAAAACCAAGTTATGTGAAAATTTATCAAAAGAAATCATTATGGTAAGACATGAAATGGAATCAGGAGTTATAAAGTTTACCCAAGAAGTTGAAGAGAAAAGAAAAACTGAAGATAATCTAAGACAATCTCTCAAGGAGAAATCAGAAGATTGCCACCAGATGGATAGAATTATTAGACATCTTGAATCTGATCTTGAAGATGCTAAAGATAATGAAGAAAAACTTGAAGATCAAATTGTCTCTCTAAAAAGAGATCTTCAAACAGCAAATGAGTATAAAGAGAAATTCAAGATAAGTTCTGTTCAACTTGAAGTTCTTCTTGGAAGTCAAAAGAAGGTAGATGACAAATGTGGTTTGGGATATGAGAAAGGAGAAAGCTCTAGATCCGGTCAGAAGAATTATGGATCAAAAAATCCAAGGAACAGGCCTAGAAGACCTCCGGTAAGACAGCCCAATGCTCAAAGATATCCATCCTTCAATGGATACTGCCACAGTTGCAATCACTTTGGTCACAAAGCTAATCAGTACAGAAAGAGAATGAATCAGACTAATTCATCCTTCTCCGGACAGTGTTTTAACTGCAAAAGGTATGGTCACAAGTCTCATGAATGCACAAATATGCAAATGAACAAATCATTCAATGGTAGATGCTTTGCATGCAATAGAGTAGGTCATATGGCTAATCAATGCAGATCAAGAGGATATCAGTCAAATATGCAAAGAAATGTTGTTTGCCAAACCTGTAATAGGTCCGGTCATAATGCAAAAGTCTGCAGAAGCAAGAATCAGGACAAAAGAGGTCTAGTATATAATTAGAATCAAGACAAGGGTAAACAAAAGATGAATGCGGATGAAGTTAAAAATGAGATGAGCAAGATTTGGGTGAAGAAAAGTACTGAGAATGTAGAGATTGGATCTGCACCAGACTCTGGTGCTGATATTCCTTCCAAAAACTGAAAAGTGAGCTCTGGATCAGGGGGAGACACAAAGAAAACCTTGTTCCCCCAACCAGTCAATTGGTGCTGGAACTGGCACAAGAAGAGTTACGGATTGAAGGAGTCATAAAGGATATATTCAAACAAACAGTGGTTAAGATTTGGAAGATTCGCAAGATGTTTAAAGATCAGGTTGATCCGGTTCTTCAAATCACCCGAATAAGGCAAACCAGAATAATGTAGGTCGAGCATTTATTGCAATCTGATATTAAGGCTTGTGGAGCAATATAAGGGTTTTTCATTAATCATTCGCTCATTCTGCACTCAAGAAGAAATGAAAAGCGGAGCTCTGCAACGAAATTCCTCAAGTTCATCGAAGATCACTTGCAGAAGTCATTACTTCTAGAGATCAATCCAACCAACTCCGTGAAATCGGTAGGCACAAAAGGTATTTTCCATTTTCAAATATCTCACTGCAAATCTCTTGATAATGGGTACTCTGAATATTGTAAAGATTTCTGATAGACCTCGCCCTACATTTAAGAAACATCCATACAAATCCCTGGAGGTAGATCCCCTAGGAGCATTCTCTAGTGTTCTACATGGCGTTTTACACACAGAAGACTTTAGGGATTACATACATGCCAATATTGAAGAGTTTGGGGAATTCAAACTAAGAGACATCTTTCACAAACAATTGATAGATGATGCTTTTGAGCTTAACCAGAATATAAGGGCATTCAGGAAAAGCATTTTGATTAGTTCATTCATTTCCCCTACTTTGAAGAAGATGAATGGGTCCGGTATGTTTTAAGTAGGGTGCATGATAACTTCCTATGGCTGAATAGACCTTGCAAGATCACCAAGGAAGCAATTAGGGTAGTAACTAGTTTACATTCCTCTGGAGGAATTCCTATCCTCAAATCTGTCAAAAACAACATTGTCACAGAGGCCACCAGATCAAAATTTGATAAGAGGGCAATGACCATTGAAGATAGTACTGACCCAGATATCAAGTATGCATCTATGATAATAGGATACAAGATATATCATTCTAGTAGGGAGAATTCAGTATCTGGAACTGCAGTATACACAGCCTATGAGATGCTAAGAAAGAATGCAGATTATGATCTCTGTGAACTCCTCTTGAGCCAATTAATGGAAAACATACAGAAGATCAAGAAAGACAAAAAGAACTCCTTTAAATATGGAGGACTGATACTATGTTTGTTCTTCTACTTCATGAATGAGTTTCCTGGATCAAATGGATGGGTATGCGAAAATGACAAACTGGTAGCTATCCAGATCAGAGATTACTTGCATGAACTTGGAGATGCAAAAGCAAGAAATACAGCTCTATGGGGTTACTTCAAGCAATTCCAAAATACAATGCAAATCAGAGAAAGGATCCCCAAATCAGTAGTTGAAAAATACAAGGATACAGTGTGCTTCATGGTAGACACTGATCAATGTCTTATGGAGGCAGTAGAGCCAAGGATAGTCTGGATCATGCCCATGGGGTATGAAGTTGATGAACAGATTGTGAAGCTACATGTTCAACACATGCTAAGCTAGCCTAAAGATCTAAAGGCAGAAAGGTTTGGAACCTTTGAGGAGCTGAGTGTAAAAATTCATGTGGAACTCAGAGAACCAGAGATGAAAAGAAAGGTGAGAAAAGAAGTAGAACATATTGCCCAAGGTTTTGGCATCTCAAAGGAGGCACTTGATGCCAACCGAGAAAAGAGACAAAAAGCTGAGGAAGAGAAGATAGAGGCAGAAAAGGGAAGCAAGAAAAGTGCTCCGGTAGAAACTTCCACCTGGACCAGATCATCAAAGAGATCTGCACCTGCCACAGCCAAAAGCTCAAGAACATCAAAACCGAAAGTCTAGGCATCCGGCAAAAGAGAGAAAAGATCAAAGACAAAAGCCACAAGGGCTTATGCAAGTCAAAGAGATGAAGAGGAAACCAAATCAGATGAGGGGGTAAAGGAAATAAAGAAGTAGAAGAAGAAAGGATCTGGTAAACCCTCCACAGGCCAAGACAAGGAAGAAATGGCAGAGGAATTTGTTGAAAAGCCCACCCTGTCTCTAAAAAGTGTAATCAAATCAGTCACTGTGGATGGAAACCTTCAACCAATGGCCAAATTCTATGATGATTACAATGCGGCTGACCAAAAGATCGTACAGGAAGCTACAATTAGGTATCTGAACATATACAATAATGCTTTCATTGAGATTATATCTCTAATTCCTAAGAGCCTAGAAAAGGAGTTAGAAATAAGAAAGAACAATGCCATGGCAAAAGACATTGAGATCCAGGAACAGATAGCTATTCAGCTATATCCTTCAATTGATCCTAAGACAATGAACATGGTATTCAAAGACTGCAAGGATGAATTCAGGAGCAAAGCAAGGATGAATCAGCTTATGCTTGGTGAGACTGACAAGGTAGCCAAGGACACTGAAGAGATTCTTCAGAAAGCCTTCAAAAGATTTAATCTTCCTATTATAAAGGACTTGGGTACTGATCCCTCAACCACAAAAGTTGCAGAAGAAACTCTTGAGAAAATGACAGAAGAGGTGGGCCCTGAATAGACTAACATTTCTCCTCCGGTTTCCCCTACAATCTCCGGATCCAAAGGAGAAGAAAAATCATAGGAGAAAGAAGTAGAGGTAAAAGAAAAAGAAGATGACCGTGCGAAGACCTCAATAGAAAAGACCACAACTGCTAGTGGTAAGAATGTAGGAGAGAAAGCTCCAAGGGACAGCCCTAAGACTGCAGAAGAAAAGAAAAATCTGTGTCCGGCAAGAGACACTGCACAAACTGTCCAAGAATTTCTGAACAAAGAAACAATGGAGATTGATGAACCGGAGCTTCTACAAGGTCCATTCAACTTTGATTCTCTTTCTCCGGTACAGACAATGAAGATAGCTTCATTTACAAATGCTAAGGCTAATGAAAAACTCTTAAAGTCTCATATGGAAGACTATGAGTTGATAGAAGCTGCTTCTGGAGTGCTTGAAAAGATTATGCCATCAGTTCAGAAAGATCCCATAGCCTCCTCTTCTGGTAATCTCAAAACCTTAGTCAGTAGTGTTAGTACACATTTTGATTCTCTAGAAAAATCAGCTGAAGAAAAGGTCTGGAAGGAGTTTTTGGATAAAAGGTTCTTCGAGGTACAAGGTTTGATCATTAATGATAGGAGAAACATGAACATTGGGATAAAGAGCTTAGAAAATGCTCTTAAGGATGGCGGTGAAATATACAAATTTTGTATCTCTTAGTCCAAGGTAATAGTGGAGATTGAGAAGAAAATAAAAGAGCAAGAGGACAAACTACTAAGCTTGTCTCAAAGTTTTGATCCTCTTTCATCCTCTATAACAAATCAAGAATGTCAGACTATCGCAGTCTTGAGTGAAATCAAGAAATTGGAGAAGGAAAGGAAAAATAGAATAAGCAGGTTAAGTGAGCTCAAGGGGTTAATTGTCCCTAAGCTAGAGGCCATGCATGAGGCTATAACAGAAGCCCAAATTACAGCCCAGACCAATGATCCGACAGATCTAAAAAGGGCAAATGTGTTTGCATTCCTGTTGAGTGGGCATATCTCAATTTTGGACAGGATGAAGTAGAGTTGGGCGACAGAAGTTGTACAGTTGAAAAACACTTTTGTAGACATACTTAAGTATATGTAAGTACAACTTGTATATATATACTTATGCGGCTAAATATAGTTAAATTTTTGAAAATTTTGATATGTAAACCCTACCCTTTGCCATTGATGTCAAAGGGGGAGTGAGGAGTAGTGAAAAATGAGGAATCCAACTAAGGGGGAGCTCCGAAAAATGTGTATAAAGACAGAGCATCAGCCAAGGGGGAGCATAGTGTAAACACTTAGTCATTTTTCACTAAGTGTTGCCATCAATGCCAAAGGGGGAGATTGTTGGCAAGAGACACTATATGGATTCATGATTGTTGTCATTGATGGCAACAAAGTTCATCCCACATTTTCGCAGGACATGGTGTGTCTCTACCAAAAGTCAGAATAAAGATTGTTGAGGTCCGGTAAACAAGAATAGAGCTTGTGGCAAGGTCTGACAGACAGGTCCGGATCTCTCAGAGGAAGTATCTTGGTGAAGTACAGATTTGGGAAAGTCAAGAGGACTACCTTGAGTAATAGATTCCAAGGATTTAGCCTCCAGTGATCGACAAGGAAAAAGATATGAATAGTTGAGTACCGGATTCCTGAGTGACAGTGTGAACAGAGGAAGAACTGACTGACAGAACATCAGACTACTTTCTGGATGTGTTACTGATGGTGTTAAAGGTTATGAAGTTATGAATCATGTTTACCTGACATGATTAATGATTTCTACAAGTATATACTTGATCCGCATTACTTGATGTGCAAGGATTCAACCGACAGAACAGAGTTTGTGAGAAGATTGATTGTTCCAGGTGCCGACTAGAAAGGTGATGAAATTACTTGTGCGGATATATATACACGATGGATTTAGTTGTGAGATGTGTCGTGGTGATATGTGATATGCGAATAAAAGCAGAGTAGAGCAGAAGCAGTAAGGAAGATCCGGTATGTGAAAGGAAAGTAGCATAAGAGAAGAGGAAAGATGAAGTGTAGCAGATCAGTGTACTGAGCCTAACTGGAACTAAACTCCAGCATATGTGGATGCTTCTAATCAGTTCAAGTATTGTATAACATTCTTTTGTAGAAAGTGTGTCTCCTTGTAGGCAGTGTCCCTCCTTTGTGAGCAGTGTGCTCGAGCAGTGAGCCCTAATTGGCAAGTGCCATTTTTATATTTTCTTATTCTTCTAACAGAGAATAATCTTTGGGTTAATCACCCCATGGTTTTCTCCCTTAACAAGGTTTCCATGTCAAAAATACTGTGTCATGTGTTTTTCCATTTCATGGTAATGTTTGCTTGTTTGAATTAATGTTGCACTGATTAATAAGAAAGTTTAGAAAGAAGAAATTATTAGGATAACTGATTCACTCCCCCCCCCCCCCCATCTCAGTTATCAACAATGTTATGAATAATCCAATGGGATCAAAATCCCAATGGTTGTGGACTTTGTTGAGTTGCATATCCCTTAATTTTACATATAAAATCTCCACAGTCCTCTGCTTGGTGATTGTCATATCACAAGTCTGCAAGAGGGTATACAAAGTAGTTCTACCCATTTTGTTGACAAATTGTAGGTCTATTATGTCCACCTACCTTAAGCACTCAAGTGAGAATATTCTAAATGGGCACAACCTTGAAAACTTGTAGACAAATTTTCTATATCCGTAGACTCTTATGATGGTGTGTTTGGAACCATAGAACCAATCTCGTATGTGTAGAGATTATAGATTGGTCATGCATGACTTATTAAGCCTCAACATTTCTTCATTCACTAAGAGGGAAAGGGTAGGCATAGGGAACTACTCCACAAAGGTATAATTATCATTTATTTGGTGGAGGATACATGTCCAAATAGGGATTGGATCACTTACCTATGTTGTAAGGGTTACCTTGGCATCCATATCTAGGTATAGTAGGTAGCATCAGGGAAGTTGCATGTGGGTGAGTATGGATGGGTACCTAAAAGTCTTAGTGATTTCTAGGTTTTGCATGGGTGTTGATATAGTCCTCTAAATGTTGGGAGACATCCAACCAAAGGGTATCTATAGTAGGAGCTCTAGAAAGTAGATGGGCATTGACAAGTTACTCAAGATGGACCACATTGCCATTGCACATGTTGAGAAAATAAACAACCATATTGCATACATTTTGGGTGTCTAATTTAAATTGGTTAAGTGCCAAAGAGAATTTGATGGGCTTTACAATGGATAGGTTTGTATCGTCAGTTAGCTTAGGGCATATGATATTTACAAAGGAAATATGGTTAGGGATGTTGTCCAAAAGGGTGGAAAGTGAGTTATCATTGTACTTAAATGAGCCAAAGGGGATGCCCAAAATCTTTCTTATCATTTCAGTGGAGACAACACATTTGAATTGGTTGGACTAGCCTTTGCCTTTAATGGTGTTGGTGGCAATGTCAATCATCTTAGAACATGTTATGACAACCTCTAGATATGGGTGGATAGTGGTGATCACATATTTTTAAAGTTGGGAGGTCCATATCTAGTTAGCATAGCTATTTACATCATACCCATGATTCCTTTTCAATACAGTTTCCTAGTGAAGGAAGGTGCTATGCTTGAGTGAAGTGGTGTGGGTGGAAAGATAAGGCTCACAGATGAAATCAACATCATCCTAGACAAAGTCAAATGTAGTAGGTTGAGAATATAGGATAGGAGCATTGGATTTGACAATGGGTTCCTTAGGATACATGCTTGTGAATGAAATATAAGGCAAGTCAAGCTCAACGAAGAACTTACCCTTCTTTGAAGGTGAATCAAAGATGGTAGCATTCTTCTAATTTTACTTTTCTACTTTCTCAACCATTGTATTGAATCTCTTATTTCCTTAACTTCTATTTAGGGAGGCTTTGTCAAAACTATTTCTTTGAATCACAAGTTTAGGCTCACTGTCAATTGCTTGATCTTTATGCTATAACTATTGGCTCCTTTTGGTCAATACTAGTTTTCAATAGCTCTCAGTGTGTTTGAATGCATAGGATACCAAATAGTTTAATTGGCCATTTCATCCCTATTTATTTCCTTTTGAATTTACATTCCTAAGTTGTCATGATATGACTAGTCATTTATTGCATCATGAAAGTAGCTAGATCATGCCAATTTCTTAAATTTTGAAATGTCATCTTGTTATTGGCTAGAGCTAATGATGGGGTAGTTGTGAATGAAAAATGGTTTAAAGGGATAATATGATGATAATGCAATAAACCCAATACTTTTACCTTTAAACCAAGTCCTCAACACACGATAGAACAGAGTAGATGCACCCTAATCTACTAGCTATGTTCTAGATGATGAGAGATGGACAATGAATATGTTGATTGATCATGATTTTTGCAGCATAACGATAGATATAAGATGATGAATATGGAGATTTAGAGTCATTTCGATAGCATGATGTTTCTTGAAGATGGATGCATGCAAATGGCTTAGTTGAGGCTTGATTTATAAGAGAGGAGTGATAAGGATTGATGTCTAGGATTGAAAGGTCAATTGTGTGATGTGGACGGCTAAAATTAAAGATAAGCCCCTTTCATTTAATGAAAGGTAGTGGAATGACAAGTGTGCGGATAAGAATAAAGGTGACCTAATTTAAATAATAAAATTATTTATATTAGTTGGTAGTGCGACAAGCCATTAAATGAAATTTGTAGTATGACACATAATTCAAATAAAAAGTTACTTAAATTATGGGAGAGGGACATGTGTTGTGATGAGGTTGAAGGTGAGAACTAATTTAAATATTTTATTTAAATTAGTTGGAAGAAAGGTGAGAATTAATTAAATAAATATAATTTATTTAAGTAATTGGCCAATTTAATTTAAATAAATATTTTATTTATTTAAATCGGAGGAAAGGTGGGAAATTAATTAAATAAATAGGATTTATTTCATTAATTGGTTAGTGGGATAAATTGGATTAAAAATGGGATTAGGATAGGATTAGTTAAATAAATAAGATTTATTTAACTAATTAGGTGATGGAGGGATTATGTAAGGGACCTAGGAAAAATGCCATAAGATGTCTCAAGTAATATATCGACAAGGTGATGTTGTAAGACATGGACAATTTTAGGTGTCTACATTTTGTCCCTCTTTGAGATGATGTTGCGACTAAGAGAAGTAACATCATTTCAAAGAAGATAAGGTGTGGATAGAGGAAAAGGATGTCCTAGCCACTTGAAAGAGTGAAAAGGAGGAACGGGAAGAAATGGGATGATGATATAAGGATAGGATGACAATGCCCCCTTGAGAGGATAGGTGGGTTGGAAGAACACGAGTATGCTTTCGAAATGAAATGAAATGATAAAGGATGGATAAGAAAATGAAGTATGCAAGATAAGGGATGGATGAAAAAGATGAATGATATGTTATGCTACCATGAAATGAGCAATCATGAAGTTTGATATAGCACTAGACATTATGCACCAAGGTATAAGGATCAGGGTGATGATGTGTCTTGTGCACCCAATGTAATACAACCTTGTCTAGACATATGATGAAGTAAACTTAGAGCATTAAAGTCCTAATGTACAAAAGGTATGATATGACCTTAGATGCAAAGGATAGTGCAAAAAGCTATTCCAACATACACAAGATATGAATATTAGCTGGAAAGATACAGATTTGGTACAAATGCAAGATAAAAAGATAACACACACAAGAAAGCAAGCAAGCATGCACAAATGATTAAAAAACAAACAAGGTATTGCCCCTGTCAAGCTGTAAACCAATGATTAATTGATTGATTGATGATAGTGTCTAGTTTCAGGGAAGGAAGCATGCCATATAAGACATTGAGTCTGGTATTGACGATGCAACCACTTGTATAAGACTAATGATATGATTGTATCTGGTTTCAGAAATGAAACACCTCGTATAAGATGCCTAGTCTGGTTTTGAGAGTGCGACAACCTATATGATACAATTGATATGATTGATGTGTGATGATGATTGAATGATTAATTAATTGATTGAGTTTACAAGGCTATGATCAAGACCATTTATGTGATTGGATAATTTGACAAGATTGATTAACTTGATTGGTATGGATTAAGGATGATTTGCATTTAGATTATTGCTTGGATTGATTTGATTTTATGATTTGATGATGATGGATTGATGTGATTTGATTGATTGGATTGATTTGATGAATTGATTTTGGTGATTTGATTGATTTTATTGCTTGGGTTTTTGTTGGATATTTGATTTTTTTGTATTTTTTGAAGTTTTTGTTTTGTGTGTGTTTTTTGAATTTTTTTTATTTTTTTGGATTTTTGAATGTTTTGATTTTTTTGTATTTTTTTTTTGTATTTTTGAATATTTTGGGAGGGCATTGGATGACAATTTAGATAGTCTTTATGCTAGACACCAATGAAAAGGGAAAACCAAGTCTAGATTCAAGGATGGATGTAGGATAGGATGCATGGATAAAAGGATGGGTGATAGTGAATGGGATGGAAGGCTCATGATATATGGATAGGTAAAAGGATAGGTGATAGTGGATGGAAAACTCATGATAGATGGGTAGATAAAAGGATAGGCCATGGAATGGAAAGCTCATAATAATGTTATCACTTAGGATTGTACCTGTGATGCAAAGCTATGAGACTTGTTAATGGTGGTTTTGGCACACATCAACACAGGTGTGATTGCTGGTTTCACACCTCTCTTGAAAAGTATCCTACCCTAGGCAAGACTACTCCAAGGATAATACAGCTAGGTCTTAGCTCGCTTGGAATCTCTTTAGTGGAATGTCTAGATGTGCCAACAAGGGGTCTTACATGAAATGCAGGGTTTATGGAAGATGGCAACAATGTATATGCAGAAACCCTAGTGGTTTAGACTGTGAAGTCTAAAATTTCAGCAGATGATTAATGTAATGCTGCTTAAACCCTAAATCTACCAAACTTAATATAAATAAAATGCAAAAGAAAAAGGAGAGAGAAAAGGGATAAGAGATCCTATAGACAATTGCAGAAATGATCAATAACCAGATAGACATATTCCCAACAATAAACAAATCTCTGCTTAACCAGGCAGCCCACAATGCCACAGAGAATGTGTAATCTTCTAAGGAGATGTAATGATTTTCAAATTGTAGAGGGTTCATCAAACACCCAATCCTTGGCGCAGCTCAATGAAATCATACAATCAAACTTATCTCATAAACTATGCCCAGACTAACCATGCACAATGACATACAATCAGCAAGACATTAATGGTATGGACAGGAAATCCATCAAATATCTGAATAATTAATCACAAGTGCAACTGAATATCAACTAATTTCACATTGACATGAACCATGAAGACCAAAATAAGACAACACATAATCACAAATTCCCAGCAACCAGCAAAACTTGCTTTGTATTGACTATATTTTGGCAAAGTCTCAACAATTCAGTATCTAATCTTACTTGTTACAATGAGAGAATGATGGCCCTTTTATAGACAAGGCACCATAACGAGTTTTTCAATGGATGATGGAGATTAACTCGACACCAATTGTCCATATTACATAACATTTAATGAGATACATCAGTTAGTTAATTTTTGGATTTCAATTGTCCTTTAGGAAAAAGACAAAATACAGCTTGCAAATACATTGAATCTAGACAAAATAGATACCCATTTGGTTGTACATGATGAAAAGTTAACTTTCAAGGCCTAATAAAGCCAAAATAGAGTTACATGACACTTAAAAACTTGAGCTGATGTGGATTCATGAGATTCCAAGTGCTGACTGGATCAAAAGGAGTATTTTGGTGAAGGTATATGCAACTAGATGCTTGCTGGACTGATTTTTAATGACTGGACTAATGGGACAGCTATATGCATGTCTTGGTGATCCAATCCAGGGTCATTTGAGTGGTATTTTTAGGAAAATATTGAAAATATAATTTTTGGTATTTTCTTCATCGTAGTAAATTGCATTTTCAGAGGCCTTCGGAGCGGAATGGGGGCTCGAAACTTCTCGGTTGCTTGGTGTGAAGCCTTAGCAACTTGGTAGATCAGACTAGATAATTAGTTTATCTTTCCAATGAGTCCAAGAAGTTTAAATTCTGATAGAATAGCTAGGAGTTATGACCCCCAGACTGGATCACTTGGACATTGGACTGGATCTGCAGGAACAACAGTAATTTGGCATGATCTTCTATGTCTTTCAACTCTTGAGACTCATCTTTATTATCATGGACATTATACTGACTTCCTTTTACATGTGCAACAACAATTTGGTTGATAGAATGTTGATTCTGTATCTCTAGATCAATAGGCTACCTCTGTATGCTCATCCTTCCAAGACGGCTCCAATTAGCTCCTTTGTGCTCTTAGACCTACAATTCACAATGCAAAGCATCAATTTTATCTTAACAAGTCATTTTTCATCAATTTGGATCAAAACATATCTATTTGTAGTCATGGATCAGTCAAAAATAGCCCATTGTCAATGTCACCTTCTTATAAACAACCTCTTAAATCTAGTGATTTTCTGCATTTTTCATCATTTTTAAGTACCCATTTGGCCAATATGATGATTAGGGAAGTTTTTACAGTCATTAGGATCCATTTGCAGGCTTTAATTTCATGTTTTTCTAGCCTTGTCTGCAAAAAGTGAGATTTTTGGGGGTCACGGACTTTTCATGTGCAGTAGCATTAATTGTCGTAAAACATGCCAAAAATCCACACAAACTTGATAAAATATTCATCATGATGTGAAAAATAGATATACAATTTAAATCCATCGAGAAAATCCAAGTTGTACCTTGAAAAACTTAATTTTTGGGCCAAAATACCAAAAAGCGCAGATTTTGGGGTTATCTGACCTAGCGCAGATTTTGGGGTTGTCCGACCTAGCGCGGATTTTAGGTCTAGGAGGGCTATTTTTAGTGCAAAGTTTGTTGGCAGGGTTTTTCAAAGTGACCGACCTGCGCAAGTTTTAACACCGACTGACTTGCGCGACTTAAGTCGGTGGAAGGCCATTTTAGTGCAAGTCTGTGAAGTGGGTTTTTAGCGCAAAAGTTGGTAGGGATTGTTTTTAGCACTAAGGTCAGTAGAGGCTATTTTTAATGCTTTTTGTAGTTGGGGTCATTTTTAGCGCCAGATTTTGAATTAGCTAGGGTGAAAGTATATTTAAAATTATATTTAAGTATAATTTCTTATACTTTAAATATTTTTAAATATACTTTCAAGATGTTTGAGATAGGTTCCAGATCCATAGGATTTCATATGCAGATTCTAGAATTTTGAGGTTCCACCAAATTTTAAACTTAGTCATTTTTCAAGATTTTCAGGGTTTTAGACTTAGCCAAATCAGGGCTCCAGGGCCATGTATCAGGGTGAAAGAATATGGACCCCTTATTGAAATCTAGTGGAATTTGACATGATTTTGCAACTCTAAGACCTGGAAACTAGGAATTTCAACATGAAACATCTTGCAGAAGCACTTTCAAGGGCAATATCTAGTGTCACAAGATTTTAGAGCAAAGTGTAGTAATACCCAATTTTAGCGCAAAAGGCAACAAATGACTATCTTTTAAGCACAAGACCACCCAAGACGCCTCCAAATCAACCATGAAAGACATCAAATCACTCCAAACATGCAAAGTACTCAAATCTAGAACAAATCATGCACTCTAAGCACAAATTCACTTTCTCATCATCATAATCAAGAAAGACTGAGACTCCAAGCCAAAGTAAAAGAAGGGGTCTCCATTTGGTAAAATGGGGCGTGTGTGCAAGGCACAACAAATGGTGACTCTACTGGGAAATGCTCCAGAGCATTTCTAAGATAAACATTAGTTCAAACCTAGAATCTCTATGTTTCTCACACATTAGACAAGAAAGCATGATATCTTATTAAAGAATCAAAGACCACTAACCAGTGTAGCCATCCATATCCTAAAAACCTGAGTGTGTACAATTGTATTCATTCCCATCCCTTGGCAACTAAGTTCATCCAAGATCCTTCGTGCTAAGCTATGAAGTTGGGATTATTTTACCACCAAGAGAATGCTCTGATGTTGAGATGTGATGAGTCTTGATAGAAGCAAATGATGATTCTTCCAATAACAACTCTTTTGCAATGATATTCTTTCTTGATAATGCCTTTGATGATCTCTGATGCTAATAATCTTCAGATAACATTCTTCATGTGAGAGTATTCAAATGATAATCTTTATATTGATACTTTGTAATGGGTCTGGTGTTGAAAAACACCTTTTATTTTTACCCAGTAGGCTAGCAGTACTTAGTGCCACCCACCACTCTCATTTGGATCTGCAAAATTGGTGTTGGTGGTACAATTGGGAACCCAAACTCTTCACTTACACAAGATCACCCAGACTCACTTATCTACTTCAGAATTATTTAAAGTGTGAGAGATATATGGTTAGAAAATACTTCAGGTGCACCAACTAACGACTCTTGTCCAATGAACAAACATCATATTTCCTGGTATAATAGTGGAACCCACATCAAGGCCTAAGCGGAACTTTGGCTTCTCAAAGAAAGATTGCAAATTATTTGCCCAATAAGGAAGCATATGTAGGTCTGCACAATTGCCACCACATTCGAGAAATGGAGAACCCAAGCAAAGAAAGCACATAAGCAAAAAGCAAAGCAAACTACTCTAACCAAAGCAAACAGAAAACAGAAAGAACAACTAACAATTAAACAAAAGCAAAAAGTAGAAAATAAACTAAACAACAAGAAACTAACTAAAACCTAACTAGAAACAAGAAAGACTAGGTACAAAGATCTCAGACAACAGGTATTTACACTACCCCGTGACTTATTTCTCAGGACATGCAGAAGTAACAAGGCGCAGGTCAGTGTCCTAAGTATGGAAAATTCATCTTTGTACTTTGAAAAGTGAGGTAGAGGCATGCTAGGTTCATGTTCAGAGTACCCATTATGCAGGATCAGCAATTGGGGCAATTCATTAGGGCCATGATCAATCCAAATGCAAGTTGTCTTACCTAAATCACCATAATCAAATTGATAATTGGAACTGAGTGGAGAAAGGGAAGAGACAACCTGATTTGCAATACTGATGATCAGAGATGTGAGTTCAACACCTTCTTGTATTGCACCCAATACCTTTTCATCTTCAGGGGAACTCAGCTTATGGTGGATCATGTCTTGTGCATCAAGTACCTCTGGATCACTGAATGCCGCAGCAACTTCCCAAGCAAACAGGAAGTCTGGACAACCTTCCTCAGGATGTGGATCATCTGGATGAATTCTGCATGAATTGGCCAAAGCAAAGTATGTCATGTGCAGTGAGTTTCCATGCAGTAACGTATCCTTGCTCATTGTTGACACCAACTCAATGATGTGATCAAGTAACTAACATGAAAATTCTTCCAAGCCATCACTTTGCATGACAGTTTGATTTTTATTCTCAGATTGTAGATTTTAACTTTCAATTGTCATCAGTAGGTCAGCATCAACCATGTGGATATTTTCTTTCATGCAAGTATGAACTGGATCAGCTTGATGAATATATGATAAACTTGAATCCATTTCATCAAAATCAGTCATATTCTCCAAAGCAACCCCCTCTACAATGATCGGCAATCTTTGTATTTCAGTTGTTGGCTGATATAAAATTGAAAATTCATTGTTTGCAGCAGCAACAGGGTCTCCTTCTTCCTCTATAGGTAGATTCTTGATGTCAATGTTGCTTTGAAGTGGTGTACTATCCTGATTTTGTTCATCTAAGTCAACTAGAGACCCTTCTACAACAATTATATCAACCTAATATGGTTGATCCTGATGATTTACTGGGCTGATACAATCAAGAACTTGATCACTTTTCTCTGAATAATTCAATTGTAGCTTAGATATGTCAACTGAAATGATTTTTTGCATTGCTATCCATGACTATCCTTCATCTGGAGGACTCATTTTCACATGTTCTTGCACACATCTGATCTTATCTAACTGTTGTTCCAACTCAGAATTATTAGCAGTCTGAAATGAACTATTGTTTTACATCTCTGATGTAGCAAATTCAAGTTCATAATTTGTTATCTAAGAAGTATTTGATTGTTGATCTGCATCTTTAATATGATTGCATATCAAATCTAATTTATCATCTGCCTCATCCACTTCCTTAGCAGTAGAAAATTGACCCTGTACATTGTTCTATTCGTCGTCTTGTGACTGAAAATCAGATTTTTGCCATGCTGGGACAGCATATTCTGTGACTGAATAGTCTGGATCCAGTGGTTGAAAACCAAGCTTTAGCTAGGCAGGGACCTCATCTTCATTGGTTGGGTGACCTGCAGACCACATGCATTGCCCGTTCTCATCGTCTCGACATGTATTTTGATTAACAACTCGAGGGACTTCAATTTCTCCAACATGTAGATTACCTTGTTGACCGCGATCATTTATGAGTGGAAGATTTGCAGCTCCTTGCAAGGTCTTGCTCTGTATATGTATGTCATATCCATATCCTGCTTCAGGCTTATAAACTTCAAAAATAGGAAGCAATCCCTTTAAATGCAGATCTAATCTTTGGAGAAAAGTCAAATAGTCAATTTTGTGATGTAGTTCTCCAGGATGTACAGTGCATACCTGAGGTGAACTAAAATCGAGCAGTGTTAGTGGAGGATACTTCACTCTGATCTGCTTATCTAACACTTCTTTGAAAAGTGGGATATCTACTTGGAAGTTCTCTTCATGATATGACAACTGAGATGGTCCTCTGAAGAATGAAGGGATTTCATGACTGAAACCCTTATGAGTACCCATTGGATCAAAATTTTCTGTACATTCATTTCATTTTAGCATGTGCAGTGAACCAGTAAACTGAAAACCTACATAACATCTTTGTCCATCCCTCCTTCTAGCGCCAATTCTGTTGATGGTGGTTTTAGCACACAGCAATGCAGGTGTGATTGTTGGTTTCCCACCTCTCTTGAAAAGTATCCTACTTTAGGCAAGACTACTCCAAGGATACTACAGCTAGGTCTTAGCTCACTTGGAATCTCTTCAGTGGAATGTCTAGCTGTGCCAACAAGGGGTCTTACACGAAATGCAAGGTTTATGGAAGATGGAAACAATGTATATGCAGAAACCCTAGTGGTTCAGACTATGAAGTCTGAAACTTCAGCAGATGATCAATGTAATGCTACTTAAACCCTAAATCTACCAAACTTAATATAAATAAAATGCAAAAGAAAAAGGAGAGAGAAAAGGGATAAGAGATCCTATAGACAATTGCAGAAATGATCAATAACCAGATAGACAGATTCCCAACAATAAACAAATCTCTGCTTAACCAAGCAACACACAATGCCACAGAGAATGTGCAATCTTCTAAGGAGATGTAATGATTTTCAAATTGTAGAGGGTTCATCAAACACCGAATCCTTGGCGCATCTCAATGAAATCATACAATCAAACTTATCTCATAAACTATGCCCAGACTAACCATGCACAATGACATACAATCAGCAAGCCATTAATGGTATGGACAGGAAATCCATCAAATATCTGAATAATTAATCAGAAGTGCAACTAAATATCAACTAATTTCAGATTGACATGAACCAGGAAGACCAAAATAAGACAACACATAATCACAAATTCCCAGCAACCTACAAAACTTGCTTTGTATTGACTATATTTTGGCAAAGTCTCAACAATTCAGTATCTAATCTTACTTGTTACAATGAGAGAATGATGGCTCTTTTATAAACAAGGCACCATACTGAGTTTTTCAATGGACGATGGAGATTAACTCGACACCAACGGTCCAGATTACATGACATTTAATGAGATACATCAGTTAGTTACATTTTCGGATTTGCATTTGTCCTTTAGGAAAAAGACAAAATACAACTTGTAAATACATTGAATCTAGACAAAATGGATACCCATTTGGTTATACATGATGAAAAGTCAACTTTCAAGGCCTAATAAAGTCACAATAGAGTTACATGACACTTGAAAACTTGAGTTGATGTGGATTCACGAGATTCTAAGTGCTGACTGGATCAAAAGGAGTATTTTGGTGAAGGTATATGCAGCTAGATGCTTGCTAGACTAATTCTTAATGACTGGACTAATGGGACAACTATATGCATGTCTTGGTGATCCAATCCAGGGTCATGTGAGTGGTATTTTTAGGCAAATATCAAAAATACAATTTTTGGTATTTTCTTCATCGTAGTAAATTGCATTTTCAGAAGCCTTCGGAGCAGAATGGGGGCTCAAAACTTCTCGGTTTCTTGGCGTGAAGCCTTAGCAGCCTGGCAACTCAAACTAGATAATTAGTTTATTTTTCCAACAAGTCCAAGAAGTTTAAATTCTGATAGCATAGCTATGAGTTATGACCCCCGGACTGGATCACTTGGACATTGGACTGGATCTGCAGGAACAACAGTGATTTGGCATGATCTTCTATGTCTTTCAACTCTTGAGACTCATCTTTATCCTCATGGACATTATACTAACTTCCTTTTGCATGTGCAACAGCAATTTGATTGATAGAATGTCGATCATGCATCTCTAGATCAACAGGGTACCTCAGTATGCTCATCCTTCCAAGACGGCTCTAGTTAGCTCCTTTGTGCTCTTAGACCTACAATTCATAATGCAAAGCATCAATTTCATCTTAACAAGTCATTTTTCATCAATTTGGATCAAACATGTCCATTTGTAGTCATGGATCAGTCAAAAATAGCCCATTGTCAGTGTCACCTTCTTATAAACAACCTCTTAAATCTAGTGATTTTTGCATGATTTTCTACATTTTTCATCATTTTTGAGTACCCATTTGGCCAATATGATGATTAGGGAAGTTTTTGCAGTCATTAGAATCCATTTATAGGCTTTAATTTCATGTTTTTCTAGCCTTGTCTGCAAAAAGCGGCATTTTGGGGGGTCACGGACTTTTCATGTGCAGTAGCATTAATTGTCATAAAACGTGCCAAAAATCCACACAAACTTGATAAAATGTTCATCATGATGTGAAAAATAGATATACAATTCAAATCCATCAAGAAAATCCAAGTTGTACCTTGAAAAACTTAAGTTTTGGGCCAAAATACCAAAAAGCACAGATTTTGGGGTTGTCCGACCTAGCGCGGATTTTAGGATTGTCCGACCTAGCGTGGATTTTGGGTCTGTGAGGGCTATTTTTAGCACAAAGTTTGTTGGCGGTGTTTTTCAAAGTGACCAACCTACACAAGTTTTAACACCAACAAACTTGCGCGACTTAAGTCGGCGGAAGGCCATTTCAGCGCAAGTTTGCGAAGTGGGTTTTTAGCGCAAGGGTCGGTAGGGGCTGTTTTTAGCACTAAGGTCAGTAGAGGCTATTTTTAGCGCTATTTGCAGTTGGGGTCATTTTTAGCACCATATTTTGAATTGGCTAGGGTGAAAGTATATTTAAAAATATATTTAAGTATAAGTTTAGATATTTATACATTAAATATTTTTAAATATACTTTCAGGATGTTTGAGATAGGTTCCAGATCCATACGATTTCATATGCAGATTCTAGAATTTTGAGGCTCCACCAGATTTCAGACTTAGTCATTTTTTAGGATTTTAAGGGTTTCAGATAGCCAAATCAGGGCTCCAGGACCATGTATCAGGGTGAAAGCATATGGACCCCTTATTGAAATCTAGTGGAATTTGACATGATTTTGCAACTCTAAGACCTGGAAACTAGGAATTTCAACATTAAACATCCTACAGAAGCACTTTCAAGGGCAATATCCAGTGACACAAGATTTTAGAGCAAAGTGCAGTAATACCCAATTTTAGCACAAAAGGCAACAAATGACTATCTTTTAAGCATAAGACCACCCAAGACACCTCCAAATCAACCATGAAAGACATCAAATCACTCCAAACATGCAAAGTACTCAAATCTGGAAAAAATCATGCACTCTAAGCACAAATTCACTTTCTCATCATCATAATCAAGAAAGACTGAGACTCCAAGCCAAAGCAAAAGAAGGGGTCTCCATTTGGCAAAATGGGGCGTGTGTGCAAGGAACAACAAGACTCGACAATCCTGTGTAACATGGGAATACCTTCAGGTTGTGGGTGCCCTATTGTGAAGGTAGACCTCCAAATTCTGGGTTGGTTCCCTTATGATTGATCTAATGGTAAACTAACTTTGCAGGAAAATGACAGAAGGAATTGTAGTGAAACAATAAACTAAAACTAAAAATGTGGTGATGCACCTCTATGATGATAAATCTTGCAGAATAATTCATAGCTATTCTCAAAGACACTGGTTACACAATTCAGAAATAATGACTTAATCACAAAAATGTTTCTAAAGAAGGCTAACCAGTCTGTCCTGTCAAGAGGAAAATAAAATTTCATAGTTTTAAGGCAAAAATGAAACAAACACAACTTCACACTTGTGATGGATGCACAATAATAAATGAGACAAACTTAAAGGCTTTAATGGTTAAAACACAATAATTTCATCAAATCATTCATAAAGGCACTTGCATATTTCTGAGAAGCAAATTTGGTGTGTTCTAAATGAAAAATAGAAGGAAAAGCATTGTGTAAGACAAAAATATGAACCTATAACCTGTTGTACTATATAGATCTGAAAAATGAGTTACAAACACTCCTGTGCCTCTCTAAAATGTGTAAGAGAGAAAAGAAGGCAAGAACTGAGAAAAACCTAAGTTTTTCTCCAATATATCAAAAATGAACCCTCAAGTGCATGGAAAAAGCACTGCAATTCAACTGCACTCCAAAAATAACTCCTCCAAGTTGATTCACGAGCAGAAATGAAAATCCCTAAAAAGAAGGGCTATAACTGATCCAATTTGAGCTAAAATAGCTCCAAACTGCCTCTCACATCCAGTTCGACCATGTGGAACTCCAAACTCACCCAAGTTTTTCCATAAATCAAGGAAAACACTCCAAAATACCTTAGTTGCACCTTAGTTTAACTCCCTCTCTATTTTGCATGATTTGAGAGACAAAATTAAACTAAAAATAAAAATTATTAAATACAATCAACATGATTGATTTAATAATTGTTGTGTAATGTATGATTTTTCCTCCCTATATTTATTACATAACAATTATTAAAGCAATTTATAGTTCATTGCATTTAATAATAATTATTTTACAGTTTGTCTATCATAGTGCAAACATAGGAACTTGGGTTAAAACTAAAACATGAAGATAAAAAGAAAATAATCTCCTGTAGCATCATTACATTATGGAATGAGGTATTCTTTTGTCTTCTTTGAATATTCATTTGTATGCATAAGATAAAATACACCCTTATCTCTCCCATGGCAAGAATGCCATGCTTCATAGTGTTTCATCAACCCCTTGAAATGATTTTGTGTTGACATAAGGTTTATTAAAACCTTAGCATTGGTAAAAGTTATCATATCCCACGGGCCTCCTTTGGTTTTCTAGTCATTACACTTAATTAAGTGTTTGACCACAGGGCATTTTCCTTATTTTCAATGATTCTCAATAAAAGATAAGTCAAAACAAATGTAGAAAATGACAAACCCATGGGTTAGGGAATTCTTAACAAAAGAATCAAACCCTAAAATCATTTCATCATTATGCATTTCAATTCTGTTGTGCTGCCAAGGAGGAGCTTAGAGTTTGAGGGCTTCCTGAGGGTTTCTATCGACATGAAAGTTGCTCTTGTAGTTGACTGGTAAGTTTTCCTCCTTGGTACTGTTGGTTCTACCATTTATACAGAGAAAAAATGATGAAAATATGCATATATCTTTCTCTTCTATTTGTTCCTTGCATATTATTCACTTTTATAGCTTTTGTACCCATGCTCTTCTTGTGGAAATGATGGTAAAACTCTATATTTGTTTCTTGTGACTATATCTGGTGAAAAGAAGTTGAGCATTCATTCTATTGCTTTCCTTTTGAGAAATGGTGTTGTTCCTTGAAACTCTGTAGTTACAATTATATGTACCCTTTGAAATCTCTATATTTTGCAACAAAAATTGTATAGGTTTCTGCATTGCCATGAAATTGCATACCATGAAATGATGGAGCTACTTTGAATCTGTCCTATCACTAAAGAAAAGCTCTTTTATTTCATTGTTTTATGACAAAAGAAAGGCGGAGGACAAGAATCATTTTAGATGCTAGTGAAGGCTTATGAAAGAGCTTTACATTTCTTGCTTTGATTTGTTGTTCCTGCTATGGTTTCTCATGATATTTTGCAAGCTAGGGTTTCACTTATGCACAAAATGAAAGTAGGGTTTTTCTTTTTATTTTCCATGTTTGCTACTAACCCTAGCTACGGTTTCAAAACTTTGAGGACCTGCTGAGACTTCTCCATTGCTCTCTATAACTACTATTGTTGTGTATCCTCATGGCTATTGCTTCACATTATGCACTTTCTTCTGCTACCCAGTTGTGTTTCCTTTGATATGGTTGTTCATTTGTATGTTGCCAGGATGGACATTCTTAAGCTGATCTTATAATTTTCACACTGTATCTTCCATCTGCTTTCACACATATACTATAGGTTCTACACTTTGTGATGAAAGCTATTGGCACAACTGTTACTTTGCATTTTTAAGATAAGGATGAAAACCTTATACTTCATTTCTCCTTGCTATCTTTGTGAACTGAGACTGCATTTTATCTTGAGGTTCTGTGCTCATATAACTGTGTATGCATTTGGGAGTGTATATTTTTCATTTGATGACTGTGACAGTGGCCTATTTATAGTCTCTCAGGCTCATTGTACCTTCTAAATGATGAACCTATATCTCTCATTGCATGATTCATGTAGCATAGAATTATATTATGTGTATATTATCTTCTCACTTATGGCATTATGAGTTCTCCACATGATTTATTGTTCTTCTATAATGCACTTCACCTGCACCTTAAGGTTCCTTCATTGATCCTGCTCTTCATATAGTCTTTATGCACATACACACTTATCTTCTCAAAACAACTTATAGTGTCAAGGACTATCCTTCATTATCACTATCATGGCAATTGTAACTATCATCCTTGTTGACCTGGCAATGAAAGACTTTACAACTTCAATGATACTCTTTATGGACTATATTTTCTACCACTACCCATGCATCACTTATATTGATGACTGTCACCTCTTATGTATGTTTAGCTTGTGTATGCCATCTGGAGTGATGATACTCTCATGACAGTGGCTTGGTATAAAGTATATTTTAGACTTTATAAAACCCCTTTGTCTCCAAAATGTGGAACAATCATAGAGGATGCAAGTAACTATAGATTTAAATAAATGAAGGATATGAAAATAGAGTTAGCACATATTACCATGACTATAGACTGCTCTCCATCCTTGTGGCTGCACCTATAGCCTATGATTTTCTCCTCATATTGTAGAATTATATGGTGATCATATGATGAATGCACTGTCCCTAAGGCGACTGTTCCATTATGTAGATGTATTAGTCATTAATGGATGTGTCTGTGATGATTAGCACATCTTGATTGTACCATATCTTGATCTCTTTGACATTTAAGCATTATGATTACACTTATCTATTGGTGATCTATGACTATCCTCCTTCTAGGATTGTCTACATGCTTGGAAATGCTGTCATGAACTCCTTGTGAATGTCATTTGTTGACTGTAACATTGCATCTATGGCATTGTACTTGATATGTTTAACACATTAGTAGCACTGTTCCAAGAGTGAGCTATTCCCTTGCATACTAGACAACTAATATAGCACTTATATTGTATTGTATCATTTATGACACCAGCTTGATTGTCCTGTAGCTAATAATATGCTTTTAATGGCTGGGACAGTCATGAACATGATTGACTTTTGTCCTTTATGGTTGTTTTATTGCATTCAATAGTAATCTTATGCCTCATTCACAACAAAAGGTGGTAAATATTTATTCTATTGCTCTTGTACTACTGCTCCATGATGCATCTTTGGCTATCATGCTCTTGATGTGATTGTTCTTTATCTTTTGATGGTGACTGTCCTTCTTCTAGGACTTTCCACATGCTTGTAAATGATGTTTTCTATCTTTGGATTGAGATGCTTTCTTATATGACTGTCTAATACTACTATTGTTCATTATGCATTACTTGTTGTCATCTGTATGACTATCATAGTCATCATACCTGTTCTGAAACTATTCCACTATGCTATGGATGACTGCCTCATTGCTTGTCATAGCACTTTCACTGCAATTTGGACAATCCTAGTACAGTTGTGACTCCACTTTGCACTTAGAATTTGAAAAGCTTAATCATGTCTTTCGCTTATTCATTCCCCTGTTTAAGATTTAGGGGGCAGCATGCTGGGCTCAACCCTTATGGGAGCCCATTTTTTCACCACATGCTAAAATATCCTGCACAATGATGAATGTACCTGTACCTACAAATTGCACAAACAAGTTAGATAAAAAATAATGAAGTTCAATTCTCATGTGATGATTTGATCTTTCTAGCTCTCTTGCACACATCTGGTAATGGCTCAACTGATTTAATCCATCATAGCTACAAGTTATATTTTTGTTGGTAGGGCACATAGGAAGATTCATATCTAGAGCTCTAACCAACTCTTTATCATGATGCAGGTTCACTTGAAGATCAGGAGAGAGGAGGAAGAGACAATGAAGATCCACCCAAGACTCTATTAGGCAATGATGGATATGCCTTTTCCATTATGCTTCTTTTTCATTTCTTTATCTTCAGGTGTATAGCACATTTATATGTTACATTGGTTCAGCTACTCCCATGACTTGTGTGGGACATTTGATTACTCTTTTCTTTCCAATGAATATAAATGCAACACTTGTGCAATTCTATGTATATTTCTTTTGCAAAATGAATGAAACATTACAAAATTGAATGAAAGCAATGTCTTGTGTTCTATAAGTACTTTCCTTTATGTTGCAAAAACTCTTGAACAACAAAACTGAAATCAATCCTTTTTCAATCACTTGAAATTTGCAATGGTCATGCATAGTAGGAATGTGTTAGAATATTCTTCACCTTAAATATAATGAAATTGTTTCAGCTCTACCAATTTGAGCTGTAGGTGAAAAATTTGTAACAAATAAATGGATGGATAAAAGGATAAGATATAGTTGAATGGATGTATGCATCATAAGGGAGCTAGGATGTGATCTCCAAAGACTATGTCGCATAGGAATAGCATGCCCCATTCTAGGTATAATTCTTAGGATTTTACATGACAAAGCTTATGACAGTATGATGATAAGTTTGGTTAGAAAGGATGATGTATATCAAGAGATATCCAAAGCATTTGTCAATATTTTGCCCCCATATCCTAATCAAGATCAAAAGGAGGAAGGAGGATGAATGGATTCAATATGATAGGTATATGGGCGTAATGGATAAGGATGGTAGGATAGGATGGGAAATGATAGGATGGAAATGATAGGTTGGAAATGAGATGTTGGATGAGACAATGTGCCCCCAAGTGTAAGTGACATAGATAATCAACCTACACATGATGCATTTTTGCCAAGTTTTCATCATGGCACTTATCCAAGGTGCCACCAAGGGTGGTTTTCACCATTGGACGAAGGGATTTCTCTTTACTAGTTTGATTTTTCTCTTTTTCTTCCTTTTTTCTTTTCCTTTTATTTTCTTTGTTTTATAAGTTTTAGATGGGAGAAGGGGAATATGGATAGGAGGGACTCAAGTGTCTTGTTCCATCAAAGGTGATAGTCCCATTAGAGATGGATTTCATTGCATGGACCATGTCAAATGTCATTATGCTCATAAATGTTGGTAGGGGATTACATGAGAGGGAGATGGAGTATATGGATAGTGGATTATGATGTGGATTATGAAAGGTTTATGCAAGGATGGGGGATAGTGGATTATGGAGGACTTATGCAAAAGAATGGATGAAAGGCTTATGCAAAAGCATGGACCATAGAGATAGGATGGGGAAGATATGTATGATAGTGGATAAAAGATGAGGAGATGGAGGTATGTGGAAATGTTGTGAAATGGAAAGGAACCAAGACCAATGGCTACACACATCGTGATAAATGTTGAAGCTTTTGATTTGAAGGAGGTGTAGGAAGCAATGACGATGCTTTCTTAGGGGATGGTTAATTTAGTGATTTAGGGACCCACATAGACTTAAGATTTTTATGATTTTTGTTTTGCTACAAAGGGATAAAGGAATTTGAGATTTTTGAATGGAATGAGATTTTTGGAAATTTTGAGATGTGGATGCATCATGTGACTTGAATTCTTTTTTCTTAGGTACCCAAACCATTTTAGTTTTGGACTTTCTTTTAGAGGTGTGGGCTTGGATAGCCTTTTGGATGGATTTGAATTTGATTCTTTGTATTTGTGTCCTAAGGCATGAGGATCTTTATGACTTGTTGCTTTATGGAAGGAGGCATCCAAATTTTTATTTTTGAATCCCTTGGGGTTGGTGGAAGCTTCATGTTTAGACGATGTGTGCATTTGTTGATCATGATTAGGAATTTTAGGGGAGTTATGGATGGATAGATTAAAAGTGAATTTATGGATAAATGGATGAGGGGATTGGATGATAGGGATATTAGGTGTTGGGGGAAGTGGTGGTAGAGTGGATGGTAGGATATTAGGAGTTGGAAGTAGTGGAGGTAAAGTGGATGGTGGGATATTAGGAGTTGGAAGTAATGGAGGTAAAGTGGATGGTGGAAGGTGTATGGTCACATGCTTTTGGGATTTGTAGGATGATGGAGGTGGAATGGAAACATAAGCCTTGGGGGTATGATAGGATGCATGGGATTTGGGATGAAAAGGAGTGGGTTTAAGAGGCATGGAGGAAGTACCAACATCTTTAGATTGTTTTCCTTGGGGTATATATCCAAGGCCATATGAGCGTGGAGGGACGTTGACATGGATAAGCTCCAAAATACCTTGTTCATGAAGGCCTAAGCTATTACCTTGATAGTTCATTTTTGGAGTATGCGATATACAATGGGACTATGAGTTTTTTGGACACTAGATGTGAGTTCCTTATTGGATGGAGAAGGTGAGGTGGAGGATAGTGGTTGTTGCTTTCCTAAGGAAGAAAATTCATGGATAAAGTTGGCAAGACCAATAAGATATGATGGTGGATTTGCAATATGGTTGATAGTGGATAAAAAAGGATCATTAGGAACTTGATTATCATTATGCTCACTAAGATCCAAGCTATTTTTTTTATCATCTATTTTACTTGGGAGCCAAGTGTCTCATCAAGGAAAGTGGATGATTGTACATCTTGGGGGGGGTTAGATGGAAGATGGATAGGAGCAATTTGGATTTCTTTCTCATGGATATTTATGGGATTATTAATAGATGAAGTAATAATCTCTTGACCATGGAATGCATAAAGTTGACTAAGAGGATTATCATGGCTTTCTTGATCATAGATGGGTGCTTTATCATAAATAGGATTAAATGTGCTATGGATGGGATCAGTTTGCTCATGTATAGGCTCATGATCATATAAAAGATATAGGTTATGGATAGGTTGAATCGAAGGGATTTTATCTTGATTTGTATTAGGGGATAATGTTTCCACATGCTTAAGACTAGACTGTTGACATAGCTCTTGATTTTGGGTGGAAGTGGAAGTGGGAGACTCTTGTAGAGGCTTGATAGGTTCTTTATGATCAACAACATAAGGGTATGATGGACATTGACTTGGACTCGTGGGAGAAGACTCTTCAATAGGCTCGATGGGTTGTGGACTACATGATGGATTGAAAGATTAGGCATGGTGTTGGAAGACTCTTTCATAAGTTCAAAGATAGATGTTTGGTGACATAGTTGATTCCTTGCTAATATCCATTAGATCACATCCTTCACAAGTGTATGGGTGGATGGACAATATAATGGATGGATAATAAGGGTGGAGGTGGAGGGATAATAGAGGTATTGGATACATTAGGATTAGGAGTGGATAGATCCCATGGTGGAGGGGTAAAAGGAGTGGAAGATGTTGTAGGCTTAGGATTTTGATTTTCATTAGATGGAGGGTCAAAGGGATTGGATGAATTGGTATTGTGGTTGCTTGTTCTAGATGAGATTGGCATTGGATGGGTGGATTTAGATGACTCCATAGGTTTGCTTTTGTATGATTTGAATTTAGGGCATGGAGTTGATGGATGATTAGATGGTGGGGAAGATAATGAATGGCTTGATGGATTAGAAGGTGGAGGGACTGATGAATTAGGATTGGGAGTACATAATTGTGTTGGTATAGGACTAGTAGGCTTGTGGATTAGCATTTGATTAGATGATGGTGGAGCATACCCATAGGATGCATGAGCTAGAGTGGTGTTCCCCTTATCAAAGGTAGCATGAGGACTTAAAGACACTTGATCTTGTTGCAAGGGGTGACTTGGATAATCTTGTGAATGGATTTGGGGTTGAAGTGAAATGGTGGGATATGTAGGTGGAAGATCTTGGGATAGGGATTGATATGGTTGTTTTTGGGATGTGAATTGAAATGGATGTTGGTTAACATTGAAAGAAGTGGGGTAGGTTGATGTAAAATGGTCTTGACATGTAGATGGACTAGGTTGGTATGATGATGAAGGTGACACATAAGATTGAGGTGGAATTTGTTGATGTTGTGGTTGTGTTTGTTGGGTTTGGGATTGGTTGGTGGCTATGAGTTGTTGGATTTAGACTAGGATTTATTGTATTTGAGGTGGTTGATTTTGTTGAAGTTGTTGGACAATGGCTTGTAGTCATTGTATGATTTGTTGGTCTAGAGGTTGTGGCATTTGGTGAAGTGTTTGGATGATGTCTTGTAGTTGTGGTGCTAGGATCTTGTTCTCTAGTGTTGGCATGGAGTTGCATATGTGTTTACATCTTTGTATTTTAGGTTGTTCCTCAAGATATGCATCATAATATACAAGGTTCTCATTATAATTGGAGATAGGAGAAGGGTCCGATCGAAGTATGAGTTTGGGTCTTGGATTTGACCTAGGCTTGTTAATGATCATAACCATTTTGACAAGTGATGGATTAGAACTAGGATGAAGATGTGGAGTGATTAGGATATGATTAGGATATGAGGTGGATAAAAGAGGTGATTAGGATGATTAATATGGAGTGATTTGATGATGTGGAATGATGCCCCCTCAAGAGGATAGGCAGGGGTGAAAGACACAGGTAGACTCTCGAAATGAATGAAGGTGGATAATGATTATGGTGATGTGGATGTGAGTTTTGATGAGGATGACTTGGCTTAGAATGAATGTGATGACAAGGATACCTAGAATGATGTAGAATGTGTTGATATTGGCAATTTTCAAAAAAAAAAATTCACATGTACATGCATGAATCACACACACAAGACACAATAGCAAGTTTGACTTTGAAAATTGATTGTGATGATTATGAAGACACTTGAAGACACATCAACAAGCCTAATATTAATCAAGTGGGTGTGGCCAAGGGGTCTTAAGCTAGGATGAACAAGTGATCTTAGAATGTCCCCAATATACACAAGGTACGAGGGGCCCAATTCCGTGAAATGAAAGTGAAATAATGCCACACAACCGAGAGAAAGGGGTAACCCACCCTTTACCTTCACTTCCCCAAGGTATAAATTTCTTGGGGGCTTAGCCCAATTGACAAGATTTTAACTTCCAAGAGGGTGTCTTTTGATTCACTCCTTACTTTTTAGACTCCACCAAAATACTAGAGTTGAGGTCATCCCTTGGAGTGGTGTGTCTCCAAGAAGGCCTTCTAAGAAGGGTGACAAAAGCAAATCGAGTGGGTGCTTTTGATATCCAAGATCACCTTGTGGTGCAAGAAGAGAGTATACACACACACACTAGATTCACACTCGCAATGTTTATTTCCCCTTAGAATTTGAAATATGTGTTGTGAAAATGAATGGATGAAAGGATGTTTTTGATTCTCAAGATCACAAGAAGTGCATGAGAAGAGCATACACACCCTCAATCACACTCAAATCTTCCAAGCAATGAAAGCACAAGTTTGTTTTAAACCCAAATCCAAATGTGAGAATGAAGACACAAGTTCCTTTTAAGCTCAATTTCAAAGTGTGATTGCAAACAATAGTTCATTTTTTAAAGCCCAAATCAAAATGTGGGTGCAAACAAGATTTTGATGAAATGAAAGACAAGAGTTCAATTAAGTGCACCTAGAAATATTGTCTTCAGATCTGATGTTGATGTTGATGTTGTGCAGCGCCTTATGTTCACCTAAAAGCCACCAAAATGAAAAAAAGGCAAGAAAACTTGTATACCAATGTGTTAGGTGTAAAAGAGAAATCTGATAAAATTATGATTTAGATGATTAGTGATAGAAAAATAAGTAGCAGTATCAGAATCTACATGAAATTCTATGTTGTTTCAAAAAATTTTTGTCAAAATCGAATAAAATTTGCTCAAGTTATGATCATTTAAAATTCATAAAGAAGGTTGACTTTGATTGAAAAATACTTGTTGAATATGATGAAATTACCTAATAAAACCTTCACCATAGAGAAGCTAGGAAAATCATCTTTCTGATGCCATTGGTTTCATGAAAATCTAATTTGTTATGCAAAAGTTATAGCAAAAATTAAAAAAGTGCCCCTCTAGGGCTTGAAGGTCAAGAAGGCAGTCCTGGCTGTCAAAGACTAACCGCTAGTGGTCACATGCGTGGTTATCTGGTGGCAATTTGTATTTGCCAGCTAAAGTCTAGCAGTGTCCCTGGTCACCCATGTGACCAGGAGCTAACCAGAGGCAAAAATAAAAAAGAAAACAAAAGAGAGGCCGACAGCCCCTCGCCCCTCCTGGTCACCAATGTCGCCATGACTAATATAATGGATGCAGGGTTAAAAACTTGGAAGTAGCGATCAAAGGTTTTAAAATGGCAACTACAGAGTGTAAGAGGTGGTGACCAGGGTTTGAACAATGGCGACCAAGCTGTTAAGAGTGGTGACAAAGGTGTTAAGAACAACGACCACAAGGATTATAGTAGCAGAGAGGCAATTGACGGAGTAGGAAGCATCGACAGGGAGTTATTTGTCTAGTGGCAGAGGGATAAATAGTGACAAAGTTGTGGATGCGGGAGGTGACAGCTACGATGGTGGACTTATCAATGGTGTCGATCAGCTATGTTCACAAGTGGCGACGAAGAGTTTAAGGCAGGGGTCGACGTTACAGGTGGCGACAACCAAAAATTTGAAGGTAATAGGGGGTAGAAGATTGCAACAAAAGGAATGGTGGGGAATTTCGGTATCGATAGGGATCAACATGTATAAACTAATGGACAATAACAGAACCCTTCAGTTAACAAAAAATTCACAGGCAAAACCAAGAAGGCCAACAAAAGCCCAACGGATAAAATACCGGGCGTGTCAAAATGTGAATGAAAAATGGTTTAAAGGGTTAATATGATGATAATGCAATAAACTCAATACTTTTACCTTCAAACCAAGTCCTCAACACACGATAGAACGGAGTAGATGCACCCTAATCTACTAGCTATGTTCTAGATAATGAGAGATTGATGATGAATATGTTGATTGCACATGATTTATGCAGCATAATGATAGATAGAAGATGATGGATATGGAGATCTAGAGTCATTTAAATATCATGATGTTGCTTGAAGATGGATGCATGCAAATGGCTTAGTTGAGGCTTAATTTATAGGAGAGGAGTGATAAGGATTGATGGCTAGGATTGAAAGGTCAATTGTGTGATGTGGATGACTAAGATTAAAGATAATCCCCTTTCATTTAATGAAAGGTAGTGGAATGACAAGTGTATGTATAAGAATAGAGGTGACCTAATTTAATAAAACTATTTAAATTAGTTGGTAGTGTGACAAGGCATTAAATGAAATTTGTAGTATGACACAAAATTCAAATAAAAAATTACTTAAATTATGGGAGAGGGACATGTGTTGTGATGACGTTGAAGGTGAGAACTAATTTAAATATTAAATTTAAATTAGTTGGAAGAAAGATGAGAATTAATTAAATAAATATAAATTATTTAATTAATTGGCTAATTTAATTTAAATAAATATTTTATTTATTTAAATTGGAGGAAAGGTGGGAAATTAATTAAATAAATAAGATTTATTTAATTAATTGTTTAGTGGGATAAATTAGATTAAAAATGGGATTAGGATGGGATTAGTTAAATAAATAAGATTTATTTAACTAATTAGGTGATGGAGGGATTATGTAAGGGACCTAGGACAAAATGCCCTAAGATGTCTCAAGTAATGTATCGATAAGGTGATGTTATAAGACATGGACAATTTTAGGTGTCTATAGATGGCATATAGGAGAAGAGAGGTTGAGAAGAACAAAACAAATTGGTAATATATGACAGTGAACATCAGAAAGCTGACTTAGTGAAGGCATAAATCAAATGCCAAATCCAGCAAGGCCGCCACCACCACAAAAATGTGCTACATGTCTTTAGAGTAATTAATTCATTGTAAAAGAGTTTTGTCTTGATAGACAACTCAAAAAAGTGTAATTTTTTCCTATTATATTGAGTTCAAATTTTGTAATTTCATCTTTTTCCTAAAGGACAAAGTCAATTCTACGATTGTAACTGCCACTATCCAAAATTAAATTTTGTTGAATTTGAGCCCTTGGTGTTGGTTTAATCCTCACCGTACATTGAAAAACTCAGTATGTTTGCTCCTCTATATAAGGGCAATCATTTTCTCTCTTTGTAAGGTTGGAACAATGAATTGTTGAGACTCTGTTGAAATTCTGAATTAATACAAAGCATATTTACAGGTGTTGCTGTAAATTCTATTATTGTGTTATGGATTTTGGATTTCATGGTTCATTTCAATATGATATTAGATAAAGTACAATTGCAATATTGAATGAATGCTTAGATATTTGATGAGTGCTCTAGTTCATACCATTTGTTTCTGGTTGATTGTAAGTAACTTTGCATGGTTAGTCTAAACCTTGTTAAATGAATTAAGTTTGGTTGCATAACATTGATTAAGATGCTCCAGTAATTGTGTGTTTAATGAATGCATGTTATTTGAAAATCTTTAGCTATCATTAGAGATTGCACTATTTCTATAGCATTGTGGTTTTAACCTAGTTAAGAAGAAATTGGTTTCTTTATGGCATTTGTCTATCAACAACAATTTCAGTCACTATGATTTGTCCTTAGGATTTACTGCTTATCTCTCTATCCCTAATCCTTTTGCATTTTTTTTATAAAATCTGGTAGATTTAGGTTAAAGAAGCACTTCATTGATCAACAAATGATAAAATTCCAAACTTAACAATTTGTATCATCTAGGGTTTATGTGCATTTGTTGTTGTCATATTTCATAAACCCTACATTGCATGCAAGTCCCCTTGACTCGAATAGAAAATTACATATCCAACTGAGTTATCCCGCAAGTCAAGACCTGACAGTAAAAAACTTGGGTCAATCTTATTCCAGGTTTCCTGGGATAAGATTTCTTTCAAGAGAGGTGAGATACCTACATTTCACATGCATTGCTGCGTGCTAAAACACACATCAACACCTTCATGTAAGTGTGCCATATTTTTACACACCCTTTATAACAGTATGCATGAGAGTGACCCTATTCTAGTTGCAAGTACTTCTTTGTGCATCTTTTGTTGTTTCTTCTTCACCTTCTTGCACTACATTATGACATACAGTTTTAGTGGAGCTACCATACCTATCTTTTGTCAACATTATGGGAGGTATCATATTGTTTGTGCTAATGCTTCCTCAGTTTCACTTTGGAGTGATCTATGTATCTAGTTTTTGTGAGATGGAACCAATACCATATAGGCACTCTTGCATTCCTATTTATGGAGGTGACTTTCTACCTTATCCAAATGATCTATGTTCTTGAGACTATTGGCACCTATATTTTTGACTACCAGATTATTGCCTTGTTGTAGTATATTGGTGTGAATTCACCATCTATGCATTGTTTAAGTAGTGTTGTTGGTGTCACTCATGTAGATTTGTGTCTCTTTGATCATGATCTTCATCTTGATTTCAATGGAGGTTCTTCAGTTTCAACAATATAGCAATTGTTTTTTGGTAGTTGTTTACAACTTTTTTATGCTTTAGTGGAGTTGTTCGTGTTTCTACTCTTTTTGGGACATCTTTTAGGGAGGATTCTTAATGCATCTATTATTTTCTATCCTATGGGGGGATATCTATTGTATCTTGGTAAAGTACATTTTCCTTGGGGGCGTCTTCTTGAGTCTTCCTTCCTTCACTTTTACATGCTTTGTTTGTATGTGTTTTTTGGGGAGGAGTTTTTTTCCTATGATTTTTCTCCTTTTCTCCATTTGTGGGAGATCTTTTGTACATGGGTGCCTCACTAGGCCTTATTTTTGGGACCCATCTTTGCATTTGTTTGTTCCTCCCTAAGTTGCACTTAAGGGGGGTATTGGTGTGATTGGGGTTATTCCCTAATTGGTTCTCTTCTAGGACTTATTTACACCTATGTGATTAAGCTTTCTTATAAAACAATTAGGGAACACTTAGGATAGCTATATCTTTGTGTCTTATATCATATGATTATGACACTTTTCATAATCCTATGTTGTCTTATATCTCACTTTGGCCTATATAACCAAGGTTTCTCATTGTACTATTACAAACATACAACAATTGTATTGCATCATTTGCATAGATTGTTATTCTATCATGTTGATATTATTTGATTCTTGTGATTAGCTCTTAGGCATCTTGATCTTGTGATAGCTAGCTCCATAGCTAATCCTTGTAGTTTACACATATTGAATTAGAGATTAGAAAGATGCATAAATGACTATAATAGACTGAATCTATTGTTATGTGTTTCTAGATAGAACCATGGTTGTTATCTTGCCTAATTCCTACTATCTCATCCTTTTGCCATGATGGAATCATTTCTAATTATTGGATTAACTTATGAAGCTAATGTCCAAGGGTATGTCTTTAAATATGACAAACTAGACCTCAATTCATGCAATTTGGCATTTAACTCAATGCACAATATAGTCATATTCTTAAATTAGATCTACTTGGAATTATGAGAAATGATTTCAATTAAGGATGTGATCATACCAAATATCATGTCTAGGGGACAAGATTGCATTGGTGATCTCATCTGAAATGCATAAATGAGTGGAACATGAGGTTTATAGATGAATGGAGGCTAAAGAAAGCATATAGAGGGACAATTTTCATGTTTCTATTAACTTTTGTGCCTAAATGACCCAAATTGAGTGCTAAATCAACATATCTTAAGACATGGCTAAACTGAGGTCAAAACTATCAAGAAAAATACAATGTATGCACTTATCTCCTCTATAATATTGTTGATTGTTATTTTGAGGCATCTTATCAAATAAAGAAGACTTGCTTAAAAATTTTAGTGGCTTAAATTAATTGTATCTATTTATTCCTTCTTTAGTATTACCTAAATTAATATGCTCATTTGTTAAGAGAAAAAAGATTCACTTGAAACACCAAACATGTTGTAAATCAAATTAGCATTTTCAATGTCTTGTAATTAATTTGTCAAAGAAAATCAACCATGTCACATATATATGGATATAAAGAACATTGTTTATGTCTTTCAACATTTCCAAAATGGAGGCACTGTACGCTCAAAATCGTGACTCCGGTTGCCTGGGGCTATCGGGTTGGATTTCGACACACACATGGACCCTTCCCTCCTTGCCACGGGGTGATCTGCCATGTCACTCTTGCTCACGTGGAAGTAACCAGTCGAGAGGAGGCAACACACAGTGGGGGTCTAGCTTGTTGGAGAGCTAGACTTTGCAGAGAGGGGTCAGCAAGTATTGCGGCCTTTGTTGTTGTGTGCTATGTTGTATGTTTTACTCAATTGTGGTTGTAGTTGAGATAACCCTATGACCCAAAGGGTCACTAGTTTCTCTTCTTCTATTGGGATTTCTTAGATTCCACCTCTGTGTGGGTAAGCAGTTTTGTTCATTTATGTCCTCTTGTCTTTGTATGCGTTGAAAAAGTTCTTGTTGTATCTGGAGTTGTCTAGTTTCTTCCAACAATAAGAGGACAAATGGGTCTCCTTGTAGTAGAACAAATGTTTCTTGTTGTGGTCGTGGAATGATCTCCTCGATCTCATCACAGATAGCCCTCACCAACTCTCCTCTCACTCATAGGCACATTTGAGAGCCAAGATGGAGGTAGATATGCGATGACTAACCTTAACTAGATTTAGGGTTTTTTTGACCTAGGGTTTAGTTGACCTAGGGTTTGACTATGCGTTGACTTGTTTTTACCTCGTGATGGTATCAAGGGTTTGATTGGATCGTTTAACCGTGATTACCTCATGATGGTATCGAGGGTTTGCAATTTTGTCTTTTCTAGGGTTTCTATATGCATGCAAAGCTAAATGATATGAAAAACATTTTTTTGTGTTTTTTTAGTATTTTGGAAATGAAAAGTACTCTTTAATCTATGCAAGGGAAATATGTATGCAGTCTAATATGATTTTTCCTAATGCAAATTAATCTATGTTTCTTTTGGGTTTTCAATAGTTTTGAAGTAATCTAATCTAAAAAAAGGGAGATTATTTCTAATAATAATCTAGATCTAGAATTATGAAAACAACTATTCTAACATGCAAGATCTAATTATCAAGGAAAAAAACAATGTTTTACTGTTCCCAAGAGCAAATTTGATTTTTTAATTACTATGAATTGAATAAAATAATGAAGGAACCTAAGAGTAACGAAGATTTGTGTGACTCCACTACCCTTATAAATCCTTGATATTGGCAACCTCAAGTCCTTTTGAAGCAGCAGGAGATCCTCTTGACGACAAAACAACACAAAGAAGAAAAAAGAAGCTTTGATGAAGCTTGTATGAGCTCAATGAGAGCTTTGGTTGAGCACAATGGCATAGAATGAAGTAGCGTAACATTGTTTGGTTGAACAATGAATAAAGAAAAAGGCACCTTCATCCTGTAAGAGAATTTGAATGCTAAGTTGGAGAGAAAAAACTAGCAAGAGCTGTGTGCACAATGAATTTGCCTACCTTTGTGCTTGAGGGAGGGATGTATTTATAGGTTTGAGGAATGGGATTGATTGAGAAGTTAAATCATTTGATTGATGAGTTAACAAGGATGATTGGGGAGTTAACAAGGTTGATTACCTAGTGAACTTAGCTAACTATGGAGTGATAAATCAATTATAGCTTATCACTAAAGAGGAATTGGAGATGAGGGAATGCATGAGATTGAGTGAAGAGTTAATTATAGATCAAATGGAGTTAATTATGCATGTGTGGGTGCATGAAATAGTCAACTCCAAATCATGCATCAAAAATCATGCAAACTGGAAGAAAAACAAGCAAAAATAGAGCTAAAATGAGTGAGAAACTCAAGTTTTTTTGCAGCTGTGAAAATGGTAGGGTTGCCCCTTTTGCCAGTAGGGTCGCCCCTAGGTCTCCTGGGGGAGATCCAGGCTGAATAGGGTTTTCTGAAGAGAAACAGGTTGGGAGATGAAAGAAGAGAAGAAAAGGAGGGGTTCTACCTCTAGAAATAGGACAGTCATGTGCAAGAATCCAAATCTCCACTTGCACATGCAAGATATCTCAAGGGAGATCTGGAAATAATAGGGGGAGATTTGGATTTGTTGAGTGGAACTGAAAATTGAAAGTGGGAGATGGATAGGGAGACCTCTAGAAGGCTTCTAGGAGGTGCAGAGGGTGAAAAACACAAGGGAAAGGTGAAAACTCACCTATAAGACACTCACAAGGCTTAGGAGCAAGGTCAAAAGCTTAGAAAATGCAAGTCGACAAATGTCGTAACAAGTGTCGAAAAGCATCACAACAGGGAGATAGAGAAATCGATAAAGAGGAATGAACACAAGACCAGAAAGAAGACACGTCATCAAGAGGTTTATTGCTTAAAGGACATTATTTCACACTTACATGTACGTGACAAGGATTTGAATCATCATAGGGGTCCTCGTGGAGGTTGTGCATGTTTTTTGTGCTTACAGGCACGTGAGGTGATTCTTACTTACAAAGATGAGAAGTTTGGGTTTTCTTCTTCATACATGTTTACTTGGGGGTCCTCTTTTGTGGTCCATGCTTTAGCTTAACTCTAGTTTTTGAGTCAAGACTCAGGGATATGTTTCTCTTACCACCCTGAAAAATAATGCTTCTAGGTTTAGTTTCATGACATTTAGATGAAGATTTGTCTACTTGACTCATTGGTCATGCCAATGCTCTTGTATGTTTTAGGCCTAACTAGTATTATTCTAGAGACTTTGATTTTATTCTATATTTATTTTGGTGTGAGTATGATTTGGACATGGTTGATGTTGAGATTTTGAATTATGGAAATTATTATTATTATTATTTTGGATTATGGACATAAATGTTTTATATGTATGCTTAGATATTTATTTGTTTATAAATGAAATAATATGTTCAATTGATAAAATAATTTGATCATAAAGTATTAATGGATATATGTTTAATTTCTGCAAAATAAATATTATCAATTATTATTATGGATTTTATAATTATTTGATTTTAGAAATTTTAATGTTAATACTATTGCTTCGGCTATAATTTCCAAAATGTACTGATGTTTTCAATGAGATTTTTTAGGTGGGGTAGCCCAGGTTCCTTAAGAATTGGAATCATGTATGAGTAATTGGGGGTTTGGGTGTGTAAAGGGAGCGACCCTCTGAGTCAGTTGAGAGCCTCCCTCATGTGGGGTTGACAAGGGTGTGGAGCCTCTCTTGGGGATCTATGATTTTGAAAAAAAGGAGATGTGGATTAATTTGTGTTGGGAGAAATGGAGAATGGAATGGTGTTTTGATGTGGAGAGTGAATGGGTGTGGAATTTGTGTGTGTGAGTCCATGTTTAAGGTTATTTTTTCTGATTTTATTTAATGAGCATTTGAATTTTGTTTCCCGCTCAGAGGTGGACTTGATTTCATCATTCCTATGGCTGGGAGGAGAGCAGGACTGGGCTGCTCTATTTTGGTGTTGCAGGTTTTAGTGGGTCATCTGGACAATGTTTATTTGATGAAGAAAATTGGGTTATGAAAGATTTTATTGTAACTTCTTCTTGCTGACCCAGATGGTTGTCTAATTTATTCAGTGATACAAATTTATATGATCCATTGGTTGTAAGCAAAGTTATGCAATATTCAGATTCTAGCTTCAAGTAATTACTCTTTCGATTCTGTTATAAATGTAATCAAATGTATTTGTCTATATAGTAATATAGCATTGTGACATGCATACAAAGAGGAATGGAAAGGAATGTAAGCGATTTGATATACTTATGATCATCCGTATATATCTTACTTGAATCTAATATCAGCTACAAACTTTTTGTATATCTGATATATAATCATATCAAGTTGTGCTCTATGTAATAAATGATTATTTTTTTTAGTATTTGATCTCTGCATTGCTTATATGGTTTATCACTATGAAATATCAATAAGCATTCAAGAATTTTTAAAATTCATTGTAGAATTGTGTAGCATTAAGAATAGGGTAGCCGTGAGTACCACGGCCACCCACAACTTAGCTGTGGGTGCCGTGGGAGACACAGATCCCAAGAGCAAGTATGGCGCCGGTTGTGGTCAGCTTGTGGCTGCCATAGACCGACACCACATTCTTCTCCTTTACTATTGTTTATGTCGATTCCTAACTCTTCTTTAATATCAGACGTTACATTGTAATAGTCTCGTCATTCCATGATTTTGAAGTTATTTATCTATTATGCTATCATTATCAACAACATATATATATTTGTATATATATATGTACGTATATACACACACACATATATATATAATATTTACATGTATATGTTGTTACAAAGTAAATGCAGATTGATGCGTATCTCTGATCAAAAAATATTATCTCTACATAATGGAATTTTGTTTCATACTAAGATGATCGTATATATATATATATATATATATATATATATATATATATATATATATATATATATATATAATCATTCATGAATGAGCTCATCTTATAACATTTTCTTTTATATAATGTATATATATTTCAAATTCTATATATAGTAGCATTAGTATGGTTAATTGATTTAGCTTGTATAAAATGTACTATGTCGAGATCAAGTAATCTTTTTATTGTAATGTTCCTTTATAGTGATAGTAAGAGTAAAGTCATTTTTGTTAATGATTATTACCTCGTTTCATTCCCATGCAATTCATTTTATTAGAATTTGAAATATCTAACTCTTGGCATAAACTTTTGATCAGTTGATTTGGGCAAGCCTCTAACAGTAGTGGTTGAATTCTATTTTATAAAGATAAATAAAAAAAATTTAGTGTAAGTTGATTATCTTTAATTATTTCCATTATTTATTTCTCTAAATTAATTGAAATTTATTAGATTGACTTTGTTTACTTAAATTTTTTAATTATTTCCTTAATTTAATTGATTTATTAGTTTAATTTTGAGAGAGGGCATTACATAGGTATCAGAGCACTAGGTTGCAACACTTGGGAGCTTTGGGAAAAAATGTAATAATTATGTAACCTTCTTTCTCATGTGTAGTATGCTTCCATGACGAAGGTATAGTCATTCCGTGCCATCTGGGTCAGAACATACCGATGAACTTGTTGATCATGGGTCCCAAATACTTTAGACTTTGCAGCATTTGGTGGATGTTATTCAGGATAGATTTCCCCTGCCAAATAATCAAGATCAACACCATTCAGATGAACACCATTCTATTCCCCGAGAGTGCAGTAGAAGCCCTATCAGGGAGGAAGCAAAGCATTCAAAGGAAGGAATGGGTGAATCAGGACATTATGAACCTACTCCTTGTAACACTTGAGCAGAGAAGGAAGCTTCTGTTGACATAGATAAACTAATCTGAGATTTTCTTCGATTTCAACCACAACACTTTTCTGGTTCTACTGATGGGTTAGAGGCAAAGTCCTAGTTGATTAGTCTTGAAAAATATTTTTCACTCAAGACTTATAGAAGTAACCTCAAAGATAGACTAGAGATTCACCTACTCAAGGATAATGCGGATACCTGGTGGTGACAGGAGGAGAGAAAAGGACATTTGACTCTAGATAGTATTACTTGGGAAGTTTTCTTGAATATATTTAAGAAGAGACATATCTCTGATCATTTTCAACAGTGGAAAATAGATGAGTTTCATGATCTCCAATAGAGGGGACTTACTGTAGCTTAGTATGAGAATAAATTATTTGAGTTGTCACAGTATGTTGATTATATTCAGGAAGAAAAGCTGATGGTAAAGTTATCAAAGGTCTTAATCACAGTATTGTAGGACCTGTACGGTTATCTAAGCCTACTACTTTGAGACAGACAATGGAGAAATCTCTTATTACTGAGGAGATCCAGCTAAAGCATCATGATCATCATCAAAATCCACCTCAACAAAACCACAATTATTCCTATCCTTTTATACCTCCTAAGGGTGGAGTTAGGGCCTATTCTTTTCCTACTAGATCAACACCAAAGCAGCAACAGCAGGGTCAGAAAGCTAAGTCAGCTCAAGGAGGTTCGGTTAGATCATGGAAAGTTCCATCATACAGAGGAGATCAGAGGACTTATACATAGTTTGTTGGGCTAGCTCGCCCTCAGTAAAGTTCTCGTGGCAATCAGGCTAGATCCAGTAAACTAGTTTTTCAGACTCCGGCACCACCTAAGGGTCCCTATTATAATTACAGAGGTATGGGACATATTGCTTGAGAATGTTTTTAGAAAAATACAACATCAGGGGTTTAGCATGCAATAGCTTTGGAACCTACAGTGCGAGATGTAGGTAGATCTCATCGAGTCTTTGCAGTAATTGATAATCTGCAAGCAGACCATCAGGCATCAATCATTGAGGTTCCTGGTAAAATTGGTAAGGTTGTTGTCTCTATACTTTTTGATTCTGGAGCTACATATTCTTTTATTTCTCCATTCATAGTGGAGAAGTGCGGGCTGGTGGCTGCTAAGCAAGATGTTAATTAGGATGTTGAGCTAGCTTCTAGTACTAGGATGTTTGTCAATTCTTTGGTTAGGGATTGTCAAATAGAACTTAGCACTTTCTCTACCAAAGCAAATTTCAGGTTGATACCATTAGGATCATATGATGTAATTTGGGTATGGACTGGATGAATGCTCATGAGGCCAAGTTAGATTGTCGTCACAAGTCTATAGAGTCAGGGATTAAGAGACCAATGTCGCTTAGGATGATTACAACCATGCAGCTTAAGCAATGTATGAGGAAAAGATGCCAATTATTTGCTATCTCCATTAGTGACAGATCAAAGGACAAGCCATATGCTTCTTTGGATGATCATCCTGTTCTTCGAGAGTTTTCTGATGTTTTTTCCCTCTTAGCTTTTAGGATGCCACCACAAAGGAAGATTGATTTTCATATCAACTTGGTTCCAAGAGCACAACCTATTTCCAAGGCCCCTTATAGAATGACAACACAAGAACTTTATTAGCTTAAGCTACATTTGGAAGAGCTCTTAGAGAAAGGTCATATTCATCCCAGTGTATCTCCTTGGGGTGCACCTGTTAGCTTCATAAAGAAGAAGGATGGGACTCTCTGTCTTTGCATAGATTACATGCAGTTAAATAAGCTCATGATAAAGAATCGATATCCTTTACCAAGGATAGATGATTTATTTGATCAAATTCAAGGAGCAAAGATTTTCTCAAAAAGAGATCTCAAGTCTGGGTATCAATAGTTGAGGATTGCTAAAGCTGACATTCATAAGACAGCTTTTCACACATGATATGGTCATTATGAGTTTATTGTCATTCATTTTGGTTTGACTAATGCCCCAACAGTTTTTATGAGCTTGATGAATGGTGTCTTCTGCACTTTTCTGGATCAATTTGTGGTTATCTTTCCTAATGATATTATGATTTATGCTCGCACAGTGGAGGAACAAAAGGAGCATTTGCGACAAGTGTTACAATGTCGAAGAGAGAATCAATTGTATGCCAATATCTCTAAGTGTGAATTATTTCAGATACAAATTTAGTATTTAGGGAATATCATATCAGGAGATGGAATTTTAGTAGATCCCTCTAAGATATAGGCTATTTTGGAATGGCTCGCTCCTACTAATGTAGCTGAGGTAAGGAGTTTCATGGGATTAGCTAGTTACTATAGAAGGTTCGTGAAAGGCTTTTCTAGGATTGCTCATCCGATTACTTCTCTCTAGAGGTAAGGTAAGAAATTTGTTTGGGCTGAGCAATGTGAAAGAGCTTTTCAAATCTTAAAGGAGAAACTCACCAGTGCACCTATATTAGCTATTCCAGATCCTACATGTGACTTTGTTGTTTGCATAGATGCATCGATCAAGGGTATTGGAGTTGTTCTTATGTAGGAGGGTTGTGTGATAGCCTTCGAGTCTTGCAAGTTGAAGAGTCATGAGCTTAACTACCTGACACATGATTTGGAGCTGGCTGTAGTGGTTCAAGCTTTAACAAAATGGAGACATTTCCTTCTTGGGCACATATTTGAGTTGCATTCAGACCATTAGAGCTTACAGTATATCTTTTCTCAGCCTAATTTGAATGTTAGATAGTGCAGATGGATGGAGTTCCTTTGTGAGTATGATTTTGAGATTCATTATATTAAGGGGAAGGAGAATGTTGTAGCTAATGCCCTTAGTAGGTGAAGACATGAATTGCTAGCCTTGATAGTTAAGACAGATCTTAGAGGACGTATTTTAGAGTTGTTGCCTCAGGATGTGTTATACAACAAGATTATCCAGTTCCATGGTCCTTTGAAGGACAAGTTTGAGGGGTATTCTGTAGATGCTAATGGTTTACTTCATCATCATGGGTGTGTTTATGTTCCTCCTATTGGTGATCTCAGAGAGTTGATTCTAGCTGAGGCACACAAAGCACCCTATGCGGCTCATCCTGGTGTTAACAAAATGCATGCAGATCTTCAAAAGATGTATTTCTAAACAGGGATGCAAAAGGATATTGCAGAGTTTGTCACTCGTTGTCTCGAGTGTCAAAGAGTAAAAGAAAAACACCAACATCTGACTGGCTTATTATACCCTCATGCTATTCCAGAGTGGAAATGGGGTGTGATTTCTATGGATTTTATTGTAGGATTACCTTTGACTGCACGTCGACATGATGCGATTATGGTGACTGTGGACAGGTTAACTAAGGTGGCACTTTTTTCCCCAATGTGTTCTTCCTATAATGTCGCCTTAATAGCTAGAGTTTTTCTACATGATAGTGTTTGACTTCATTAAGTTTTGATGAGGAATATTTCAGATAGGGATCCTATTTGAATCACTTCATCCTTTTGGACCACTCTTCAACAAGATTTAGGCACTCAACTCAATTTTAGCACCACTTATCATCCAGAGACAGACGAGCAAACCAAGTGAGTGAACCAGGTTTTGGAGGATATGCTCAAGATGTATGTTATGGACCAGCAGTCTTGTTGGGGGGATTACTTGTACCTAGTGGAGTTTGCATATAGAATATAACAATGGGCATCACAGTTCTCTTGGGATGGCACCTTATGAGGCTCTTTATGATAGATCCTATAGGACTCCTTTGAGTTGGGACGAGCTTGAGGATCCAGTCGCTGTAGGACCTAAGCTTATCTAGGAGATGGAGCAACAGATGACTCAAATTCGTGAACAGTTGTAGATAGCTCAGGATCGACAGAAGCAGTATGTTGATACCAGAAGAGTTGATCATGAGGTCCAAGTTGGAGAGAGTTTTCTTGTGTGTGTGACCTTATAAGAGTTCTATCTGTTACGAAAAGGGCTCTAAGTTGGCACCAAGATTTGTTGGTCCTTTTGACATCCTAGAGAGGATTGGCCTAGTTGCATATCACCTAGTATTGCCACCCAGCCTGTCTCATATCCACATTATTTTTCATGTATCTCTGCTTAAGAAATATGTACCAAATTTATCTCATGTATTGGAGTGGGATGCTTTACAAGTGGCATAGGATGAACAACTAACATTGGAACCAATTCGCATCTTGGATCCACAAACTCTAGCCCTACTAGTATTATTCTAGAGACTTTGATTTGACTCTATATTTATTTTCGTGTGAGTATGATTTGGACATGGTTGATGTCGAGATTTTGAATTATGGATATTATTATTGGTATTATTATTTTGGATTATGGACATAAATGTTTTATATGCATGCTTATATATTTATTTGTTTATAAATAAAATAATATGTTCAATTGATAAAATAATTTGATCATAAAGTATTAATGGATATATATTTAATTTCTGCAAAATAAATATTATCAATTATTTTTATGGATTTTATAATTATTTGATGTTATAAATTTTAATGTTAATATTTATTGCTTCGGCAATAATTTCCAAAATGTACTGATGTTACAATGAGATTTTTGCAGGTGGGGCAGCTCAGGTTCCTTAAGAATTGGAAACAAAAATCTAAATGCTTAATGATATTTATTTATTTATTTATTTCCTATGAATTTGTTAAGGGGGATTTATGTCGAAAAGTATGTGGTTTTTAATATGTTTTATTGAGTTAAAAGAAGTATTTTCTTTTAATTTGTTGTTTTAATTGAATTTTATATGGAAGGGAAATTTGAAGAGTTGGGAAAAATATTTTATTTTAGGAAGGAAATGGGAATCATTTTCTGGTACTGGAAAAGGGAGAGAGTTGTAGTTTTTCCTCTATTTTTTCTATTTCTTCTTCTTCTTCTTCTTCTTTTCTGAGAGTATTTGGGGTGTGTGTGGAGAACAATAAGCAAAGAGGAGATGGCTGAAAAGTGGGCTGGTTAGAAAAGAAACATAATATTGGTTAGATCTTTGGGCTGATCTTAACTTGGACAGTCAAGATATGCTTAGATTTCCATTGGTATTTTAGTGTTTTTGTTTGATTTTTGTATGATTAAATCAATGTATTGTTAAATGGTTGTAGAAATATGTTTGTGTGGAGTCATGTATGAGTAGTTGGGGGTTTGGGTGTGTAAAGGGAGCGGCCCTCCAAGTTAGTTGAGAGCCTCCCTCGTGTGGGGTTGAGGAGGGTGTGGAGCCTCTCTTGGGAATCTATGATTTTGAAAAAAATAAGGACATGTGGATTGATTTGTGTTGGAAGAAATGGAGAATGCAATGGTGTTTTAATGTGGAGAGTGAATGGGTGTTGGAGATTTGTGAATAGAAGGGTTGATTGGTGGATGGAAGGAGGTGGTGTATAGAAATATGAAGTTGTATGAAGTTATTTGTACCCCAAGAGGGAAGGAAATCCCCCTTCTCCCGCTTTACAAGAATTTCGTGTGTGGATTCTTTGTGTGTGAGTCTATATTTAAGTTTTTTATTTATTTATTTAATGAGCATTTGGATTTTGTTGCCCTCTTGGACTTGATTTCATCAGTCCTATGGCTGGGAAGAGGCCAGGACTGGGCCACTCTATTTTGGTGTTGCAAGTTTTAGTGGGTCATCTAGACAATGTTTATTTGATGAAGAAAATTGGGTTATGAAAGATTTTATTGTAACTTCTTATCGCTGACCTAGATGGTTGTCTAATTTATTCAGTGATACAGATTCATATGATCCATTATTTGTAAGCAAAGTTATGCAATATTCAGATTCTAGCTTCAAGTAATTAATCTTTCCATTCTGTTATTAATGTAATCAAATGTATTTGGTTGTACAGTAATATAGCATTGTGATATGCATACAGAGAGGAATGGAAATAATTGTAAGTGATTTGATATACTTATGATCATTTGTATATATCTTATTTGAATCTAATATTGGCTGCAAAATTTTTCTATATCTGATATATAATCATATCGAGCCATGCTCTCTGTAATAAATGATTATTTTTTTTAGTATTCAATCTCTGCATTGTAGAGCTTATATGGTTTATCACTGTGAAATATCAATAAGCATTCAGGAATTTTTAAACTTCATTGGAGAATTGTGTAGTATTAAGCATAGGGTAATCATGACTACCATGGCCACCCACAGCTTACCATGGGAGCCACGGCTCCCACAATCAAGTATGGCGTCGGCTGTGGTCTGCTTGTGGCCTCCACAGACCTATGCCACACTCTGCTCCTTTACTATTGTTTATGTTGATTCCTAACTCTTCTTTAATATCAAACGTTACATTGTAACAGTCTCATCATTCCATGATTTCAAAGTTATGTTGCTACTGTGCTATCATTATCAATAGCATATATATATACATGTACATGTATATGTTGTTACTATTACAAGTATGGGTTTAACCGGTGTTGTCATTGATGTCAACATACTCATGTTGCATTAATGGGAAGGATTGGATGAGCCGTGTGCTGAGGATATTGAGAAAATTAGTCTCAATCAAGAATAGTGAAGAATAGTGATGACAACAAGGTAAAAGTCCAAGATAGGTTGAGGATCAGAGGATGCAATTTAAAGGGTTTGCAGATATAAGTCTTGAGATGCTCTAGTCAAGTTTTCAGAGGTCTACATGAAGATATGAAGAAGTTATGGTCGCTCAAGTAGAACCAGCTCTGGCAGGTGTCTAGAGGTGACAGAGTGACACAGATAGGTCCGGTGAGGTCCGGTAATGCATTATTCCATTTTGTGGATTTGAGGAAGTGTTGAGGACATCCTTGTGAAGTGTCAAGTAGATTGGTTTGTGGCTTGAAGGTCTGGAAGAACCTATTCCTTTGTGACAGTGATGACAGACTATGTTCTTGAGGTTCCGGATGAAGGAGAGAAGGATTCCAGTAAGCACATGAAGTGCGGATGTTGTTGGTGATTCAGGAAAGCTTTTGGTGATCTTTGGATCGGTTCCAGTTTATTTTGGTGGTCTGCATTGAATTTAAAGTTTGTATTTGAAGAATAACCACCGGATGTTAGTGTTCTTCCTGAGACTAGCCGACCGGATGTATTACACATCTAGCGGATATTCTTGTAGGTGTTTTCTGACTTAGATGATTGTTCCTAAGTCAATGTCGTGTATAAATAAGGGATTGTGAAGTCATTTCAAAGTGCGTGTTTTGGTGTGATGAGTGTGTGGTAGCGAAGAAGAGTGCGAAAGGCAAAGCAGAAGTATTGGGCTTAAATGGAACTGATTCAAGCATGGTGAAGATGCTATTCTCCAGTTCATGAAGGTGATACTTATTTCTTTGTAGACAGTGTGTCTCTTGTAGGTAGTGAGCCTCTTGTGAGCAGTGTGCTCGGGCAATGAGCCCTAATTGGCATGTGCCATTTTGTTCTTTCTATTCTTCTAATAGAGAATACAATCTTAGGTTAATCACCCCATGGTTTTTTCCCTTAACCGGGTTTTCCACGTCAAAATCTTGGTGTCTTATGTGTTGATATGTTTCTTCTTTTGATTTGAATGCATTATGGTTCATGATTAATATTCTGCTAATCACTAAAGAAGATTTAAGTGTTTAATAGGAGAAAGTTTTGCACTACTGATTCACCCCCCTGTCAGTTGTGTCCTAAGTCTAACAATTGGTATCAGAGCTAAGTTCCTCTAAAAGGAGCTTAACCACTTGAGGAGATCTAGGATGTCATCTTACAAGAAGGATAGTCTGAAGTTTGATGGAACCAACTTTGCTCTTTGGAAAGGTCGCATGAAATGTCACTTGTAGTGTATGGGATTTGCATACTAGTCCATGGTTACAAAAGCATATGTACCTCCACAGGGTGGTCCGACAACCCTAAATGAAATCACAGATGCTGAAAACAATCTACAGACTAAAGAGGCTCTTTTAAGTGCATTATCTGACTCATAACTCTCAAATGTTATTGACTTGCCAACTGCCTTTGAGATTTGGAATAAACTAGAACTTTTGCATGAAGGAGACCAGTATGTTAAATGTGCAAGGTTACAGAGTCTAAAAGGGAAATTTGAAAAACTAAAGATGAGAGATGATGAAAATATTACCACTTTTATGCCAAGAGTGAATGAGCTGGTTTGTGGAATTAGAAATGCTGGTGGTGTCTTGGATGAAAATGAGATTGTTGGTAAAATTATCAGATCCCTCCCTGCTTCTTACAAAATCAAGGTTGCTACCATTGAAGAATTCAGAGCTCATACAACTATCACAAGAGATCAATTGGCTAGGAAATTGGCTGCATTTGAAATGATAGAGTTTGGAGATGAACCCCCCAAGACTGAATCTGCATTCAAAGCTAGTGCCTCTGTTAAAGGTAAACAAAAGCTTGATCCGGGAGAGAATTCTTCAAACAAATTGTCTTGGTATGAAAAAGCAAGAAAAGATTTGGAAGAAGAAGAAGTAGAAACTGCTCAACTTGAAGCCCTTATTGCAAAGAGGCTGCCAAGAGGATCTGGTAAGTAAAGGAAAATTACCTTTTAAGTGTTTTAACTGCAATAAGATTGGTCATTTTGCCTCAAGGTGTCCGGAAAGATTTTCAAGACAAAATCTTAACAAGACGAGGTTCCAAAAGAATTGTTACTATGTATATGAAGATGATGATAATGAAGGAGTAACAGATGATGCATCAGAGATAGGAAACAAATCCAGAAATGAATGGGTGTTCATTGCCATCAAGGAAGAAGATCCAATGTCCTCTGTATCTGTCAATCTTAAGGCTGTGGAAAGAGCTTTGGTTGCCCAAATTGAAGAGAAGGATGATTGGGTCATTGACAGTGGTTGCTCTCACCATATGACAGGTGACAAAAATAAGTTTGTAGATTTGGAAAGGTATGAAGGAGGAGTGGTAAAGTTTGGTGACAATTTTGCTGGTAGAATCAGAGGAATAGGAACTATTTCTTTTGATGAAAGAAACAAAACTGGTAATGTACTGTATGTTGAAGGTTTGAAGCACAATCTTCTCAGTGTTGGACAGTTGGTAGACAAAGGCTATGATCTCCAATTCAAGGATGGAAAATGCAAAATCTTTGAGAGTTCTGGAACAGAGATTGCATCCGGTACTCAAACTAAAGGTAATATCTTCCATTTGGTTGGTACTAGTAAAAGTTGCTTATTTGTTCAAGTTGATCAGAGTTGGTTATGGCATAGAAGGATGTGTCATGTGAATTTTGATAATATCATCAAGATAAGCAATACTCAGGCTGTAAGAGATCTTCCAAAATTGGTGAAACCTACTAACAACTTGTGCAAGGAATGTCAGTTGGGTAAGATGAGCAGAGTCACTTTCAAAAGCAAGGAACTATCTTCTACCGGATTATTGGACCTAGTTCACATTGATCTTTGTGGTCTGGCAAGAACCAGGAGTATTCAAGGTGATAAATACTTCATGCTGCTAATTGATGACTATTCTCGGATGATGTGGGTAACCTTTCTAAAGGAGAAATCAGAAGCTCTTGAAAAATTCAAAATATTCAAGGCTATGGTGGAGAATGAAATAGGACTAAAGTTGAAATGTCTAAGGTCTGATAGGGGTGGAGAATTCACATCTGGTGAGTTCATAGAGTTCTGTGAGAAACATGGGATTAGGAGACAGTTGTATGCTGCTAGGACTCCTCAGCAGAATGGAGTAGTGGAGAGGAAGAACCGGACCATCCAGGAAGCATCTAGGACCATGATGATGGAAGCAAATGTTCCTCAGATCTATTGGAGAGAAGTTGTCAGCACTGCAGTCTATACTCTCAATCAAGTTCAAATAAGAACCAATACCGGTAAGACCCCTTATGAACTTTGGTTTGGCATTACTCCTACTGTAAGATATTTCAGAGTCTTTAGTAGCAAATGTTACATCAAAAGAGATGAAGATCTAGGAAAGTTTGATGCTAGAAGTGATGAAGGAATATTCTTGGGTTACTCTACTCAAAGCAAAGCATACTGGTGTTATAACAAGAGACTAAGGAAGATGATAGAAAGTACAAATGTGAAGGTTTATGAGGGAATAGAGAAACTCTTAATGTTTTATGAATATGATGAAGATGATCAGAATGGTGTTCTGGTTCAAGGAATTCAATCCTCTTCTGAAAGTCAAATTTAAATTGATCCAGTAAATCAGGAAGAAGAGATAGGTCTGAATGAGCCTGATCAAGAAGCAGAAGTACAAGAAGCTCCCAAAGTTCCAAGGTATGTAAGACTGAACCACTCTGAAGATCAGATCATAGGTGACAAAAGCAAAGGTGTGCAAACTAGAAGGAAAATTGCTCAAAATTCAGATGAATATTGTCTGATTTCAAAGATTGAACCTAAGACAATAAATGAAGCCTGCAATGATGAAAACTGGACCAAAACAATGGAGGAAGAGTTGATGCAAATTGAGAAAAATCACACTTGGGATCTTGTTCCCAGACCTAGAAACAAGAATGTGATTGGAACCAAATGGATCTTCCGGAACAAACTAAATGAAGTTGGTGAAGTAATCAGAAATAAAGCCAGATTGGTCTGCAAGGAATTGATTTTGAAGAAACTTTTGCTCGAGTGGCAAGAATTGAAGCAGTCATATTATTTCTTGCATTTGCTGCCTTCAAGGATTTCAAGGTGTATCAGATGGATGTCAAGTCTGCTTTCTTGAATGGTGACTTAGAAGAAGAAGTGTACATTGAACAACTAGATGGATTTCAATTATCTGAGCATGGTGATATGGTCTGCAAGTTGAAGAAGGCACTATATGGACTCAAGCAAGCCCCAAGAGTATGGTATGAAAGATTGGACAAACATCTTTTGAAGACTGGTTTCAACAAAGGTACTGCTAACAGTAACTTATATTTCAAAATTGATCATGAAAACATCTTGATTGTTGAAGTATTTGTTGATGATATCATCTTTGGAGGAAGAGACAGTATGTGTAGAACTTTTGCAAATCAAATGAAAAGTGAGTTTGAGATGTCAATGCTTGGTGAAATGAATTTCTTCTTGGGTCTGCAAATTACTTAAACAAAGAAAGGAATCTTTATTTCTCAGACCAAATATGTGAAAGAATTGTTAAGAAAATTTGGAATGGAGGATTCAAAGCCAATGAATACTCCCATGGCAACTAGATGTAAGTTGAGCAAAGATGATGACTCTCCTAAGATAGACCAGACAAAGTACAGATCAATGATTGGAGGGTTGTTGTACCTCACTCAAACTAGACCAGATATAATGCAGGCTATTTGTCTTGTTGCGAGATTCCAGGCGGATCCCAGAGAATCTCATGTCATGGCAATCAAAAGGATCTTTAGGTATCTAAAAGAAACAATTGAGTATGGTCTATGGTATCCTAGAGATCATGATTTCTCTCTTCATGCATATACAGATGCTGATTGGGCAGGAGATGTGGATGACCGAAAGAGTACCAGTGGTGGAGCTTTCTTTTTGGGAAAGAGATTGGTTTCTTGGCTAAGCAAGAAACAAGAGGCAATATCCCTGTCTACAACTGAAGCAGAATACATTGCAGCAGTAGGTAGTTGCACTCAAGTTTTGTGGATGAAGCAGATGCTAAGAGATATTAAAGTAGAGTATGAGGAGCCTATCACAATTTTCTGTGATAATTCAAGTGCAATAAATATTTCTAAGAATCCGGTGTTGCATTCTAAGACTAAGCATATATCTATCAAGTTTCACTTTCTGAGAGACCCAGTGAACAAGGATGAAGTCAGACTGGAGTTTGTGCCCTCCAAGGATCAGATTGCAGACATTTTTACTAAACCTCTTCCCAAGGACTCTTTTGAGTATCTCAGGGAGAAGTTAGGGGTTATTGCCCCTCCGGTGATGAATTAGGATGCACTGATGTACATCAGTCTGGTGGATATCACAGTCATATCTTGTGATCCAGATTGATGATGGGGAGCTACTACTCAGGGGGAGCAGTAGGTATGATTTTGGAGCTGCAAGTATGAGCCCTTTGCCATTGATGTCAAAGGGGGAGAGAAGACATGTGAAAAATAGATGGTTGGTGATCAAAGGGGGAGCAGTAAAGGAAGAGAAGACATGTGAATAGTTGTTGTTGATAGGGGAGTTGTGACAGTAAGGAGAAGTTCTTGTCTTGATGGTTTTTCACATCATATGTTGCCATCAATGACAAAGAGGGAGATTGTTGCAAGTATGGGTTTAACCGGTGTTGTCATTGATGTCAACATACTCATGTTGCATTAATGGGAAGGATTGGATGACCTGTGTGCTGAGGATATTGAGAAAATTAGTCTCAATCAGGAACAGTGAAGAATAGTGATGACAACAAGGTAAAAGTCCAAGATAGGTTGAGGATCAGAGAATGCGGTTTAAAGGGTTTGCAAATATAAGTCTTGAGATGCTCCAGTCAAGTTTTCAGAGGTCCGCATGAAGATCTGAAGAAGTTATGGTTGCTCAAGTAGAACCATCTCCGGCAGGTGTCCAGAGGTGACATAGAGACACAGATAGGTCCGGTGAGGTCTGGTAATGCATTATCCCATTCTGTGGATTTGAGGAAGTGTTGAGGACATCCTTGTGAAGTGTCAAGTAGATTGGTTTGTGGCTTGAAGGTTCGAAAGAACCTATTCCTTTGTGACAGTGATGATAGACTGTGTTCTTGAGGTTCCAGATGAAGGAGAGAAGGATTCCAGTAAACACATGAAGTGCGGATGTTGTTGGTGATTCAAGAAAGCTTTTGGTGATCTGTGGATTGGTTCCAGTTCATTTTGGTGGTCCGCATTGAAGTTAAAGTTCGTATTTGAAGAATAACCACCAGATGTTAGTGTTCTTCCTAAGACTAGCCGACCGGATGTATTACACGTCTGGCGGATGTTCTTGTAGGTGTTTTCTGACTTAGATGATTGTTCCTAAGTCGATGTCGTGTATAAATAAGGGATTGTGAAGTCATTTCAAAGTGGGTGTTTTAGTGTGATGAGTGTGTGGTAGTGAAGAAGAGTGCGAAAGGTAGAGCAAAAGTATTGGACTTAAATGGAACTGATTCAAGCATGGTGAAGATGCTATTCTCCAGTTCATGAAGGTGATACTTATTTCTTTGTAGACAGTGTGTCTCTTGTAGGCAGTGAGCCTCTTGTGAGCAGTGTGTTCGGGCAGTGAGCCCTAATTGGCATGTGCCATTTTGTTTTTTCTATTCTTCTAATAGAGAATACAATCTTAGGTTAATCACCCCGTGGTTTTTTCCCTTAACCAGGTTTTCCATGTCAAAATCTTGGTGTCTTATGTGTTGATATGTTTCTGCTTTTGATTTGAATGCATTATGGTTCATGATTAATATTCTTCTAATCACTAAAGAAGATTTAAGTGTTTAATAGGAGAAAGTTTCGCACAACTGATTCACCTCCCTCTTAGTTGTGTGTCCTAAGTCTAACAGTTACAATGTAAATGCATATTGATGCATATCTTTGAGAAAAAAATGTTATCTTTGCATAATGGAATTCAGTTTCATAGTAAGATGATCGTGTATATATATATTTAATGTATATTTATGTCGAATTCTAATATATAACAACATTAGTATGGTTAATCGATTTAGCTTGTATAAAATGTACTATGTCGAGATCAAGTAATCTTTTCATTGTAATGTTCCTTTATAGCGACAGTAAGAGTAAAGTCATTTTCATTAACGATTATTACCTCGTTTCATTCCCATGCAATTCATTTTATTAGAATTTGAAATATCTAACTCTTGGCATAATCTTTTGATTAGTTGATTTGGGCAAGCCTCCGACAGTAGTGGTTGAATTCTATTTTATAAAGATATAAATAAATAAAAAATTAGTGTAAGTTGATTATCTTTAATTATTTCCATTATTTATTTCTCTAAATTAATTGAAATTTATTAGATTGACTTTATTTACTTAACTTTATTAATTATTTCCTTAATTTAATTGATTTATTAGTTTAATTTTGAGAGAGGACATTACAGTATGGTTACAAATTTTCTAAGGGCTCATACCTTTGGGCTATGGATCAAAATTAAATATAGCATTTGTTACAATGTTATCTAAATATATTCATCCAAAGAAATTATTCTTTGTAGCATTTGGCACAAATCCTCATATTACTTTAGTAATATTCCATGTGGCAACTATGATAGATAGGTTGAGATTAATGGCCACCTTCAAAATTGGTCAACTTAGGCATCCATGTCTTTCTCTTAGATCATCTATGGTGCTAGTAGATTGAGGGTTTGAGTATTATTGGTATGCAATAACCTCCTCATTATTGTGCCTCATTGGCCTTAATATTGTTAGGCCACCATCGTAGATCTTTTCAATGAAAGCTCCTAATCTCTCCAAGGGGGAGATAAACAAGGATATTCATATTGAGATTTGTAGATCCTAACTCCAATCCACATGGACTTCACCTACAGAGCCACTATCTTCAAAACTTTAATGTTTGGCCCTTCTTGAGTCTATTGTGTAACTCTTACATGGTATCGAAGCACAGATCTGCAAATCCTTTCTCTTTTTTGAAGAGTTTTAGTCAAGAGATTTCATATATTGCATCATGATCTAGATCTGACATCACAATTAAATTTAGAGCAAATAAGAAAGTAGAATTTGACTTTTTTTCATCAAAATTTGATATTGGAGGTTAGATCTACAAGGGTTTGAAGCAGGTGTTTTTTTAGATCCAGAGGGTAGTCATCATTTCAGAGTTTTTTGGTCAAAACAAACCCTACTATTGGGTCCAGAAGTTGTCAAAACCCTAATATCAATTTTCAATTCATCAAAATAAGCTCAAGAGCTTCAAAGGCAAATTTTTTATTTCTAGACTATACGACTGCCTATATGTCCTTACTGGTATGGATTACATTTTTTTTAAAAAATTTTAAAGAAAACTTACAAAAAAAATTATTATTAAAAAAAATTATAAATTTTTTGGGGGTGCAGTTTTTTTAATCCCGTCCCCTCCCCACACAAGTGGGGGGTACCCCCTACCATGACTCTACCGTGATAAGGTGACAAGCCCCTCGAGCCCTGCCCTTGTCATGCGTGGTAGAGGGGGGTGCAGGGTGGGAGTATTGCACCCTATTCCATGGCTTCTGTTGTGGTAGGGGTGGTAGACCCTTAGGCCTCACCCCTTCCATGGGGTGGTAGGGGGTTTTGAACCCCCTCTACCCAATTTTTATGATATTTTTTTCTTTTTTTCAATTTTTTTTTTTTAAAATAAAAATTCCAAATTACAATAAAAACCAACACCACCCAATTGCCACCTTAGCTGGCTAGGCCACCTAACAACCACAAAGTTGCCACTAGGGGGACAACCCAGTCTTCAATGAGTTTTTTACTTTTGGAGGGAAACCTTAGAAGGCCTTTTCTTGGCCATATAGAGGTCTTTTTAGAGCATTTAAAAAAAAACTGGGGTAGAATTTCATGAGTTGAATCACAATGGTATAGGTGGTTTTAAGTTTGAACTTCTAGTTTTTTCCAACATTCAATTTTCTCAGTGATTTAGCTATGTAGTTCTTGTTTTAGAAACTTTGATGAGCCATAACTTCTACATATGGACTCCTTTTCGAGTCAATTTTTTTGTAAGTGCATTTTTTTCATGTACTTCGTAGTGGTTCCACCAGTTTCCTCTTCTTGTGTAATAAAATTGTATTTTTAGCATGTGATCATTTTTTAGACATTGTAGGAATCCACAATATGTACTTTCAAATTTGTAAATGCACTGAAATAAAGTGCCACATATTGTACTTTTATTTTGAGGTTCTTGCACATTATGTTGTGCCTTTTTTGTACTCGCACTACTTTATAAAGTGCCATGGGGGGTTTGTTGTGTGCACCTTGTCTTTGCAATCATAACCTTGTCTACCTTCATGCAGTGTGCCTTATTTTTGCACACCCTTTATTAGTTGTAGGTATTTCTTTGTGCATATTTTGATGTTGCTTCTTCTCCTTCATGTACTATTTTGTCACACAGTTTCAGTGGAGCTGCCATACCTCTCCCTTGTCAGCATTATGGGGGGTGTCATACGATTTGTGCTAATGCTTCCTTGGTTTCACTTTGGAGGCAACCTTCTCTCTTCTTCAGATTGATCAGATTTCTTGAGACTATTGGTACTTTTTGGTGTGCCATCTATATCTTTGACTATCATATTGTTGCTTTATTTTTCATCTGCACATTGTTTGAGTAGTGTTGTTAGGTCACTCATGCAGATTTGTACCTCTTTGATCTTCATCTTCATCTTAATTTTAGTGGAGGTTCTTTAGTTTCGGTAGTATAGAAGTTGTTCTTTGGTATTTGTTTGCAATTTTATTGTGCTTCAGTGGAGTTCTTCATGTTCCTAATCTTTTTGGGACATCTTTTATGGAGGCTTCTTACTCCTTTTCTCTCTCCCTCTCTATTGTAGGGGGTTTATTCTCTCTTTTGTGAAAAGTTTTTTCCCACATGGTTTCTCTTTTTCTCCATTTGTGAGTGATATTTTGTACATGGGTACCTCATCAAGCCTAGTTGTCAGGACCCATCTTTGCATCTTTGCATTTGTTTGTTCCTCCCTAAGTTGCACTTAAGGGGGGTCTTGGTGTGAAAAGGGTTTATTCCCTAACTAGTTCCCTTTTAGGACCTATTCATACTTAGTTGTTTAAGTTTATGTAGGGTATTCACTTATTGTGTCTCAAGTCATAAGAATAAGACACTTGTCATATTCTTATGTGTTATAAGTTTTCATCCTTGCTTTTATAAGCAAGGCTTCTTATGTTTTCATTTCATATGGAGCATATTAAGCACATCTTGTATTCATTGATTTTCTCTGGCAATATAACATTCTTATTTTGCTACTCTCTTGTGGAAGGTTGTTTTTGGTATTGCAGATGATTTTGGGCTTCTTGAGTCTATTGTGTGACTCTTACAATCTCGTTCTCTCCGTACATGATATGTTTGACCTTCGTTGATGACTTTCTAAGGGCAATTGTACCAAAAGGGCTAATAGTAGATTGATTATTTCCTATTTTTAATCCCCTCACTTCAGTAGGATGAGGCTCCTCAACTAACATCCAAGTTCATAAAGTAGGTCTTTGAGGTGTCACACGCCTAATGACCCCATGGCCTCACACCCATCACACACTTTTTTACAACCTTTATTAAAAGTGTTATCTATGACCTCTAGTATCATCTATGAAACTTGTTTTTCTTTTCTAACATTATTTGCTTTATGTTATTTATATGTTTTATTCAAATATACCCCTACACTCCCCTTATTCTATACACATTAAATCCCTTTCAATCCCATAAACCAATCCAATTTTGGTCTTCTATGTACTTTAATACATAATCAGATTTGAATGCTTAATTTAAGTGTAATGGTTATAAGCTAGTGTTAACATTATAAATTTACAGGTGATCAACTTTTCTCTAACATATACAATGGATGGAAATACAATTTTTTGGGCTTTCCTAATTGTAAACTTCTATAAACAACGAAGCTTCTGAAGCGAGCTGAAAAACTGTAATTTTATTATATGTTTCAGTCAAGCTTCAATCTTTCTAGCTGATCCTGATTTTGTTGTATACTGTGAGACATGTAGATCGGCCAGGCATGAGTGTAGGTGGCCATATGCACGGCCCTCGTCCTACTTTGTACTGTTATGCCGTCTGTGGCAATCATATTCAATTAAACAAGTATTACAGTCTCGTGAATGGTGATACTCTTTACTTTATGTGGGAATGCGGAATCTTGACTCTCTAACCAGTCTGTTTTATTCACAAGATTGGTAGAGATGCTGATTGATACCAGTACGAGTACTAATCCAGCAACTTTTCGATATTGGAGAATTATACTAGTGCGAATCAATGGCTTTGTTATTGCTGATATACTGTCTAAATTAATAAAGAAACGAGTTAGTCCAAGAGAGTTTCACATGCTGGTTGTTCATGTGAGACAAAGAACAGAAAGGACCTCCTGTAGCCTTCACGGATCTCTGGTTTGTGGCCCCAAACTCCACTAGTGTGTGTTCATACAAAAAAAGTGCTGACCTGACGTTCACGTTCGCACCAGTTTCTATCTCTTAAAACTTGAGGTGGAGAATATCTGTACGTAATTATTTCTTAAAATAATATTTTACAATCATCCACCATGAAAGGTGGGACAAAAAAAGATAACAGAGGTAGTAGCTAGTTAATGTACAAATTAGTTTAGATTAGATAGATTGTGATTGATTATGGAAAATACAGAAATAAATATAGAAATCAAATAAATTAAATGTGTAGATGCTTAGCTTTAATTTCGATATAAAGGTTTTGTTTAAGAGTCATGAATCTATTTGCTAGTGCTTTGAAATCGTATCCTTTATCATTGTCTTAAAAATTTGAATAGATATTATTTGAGATTAGATTTGTGATTGTGGAGGTGATATTTTCAAGTGTGAATATGATTTGATGCGTAGACAAGTGCTTTGAATTCTTATACTTTATCATTGTCTTAAAAATTTGACTAGATATTGATGTTTGAGATTAGATTTGTGATTGTGGAGGTGATATTTTCAAGTGTGACTATGATTTGATATATAGAAGTGATAATGAAATTCTTTGGAATGATTTGGTAATTCACAAACTGTTGAATTTCGCTTATGTTAATTTATTGATATTTGAATGTGCATAAGGATAGTGGTGTTTATAGACACCTTTGAGGAATCTATTGAATTACAAGCATCATGTTCTCCTCAATCGAAACATTACCAGATAGGCTTTAGGGCTCTTAGCGAAAAATGTAATGGTGAAAATAGTTGAGGAATCTATTGAATTGCAAGCATCATGTTCTCCTCAATCAAACCCTTATTGAAACATAATTTGTTGTAAAGGAAAATTACGGAAAATTTGTTGTAGGAAATCATGAAGTGGACCTAGGTTGAAGTCAAATCTAATTATATGCTAAATTCTTTTTATCCACCTTTATAAATTAAAATCTAAATGTGTTCAATAGGTCCTAGGTTAATTCCAAATGAATAAGTGAATGTCCTTAAATACAATAACCAAGCACACAAATCAACAAATTGTGTGCTAAGTTGGCTTGCAATAACTAGTGAAGTGGTGGACATAGGGTAAATTTTAATTTTGAATTTTAAAAGTGAAGGGTTCAAATCCACAACTACAAATATGGGATAGGTCAAGTTTGCATCCACATATATGGTCTAGGATAGTGAAAAATAAGTTTAGAAATTAGCAATAGGAATTTGGGGATCAATGATGAAGGGATTGGGATATAAGATATCATCAACTAATTTCATGCACAAGTATGCCACTTGTAAGTTGAATATTGCATTTATAACACTCTAATCAAAATGAGCCCAAAACTTAAGGGAAAAAGGCACAGGTGTGTTATTTTTGTCATTACATCTTCCCCCAAATTTGATCTGTACGCAAACTTCTAGGTGGATACATGTTTTAAAGTAAACAAACAATCAACATGTGTAAAAGCATTTAATATTTTTTGACAATAAAATAATATATGATTTGTATAAAGTATAGACCATTCTTGAATTCTTATCTTTAAAATTCCATTGAAACATGCAAAACAAAGAAAAATATGCAATGATTAGCTTTTGTCATACATGTTGAATTTTTTTAAAAAAATTACCGCTTGCATTAAAAACCACCTATCCTCAAAATTAGTGAAAATAAAGAGAGAAGAGTAACCTCAAAATTAGTGAAAATAAAGAGAGAAGAGTAAGATATTTTTCCTATTATGGAAAATAATAGGAAGCTCTAACTATGAAGATAAAGATGTGACTCTATAGATAGCTCAATGAAAAGGGCTTTGACCAAGTAGAAAAATGTAAATTGACTCTAATTTTGTAGATGAAGTGGTAAAATCTCCTCTAAACATCGGAATGAATGTGATCTTGTCACTATAAAATATAAGTCACTCTAAGTGCTTGAAAATGGATAGACATACATGCCAATTCTAACGATGACTAAATGGCCTAACATATAACCCACATGGCATGAATATGACTTTCTCTAAATATTGTTTCTAACTGATGGAGGTGCCCAGTCAACTCATAAGACTCCCCTTTGTCTTTAGTTTGATTCTTGTTGATCATTTGTCTTGCCTTCATCCTTTGTCACCTTTGACGTTTCGCTCTCTGACACTCCTTTTGATTTTATAAATGCTTCCAATGACTTTTACTCACCCTAACAATTTTATTCTAGCAAAAATGATGATTCTACCACTTAATTTTGTGCATAAAAATTTTGCATACATCCATCTTGCCACTTTTTTTAGCATTTGAACTCTTGATCGCTTGGTCTTAGACCACACCTAGCTTGTTAAACTCCACTTCCCTTTCACTAATTATGGACTAAGATTATTAATAGAGGTCCATTTTCATTATTTTAGGGGTCTTTCCTCCTCGCAAATTCTATCTTTTCAATGCAAGCTCTCATATTAGCACCAACTACAACTTCTTCATTTTAGCCATTGTTAAGGAGAGAAGTACCATTTATTTTCAAGTTAGAAACTACTTCTACATTAGCACCATCACAATTTTCTATTACTATACAACCTCTAGGCTCTTTGTTCAATCACTAACAACTTCAAATCTCATCGTAAAACAATATATTTTTGTCTTTGGCACCCTTCACATTACTTTTTATTTTTCTCCCTACCGTCATAGGAAGACTACTAGTAGAGAAGAAAGAAAGAGAAATCAAAGATGGGTCTCTAAGGACACTATAGCCACAACACCATCAATCTCCAACATCTTGGATTGCCAATTTCTAGCAGTGAGAATTTCTTTTATTTTAGTTTTTTCAATTAAAATAATTTGTTAGTTTTAGAGTAGAATAGTTAGAATTAGATTTAATTAAGTTCACAACCTTTTCCAAGTCTATAACACTCCATTGTAGTTCCTTGAGTTTTAGGAAATACTTTATTTTAATAGATTAGTTTGTTTTTACAAATCTTTGTTTTACAACATATTTCTCTTGGAAATCAACAAAACCAAACACAAACCAAAAATAGGAAACCACCTACCACCAAGTAATAACTATTGAATTGATCAAATAACCATGTTCAAACAAAAAGGAAGAAACATTTATTTACCAGTTTCATACAAAAATAAAGAAGTTGTATCATATGTTTTATTTTATGAAAACATGTTTTGAATCAAAGAAAGTTGAAAGAAATGTTTAAATTAATTCATTTTTTATTGAAATCATTGTCTAAATTTATGTTTTAAGCAAAGGGAAAGTGGGAGAGGAATTGTTGATTTTATTCTTATTTGTCCATGAATTGAACCTAAATTATTTTAATTGCATGCAACCATTTAATAATGTGAAAAAGAAGAAAACAATAGTTTCACTAGTTTAAATTTTAGTTTTCATTATTGATTATTTGCATATTGGAAAAGTACAAAAATATAGAGTAGTCTTAATTCATTTCATTTTCCATTGTTCATTTTATTACTTAGTTTAATTTACATTCTTCACTTTTCAAGCATTTAAATTATCTCAAATCACAAAATAACAACACAACAACTTAGGACCTTTTCTTCATTCAAGCCAAGCAAGCTCCAAAACTTAGTTTCAACAACTACATGCTCAACAAGTAGACAAGCTTGCAATTAAACACAATCAACCAAGAGTAATCAAGGTAATGCACCAAGGACATCTTTACTCGCATTCTCTTCCTCTTAGTCACATTTAGCATATCATGCTCATGTGTCTTGAGATTATAGAGGATTAGATAGAGGTTATATTGAGGTAGTTAAGGGAAAACTCACCTCCTCATAAACTTATCAAAGAATAATAATCCTAAACCATATGATGAGACCATGATTTGTCTTATTTTTATTGCTTTAATTACCTATTTCCTGAGACATTTCATACTTCTATATGTATTAATTATGTCTATGTTTATCCTTAAGACACTAAAGCATGAAGATGGTATATAATATGTCAACGTTAATTAATGATTTGTGAATGGTTGATTGTTCATGAAATATGTTAGTACTTTATGTTGATTTTAGTGATAGTGATGCATAAATACTATGTGATGTACTAACTCCTCATGTGACAAAAGCATGGCCTCATATCATGAAGAACATTGGACAACCTGCAACTGAAGGAGATGTTGATAACCATAGAAGATGATACAGGTACCTACAGCCAAAGGAAGAACATCCCGAGTTGACTGCCCAATGAGTCATCTATGACTCCATAATGGTTATCCTTCAACGAATGATGCAATCCCAAATGATGAAGGAATCTAGAATGTGTTCTATGTTCTATTTCTAAGTCATTGATTATTCTTCATGGATAATGAAGAGATAGATTTGTAGTAGAACTATATTATCTATGCCGCCTTCATGTTAGTTAGTTTCCTATTTCTAGTTGCTCTGTAATAAAGTCATTTTCCTACGATGTGGGATAATGGACAGTAATGGCATTTATCATTCAGTAGCTTTATTTATATAAACAATGTTGGTCTTGGTTAGCTAGATTGGATGAGATTAGATTTTGCTTCATATAGATTGAATAGAGATATAGTATCAGATTTTGTTGTATCGTTGTTACCTTTGCATTTAATAAAGGAATATATCTTTTGATTTATGTTAATGACTGCAAAGATTCAATAGAGATTTAGCTAGATCTTGTGGGATCATAGTCACTCAAGCCGGCCACTTGAGGTACTGTGTTTCTCTACTTTGTTCATATATTTAGTTTATAAATTGTATGTTTATATAAATGTGTGATTGATGTATGTTGTTATGAGTAATGTGAAGTAGTTTAAATTTGGTAATTTATGTTATTAAGTCCATTGAGTCAAGGTGATCACTAACTGAACCAATTGTTAGTTACTCTCTTACATAAAAGTTACAAAGAATCATTTGATTACTGTTATGTTAGATAAGCCTAGTTATTTTCTATTATTCTTGTTTACTTAAGAGTATTGTATTTACTTTATTTAGTTCCCTTACACAACCTCTAGAATAAAAATTAGGAATCCTCAATTGTACACACAGTACAGGAATCATCCAAGAAGAATACGATTCCTTGGTTTGACAATGTATATGTAGCATGTTATATAACTAGTAGGTTGCCTGATATAGGATTTGTTGGTTCATTGAGTAGAGTGCATGTCATTTCTACATCAATGTATTGGTTAATAACAGAGTTCAACATTTTTAGTGATGTTGCTGGGGATGGTGCTAAGGTTTAGAGTTTATGAGTTCTTGTTGATTTATGCTTGTACTTGCTTTAATAGGACATAATATTTTCTTTTTCAGCATTTAGGATCACTTAGATATTCAATCTATCTCCAAAATATTCACTAAAACGGTGCAGGAATAGAGCCATTAGCTCATACATTATTGTATACAGCAACCAAGAGACCATAGATGGAGGTTTTTGTTGCAAGTATGTGTTAATCGATGTTGTCATTGATGTCAACAAGCTTGTGTTGTCATTGGTGTCAACTGTGTCTTCTGATGAGGTTGTTGTTGTTTGATTAATTTGTCTTGCTAAAAGTGGCTTGGTTGCTTTGTAAAGGTACTAAAGATGTTGAGGATATGCTTCTGTTGTTGGGTTTCCAAGTGCTTTTGAGAAAATTTGATTAATATTGGAAATAGTGTGTTGAAGAAGTCTTCTGGCTTACAAAGTACTGTTTGAGTTTTTTCTCTGCATTTCTTTCGTGTTGGAGATCTGAGTGTATAGTTTGGATATGTTGTTTAGAAGCATTTGAAGATACTAAATCTAGAACTTGGTGCTTCAGATTGTTGTGCAGTGAAATTTGTGTTCACCAGTTTGAGAACAGTGTTTGATAGTGTTTTCAATGTGTCTAGGAGAAAGTGTTTTGCTCCGCATTTCTCCGTAGAGTGGTTTCAAGTGTTGTGGTTCTGGATGTGTACTTATAAGGTCCTTATCTATCTTCAATATAGAAGGTTTATGATTTGATGCTCCAGAAAATGATTTCTTGTGTAGCAGAGTTTGACAGTGTTGTTTGTAAGCAAATTGTGAACTTTCTTCAGGTGAAAGTTGTTGTGGTTGAATTTGTTGGTTTTCAGGTGACTTCAAGATGTTCATGGATGTTTCTAGATTGTGTTAAAACTTTGTGTAAGATCTGCAAGGTGTGCTTACCTTTGAGGAAGCGTGTTCTTAAAACTCCATAGTGTTAACTCAAGTTTGGTAGACTTGGTTGTTTGCACTAATTTTGGTTATACTTTGTTGATTGAGGAAGCGTGGAACAATGTGTAAGAGGGAATTTAGGTCCATGCTAAGATGTGGCATGGTGTTCATTCATTCCTTTCCTCTACGGGAATGTTTAGGTCCAGATCTAATTTGAAATTTATGAATTAAGTTGTGTTGCCAACCTTGGAGAATGTTTTAATGATTGATGATGGTATAAATAAGTGTCAAGGATTCATGGATGCATGCATGCACGAAGGATATGATGTTTGTGATGCATATTTGATCAATGCAATGAGATCTTTCATGTGTTGGGCTACTGGATGCAGTGAGCAGAAGGTGGACCTACTATTTTTAGTGTTGTTGCGAAGGTGTTATTTGATTTGTGGTGAATATTGAGCTTCATTGGAACTGAACTCCATGCATAGGCTAGATGCAATTATGTTAGTTCAAATCCTAGCAGTGAACCACTCTTCTCTCTCTCTTTCTTTCTGTGAGTCCACCTACAATGAGCATTCTTTCTTTTGGGCAGTAAGCCTTGTAGCAGTGAGCCTTTTGTAATTCGGTATTGCTACTACATTTTATTGTGAGCTAATCATCACCATGGTTTTTCCCTTTTAGGGTTTTCCAAATAAAATTTGGTGTTCTCTTGTGTGTGGTGTTGATATGATTTAGTTTCAGTTATTTGCTTTTCATGCTTAATCATCATAACATATTTAAAGTTTAATTTGGTTCTAAATGTTTGGGAGGGTTTGAAATTTTTGATACAACTAATTCACCCCCCCTCTCAGTTGTCTTGTGCATTCAATGATTTCTTCCAACTAGTTCAATATAAGAAGAAGAAGAACACTTTGAATTATCCCTTGGTTTGAAGAACATTGAGGATTTTTAAGATATTGTAGATTGGAACCAAGAAATCATGGCAGATGAAGAAGTAGAGAATCTACCTGAACTAGTTGCCTTGTCTTTCCTATTACAAACCAAGAGAGAGATGACACCTTAAAAAATATCCCTCCTTCAGCTCTACCAAACTTTTTTTGGGCTAATCACTGAAGACCCTAATACATTTCTCTTTGAGTTTGATGTACTCTATAGGAGTTATGATTACACTACATATGCATATAGGCTTAAGCTCTTCTCATCCACCCTCAAGGATGTTGCATTAAGATGGTTCATGGGTTTGGGTGAGAATTCTATAACTACTTGGGCCACCATGAAGGAGAATTTTTTGCAGAAATATCAGGACTATTGTCGTGGCAGAGACATGAATGAGGATGACATCTTCAGGATGTCACAAAAAGAAGATGAGCCCCTGGAAGATTATGTAGAGAGATTTTAGTTTTGTCTCAAAAAGTCAAGGCAGAATAAGCTCTCTACAGAGTCACTTAAGCTAGTTTTCCTAAGAGGTGTGAGCGAAGAATGTATAGATGCACTCAATCTAATTGGAGTGGGAGTTATCTCTCAACTGTGATTTGATGAAATTTATCAAATCTGTAGAAACTATTCACACTCTACTCTAAAGAAAAACAAAGGTTTTAGACCCTTGACTTTGAGTAAAGCATCCACTAGAGTCTCCAGAGTACAGCTCAGTAATCTCCTGTCCAACATGAAAGAGGATATCAAAAGCCATTTGGTAACACAGCTGGACACTCTGCACATAAAAAAGAAACAAGAGGCATCAGAGGCATCTTTGAGTGAATATTGTCCACATTATCGATAGAAGAAGGCCAATTGCTGATGCAAGGGACTTGCTAGTACTTCTAAGGGTAAGAATGAGAAAGGAGATTTCAGAGCTATAGAAGATGAAGAAGGTCAAGTGTTCTACATTTCATAATGAAGGCCATGGCAGAAAAGACAAGGTATGCCTCAAGACCCCTTGACCAACTCCATGTCATTTTCACCACCTATCTCAAATCCTCATAATTGGAACAATGCACACCTTGGTATAATTGGCCACAATAGCAATGGGAAACCATGCCACCTAGTTAGACCCAACAGTAGGGGGTATGGCCACAACAACCATCCCAACCCTCAAATTATAATCCACAATGGCAGGCCAATTAAAACCCATGGCCACAACAGTGGCGAGGGAAAAAACCTTGGCAAAATCCAAATGTGAACTACCCGCAACCACAATAAACCCTACCTCAACAACCTACCCTTATGCCAAATATAGCCTCACCTACTCCTGTCTAGCCTAGAGTTACTCAATTTCCAGCACAACCTGCACCTAACCCTAACAACAAGCCTGTTTAGCAGGCCTATACTAATGAATCCATCCAATACCCAACCTATACAGTTGAAGTTAGTGATGTGCACCGACGCTCAGGAAAGATGCTTGCTGGACCATCATCACCGCTCATCATAGAACTTCCTGATGAGGAACCACCCTCTGTCACTAAAAACCATCTAAATAACTAGAAAAAGCCTTATGAGAAAATCTATTTGCAAGAAGAAACCATTACCAGAAACCCTCCATTTCTAGAGAGGTTGAAAATGCACCCTCCACCAACTCCATCTGAACCTGATTTTGATTTCATGGGGCAACTAAAAGATATCTGTGTTAAAATTCCCCTCATCCAAGCCATCAAGGATGTACCCATATATACCAAAGCCATAAAGGATTTATGCCTTAAGAAACCAAGAAGGAAGAGAAAAGATCCTCAAACAGTCCATGTTATAAGACAACTTGTTGATATCATGTTAGGTAACTTGGCTATTCCAAAATATGCAGATCCTTGAAGCCCTATGGTTGATGTAAACATCAATGGTACCCTTATCAAAAACACCTTGATTGACCTAGGTATAGCCATCAATCTAATGACAAAAGAAACAATGAGTAACCTTTAGTTAGATAACCTCACACCTACTCCCACAGTACTCTAGCTGGTAGATAGGTCCACGGTCAATCCAAAAGGGGTTATTAAAGATCTTGTAATCACATTGGATTCATGGGAATACCCTACAGACTTTATGTTCTTATAGCCCAAGGCTAGCCTAGGGGGAATATCCACTCATCCTAGGGAGACCCTGGCTAGAAATAGTAGATTCCTTCATAGGATGTCAGTCGGGAAATATGATATTGGGAAATATGATGTCGGTCAAGTAATATCAGAAGGCCAATGTTGTTGTTGATTTCCTCTCTAGGCTCCCTACTTGTAATGAGGACCCAATCATTGATGATTCTTTTCCAGATGAACACTTATTTGCACTGACTGTACAAACTCCTTGGTATACAGATATAGCAAATTATCTAGTCACAAGGAAAACACCTCCACACCTCTCACCCAAAGAGAGGCGTCACCTTATGGAGCATAGTTTTCCCTATTCATGGGTATCTGGTTATCTCTTCTATACAGGACCTGATCATATTATGAGAAGGTGTATTAGGGAAGATGAAGTGTATGACATTCTCAGAGCTTGCCATGATGAACCTTGTGTTGGACACTTTGTAGCCAAGGCGACAACAGTCAAAATTTTGAATACTAGATATTATTGGCCAACATTGCATAAGGATACAACTCTCTATACAAGAAGATGTGACTGATGTCAAAGAATGGGAAGACCTACTAGAAGTGATGAAATGCCTCTATAACCACAACTCGTGATCACATCATTTGACAAATAGGGTATCGATTTTATTGGACCCATAGATCCACCTTCTAACCACAAGGAATATATACTTGTCTGCGTTGATTACCTTACAAAATGGGTAGAAGTGAAAGCATTGACAGTAGCTAGAGATAGTAAGTTTGTTGCATTCCTTTATGAAGAAATATTTACAAGGTATGGGATCCCAAGGGAAATAATCACATATCAAGGGCCACAGTTTACATTTGCACTAATTGCTAGCCTTGTTCAGAAGTATGAAATCAGGCATAAAAATTCCACTCCCTATCATCCACAGTCAAATGGTCAAGTTGAGGTGACCAACAAAGAGCTTGAGGCAATATTGACAAAGACAGTTGCAGTACATAAGAAAGATTGGGCAGCTAGACTCTCTGAAGCAATTTGGGCATATAGAACTACATAGAAGACAACAACAAGGTACACACCTTATGAGTTAGTTTATGGAAAGAAGGTTGTCCTTCCTATTGAGTTTGAATGTAAAACACTCAGAACAACTATCCAACTTGGTATGGAGTTGTCACTAGCTCAAAAGGAAAGACTACATTAGCTTAATGCCTTGGAGGAGTTAAGGATGGAAGCAGTTCATCGCACTGAATTATTTCAAAACTAGAGAATCAAATGGCATGATCAGTATATCAAAACCAAGGACTTTCAGGCAGGTGATTGGGCACTTCTCTATGACTCCAAGTATAAATATCATAAGGGAAAATTGCAGACAAGATGGTTAGTGGTGCAGGAGCACCCCTTCGAAATACAGATTAGGTCTAAATATAGTATGTTGCATGCATTATGATGTAATAAGGTCCATGTGACCAATTCCTATGTTTTTAAGTCAATCTAGGTTTTTGTGCAGTTAGTTAGAAGTTTGTTATGCTAGATGTCTTCTCCCAGCCATTTGGAGTCTCCCAGCCACTAGGAATCAAGTCTGTACTACTCTTGTTGAGTAGTTATTTATAAGCCTAGCTCAGATCCTTTAGAGAGAATGCATCGAACAGTCAGTTATAGAGTTTTTGGTATCACTGAAGTTTCTTGTGAAACTGAACAGAGTAATTGCTTACATTTTCTGAAATAAGAATCAAGAAGATCCTGTTGATATTGTTTTACTGTGTACTTGATTTTCTTGGTCTGGCAGTCAGGATGGATTCACTTATCCATTCCACCAGTTAATTCTCTGAATCAGTGGAATGGCCATGTACAGTAGTTTAGATTTCTTTTTTGTTTTTCTGTTTGTGCATTTCATGCTTTTGGGATCAAGTTATAGCATACAATGATTTACCCTAGCATCCTCATGTGCTAGATTTTGAAGCTTGAATTCTAAGTTAAGATTGCTAAGGAAATAGATCGGATCAATCCTAGGATTCTCTGTGCAAAATTTGTGAAATTTCAAGGGTTTTGCTTTGAGATACATTTGTTGTATATACAGTGTTTGTATGTCGCATACAATCCATGAGTATATCGCATTTGTATATTTTGAGTATATCGCTTTGGGATAATCACTGTTGTATGTTGAAACATACAAGCCTTCGCAGATACAAAGGAGAGAGAAACCCTTGATGCATACAAAAAGGTCAACGGTGGAGTCAAAGGTACAATCGTCAAGGAGGATATCCCGCATAATGCATATCGGGCTTTGTATGTTTACAAAGTGTGTTGGGATATGCAACTTTTGAGTATATGTCTTTTGTATACAGTTTGTGTGTATACTTTAGTTGTATGGTGGAAACAGTTCGTGTGTATCCCTTAATTGCATTTCGTGGTTTGCATGTGACGAATGTATATTTCAGATATACATTGGGTTGATACAAGGGAAAGTCAGCGGTCAATTGTTTTTGGAGGGAATATTCCAAGGAATATTTGGTAGATGTATATTTTGGGTTGTATATTCTAAATGTATGTCCAAACATACATTTTGCAGATACAAGGACTTGATACATGCAGGTTAATGCCAGTCAAAGAATAGTTTGTATGTTTGTTTTGCATCTCGCGCTTGTATATTGTAAATATACATCGTGCTCATACATTTCTTGTGGATACAACTGGTGACCGGTGATAGAGGTAGGCAGAACTGGCTTGGTCGGTAGAAGTTTGTATGTATCGGTATAATAGTGACCATCGGAGCAACACAGTTCGGCGAGCCCGATAGACTATGTCTTGCCGATAGGCAATATAATGAAATGCACTCATCGGCGTGAAGTGGATTTCAGTATGAAGATTTTTAGAGAGGTCAATGGTCATTGTCAGGCCAATGGGGTATGTCAGAAGGACATTAGGGCAGCTCTTGCTAATGGAATGAAAATCATCAAGTCTCGCCAAGTTTGAACGCTTGTGCTGGCCGCTCTGCATCATAGTGGTATCAAAGAAAAGGAGTATCCTTTGGGAAGAAGGAGAAAAGAAAATGTCAGACGAAGAGAGATCAAAAGAGTTCCCAGCAAGGATGACCAACGCTGAGTTGGCTGTCCTAGTAAAGAAGCAGATTGCAGAGAGTAAAGCAATTAGTGCTCAGAATCAAGAATTGAAAGATGAGTTGGAGAAGTTGAGGGATAGAGTAGGAAAGGGAAAGGAAGATTCTGGTGAATGAGATAGGGATGAAGAGGAGATCCCTAGGCAGGAAGAGATAGAGGTTCCTGCAGACCAGAGGCCCTTACTAAATGCCCTCAAATCCATGGAGCAGAGGACCATGGACATGAAAATAGACCTGCCAGTGTTTACAAGAAAAATGGAACCTGATTCAGTGATGGAGTGGATAGACTCCTTGAACAATTTCTTTGAAACAGAGGAAGTACCAGACCACCAAAGAGTGAAGATAGCTCAATCCAAAATGAAAGGAGTTGCACCAACTTGGTGGAATTTCATCCAAGATGATAGGGTGAAAGAAGGAAAGAACAGAGTTGCTACATGGAAGAAGATGAAGGCTTTGGTGAAGGAAGCCTATGTCCCATTGGATTATAACATCCAGTTACATAAGAGGAGACAAAATTTGAAACAGAAGGAGTTAGATGTCAGTGCATACACTAAAGAGTTCATGAAGCTCTGTCTCAAGACAAAGGTGAGGGAGAATGAGGAAGAGAAGGTAGAAAGGTATCTCAATGAGTTGAGATTTGCCATCCAAGAAGACCTAAATCTGCATAATCCAAATATAGTTCAGAAGTGTTACCAACTAGCACTCAAAGTGGAAGAGAAACTAAAGAGAAGACAAGAGCAGAATAATAGAGGAAGAGGAAGATAACAAAGGGGAGGAAGAAGTCCTTTCAGAGGCAGAGGAAATGGATTTGGATTCCAAGGTGAAACAAATCAAGAGAACAACAAGGGAGACAACAGTCAATCTCAAAAAGGAAGTTATGATCAAAAAGGAAATTTTAGGGGTAGAAGACCACCATTCAGAGGGAGATCTCAGGGTAGAGGATCTATTAGATGTTACAATTGCAATCAGGAAGGCCACATAGCCAGTAGATGTCCAGAAAAGGCAACAAGTTCAGGAGGAGAAAGGACGACAAATTTGATCCAAGAATCTAATTGTCAAAGTGCAACAAGTTCAAACACTTATCAAAGTGGGAATGCACCTGACAGCTATGGATATCCTGAGCAAGGAGAATCTCTGATGATTAGGAGAGCAATGACCACCGTGAAGGTGCCTAACAAAGAACCCCCACAAAGGAAATCTCTTTTAAAAACTACTTGCAAGGCAAGAGGAAAGGTATGTAAAGTTCTGATTGATTCTGGATCTATTGGCCTCATTCTCAACCTGCCAAATTTTAAACTTTTGCATCAAAATTACTATGTCGAGTCATCCCTAGTCAGTAATTCTCTTTGATTCTCTCAAAGTGTCAAGTTTCTTGTTTGCCTATTTCAATTGTAGTCCAGGAAGCAGGTCTGTTACATGGAAAAATCAGAAAAACAATTAAAATTGAAGATTTCAAGCAACTGAGAGGAAATCCTCTTATAGGGGTGTTGTTATGTCCATTTTGCAAAATGTGGCAAAGTTTCAGAGCCATATGCTTCACAGTTTGCGAGATATTAAAAGTTAAATTTTTCTGTGCATGGATTCCAGAAACAATTGAAGAGGCAATTCTATTGAAGTTCAAGAGGAATCCTTTTATCTACGGCCTTATATCACCTTTATGGACAACTGGCCAAAATTTCATAAAGATCCGACGCTCTAGTCAAAAGTTACGCAAGTTTTATCAGTTTTCGCACTTGCACATTTGATTAAGTTAACATCATTGGGCTGCATTTTTACTTTTAGCTAAGTACACGTCAACTTGCACTTTGGGCAAAGTTTGCGCCAACATTTAGCTTTGGCTAAATACGTGCACTTTCAGTTTTCGCTAAGTGCGAATAAAAAGTCACTTTCAGTTTTCATAAAGTGGGGTCTACTTCTAATTTTGACGAAGTGGGAGGATACTTTTAGTTTTGGCGAAGTTGTCATCTTTACACTAAAAGGAGGAGAAGTTAGTTACGCTAACTTGTGAATTTGGCTTAACTAATTTGAAGCATCTTAGAAATTTTCACAAGTTAAAATAAAAGAGTGCAAAGAGTTAGTTTTTTTAACTTCTGCGTTTCACTAACTTGTGAAATAAAGTTTAAAAACCTCTTCCAACTCCCAAAATGCATTGTGTCAGGCATTTTAATATGTTTTAAAATTTATTGAAAGCACGGAAAGGCCGAGGAACTCTTTTTAAATGTGGATGAAGGTTGGTCAAAAGTATGAGGTTTGAACTTCAATAATTGTGAGAAGTAGAACTTATGAAGAGCACCCAAACCGCCGATACCAAAATGAAAAGTAGTTATCATAACTACCTAAGTCCTACATGAAAATGGATTTGTTGAATATGTTTTGTAAACTCTCAAGTAAATTCAATTGGTTAGTGTGATCCAAGCTTCATTTTCTTTGCTTGCGTACATAGATGGGAACTTCAGAGCAGTAACATCCATATAGCTGGAAGTACTCTGGTAGACAAGATGTGGGAACTCTTTAACGGCATGCCTAAAAATAAATGTTGTTTTGTAGATTGCAATGACAAAATAATATGTACATAATGGATTCGTAATGAGGGTTTTAAAAATGTAAAAAGCATTGACAATGGCTATGAACTATTTGATAGCCGCTGATATTGTCTCATGGAATGCACGATTTGTAATATACTCACAAGGTGGATTTATTGAAAAGGATTTAGAAGAATTGCAAATGCTTTGTTAGACATGTATCAAGAATGTGGATGCCTAGACAAGGTGGTGAAGCTCTTTTGCAGAACGCCTAAATGAAATATGGTCTCACAGAATTGAAGGATGGCAAAATATATACAAATGTGTTTGTTGAAAAGGTTATAGAAACTCATAACAAAGAGCAATCGGCCAGCTTGGAAATCTTGACAAGGCACATAAACTGTTTGACAAAATGAAGGTGTTGAAAAACACACACAAAATGGATTTGTTGGAAGAGCTTCACAAACTCTAAAGTTGCAGCCTACCAAAGTGGGTGCAAGTGCCAATATAATTTGAAATGCTCTGGTAGACATGCTGTGCAGAATGTAGAAGCATAAACTGGGCGCTTGATGTTTTAATAACTACCTCAGAAATGCAGTCTCATTAAATGTAATGACTACGGGATAAATACACTAAATGGATTTCTTGAAAAGTCCTGAGAAACTTTCTAAATGGCGGTTATGAAACTGAATTCCACATCTTTTGCCAGCATTCTCACACCTGATGCCAAAATGGGAGTTTTCAAATAGAAAAGCAGATATTTGTCAGATGTTGTAGTTGCAGTTCGCAAACGCACATGTATGCAAAATGCGGAAGCTTAGAGAAGGCATGAAAGTTGTTTATCAAAATGCTTCAAAGAAATGGCATTTATCTCAGCATAATGAAAGCATGTTTTTGTCAAATGATTTGCTTACATCCACCCTGGCAAAATCTTAGACAGCGATCACGAATGGTTTGACAGAGTGTTACAAAGATAATTAGTTGATATTCTTTATATGTGAACATTATAGTGCTCAGAAAACAATCTCACATCGTAAAAGAATTCATGCTGGAAAACTTTCTACACTTGTCGGTTGTTCTTGTCAGCATATTTCTTGAATCTCCTATGGGTCCAAGTGCTAGCTTTAAGCAAATGCCAGTGGCAGGTGTAAAGCCAAATCATCCACAAACAGAGGAGATTTGAAATTTGGTATGGTCATCCATCAAAGCACAAGGGAATGGGGATCTTTGTCAGATATTATATTCAGAAATGTCTTCACAGATCGACGTGAAAAGATTGGAAGCGTAGATAATGCATATGAACTGTTCGACTGAGTGTCTTAAAGAAAAGTGGTCTTATATACTGTAAATATTGCAGAATATGTACACAAAGATTTGTTAAAAGGACAATAAAAACTTTCATAGCAAATGTAATTTGCAAGTGTAGAATCAAGTTTTGCAACATTTTTTGTGCATACCCATAGCCTTGCATAGCCTATACAAACATGGGAGCTTTGGAATAGTGTATATACATCCATAGAATCATAAACGAATAAGTGGATTCTGTCAAATTACATAATTGCGATCGCTTGGTAGACATATCTGTAAAATGTAGATGTATAAGACAACACACAAGAGTTCTTAAATGCCTTGCCTCAAAGAATGTAGCCCAATGGAATGCAAAGAACGTAGAAATATACATTCATTGAAGAGACGTTTAAAAAAAAACTTCAAAGGAAATGCAATCGGCAAGAGTAAAAGCTCATCAGCTAGAACATTTGCCAACATACTCTCAGCCTGTGCCAAGATGGGAAATTAGTAACAGGGTATGGATATTCAACTAAGCATAATTGAAAGTGGATTTTTATTATATGTTATAGTTGCAACTATCCTGGCGACATGTATACAAAACGTCCAAGCATAAATAATGCAATGCATGCCGGATACACATAAAACAGTTCCAAATGCTCTAGTGGACATACATGCATAAGGCGCAGATAATGGATAGCATGCCATGAAATGGGGCCTCATGGGATGCAATGAATAATGTTATCGAAAAGATTTTAGAAATTTTAAAAGGCAAATGCAAATCTCAAGCCTTGCAAACTAACTTCTTGTTGGTGCCAAAATGGAACATTGGAACAACGTATGGGCACATAACAAAACATAATAGAATGGGAGTTTTGCTAGCACACTAGTATAAATGTCTGTGAAATATGGAAGATTAGTTACAGGCATTGCAACAGGAGGAGCATTTGTGATTTTATTGTTTGCTGTATGTATAGGTTCTTTCAGCCCTGATATTGTAACATTGAAATTGCCTCAAAAATTCACCTACAAAGAACTTAGTACTGCCACCAAAGCATTCCACCCAGCTAGAATAGTAGGTAATGGAGCACATGAACTGTCTGACAACAAGTATCAAAGAAATACGTTTTCATTCCATGCATTAGTTGCAGGATTTTCATAAAGTGGGTGTGTTAAAAAAGGCTTCAGAATATCTAAGCATTATTGGCTTCATTATTTAAGGTGGTGGGAACCCCCATCACTTATGAATTGCCAAGGCCCATGTGGAGTTGGATAGCATCGGCTGGACAGAATGAAATTATGTGGAAACCTGCAATGCTAAAGTCGTAAGCAGCCCTTTGCAGAAGATTTAAAAAGGTTTGGAATTTGGGTGGAACATAAGAAAATTCATTTACATATAAAAGTTCTTGTTCAACATTTGAATAAGACACCACGAGAATTAAAGAGGCCAGACCGGAAGAAGACATTGTGTCATTCCCTTGTACAGACATGAAAAAGCATACCACATTGAGCTTGTTGGCAAAATCCTGATGGGTTTGAGATTTAGGGCACATGAGAGAGAGGTGGTGGAATTCTACTTTTTCACCTACGTGTTGCATTGTTAAAGGTTTCTAAATGAAGGATGTCAGCAAAGCTTGTGGAATCTGGATTTACACGTATGTTAAGGCAATACATTTGAAATTTTATGAGCACACAGTCTTTCCTGCAGAAGAAATCTATGAAGGGTGTGAAAGATAAGAGGACACAGAAACTATTGGGATCCAAGTCGATGCCTATGATAAAATGAATATCAAATGCTACAGGAATTTAAGAAAAACAAGACAAAGAACGTAGGTTCTATCAAAACAAGAGCATACTCAGAATTATTACTATTAAAAAGACCCTCCATCTTATGTTTGTAGGACTTCTAGATTTCAAATGAAGATCTTGTGGATGAGTATGAAAAGTGATTTTAATATACCAATATGAGATCTACAAACTTGAACATCCTTAAGATGCTCATAGATTGTGATATTAAGGATTATTATACACTAGAAGGCTTCCATCATGATGTTCAACAATTAAGTCTTACAGAACAATTTTCAGAGGGTTATACAAACGAAGAGATTGAAAAACTATCAGTCACTCACTTTGATGGGTTATGTGATTCAAGAAACAAGATTATTCTATACCCGTGGAGTTATGATGGTGCAGAAGAGAAGCAATTTGCTACAGAAGAGATCCTATCTATGGTTCTCATTAAGATGAAAGAGATTGCCGAGGCATTTCTTGGAAGTATAGTCAAGAATGTTGTTGTCACAGTTCCTACTTATTTTAATGATTCTCAGAGGTAGGCAACAAAGGATGCTGGTGTCATTGTTGGTTTAAATGTAATGAGAATAATCAATGAACCAATTGTTGCTTCCATTGCCTATGGTCTTGACAAGAAGGCTACTTCTGTTGGTGAGAAGAATTTTTTGATTTTTGATCTTGGTGGTGGAACATTTGATGTGTTTCTTTGACTATTGAAGAGGGCATTTTCAAAATTAAAGCCATTACAGGTACTCATTTCAAAAGATGTCAGCATTCGGTGAGGCCGGATCACCACAATGAAGCAGAACAAAGATAGAAAGTGACTTAGCCAAATTCGCAACTCGAAAGCTATATTTTTCAAAACTACCATTTTGGAAAAGTGACTTGTTTCACTTATTGTAATTAAAGGCTCAAAATTAGGTTTCCTTTCGAAAAGGTAGTTACTTGAACGGATTAGGAAGTAGTTACAAGTTAGTTACAAAGTGGTTACTAGGTGGTCATGGGAAAAAGCCTATAAATATGAGGTTGTTTCAAATGCAAAGGTGGGGACTTTTTCAATAAACTTTTGGAGGGGGAACTTTTGGAGAAGTTTTTCAGAGACTTTTGATGTAAGACTTTGTACATGAAGGCTTTCTGAAGTTGTATAATTTCATGAAAGAATAATAAAGAATGCATTTGGTTCGTGTGTTCCAATGTTACTTCTGCATTATTGTTACTAATTTTTTGTATGTTAGATTAGTAATATTTCTGTATCATTGTGTTGATCATAGGTCGTTCATTGAAACATTTTTACTGTGAAATTGATATAGTGAAGCACGCTCGTTTCTTGGTATCTTGATATGAATGTGTTCAGGTAACCTATCTCTTCGCATGTCGAGACCTATGTGTTATCCTTCTCTCATCATTGTTGTATGTTAAGATATTAGCTGTGAAGTTCATCATATTTGTTCAGGAACGTAGTTTCTAGCTTTTGTGGTGAAGTCCCCTCATATCTTGTTTCAACTTTATGAAATCCGAACCAGTATTCATATGTCTACTACTAGGGTTTCTGTTAATCATCTTTATTGTTAGTTTTTCTTTTTCTCCTTTTTATACTTTCAGGTTAAAAGTATACAAGAACCACAGACAACCTTATCATACGATGGAGCTACCCCTCTCAAACGTAGAGGAAGATCGTTGTTCTATCGTGATCTCTCCAACTGTTGGGACAATTTAGTCACCGCTCCAAGGGCAACGAGTCAATTTCAAAGATTATTTCGTGGTGACAAATCTATTTACCAACAAGATCCACTGAAAATTTTATGTCTGATGAAATCATAGAAAAGTTTAAGCTTAGAAGATTGCCACACCCTTGCCGATACAAAATTTCATGGCTCACTCAAGGTCAGCAAACAATTGTGGAAGATCAGGCTTGGGTGGAATTTCAAATTGGAACATACAAGGACAGGTTACTATTTGACATTGCTAAGATGGATGCCTGCCATCTCCTATTTGGAAGACCATGGCAGTATGACTTGAAATCTCGCCATGATGGAGTTAGGAACACCTATTCAATCACCAAGGATGGTAAGGTGATAGAGTTACTACCTTCAATAGAAATGGGGGTAGAATCAAAAAGGAAAAGAAGTCAAGGTAATGATGGTAGAGGGTAAACAATTCATGAAGGAGATAGCAGATGAAGTCAAGGGAGAGACGAAGTAGGTGATAGAGTTACTACAAGGAGCAGCAGCAAGAAGTCAAGGGAGAGATGAAGCAAAGGTCCATAGACCCTATTGTCCAAGAACTATTGGACAAGTACAAAGGCATCATCTCTGATGGAATGCCAAGATCCCTACCACCTGTGAGAGACATCAGTCATTGCATAGATCTGATTCTAGGATCTACACTTCCAAACAAGGCAGCATACAAGCTTACACCAGAGCAGAATGCAGAGGTAGCAAGATAGATTGAGGAATTGTTGGAGACAGGCCTAATTGGCAAAAGTTTAAGCACATGTGCAGCACCGGCTGTACTTGCACCAAAGAAGGAAGGCACTTAGAGACTTTGCACTGACTCAAGGGCTATTAACAAAATCACAATTAGGTATAGGTTCCCCATACCTAGGATAGAGGATTTGCTTGATTGTTTAGGAGGTGCCAAATATTTCACAAAAATAGATTTGAAGAGTGGCTATCATCAGATCTGAATTAGGCCAGGAGATGAATGGAAAACTGCATTTAAAACCAACAAAGGGTTGTATGAGTGGAAGGTCATGCCATTTGGTTTATCCAATGCACCCAGTACCTTTATGAGGTTGATGAATGAGGTCTTGAGAAAATTTATAGGTAAATTTGTCATAGTATATCTAGACGACATTTTGATTTTTTGTAATACAAGGGAAGAACACCTCAGACACATAGATTTGGTTCTCAAAAGGTTACATGAAGAGAAGTTAATGATCAACTTGGACAAGTGTTTGTTCATGCAGGAGGAGATCATCTACTTGGGTTTTGTCATCTCACATGGCAAACTGAAAATGGATCAAGAGAAGGTAAGTGCCATACTGTCTTGGCCAACTCCTAGAACCATGAATGATGTCAGAAGTTTCCATGGGTTAGCAACCTTCTATAGGAAGTTTATAAGAGGGTTTAGTCATATATATGCACCCATGCTTGACACCATAAAAGGAGGACAGAAGTACATATTTACTTGGACAAAAGAAGCAGGTGATTCATTTGAGACATTGAAGAAAAAGGTGACACAACAGCCAGTCCTTGCACTGCCTGATTTCAATAAAATCTTTCAGGTAGAATGTGATGCAAGTCACATGGCAATTGGAGCAGTACTCAGTCAAGAAGGGAGGCCTATTGCATTTTTTAGTGAGAAACTAAATGATGCTAAGAAGAGATATTCATCCTATGATTTGGAGATGTATGCTCTAGTCCAATCACTCAAGAAGTGGAGACATTACTTGATGCCAAAAGAATTCATAGTGTTTACAGATAATCAAGCCCTTAGTTTCATAAACAGTCAAGAGAAGATGAACCATAGGCACATGAAGTGGGTAGAGACTTTACAAGCTTTCACTTTCACACTTAAGCATAAGAAAGGAGTCTAGAACAAGGTAGCGGATGCCTTGAGTAGGAGAGATTTAACAGTAAATTAGATTCAGTTAGAAAGTGTTGGCATTGATTCTTTGAAGACTATGTATGATGCTGATGAAGATTTTGGAGAAATATATCAGGTATGTACTTCTTTTGGAGATAAATATCATGCTGAATTCTTTGAATTTCTAATCCAAGATGGATTGTTGTTCAAAGGTGGACAGTTGTGTATTCCAAGGTGTTCTATGAGGTTGAACATCATTAAGGAGAAACATTGTGGAGCTATGGTAGGACATTTTGGTCTAGATAAGACTCTTGATCTGGTAAACAAGCATTACTTTTGGCCAAAGCTACAGACAGATGTCAGAAAATTTGTGGAGACATGTGTGATCTGTCAGAAAGCAAAAGGAAGATCAACTAATTTAGGTTTATATCAGCCATTACCTATTCCTTCTAGACCATGGGAAAGTATAAGTATGGATTTTGTGTTAGGTTTACCCAGAACCAGGAAGGGATATGATAGTGTTTTTGTGGTAGTAGACAGATTCAGTAAAATGGCACATTTCTTGCCATGTAAAACTACTTGTGATGCTTCATATGTTGCAAAGTTATTTTTCAAGGAAATAGTGAGGATTCATGGATTGCCATTGAGCATAGTCTTAGATAGAGATGTGAAATTTATTGGTCATTTTTGGAGGACTCTTTGGAAGAAGCTTGGTACCAATTTATCCTTCTCATTAGCTTAGCATCCTCAAACTGATGGACAGACTGAAGTGGTTAACCATTCATTGGGAAATTTGCTAAGGTGTTTGATGCAGCAGCATGGAGAGAAGTGGGATAATATCCTATCACAGGCTGAATTTTCCTATAATGACACTGTCAATAGAAGTACAGGGAAATCACCTTTCCAGGTGGTGTATGGTACTCATCCGAGAGGTATTTTGGAGTTAAGAGATTTACCTCCAGGAGAGTCTATTAGTACACATGGAGAAGCTTTTGTAGCAGTAAACAAAGAGGTACATGATCAAGTCAAGACTCAACTACAGCAAACTACATTGAAGTATAAATAATATGCTGACAAGAAGAAGAGAGATGTACAGTTTGATGTTGGTGATTTGGTGTGGGTTAATTTGAAGAAGGAAAGACTCCCAAAAGGAAAATATACTAAGCTCATGCAGAGGAAGCTTGGCCCATGTCAGATTCTGAAGAAGTGTGGACAGAATGCTTATGAGATCCAACTTCCTTCTAATCTTGGATTGTCACCTATTTTCAATGTATGTGATTTAACTCCCTACAAGCATAATCCAGATGAAGAACAAGACTCCATACATGGTACAGTAATTGATGACATTCCTACACATGATCCACCATAGTTACAGAAGATTTTAGACACCAGAATGGCAAAGAAGACCAGAAACAAAGAGTATCTAGAATACTTGGTGGCTTGGCAAGGGAAACCTGATTCAGAGGCAGTTTGGATGACTGAAGAGCAGATCATCAAACAGGGTGCAGATCTTCAAACTCTCATCTCAAGTGGACTTGAGATTTCTTCTCTCGGGGAGTATGGTGCAAGAGCACCCTTTCAAAATATAGATTAGGTCTAAATATAGTATGTTTCGTGCATTATGATGTAATAAGGTCCATGTGACCAATTCCTATGTTTTGAAGTCAATCTAGGTTTTTGTGCAGTTAGTTAGAAGTTTGTTATGCTAGCTGTCTTCTCCCAACCATTTGGAAGTCTCCCAACCACCGGGAATCGAGTCTGTACTACTCTTGTTGAGTAGTTATTTATAAGCCTACCTCAGATCCTTTAGAGAGAATGCATTGAACAGTCAGTTATAGAGTTTTTGGTATCACTAAAGTTTCTTGTGAAACTGAACAGAGTAATTGCTTACATTTTCTGAAATAAGAATTAAGAAGATCCTGTTGATATCGTTTTACTGTGTTCTTAATTTTCTTGGTCTAGCAGTCAGGATGGATTCACTTATCCATTCCACCGGTTAATTCTTTGAATCGGTGGAATGGCCATGTATAATAGTTTAGATTTCTTTTCTATTTTTCCATTTGTGCATTTCATGCTTTTGGGATCAAGTTATAGCATATAATGATTTACCCTAGCATCCTCATGTGCTAGGTTTTGAAGCTTGAAATCTAAGTTAAGATTGCTAAGGAAACAGATCGGATCGATCCTAGGATTCTCTATGCAAAATTTGTGAAATTTCAAGGGTTTTGCTTTGATATACATTTGATGTATATACAGTGTTTGTATGTCGCATACAATCTGTGAGTATATCGCATTTGTATGTTGTGAGTATATCTCTTTGGGATAACCATTGTTGTATGTTGAAACATACAAGCCTTCGTAGATACAAAGGAGAGAGAAACCCTTGATGCATACAAAAAGGTCAACAGCGGAGTCAAAGGTACAATTGTCAAGGAGGATATCCTGCATAATGCATATCGGGCTTTGTATGTTTACAAAGTGTGTCGGGATATGCAACTTTTGAGTATGTCTTTTGTATACAGTTTGTGTGTATACTTCAGTTGTATGGTGGAGACAGTTCGTGTGTATCCCTCAATTGCATTTCGTGGTTTGCATGTGACGAATGTATATTTCAAATATACATTGGGTTGATACAAGGGAAAGTCAGCGGTCAATTGTTTTCGAAGGGAATATTCCAAGGAATATTTGGTAGATGTATATTTTGGGTTGTACATTCTGAATGTATGTCCAAACATACATTCTGCAGATACAAGGACTTGATACATGCGCATTAACGCCAATCAAAGAATAGTTTGTATGTTTGTTTTGCATCTCGCACTTGTATATTGTAAATATACATCGCGCTCATACATTTCTTGTGGATACAACTGGTGACCGGCGATAGAGGTAGGTAGAACCGGCTTGGTCGGTAGAAGTTTGTATGTATCAGTATAATAGTGATCGTCAGAGCAACACAATTCAGCAAGCCCGATAGACTATGTCTTGCTGATAGGCAATATAGCAAAATGCACTCATCGCCATGAAGTGGATTCTGGTATGAAGATTTTTAGAGAGGCTGATGGTCATTGTTAGGCCGATGGGGTATGTCGGAAGGACATTAGGGTAGCTCTTGCCGATGGAATGAAAATCATCAAGTCTCGCCAAGTTTGAACGCTTGTGCTAGCTGCTCTACATCAGTTAGGCACTTAAGAGATCAAATAAGTTTTCCCAAATGGTGCAGTCCAATTAACTACAATTGACCAAGTTAGATTCTCACTGATGGTTAATGGGCATAGATTGAAATTGTATAAGAATCCTTTAAGTAAAGTTGTGCTTCTCCAGCAATTAAAGGCATATATGGATAATGAAGATCCACAACTTCTTGCCTTAGATGAGGCCTCCAGCTAGGTAGCAGCTGAAAATAATGTTCCAGCACCAAATCCAGCTGCCAGCTTGACTGAAGTTCCACAGCACTTTGCCTCCGGTGAGGATTCCAACCAAGTATCATTTGATCATACTATTCCACTAATAGGTCAAGCTATGAGCTTGACTGAAGTTCCATAAGTAAACTTTTGAGTTCTACAAACTTTGTACATAAATAAAAACACACAATACACACACAAAACATAGCAATAGCAATAAAACAAGGTGATCTTCCAGTCAAAAGTTTAGGCTCCATCATTTCAGTACCATTCTACACTAGAACTTTCCTTTAGCATTCAACCACTTCATCGAAGGGACATGTAGCCAAAGGTAATCTACTATTCCATGGGACCTATATTTACTACACCTGCAGCTAAGGGTTTTTCATTCACTTGGGACCTATAACAGCTACATCCGCAGCCAATGCACATGGGACCTATTTATTTCACGTTATGATTGTGTGCATGCAACCAATGCTTCCTGCAACACCTTTTCTCACGTCATACACATGTCACCATATTTTTTTTTGGATCGTACTTCACTACTACATGTCACACATCTACTACATTCCATCAGCACACTTTGTCACTATCACATCATTGTGATTCGCTTTGGCTCGTTTGTTGAGGACATCAACTCAATCTATCATGCAATCATGTTTACATGCAACAATTCCAATTTTGACATCACCTCAATGGTATTCATCTTGCTCATTGCTTTAATTAACATTTATTGCTACTTATTTCGTGACTTTATTTATTCACATATAATTAATCCTCCATATTATATCAATTCGACATGCTTTGACCTGTCCCTCCATACCATTGCTAGTATATTCATTTGAGGACAAATGAAATTTTAGTTGGGGGGATTCTGAATTATTTTACGTACATTCAAACTTCAAAACCCCTTACTCCATAATTATTACCATTCGCCGCATAACATACAACCTAAACAAATCAAGTAAATGGCAAAAGCAACTGGTAATAATGTCCTGGTGAGTAGCATTGGGTATCAAACAGAGGATTAAGAACAACAAATTGAAACAAAGGATTGATAACAACAAATTGAAACAAAGGATTGAGAACAACAAATGGAAAATAGAGGATTGAGTGTTTTCTTGAGATACCATAATGGGTGGTGACCCCATTAGAAGAGAACCTATTGTTCACTCAACACTATTGGCTGACATGGAGTCCTTGTCAGTTTTTCAGCAGGCATGATGGTTGCAATATTTTCTCAGGATAATAGAGTATAATGAGGATATTACTTAGAGGTTTGTAGAGACATTCCATAATAAGGAAGCTACAATGAAAGGTTTAAGGGTTGACATGACTGTAGCTACTATAGTTGAAGTTACAGGGCTACGAGCAGCTGGAGAGGAATTTCCTGTAAGAGAAGATGCAATTTCTGCAAGGGGTTCATACGACCAGGAGAAAGGTTAGAATCGACATCTAAAGGTACCAAACAACTTTATTTACCCTACTTTTGGGCCTTAGTAGCCTCCTAGATTATTAAATACCTTACATGTGATGGAAGGCAATCTTTACTTTATACTATACATTTTAAACTTTTGAGCCATCTGCGTCATGGAAGGATAGTGAATGTCTTGAATTTTCTATTTAATTTGTTAAAATGGATGTCAACTAAATATAGGAGGAAAAGTTGTCAGTCCTCATTATCTCATCATAGTTTGATTGTCCTATTAGTAAAAAGAAATTTGTCTATCCATTACCCTAAATTTTCTTGGGAAAGATTTCATGAAGTTAATCATGTTAATAAGGGGCTGGTGAGAGTTGAACTAGAGGTAGAAGAAGAGGCACAGGTATAAAATTTACAAACAAGGGAAGAAGAGGAACTGCTAGCAACCTCTTCTCAGCTAGAAGCTTCTCCTGCATGTATCCATGCAATTGTTGAGGAGCAGCCAGCTCCGAGCTCTGCTGAACCCATTGAAAAACCTGCTAGTTCCCCTGCATCTGTAGTCTCACCAATTTCAACCCCATTGCCAGAACATGTATCCTCATAGACCAAAAGCCACAAAAATAAAAATCTAAAATGAAAGTTGCAGCCTGAAGCTTCTAGCTCACTGCCCGCAGCATCTGAAACTACATGTGAAATCCCAGCATCGAAAACTCCCCATGAAACCCCTTCTGTTTCAAAAACTGCCAAGAAAAGGAAATCATCTTCTTCTAGAATTAGGAACAAACAAGGAACCCCTACTAAATAATGTAGGCATTCAAGTCACTTGAAGGAAAAATAATTTTCAGGGGAACTTGAAAAGAGGAATGTAGTTGATCTTGATATCGACTCTGAGAGGGAGCACATGTTTGTTGACAGAGAGCAAAAAATTTTGGGTTATACACTTGTTCAAGAGTTTGATGTAGAGTTTGAGGAAGAAGATATATGGACAAACAGAAAAAGTCATAAACCTCCCTCTAAAACTGAAGAACCAGATTTCTCAAATCCTCAAGATGAATCTCAAGAAGAAGAGTTATTTTTAGACTCTAAAGACATAACAGAGGGTGAGAAAGATGAGTTACAACTGGCAATGTAGAAAATTGTAGAGTTGGAGAAGAAAATGAAGGATTATCAATAGAAATAAAATGGATTGAATGATAGGGTTAAAAAGTTATAAGAGCAGTTACATGTCTTCAAGAAATAGGGATCAAGACTTGAACAACTGGCCCAATTGGCCATCATTAAGATAAATAGGAGGAATCAAGAGCCTGTGTAGCTAGAAGAGTAGTCTGTAGAACCTACTCTAATTACCTTATTCTTAGTCACCTTACAATTGTGGAATGTGTAGACACCCTAAAATGACCAAGTCGCCACACCACTTGCTTTTCGTAATCTGTCCAATCACCTGCATTTCCCACATTAATTAAATAATCTAATTATTTAATTAATTTCACCAAATTCTTCTAAATCACCTATTTGCGATGTTAATTAAATAAATTCTCTTTATTTAATTAATTAAATCAAATTCCTTTATTATTCTTCCACAATTAAATAATTTTAATTATTTAATTAGATCATTGTCACCTTCCAAAATTCACATCCACATTAATTAAATAAACCCAATTATTTAATTAATTCCACAAATTCCCTCTTATCTACAATTAAATAATTCTTAAATTATTTAATTAAATCAAAATCATTCTTTCAAAATCATGCACAACAATTAAATAAATTTATTTATTTAATTTGCTTTCAAATCTTCTAAATTAAATAATTCTAATTATTTAATTATTTCTTCCATAATATCTTCTCTAAATTTAAATAAATCAATTATTTATTTAAATTGATTTTTCTTCTAAATTTGAGTTATCTCTAAATATAACTCAAGATTTCTTGCTCATGCAATTAAATATTGCTAATATTTAATAAAGCAAAATATCTTCTTATTCTCATGCAAATCTCTTCTTCTTGTTTTAAATCACTTAACTGATCATTACATTCTGTTAATTGCTTTAACTCATTCTTCTATTCTTGATAACTCCTCTCATGCAAAAGAAAGCAAGACACTTGGCTTCTTCTTATTCGTTGCACATTCCTCAACTATTCTCCTCCATTGATTCTTCTGAATTATCTGGACTGTTGATCGATCTTCATTTAAACCTATATAAACCCCCCTCATCTCCTTCATTAGGCCCTCTCTCTTCGATCTTATTCTTAGGCATACTTAACAGCGCTTTGAGCATACAAATGCATCGATTGAGCAACCTCACGATCTCTTAACATTGATCTCTTGAGCACACTACTTGCTTGTTGCAGCTATGGTTTTGCAACTTCATTGAGCAATCTACACTTCTCCAAAGGGAACAATACAGATTTTGGTAAGAGATTTCATTTTTCTTTGATTTGATGATATTGGCTTTTACTTAGATTTATCACTTTATGTGATTGGTTTTTGGTTTCATTAGTTTTGATTTAATCAATTTTTCCTCATACACATTTTGGCACGCTCGGTGGGACCCACTAATCCCTCTTTTTCTTTGAGAAATTGATTTTTTTTTAAGTTATAGTACGGTACAGCACAAAAGACATAGAAAATTGCTTTTGGCAGTATCCTAAAGTGCTTCTAGAGATACAGTGCAGCACCCTCGGGCGGTCCTGCGGTGCTTCTGGTAACATAGAGAAGTGCTTTTGGCGACACAGAACGGCGCTCCTGGTGGTATCGTTAAGCGCTTTTGGTTAATTTAGGTTTTTTGATTTTGATTGGTGTTTTTGCAAGGTTTTATTCATTACATACATGTTGATTTGTCTGACAAGCTATTGTATTTGTCTTTCAACTGTCTTCATACTTCCTAAGCTAATTTATTTAGGGGTATTTTTGATATTAGAGTTAACCTATCTTCTTACTACACCTTCGTAGTTTTCTAGATTTCAGGATACAGATCTATCAGATATTTACTTCTCAGAACAGTAGATCAATCATGAAATCCTATTTAGATCTAGTTATTTTGACAGAACCTAACTTTTGTGTGATCTGAGACAGTGCAGCACATTTGGCTTTACAGTATCATGCTTTCGGACACACAGTACAGCGCTTCTAGATCTAGTTCGGTGCTTCTAGTAGTATTGTACGACACTTCTGGTCTGCATTACATCACTTTTGGAAATACAGTGCAGCGCTTTCGGTATAGCAGTAACTCACATTTGGTCAATTGATTTGTTTTTGCTAACTTTTGAATTTTTGTGGAACTAACTGACTTGTTGCAACTTCTCATTACTCACATAGAGCAAATAAGTGTTTTTAACATGTTCATGCAGGATGAGCATTGAAGAAATCTTGATTTATCTCACTAAGTCTTAGAAACACATTGCCTTCTTAAAGGATAATTGAACAAATCATTTTGGCAATTTAAGTCTTAGGAACATACTGCTTTTCTTAAGGGACAATGGACATGTATGCGAAAACACCTCAATTTTCTAAGGGACAATGGACATGAATGCCAAACACTTCAATTTCATAAGGGACAATTGACAACTACAAACGTGTGTGTGCCTAAATTAGTTGCACCTTATTTTTTTTATAACAGGACAATTGAACCTTTGTTTGACATGCTTGCTCTTACATTTCAGTACTACCTTTAGAAGGGCTTGCTTTTGGATTGTGCTTCATCCAAAAGGGATGACCCTAAGTGGAGTTTTCCTTTGAACCGCTATATAAGAGGGATAAGGTGAAAGCCAAGTCCTAACCGACGTCAGCCTTACCTTGTGCTGCCAAACTGAAAAGAGGTGTACTAGCTCTTTGTGGAAATGATTTTCACATTGAGTGAAGTGGTTGATACTCTTAGTAGGATTGGTTAAAGCTTTTAGTAGCTTATCGCATTGCTCGTAAGGCAATGGTCCCTCAAAGTTACTAAGAACCATTTTAGATAGTGACTACCCGACCTACCTCCGAACATTGCGGTAATCATCAGTGTAAGGGGAATCGATTTAAGCCCTTAAGACACTCACCATTGGCTCCCTTGAGAAGAGATAGTATTCCCTTGGCCATAAAGCTCTTGTGACCTACTTGAGCTTTCCAAGGGGAAGGTGAGATATCCCTACCTATCGTCTCTCACAAAGATACAAAATATCTGACACCTTTATGGAATGATATTTTTATCGACGGAGTATTAAGCTGTGAGCTGATCTACTGCAATGAAACGTTGTCTCTAGGGATAAAAAGTGCTTGATTATTTTGTTTGCAACTATCTCATACTGTGGAAACATTGGGCTTTTTGTGAGCCTCGAACATACACTATCTATTGTGTTAGTCCTATTTTTGGTTGCCAACTTTGTTTGTTGTGTTTTCTCTTGCCAAAACAACCAAATCTAATCAGAAACAAAAAAATTTTGCATCAAACTCTACTTCAGCGCCTTTGGTATTACAGCAGCTCACCCTTGGTGATACAGTAGCTCACTTTTGGTCTCTGTAGCTCGCCTTTGGTATAGCAGTACCTCGCCTTTGGTAGCTCAGTCCATCGCCTTTGGTATTATAGTAGCACGCTTTTGGTTGCACAGTCTTGCGCCTCTGGTCAAACAGTATAGCACCTTTGGTCTAGTCACTTGTGCATTAGAGTTTGTCTTTTCTCAAAACACAAGCAGAATCTCAACAATACCTTTTTTCTAGTGTATTCCATGGTTACCACTAGGCTCCAGCAAACTATGAAATCCAAGCAAGTTGTCCCTAGGAAGCGCAAGTCGCTTCCTCATTCACCGCAATCGGGCCGTCTCAACATTACTCCCAAGGTCGCTCCTAGAACACCCATGGAAAGATCCACCAATTCTCCAAACATGCCGTAGCTTGACCAACCTAACAATCCTCAAGAAGGTAGGATCCCTTTGATAAGTACACCTCAATACACCACCGGCATGCCTCCGGATTTTGTCCCTCAAGGTTATACTGCAAATCTAGCCCCATCTCAAGAAGAGCGACACTTTGAAATAGGTCAATCCTCTCAAGAAGATGGGCAAGATCTTGATGAATTCATACAAGAGCCTAGAGTCGTGGCTGCCTTTAACAAAATCCTTAGTGAGAACCAAGATCATTTCTTTCGCTTGCTTGCAGAGCAAGGAGCCAAGTTACCTCAAGATTTTGATTTATCCACTCTTAAGGAGACAAACAACACCCTAAGTACTATACAGGTGGTCCAAACCATGTCAACAGTGACCACGCCCTTACCTGAACAGAGCTCGCAGTATAGAAATCCCCTTTATCAAAACCCAACAGGAGAGAGGGTCGTATCACGACTTCTGACTCCTATGGAAATCTACAAAAACCAACAAGAAACTTTCCAACGTCAAGCGGAGCTAGCTAAGAAAGCCACCTTAGCTCAATTGAATATACAACAAACTCCTAAAGTGTCCACACCAATCGCAAGTGGAATCTTGGTTACCCCATCACGAATAGGTTTCCCACCAAATTACAATCCGGGGAACAACTATGTAGCCATGCAACAAGGGTCTCAACAAATACCACCTCCTATATCATCAAACCTTTATGTCTCTCAACCAATTAGAGTCATGCAATCCCAACCACAACATTCTTCTACACTCATCATCAATCCACCTCAACCATCGCATAACACTTCTACCTATGTCCATCCTCCCCTACATTCATCATCGCTCAATTTCTTCAATACCTTGCCTATCCACCCTCAACATTCCCAACATCAAGTTTCCCAAAGCTATGTGCCGCCATCGCAACCCAACCCAATGAACTTTAGCTTTCCTCCACCAAATTCTTTCCTTCATCACAAAGCCAACACTCTTACCTAGCGCCACCTCCACCTCTGCCAAATCAAAGCATCCACTTTCAACCCAATCTCAACCCAACGTATAATGCATACGACCCCAACCAATCTTACGACCCTTATAATGCCAGGGCTCATGGCTTACACTACAATCTTCTGCATGGGCAACCACAACCACTTCTAGGACAACAGGAGATGTTTCCAACCCCTCCCATGGCAATGGAGCTAAAAATCGCAGCAGTTCAGCAACAGCTATCTGATCTTACATTTGGCCACACTAAAAAGACATTCTCTTTAGAGCAAGTGTGTCCTTATCGTTTTGATCGGTCATTACCAATGATCCCTTTTCCTCAAAATTTAACTATTCCCAAGTTTGATAAATACAAAGGAAAAGGTGACCCAAAAGACCATCTCAGAGAATTCTATCTTGCTTGCTTTGAGGTCTCACATAATGACACATATCTTATGCGTCTCTTTCCTAGTAGTCTTGGAGATCAAGCTATAGAATGGTTCTCACACTTACCTATGGGCATCAAGTCTTTTAATGAGCTAGCAGAGAAGTTTGCCACCCATTTCTCCTACAATGCAGAGCATGAGATTTCCATGACCGATCTATGCAACAATAAATAAAAAAATGGTGAAACTTTCATTTCTTTCCTTCAACAATGGAGACAAATGGCTAGCAAATTCCCTTTCAAGATTGCTGAGAAATAGCTTGTTAGCATATTTGTTCAAAACCTCAACCAAGACTTAGGTTTCCATTTGCAAATTCTTAGTGCTACAACCTTCGACAAAATCACATACAAGGGAATCAACATTGAAAAGGCCCTCATTGCTAAGGGTGTGGTCAAAATCTTCAAAGAAATGAAAGACAATGCTCCTCATCAACAATCAAATGATAAACCTAAGTTTTGGAATAAGAACAAAAACATGGCCAATGATGGGGTGGTCGATTCTAAACATGTCCAAACGTTGCAAACACTGGTGCAGCTCTCCAAACCAAGTCAAGCTCCACCTCAATAACAGACACAACAGCGAAAACCATATCAAAATCAACAACAATGACAACATGAGCAACCTCAACAAGATTACCCGTCGCAACGTCAATTCACTCCCTTGGGAGTGCCTATAGAGTTGGTCCTACAATAGATTTTACACAAAGGGCTCATCACCTTACCGGATGCTCCCCCATATGGTGAATCTGTTTACAAAACTGCACGGTACAGAGAAAATGAATACTGTGAATTCCATAGGAGCAATGGGCATCGAACCGCATCATGCATGAAGCTCAAGCACCTAATCCAAAATCTCATCAAAGGCAACCAAATCACTTTTGAGAATGAACCACCAACTCAACACACAAACAAAGATCTCAATATGTACAAGGAACCATTCCCTCATCATTGTCCACCTCCTCCTCAGGATAGAGGTAAAGGTATAAATCATGCTTCCACTTCCTTTGATTCCATTATAGGTCATTTTGAAGAGAGTCGAGTGTTTACCCTCACAATCAAGGGCAAATCTACAGATTGCATTGTTACAACTCGTCATGGCCGTGTCACCATTCGTGGTCCTACACCTAGTCTCCCCACTCAATCTGATTATAATCTTGTCGAACATCTAGGGAAAATGCCAGCACAGATCTCTATCTTGGATCTTCTACAGTCCTCACCTGCACATAGAGTAGTACTAGAAAAAGCCCTCCAAGAGTCTTCGGTTCCTAACAACATAGCGGTCGTAGATTTCCAAGCTATAGTAGGTAACATTGCTTCGCCCTACAATGTGGTCTTCTCAGAGAAAGATCTCCCATCCCATGATCCTTGTCACAATGATGCCCTTCATATTGAAGTTCTCATCCATAAGCACAAAATCAAACGCATCCTCATAGATGGTGGTGCTGGCCTCAACATCTGTTCTTTAAAGTTACTAAAGCAATTGGGATACTCTGAGGATCATGTTAACACAGATCATAGTATTACAATCAAGGGGTATGATGATGTTGAACGCCGCTCAGAAGGTGTTATCCACTTGCCTATACAATCGGGCCCTATCATGCTTGAAACCAAGTGTCAAGTCCTTGATATTGAACTACCTTACAACATTGTCCTAGGCCGCCCATGGATCCATGCAATGAAAGTTGTTCCCTCCATGTACCATCAATCTCTAAAGTTCCCATACAATGGTACGGAGATAACTATCCCAGGAGACCCCAATCCTTTTGAATTCTGTCGTGTCTTGCAAGGCAGTTATAAGAATTGCAACCAGGTGCCTAACAATGAAAAAGCCCTTGAATCCCCACTATATGTTGACCCTACAACGCTGACTCCAGCTTCTACAAGTAACCCTAATCCTCTTCCTGAAATTAAAGCTCACATCCGTGATATAGGCTTTGGAACATATGATATCTCAAAATCTTGTTGTTTTTGGCAGATGCCTTTATCTCCAAAATCTTATGGCAAACAACCCATTGCCAAAGTAACTAAAAAAGTGGCTATTCCTCCCCCAACATTCCTAACCAAATTCCAATAGGGACGGTTATTGGAAGAGGAAACTATTGAGGACATTTCTTCTTGGCTCTATAAGGAGAAAGAACCAGTCATAATACCAGTCAAGCAATATGGCAATGGATTAAGGATAGTAAAAAACATGGGCTATAAAGGCAAGGGTGGCCTTGGGAAACAGAATCAAGGAACTATGGAACCCATTGTTGTGACAAAGAAGCTAGACAAGAAGGGATTAGGATTTGGTAAGAAGGTACCACACGCCTTGGACATCGAGTATATCCTTGACGAGGTAGCTGACACTTTTCCCACCGATTCGACGTCTACAGAGGATATCATCGATGACTCATCCCTCCATATGACCAACCTATTCGCAAAATCCTCCATTTTTACACTATCCTCTGTATCCTTAACCTCCACCACTAGCACCCAGAACGTAACACTTGTCTACCCTGAACTTATCAATTGGGACCAACAAGGGTCCCCCATTATAGATGTATTTCAGAATGATGAAGCTTTGGCTGAGTTCATGAGACTTCGGGAAGGTATCCCTCTCAGTGATCATAAAGCAGGTTTTGTAATGGAATTAGAGCCAACGACTTATTTTGGTGAGAATGCCAAATCCTCCAGTCACAAAAGTAAAAATAAAGAAAGATCTCTAGGTGAAAACCACACTGTGGCACCTCCCGATAACAAAATAGTAAAAACAAAGGATGCATCCAAAGGTGAAAACCCAATTGTGGCACCTAAGTATGGAGGATTTGACCTTCCCCTACCATCTAAGTATCAAGAGAAGTCAGCTCTCCTAGTAGAAGATTCTACAGAGATAAACCTTGGCACAGAGCAAACTCCAAAGACCACATTCCTAGCAGCATCATTATCTGAAGCAGAGCACAGGAATCTTAACAACTTCTTCTTGCAGTGAACCATCAACTTTGCATGGACCTATACGAATATGCCAAGGCTAGACCCTAAGCTAGTAGTTCACTATCTAGCAGTTGATCCAAAAGTGAAACCAGTCAAGCAAAAGCTGAGAAAGATGCACCCACAGATAGCTCTCTTGGTAAAAGTGGAAATACATAAGTTGTTAGATGCAAAGTTCATATGACCTATTGACTATTCAGACTGGGTATCAAATATTGTACTTGTGTCTAAACCCAACGGGCGCATCCGCATGTGTAATGATTTTAGAGATCTCAACAAAGCATGTACCAAAGATGACTTTCCACTACCGAACATTGACATTATAGTAGACTTGACATTAGGTCACGAGATGCTTTCTCTCATGGATAGATTCTCTGGCTACAATCAGATAAGGATAGCAGAGGAAGATCAACATAAAACAACCTTTACTTGTTCATGGGGTAACTATTGTTGGTGTGTCATGCCGTTTAGTCTAAAGAATGCAGGAGCAACCTATTAGAGAGCAATGACAGTGATATTCCACGATCTCTTTCATCATATCATGGAAGACTATGTGGATGACATACTAGCTAAATCTTCTAGGGCAGATCACATACAAGTTCTAGGACAGATCTTTGACAGGCTCAAGAAATATCAAGTGTGCCTCAATCCAAAGAAGTGTGTCTTCGGTGTAACATCAGGGAAGCTATTGGGATATATTGTATCTCGTCGAGGTATCAAAGTAGATCCAGCAAAAGTAAAAGCTATAGTAGAGATGCCTCCACCAAAGAACCTTAAAGAATTAAGGAGCCTTCAGGGAAGGTTGCAATCCATCAGGTGTTTCATCTCACAGCTAGCAGATAAATGTCAACCATTTCAACACTTACTCTAAAAGGATGTCTCATTCAGATGGGATTATAAGTGTCAAGCAGCATTTGATCAACTTAAAGAGTATCTGGCTACACCTCCTGTATTGGTTCCACCAGTTGCTGATAAACCTTTGATATTATACATCTCAACTACAACTTCGGCCCTAGGGGCCTTGCTAGCACAACATGATGAATCAGGAAAAGAGCATGCAATTTATTATATTAGTAGAACCTTGGTGGGATATGAGCTCAATTATTCACCAATGGAAAGGCCCTGTTTAGCAGTAGTGTTTGCTTCTCAAAAGTTGTGGCATTACATGTTGAACCAACACACAAATCTTATAGCCAAAATTGATCCCTTGAAATATCTACTAGCAAAAGCAGCTCTCACAGGCCAATTAGCTAAATGGGTCATGATCCTTAGTGAGTTTGACATTGAGTACATGGATCGTAAAGCAATCACAGGACAAGCCCTAGCAACTAGCAGAAGCACCCATGCAAGTTACACACCCTATGGTAGCAGACTTTCTGGATGAGAATCTCTTCACTCTTTCCAACTCAATAATGTGGAAGTTGTATTTTGACGGTTCCTACACACAGCACGGATTAGGGGCTGGTATATTGTTCATCACACCTCAAAATGACTATATTCCTAAGTCATATCGGCTTGCATTCCCTTGCACCAACAACATTGCCGAGTATGAAGCACTTCTCATAGGTCTCAATATAGCAGTTCAATGGGACATCACAGAATTACAAGTATATGGAGACTTACAACTAGTCATTCGCCAAGTCATAGATGAGTACCAAACAAAGGATGAAAAGTTGGTCCCCTACAAGCAACTAGTGGACACTTACAAAGCACACTTTTCTAGAATCACGTTTGAGCAAATTCCAAGAGAGCATAACAAGGCTGCAGATTCTATGGCTTCGGTAGGGTCACTGATTGACATGCCTGTAAATACATAGAAATGTGAATTCTTGATCGAGCAATTGTTGATACCAGCCGTCAATGTTCCCGTTACTGAAATCATCTACAAACTTGTTGGTCCCAATTCCTCGTGGTATGAAGATATCTATGAATACCTTAAACACAATACCTTTCCCCCTGACCTATCATCCACCCAACGCAAAACATTTATCTGTCGATCCTCCCGTTACACCATTCTAGGTGATACACTATATCGCCGGAGTCTCGATGGTATCCTCTTACGATGTCTTAACGTGGAAGAAGCTGAAGCTACCTTATGAGACATACATGAAGGTGTCTATGGTGCACATTCTACCAGTCCTAATCTCGCTAAGAAGATACTCAGAATAGGTTATTACTGGCCTACAATAGAGCAAGATGCTGCACAGTTTGCTAAGAAGTGTCTACAATGCCAGCAGCATGGAGATTTGATTCACGCACCAGCTCATGAACTACAACCTATGACAACTCCATGGCCTTTTTCTCAATGGGGTCTCAACCTTCTAGGGCAAATCCACCCATCCTCTTCCAATGGCCACAAATTTATCATTATCGCCACTAAGTATTTCACGAAGTGGGTTGAAGCCATTCCCATGACCTATATCACCGGTAAGCAAATAGCCAAGTTTATCCTTAACTACCTCATATGCTGGTATGGTATTCCCCAAGCCATTGTCACTGATAATGGGAGACCATTCAAGAACCAAGATGTCCATGCCTTATGCATACAATACAAAATCCAACATCGCTTTTCAACTCCCTACTATCCACAGAGTAACGACCAAGCTGAGACCTCCAATAAAACCATTCTCAAGATCCTCAAGAAAACGGTCAATGAAACTAGTCATGATTGGCACTTGTAACTCAATTCCACTCTATGGGCCTACCACACCAGCATTAGAACACCAACTGGTGCCACACCTTATGCCTTGGTCTATGGCTCTGAAGCCATCCTACCTATAGAGGTCGAGATCCCATCCCTTAGAGTATCCATGCAGGACCTGATCGGCGGAGAGGAGTATCACACTTCTAGATTAGCTGAGCTTGAACTACTGGATGAAAGGCACCTTGCCGTACTTAACCATCTCCATGTTTATCAAAACCGCCTCTGGCATAATTACAACAAAAAGAGCAAAGAAAGATGGTTTCAAGTTGGTGATCTTGTCCTCAAAGAGAATCAGAGAAATCAAGCAGACTGAGAAAAGAAGGGCAAGTTTGAGCCTAATTGGTTAGGTCCCTTTATTGTCATAGCAGCATATGGATCAGGAGCTTATACTTTAGCTACACCTGATGACATTCCTCTAGATGAGCCAATTAACAGTGTCCATCTCAAGAAGTTCTATGCCTGATCCTCAGAGTATCCAAAAAAAAAAACTAAAAAAAAAAATCCAAAAAAATCCATCCTCTGGTGAAAACCTAGCAAACAAGCGCCTTGGATAAGTACCATAGTGAAAACCTAGCAAATAAGTGCTATGCGTAGAGTTAGCACCCATCGTCTATCGAGTCTTCTCCATGTCCAGTGCACAAAGCATGCCTTTCATCCATGCATCCATAATAAAATCATTGACTTTGTTTGCATTTCCATCTCCCTATCCAGTATAGCTTGGAAATTTGTCAATGTCCCTCGTCGTCATCCCACATCTTGATCTGTGTCAACAGTTTGCACTGTCTGGTCCTAGGTCACATCTTTCTAGGTCTTCTTTGTCAGTCATCCATGCATTATCCTCTACCAGAATGGGGGCAACTCTTTCCTTAAATTAGGTCTAGGATTGGTTCCTTGTTCGTGGTTCACAGTGTGCACTTCAGTCTCTTTCTCATGGTTCACAGGTAACACCCTTTAACGGACACATCGCTCCTACGATAAGGCTGTTATCTTCTCAACACTTTTCCCACATCATCACACCAACCAGAACTACATATTATCATCATTTCAATCTTAAGGTACCTTGATCCCATGGATATGGGTATGTAGGCAGTCTAGAATACGAAGGAAGTTTCTAGTACTTAGGTACAAAAGATCCCCTCCTTTCACCTTGACCCATTCATCACTCTATCTAGAACTACATATTTATCATTTTTCATCTTTCCTCGTAATGTGCCTTGATCCCATGGATACAGGGTATGTAGGCAGTCTGTAATACGAAGGATGTATCTAGTACTCAGGCACATACAATTCATCATTCTCCACCCGTTTCAATCCATCAAACACTATCACCTTCCTAGTCTTCCATTTTTTAAAATCTATTCGCCTCGACTTGACTAACTCAAGCAGCAAAGCAGCAAGCTAGTGCATCCTTTCAAAGCAAAAGTCCTTAACAAACCTGAAGCAAAGCGGCTTCCTTCCAGAGTCATCTACTGTCCTACATACTGATTGCCAACATCAACTAAGTACCGCTTAACCCAAGCCCTAGATCAACAAGCTTGTCTTCTGTGAAGTGTTCCATTGTCGAGACCAACACACGCATCTCCTATGACATGTGGCATCTCCTGCAACAAGACATTGTCTTTTTAGGTAGATAGCACCCTTTAACGGACATAGAGTTCCTACAATAAGGCTGTTATCTTTCCTATCCAATCTATCCTAAGCAACCTCTTTGGCAAGAGAATATGTTGGCTGTATGTTTACTTTGTAAGTCAGTCACTTTGCTTTTTGGTTTATCTTTTGTCCCTTTTCCATTACCTATTCAAGACTACCTTGATTTATCTATAATCTTGGGATGTTGCGATGCAGTACGGATTGGGGGCATAGTCATTGCTTTTGTGTGCCGTGTTTGAGGAATGATCTTTAGCATCTTTCTTAGCATCATATTTATCTTGTGTGTGTTACAACCTAGCATCTTACATATTAGTAATTCTTCTTGCATTTACATGTATTGAAGTTTATTTTATGTTCAAGACTATGGCTTATTCACATGTTCTAAAAAGGTTATATTATGTCTAAGGGATCTAAGTTCAAACTGCTTGCTTGCAAAGTCAACGTCCATGCACTCGGATATTACAGCACCTTGGTCTTTTATACCTTGGTGGCAAACTATCCATGTGCTATATCAAAAATAAGGATTGCTTTTTATATACAAATTGTGAAACCAATGCAACAAGCTCATTCATCCATTCCCACAACCTTTATATCATTTTCATTGCAGTGATCAATCAACAGTCTCTGTCTTCCATTCCTCCTTTTCTTCTTGCTGGTGCATATCTGTAAAACCCACATGTTAGATATTACTAGTCATAACATCTATATCATCATAATTATCTATCATCATACATCTATAAGCATCATATACACAATATACATCATCACATAAATCCATAATCATACATACATGTCATCATATCCATGTCATCAGGAAGTGCATACACAAAAGCATGAACACCAATGAGTAGAATAGATCATCATATATCTCATGGGATGGTCATCGCATATACAAAACGTATGTGTCTACATCAATAGTCCATATATACATCAATAGAGTACATCCAGGCTACCAAGAGCCCACAAAATATACATCAGGATGCACGCAGGCATCGGTCCAAAATGATACAAAGTGGTACAAAGTGATACAACATGATACAATGTACAAGTGTCCATGCTCTAGTGGGTAGAGCTGCCCTCTTGCTGTGGTCCCTGGTCTCCACCTGTGCTCGGCGCTGGTCCCCCTGCGAGTCCTCCTCCTCCTGGTGGCACCCCTGGTCCTCTAACTGAGGACAATGACTATCCTATCCTGCGGGACCCAGATGCTCCAGACCTGCTTCTGTCTCGATAGCTCGGCTCTCGCTGTGCCGCTGGCACCGCACCCACATAGAGACCCATGTAATACTCAGCCTCTTTGCCTACTGATACTAGCTCTCCCTACATGCGGACGAGCTCACTATATAAGGTCCTTTGATTGGCACCTAGTGCACGGCGTGCCTCATCTCTCTCCCGTCTAACTCTGTGTAGTGTGGCCTCTGCTGTCAATCGCAGTTGTGCCTCTGCATCCCTCTCTCGTATAGCATGGGCTAGCTGCCCATCATCCCCTGCCGATGTGGGTACTGCCTGTGCCTGGGCCTGTACTGTTGCCTACACCGCTGCCTATACCTGTGCCTGCATGTCTACCTATAAGTGTGTCAGGACTGTCTGTGCTTTTGCACCACTTGTGTCTGCACCTGTGCTAGGGCCTCGACCTGTCTCGCCTCCGCCCTAGCTGCATCCCTGTCTTTCCTCAGCCGCACCATCCGGAGCTCTAATCGAGTCCTCCGAGCTGTCTCCTCCTGTAATAACCACTCAGCTCTTTCCAAATCAGTCTCTACCGCTGGCTCCTCCTCCTCCGCCATCTCTACGTCTGCCTATGGGCCGCTGGCCTCTCCCACTGCCTATTGTTTGGCCGCTCTAGCCTGGCGTCTGATCCTAGCCTCTGCGCCTAGGACTAGTACCTCCCCCACGGCCCCTGCCACATCTAGTGTAGTCAGTCTCACTGGCCTGTGTGTCTGCCAGTACCTGTCATACTCTGGCAGTGTACCTGGATCTGCCAGTCCTATATCCCAATCCCATCTCACGAGGACAAGTCCCCGTACCTCTGCCAATGCTGTCGCTACTAGAATCTCTGCATCCCAATCTCCAACCTTCCACCGTGTCCTGGCATGGGTCACCTCTCCAACTGGTAATCCCTGTGGTAACCCAAACTATCTTAGTACCCACTCTGGCAGGTATCTCTCGAAAGTGTATGTCCGTCTCAGAAATAGATACCGAGCCTATCTGCAATACATCAGCTGCTCATGCTCATCCTCCCACTCCTCACATAGTAACCATGGCCTCCAAACAAATAGGTCCATCTCGTCGATCTGTCGCCTCCAGTGGCTAACAGATCCCAGTCTCCGGTGTGTAATCACTCCCTCGTACAAAAATGCGTATGGCTCCCCCTAGCCCACTGGCGCTGTGTCATGGGTCGGATCACTAGGATATGCTCCCATGCCCACACCTGTAGCAAAGTCACCCCTGCTGAGAGACTCCTGCCTCTCCTGTACACGTAGTGGTACATGTCTTGGTATAACTGTCCCAACACACAAGGGCCCCATGCATACTGAATGCCATGTGTGAACATCCTTGATAGTATGGGTCCCCAGCCCACCGATAGTCCTCTAGATCTCCTATCTGGGCAGAGGAAGCTGCCAATCAATGAGGACACTATCCACCTAATCCTGTCACAGAGTCTCAGGACATCTGCCCACCGAATCTCTCCATCGTCTATCTACAGGTCATCAGTGCAGAATACCTCTACCATGCCTGCCTCTCCCCGTGCTGGGTCAAAGTCTACTCTCTCCCCATCAATTTGAATCCTCAGGATGCGATACACATCCTCTAAAGTCACCGTCGCCTCCCCTCTTAGGAAGTGAAATGAGGCTGTCTCATTGTGAAACCTCTCAACCAATGCTGTCACTAGGGCAAGGTTCACCCTAATGTGTGTCAAGTGTGCAACATGCCATAATCCCGCATGCTCTAGAAACGCGTCCTCCTCCCATGTCAGTTGTACCACCTCATGTGCTATCGGGTGGTGTCGTTCTCGCGACATCAACGGTGGCATAATCCTCTGCAATCAACAAACCACTTGTCAGTTCTTTATATCATATCCCCTAACCCCTATCTACTTCTATTCTATCTCGTGAGCCTTCAAACCAATTCTCCCCTTTTCTAAACTAGGGTAGTCAACCCTTCGGTCAAGCCTGCCTCTCCCTTTCCCCTATCTAAGCAAAGGCGCCTTGATTTCCTCAAGAGCGTTGTACTATGGTACCATACGTGCCTTCCTAACCCTACAAAGGTGCTTTGTTTTCTGCACCAAGCACGACTTGTTTTTAACAAGAGTGCTTCCCTTTACCCACAACCGCACCGCGCTATGCTACCAGATGCGACTCATTTTTTCACATGCATTTCCAATCACGCCCTACTCCCCCGCCAACTGCGCTACCAAGGGCGCTGCGAAATTCTACCAATAGCACTGCGGTGCTAACCCCAAAAGCCAACCACGCTGAATGCGCTGCACTTACCTACCAACCGCACTGCGGCGCGCCAAAAGTGCCCTAACTGACTACAAGTAGTGCTATCCTAGCCTAAAGTGCTTTTGGCTGACCTGAAAACCCTACCTAGTCCTAGCCCTAAACTGCCCTCAAAACACCAAATCAAAGTGGGGTTTTCAAACACTTACTGTTGTCAGAGCTCCTGCTGGCCTCCTGTATGTCTGCACTAACTCCACCCGATGCCTGTGCGCTGGAATCGACATCTCTCCTCGCTGTCAACTCCTTCCATTCAACTCTCTCACCCTAAGTTTGGAGGCTCTACTCTCTAAATTTAGAAGCTCCTAGGGTGCAAATGAGGATTGTGGTCCCCATGGGTCCTATTTATAGTATCTCTCCCTCATTTTATTTTCTTCCCACCCCATTCTGCTTTTCCTCCTACCTTGTCGCGCACTCATCTAGTCGAGCATCAACACAATTCCTTTGTCACTTCCCTGTCTTCCCGCTTGAGGGGGCATACGCTAGGGCAACTACCTACACTGGGGCATCAATAAATTGTATCACATCTTCAACAATTAATTTCTTTGACGCAACGCTATAAACTGCATCACATCAAAGAGAGGCAAAATGTAGACACCCTAAAATGACCAAGTCGCCACACCACTTGCTTTTTGTAATCTGTCCAATCACCTGCATTTCACACATTAATTAAATAATCTAATTATTTAATTAATTTCACCAAATTCTTCTAAATCACCTACTTGCGACATTAATTAAATAAATCCTCTTTATTTAATTAATTAAATCAAATTCCTCTATTATTCTTCCACAATTAAATAATTTTAATTATTTAATTAGATCATTGTCACCTTCCAAAATTCACATCCACATTAATTAAATAAACCCAATTATTTAATTAATTCCACAAATTCCCTCTTATCTACAATTAAATAATTCTTAAATTATTTAATTAAATCAAAATCATTCTTTCAAAATCATGCACAACAATTAAATAAATTTATTTATTTAATTTGCTTTCAAATCTTCTAAATTAAATAATTCTAATTATTTAATTATTTCTTCCATAATATCTTCTCTAAATTTAAATAAATCAATTATTTATTTAAATTGTTTTTTCTTCTAAATTTGAGTTATCTCTAAATATAACTCAAGCTTTCTAGCTCATGCAATTAAATATTGCTAATATTTAATAAAGCAAAATATCTTCTTATTCTCATGCAAATCTCTTCTTCTTGTTTTAAATCGCTTAACTGATCATTACATTCTATTAATTGCTTTAACTCATTCTTCTATTCTTGATAACTCCTCTCATGCAAAAGAAAGCAAGACACTTGGCTTCTTCTTATTCGTTGCACGTTCCTCAACTGTTCTCCTCCATTGATTCTTCTGAATTATCTGGACTGTTGATCGATCTTCATTGAAACCTATATAAACCCCCCTCATCTCCTTCATTAGGCCCTCTCTCTTCGATCTTATTCTCAGGTATACTTAACAGCGCTTTGAGCATACAAACGCGTCGATTGAGCAACCTCATGATCTCTTAACATTGATCTCTTGAGCACACTACTTGCTTGTTGCAGCTATGGTTTCGCAACTTCATTGAGTACTCTACACTTCTCCAAAGGGAACAATACAGATTTTGGTAAGAGCTTTCATTTTTCTTTGATTTGATGATATTGGCTTTTACTTAGATTGGTTCGCTTTATGTGATTGGTTTTTGGTTTCATTAGTTTTGATTTAATCGATTTTTCCTCATACATAGAATGAAATGGATAAATTGGTAAAGGAAGAAGGTGAATTAGAGGAGAAACACAGTAAGGAAATTGAGATGAAAAATGTAGAAATAAAGAGTTTGAAATTCAAAGTAGATAGAATGGCAGACATGATTGTTCAATTGATGAGATGTAGGCCACCTGCTAGAGTGTACGCCCTCTATTTGTAATAGCAAAACCTGAGTTTCCAATTTAGCCAACTATATAGTGATGCCCCTGTCTCCCTATTCACACCTGCCTTATTTCTAACAACTTACCAAAGAGCTACCCCTAAAATGCAAAACCAACTGTGTGAATTCTACCTACATGAACTTGCCATTCCTTATGACACTCACTGGAATCCCTTAGTTGTAATCAGGGATGTGCAATTGAAGGCCTTAGCCTCATTCATTCAAAATTAGCACAAGAGGGGAGAGTTAATGCAGCAGTATAATGAGAGAGAGAAGTCAGTTCCTCTCAGATTGAGGGCAGAATCTCCAAATCCTCAAAAGATAGTGGAGGAATGGATTAATTTAATTGAACATATAGAGGTAGAAACCAATCTTTTGGATTGCAAAGCCATGGACTATCAGAAATTCAGGGAATTGGTAGAAAAGATTGGTAAGGAAACTGTGGGTTTCTCACAAGGTAGATGGAAGGAATTAACACCAGCACTACAGAGAAAGGAGCCTCACTCAGTCTTTAACCTCTCAGCAGCAATCCACATAGCATAGAGATATATAAGGTCAGCCAAGGAACATGGGATAACATAGTTACCACTAGTCTTCCATCCTCCTCTGCTGGTTTATCCTATCCCACATTGGATGGGGTAGAGGACTAATCAGGCTGTAGAACAAGCCAGGTAGGATCGTTTGGCACATCAAATGGGTGTTTACCTCAAACATGATACAGGGTAGATGAACCTACAGACTATAGAGAGGTTGCTCTATAGTACAATCTGAGGCCTTGGTTGCCAGAGGACCAACAACATGATTAGTTGGGGGGTGTGATGAGACCATGATTTGTCTTGTTTCTATTGCTTTAATTACCTATTTCCTAAGATATTTCTAGACTTCTATATGTATTAATTATGTCTATGTTTATACTTAAGACATTGAAGCATGAAGATGGTATATAATATGTTGTTAATTAATGATGTGTGAATGGTTGAGTGTTTATGAAATATGTTAGTACTTTATGTTGATTTTAGTGATAGTGATGCATAAATACTATCTGGTGTACTAACTCCTCATGCAGCAAAAGTGTGGCTTCATATCATGAAGAACACTGGACAACCCGCAACCAAAGGAGATGCTAATATCCATAGAAAATGATAAAGGTACCTGCAGCCAAAGGAAGAAGATCTCAAATTGACTGGGATGAGTCAACCATGACTCCATAATGATTATCCTTCAATGAATGATGCAATCCTAAATGATGAAGGAATCTAGAACATGTTCTATGTACTGTTTCTAAGTCATTGATTATTCTTCATGGCTAATAAAGTGATAGAGTTGCAGTAGGACTGTATTATCTATGCTGCTTCCATGTTAGTTGGTTTCCTATTTCTAGTTGCTCTGTAATAAATCCCTTTTCCTACGATGTGGGATAATGGATAGTAATGGCATTTATTGTTTAGTAGCTTTATTTATATAAGTAATGTTGATCTCGGTTAGCTAGATTGGATGAGATTAGATTTTGCTTCATACAGATTTTGTTGTATCATTGTTACCTTTGCATTCAATAAAGGAATATGTGTTTTGAGTTTTGTTAATGAGTGCAAAGATTCAGTAGACATTTAGCTAGATCTTGTGGGATCATAGTCACTCAAGCCGGCCACTTGAAGTACTGCATTTCTCCAATTTGTTCATATGTTTAGTTTATAAATTGCATGTTTATATAAATGTGTGATTGATGTATGTTGTTATGAGTAATGTGAAGTAGTTTAACTTTGGTAATTTATGTTATTAAGTCCATTGAGTCAACGTGATCACCGACTGAACCAATTGTTAGTTACTCTCTTACATAGAAGTTATAGAGAATCATTTGATTACTGTTGTGTTAGATAAGCATAGTTATTTTCCATTATTCCTATTTACTTAAAGTATTGTATTTACTTTATTTAATTCCCTTTCACAACCTCTAGAGTAAAACTCACGAATCCTCAACTGTACACACAGTACAAGCCTCATCCAAGAAGAATATGATTTCCTGGTTTGACAATGTAAATGTAGCACGTTATATAACTAGTAGGTTGCTTGATATAGGATCCGTTGGTCCATTGAGTAGAGTGCATACCCTTTCTGTATCAATTTGTTGGTTAATAATGGAGTTCAACACCATACAACAAGATCAACAAGAAAATGTTTGATGGTTGTTGAGCTAGCACACCTTGAGGCATTGTTTCAGGTAGAGACATGTCATCTCAAAAATCTTCCTAGAGAATGCTCATCAATAACTTGAGCCATACACACCCTAACAAGCACATGTGTTATAATTATCACTACCACACCTATATAAAGAATCATGGCCACCCAAAGGGCACTTCTCCCTCATAAAAAAGGTAGTCCTTCAAACAAGATCACCATGCCACAAATAATCACAACAATTGATACTATGCTCACAATTCCATGACCCAATATCCATGTCCTTTATAGAGCACTCCATCCTCACAAAGAGGGTAGCTCATATAATCATCCACAATTACACTAGTTTTGTTCTCTCACAAACAAAAATAGTATATTTCATTTGATCAATGTGAACTACGAGTGTGCATTCCATTGATGACTCATGCATAGTAGTGGTGAGTTAGACTTGGATAAAAAATATTTTGGTGAACCTAATGTGAAAAACAAATCCTTTCAAGATGATATCTCTTGCCTTTATCTCCATTCCATCCCATTATCTCTACCTTTTCCCATCTTCATTCATTTATTCAGTGGTATTTATGGTACACCTAAATATGTTAAAATATACAACCTAAGGGAAAGTCCCTTCTACTAATCTAATAACCATTTCCTTTGACCATTAAATCCCTCTGAACCCTACAACTCCTATAAAAAATAGGTAGGATTATGAAGATACTAACTCTAACGTAACTTGTCAAGAGTAAGAACAAATCATGAAGCACAATCAATATTATAATACCTTTGACAACCCCACATGGGGGGCATACTATCCATACTAAGTAATAGTCCTTCAACCAAATCTAGACTTTAAAGGGCCTAATTTGTGTTGGTTCAGTTTGAGATTCATAGGCATGACTGAAGCTTCATGGCCTACAAAGTCACAACTACCCACATCGACAATGAAATGGGTCACCTTGAAAAGGACTTAGCAAGTGCAAAAATGGCCCAAGAGGCTCTTGATCTAGCTTACTAGAATGATCAAGCCTCCTCATGACACATGAAACTAGAAAATATACCTAAGGTAGTGACAAATTAGACCACCCAACTCCTATCACATGAGCCAAAATAATAGAGTCAACAAAACCCACCTCGTGCAAGGCACTAATCAAATACGTGAAACAATATCAAAGGATCCTATCACCACTTAGGTCCAATGAATTAGGGCACTTAAGGCTACAAGTGCTAAGAAATTGTCTCAAAACCCAACACAAACAAACACAAAACCACAATATCCAAAGCAATGATTCCATGACCACTTTTGTCATTGCCTAAAAAGATCTAACCTAGGGGGTTCTCAACAACCCCATTATTTAAAATTCTATTCTCAAAGTGCAAGCAATGAGGCTTTTGTTCCTCATCCACCTCCACTATACAATTTGGCTAATATGTTTCAACCTCATCAAACCAATGTTTAACTACACTACCCTACCTAGATTTCAACTAGTTGTACCTCTACAAAAACCTATCTAAACCTTTTTAGGTTTCAATAACCTTATTCAAACCTTCAATTGCAATCAAACTATCAAATTCCTATACCAAGACCCATATTTGAAGGACCACCTCCCTTGTGCATGATCTATTTCAAGGACTTACATTGAATATTTAAAGGAACCATTGGATCATGTGATGAAATTTTACTTTGGCAAGACCTTTCCTTCATTTACCCAAATCTAATGGAAAAGGAGATCCTAACACTCGTATCAAGGCATATGCAAACACTATTTGAGAATTGCTTCAATGCGATGTAGTAATCATGTGTAATTTTCCTAAGACCTTGGAAGAGATCACATTAACTTGGTATGATTGAATACTTGAAGGATCAATATGTTGGGAATTAAGGTGTCTTAACCTTTGCAAATTCCTAATGTTGTATTTATTTATCCCATGTTGAGTTAGCAAAGTCAGCACCTTGTGTATATGCAGCAGGGTAAATATTGGTGACTTTGGCAGCCGCGGTTTCCCCCTTGAATAATTAACGGGAGTTTGGGGGTAGCGCCCCCAAGATAGGGTCAAGGGGCGTAGCCCCTTGCAGGGTCTAGGGGCAGTGCCACTGGTGCGCTCCCTATCGTGGTACAGGGTAGGGTCAACAGGCAACGCCCTCGTGGGGGCTCGGGGGCAACACCCCCGAAACCTCAAACGATTTTTAATTAATGACAAGTGTCGGTGAGTATCTCTACATGAGAGAAAGGCATCTTTGGGTTGTCAAGGGAGGTTATGACATGTAAGAGGAATATGATATTTTTAGTCAAGTGTATGACAGATTTTACGACAACTGTAAGGTGCGTAAGAGCATCTGTCGTAACCTATCTTGGGGCCAGGCGCCCACTTTGGGATGGGATGTTGGACAAGTGTCCTTAGGCATGGGTTTTGGGGCATGAGTCCAAGATGGACGCCCATCTCTAGAAGGTTCCATATTTTCCTTGTAAACTCTATATAAATAGGTGCTTGGATGAGAGATATATAACTTTGGTACAAGTACTGTTATGCTTCCAGAATATCTCTAGATTCGACATTCAAAGACTCCTGAAAGAGCATTGGCTCTGAAACTGTATTGTAATCTGTTATTGTTTACTATAATACATTTGAGCTGTGTTTTGGAGTGTGGGGTTTTTCACCCATAAGGGTTTTCCCCACGTATATCTTGTCTCTCTCTCTTCTGTCTTCTTTCTGGATCTTGTGTTTTGCTGCAATATCTCATGTTAATGGTTTAACATTGATAGAATAGTTAGGATAAAGTTGGATTTGCATAGCCCTCTCCTCATTAGATTAGTGTAGGAAGCGTTTTCCGCACACCTAGCTTCCTTTCACAATACACTCCTTATAACAACTCATTGGTGAGTTTATCACAGATTTTGGTATGAACTAACTAGTGAAGACAATAATCCAAGAATTCTTGAACATCAAACAAGACCATAACAAATGGTATCTCATTTTTTAACATGATGGAGATAAGTTCTCTACTTCATCAATAAACTCATTCCACATCAATCACAAGGAACTATGTAATCTCTTCTTATAAATCCTATGAAGAAGCTCTTGAAAGTGCCTTAAGAATTAACCAGTTCATAATTGATATTATAAGAACATATGGAACTGAAAAAAGGTTGGTCACTCAAAACTAGGGTAACAACCAAATTTCAAACAACTCCTCTACACCTAAAATCTTAAAGAACATAATGGGTTTGAATGAAACAAATATTCAACTTCATTAGCCCCTAGATCTCTCAAAAAATTGGGATGAAAATGATCTTTCCTATCACTAATGCTATGATACCATGTTAGAATCTATAAATAGAGATTAACCTATAATCTAGTACAAGGTTTAGATACAATAAAACTAGCAATGTAGATTATTATGAAATTAAAATAGTATAATATAGTTAGTTTCTTAGAACTAAAGAGAGTCATGCAAATACTCAAGAGATGAATACTAAATAAGCAAAACACCATAAAGAAATCTCACAATCACATGCAATAGCAAGGTAGGTGAGTGGGTACATATAGGAGATGTGAGAGGGAAGAGGTGGCAAGATTGACCAATAGGAAGTGTACACCAAAAATGTTTAAATATGGTAAGTGTAACTCCTTATGGAAGTGGATGACACCTAACCTCTCATGACTCATTGGTACAACCTAAGAAATATTAATAAAGTGTAGAAAAATGAAATATCACGTAAATAGATGAAAATATAAACCTACACTAACACCCCCCTTGAGTATAACTTAGGTGGGAAAAATATGGGTCCCAACAAATCATGCTTGATGAGGTACCCATGTACATATAAAACTTTCATAAATAGAGAAAAGGAGAAAACCTATAGGAAAAGCTCCCCCAAAAAGAGAGAAAAGACCTCTAAAAAATAGAGAGAAAATTAAGGACTAGCTAGCACCCCCAAGATGTAACCTCCCACACCCCCAACAAAGCTTGTAAATGAAGATATTTTCTTCCGTAAAGGGTTTGGTGAAGATTTTAACTACCTTCTTAATAATTAGGTAACACTAATGATTGATGGCCTACCTATGAATGAGATCCCAAATGTAGTGCATGTGGATCTTAATGTGTTTGGTTCATTGATGATGGACTAGGTTTCAAGAGATTAAGATAGTACTTTGATTGTCACAAAAATGGCAAATGGCCTAAAACTATTTCCTAAATTCAATGAAAATGTTTTGAATATAAATGGCCTTAGTGATGGCATCAACAACCCCTTGATACTCAGCCTCAATGGAAGATACAGAAATAGAAAATTGCTTCTTGTTCAACCAACATATAGGAACTAAACTGAGTGAGAACTATAATTTGAAGTGAACTTGTGATCCTAAAATCATCTTGATCTAAAGCCATATAGTGTGAAGCACCTGAGTCAACACTCCATGCCGAAGGTGTAGATGCAATAACAACAAGGGGCATATACTTTTTATTGAAAAGCGCAATACAACTAAGAGTGGGGGTGAATTAGTTGTAACTAATATTTCAAAACCATTAACACATCAACCACTTAATAATTGTTATTATGATTTAACCATGAAAGCATAAAATAGAACTTAAACACATTCACACAACCAACACAAGAGACACTAGATTTTTACGTGGAAAATACTAAAGGGGAAAAACCACGGTGAGTGTTAACTCACAATATAAATATGTTATAACAATACCAAAAATCAGAGGCTCACTGCCAAAATGCTCACTACAAGAAGAGGGCTCACTGCCAATGGGGTGGCTCACTGCCAATGATTGTGAACTAAGATAATAGCATCTACTCCATGCCAAGGTTCAATTCCATTTAAGCACAATGTCTTTCCTCTACTCTACTTTTCTCTTTACTTCGCACTTAACTTTTCATTTTCACACCCAGATACCTTTTTCACGATTTCATTACAAGTATTTATACAACTTGTCAACCTTGGAATGATCATCAAGGTCGGCATTACAATCATCAACCATTGGAACAATCTCCAAGGTCACCAAAAACATACATACATTAGGATATTCTAATTTGGTCTAGACCTAAACAGATTAGGGGAGAAGAGAAATGAATGCAGACCATGCCAAGCCTTAGCTAGGTCTCAATTGCAATCTTCCACACCACAACACGCTTTGCAAACTTTGAAGCACAACCGCAAGTAGTCAAAACAACCAAGTCGGCCAAGACTGGAGTTAACACATAAGACTTTTAAGAACACACTTCATGCACAATCCAGATTACCCTTTACGGACCAATCAAAAGGTAGGAACATGATCCAGAGACATCCACAAGCACATTATAACAACCAGGAATATCCGCACAACCTCTAAAAACTTTATCCATAAGATTCTTCAAACTGGAGCACTTGAACATCACTGTCGGTCACTATCATAAGGAAAAGATTGCTTGTAGACCACCAAATCATGAACCATTTGAACTAAAGGCACATATATTCATTACCATCTTAATTCTAGAACTGCAGACTGAAATACTTCAATGCGGAGAAATGCGAAGCAGAATACATTCTCTCTATCACCACTAAATGCATAGAAAAAATAGTTTTTTACTTTGGTGAATAGAACTCACTCAAATATTCATACCGGAGGCTCAAACTTGAAACATAGCATCTATAGACATCCCTTAACATTACTTCCAATCTACAGATAAAGATATTCAATCTACAAAAAATGCGTAGCAAAACATTATATTGTTCTAACAGATAGAACTATTTCTGCAATAGTGCTCACTTCTCAACCAATTCCTTTGATACTAATCTTAGGTGTTGACATCAATGACAACACTTACTACTCATACTTGCAACACTTTTCTTCCCCCTTAGTGTTTTTCTTTTTAGAAGACTGCTCCTATGATGAACTTTGTTGGACTAAATCAAGTACCCCGATGTTGTTCTTTTCAAGAAGATGAGTGAGGTGATCAATCTTATTCTACATACACTTGTCTTCATCATGTTCAAGCCTCTTGTAATAAGAACATTTCTTCTTAGTCTTGTTACTTTTTGAAGTGGAGAATATATTTTCATAGTCCCTAGTTCTTACCATTATGACCATATTTCTTGTCAATGTATTTCTATTTCAACTCTTCATTGTGTGCATTCTTTTATTCTTTTGTGTCCTAGTGTCACACCAAGGCACATGACTTAGAATAATTAAGGGCTTCCATCTAAATAATTGTGTCTTTCTCTATTATGAGAGAGACAACAAAGTCATCAAAGGTGGGAATTTTAAATGCTTCACCAAGAGCACCTTTAGTATCATGAAAAGTAGAGATGAAAATACAATAATCAAGACCCAACTTAGATAGAATGGAAAGAACCATATGTCTGTCTTTTTTTGCTATCCCACTCTACTTCAATTGTGTTCTATGGATTTTGAACTTAGTAAAGAAGTCTTGAATTGTGTCAAAATTGTAGGGGTTAAGACTTATGAGTTCATTTTTTAAGAGATGGCCTTGCATTACATCTTGTTTTCCAAAAAAATTAGATAAAGTGCACTCTAGACTTCAATAGGTGTGTTTGATGACATGAAATAGTAAATTTGGAGATAGAACAAGACATGAGTATCCAAAAACCTCATCATGTTTTATCTCCCACTTAACTTTATCAATTTTATCTTTAAGTTTAGGTACATTTCCCATTGCATATTTATCGTATCGTTTATTTTTTACAAAAACAATATTTTAAACATCCATTCAAAGTAGTTGTAAGGTGTAAGTATTGGAATTTGAACCATAATTGTAGGATCCATGATTAAAAAAGAGAGATAAGTAGTACAACAAGAAACACACATGTAACATTCCTTAATACTATTTATGAAATGAACCCCTTAAGATTACCAAATTTGGCACTTTATTTTAGTGCATGTTATAATGTAAATACCAGTTTTAATAGAGTTTTACAAGGACCAAAAGTGGCCAAAATTTTAAAAGTAATGCATGATTACATAATAGGAACAACTAAACTAGACTATTGTTTAGTGATTAAAAAATATCAACTTTCAAAAAAAATATCTAAAAAAGGAGCTTGTTTGAGAAAGTTACGAGTGTTAGAAGGTTAAAAAAGCATGTTTGAATAATAAAATTATTGATAAAACTCAAATTATAGAAAATATGGGAGTCAAATTAGAAAACCAATTATACTACTATGAGGTAAGTGAAATTATGCATCATTACAAAAACAATACTCTAAAAAAGGCCTTTGCATGAGCCTTTTAGAGATGTTTGAAAAAGTACCCCTTTGTTGAAAAGCTCAATGGAGGAGGGTGTACTATTTTTATTGCACGTTGGTGGTTAATGGGAGGTCAAATGGGTGGAACCATAGGTGGTATCAGAAACTAGGTAAGGCACAAATAACAACTAGGTGGCTACAAGGAAGTAGATTGGTAGATCCGCTTGGGTGGAATCTTAGTGGAGGGGTGGTGGTCGTAGAGGTGGTATCAAAGTAGAGCACTATGGTAGGCACGAAAAAGGTGGAGAAGAGGACAATCTATGGTGACATGGTAGAGTTTTAATAGTGGTAGATACTAATGAGGCTAGTGGTAGCTTGTGAGAGATGCTTGGGGCTAGTTGGCCCAAGACCCAGTCCCCCTAGGGCTAGTTGGGCCAAGCCTAAAGGGATTTGCAGACCCTTTTTGTGGGCCATGAGAAGCCAAAGGTACCCCAGTCCTCTACCAAGGGGACACATGGGCCCCTTTAAATTTATTTTTTATTTTCAAAAAAAGACTACGCTTAAAAAATTGAAATTTTTTAAATTGGTATTTTGTATGCTTGCACAAGGAGGTCATATGACCAACTTGGAAAAATATTTTTTTCTCATATGCTCCTATCACCAAAATACATAAATTTTAAATGGAAATAAGGGTTTATGGGCCTTCTAGATGCTATTGTAATGTCCATTTGGCTCCAAAATGTCCAAAAAAATAGATATTCGCATGTCACCAAGTTGAAACTCTTTGTGGTAAAATAACTTATTGATCTCTGATTTGAGAAAAATAAAAGTCAAAACTAACTTTTATGAGCCCCCCAAATTCAATGGAATATCTAAAATGTTGCCTAGACTACCAAAAAGTTGCAACCACCCAAAGTAAAAATAAACCAAGAATCTAAAAACTCTAGAGAAAATATTTATCCTTTCAAACCATTTTGATTCTCCAAGTCGTCATTTAAAAATGTAAGAGAAGAGCATAATGGGTTTGAAGGAAACAAACATGGAACTTGATTATCCCCACAAATATCTCAAAAAATGGAAACAAAATAATCTTTGGTATCACAAAAGATCTGATGTCATGTTAGAATCTACAAAATAGAGATTAATTGAAAATCTAATGCAAGGATTAGATACAATAAAACTATAAATATAGACGAAGTTATGAAATCAAAATAATATAACAAAGATAGTTTATTATAACTAGAGAGACACACAAATGATCAAGAGATAAATAATCAATAAATAAACACAAAGAAAACTCACAATCACATGTAAAATCAAGGTAGGTGAGTCGGTACATATAGGACATGTGAGAGGGAAGAGGTGGAAATATTGACTAATAGGAAGTGTACACTCAAAATGTCTAAATATAGTAAGTGTAAAGTGTAATAATACAACCTAAGAAAGTTTAATACATCCTAAGAAAGTTTAATAAAGTGTAATAAAAAGAAATATCATCTAAATAGATGAAAATATAAACCTACACTAACACGCTCCACCTATAAAGAACAATGGTGGTAATAAAAATAATCACAACTATAATGACAATAATTAAAATGAGAATTTTCATATAAAATAGGTTGGATCCATTGGATCTATTGTAAAAACTACAACAAAAGTGGTCACTTAGCTCCACAATGTAAAGTTAAACCCTCCCACTCAAAAGAAGCCCAGGCTACAGACGATGGGGAGGACTACTCTTTCAAGGAAGACCTACTTAATATGATCAAATCTCCTGCCAAAGATAAATCTACTATAGTTATTGAAGATAATACTCAATCTCACAATGTGGAGCCTATTGGGCCATCCCTTGAGGATACTCTGGGATCCTCCCCTATTTCAGGGATCATCAGTAAATTGGCCTTCTTACCTTTAAGTCTTGAAGATGGGGAAATCCCTCTAAATGACCCCCCTGAGAAACAAGCTACTTCTAAAGTCGTGCTTCCCTTGGAGGCCCCTCCCACTAAGCTGACTAGATTAGACATGCACTTGGTTGCGGAGACTGGAAAGGGTTCCCCCTCCAATAAAATAGTGACACTTACCCCTAGGGTTGAATCTAGCATCGCTGGCTCAAAGGGGTGGAGCACGATCGAAAAGAAGGGTAGAGGACTAGAAAAGAAAGGAATGGATGTGGGTACTGACACTAAACAAGGATGCCCATCTTTTAGTGAAACAAGACAAAAGGTGATTAATAAGGACATTGCTATGGGCAGGCAGAAGACATTGGAGTTAGGCTCCAAGAAAAATCTGATTAAATGAAAATCTTGTCATGGAACATTAGGGGGCTGAATAACCCTCATAAGTAGTTTTTGGTTAAGAACGATATTTTTGAAAATAGAACTGACATTTTGCTGCTCCAAGAAGTCAAAATGAAAAATGAAGGATTCCAGTCGATTGCCAAAAGCCTTTGGAGGAATACTGAACATTTAGGTAGTGATGCTTGTGGGGCATTGGGAGGTATTATCACCATGTGGAACAGTAGTAATGTCAAAGGAAGAATGATTGAGAAAAAAAAAACTTTTTGGCTACCAGAATGGAGACTGACAGCTTTTCTTGGAACCTGATTAACATCTATGCTCTGAATTAGAGAAGCCAAAGACAAGAGCTATGGGATACCCTGTCTACACTCATATCTAGAGAACCCGATAGTTGCTGGATGCTGATGGGAGATTTTAATACCCCTCTCTTCCCTTTAGAAAAGAGGGGAGGGACTATGGACTTTACTGACAGCATGCTGGGCTTGAATGATTTCTTAAACAAAGAAGGTCTTATGGATTTGGAACCACAAGGCAGCAGGTTTACATGGTCGAATCAAAGAAAAGGCAAGAACCTGATTCAAGTCAGACTGGACAGGATTAGGATTTCTACTAGATGGAAATTTTTGAGCTCATATACCCTTGATGTCCTACCCCAAACAACCTCTGATCATAATCCGTTGCTTTTATCCTAGAATGATGGGAATAATACGAACCCCTTCCCTTTCAAGTTTGAATTAATGTGGACTAAACATCTGGAATTCAAAGATTTGCTGACAAAATGGTGGAATACTGACATTCAAGGTACACCTATGTTACGCCTGGCTCAAAAGCTAATCCTGGTTAAGAAGAAGGTCAGAGGCTGGAATAAATTCAACTTTAGAAACATATTTGAGGGAAAGAGAAGGATAAATCTGAGGCTAAAAGAGCTGCAAAACAAGTTGGAAGAGGGAGATACTACTAAAGCTACAGCCAGGGAAGAAGAGATGGAGAGGAAGGAATGGACAGATTTGCTAGGAAAAAAGGACATCTTCTGGAAGCAAAAGTCAAGGATATAATGGCTGAAAGAGGGAGACAGGGATACTTCATTTTTCCATCAATCCACAATGAGGCACAGGAAAAGGAACAATATTACTAAGCTACTGGATGGTAGAGGAGTGGTGGTTGAAAATGATCTATAGATTGGGGAAGTGGCTGTGACCTAATTCCAAAATTTCCTTGAAGCACAAAATAGCAGTATTAATCAGTAACTTGTTGATATCATTCCTACCCTCATGAATGAGGATGACAATGCTCAGCTGAGAAAAGGTATAACTAAGGATGAGGTCTGGTCCAGCCTCTTTTCTACAGGTGCTTTCAAAGCACCAGGACCTGATGGCTTCCCTCCTGCTTTCTTTCAGGAATTTTGGGAAATTGTTGGGAAAGATGTCACCGAAGCTTCTAGAGACTTGTTTAAATTAGGTAAGATGCTCAAACAACTAAACCACACCTTCATTGCTCTTATCCCTAAGAAAACAGGAGGTTTTGTGTATGGGATATTTTAGACCCATAAGTCTCTGTAATACGGTTTACAAGATCTCCAAAATCATGGTCTTGAGACTCCAACCTATTCTTGAGAAGCTGATCAGTAGCTATCAAAAAGGATTTGTTCCTAGCAGACAGATCACTGATGCTGCTATAACTACTCATGAGATTATGCATTCCATGGAAAAGTGCAAAATCCTGGGCATGGATTTCAAACTTGATATATCCAAAGCCTACGATAGAATGAGCTGGGAGTTCCTATTCACTATTTTGAGGAAGCTGGGGTTCCAATACAAAGTTCTACAATTAATCAAAACCTATGTTGCTACTATTAGTTACTCTGATCTGGTTAATAGCATACTGAGAGACTTTTTCAATTCTGGTAGAGGTCTTAGATAGGGTGACCCCCTATCCCCATACCTCTTCATTCTTGTGGCTGAGACTTTGTGCAGGGGGTTTACTTCTCTGCTTCACTCCAAAATCATCAAAGGGGTTAAACCTACTTCAACTGTTGATCCAGAGGCTATCCAGTAATTTGTGGATGACACTATCCTCTTAGGTACGGCATTGGTGGTGAAAGCTAGGAATTAGAAGAAGGTTCTACAAGAGTACACCATTTCAATGGCCAATGCACGAACTTTGATAAGAGCCAGATCTACTTCTTCAATACCCTGATGGATTTACAGAAAAAATCGTGAGTATCCTGGGTTGTGAGGCGGATTCCTTCCCTGGAATTTATATTGGTCTGCCTTTCACTGTCAGAGATGCCTCCCAGGAGTACTGGAACTCCATTATGGAAAGGACTCAGAGAAAACTTGCAGGATGGAAGAGCAAGCTGCTGAGTCAAGCTGGTAAGTATCAACTTCTTAAAGCCTCTTTACAAGGAATTCATGTGTACTTTCTAACTCTATTCAAAATCCCTAAATATCTAATTGAGAGGCTCGAAAAGATACAAAGAACTTCTCTTTGGACTGGAATGGAAAACAAAAAGAGACTTGTCTTGGTAGCTTGGGATAAATTTTGTAAACCTAAAATGCAGTGAGGTTTAGGCCTAAGAAAGTTGAATCTGGTAAATAAAGTGCTCATAAATAAAATTGGTTGGAATCTTATTACTGGGGGAAAGGAATGGGGAAGAATAATGAAAGCTAAGTATATGGGGAATTCTACCCCGAAAGACTTCCTCCTTTCTCTTGATTTCCCAAGAGGCTCTGTCATCTAGAATAATGTTATCAAATGCAGGAACTTGCTTTTGAAAGGCAGCAGGTGGAAATTGGGAGATGGGGAATCTATAAGATTCTGGGAGGATAGTTGGATTGAGGGTGTACCCCTAAACAAATGTCAAAACATTAAGGAATTGATGAATCTAGCTATTAACCACTTTGGTGCCGAAGTGAAGGATTACTTCCAGCTGGGCTATGTTTAGGGTAGGCTGTCTGAGTGCTACCAAAGTAAAGTTAAATGGTGTAATGCTGCTGAAGAGATTCAACTACTCCTAAAAAGCTACAGAATTTCCCTCTTTCCTCAAAAAGATAGACTGGTTTGGCAAGAAGACAAGACAGGAAGGTTCACAGTGAAATCTGCTTATAATTTGTCCATCCCTCGTGATAGTGACAACATATGGAAGAATATCTGGAACCATAACCTTGTTCCTAAAACAAAACACTTTTGTTGGGTGGCTTTCCAAAACAAAACCCTCACCATTGACAACCTCCAAGTTAGGGGATTTGAAATCCCTAATAGATGTATTCTCTGCAAGAAAGAGGAGAAGTCTGCTTCTCATCTTTTCTTACATTGTGAATTTGCTTGGGAGGTCTAGAGTATGGTTCTAAATATCCTTGACATCCCTTGGTGCATTAATGGGAACCTTGAAGACCTGGTTAGAGGATGGATCCCCCCATTTGCTAATCCGGTGTGCCGTGAAGTGTGGAAGTAGACCCCCCCAATTTTATCCTGGTGCATATGGAAGGAAAGAAATAATAGACCGTTCAGAGAAAAATTTAGAAGTCCTAAAGAAGTGTTTGAATCGGCTGTTAGACTGCTGCAAGACAATGTAAGTAACAACTCTTTAAAAGCTGCTGAAAACCCCCCCAATGCTAGAGAAATAAACTTTATAAAAAGATGGAATATACCTACAAGTATTTGTAGAGTGGATGACAAAAAGAGAAAGGCTAGAGCCAACACCTCTTAGACTCCTCCTCCTAGTGACTGGTCAAAACTCAACTTTGATGGTGCTTCCAAAGACAACCCTAGGTTGGCTAGTAGTGGAGGGGTTATAAGATCAAAGAAAGTCTCTCTAATTGTTGCTTTCACTACAAGCATTGGAGAAAACACTAATAATACTGCCGAAGCGATGGCCCTCCTCTGGGGGTTAAAGATTGCCCTGGCTATAGGTATTAAAAAGTTAATTGTGGAGGGTAACTCTATGGTGGTTTTGGAAGCTATCAAAGGGAAAGGAAATGTTGGTTGGCAGTTAGAGGATGTCATTAAGGACATAAAGAGCCATATTCTTAACTTTGAAAACAAAGTCCTAAGGCACACCTATAGGGAAGGTAATAAAGCTACAGATCATATGGCTAACTTAGGGATTAATTTACACCCCCTAAGGTGCTGGAGGAGATTAAGTAATTTGTTGAACAACATTATTGAATGTATACAAAGAGAGACCCCCATTTCTCATGATAGACAAAATGATGTTTCTGGGTGACAGAGGCAGTGTTGTGGTGGGGCCCCCCTTCATTTTGGGGAGATGTGGCATGAAGGTTAGAGGTGGAGAGCCAACACACTCTTCAAATATGATGTGACATAATGAGTTTTTGGTGCTCATTGAAACAATCATTACGATTTGGGGGTGGCGGACGACTATGTCTTGTCATCCTACCTGGAAAGGACAGAAGGGGAGCGGCTTGCATGATCGAAGTGTTGGCTGCATTTATGATTTGAACGCCATCAAAATTTGGAAAGATGTGCTTTTGTGGTTAAAGAAACTAAAGTTTCTTTATTTCAATACTTCTAGATTGTTCTTGAGCTTCCGCCATATTCTCTGCAACTCTTTGCACAGATAGTGTATTGTGTTTGTCAGTGGTGAGCTTTAGTGCGTGATGGCCGTGAGAGTGAAAATTATGGGGGGTGACAAGGTGAGGATGGAACCTGTGAACTGCAATGAATTTAGGGAAGATCAACAAGTGTGAATCATTTCCTATGAAGGAGGTATCACGGCTTTCATGGAGGCACTGAATGGTTATGACGAGAATTTGTTGACCTAGTTTGCTGAGTCTTGGGACAAAAAGCACAAGGTGGAAATTGGTGCTATTAGTTTTGTGGTGTCGAAGGCCTCTAATGCGGCTGCTACGAGGTTGCCTTGTTCGGGTAACAGGCTCAAAAAAAAACCCACATCCCAGATTTGGAAGGGCTGAAGTTGTTCTACAAGGAGGGGGAGAAACAAATCAAGCTGCAAGGTGGTTTCAAGAGAGAGATTTTGGTGGCACCTTGGAGCCGGGCATGTTTTATTATCATGAAGTATTTCACCCTTGAAGGGAGATATAGGGTGTTTTATCATTACCACTTTTCTTTTTTAAATCACTTTCGTCACAAAACCTTGGTGAATTTCCTTTCTTTCCTATTGTTGAGCCTTGAAAACTCTATTTTGCATTACAAGAAAGTCTGGGTGGATGACCCCACGAGGCTTCCCCTGCATCAAGGCCTTATCTTTCGCCTCTACTAGTATCACCTAGCTCTGAACCCGCCTAAAACCCCTTGTATCCAAACATGCGGAGGAAAGTTCCAATGAGGATTCTATGGACAAAGTTCCCTTGAGCACTAGATTGACTAGAAAGGCTTCCCTAAAGTTTTCCCAGCCCGCTTCAATGTCCAACCAACCCCTAAGTGGACTCTCGGGACCTCTGTCCATCCTGCCTATCTCTAAAACCACTTCCTTAGCCATGTTAGGGGGTCACAGTCATACCCAACCCCTCAAAACCCCCCATGATAACTCTCCAGCTGGTGCTATTGAAGGCCTTTGCAGTTTGAAAGGCAAGTTTCTGGTGCAGGAAAGTAAAAAGCGTAAAGGTGGCAACCCTGCTAAAACCTCTATTGTTAAAAAGAAACACAGTGTGAAATTGATAAGAAAGATGTTGAGGAGCTGGGTAAAAATCAAGGGACCCAGGGGATGGATGAGGATGTCATTATCAAAGAAGTGGTTTGGGGCAAAGATGGTAGGCCCAGAAGGCCTTCATTGTGGAGGTCTTCACGTTTGGCTGTTGGTCCTCATCAGGGAATCAAGTTAGTGGAATACTCTACATCGTCTAAAGGGGAAGAAATAGGGCAGGAGGGGGAAATGAAAGAGAAGAAGGCCACTCCCAAGAAAGAGCGGGAGGGTGCAAGTCATTATGCATCTATGAATAATTCTATCTATGACACTAATGAAGAAGACATTGAAGTGCAGGAGACTCCGGAAAAAGAAGTCATGAGCACCAGGAGGGGCATGGACTGCAAGAAGCTAGAAGTAGAAGTGGTTGATGCTAAGTCCAGATTGATGGTCATGGAAAATAGGGTGAAGAAGATGGCCCAGTTGTTGCTGAAAACCTCTCTGAATGTTGCTGACACCTTTAATGTTCTCCAAGTGGATAAGACCAGTAAAGTGGAAATGTTGATGGACCAGAAAAATCTTTTTAATTTTCTTACTTATGACTGGAAGATCTTATTTAGTTAGATGGTCTCTTTTTTATACTTTATACTACTCTCAGACTTGTTTAAAAAGACTCGTTATATGTTTTGTTTTTAGTTTTTGGTTGAACTGTTAGTCAGCTGTTGCTAGCCCTATGCCTTAGTTGTGGCCTCTTGGCCCTGTTATCAGGTTCTGCTCCTGGGTTAGCAGATTATCTTAATAAAAAACAATTAAAATGAGAATAATAGCTATCTAAGCTAAGGAAACTAGGGAGTTCATGTGGTGGTTGACACCATTGACTATCCTCCTCAAAATGATTACATGAACAACAAAACAACTATTACCAAAGAGACAAATAGGCTAAATAACAACCACAAATTTGAAGATAATATATATTATCCTTATTGAAGGCCTCTAAGGGATTATGATCCTAATAAATTATATTCATTCCACAAAGTTAATGGACATGATACTAAGACATGTTGAGATTACAACAAATTTATCTCTAAACTTCTTGAGAAACAACAGGTCCTTCACCCTAACGATGTTCCAAACAATGGTATTAGATAGGGACACATTGCTCCCCATAATGTCAACCTATAAATCCACTAAGATCCATCACCCCACATCAACACCACTATAATTCAAACCAACCTAACTCCTCCAAACCCTCTACATTTGGATCAATGGTTGTCTCAAACCTAGAAGGACTAAGTTTTACCACTCAACTAGGAATAAATGGGCAGACTAAAATGTTAGGGTTAATTAAAATAATCCAAGATGGTGAGAACCAAGAACATCAAATAACCTAATCAACTAATCAATAAGGACATGTAGTCTCTACAATCCATCCTCCTCCAGAATTAGCTGCCCCTTATTATCTTGTTGAAGACCAAGAAAAAGGATGTCCACCAAGATATCATTTATAAATTTTTTGATAATATATCTAGTGCATTAGGTGGCTCTTTTAAAGAGTCTATAAAACTAAATTATATTATACACATAACTCCAACTTCTCAAGAATAGATCAATCAAGTCAATTTGGACATTGACTCACTAAATGTTGAATTACAAGACCTAATATTCTTCTTTGACCTTAAGAAAATGCTTGCAAATGTTGAGCTAATGAGATGAGGATATCCCACTTTATTTTATAGGTGTGGATATATAAAATGAGAATTAAATAAGTCTTGGTTGATAATAGAGTAGTAATAAACATCATTCCATTCTCCCTTCTATAAGAATGGTCTTTAGTGAAATGAATATAACCTCTTGTTGAGATACATAATCAATAAAATCAATCTCTCAGTCACCCTTGAATCCAAGATGGGTCCCATGATGTTCTATGTCAAAATGAGTTCAAAATGAGTTCTAAATATATCTAAAAATTACCACAAAAATAATCAAACTATTATAAAAGGATGAATGCTTCCAATCTCTTTTAATTAAAGGGACTAATTAAACCTATTTGATTGATGTGTCTTCCAATTCTAACATATTCATAAATGTGAAATAAGATGTGTTGGAAGAGTAGCGAAAGGTTGTACCCAAACCCCTAGTAAATGACACATTGTAAGAACCCCCAAAAAATGATGATTTTTGGCTACCTCATGAAATGGGAAACTCCCATGAGCCACATTTCATTGGAAATCATCAACATATATAATAGGCTTGAAAGGATAGATCCAAGCATTTTTATTGATGCTAAAGCAGAAGTGTCTAAAGATAAACCTAAAATTATCCTTAAACTAAGGATAAAAACCAGCCATGACCCACAAATAAATTAAATCCCTCCAAGGGAAAGAATGGGATGAAAGTTCTCAAGTATCACCATTTCCTCTAGTTTTTATGAAGTTGATGATTGCACCTCTACAAACACTAAAGAAAAGTCAAAGGCCTTGCTCGAACCATCTCTAAGTGATAAAATCATAAGTAACACATCACCCCAAAGATAGATACTAGATTTAATGATGATAGGGTGCCACCTCAAGTCAAAGTGGAAAAAATAAAAAATTTCCCTAATGAAGATGAGGAAAATGTGGCAGAATTTAGGAGGAAAATAATGACAGTACATAGACTATGATATGGATCTTTAGTGAAAACAGAATGGGAAGATAAGTATCATTTTTTCCCTCCTTGAAGAGGAGTGGAAGCCTCATATCCCTTATGAGTTACATTAGTTTTTACTGTCCATTAGAAATAAAGATGACATACAACCAAAGTTTAAGTGTAATTTTAACTTCTTGAATGGTGTTCTATCAAATGAAGGGTTTTCTTATTGGACTACATTTCATCATCAAAACTTTTTCACTTATGTAAAAGTTGTAAAACTCGGTCTCCCAAAGATGAGCTCAAGTAGAGTTAGAGTATCCCCCTAATCAATTAAGGTAGGAGACCTAGCATAAACAATAATAAACATAAAAACAAGAAAAAAAATTCTATGGATTGGAAAGGTTCATACATTATCAAGGAAGATGTTAGTAACAATGCTTACCTTTTGTCCACCATTGAGGCTGATGAATTTGGCAAAATTGTCAATTCCCTTCATCTCAAGAATTATTTATATCTAAAATCAAAAATCAAAAATAAAATAAAACATGCATTGCATTGTATTCATCTCTTTTTGTTGTGAGTTAGGTGTTTGCTCTTTTTTATTTTCATCTTAGTAGGATTCATAAGTTGCTAGTGTATATACTCTCTTTACTAGGTCAAAATATTATGAACTCGTCATACACCACTATATTCCCCTACATTTCCAAAATATAAATGAATCAACTTTGAGATTTAAACTAATCCTTACTATTACATATTTGGATTTCCTAGCCAAATAGGCAAGGTGAAGATCAGGACCTTATCATTTATTATTGTTGCCATTAAGTCATAAGAGGTCATCATGTGATACACAGCTAATAAGGTCAAAAGGTGATATGACATGCACTTTGTGTTTATTTGGGGTCTTAAGGATTTTAAAGGAGTTTTTATTTAAAAGGGATATTGTAAAGTTGGGTTACTAAAAGATTGCTTTTAATGGTCTAAACAGCCATAAAGGAGTCTTGAAGCAGTTCCTTCACTTTAAACTTGCCAAACTTACTTCCACCATGTATGAAAGGGATTACCTCCACGTTGCATGCATGTCTTTTTGCGTTTCAAATGTTTAAAAGAAATTTTCCAACATCCAATACCTTTTTCTTGTCAAAAAGACTCGTGCATATTCCTGAAGGGAGCTTTTCCTTGAAGTAGTCAAGCCTTGTGTTCTTTCATAGAGTTCCTTTTGTTTAGGTTTAGGGTTTTGCTACACTAACCTGCAGGTTTCAAGGAGGCAACTCATTTCCTTTTGCATGGCATGTGAAAGGGGGAGTAATGGTTTTAGGGGGTTCATGTGCATTATTTTGTATCTCCTAGTCTCTTCAAGAAAGAGAGATGCACGTGAGTTTTGCTTGCAATGTTTTGAGGAAGAAGCCAATATGGAAGAAGCTATCAAATTGATACAAAAAACCTTTGTATTTCATAGAAGACTGATTTAGATGATCTGAGAGTGCAAGAGTTGGTGGAGGAGTAATAAAGAAAGCCTTGACATGCATTGTGAAGATTGGTTTCCTCTCCTTCATAAACTCTAGCAGATCTCAGGAGATTACAGTGGTAGAAACATATCTCTCAAAGAGGTACTAGAGGGATCAAAGAAGGTTTCAAACAACTCCTGTGGGTAGATTTTTTCATGATGTAAAGCTTCTATAGGCCTAATACAATGACAGTGTTGCAGCCATTCCATGACACCATGGAAGGTGAAAGTATATTATTGACCTCATTGACAAGGTAGAGCAATCAAGCATGCAAAATAGTCAACCTAGCAGAAGAGAAGTCACATGATTTAAAGAGCGTTCCACAAAAAGAAGGACAACAATCATAATTTGAGAAGGACAATATAGTCCATCAAAAGGTCATCAGGAGCAGTTTAAACAAAGTCCTACAAAAGATTTGAAACATCTAAGAACAGTCCTCGTAGGGCAAGCAAAAATAGTCATTACTTTTTATTCTGGGACAATCATTTTTATCTAGGAAACAATCACTTCTAATTAGGAGCAGCAGTCCATCAATAGATAAGGGATAGTCAATCCAAGTGAAGAATAGTGTATTGATTTGCTAAATTGAGACTTATAGAACCATGGACTTTTGAATGCCATGACAACCTCCAAATAAGAATAGATAAGGGCTAATGATATTGGCAAAGGTAGAACATTTTCTCTATAGTCATTACTCTACCACCGAAATACACTTCTTATGCTTGTTCTTCTTGGCACCTGCATGGTTATTGGTGATGGGATGTTCATTTTCTACTATACCAGTCTTTCCTCTATTGGTGGTATCAAGGTAGACTATCCTTCTAGACCTCAGGCCTATTAGATCAAAGAAAAGCACTAGGATCTTGGCATTAGTCATTGAACAATGATATGTGGAGTAGCAGAACAGTTAAGGTTATGATTGTTTCAAAGGTGCGGCTGAATAGTTAAGAAAATAGCAGTAATACATGTAATACAGATAAACATATGTGGGCAGCATGTAAATAGTCCAAAACATACAGAGTTTGTAGTGAAGGAACATTCCAAGATAGTGGATAGAGCAATCACTGTCTTTGGGGGCAGTCACAAAGCATGAAATGGAATAGTCTCACCATGGGGCAGTCATCAAGCATTAAAGGAATAGTAAATAAGGGAAGACAAATATAGAAACAAGAAGATAGAGGTGTAAGGAGGCTCCTATACAGTTGTCTCAGTGTGGAAAAGGTATGAAAGAATAACTTCCAAGGGCAATTTAGAGTCCTACAAGGACTAGTTTCTCTTTCACTATGCCCTCCAAAGATTTCTACTCTTATCAAACTCATCAAAAGACTTCTACTCTATGAATATGCAAGAAGAATAGACAGTCTTTAAAGGCAAAAGGAGCAGTTTAAGAGTAGAAAGAGGAGTCAAGGCTTGTTGAAGGTGTAGTCTATAAAATAAAGCACAATTTTTTTCAGTCATAGAACAGTCTTCTCAATCATATCAGAGTTTTCTCAGTCACAAGATAGCTACCACTAATAAGGAAAACATGATAGTCATGAAGATTAGTAGAGAAGATCATGAGGAGCAAAAGGTTTGAAACCTTAAGCAGGATAGCCCAAGGTCTAGAGATAGACCATTGACTCATGGTCAGGTTGCAAAGAGTGAAGATGATTAATCAATGACTGATAAATGTGTCTAAGATAGTCCAAGGCAGCAGAGTAGGTCACTAGACACAAGACCATGAAAATGAATACAAAGCATGTGCAGGCTTGAGTACAGTATACAGTGATTGAAAGTCACGAGAACTATCCTATAACACAAAAACCAATCTTATGGAGTATGCAATGTTGGTCAAAGGATGAGTGAGGAATAAAGAATCCCCAATAACGCTAAGAAGACCTTGAAGACACCACCATGTCCTTAGAAGGTCTACTTACTTTTGTAAGTCCATCAAGATGGTTAGTTTGAATATATGATCACATGATAGTTTTGAAAGTCCTAAAAGGAACCAAGCTCCTTATCCATGCCTCCAAGGAGTCTTGATGCCAATCAAATTCTAGAAGTTGGGCACATGGCCTATCATCATGCAATGACATTTAAGAGAGGATGAGGGCAATTGGATCAGTTGTTGAGTTATGGTAGACGGGTTGACCATCATCCACCTATCTAGGAGAGTGGAGATAGCAGTTGTATGGATATAGGAGCCTAAAGAGGAATATGCAAAAGAACAAGTCTGAAGGAGTCAAACACTTCATCTTTCCTTAACGCCCTCAAAGAGCTTTTCAAGGAGCAGCATAATGGAAACAGTTTTCAGGGACCTAAGTGGAGAGGAAATTAATTCAAGGAGAGTTTTGACTTGTTCAAGCTATGACACATGTCATCTATTCATTGTAATATGAAACTATGCTTTAGGGATGACTATTTGCTAAATAGTACTCCTATTTCCATTTTGAAGGGAGTTCTTTCACTTTTGGAAAAGCATGGTAAGCTACAACAAGCTTCTTTCTAAATTTTTTGGTGCATTGTAACTCAGAAAGTTAGTTTTCTTGCTCATTTTGGAGCTGTATATTGTAACCTATGAAGGTTATTTTTAGCAAAGAATAGGCATGACAACTTATTTTCAGATCTGTATGTTATTTATGAACATTGTGATCAATAAAGACAAGCTATTTTTACTTTCCCAAAGTTGTTTCATTGTGCAAGCTTCAAAATAGTTGATGTAATCTTGTGGTGATGCTTCTTCCCCTTGATTTCTGTCCCATTTTCATTTCCTTTATACAGAAATAGGTACTTTTGCAGGTCGTTGCTTGTGTTTAACCAGCTAAGATTAAAGTTTAAGTTGTGAAAACATTTTTCCTTACTTCTAAATGTTGTCCTAGATATCAAACCTGTCCATGAAATACTTATGGAAGAGTCATGAAATTTTGGGTTGTGTATGTTAAAGTTTAAGTTGTTGATCATATTGTATTCATTTAAATAAGTGTAGGTCAAAAGTTATTTGGTGTATCACCTTAGATCTTAGGTTTTCATTTTCATGTCATTCCTATCTCTTTCCTTTTCGAAAAGCAGTAGTTTAAAATAGGTTAGACTAGGTGATAGAACCAAGAGAGTCAGCTCACTCTAGAGGTTAACTCCCACAACTTGAGCCCATAATCAGGGGAGTCATCCCATGTTTCACCAATAGGCTGAGTTTTGCAACCCAGTAAGGGTGCACTATTTAGGTGATAATAGTTTTTGGCACGCCCGATGGGACAAGTTCGATGAACTTCTCATCAAAATACTAAAATATTTGGTGTTTCTCTCAGTATTATTAGCCTTTAGAGGCAATACAAACAACACCATGGTGACTCTAATCATATATCAGTTGGTTTTAGCAATCCAAATACATACAACTAATGAGGTTGGTGCTACTTGTTAGTTTTCTATCATTTGAAAGTATTTTCTTAGCACCTGGTGACTCTATTTGGTGTTCTAACTCACATCTTAGTGTTTCAAGACCTGGTTGTCCATATTCATTCCAAATACTTCATTCATATTTTACCCTTGCAATGTCTAGTTATCAACACTACAATGGTTTTTCTCCTCCATTTCATGAAAATTTAGGCTTTTGGCCTCCAAACAGTTGTTCTCCTCATTTCAACCAGCATTACCAGCAAGAGTATTTTCAAACCAGCCATGCTCAACCTTCTTAGCAGCCTGTTCATGCCTATAATTAGTCTCAAGGAGACCATTTTGGTCATAACTAGCATGACTACTCTCTCAATCAGCCTCAAGATGTTAACAACATGAGTATCATGGAGATAGCATTAGATTTGCAAAGGAAATTAGAGGTTATCACAAAAGAGTATGAGTATAATATGCAGCAGGAAGAGCTTGCTCATCAAGCTCATATTCATCAGAGGGAGGTGGAGGCACACAGGTATGAAGAGGAGTTTCTTGCTAGATAAGTTGTAGCCAAAGAAGAACAAATAAAACACTTGCTTGCACAAGTACAAAGGTATGAAACCCAGTAAGTCCCTTGCATTCCTAGTTTTAGTTCAACTATTCCTGTAATGATCAATCATTTTTTGAATAAGGAGGTTGCCAAGTCCAAGATTCCTAGTTTTAAACAAGAAAAACCTTTTGAATCATCAAATAAGCTTCCTTGTGTCAAAATTCCAAGTTTTAGGAGTGCTCCTTCAATCCAACAGCTAATTCATAACCAAGAGCAGCCCATAATCAGCTTAGCAATGAGCATGTTTATCCTACTTCATCAGTTAAACCCTTTTGCCCTCCCACCATCTCCCTTTTCAAAGGAAGATCTGTTATATGGAGAGAAAATGAAGGCTATGTAGGTGAAAAGGAGCATATTTTAAGTGAAGATGAGGAAGAGATAACTATTTTTAGCCCCTTTTGTGCCACCAAATCAGAAAAATTAGACATGGAGCAAGAGGAATAATATGGTCTTGATGAAGAAGAGTCCATTCTCACAAGTCAAGAAACTTCTCATGAAGTTGATTTCCAAGATCTCAGCTGGTTGGAGGAACTTCCTTTCTGATGTATAGAAGAGCTTGAGGCTGATATAACAAATAAAAGTTTTTTGGAAGAGGCTACCTCATTGTTTGAACATTTGCCTTCTTTCATTGAAGAAGAAAATCCTGATTTGGAGGATACTTATTTGGGTAATAATGGGAATTTGGAGCTTGAACCAGTTGTTTCTAAGAGCCTTCTAAGAGATGATAGCTTTAATGAGTTATTGGTTTCCCTAATGGAAGAGGATGATCCTTTGACCATGGAGGAAGAATTGACATGGTGAGCTATCATGCAAGGTGAAGGCAATGATATCATTTCTAGTCATTCAAATTATTTTCTCACTTGCCCAAACTCAGCCATGAAACGGGACAGCCATGAACAAAAGGAGGAAAGGTTTGAAAAATACAACCATGATAATATTATATCAATTTTCTTGGGCTCTTTGAAAGAAGAAGAAGAAAACCAAGAAGTTTCAAATCAACTTCTTGTCTCACAAGAATAACAAGAGAGTAGGATGGACATTATCACATCAAATGAAGAAAAAGAAGCATTCAGCCCAAAGCTTTCAAAGGGTTGTCCTATCAGGCATCTAGCTAGGATGGAAGCTAGCAATGCATCACAGGTCATTCTTGCACCCAAGCATGAAGATTCTATTGAAAGAGAGCATACTCATCTATCCTATTCACTTCAAGACAACATGAATGGTCAACACAAGTGGGTAAGTGAGTTTGTTTTCTCTCCTCAAGAATCATTGCAACAGATGGTTAAACATGTGCCATTTTTTCTCCTCCTCTTCAATGCTCACAAACATATGGAGCATTACAAGTTGCAAAGAAAGGGCAGCTACTTTCATGAACCAGTTAATGGTTTTGTTTAGGCAGTCATTTTCTCAGTTAATTTAGGTTAGTATAGGTTGTTTTAGTGTTTTATTTCCTCCAAGTGCAGATGCACAAGTTGTTATTTGTTTCTAGGTAGTTTTGAGTGTTTTCCCAGGTTGTGTCTTATTGTGTTGAAGATACTAACCGTTGTGCCTCAGGTCTGATATAAGTTTGTTTCAAGCTTTGATGAATCTATGCCCAATGGATACTAAGGTTGTCGATCTCTTAGTTTTAGGAGGCAAAACTCCAATAGAAGTCGCCAAAAATGTTACCTATTTGGATTTCCTGGCCGAATAGGCAAGGTGAAGATAAGGACCTTATCATTTATTATTGTAGTCATTAAGTCATAAGAGGTCATCATGTGATACAAAGATAATAAGGCTAAAAGGTGATATGGCATGCACTTTGTGTTTATTTGGGGTCTTAGGGATTTTAAAGGAGTTTTTATTTAAAAGGGATCTTGTAAATTTGGGTTACTAAAAGATTGCTTTTAATTGTCTAAACAGCCATAAAGGAGTCTCGAAGCAGTTCCTTCACTTTAAACTTGCCAAATTTACTTCCACCGTGTATGAAAGGGATTACCTCCACTTTGCATGCATGCCTTTTTGAGTGTCAAATGTTTAAAAGCAAGTTTCCAACATCTAATACCTTTTTCTTGTCAAAAAAGACCCATGCATATGCTTGAAGGGAGCTTTTCCTTGAAGTAGTCAAGCCTTTTGTACTTTCATAGAGTTCCTTTTGTTTAGGTTTAGGGTTTTGCTACACTAACCTGCAAGTTTCATGGAGGCAACTCATTTCCTTTTGCATGGCATGTGAAAGGGGGAGTAATGGTTTTAGGGGGTTCATATACATGATTTTGTGTCTCCTAGTCTCTTCAGGAAAGAGAGATGCACATGAGTTTTGCTTGCAGTGTTTTGAGGAAGACGACAATATGGAAGAAGCTATTAAATCGATACAAAAAACCTTTGTATTTCATAGAAGACTGATTTATATGATCTAAGAGTGCAAGAGTCGATGGAGGAGTAATAAAGAAAGCCTTGACATGCATTGTGAAGATTGTTTTCCTCTCCTTCATAAACTCTGGCAGATCTCAAGAGATTATAGTGGTAGAAACATATCTCTCATAGAGGTACCAGAGGGATCAAAGAAGGTTTCAAACAACTCCTATTGGTAGATTCTTTCACGATGTAAAGTTATTGCAGGCCTAATATAGTGACAGTGTTGCAGCCATTTCATGACACCATGGAAGGTGAAAGTATGTGATTGACCTCATTGACAAGGCAAAGCATTCAAGCATACAAAATAGTCAACCTAGCAGAAGAGCGAACACATGATTTGAAGAGCAGTCCACAAAAATAAGACGGACAATAGTCATAATTTGAGAAGGACAATACAGTCCATCAAAATGTCATTAGGAGCAGTTTAAACAAAGCCCTGCAAAAGATTTGAAACATCTAAGAACAATCCTCATAGGGCAAGCAAAAACAGTCATGAAGCAGTTACTTTTATTCTGGGACAATCATTTTTGTCTAGGAAATAATCACTTCTGATTAGGAGCAGCAGTCCATCATTAGATAAGGGACAGTTAATCCAAGTGAAGAACAGTGTATTGATTTGTTGAATGAGACTTATAGAATCATGGACTTTTGAATGCCATGACAACCTCCAAATAAGAATAGATAAGGGCTAATGATAATGGTGCAGGTAGAACATTTTCTCTATATTCATTACTCTACCACTGAAATACACTTCTTATGCTTGTTATTCTTGTCACTTGCATGGTTATTAGTGATGGGATGTTCATTTTCTACTATATCAGTCTTTCCTCTATTGGTGGTATCAAGGTAGACTATCCTTCTAGACCTCAAGCCTGTTAGATCAAAGAAAAGCACTAGGATCTTGACATTCGTCATTGAAAAATGATATAAGGAATATCAGAACAGTTAAGGTTATGATTGTTTCAAAGGTGCAGTAGAATAGTCAAGAAAATAGCAGTGATACATGTAACAGAGATAAACATATGTGGGTAGCATGCAAATAGTCCAAAACATGTAGAGTTTTTAGTGAAGGAACATTCCAAGAGTAGTGAAGGAACATTCCAAGAGTAGTGAAGGAACATTCCAAGATAGTGGATAGACTAATCATTGTCTTTGGGGAAGTCACAAAGCATGAAATGGAATAGTCTCACCATGGGGCAGTCATCAAGCATTAAAGGAGCAGTAAATAGAGGAAGACAAATATAGAAACAAGAAGACAGATACGTAAGGAGGCTCCTATACATCTATCCCAGTGTGGAAAAGGTATGAAAGAATGACTTCCAAAGGCAGTTTAGAGTCCTACAATGACTAGTTTCTCTTTCCCTACACCCTCCAAAGATTTCTACTCTTATCAAACTCATCAATAGACTTCTTCCCTATGAACATGCAAGAAGAATAGACAGTCTTTAATGACTAGGTGATACATCAAATGACCTTAGATCTTAGGTTTTCATTTTCGTGTCATTCTTATCTCTTTCATTTTTGAAAAGTAGTAATTTAAAATAAGTTAGATTAGGTGATAGAACCAAGAGATCTAGCTCACTCCAGAAGTTAACTCCCATAACCTAAGCCCACAATCAGGGGATTTATCCCATGTTCCACCAATAGGCTAAGTTTTGCAACCTAGTAAGGGTGCACTACTTAGGTGATAACACTTGTCATTTTATAGTCCTATAAAAATCAATTGATCAAGCCTATAGTACTATCTATAAGCTAATAGGAAAGTCTCCCCAACTCTCCTCTATAATTGGGAAGACTTAAAAGATAATAAGTACCTATTTCATTATGTATAGCCCCTTACTTGCCTAATGTCTTGGATGAAAGCTTGGGGCATTACAAATAGTCAAAGAGATATGAAACAACAATAGAGAGGACTATGGGGGGTTGACTAAGCACTTCCATCACCTTAGAATCAATTAGGATAGAAAAGGTTTCATCATTTCATGGCACATAGGGTCGTGTGCTAGTCTACTAATCATCATTGGACATTAAAATATCTGCCCGTCCAAATTTAGGCACTTACAGCACACAACCATGTTCTTTATAAAAATGTTAAGTCAAGTCTATAACATTTTTCTATGAGGAAAATGGGTGCCCAAGGGCTACTTAAGAATCTACCTTAAAGTCAAATCCTTGAACTAAGTCATTGTTCAAGACATGCATTTTAGGGTGTGTGAGTTCTAGAGGCATGAGAAAGATGGTGTGTGCAACAATGGAGTTTTCAAAATAGCTCTAATGGTAGATTTGCAGGGCTAGTGCAGTCATGGAACCTCCAAAGGTATGTGTAGTGATTGATGCAAGTGCTCATTTCCTAACGGTAAACTCATTTTTATTTTCTTTATGTTTGACCTGTAAAATCATTTTTATTTTCTTTATGTTTGGTCTTTTTAAACACCTTCTACGTGTTAGATTTTTTATAGCATGACTCCTAGCTAAAAATAAAAATGAACACATATTAAGATTCACTATCTTTTCTAATGTGAAATATCATTCAATAATACAACTTTATATAAATTTCAAAATGTTTCTCATATTATTTACATAAATAATCAATTACAACTTCTTTTACTATTAATTAATTTTTGAATATTATTTTAGTAACTTCCCCCAAAATTTAGGAAAAACCATCCCCCCATCCCAAACTCAATGCAACCATAAAATGTGTCCTAAGTTAGATTGTTGGTGAAAAACTTGTGCTCTTGAAAGAGAGGTCACAAGTTTGAATCCTACAAGGGGTAAGATATACCTCATTTTGAAGACGCTAGTGGAAGTACAAGGTAGTCTTATATGCTACTAGCCGCCCATAAATTAGGTCATGAAGCATTGTTGACTATAAAAGGATTCAACAAAGCAAATAATGATTTAATTACAAAGGCAAAGAATTGGTTGAATCAAGAGAAATCACCCTTAGGAATAAAACAATTTTAAAATATTGGGTAAATGATTTGGATTCTTCACTTATAACAAGAGCACTGTCTGTTCAAAGTGTGAGCAATTGCTTCAAAGTTTGCAGGTATGTTATAAAGTAAGTTTGCTTAAATCCAACATGCAAAATGCAATTGAATTACTTGATCATCAAGCCTCATTGCACTCGTTTCATTCACCATTGGGCCACTTGAAATCATTTGCGTATCGAGAATAAGATGATCAGTGATATAAAACCTTGTGGAGCTTTTACGAAAACCATCCACCTCCATTTCTCGTCAATGCCATCCTTTCTTTTATTTGATTAGATGCCTTACTGTCATCTTCTCATCTTGTAAGCATTCCCTTAATTCAAACAGTGTAATTGCAGAAACAAATAGCGAAGTAAGCTTTTATATCGCGAACTTCCAATTTGTAAACATTTATTCAAATATAATTTTACGTGAGTTTCATAAGCTTTTCTGGAAACCATTGATATCACCGAGGCTCCGTGATCTGATACTCTGAATCCAAAAAAACTCCATGGTTTGCCTCACATCCCTCAGATTCCGCCATTTGTAACAATATAGACCGTAAACACTTCCAAAATCTTTTATTGAAGCCCAGTTTCGAGGAGCTGCCACCAGTTCAAATCTCATCCTTTGTGGATTTATATAAAATAAGAGATTTTGAAAAAAGAGTTCAGATGAGCAGTCCCAAGGAAGTGACGTTTGTCAGTCCCACTATTGCAACATTAGGTACCTACGATCTTATCACCCGAAGATTGCATCGAGCGGCAAACTCTCGTGACAGAAGTGGGACATTTCGTACCTATCCTTAGTTTTATTTCTTTTGTTATTATTCTATTAGGAAATAGGTCTAGATATAATATTGTAAAGATGAAAAATGTTGTCATACTCAAATCAGTACACCCATGCCATTTTTTATTTAATATTGTGCCTACAATTATGGGAATTATTTTAATCTAAATAATGTATAGATAAGTGGCATATTGGCATGATTTCTATCTACATCTTTTCACCCTATTTGCATCATTTTCCATATATTATACTCATCATTATCATATCCACATTCACATTTACTTCCATACATTAGTTTTTTTACCTTGAAATCATGGTTTTATCTTAAGATTCATTTCCAAATGGCTTGGAATTGACTTGGATCAATCCCAAGATATACGGAAATGAACCCAAAATTCAAATCATTAAATTCAAAATTCAACTTTCCTGCCACTTTCTACTAGTCATTACGAGCCGACTTAGCACACATTTGTGGGACATGTTGCTATGTCATTGTATTTAAAAAAATTAAATGTGTAATTAATTCATAATGCAATTACAAAGAAAATTATTAGAGCACATTTAGTTTTTTTAAAAGACAAAAAAGAATCAGATCCACACCAACATATAAGCTATATGCATGCCAGCATATGTTGTCTTTAATATCACTCATCATTGTTAATCTGGCCCATTGAAGGGGTTTGACCTTCAAGAACTTGTTCACCTATCGAGTTGGCAAACTTCTAAATGGTGTCCTTAAACACCATCTTTAAAAATTCATCTATCTAGAAGACGAAAGAAAACAAGTTTTCAAGTGCATATTTTATCAAGTCAAATCTATGTAGAACAGATCAAATCTGTGCAATAGATTAATTCCATGACACTTGTTGGCAAGAAATAGGGTAGAAAGCATAAGCTACCGCAAGTCACCGCAAAGAGGGTGCGGAGCATAAGGCCGGCATGGTTGATAGAGTTAAGGATGTTTTGTAAGGGACATGTCCCTATTACATCATATTGTATAAAGATATGTAATAGAGTGAGCATAAGCGGATGTAAGGGAATATAATATAGAGCAGAGACTTAGACATGCCTTTTGTATATGTTACTGAATATGAATATATAAGGAGATATAAGGATTACAAATTATGGATTAAGTGCCTATTGATGTGTTTAACATGTTAGATGTGATTAGATCTTATCGCATAATGGTGTTTCCTACCACAACTATCTATCATTCTTTCACTATATCTTCTAGGGTATAAACATACTACATAAGAGTATTGCAGGCTCAGGGCTCTAGACTGTGTCCTAATTTCTCTTACCAACATTGGTTCTGTTGTCGGAAACCAGTAAGAGCAGTGAAGAATAGATGAGGTAAAATAGAAGAAAGGAAACGCAGAATAAAAGGGACTATTGGAAAATAGAATAAAAGAAACGGAAAATTTTATATAAAAAAAACTTGCAGAAGAAATCTCTTTAGTCCTACCCTTGTGAGAGGGGGCATGCACTTAAGGGATGACAAATAGAAAAGGGGAAGGAATCTAAAAAGATTTTGAAAAGATGTAACCATTCAAAGTAAGCCAACCATGGGATACATAAGGATTAATGAAATTTTAAATTAAAAACATCCATGGCAAAGGGAGATAATAAGAAGTTAAGAGAGATTAGTGAAATTATTCAATTAACAATGGAAATGAATATGAAAGAAAAAAAGAACAAACAAACTCAGGAACTTCAGGAAAGATATCGCAAAAGGAAAGAACAAATAGAAAAGGAATGCGCCATGAGGGATGTGACAAAAGAACAAGAGGAAATTGAGCGCGCCAATAAGGGTGCTACTAAGCACATCTTGCGTGTACGACTGAGTTAATAAGACCAGAGGTAGATCAGACTCCATAGGAGATAAATTCACACCTTGATAAAGCTACCTAGATCCTAAACAATCTAGAAGGGAGAATCACTACATATGATACCTCAAGGAAGACATGGGAAGAGGAATGTACATATATATTAACTCTGACCATACTTAAATTACCATCCATTCAACTAGATTGGTCAAATATTTAGATTAGGATTGATGATCAATGGGAAGCAGTATTAAACCCCATGAAAAATCTCCAACCTTTAAACCTTGATGCGGAATACTTGGATCAATTGGTAAATCATAGTGTGAAGAGAATATGGGAAGAGAGAACACATGCGACCGTACTTGACAAAAATAATCCCAGTAGTATAGGACAAATAAGTGAAATGACACCAATAACTAATAGAATGTCATTTAAAACAAGAAGTTATCCCCTAATGTGAAATGACACGTCACCCCATGTGTCATATAGATCTAGAATAATTTTGGTAGAAGACCAAAGCAGAGTAGATTTAATCAAAGAGAGATAGAAGAAGATATTGTAAGGGATAAAGAAGAAATATTAGGATAAGATTACTTTGATATTAAGTTGCAGAGAGATAAGGGAAGGAAGAATAAACCCCTACAGCAGAAAACAAATAAGAAATCAAAAGAAAGACACCACAAACCAAAAAACTAGCAAGAGACAAAGATGGACTCAGCAATCAAATTGCCAGTATTTGAAAAAAACACAACTGAGGCAGCAGAACATATATTTGTTCTGGAATCAATCTGGCAACAAAAGAACATAACAAGAGACAAGGTAAAATTATTTGGTTTCGTAGGGACACTAAGAAATGATGCTTTAAATTGGTATATAAAAACCTATCCTCAGCATGACAAAGAATGGGATGTGATAAGACAATAGTTCTTGGATAACTTTGAATCTCTAGAGGTACCAACATAAGGAGTAAGACAAATGAGAGATTTGGTACAAAGAAAGGATGAATCAATAAAAGATTTTGATAGAAGATTTAAAGAAGTCTCTAGAAAATTAGAGGAACCATTAATAGAGAAACAAAGAAGTGAATGGTTTGTTTTAGGAGTAGCTCCTGAAATAAGGAAAACACTCTATGGTAAAACATTCACCACTTCTTCAGAGGTGGTAACCTTAGCATGCCACATTGAGAATCAATCATGAAGAAGGATAGAAAAAGACAAGGAGAACACATAAATAGAGAAATAGCACTAGAGTTGGAAGAACAACTAAGGAAGGACGCTCTAGAAAAGGTAGATCCAAATCTATTTGCAGAGAAGAAAGAGAAACTGGCACAAATGCAAGCCAAAGAAATGAGGACAAAACATAGAGTTGATACTCTCATGAGGAAAACTAAGAAAGATAAAGAACAAATAGGAAAAAAAAAAGCTCATTACAAAGGAACTTATGATGCAATAAGGGAAGAAGAGAGGAATGAAAAAGAACAAGAAATACAATCTCTACTAAGTCCTCCACAAATGGAACAAGGGGAAGAATCTACAAAGCAACAACAATCATCTCCAACAAGAGCACCATCCTCTATTCCATCACCAATCTAGTCAATCAAAGACTTCCTGGTACAGCAAAAGAAGATACAACCTGTGCTCACATCACAACTACTCCAACTACCATTATTGGGGTCACAAGTGAACTTATTATGGATCTCTCCTATTCATAAACTTCAATTAAGAGATATATTTCATGCCATTGCAAGGGAGGAGATATTACAATAGCATGTGGATAGTACAGAGCAGCTACAAGAAGCTATAAGAACAATACAAAATCAGCTACCAAATGCAAAAAGAGATACAACATTGCCACTACCACAACAACTCAAGCAATTCGTGGATAGTCTACAGGCAGAAATGCAATACCAAGAGACAATAGTAAGGTAGAAGTCACTATAGAGATAACCAAAAATATAATGGATGATGCCAAGAAAAAGTGTGCAGCAACTCACACACAACTGGACAATAACATAAGAACTCTTCAGCAGACTATAAGTGATCCAAGCATCCTATACCAATTTTGTCTACAATGGTCAACAACTAAGAGCAGTAAAGACCAAATTGATCAATTGGAGGCCCAAATAGTATAGGTGGAAAGCAAGTATGACCCCATGAAAGATATGGATGGGTCAAATAGGGTACAAGTAGAGGCCATCCACACATAGGTACAACAATTACAAGATCAAAGAGAACAAATAAAGGGACAAATCAAGTAGATAAGGGAAGTAATAAGCCTGCATCTAGCCCACTTGACTAGAATATTGGGAGAAGCAAAGAAAAATGTGCACAACAAATATAGATTCCTACCAGTCTTGCGGAGGACAAGACAACACATATTCAGACTCAGGGTCACATTTAGATATTACAATAGATCAAAAGTTAGTGGGACAATACCCTAACACAAATAAAGATTATATACAAGAAAATCCTTCCCAGTAACTAGCACTGCATGTCTTGAGGACAAGACATACTTTCAAAAGGGGGGGATGATGGTGGTAGGAAATAGGGTAGAAAGCAAAAGCTACCACAAGTCACCACAAAGGGAGTGTGAAGCATAAGGCCGACATGGTTGATAGAGTTAAGGATGTTTTGTAAGGGATACGTCCCTATTACATCATATTGTATAAAGATATGTAATAGAGTAAGCATAAGTAAGCAGATGTAAGGGAATATAATATATAGAGTAGAGACTTAGCCCTGCCTTTTGTATATGTTACTGAATATGAATATAAGAAGATATAAGGATTACAAATTATGGATTAAGTGTCTATTGACATGTTTAACATGTTAGATGTGATTAGATCTTACCGCATAATGTTTTTTCCTACCACAACTATCTATCATTCTCTCATTGTATCTTTTGGGGTATAAATAAACTACTTAAGAGTATTATAGGCTCAGGTCTCCAGACTGTATCCTAATTTATCTTGCCAACAACACTCAAGATCAAACTCATAGCACTTAGTGATAAACTATAAATTACTAAAATGGCATAGAATCTATAATGCCTCTGGCACTTGTGTCTTGTTATCTATCACTTTTATTTTGGATTCACTATTGTTATTAGCAATGATGTTTTATTATGCCATCAAGATGTTTTCAATGGTGTTTTATATTGGCATCTAGGCATTTCCTATGGATGTATATTGTGATTTATATGTTGGGCCTTTTAGTGTTACCATTCCAATATTTTGATATGAGTACATATATTGTACAAATGTGTTTATTGTACATGGATTAATATTGTGGGTTATATTATAAGTTATTGCATCTTTGTGATTATGGTTGATGATGTAAGATTTGACTATGGAGATAGCCACCTAAGATATATAAGCCTAATGGAAAGCACAAATAAAAGATAAGATCAATATGACAAGAATAAATTGTATTCCTATCAAAGAATGCAAATACAACAATATACAAGATTACTCTCTCATTACAATATGCTATGGCATACCTTGCTTATAAAGGCAAGGTTGAGAGGTAAGATATTGTAGTCATGTGACAAGTGTCTTAATCCTATGACATAAGACAACTAGATCACATGGGTCTAGGATAAGACAACTATCAACAACTAGAAACAACTAGAAACATCTGGAATGCTTTCTAAGTCAATTTAACATGTGAATATATGTGTGAATATTATTTAACTAATAAATTCTTAAATAATATGAATTATTCACATAAGGGGAAACTAGCTAGGAAATATCAAACTAGATATGAAATACCAATTCACACTAACACCGCCCTTAAGTGCAACTTAGGGAGAAGCTGACAAATGTAAAGATGCAATGATGGATGGGTCCCAGCTACTAGGTCATGTTAGGTACCCATGTACAAACAAATCTCAAGTGGAGTAAAGAGGAAAACCTCAAGGGAAAAAATTCCTCCCCAAAAGTGAGAATGCAAGAAGTGTGGAAAGGTGGAGAAAACATGAATCATATGCTACCAATTCCAACATATATATACAATGAATAATCCCCCCAAAAGAGGAAAGGAAGAGAGACCAAGTAGCCACCCCTCAATGTAGAGTCTCCTGCACTTATGGTAGTTTCTCGATAATGAATGTTGAAGATGATCCACGATTGCCAAACAACATTCCTCCCCTTAGGAAGAAACAAGACCAAGTATGTATGGAGGAATTCTTCCCATTCCTGAAAGGAATATGAAGGAAGAAAACTCAAAATGTATGATGTCTCTAAACTCTGCTCATGTGTCTCCATGTCAATGCTGAAAGAAGCCACAATCCAATCTAGAGTCTCATGCCAAACTGAAGAATGTGGCAATCTAGGATCTAGTGGAAAATAATGTAGAACATGATCCAAAGACAATGAAGATGACTCAAAATGTTGCTCAAGGTACTCCAACTCAATTCCAAACTATGACAAATGAAGAGGAGAAGAAAGAACAAGAGGGTATGAAGGTTCCCTCATCACATCTGAAGTAGATGAATCAACTCCTTCAAAGAGGAGATGAATGTCGTCAATAGTGTCCTCCAAGTTTGCAAGTTAGGACTCACAAAACAAGCCTACAATACCTGTCAATTACTCATCCCAAGTAGCTAAATCTAGAAGACTATGAATGTCATGTTGCATTGAATCGATGGAAACCATGGATGTAGCAACACTAAACTTTGTAGATGCAACAGGAGATGATGGAGGAGATGGAATGTCAACATATGTCTCTAGAACCTCGGTTGATGAAAGAACACCAAGATTCAAATGACCATACTGCATCTCCTCAAAAGTGTCCACATGAGCGTCAACCTCAGACGAAGGAACAATAGGAGAAAAATGTGAGAAGGTGTACAGTCAAGATTGATGATCTGCCTCCCCAACTGACTATATACCTCTGTTATGCAAATCCTGAATAATCTAGAATCAGGTGTGAACTCGGCACTCTTTCCTGATCCACCATGTGTAATCTGATAGATAAAAGGATATTGGTAGACAATGAAGGTACACAAAGGACATCATTGAATGATCCTTCATCAATGTCAATTGATCCTTTCCCACAAACACTCATAGATGTGCTGTTGGCCATCAGAATGGGTGGTGATGAGAAAGTCTCAAATGAAGAAAACATACTCTATGATCAAGCCATATGATGTGAAGCTCCAGAATCAAGGATCCATTTCCCTGACTCAAAATCTACAACTGTAAAAAGTCCTTTCCCCTTTTGTTTCTTTGACTTTAAAGATGAAGGAGAAGATGAACCTCCTAAATATGAATTCATTTGATATTTCTTTAGTTGATGTTGCAATTCATCAATTTTCTTTATGTAACATTTGTGTTCATCATGCCCCAATTTCTTGCAATATGCACATGTAGACTTCTCTTTCTTAGATGATTCCCCTTTGGAGGGAGAGGACTCAGATTCTTTATGTAGCTTGTTCTTTTCAGGATTCCCTGATTCTTTTTGTACCTTAGGTTCACTAGCCACCAATTACTGTGGCTTGGAAGACTTGAGGACGCCCATTTGAATTAGCTTCACTTCCTCTTAGATTAGAAGATTTGAAAATGCATCAAAAGTAGGCTCAACATATGCAACTCCCATGGAAACCCGTTGACTGTGAAAGCTAGAAACAAATAATGAATACTCAAGACCAAGCTAAGATAACACATTTAGAATCAATTATAAATCCTCCTTATTAATCTTGTAATCCTTTAGTTGTGTTCTCAGTTGCTTAATCTTGGAGATATAGTCTTGGATTTTGTCAAACTCCTTAGGATCAAGATTCATCAAATCATTCTCAATCTAATATCCCATAATCTTATTAGTTTTACCATACATTTTTTCAAGAGTCTCCCAAGCTTCCTTAGGTGTTGTGCATGCTTCAAGATGGAATTGTAAATCAAAAGAGACTAATGAACAAATATGTCCAAGAGTTTTCTCACGATTCATCTCCCATACTGCCTTTGCATTCACATGAGTAGGTTCAACAATAGATTCATCTACATATCTAGTACAACCTTTTTGCCTTAGATAATTCCATACTGATTGTTTCCATGATGCATAATTATATGGAGTTAGGAGTTCAATTTGAGATTTCCCCATTGCAAGAACACACAACCAAGAACTAAAAGCAATCAACCACTACAAGATCACCCCCCCAAATTCACTCAATCAATGATCCCCCCCATCAAATTATGATCTTGGCACTTTATAATTAGTGTGATTATAGTTTCCACAAGCCAAAATAGCAAAGTGGTCTTTTGATTTTGGTACATGTAAATGCCAAATTAAGGCTATAACTGAAAGTACAATTTTTAATCAAAATTAGACCAAATTGATTGTAGATCTAGGAAGTACTCATAAAATCATGTACTTTCAAAAACACTTTCGCCAGAAAATGTTACCGTATGACCCCAAATGGAACCCCGAAAGGTCTGAAAATGAGAACTGCTTATCAACAATGACAAAAATCTGCAATTTATAGAAAATACAAACACCAAAATCAAAATCCATCTACACCACTACGAATCCTACAAAATTCTACCCCAAATCAAAAAAAATGTGTGAAAATCTAAGCAGGTATGACTAGTTACATGCATTTGAAATATGAGTGTCAAATCAAAAACTCCATTAGAGAGGGGGCAGAAAAAGTGATGCAGTCAAGGTAGGAGGGTCTGATGAGGGACTATTAAACCTTGCAGCCTTAAACAACTCACAACATGATCAATCAGTGATGCAACAGAAGTATATAGTTTCAACAAAAAGAAAGAGACAATCATACACTCATGACATAAGATATATCCTAGGAAAACCCTAAAAGGGAAAAACACAGCCTTCAAAGCTCATTCTTCTTATATTATGATATAAAAACACATTACATATGCCACTTGAGCTTTTACAGATGCTAGGTCGCAACCCAGGGTTATAGAATAATCATATAACAACACTCTTTCCTGAATTTCATCTCCTACTTTTCTCAATTCTCTGCTCTGCAACTTATTCTGCTCACTACTTTGATCCCTGCTTCAGTTTCGCTACTTCTTCAGATCAAAACACTTATCATCTTGCTTCATAACTTCGCACGCTTCCTTATTATTCATTCACTACCTTGAAACAAACATTTATCCTTCATTTATATCCTCCATAAGCCTTCATAACATTATCAAGTCGGCCTAATTGCAACGTCTGGTATGAAACGTGTAGACATGGATAGATCAGACCTAAACATAAGGTATTGCTCCGATGGTGCATAGAAATTCATGTGGATCTCCATGAAGGTCAACCAGGTCCTATATTACCTTGAATGATGTTCCTTTTAGCTCCACAAGTCACAAAATTTCTCTGCATGCCAATTAGACCTCACTGAACATTGTCAGCTCTGCTCTGTGAAAACATGTGAAAACAGGTAATCTTCTAATAGCAATATCTTTCCAGAATCAAACCCAAATGACCTAAATTCTGGATATGATGTAGATGATTATGTCTAGATGCTAAGTCTAGCTTTGTAGCTTTTGATATGTAAATGTGGTAAAATGCGGTAATCTCCAAGGTTGCTCTCTCAGTACTCTGTAACTTCACTACTAATTGTCCCAATTGTTTTGAATGCTTCCAGATGCTCCTACATCATACTCTCGGGGTTAATTGAAAAGTGAGCCTCTTCACTTTGGTCTGTATTGTGTCAAAATTGATGTTGTTTCTTTGAATAAGTTCGGTGATCTATTCACAGGTACTTGCAACTGCCTCAAGGTCGGCGATCTGTTCAAGTCCACCCTACAAAATTGCCTCAAGTTCTTTTAAGTTTGGCATTCTACTTGCAAGCCTTGCACTACCTCAATGATCAGCAGTCTGGACAAGTCTTCTCCACAAGCTTCCTCAAGTTCTTCGTCTTGTCATGGTCTAGGTTTGACGGTCTACTTCCAAGACTTGCACTACCTCAATGGTTAGTAGTCTGAGCAAGTCTTCTCCATAGGCTGCCTCAAGCTCAATGTCTACTTCAATCAAATAAGAGTCAATCGTTACATACTTGCATCCTCCGGAACAATCATGTTACTTCATTTTGATACAGTCAATACATTCTTGAATTTTCTCTGCAACACTTTTCGATCTCAGGTTCTAGATACAATTTCTCTCACACACACAAAATCTTCCAGTTTCTACTTTGCATATACTTCTCCTATACTTATCTCTATTACTTTACCCACATCCACTTCACTCTGTTACACAAACTTTCTCTTATGGTAGAATATCTTGTCATTCCTTCTTTTCTGCAATATGAATTTCCTTTTCCCTACTAGGCTTCACACTTGTTCACACAAACTTTCTTTTGCACTGCTCTCTCAGATGATTTACACAAACTTTCTCTTGCACTGCTTCTTAGATGATTAGTCTACAAAATTCTTCTTAAGATCAATGCTTCACCTTCTTCTAGTTTCTCTATTAAATTTGATGACTCAAAAGGTTCCTCTTCTTCTGCATAAACTAACTCTACATTATGTATTGTTTCCTCATTATTAGTCTCTCCAGTAACAAGTTCTTGTTGACATTCACCTCTTGATTCCTTTCATCTCCAAACTTGAAAACAAGTTCTTCTGAATGGTCTTCTATCAAATCTTCTTTCATCTCTTCTGTATCCTTCATTGTGATAAGAATTGTGACTCCAGTCATTTCTCCCTCTATAGTTTGAATTACTATCCTTGTTCTACTCTGCATAAGGTCTTCTCTCTCTCTGCATCTTGATCCATATCTTCTTTTCTCTCCAACATATGAATACTTCCATCTATACAACCTTTTGAACATACAAGTAACTTTTTTCCATTTTGCTCCATCAATCCATCCATAATCCATCTACATACAATCTTTCATAGGCTTCCTTCTCCTCATTTTATTCCAACACATCTTTTCAAAATGATTCCTCGATCCATAGAACTTACAAGGATGTAGATCCCAACACAATTCATTTTCATGTCCAATTCTATTACAATGAGAACAATACATACCTCTTTTTCCCTGATTTGATTTGTTTGAATTTGCAACAACATCCTTACCTCTGTCATATCCAAGTCCTTCACTTATTGATCTTATTATTGGTTCAATAGGTTCTGTAATTCCTTGCTAATGCTTTCCCAATCCTTGTCCTTCATATCCCATTCTTTGCATGATTTTGAAACCAATACCATCGCTAACAACTGCAGGTTCAGTTACACTATCACCTTTAACTTTATTTTCTAAAGAAGCTTCTGCAACATTACACAAATCATTAGTATCACAAGAAACATCACAAAGTTCAGTCTTTGATCTCAGACTTTAATTCTCTTTTCTGCATGCTACAAGTGACTGCTCCAACTGATTAACCTATTCTTTCAGTTCTAATATTTCATTATTTTGCAAATTGTTTTCCTTTCTCAGCTCTTCCAAATTTTCCTCCAGATCTCTATTTCTCCTTTCCACCTTTCAAAACAACTTGAATCCTTCTTCCAATTCTTCAAATCTCTTTTCAACACCCTCAAACAACTTCAGCTTTGCTTCCATTTCTCCATTCCTCCGTACATTTTTTATTTCTTCAAGAGCATCATATTTGTCCTCTCCAAATTCTTTTATCATTTCCATCAATTTTGAATTACACATTTTGATTTCACACAATTCTTCTTCTAGATTATCCTTTTTGCATATTAGGTTTTCATTTTCTTTCTTCATTCTCTTTCCAATTTTCCCCATTGAAACAAATCAGATAAACAACTTAATTTGAAAAAGATTTACCTGGATCTTTCTTGCCTTGATCTTCTTCAGTAGTGACACTTGTTACTTCTAGGGTTTCTCACCTCTTTCAACAATGTCTTCCTTCCCAATAGATTTGTAACCAGCCCAACAGATTTGAAACTAGCTCTGATACCACTTGATGTAGTCAAGGTAGGAGGGTCCGATGAGGGACTGTCCAACCTTACAGCCTTAAACAACTCACAACATGATCAATCAGTGATGCAACGGAAGTATATAGTTAAAAAACAGAAATAAAGAGACATTCATACAATCATGACGCAAGATATATCCTGGGAAAACCTTAAAAGGGAAAAATACAACCTTCAAAGCTCATTCTTCTTATATTATGATATCAAAACACATTACATATGTCACTCAGGCTTTTAGAGATGCTAGGCCATAGCCCAGGGTTTCAAAATAATCATATAACAACACTCTTTCATGAATTCCATCTTCTACTTTTCTCAATTCTCTACTCTGCAACTTATTCTGCTCACTGCTTTGCTCCCTACTTCAGTTCCGCTACTTCTTCAGATCAAAACACTTATCATCTTGCTTCATCATAACTTCGCACACTTCCTTATTATCCATTCACTGCCTTGAAACAAACATTTATCCTTCATTTATATCCTCCACAACCCTTCATAACATTATCAAGTCAGCCTAATTGCAACGGCTAGTATGAAACATGTAGACACGGATAGGTAGGACCTAAACATAAGTTATTACTCCGCTTGTGCATAGAACTTCATATGGATCTCCATGAAAGGTTAGCCAGGTCCTATATTACCATGCCATATAGACTTCATTGAACACTGTTAGCTCTGCTCTGTGAAAATAGGTGAAAACAGGTAATCTTCTGATAGGGATATCTTTCTGGAATCAAACCCAAATGACCTAAATTTTGGATATGATGTAGATGATTATGTCTAGATGCTAAGTCCAGCTCTACAGTTTCTGATATGCAAACACGGTAAAATGTGGTAATATCTAAGGTCGCTCTCTAGGTACTCTGCAACTTCACTGTTAATTGTCCCAATTGTTTTGAATGCTTCTAGATGCTCCTACATCGAAAAGCAAAAAAATATTGATACCAAATTTGGTAGAAATGTCACCAAATTTGGAGGTCTACCAAGTTTAGTTGTCCGCTAGTCAAATTAGACCTCTGCCAAACTGGAACTCTGCTAAATGTTGGAGATCTACCAAAAACTTCGCCAGATTTGGCGAACTGCCAAATATTCTACCAAGAATGGTGGATCTCAAAAAAAATATTAAAAATTTCTAACAAAATCCCTCTTGCTAGTCGATCTAAATATTTTTAATAATAAAAAACTTTAAAAAAAAATTAATAATGCCAAGCCTTTTTTAAAATGGGGGGCCACATAGGCCACATCACATACCCCGTACAGGGATCTGCAGACCTTAGGGTCCTGCAGAGGGGGCTTAGCCCCTGCACGCAGGCCTTATAGGTCGCAAGGGCCCTATGAGTAGGGCACGGGGCCTGAGCTTTGTGGCTTTGTGTACCCTATTGTACCTACGGGTAAGGCCGAACATGCCTGCGACCAATAAATTTTTTTTTTATTTTTAAATTCTAAAAAATAATTAAAAAAATAGAATTTTTTAATATCTGTACCCTGTACCTAACGAGATTCTGTTGTGCAGACAAAATCTAAATGATGTTGCAAAATATTCTAGGTATCGTACGGATGGCAAAGGAGGGCCAAATTTTTCCCTAATGGCCCTGGGCAAAGTTGTCTGGTTTTGACAATTTGGCAGTCGATCTTAGGGTTTTTGGGCCTCTTGAATGCAATGGCAGGGTTGGATTTGATCGAAACTACTCTAAAGTATCAGGTACATGTCGGACCTTGCATGCACCTCCCAACTTCAAACCCTCATAGATTTTGCCTCTAGTATCTGAATGAAACAAAAGGTGATTTTGACTATCTCGAATGCCTTGAACACAATGGTGTGCTTAGATTTGCAACAACATGCTCCAAAATGGACCTACAATATAAAGACGAGAAGGAAACCCTCTCAAATCCGGTATCTCTCAAAAAAATTTGATTCTCCAAGTCATCATGCGATGCAAGAGAAGAGCATACTTATTTTTTCAAGATCCACCATGATTTGCACTCAAGATCTCTTAATAGACTAACCAAAGGCAATCTACAAGCTTTGATACCATGTAAGATTTGACTATGGAGATAGCCACCCAAGATCTAGAAGCCTAATGGAAAGCACAAATAAAAGTATTATGTTGTAAAATGTCCCCCTAGGACTTTTACCTCCTAAGTTTTTCTCTTGGGTCCCTTAGATTTAATCATGCATGTTAAAAATGAATCTCGGAGCAAAATCCCCTAAAACCCATGACAAAAGGGACTTAGGGGACACTTTTGAGCTTAAGCAAGTCCCAAAATAGGACCATGGACAAGGGGCCCGTGCCCTAGTCCAGACCTATTTTTTTGAGACCCAAATTTTAAATGTCCGCAAAGTGACCGTTAAAAGGTTTCCCTTTGTCCGCCTATTCAATTTGAATTATGAATGTTTAGCGAGAATGCATATATAAACATGTTTAAGACTTCATTTTACAACTAGATGGATAAGGCAAACTTGTGATCTTGTGCTAAGGATATTCAAGGCTTTATTGTGTTACAGAGCAGTATTGTGTTGTGTTTGTACTTATTTGTTGCAAATTTGTCTTCATCAATCCATCTCCTCATGGCGTGAAAGATATTCATCTCCTCGTGAGAGTTTCACCTCTGAGGTGACATCTATTTTGTGTTTCAATCAATTTATCATATCATTTTTTTTTGCCTCTATCCACCAAGGACACGCACTCTATCTAACAATGGTTCTGGAAGGCCTGAATGCTATTTCCGAGGCTTGACCGAAGTAAGCTCCTAAACACCACAACCCCCAACCCCTCTCTTGTGATTACAGGTTACAGTTGTTAGATCTTGCAGAGAGGAGTTGCAGGAGATGAGAGAAAAGTAGGAAGATTCCATATATGAAGAAAATGACAAAAATTATCCCTAATTGGACAAGGGTGCCCTCTCTTTTGTCCTCCAGTTTTGTTGTGTCAGGAATCTCTGAGAAGGGAACAGTCTAAAGCATATTTTACTCTGAATCCCTTAGAAAAAGCACTACATTGGGCAAGGTTGCCCACTCTTTTGTCCCCAAGGTTTCCACCTTCCAAAATCCAAATTTTGGTATGTATCTATTCTGCATTTAGTGCCTTCCTGTGCGAGCATTTGTCAAGATTCATCTGTTTGTTTATGATTTTGCATAATTAGGGTTTTAGGCCTAATCAAACTAGGGTTTAACATATTAATCAATAAATTCTAAATTTTCTTATCATTCCAAGTGACACCAAACCTGTAGCTGAGTCCTCTTGCAAAAGTTGTGATTCAACTTGGTTTAATGTTCTTGAATGTATGTAGTGAAAGGAGGATCTAATTAACTATCAACCTCATCAACATCCCTCTTTTTCTACATAAAAAAAAAAGAAGATCAATATGACAAAAATAAATTGTGTTCCTCTAAAAGATGCAAATACAACAATATACAAGATTACTCTCCCATTATAATATGTTATGGCATACCTTGCTTATAAAGGCAAGGTTGAGAGGTAAGATGTTGTAGTCATGTGACAAGTGTTTTAATCCTATGACATGAGACAACTAGATCACATGTGTCTAGGATAAGATAACTATAAGACAACTATCAACAACTAGAAATAACTACAAATATATGGAATGCTTCCTAAGTCAACTTAACATGTGAATATGTGTGTGAATATTATTTAACTAATAAATAGTTAAATAATATGAATTATTCACACAATAAGGGGAAACTAGCTAAGAAATATCAAACTAGATATGAAATTGTTGAATGCAAAAGACAACTGAGAGGGGGGTGAATTAGTTGTAACTTATAATTCCAAAACCCTCAAACACATTTAGATCCTTATCAATTCAATTAGCCCTTAAATTATTATAATGATTAAGAATGAAAGCAAATAACAGAAACTGAATCAAATCAACATCAAACACAAGAGAACACCAGATTTATGTGGAAAACCCAAGGGAAAAACCACAGTGAGGATTAGCTCACAGTATAAAATAATATCAACACTGAAAAACAATAGGCTCACTGTCAAAGGGCTCACTGCCCAAAAGAAAGGCTCACTACAAAAGGCTCACTACTAGAATAGAGAAGAAGATAGAGAAGATTGTTACAAGGAGAAAACTATTTCAATGCAATAGAGAAGTCCACCACAACGCCATCATCACCTCCACAGTTTCACTAAGGAATTGTAGACACCTTCTGCTCACTACATTCAGTAATCTAACACATTAAAGTTTGCACTGCACTCGCACGAATTCGCACTCTATCACTATAATTCGAATCACATACATCATACTCATCTAACTTATCATCCTTCAATAGCTTAACACTTATTTATACCATCTTCAACCTTAAGAACATTCTCCAATGTCGGTAAGGCTCCTTAATTTCACAAATTCAAATTAGGTCAGACCCAAAACATTCCTACGGTGGAAAGGAATGAAGGCTGACCTTAACACACCTAAGCTCAGACCTAAAGCCACTCATACACATTACACCACACTTCCACAATCATCGAAGCAACTCCGTAATTAGTGTAAACACCCAACGTTAGTTGAACCGGTGTAAACACCATAAACAATTATGCACACTTCCTCAAACCCAAAGATGACTCGTGGACCATATCTCATGCTTGAGCACAATTGATAATATCCCACCAACATCTTGAAAACCAACAAATTCGTCCACAACAACTTTCACATGCCGCACAACCTTATCCTGTTTACCCAGCATACTCAAATGTCTCTGTCATACACTGCAACTCAATAAATCATCTCCTAGAGCACCAAACCATGAACAACTTTGACTGAAGATAGATATTAACCTTAAAAGCACACTTTCAGAACCACAAGATCCAAAACCACATTGTGGAGAAATGCGGAGAAAAAATATTTCTCCCAGACACCTTTGCAATACACTGTTCACACACTAGTGAACACACCTTCCTTTGCACATCAATCCAGCACGCCAAATTCTAAATAAAGCACCTCTAAATAACTCTAAACAACTTATCCAAACCACATGAATAGGTCTTCAATATAAGGGAAATGCGAAGCAAAACTAGAACACTACTCTGCAACACAGAAGACCAGTATCACACATTGTTTTCTTATTTTATTCAATTTTCTCAAAAGCACTTGGAAACCAAGAACTAGAAACTTATTATCACCATCTTCAGCACTTCCACATCATCAGAGATAGCATCTACTCAATACCAACTGTTCATACTCTTGCAACATGTCTTACTCATACAGTTGACACCAATGACAACACAAGCTTGTTGACATCAATGACAACGCCGTCTGCACATACTTGAAACAATCTCCCTCTTTGTCATAATTGATGGAAACACATAATGTGAAAAACCACAACACAATAGCATCTTCAATACTATGCTTCATACCAACTCTTTTCCTTTCTCTTTCTCTCCCCCTTGGCTTGCTACTCTCTTCTTGACAATTGACTCTTTCCTTTTTTACATTGCTCTCTCTCCCCCTTTGACATCAATGGCAAAGGGTTTCATCTTCCTCTCTCTCATTCTCACACTTGTACCTTCTCACCACTGCTTTGTCACATCTTTTCTTTTATTGCTCTTCATACTCCCCCTAACTGCAACAATCAACATGACCACTACCTACTCCCCCTGAGAGGTAGTCTCCAACATTAGTCCAGAATAAGGAATGAATCTTGAAATTCACTGGACTGATACATCTCCTTATGCATCGAGTTCAAAGAAGGAGGGGAAATAACCCCTAACTTCTCTCAGAGATACTCAAATGTATCCTTAGGAAGAGCCTTAGTGATAATATCAGCAACCTAATCCTTTGTAGGGACATACTCAAGCTTCACTTCATTCTCTTCAACCTTTTCTCTCAGAAAGTGATACCGGATTGAGATATGTTTTGTCCTTGAGTGCATCACCAGATTCTTTGAAATGTTAATAGAACTTGTATTATTATAGAATATAGGAATAGGTTCATCATATACAACTCTAATATCCTTCAAGGTTTTCCTCATTCACAACACTTGTGTGTAGCAAGATGTTGCAACAATGTATTATGCCTCTGCAGTAGACAAAGATACTTAATCATGCTTCTTATTTAACCATGACACCACTCTGCTATTGCAAGTATGTGACTAATCAGTGTTGTCATTGATGTCAATATATCTTTGTTGTCATTGGTATCAACTATGCTCTTACTTTATTGAGGATATTGAGAAAATTAGCCCATCCGGTGATAATAATGTGTTGCAGTAGAAACAGTGCATTACATGCAAAAGAACGGTCCAAAAAAATGCTTTGCATTTCCTGTAGAATAAATATATTTACCTATGGATTGGAAGTTATTTAAAAATCCTGTCTGAAGATGTCATATTCTCAGTTTGAGCCTCCGGTATGAAGAATTGAGTGATTTATGTTCACCAGAGTGAAAACAGCTTTTTCTATGTGTTTGGTGGTGACAGGGAGAAAGTGTTTTGTTTCGCATTCCTCCGCATTGAAATATTTTGGTCTGCGGTTCTGGAAGTAAGTCTATGATGATGTTAAATGCCTTCAAGTGTAATGGTTCATGATTTGGTGGTCCGCAAGCTATCTTTTACTCATGACAGTGGCTGACAGTGTTGTTCCTGTGCTCTAGTTTGAAGAATCTTATTGATTAAGTTATTAGAGATCGTGCAATTGTTCTTGGTGATTACAATGTGCTTGTGGATGTCTCCTGATATGCTCCTACATTTGGATTGGTCCACAAGGTGGAATTTAGATTGTGCATGAAGTGTGTTCTTGAGAATATTTGTGTTAACATCAGTCTTGGCCAACCTCATTGAATTCATCATCTACGGAGATGCATCAAAGATTGTGATAGCATGTTGTGGCGTGGAAGATTTTCTTTGAGTCCCAGCTAAGGCATGGCATGATCTGCATACATTATTACATCTTTTCCTTAGCTAAATTTGTATTAGGTCCAAACCTATTTTATGTATGTTTGTAATGTCGACCTTGGAGATTATTTCAAAGGTTGATAATTGTAATGCCGACCTTGATGATCATTCCAAGGTTGATGTAGCATATAAATACTTGTAATTGAGTCATGAAATGTATCGATGAGCGCAGATGCAAAGATAAAGAAAAGTAAGGTAGCAGAGCAAAGTAGAGGTGTTTTGTGCTTTAATAGAACTGAACCTTGGCATGGAGTAGATGTTGTTATCTCAGTTCAACCTTTTGGTAGTGAGCCTTTCTTTGCAGTGAGCAATTTGGGCAGTGAGCCCTGTAGGTAGTGAGCCTTTGTTTTTCGTTATTGGTATAACTTATATATTTTTGTGGGCTAACACCCACCATGGTTTTTTCCTTTTAGGGTTTTTCACGTAAAAATATGGTGTCTCCTGTGTTGTTTATGCTTTTGTTTTGAGCCTCTCATTTGATGCTTTCATGGTTATATCTAAATATAAGTTGATGATCATATTTGGTTAAAAGTTTTAGGACAACTGCTTCACCCCCCTCTCAGTTGTTAGGTGCAATTCAACAATTGGTATCAGAGCAAGGTTCGTTTGAAGAAAGCCTAATAGCTTAAGGAAGATCCAGGATGTCTTATAATAAGGAAGCTCTGCATTGTGATGGGACAAATTATGCTCTTTGGAAGGTACGAATGAAAATCCATCTTCTTTGTCTTTGTTATAAAGTGTGGAAAGCTGCAGAAGCAAAATATACCATGCCTCCAAATGGTTTGACAACTGAAGATGAAATCAAATAATATGAGGTGGATGTCAAAGAAAAGGATGATTTGTTAAGTTCCTTAAGTGACTTGATGTTGACAAAAGTTGTGGACCTTCAAATTGCAAATGGGGTATGGGAGAAGCTAAAAATCTATATGAAGGAGATGATTCTATAAAAGAAGCCAAGCTACAAAGTCTGAAAGTGAAATATGAGGGTTTGAAGATGAATGAAGATGAAAACATAACAGCCTTTATGCAAAGAGTTGATGAACTTGTCACTGGAATAAAGGGTATGGGAGGAACTCTCGGTGATAAGGAAATTGTGATGAAAGTTCTCAAATCACTACCAAAGTCATATAGTCACAAGGTAGCTGCAATTGAAGAATTCATGACTGTAAAAACTATTGACAGAGATTAGTTACTCAGAAACCTTAAAGCCTTTGAGATGAGAGAATTTGGTGATGTCCTGCCTAAAGTTGAATAAGCTTTTAAAGCCAGTACTTCAGCAAAGATCTCTAGAGCTGAGAAATACAAGGTGGATGATGACTTTGATGAAATTGAAGCTAACTTTGTTGACAGGCTACAAAGAGGCTCTGGTAAGTTCAAAGGTAAATTATCTTTCAAATGTTTCTCTTGTGGTAAAGTAGGTCATTATGCTTCCAGATGTCCTAAAAGAATTGAAAGAAATAAGAAGAAACATGAGAGTAGGCCTAGAGTTCCAAAGAAATGCTACTAGGTCAGAGATTTTGATGATGAAGAGGTGACTGATGATGAATCTAATGATGCTAATACTAGTGCAAATGAATGCTTGTTTATTGCTATTAAAGAAGATCCTGTGTCTACTAATTCTACTAGTTGTGTGAAGGATGAAAAACTAGTAGAAGAAAGTGCTTTGGTTGTTCAGGTTGAGAAAGATAAGGATGAATGGATTATTGATAGTGGATTCTCACATCACATGACCGATGACAAAAGTAAGTTTGTAAGTTTGGAAAAGTATGATGGAGGACTGGTTAGGTTTGGAGATAATGCAGATGGTAAGATTTGTGGAAAAGGATCTATTTCATTTAATGGAAAGCATAATACTGACAATGTTCTATATATGAAGGTTTTGAAGCATAATCTGTTGAGTGTTGGTCAGATGTGTGACAAAGGATATGATCTGAGATTCAAAGATAATGGGTGCAAGATCACGGAAAGTTCTAGAACTGTGATTGCTATCGGTAAGAAGATAAAAGGTAACATCTATCAATTAAGAGGAACTAATGATTATTGTTTATTGGCTCAGGTAGATGAAAGTTGGTTGTGGCATAGAAAGATGTGTCATATAAACTTTGATAATCTAGTAAAGATAAGTTCAGGTCAAACTGTGAGAGATTTACCAAAACTTCTAAAACCATCCATCTCAATTTGTAAGGAATGTCAGTTGGGAAAGCAGACAAGGACAAGTTTCAAGAGCAAAGAACAATTTTTTGTTGGTTTACTAGATCTAGTTCATACAGATCTCTGTGGTTCTACAAGGGTGAGAAGTCTACAAGGTGATAGGTACTTCATGTTACTTATCGATGATTATTCTAGAATGACTTGGGTTACTTTTCTAAGAGATAAATCAGAAGCCCTAGAAAAGTTCAAATATTTCAAGGCAATGGTTGAGAATGAAATAGAGTTGAAGATCAAATACTTGAGGTATGATAGAGGAGGTGAGTTCACATCAAATGAATTCAACATTTTTTGTGAAGAGTATGGGATAAAGAGATAGCTATCTACACCTAGGACTCCTCAGCAGAATGGAGTTGTGGAAAGGAAGAACATGATAGTTCAAGAGGCTGCTAGTACAATGATGAAGGAAGAAGGTCTACCGGAAGTCTTTTGGAAAGAAGCTATTCACATTACTGTCTACATTCAAAATAGAGTTCAAGTGAAAGGTAATCGTATTAAAACTCCCTATGAATTGTGGTATGGGAGAATTCCCATAGGAAAATATTTCAAAGTCTTTGGAAGCAAATGTTATATTAGGAGAGATGAAGATCTAGGAAAGTTTGATGCAAGATGCGATGAAGGAATCTTCTTTGGATACTCCGCCAAGAGTAAGACGTACTGGTGCTATAACAAAAGGCTCAAAAGATTGTTGAAAGTGCAAATGTGAAGGTAGATGAAGGCAAGGAAAGAATATCAGACCTAAGTTGTTATGAACCAGATGAACCTGTGACTATAGAAATTGAAGAGAAAGATAATCAAGAAGACAGTAAGGATGAAGGAGAGGCTCTGGAAAGTGTTGTCAAGACTCCCAGGTATGTAAGGATCAATCATTCTAAAGATCAGATTATAGGTGACAAGAAAAAAGGTGTGATAACAAGAAGAAGAGCTGCAGAGGAACAAGTCAATTACTGCTTGCTTTCAAAGATTGAACCAAAAACTATGAATGAAGCATGTGATGATGAAAATTAGGTAAAGGCAATGGAGGAAGAACTATTGCAGATAGAGAAGAATGAAACTTGGGAATTAGTTCCTAGACCTGCTGACAAAAATGTTGTTGGAACAAAATGGGTCTTCAGGAACAAGCTAAATGAAAATGGAGAAGATGTAAGGAATAAAGAAAGACTTGTACTCAAAGGATATTCTCAAATTGAAGGAATAGATTTTGAAGAAACCTTTTCCCCAGTAGCTCGGATTGAAGCTATCAAAAATTTTCTGGCATTTGCAGCTCACAAAGATTTTAAGGTGTATCAGATGGATGTGAAATCTACTATCCTGAATGGTGAATTAGAAGAGGAAGTATACATTGAGCAATCAGAGGGATTCCAATTGTCAAATTAAGGTGATATGGTATGCAGGTTGAAGAAACCATTGTATGGACTCAAACAAGCTCCTAGAGCCTGGTATGCAAGGTTAGACAGGTATTTATTGCAATTGGGATTTAGTAAAGGCACTGCAGATAGCAATCTATACTTCAAAATCAATGATGATCATATCTTGATTGTTAAGGTCTTTGTTGATGACATTATCTTTGGAGGAAATGAAGGTATGTGCATAAGGTTTTCTGGTGAGATGAAAAGTGAATTTGAAATGTCCATGTTTGGTGAAATAAATTTCTTTCTGGGTCTAAAAATTAATCAATCAGATAAAGGAATCTTCATATCTCAGTCTAAGTATGTGAGAGAGTTTTTGAAGAAGTTTGGGATGGAAGACTCTAAACCAATATGTACTCCCATGGTGACTGGTTGCAAGTTGAGAAAAATTGATGAATCATCTAAGGCTGATCAGAAAAAATACAGATCCATGATTGGAGGATTACTTTATCTAACTCAAACTAGACTTGATATTATGCATACAATTTTTCTTGTTGCAAGGTTTCAAGTTGATCCAAGAGAATCACATGTGATGGCAGTTAAGAGAATCCTAAGGTATTTGAAAGGTACTCCAGATTATGGCTTATGGTATCCAAAAGACAATTATTTCACTCTCAGTGCTTATATAGTTGCATATTGGGCCGAAGATGTTGATGATAGAAAGAGTACAAGTGAGGGTGCCTTCTTCTTGGGTAATAGATTGGTCTCATGGTTGAGCAAGAAACAAGATTCAATATCTTTATCAACTACAGAAGTAGAGTATATTGCAGCAGCATGTTGTTGCACTCAAGTATTATGGATGAAGTAGACTCTGAAAGATATAAGAGTTGTGTATGAAGATCCAATTGCATTGTTTTGTGACAATACAAGTGCCATAAACATTTTAAAGAATCCATTGATGCACTCAAGAACATAGCACATATCAATAAGGTATCACTTCTTGAGAGAAAAGATGACAAAGAATGAAGTAAAGTTGGAATATGTGTCCACAAAGGATCAAATTGCAGACATTTTCACTAAGCCTCTACCTAAAGATACCTTTGAGTATCTCAGAGAAAAGATAGGGTTCATTACCCCTCCTATCCTGAACTAAGATGCATAGGAATGCATCAATCCAATGGAGCTCAAAGTGTCATTCCTTGATCTGGATTGATGTTCTGAAGGCTACCTCTCAAGGGGAGTAGCTAAATGTGTATGGTAAAGTAAATGGATCAGAGTAGCAACATGCAAGTATGTGCCCTTTACCATTGATGTCAAAGGGGGAGAGAAATTATGTGAAAAACTCAAGGGGAGAAAGAATGCAGATGTGTAAAAAAAAAGGGGAGAATTTTGTCTTGGTGGTCTTTTCAATTTTTCACATCATATGTTGCCATCAATGACAAAGGGGGAGATTGTTGCAAGTATGTGCCTAATCGGTGTTGTCATTGATGTCAACATATCTGTGTTGTCATTGGTGTCAACTGTACTCTTACTTTGTTGAGGATATTGAGAAAATTAGCCCCTCCAGTGATAACAAGGTGTTTGCAATAGAAATAGTGCATTACATGTAGAAGAACAATCTAGAAGAATGCTCTGCATTTCCTATAGAATAAATATCTTTACCTATGGATTGGAAGTTATTTAGAATCCTGTCTGAAGATGTCATATTCTAAGTTTGAGCCTCCAGTGTGAAGAATTAAGTGAGTTATGTTCACTAGAGTGAAAACAGCTTTTTCTATGTGTTTGGTGGTGACAGGGAGAAAGTGTTTTGTTCCTCATTCCTCCACATTGAAGTATTTTGGTCTGCAGTTTTGGAAGTAAGTATGTGATGATGTTAAATGCCTTCAAGTGTAATGGTTCATGATTTGGTGGTCTGCAAGCTATCTTTTACTCATGACAGTGGCTAACAGTGTTGTTCCTGTGCTCTGGTTTGAAGAATCTTATTGATTAAGTTATTAGAGATCATGCGGTTGTTCCTGGTGATTAAAATGTGCTTGTGGATGTATCTTGATTGTGCTCCTACATTCAGATTGGTCTACAAGGTGGAATTCAGATCATGCATGAAGCGTGTTCTTGAGAATACTTGTGTTAACATCAGTCTTGGTCGCCCTAGTTGAATTCATCATCTACAGAGATGCATCAAAGATTGTGATAGCATATTGTGGCATGGAAGATTGTGTTTGAGTCCCAGCTAATGTGTGGCATGATCTGCATATATTCTTACATCTTTTCCTTAGCTAAATTTGTATTAGGTCCAGACCTATTTTATGTATGTTTGTAATGCTGACCTTGGAGATTGTTCCAACGGTTGATGATTATAATACTGACCTTGATGATTATTCCAAGGTTGATATAGCGTATAAATACTTGTAATTGAGTCATGAAAATTTATCGAGGAACGAATATGTGAAGATAAAGAAAAGTAAGGTAGCAGAGTAGAGCTGAGGTGTTTTGTGCTTCAATGGAACTAAACCTTGGCATGGAGTAGATGTTGTTATCTCAGTTCAACCTTTTGGCAGTGAGCCTCCTTTTGGTAGTGAGCCTTCTTTTTGGCAGTGAGCCTCCTTTTGGTAGTGAGCCTTCCTTTGGCAGTGAGCCATCCATAGGCAATGAGCCTTTCTTTGCAATGAGCAATTTGGGCAGTGAGCCTCTATTTTTTGGTATTGACATAACTTATATGTTTCTGTGGGCTAACACCCACCATCATTTTTCCCTTTTAGGGTTTTCCATGTAAAAATCTGGTGTCTCCTGTGTTGTTTATGATTTTGTGTTGAGCCTCTCATTTGATGCTTTCATGGTTATATTTGAATATAAGTTGATGATCATATTTGGTTAAAAGTTTTAGGACAACTGATTCACCCCCCCTCTTAGTTGTTGGGTGCAGTTCAACATCTGCCTCCAAGAAATAATACACCACCACTTGTACTTCTCCTATCATCTACACAACCAGCCCAATCTACATCTATATAAGAACTTATAGAAAATTCATTATCCTTTAGATACCACAAGCCATGATCTAGAGTGCCCTTTAAATATATGAATATCCTATTTACTACTGCAACATGTGACTCTTTAGGATCTTCTTGAAATCTAGCCACAAGACAAACTGCATGCATAATATCCGATCTAGTAGCAGTTAAATATAGAAATCCTCCAATCATTGATATATACCTACTTTGATCATCCTTAGGAGATTCATCATTCTTTCTCATCTTGCAACTAGTTGTCATAGGGGTACATATTGGTTTAGAATCTTTCATTCCAAACTTCTTTAATATCTCCTTGACATACTTTGATTGTGAAATGAAAATACCTTTATCTATCTTATTGATCTGTAGCCCAAGGAAGAAGTTCATTTCCCCACACATTGAGACTTAAAATTCTTTCTGCATTTCATCTATAAACCTATTACACATACCTTCATTTCAACCAAAGATTATATCATCTACATATACTTCCACAATCAGACTTTTATCTTCTCCTACTTTGATGTACAGATTTTGATCTACAGTACCTTTATTGAATCCTTGTTGTAATAAGTACCTATCTAACCTTGCATACCAAGCTCTGGGGGCTTGCTTCAATCCATATAGTGCCTTCTTCAACCTATAAACCATATCCAGTTTATCTGATAATTGAAATCCATTCGGTTGTTCTATGTATACTTCTTCCAATTCACCATTCAAGAAAGCAGACTTCACATCCATTTGATGTAATTTGAAATTCTTATGTGCTGCACAAGCCAAAAACATCCTGATGGCCTCCATTTTTGTCACCGGAGCATAAGTTTCCTTATATTCTATTCCTTCTACTTGTGAGTAACCTTTACACACAAGCCTTGCCTTGTTTCTTACCTCTTCTCCATTCTCATTTAGTTTGTTCTGGAATACCGACTTAGTTCCAATCACATTTTTTTTTGCTAGTCTTGGGACAAGTTCCCAAGTCTGATTCTTTTCAATCTGCATTAGTTCTTCTTCCATAGCCTTGATCCAATAGTCATCCTTGCATGCTTCAATTATTGTCTTAGGTTCAACTTTAGAGAGTAAACATAGATTTACATGTTCTTCAATAGCTTTCCTTCTTGTTAGCACACCGTTGTTCTTATCACCAATGATTTCATCTTCAGAATGATGCTTTTACACATAATTGGGAGTTTTTAGGAGTCTTTTTCGGAGCTTCTTCCTCTTCAACTTGCACTTCATTTTCCTCAGCATTTTCTTCTTCTCTGCAAGAAGATTCATCTGATTCATATCCATTTACTTCTAAATTCTTTTGTAGATCTTCGTCAACTTTGACATTTGCACTCTCAAAAATCCTTTTTAGCCTCTTTTTGTAGCATCGGTAAGCTTTGCTTTTATTAGAATACCCAAGGAAGATACCTTCATCAAATCTTGCATCAAACTTTCCTAGGTTTTCTTCATCCCTTCTAATATAACATTTGCTTCCAAACACTCTGAAGTACTTGGCATTAGGAATCCTTCCATAAAATAACTCATAAGGAGTCTTTGTACTGTTTGCTCTTGTCTGCACTCTATTCAGTATATAAACAACAGTATGAATTGCTTCTCTCCAGTAAACCTTTGGCAGATTTGCTTCCTTACTCATTGTCCTTACAGCTTCTTGAATAGTCCTATTCTTTCTTTCAACCATTCCATTTTGCTGAGGAGTCCTAGGGGTGGATAAGTGCCTCTTTATTCCATGATTCTCACAAAACATATTAAACTCATTGGAGGTGAACTCTCCACCTCTATCAAACCTCAAACATTTTATTCTCATATCCATTTCATTCTCAACCATGACTTTGAATGCTTTGAACTTATCTAGGGCTTCTAATTTTTCTTTGAGAGAAGTAACCCGTGTCATTCTAGAGTAATCATCAATCAGTAGCATGAAATACATGTCACCTTGAAAGATCCTTACCTTGGTAGGACCACAAAGATCTATATGCACCAATTTTAATAGTTTGGTAGAAGATTGATCCTTGACTTTGAAACTTCTTCTTGCTTGCTTTCCAACTTGACATTCCTTACTGATAGCATTGATAGGGTTTGTAATCTTTGGCAGATCTCTTATAGCTTAGACTAAACTTATTCTTACCAGGCTATCAAAATTAATGTGACACAATCTTCTATGCCATATCCAACTCTCAATGATCTAAGTCATAAAACAATAACCATCACCACCTTTGAGCTGATAAACATTTTCATCTGTCCTCTTTCCAGCAGCTATCACAGTTCTGGAATCTTTTCTAATCTCATAGTTGTTGGGATAAGGTGCCATTAACCTTATAAATCCTAATATTGTATTATTCCATTTATTATTTATAATTTGTAATTACCCATAACGGATGTACAAGTTTCACTAGCAGTGGTAAAAATTAATTACCGAGGGCAGTAATTTTGGAGTTACTACATTGGTAAGTTCCAGAGTTATCGATAGTAATTATGGAGCAACATTTTATGGTTGGTAATTGTAAATATCAAGAGTAATTGAGGGTAGGCACCACCTTGGAGGAATCATCTATTTTTGGAGTGTATGACACACGTCATAAAGTTGTTGAGTGCATGTAAGAGAATCTATCACAGCTGCAAGTTCTCATAAGATTCTATGACAATATGACAACTTATGATAGATAATTATTAATTGTAAGTTGCTATTCTTGGCTCTAGGCTCCCATATTGGGAAGATGTTATTTGGGGGGTGTTATGACAAAATCTATGATAGTTATGATGGCATTTACTACCCCGTAAGAGTCTATTCTTGTTCATGGATGCCCAAGGTTGCATAGTTGACTCTTGACAAGTGTTATGAGCTTGTAAGAAGTCATTGAATGTTGCATGATGAAGATTCCTAGGTGAGAGAAAATGGATGCCTTGTTTTTGGAGTGAAATACTTCTATAAGTATAATACCATGTATTTGTTGCATATCTCAATTTACAGGTACACAGGTGTTATTGGATTGAAGAGTGTAAAGGAGATTGGAAGTGGATTTATTGTAATCTTATTGTGAAGATAATACAACTTGAGCCTCTCTTCTTGGTAGAGTTTTTTCCCACAAAGGTCTCTTCATGTAAACACTGTGTTATGTGTTTGATCTTCTACTCCATTGTTACCTTGTGTTGTGAGATCTTGCATTCTTATGTTGTTGATTTGTGCCTCTTTGTTGCTGATATCTTATGGTGATGTTATTGCTGTTATAAGTTCATCTAAGGTGGTTTTATCAAGCATGTTAGATTGGCTAATTTTAGTATCATAAAGAAGTTGAATCTTTTCATGGTATTTCAAAGATTAAGGTAACTTATTTTTATTTGCATACAATTTTCAGATTTCTATTTTGTAGTAGTCAAAGCCTTGTATCTCACCAATTGGTATCATATCTTGGTGATTTGATGATTAACAATTGGATTAGAGATTGTTCATTTATTCTAACAACAACCACCATCCTGAAACACAAGATTGTATATTTTGCGACATATTTGTCCAACACTCAAGAGGTTATGTTTTAAACCCTTAAAATAAAGAACATCATCAGTATTATGCTTTCCATCAAAACTGATTGAAGCTCTTCCACATATCTTAGCTAATGTATCATCACCAAATCTAACTAGTCCTCCATCATATTTTTCAAGTTTAACAAACTTACTCTTATCACCGGTCATATGATTTGAGCATCCACTGTCAGTGACCCAGTAGTTATTTTCATGTCTGGTATGTAAAGTAGATATCAAAGTGCCTTCAGTATTAAGACTTACTTTTGGAGCCCTTTCCTTCACATATTTCTCAGAGTTAGTAGAAATAGTATCATCTTTTAAAGCTATGAACAGACATTCATTATCCTCATCATTTTCATAATCAGATTCATCATCAGATGTACTTGCATCTTCTCTAACATAGTAGCTTTTCTTAGGCTACTTTTGTTCTCCTTATTTTTTCTTCTCAAAATTATTTCCAAACATCTTGAAGCATAATGACCTATCTTGCCACAACTAAAACACTTGAAAGGCAACTTACCACTATACTTACCAATACCCAATTTCATTTTTCTCACAAAATTAGCTTTCACATCATTAGAATCCTCCTTATCTGATTCCTCACTCTTCTCAGATTTTCCAACCTTAAAGGCAGTCTCAGCCTTTGCACTACTTGTACCAAATTCTCTCATTTCAAAAGCAGTTAAGGTACCAAGCAATTGATCTTTGGTAAACTGATTCAAATTTTGTAATTCTTCAATAGCAGAAACTTTATGACTGTAAGCTTTAGGAAGAGTTCTGAGTACCTTCAATACCACTTCTTTTTCTTCCACTTCTCCACCAAGTCTTTTGATGCTATTGACGACTTCATCCACCTTCTTTAAGTATCTTGTAATGTTTCTGTCCTTAGATATTCGCATGGTCTCAAACATGAGCTTCAAATTCTGCATTTTAGCTTGCTTGACCTTATCATCTCCTTCATAAATATTTTTTAGCTTTTCTAGATTTCATTAGCAATTTTCAAATTCATAACTTTCACCAATTCAGAATTAGTAAGACCACTTAAAAGAGCATACCTTGCTTTACCATTGTTTTCATAGGCCTTGATCTCATTTGCAATACTTGGACCATTTTTTGATATAGTGTATTCAATCTCGATAGACTTCCAGATCTCATATCTAAGAGAGATCAAATAACCTTCCATCCTTATTTTCTAGAATTCATAATCGATTCCATCAAATAGGGTCCAACATCCTTCTTTTTCTCCATCCTAGATCTACCTCAAGTGGTTAAGCTCTCTTCCAAGGAACCTAGCTCTGATACCAATTATTGAATGCACAAGACAACTGAGAGGGGGGGTGAATCTGTTGTAACTTATAATTCCAAAACCCTCAAACACATTTAGATCCTCATCAATTCAATTAGCCCTTAAACTGTTATGATGATTAAGCATGAAAGCAAATAACAGAAACTGAATCAAATCAACATCAAACACAAGAGAACACCAGATTTACGTGGAAAACCCAAGAAGGGAAAAATCACAGTGAGGATTAGCTCACAATATAAAGTAATATCAACACCAAAAAACAATAGGCTCACTACCAAAGGGCTCACTACCCAAAAGAAAGGCTCACTGCTAGAATAGAGAAGAAGATAGAGAAGATTGTTACAAGGATAAAACTATCTCAATGCAACAAAGAAGTCCACCACAATGCCATCATCACATCAGTAGTCTCACTAAGGAATTATAGACACCTTCTGCTCACTACATCCAGTAATCTAACACATGAAAATTTGCACTGCGCTCACACAAATTTGCACTCTATCACTCTGTAATTCACATCACATACATCATACTCATCTATTGTATCATCCTTCAACAGCTTAACACTTATTTATACCATCTTCAACCTTAAGAGCATTCTCCAATGTCAATAAGGCTCCTTAATTTCACAAATTAAAATTAGGTCAGACCCAAAATATTCTTGTGGTGGAATGGAATGAAGGTGGACCTCAAAACACCTTAGCTTGGACCTAAATACACTCATACACGTTACAGCATGCTTCCAAAATCATCGAAGCAACTCCGCAACTAGTGTAAACACCCAAGGTTGGTCGAACTAGTGTAAACACCATAAAAAATTATGTACACACTTCCTCAAACCCAAAGATGACTCGCGGACCATATGCCATGCTGGAGCACAATCTATAATATCCCACCAACATCCTGAAAACCAAAAAATTCCTCTGCAACAACTTTCACCTACCACACAACCTTATCTTGTTTACCCAGCATACTTAAATGTCTTTATCATACACTGCAACTCAATAAATCATCTCCCGGAGCACCAAACCATGAACAACTTTGACTGAAGATAGATATTAACCTTATAAGCACACTTTCAGAACCGCATTAACCTTATAAACACACTTTCAGAGCCGCAAGACCTAAAACCACTTTGCGAAGAAATGCGGAGCAAAAACATTTCTCCAAGACACCTTTGCAATACACAATTCACACACTGGTGAACAAACCTTCCTCTGCACATCGATCCACCATGCCAAATTCTAAATGAAGTACCTCTGAATACTTCTAAAAAATATATCCAAATCGCATGAACAAATCTTCAATATAAGGGAAATGCGAAGCAAAACCATAACACTTCTTTGCAACACAGAATACCACTGTCACACACTGTTTTCTTATTTTATTCAGATTTTCTCAAAAGCACGTGGAAACCAAGCACTAGAAACATATTATCACCATCTTCAGTACTTCCTCATCATCAGAGACAGCATCCACTCAACACCAACTACTCATACTCTTGAAACATCTCTTAATCATACAGTTGACACCAATGACAACACAAGCTTGTTGACATCAATGACAACATCGTCTGCACATACTTGCAACAGAAATACCCCTATTCACACTAATAGATGATTCATGCCAGGTATGATGCTTATTCAATTTATATGACATGATGCCACATTAGGTGTTTATGCTTTGCTTCGGTTATTATATACGAGCAAGTATGCTTGATGTTTCACCTGAGTGTGCAAGTACATGATTATTCCCTAATAGTGGTTATAAATGAGACATTTGTATTTATTATGGAGTAAAATGTATTCCTATGCCTTTTTATCTCCTAGTTTAACTCCTAGGTCCCCGTGTTTACATTTTCTATGCTTAATACTTATCCTAGAGAAATTTCCCCTAAAACCCATGTCAAATGGGACTTAGGGGCCCATTCTAAATGTTAATCAAGACCTAAAAATGGAATAGGGACTTGGGCACCCATGCCTAAGTCCAGGATGATTTGTTGGGACCCAAATTTTAATGTGTTGGTTTGGGCCCTCTCAAAAGGTTTCCCTCTGTCGACCTATTCAATTTAAATTATGAATGTTAGTGGGAAAACATATATAAGTGAGTTTATGTCTTTATTTTACACCTAGATGGATAATGCAAACTTATGATATTGAGCTAAGGTATTTCAAGGTATTCATTGTGTTGCAGAGCAGAATTGTGTTGTTATTGTGTTTGTTTGTTGCAGATTTGGCTTCGTTAATCTATTTGCTCATATCTTCATCTCCATGAGGACTTCACCTCTAAGGTGACATCTATTTGTGTTTCAATCATTTCAATTCATCATTTGATTTGGCCTTTTCCCTCCTTGGGCACGCACTCTATCTAACAATAGTGTTGGAAGACTTGAATGTCATTCTAAGGCTTAACTGAGGCAAGCTCCTAAACACCACAACCCCCAAGCCCCTCTCTTTGTGATTGTAGGTTATAGGTGCGGGATTTAGAGAAGTGCAGGTGCAGAGAAGCAATTCAGAGGATAAGGATTCAAGATCTGGAGAAAACTTGCTGATATTTTACCCTACTAGACTAGGGCACCCGCCCCTTAGTCCTCCTGACAGGATCTATCCTGAACTCAGGAGCTGAACATCATCTGACACATCTCACTATTCTGGATCTATAGAAAAGTTTTCTTATCAGACTTAGGTGCCCACCCATTAGTCCACAAAGTTGTCAATTCTAGAAATTCAATTCCTGGTATGTTTCTACCCCTTCTTGAGTGTCTTCCTATTCAATGATTTGTAGCATGTTGTTTGTTTGTACCTGATTTCATTATAATTAGGGTTTGAGGCTTACTTGTTCTAGGGTTTGACAAATCTATCAATCAAATTTATCTTTCCATATCATTCCTGAGTACACCAACATGTAGTTGGGTCCTCATTCATCTGTAGTGACTTGGCTCGGTTGTTATCCTTGAGTGTTATTGTGAAATGAGGGTTTGATTCGATATACCTTGACACTACTTTATCCCTTTCCCACTTTTCATACATAACAGTATTGAGTTAAAATTATGTGTTAACCTTTATCTCACTTGATTCAAGCATGAGATGGATCATTTGTACCCCTATGGAAACCTAGATCCGAATCGATAGCAATTTTGAGATTCGTATGTTGTGAAAACCTATAGTGTGTTCAAGTCCTTTATGTGGGTTTAATTGTGTTTCAGCATTTTGTATTTAAATTATCTTGAACTATGTGTTTAATGTGTTGTAAAAAAGATATTTAATTATGCCTCCATAGAAAATCCTAGTGCATTTTATTATTTCTTGTGTAAATAGAAAATATAATGAAGATTATTGCATTACTAGGGAATTAACATATATTGCATGTAGAAAATATAATTATTTTTTTATTGTAATAACCTGGTTTCGAGGTCCAGGAACCTATCAAAAAACCATAGCCATACTTTGTATTATCAACCCAACCTTATATTACCAGCTTCATATACATCTTTAGTATCATACTAAAATGTAATTATACTACTACCATACATACTATTAGCAGTATTTAGAGTTCAAGACATAAACATAGACGTAGGCCCCTTCCCAACAGACACCATATTATCAATAGAAACATTTACATATTCACCCGATACCTGTAAGCATTAAAAATGGTGGAGCCTCCCCAAAAATTTATTTCCCTCTAGCCCTAAAACCCTGCAAAAGGTTAAGTTTGTGACTTAATGCCCAAAGCCCAAAACCCTTAGCCTTTTATTTTAGCCCACATTGTAATTTTGACTTGACTTGTTGTAGGCAGCCACCCATGTTTAAGTTATGACTTTATGTCTTTGGTCCCATCCTAAATTGGCCCCTTAAGCCTAGTGACCGACTCCAACAGTGCACTTAATATTTCCTAAGTTTGAATGCGATATCTCTAAAGTTAGATGAGCAGTTGTTGTTGCATCGCAAGCTCCAAATCTGTCAGATCTATTAGAGTTGTGTTGGTGCGCCAACTGTTGATTCCAAGGAGATGGGTCCAGGTCTTATCAGCCAGGTACTCTAGTATGTGTTTGCTCCTCATTGGATCGCATGAGCGCAGTGTGTTGGTTCTCAAAATTGCAGTTCACCAAACCCTCAAAGGATGCCAAACTTTGTGATCAAGTCTAGTAACCGATTTGGCCAACTGACAGAATCAATCAAACTTATTGGACTTCCCTATGCTTCAGGCTCTACTTCACCTAGGTGGTGTACCTTCTTATCACCAATGAATGTGAACTTCTCAAAACAAACTAGTGATGATTGAGCAGATTATGTGTAATTGCGCCAATTGAAGTATCTTTCTCACATTCAAGCCAGCATGAAATCTGAAAATGAATTTATTCAACTACTTTATTCCACTACTCCTACTCCTACCTACAAACAAAAAACCAAAATTGTGTTTGAAATATGTACAGATGATTTTGGAAGTTGTATGATCGGTGCCTTTTCCTCAACCGGGCAATGGAGTCCAAATACTGAAAGATGTATGCCTTCCCTTTGGCTACAACTTGATTTGTTTGGCACTACAAGGTCTATGCCTGACATAGACATGCTAGAATGTCAATTATCTGGCTCTTCTTCAATTATCCAATTAAATTCTCCAGGCCACAGTGATTTACTTAAAGGAATTTAATCCTTCCTTGAAGGAACCCATTAAACAAAACACACAAAAATAGCAAATGTGCTTCGACAAATCAAAAATATCCTTGATATAATGATTTGAATGACAAGGAAAACTCAAGTTGGAGACAACCAGATAAAATTTAAGCAATGAGTTTTAACAAACAAATGACACTAGGATTCAGGCACCAGTTTAATGTGATCTCTCCATTATTGTGCTTTAGAAAAATTAGCGTTTGCAATGTCCTACTCTTCCAAAAATCAAATCCCCACTAATCTAGCCCCACGATCTTGGTTTCCCTCTTATAGAAAAAAATGAGGGAAGTGACAAGATTCAGACTGTTTACATTCAATGTGACCATTCAAATTCCCACCCTCTAACAATTTTACATTATCTTTATACAAATAAAAATAATTATTTTATTCGCCTTTCACTTTATATCCCCTTGAAAAAATTATTTTGCCCATGCATTTTTACAATAATAGTCAAAATTGACTATTAGTATTCCCCCATTCATATTTACATTTCACCCATATATTTTCACATAATTCACCGGATAAAACAATTACCCTTTTCTTTATCCCTAAGTGAAAATATTTTACAAAATTTCATTTTCACTTTCAAAAATACCTATCGGGCATACTTTTCTCACAAAATAAAAAAAAATTACTTTTCAAATGAAAAAATATTTTTGTGTGCAATGTATTTTATATTTTATGCTTTCCACAAATCTCCCGCAAGCTCACAATCCAATAAAATATTATTTTAAAACTCCACCGCCATACTACATACTAATATTTTGATCTTTGCAATAATGCGGTATTAAGTCACCGCTCTCCCGCACTTTGTTTAGGGTTTGCTTGCGGGACTGTGGGAAATACCTTCTCTTCACCGCACACTCGCAATGGCTCCTAGGTTTTCAAGCGGGGATGCAATTGTTGGGATAAGGTGCCATTAACCTTTTAAATCCCAATATTGTATTTATTCCATTTATTAAATGTAATTTGTAATTATCCATGAGATGTACTAGTTTCACTGGCAGGGGTAATTTTGGAATAACCGGAGGCAATTACGAAGTGACTTTTACTGTTGGCAAATGTAAAAACTCAAAGTAAATGACAGTAGGCGTGCTCCCTTGAGGAATCTACTATTTTTGGCATGTATGACAACTTTCATAATGTTTGGTAAGTGAATCTATGACAGCTGCAAGTTGTCATAAGATTATGAGATTCTATGACGCATATGACGGATATGTTAGTTGTATATTTGCTATATTTAGCCCAAGGTTCCTATCTTGGAAAGATACTCTTTAGTGGAATCTATGATAGTTATGATGTGTCATAAGATGTTGTAAGAGGCCAGATTTAGTCTTGGGCACCCAACCTTTGCATGGTTGTTTTTGGAAAAGTGTAAGATGCTTGTAAGATGGTAATTAATGTTTACAGGTTGGAGAATCTTAGGAGAGAGAAGGTGAACAACTAGGATGAGTTGGAAAATGTTTCTATAAGTATTTTCCATGTATTTGTTGCTGCAATACATATTTTAGGTACTCAAGTGCTGCTGGAATGTTGTTGGATTGAAGACTTGTGGAGAGAGTTGTGTAGTTGATGTATTGTACAATCTTGTTGAGATTAATACAAACTTGTGCCTCTTTCCTGGTTGAGTTTTTTTACTCGCAAGGGTTTTCTCCATGTAAACACTATGTCATTGTGTTGATTTCTTCATGTTTGACATCTTTTTTATAGTGGGTTTTATGTTTTGTTACAATCTCCATTGTTAATGCACACTTAAGATTGTTGAAATTTATCTTGAATCAGATTTCCATTGAAGTAGTGTTGCTTTCATTTCTAACATTTGGTATCAGAGCCTAGCCAGCTTTGACTCTTGGGTGGTAGTGTGGAAGCTGTAGCTGCAATGGGAGATTTGGTTATGTTTGTTTTGCACATCTTGTGTTGTTATTATGGCTACATCCACCGTTGCATCAACCTCTCAAATGGAGATTGAGAAGTTCAACGGAATGGGGTATGAATTGTGGAAGATGAAAATGGAAGATTTGTTGGAAGAAAGAAACCAATGGTTGGTTGTCCAAAAAGAGAAGAAACCTAACGATGTCTCTCAAGATGAGTGAGATAGACTAGATAAGAAGGCATGGGGAACCATCCGGTTGTGTCTTTCAGAATCTATCCTATTGAATGTCGCAAAGGAGGAGACCGCACACAAGTTGTGGAATCGGTTGGGTGAGATCTATCAAGCCAAGATTATGGTAAATAAACTTTATCTAAAAAGAAAATTATTTTCCACGAAAATACAAGAAGATGAATCAGTTGTAGAGCATTTAAATTCTTTTAATTTGTTGTTGAGTCAGCTTGCTTCAATAGATGTTGAAGTTAGTGAGGAAGATAAATGTATCTTACTTCTTTGTTCTTTACCTGAGTCTTAGGAGAAAGTTATTCTTGCTATCACTACTAACCTCACGGAGCTGAAGTTGGATGCTCTTGTTTCAGTGCTACTATCATAGGAATTGAGGAAGAAGAGTTCGGATAGTTCAATGGATGCTCTCGGTGTCAGGGGAAGGTCTAAGGAAAGGGGACCAAAGGGAGATCAGAAAGGGGCTAAGAACAAGTCCAAGGGCTGGTCTAAGACTCCTGGTAAAAAGAATAGAGTTAAGTGTTGGAACTGTGGTAAAAGGGGACATGTAAAGGAGTGCAGAAACCCAAAGAAACACTGGGAGAGTACTTCAGATAAGTCCTTGAATGCAAGTAAAGAAGTTTTACTTTCTGCATGTAATGTTGTTTCTAATGATCACTGGTTGGTTGACTTAGGATGCTCATTTCATATGACCCCGCATAAGGAATGGTTCTCCACATATGAAGAATATGATGGAGGTAATATCTACCTTGGTGACAACTCTACATATCTGATTGTCGGGAAAGGAAAGGTATTGTTGTGTTTCAGTGATGGGAGGATTAAAACCCTCCCTAGTGTTTGCATGTTCTTGGATTAGCTAGAAATCTAATTTTAGTTTCAAAGTTGAATGATTTGGGAATGCATGTGACATTTGACAAGCATGGATGCAGATTGGTAAGAGGGAACTGGGTGGTAGCGAAAGGGAAGAGATTCGAGAAATTGTTTAAGCTTGAAGCCACTACAGTTTGTAATGCCTCCTATGTATCTGAGGCCACTACTAAAAATACATGTATGTTGTGGCACCGTAGATTGGGACACAAAAGAAATAATGTACTAAAAACTATTAAGAATAAAGAATTGTTGGACGGTTTCTCTTATTCTGATGAGCACTTTGATTTCTGTGAGAATTGTGTGTTTGGTAAACAAAATAGAAAATCATTTCCTTCAGGAAGCAATAGAGCAAAAGAGAAATTAGAAATTATTCATATGGATGTGTTTGGACCTGTGGATAATGAATCTATTGGAAAATCTTGTTATTTTGTCACCTTCATTGATGATGTATCCAGATATAAATGTATTTATTTTATGAAACATAAATCTAAAGTTTTCACTAAGTTTGAGGAATTCAAAGTCTTAGTAGAGAACCAATCAGGTTTAAAGATAAAAATATTAAGATCTGACAATGGAGGGGAATATTGCTCTAAGGAATTTGATGAGTTTTGCAAGCATGCAGGTATAATCAGACAAAAGATAACTCTGTATACACCACAACATAATGGTGTTGCAGAAACGATGAACTGAACAATTATGGAAAGGGCCAAAAGTATGCTTAGTGATGCATAGTTGGATAAATGCTTCTGGGCAGAGGTTGTGTGTACTTCTTGCTACTTGATAAATGGATCTCCTTGTAAGGCTCTTGATTCGACACCTTATGAAGTGTGGACATGTAAGAAACCTTCTATTTCACATTTAAGGGTTTTTGGTTGTGAGGCTTTTGTTCATGTGCCTAAGGAAAAGCAATCTAATTTAGATCCAAAGGCTCAAAAGTGTACATTCATTGGATATGGTGATAATGTAAAAGGTTATAAGCTTTGGCATCCACTAACCCGCAGGATTATCTTTTCTAGAGATGTTATTTTCAGGGAACTTAGAGTTATTTCTGAACCTGAGAAGCCAAAAGAAAAATAAGAAAAGGTAAAGAAGGTGCACTTTGATTTAGAGCAGCAAGATGCACCTCAGGAAGAACATAAGGATGGATTGGGGAGTGAAGAAGAAGAAGAAGATTCGAGTAGTTCTGATGAAGATAAATCTATTGTGATAGAAGAAGTTGGTGCAGATGATCATGCAAAAGAACGAGTAGAGTCTCTTACTCCACCTTGAGGAGATCCACAAGACAACGAAATCTAGTTGACAGGTATAGCCCACCAAATTTCTGTTGTGTATATGCTTTATTGAGTACTAACGATGAACCTAGCTCCTACAAGGAAGCTATTTCTGCAGATGATAATGAGTCTTGGCAGCTAGCCATGCAAGAGGAGATGATGACTTTAGACTCTTGTAACACCTAGGATCTTGTTCATTTACCCAAAGGAAGAAAGGCCATAGGTTGTAAGTGGGTCTTCAAGAAGAAATTTGGAGCAGATGGGTCATTGGAAAAGTACAAGGCTAGACTGGTAGCCAAGGGCTGCTTCCAGAGAGGGAGTTGATTTTGGTGAGATATTCTCTCCTATTGCTAAATTGACTTCTATTAGATTTCTCTTATCCATTGCTACAGCTTATGATTGGGACATTGAGCAAATGGATGTTAAGACTGCATTCTTGCATGGAGATCTTGAGGAAGAAATTTATATGCAACAACCTATAGGTTTTGAGGTAAAAAGAAAAGAACATTGGGTTTGCAGGTTAAAGAGGTCTCTTTATGGTCTGAAATAGTCCCCCATAATGTGGTATCAAAAGTTTGATTCATTTGTTTTGAAATTGAGTTTTGTTAGAAGCGAGGAGGATCATTGTGTTTACATTCATTGTATTGATGATTCTATACTAGTTATTGCTTTGTATGTTGATGACATGTTGTTTTTCAACAATACTAAGGGTATGATCAGTGAGCTTAAAGCCCAACTTTCAGGTGCATTTGATATGAAGGATCTTGGTGTTGCAAGGTATATTTTGGGAATGGAAATAAGGAGGGACAGAGTTAACAGAAAGCTTTGGTTGTCACAAAGCATGTGAATACTATTTTGCAGAGTTTTAGTTTGCAGGACTGTAACCCAGTTAGAGTTCCTTTACCCATTGGTACTATGCTTTCATTAGATGTGTCCAAAGATTGAGGATGATCTTGAGGATATGTCTTGTTGGCTTTTCTTCTGAATTAGCATTAGAGTTTGCCAGTTCTAATGCACAGGCAGATTCAGCCAACTGAATACAGGAGGTTGCATGAGCTCCTCCCCTTCACTTCTGGTTCTGCCGCACCAAGGGGGGTTTCCCTACCTGATAAAAGTATAACCTTGACTAGCTCAATGACAGAGAGATATAACTTGACAGCAGTAGGCAGAATACTCTCATGTATGGACCAAGATTGGTGTAACAAATTACAAGGCTGGCAACATTCTTGGACATAATGTCTGGTTAGGTATGAGAGCATGCAGAGGTTCCTAATCCTAATCCTACAACTAACAGATGGAAGGATGAGATGGTTTGAAATGGTGCTTGGAGTTATGGGACTTTCCTAGACCCATTGAACAGACAAATTCCCAAACCAGTGCCTTATCTGGGCAGCAGAGTCATATCTAAAACTGTAAATGTCTCCCCATGACAACATAAATTCATATCCAGAGGACCTAAGAATAATGCTACTTCCTAACAGCAACATGTCCAAGAAAGAGTATAATTAATGATCATACTTAACAGATCCTATGATGCAATCTATTTCCCTTTGTATCTGATCAAAAGCCTATTTAACCACTCCTTGAGCAGACGCAATAAACCAGACACACAGTATGCACATACTGAAAAACTTGGAAGCCCTTGACAACCTTGTTTGAAAGGAAAACAAATGACATACAGGAGACAATCAGAAACAATACACACACAGGTGTTTTTCATTTAAAATCAATCTGCATAGAAGGCCATCACAGATAAAATCATCATTTACAAGCCAAGATAGATTAGTACACCAGACTAAGGACCGAGTCTGTAGCAAAAAATGCCTTTCAAAGTGTGAACACCTTAAGTTCAGAGTCAGAGCAGAAAGCCCAAAAACATCCCCCCTCCAAAATGTAGCACAGCCAGACCATTTATACAGAATCGTGTACATTCAGCAATTAATTACATGGCCAGAAGTCAAAAATTTGCCAGATACATTCACTCTGAGGAAAATGGCCTCCAAAGAATAAGCGCAGCAGGGGACAAAACATGGAGAAGCAGGAAAAGGACAAGGGGCAGATGAGCTCGAGCCTTGTGCCACTGTCAGAGAATTTTCTTGCCATAAATTAGATACATGGTCGTTCAACCATTCGCCCATGCCTCTGCAAATCACCATTGATGGCTCAACCACCCATATCTTCTCCTGGAAACAGTCGCACAACTTAAATGGAAATTTCCCACTCAAAACGTGCCTGAAGCCACAAAGGAAACTCATACTCCATCTTTAAAACATGGCCGTCGACCCTTCCATCGCTTGAAAATCGATGGCACCAAATCCACGTTGAAAAGTCACTATCCTACGAAAATGTGCCACGTAGGCACCCTGAAAATGCATGTTTTGCCTTGCTTATCATGCCATCGGCGTGACCAAGACCATCGGGAAGACCTTCACATCTGCATAAATCAATATCCCACATTCGTCCTGCAGAGACCATTTTATCATTTTAAAAACATGGCCGCATGGATACTAAGTGTCGAGCGTTTTGCCGCGCTCGACACACGACCCTTCGCCCACAGCCCATCACCATGACATATACCATTGGCCTTCCTCAAAAATCTCTTGCCGATCACAGCGGTCTCGCCGATGCCTATCGTAATCCCCTGTCGGCCAGACTCCTCGCTCCCATTGGCGAGATCAACACTATCGGAGCAACTGCACACTTCTTTGCCTACCTCAAGAGTCTTACCGATAACACCCAGGCCTCCCACCTCCGTCGGTGTGACTTACACCGTCGGAGCAACACCTCAAACCTACGCCGACTCCAAAAGTCACGCCGACGCCCATAGGCTAATTACCGCCTATCGGCCAGACCCATGCCATCGGCTCAATCAAAAACTCCCTCGCCGACATCACATGTTACGCCGATACAGCTCCATCGGCCAGAGTACCCCTGTCGGCCCAACTCTCCACACTCACCGATGGAAACTCCATCGGCCAGACCTGCGCCATCGGCCAACAATCTGCCTGTTCACCCGATAGCCAAAGTCTTGGCGATAGCACCCCAAAACCCTCGTCGGCGAGACCCAGTCCGTCGGCAAGCCACAAAACACCTTCGCTGATAGGTAAAGTCTCAGCGATAGAAGATAACACACCATTGGTACGAAAAAGATCGCCAAGACACATGCAAACTCATGCCGATGGAGAAAACAAGAAGACCACCTCCTTCAAGAAAGATGATGTGGATGTTACAAAACACTGAAGGGGTGCCAAAACTGGAAAATTTTTTGGATTTTTTAGGATGGTGCCTGCATAAAAATTGCTCAAGAACTGACAGTCAATTCAGGCACCAACAGTGGCTCTGATTGGGGACGTGCAGGTGCAAGACTGCAGCGAGAACCCCAGATCTCTGGGATGCAGACCAGTGCCTTATCCATTGGGCACAGAGTCATGAAGTTACAATGATCTGCATCACCAATCAAACTTGATGGCCTAAGGCCACCAAGAAAAGGAGAACCAATATTTCCCCTTATCAAACACCTTATTCTCATCTGCATACACTGGGTCAAGCCTGAGAGTGCTACCATGATCTGACCATAAACAAACCTGGTCATCTGCACATTCAACCTTCTGATTTAGCTTGTCACTGTCATCCCTGTGCAGATAACCTTTAGCATCCGGCAACAAGTGGATGCAGAATGTATCAGGCAATGCATACTCACATGGCATAGAACACAGGTTATCATTTGTATCAGCATTATGCATTGCAAAATGATCTCCTAGCTGGACTGAAAACTGAAAACACTCAAAGTCCACCATGCAGCTAGGAAGATCAGAGCTCATCTCATATGCTGGCCTCTCAAAAGAAAAGCTTTCAAATTCACAATTGTATACATTATGCACACAACCAACAACAGCCTCAAACTGGAAAAGATCAGGCTCTAGCACCTCTTTCAAATCAGGCACATTTTCATAGTCAATTACCTGATGTATGTTGTTTCCTCTTTCATCAGGATGAGAAACAGAATCCAAACCAAAAACAATGTCTAGATCCTCACCATACTCAAATAGATCCTCATCACCATATGTGTCAAAGATGGGTGACCCAGGTACATAAGCTTGATCATACTATGCCATTTGTTCATGGGTAGCAGAGCACACATCTTCATCACCAATGGATTCACTCTGTGGAGGAGTATCAGCCTGTGTGTCATAAGCAAAACAGCCATCAAATGAAAAACAATCATGCTCTGAACTAGCACTTGTTTCAATCCCTGACTGCTCTTCATGATCTGCATGTGTTTGAAAGGTAGGCAATGGGTCACACATAGGACTGCTTCTCTGTTTGCTTATATCTTCTCTGTCTTGAGTACAATACTCACAACTGTCTCCATAGGTCCATTCCAAAAATTGCTCATTGTTGTCCACAACCTCGTTATTGTTTTCATGGTCATATGCCTCATCATTGCAATGGGAATCCTTACTAGTCCTTTCACTGGCATCCTCAACTGGTGAACAATCCAGTTGAGCAGTATTGTTAGCATTATGTTCAAATACAGCAGTCTCAACCTCTATGCTTTCATTTTCATTTTTATCTGCACATGATGCCATAATCATTTGGTCATTTGCAGCTTCACAACCCGTTCTCACACCAAGGCCTGGGGACAGGGATATCAACAGGCGCCCATTTCTAAAATTTTCTATATTTTCAGCAAATTTGTATGCCATCTGCATACCTGTTACCTTGAAATCCCTCAGTATTGCACTAGAGCCCTCCTCAAAAGCCTCAAAGAATATGCCAACACAGGCTGAAATATCAGGTCTGAAGACTTCTGGGATCTGTGAAAGGGCTACTACAAACCTATGACTGAAATCAACACATGGCTCTTCATCTTGTTTTCTGATGTTCATCAATTTTGCAATAAGATCAACAGGTTCTCTTGCAAATTCTTCTTTGAAACAGTCAGCAAGCTCATCCCAACAGGCAAAAATTCTCTTTGGAAGGCTCAAATACCAGTCTTTTGCTTTTGCATCAAAGGACCTAACAAAAAACCTCATCCACATATCCTCATCTCTGAATGAATGTTTTCCCATAAAACTGTGAAAATTTTGGATATGTGCATTCCCATCACATACATTGTGACCACTAAATCTAGGCATCTGACAGTATATCCTAGCAGGCATAGTTTCTACTTTATAATCCACCCATGACAAATCCAGTTGGTCATACAAAGGATCAAAAGGGCTGAGAAGAGGTTTAGCCTTCTGACTGGCAGACACAACAGGGTTACTGCTTTTTAACTGGGCCTGCTCAGCCTCTAAGAATATCAACCTATTTCTTATCTCTTCTATTCTTTTATCCAACATTTCACCGCTGAGTATGGGATAATTCATACTTGGATTCATGAAATTTCTATTTTCAGACATCCCTTGCATTCCTAAGACCTGTAACCTCCCCTGGCATCTAACCTATGCAGCAAAATAGCAAATATAAAGGGGAAGGAACAAGGTACCTTTCTTATACAGATGCTGAAGTCTAAACAGCACATTTTCTGTCACAACACACACATCAACTTTTCATGTGCACTTGAATTTTTTGCAGAGTCGCCACCTCTCCAAAGAGGACAAAATTTACAGCAGCTGAAAGCTCATCAAATATGTTTCTAAGTTCATTCCACCAGCAGAGCAAAACTTCACCAGAGACTGCAGGATATCACTTTACATCAACATCCCCAGCAGAGTCGCCATTTTGTTGGCTTTTCTTCTGAATCAGCATTAGAGTTTGCCAGTTCTAATGCACAGGTAGATTCAGCCAACTGAATACAGGAGGTTGCGTGAGCTCCTCCCCGTCACTTCTGGTTCTGTCGCACCAAGGGGGGTTTCCCTACTTGATAAAAGTATAACCTTGACTAGCTCAATGACAGAGAGATATAACTTGACAACAGCAGGCAAAATACTCTCATGTATGGAGCAAGATTGGTGTAACAAATTACAAGGCTGGCAACATTCTTGGACATAATGTCTGGTTAGGTATGAGAGCATGCAGAGGTTCCTAATCCTAATCCTACAACTAACAGATGGAAGGATGAGATGGTTTGAAATGGTGCTTGGAGTTATGGGACTTTCCTAGACCCATTGAACAGACAGATTCCCAAACCAGTGCCTTATCTGGGCAGCAAAGTCATATCTAAAACTGTAAATGTCTCCCCATGACAACATAAATTCATATCCAGAGGACCTAAGAATAATGCTACTGCCTAACAGCAACATGTCCAAGAAAGAGTATCATTAATGATCATACTTAACAGATCCTATGATGCAATCTATTTCCCTTTGTATCTGATCAAAAGCCTATTTAACCACTCCTTGAGCAGACGCAATAAACTAGACACACAGTATGCACATACTGAAAAACTTGGAAGCCCTTGACAACCTTGTTTGAAAGGAAAACAAATGACATACAGGAGACAATCAGAAACAATACACACACAGGTGTTTTTCATTTAAAATCAATCTGCATAGAAGGCCATCACAGAGAAAATCATCATTTACAAGCCAAGATAGATTAGTACACCAGACTAAGGACCTAGTCTGTAGCAAAAAATGCCTTTCAAAATGTGAACACCTTATGTTCAGAGTCAGAGCAGAAAGCCCAAAAACATCCCCCCTCCAAAATGTAACACAGCCAGACCATTTATACAGAATCATGTACATTTAGCAATTAATTACATGGCCAGAAGTCAAAAATTTGCCAGATACATTCACTCTGAGGAAAATGGCCTCCAAAGAATAAGCGCAGCAGGGGACAAAACATGGAGAAGCAGGAAAAGGACAAGGGGCAGATGAGCTCGAGCCTTGTGCCACTGTCGGAGAATTTTCTTGCCATAAATTAGATACATGGCCGTTCAACCATTCGCCCATGCCTCTGCAAATCACCATTGATGGCTCAACCACCCATATCTTCTCCTGGAAACAGTCGCACAACTTAAATGGAAATTTCCCGCTCAAAACGTGCCTGAAGCCACAAAGGAAACTCATACTCCATCTTTAAAAGATGGCCATCGACCCTTCCATCGCTTGAAAATCGATGGCACCAAATCCACGTTGAAAAGTCACTATCCTACGAAAATGTGCCACGTAGGCACCCTGAAAATGCATGTTTTGCCTTGCATATCATGCCATCGGCGTGACCAAGACCATCGGGAAGACCTTCACATCTGCATAAATCAATATCCCACATTCGTCCTGCAGAGACCATTTTATCATTTTAAAAACATGGCCGCATGGATACTAAGTGTCGAGCGTTTTGCCGCGCTCGACACACGACCCTTCGCCCACAGCCCATCGCCATGACATATACCATCGGCCATCCTCAAAAATCTCCTGCCGATCACAGCGGTCTCGCCGATGCCTATCGTAATCCCCTGTCGGCCAGACTCCTCGCTCCCATCGGCGAGATCAACACTATCGGAGCAACTGCACACTTCTTTGCCGACCTCAAGAGTCTTACCGATAACACCTAGGCCTCCCACCTCCGTCGGTGTGACTTACACCATCGGAGCAACACCTCAAACCTACGTCGACTCCAAAAGTCACGCCGACGCCCATTGGCTAATTACCGCCTATCGGCCAGACCCATGCCATCGGCTCAATCAAAAACTCCCTCGCCGACATCACATGTTACGCCGATACAGCTCCATCGGCCAGAGTACCCCTGTCGGCCCTGTCAGTTCTTGAGCAATTTTTATGCAGGCACCATCCCAAAAAATCCAAAAAATTTTCTAGTTTTGGCACCCCTTCAGTGTTTTGTAACATCCACATCATCTTTCTTGAAGGAGGTGGTCTTCTTGTTTTCTCCATCGGCATGAGTTTGCATGTGTCTTGGCGATCTTTTTGGTACCAATGGCGTGTTATCTTCTATCACTGAGACTTTACCTATCGGCGAAGGTGTTTTGTGGCTTGCCGACAGACTGGGTCTCGCCGACGAGGGTTTTGGGGTGCTATCGCCAAGACTTTGGCTATCGGGTGAATGGGCAGATTGTTGGCCGATGGCGCAGGTCTGGCCGATGGAGTTGCCATCGGCGAGTGTGGAGAGTTGGGCCGACAGGGGTACTCTGGCCGATGGAGCTGTATCGGCGTAACATGTGATGTCGGCGAGGGAGTTTTTGATTGAGCCGATGGCATGGGTCTGGCCGATAGGCAGTAATTAGCCTATGGGTGTCAGCGTGACTTTTGGAGTCGGCGTAGGTTTGAGGTGTTGCTCCGACGGTGTAAGTCACACCGACGGAGGTGGGAGGCCTAGGTGTTATCAGTAAGACTCTTGAGGTCGGCAAAGAAGTGTTCAGTTGCTCCGATAGTGTTGATCTCGCCGATGGGAGCGAGGAGTCTGGCCGACAAGGGATTACGATAGGCATCGGTGAGACTGCTGTGATCGGCCGGAGATTTTTGAGGAAGGCCGATGGTATATGTCATGGCGATGGGCTGTGGGTGAAGGGTCGTGTGTCGAGCGCGGCAAAATGCTCGACACTTAGTATCCATGCGGCCATGTTTTTAAAATGATAAAATGGTCTCTGCAGGACGAATGTGGGATATTGATTTATGCAGATGTGAAGGTCTTCCCGATGGTCTTGGTCACGCCGATGGCATGATATGCAAGGCAAAACATGCATTTTCAGGGTGCCTACGTGGTACATTTTCGTAGGATAGTGACTTTTCAACGTGGATTTGGTGCCATCGATTTTCAAGCGATGGAAGGGTCGACGGCCATGTTTTAAAGATGGAGTATGAGTTTCCTTTGTGGCTTCAGGCACATTTTGAGCGGGAAATTTCCATTTAAGTTGTGCGACTGTTTCCAGGAGAAGATATGGGTGGTTGAGCCATCAATGGTGATTTGCAGAGGCATGGGCGAATGGTTGAACGGCCATGTATCTAATTTATGGCAAGAAAATTCTCTGACAGTGGCACAAGGCTCGAGCTCATCTGCCCATTGTCCTTTTCCTGCTTCTCCATGTTTTGTCCCCTACTGCGCTTATTCTTTGCAGGCCATTTTCCTTAGAGTGAATGTATCTGGTGAATTTTTGACTTCTGGCCATGTAATTAATTGTTGAATGTACACGATTCTGTATAAATGGTCTGGCTGTGTTACATTTTGGGAGGGGATGTTTTTGGGCTTTCTGCTCTGACTCTGAACATAAGGTGTTCACATTTTGAAAGGCATTTTTTGCTACAGACTCGGTCCTTAGTCTGGTGTACTAATCTATCTTGGATTGTAAATGATGATTTTCTCTGTGATGACCTTCTATGCAGATTGATTCTAAATGAAAAACACCTGTGTGTGTATTGTTTCTGATTGTCTCCTGTATGTCATTTGTTTTCCTTTCAAACAAGGTTGTCAAAGGCTTCCAAGTTTTTCAGTATATGTATACTGTGTGTTTGATTTATTGCGTCTGCTCAAGGAGTGGTTAAATAGGCTTTTGATCAGATACAAAGGAAAATAGATTGCATCATAGGATCTGTTAAGTATGATCATTAATGATACTCTTTCTTGGACATGTTGCTGTTAGGCAGTAGCATTATTCTTAGGTCCTCTGGATATGAATTTATGTTGTCATGGGGAGACATTTACAGTCTTAGATATGACTCTGTTGCCCAGATAAGGCACTGGTTTGGGAATCTATCTGTTCAATGGGTCTAGGAAAGTCCCATCCCTCCAAGCACCATTTCAAACCATTTCATCCTTTCACCTGTTAGTTGTAGGAGTAGGATTAGGATCCCTGCATGCTCTCATACCCAACCAGACATTATGTCCAAGAATGTTGCCAACCTTGTGATTTGTTATACAAATCTTGGTCCTTACATGAGGGTATTCTGCCTGTTGCTGTCAAGTTAAATCTTTCTGTCATTGAGCTAGTCAAGGTTATACTTTTATCAAGTAGGGAAACCCCCCTTGGTGCGGCAGAACCAGAAGTGAAGGGGAGGAGCTCACGCAACCTCCTGTATTTAGTTGGCTGAATCTGCCTGTGCATTAGAACTGGCAAACCCTAATGCTGATTCAAAAGAAAAACCAACAGGCCCAACTCTCCACACTCGCCGATGGCAACTCCATCGGCCAGACCTACGCCATCGGCCAACAATCTGCCCGTTCACCCGATAGCCAAAGTCTTGGCGATAGCACCCCAAAACCCTCGTCGATGAGACCCAGTCCGTCGGCAAGCCACAAAACACCTTCGTCGATAGGTAAAGTCTCAGCGATAGAAGATAACACGCCATTGGTACCAAAAAGATCGCCAAGACACATGCAAACTCATGCCGATGGAGAAAACAAGAAGACCACCTCCTTCAAGAAAGATGATGTGGATGTTACAAAACACTGAAGGGGTGCCAAAACTGGAAAAAATTTTGGATTTTTTGGGATGGTGCCTGCATAAAAATTGCTCAAGAACTGACAGTCAATTCAGGCACCAACATGTCTAATGTGTCATATGCTAGTGTTGTAAGGAGTTTGATGTATGCAATGGTTTGCACTAGACCAGATATTGCCCAAGTAGTGGGAGTTTTGAGCAAACTTATATCTAACCCTGGTACACAACATTGGAACTATGCGAAGATGTGTTTAAATATCTTGCAGGTACTCCTAATCATTGTTTGGTTTATTTTGGTGCTGATAGTGCTGATAAATTGTTGTACATATAGGGTTTTGTTGATACAAATTAGGCAGGTGACTTGGATAGTCGAAGGTCCACTAGTGGCTATGTTTACTTTGTTTAGAGGTGCAGTGAGTTGGATAAGTAAGAGACAGCCCACAGTTGCTTTGTCCACGATAGAAGTAGAGTATATAACTGCTACTCATGTCTCTAAGGAGGCAGTTTGGTTGAGGAAACTGTGTACAGGTATTGGATTTGATTGCAGGATCATTTAGATTGGTTGTGATACCTAGAGTGCTATCTATTTGGCCAAGAATCCCATGTATCATGCTCGTACTAAACATGTTGATGTTCAGTATCACTTTGTTTGAGAGTTGGTTTTAAATGGAGAGATTGAGCTGAAGAAGATAGACAATCAGGAGAATGTTGCAGATTCATTGACCAAGTCTATGAGCACAGAGAAGTTCGTATGGTGCAAAAAGGCCATGGGCCTTGTTTTTAGTGCCTGATTATTTTCATTTGATTTCCTATGGGTTGATTTACAATGTATAATGTCAAGTGGGAGAATTTTGGGATAAGGTGCCATTAACCTTGTAAATCCCAATATTGTATTTATTCCATTTATTATATGTAATTTGTAATTATCCATGAGGAGATGTACTAGTTTCACTGGCAGGGATAATTTCAGAGTAACCAGAGGCAATTATAGAGTGACTTTTACTATTGGCAAATGTAAAAACTTAAAGTAAATGAGGGTAGGCATGCTCCCTTGAGGAATCTACTATTTTTGGCATGTATGACAACTTTCATAATGTTTGGTAAGTGAATCTATGACAGCTGCAAGTTGTCATAAGATTCTGAGATTCTATGACACATATGATGGATATGTTAGTTGTATATTTGCTATATTTATCCCAAGGTTCCTATCTTGGAAAGATACTCTTTTGTGGAATCTATGACAATTATGACGCATCATAAGATGTTGTAAGAGGCTAGATTTAGTCTTAGACACCCAACCTTTGCATGGTTGTTTTTGGACAAGTGTAAGATGCTTGTAAGATGGTAATTAATGTTTATAGGTTGGAGAATCTTAGGAGAGAGAAGGTGAACGCCTAGGATGAGTTGGAAAATATTTCTATAAGTATTTGCCATGTATTTGTTGCTGCAATATAGATTTTAGGTACTCAAGTGTTGCTGGAATGATGTCAGATTGAAGAATTGTGGAGAGAGTTGTGTAGTTGATGTATCAAGTACAATCTTGTTGAGATTAATACAAACTTGTGTCTCTTTCCTGGTGGAGTTTTTTACCCACAAGAGTTTTCTCCACATAAACACTGTGTCATTATGTTGAGTTCTTCATGTTTGACATCTTTTATGTAGTGGGTTTTATGTTTTGTTACAATGTCCATTGTTAATGCACACTTAAGATTGTTAAAATTTATCTTGAATCAAATTTCCATTGAAGTAGTGTTGCTTTCATTTCTAACAGCGGTAAATACTGGGCTACTTCCCGCAAACCCGCACTAGCTTTTGATGGCTCCTACGGTAATGAGGGGAAGCTTTTCCTTCTTCCTGCAATCTCGCACATCATTCCCTGACTCCTTGCAGGGCTGCGGTTCATGCTCTCTGCCAACACTGAAATCTATATAACTGATTCATTCTTCATTTCGCACCATAAATCCAAACTCTACCATACCAAAAATATGTAAATCATAGCAAACCACAAGTAGCCCAATCAGAAAGAAGAATGTGGTATGCGCTGAATCCTTTCACAGAGTTTCCATGACTCCTTATTCTATGGAAATTGAGTTATTTCTACTCTGACACAAGCATCATTGTCATATCTGCATAAAGTTATATGCAAGATGTTTGCACACTGTGAATCTTCCTTTTTGGCTTCATTCCCGTCATCAAGAGAACTTGAATTCACATGATGCACATGCCCAAGGAGTTCATCGATGCCTACTTAAAACTTTTATATAGCCCCTAGTTTGCTCCAAGCACTCGTTACTTTAATTTTTAGAGATAGTAATACTTCAAAAGCAAACAACTTTTTTAAATGGTTCAGATGTCTTGTCTATGCTTCCAAATTTTGTACGCATATCTGCCAGGGCATTTTCAAACATAATATCTGACAAATCCTCCTTATTTGTTCTTGCATATGCAATCACTACAATAACAAGTAGATCCTTCTTGGCATTTATTGATATATTCACACTTGTGCCCCAGTGCTATTTGCTTCTTAAAGATGGGCCACACCTCTAGTCACTTAAAGATTATTTACAGAAGTTGAGTCGATCGCTCTAATGCTCTCACAGTAGTTGCACCCACAAAGCCAAATGAATTGGAACTAGTAAACATATTTTGTTTGAGGAAGAAGACAAACTTCCCAATTGACCATGTAGATCATCATCCAAAGGAAAAGGTAAACAATTCTCCTGTGAGCTCACTCCAATGTCACTCAATGAATTGCCTCCTAATATAAGTGATTCCTTACTGAGACCACCTATAAGCCCTTTTAATTTTAGAGAGGTATCCATCTTTGCTTCTTGAAGGAATTCATGGTTGAAAAAATTGTCAAATGTTAATCTTTCCACATCAAATTACAGCATAAGTCAATACAATTTGGGTTTGGGCATTCTACTTCTAGTGGAAATGATAATTCCTTTGATTTCAGTATGTTGTGCTTCAGCTGTAAATGATTGGTCCCGAAAAATGGTGTCCTTCCTGTTACAAGCTAAAAAATAATAGTGCCAACACTCCAAATATCTTCCTTTGCATCATACTTTTGTTCTAACATGATCTTTGGGGCCATGTGCAGATGTGAGTCATACATAGTTTTAGCTGATCCTTGAGGTTGCAATGGCCTCACAAAACCAAAGTCTGTAATTTTCAACACTGCATTGCTACCATTTGTAGAAAGGAGGAGGTTTTGTGTCAATAAAATCAACATTTTCACAAAAAGCACTTGTCGTGGCCTCCATAGTTACATTTTGTAGGATTCTAGAAACTGTGAATACACAATAGTGAGGACTTCTCTCATATAGTACTAAAAATGTGGATGCAATTAGCAATCCAGTTTTATTTGATCTGTCAAACTTTTCCTTGAGTTGGTTGACCTATTCTTGTTTTGCAAAAGTGGCTTGTGTAGAAGAAACTGAATATTTATCAAATGTAAGTTTCATTTGATGTAGAAGAAAATGAGAAGTCCCCTTCGCCAACTAACGAGATCCTATGCAAACTAGAATAATGCATAAGCCTCTTCTCCAATGTGCATTTCCTCTTGGTGACAAGAATTTATGTATGCATCCACAAGGGCACAAGAAATTCCCAAACAAGAACCAAACACATAGAATGCAATGAAATTTTTTTCTAAACTCTGTTGTAAACCTCATCAACAACAAAATTTGTGTAACACATGTCGGGTCCCATTGTGGGCCCGGCTAAAAAAAAAATCATTTTGAAACAAGTTTTTTGTCCTGAATTGACCTGAGGTTGCATCAGTATGCATCTAGTGAGAAAAAATGAAATGGGTAATCATCAGACTCTGCTTTCTGGCATTTTCCATTGTGATCAAAACAAGTCAAGTAGCCTCCAAAATCACCCTGGAAAACTAGTCAAACAACATCCTGAAGCCATGAAAATGCACAAGCATGTAGACATATGATCCAAGAATTCATTGCAACAAATGGCTTGGCCAAAACCATCCCAAAGTGCAAGATATCAACATTCAAAGTGGCCTACTTAGCCTTTTCTACAACCACACCTGTCAAAAAACCAACTTGAGCACACCAAGTCACCTCCTTGAAAAAATATTAGATCTCCTCCTGGGAGGCTGCCACTGGAAAACTAGATCATTTAGGTCCATTGGGCATGTGTGCAAAAGGATTTTTCACCAATCCACTTCCTTCACAAAATATTAAGGGTCAAAGTTGACCTTTGAAACATTCTAGAAATGCAACTGTCAAAATAAGATAAACTGCATTTGCTTTTAGCCTTGAAAAAATATCAAATCTGATCTTGAGGCATTGAAACTGGACCAAGGAGTATGTGAATATGAGGGGAATGCAAAATACCAATCCATTTGTCATGATGATCTCCCAGGTACGAAATATCAATCTGAACAGGAGGCTACTTTGCAGGCCTGAGAGTATGCAAATAGCAAAACCATCCCAAAACCCTCCAACTTGTCGCTTCAAAACCCTCTCAAAACTCATTACAGGAAGATGAAATCAAACATACATGCTCACATATGAGAAATGAGTATACTCGCCAAGTGATTTGGCATGAAAGCAAACAGGATCTGAATTATGACCCTCCAAAATAGGTCACTGGGGTAGATTTTTCAGGTGCATTTCTGAGTGTTCAAATCAAATTTTTCATCATGGGCACTTAAAATTTTGCAAAATTTTTTAGTGCCAACACAATGTCAGAAAGATGTTGAAGCATATTCTTCGCGTCGTTGCGCCAATGTGGCAGATGGAAGGTAGGTCCAGTCCAAGTAAGCTAGAGCTAAGGCCTAGTGCATGAGCGCATAGGCGGTGGTGTGGGTCCCCTTTGGGCGTCTGCTACTGCAATGAAGTGACACGTGGATCTGAAATGGAAAATTTTTTATTGAGCTTGCAAATTTTCATTGGTCTGTGTCATTCAAAAGTGTGTAAGCTACTTTTCAAAGGTGAAGATTTTAAATCTTAGCTGTCGATTTTATCACAACCTAATCACATCTACGGTAGAGATTCAAATGTAAGTACAACTGCTTTATGGTTTAATGGCCAATCCGCATTGCAGTAATGTTGATTTGATTTAAATCAGCTCAAATCTTGCTTATTTTCTAAAATAAATACATCAATCTGGCCGTTGTGATGAATGCAATCCATTGCAATCGTAATTCTTGTGTGAATTGAGCTCTCCAGGACAAGAATTGAAGAACTAGGGCTTTCATTTGCGAAGGGTATGTAAGTGAAAAATGTGTTAATATGATGATCTGGGAAGCTTTACAACTTGATTTTAAAGTCTTGAGGTCCAGATCAAACCAATCAAATGAACAACATCTCATGATTTTTGAGGAAAACAAATTGTACAAGCAGTATCAATCTTAGTTCAATTTAATGGACTAGATTGATTTAAGATAATGTGTTACAAAAAAGATCCAATCAGTTAAAAGACACAAGTCCCCAAAGTTGCAAATATTAAATGAAAAGTCAAAGAACGTAACTAAAATTTGTAATGAGGATTCTAGGTTGTCACAGTTTGTTTCTTCTTTATATAGAGCCTGTAAGGTTGTAATAAGATGGGTTATGGGCTTTGGATACAAGCTATCCACACATTTGGGAAATAATTTTCTGCAGGAAGAGGTGACTAGATTTTGGGTTGCAGGGGCATATTTTGTTTTGTAAGTGAATAAATTTCTGAATGACATTGTTTCTTTCCAGATTGAGTTATATGAAAAACACTTAATGTGTGTGTTATTTGTGATTGTCTCCATGGATATGAATGCTTTCCTTTTGAGTAAAGTTGTTAAGGGTTATTAAACTCATCAATATACATTTTCTATATGGTGTATCTGATTTGTTGCTTCTATTCAAGTAATAGATTAAACTTGCTTTAGATTAGATATGGAAGAAAGTGTGTTGTATTGAGGGATCATTAAAGAAGAGTCACAAATAATACCCTTTCTTGGACATATTACCGTAATGTAGTAATACTATCATTATTAGTCCTCTGGATATGAAGTTTTGGTGTCATAAGGAAGCATTTACACTGCTGGGTTTGACTCTATTGTCAATATAAAGCATCGATCTAGAGTAAATTTGCCCAAAGGTCCAGGAAACCTAATAATTTAAAGACAAATCATTTGAATCAATTTATTTTATGTTTTGTTTTAATTTATTTAATGCATGTTCTCAAAGCTAGTAGTGAGAAAGTCTCCAAGAACTTTGCCAGTTTTGGGATAATTTTACAAATATTGGTGCAAATCTGTGAGAACACTTCTACCTGATATAGTGAATGATAAATCTATTAACATTGTAATAAGGAATACCCACTAGGTTTGGCAAAACCTAAAGTGTTGGGGAGATAGGTGTAGATAATCTCTCATTCATTGGCCAAGTCTCCCATTGAATTTGATTATAAGAATTGGAAAATCTTTAGAATTTGAGGTGTGCAAATTTGAGAACCAACAGATTGGCGAATCTGTTGGGGAAGAACTCAGATGCTCATCATTTGGGAGAGTCAAATGAGTTAAAAAAAATTCACAGTCAGATATGGAAGTATTGCAGCATGTTTAAAGAATTTAAAAAGGTGCTCTGCTGGTGAAGTGAATCCAGAATCTAATTGATCAAGTTGGAGCTTTTGGCTTCTTGATGTTTTGTCCCCTTTATAGAGGTGACAACTCTTTTGTTGAATATGTTTGAAGGTGCAATATATTCCTAGGTACTTCATCTTTTTCACATTCAACTACAAGTGTCAATATGAATAGTTTAGAATAGCATTATTGGTCATGTTCTCAAAAGAATTTTTTCTCTGATGAAAGATACAAAGCAATCCATTTTACTGGTATTCATGGATACCCAAACAGTGTTCCTAGTGAAATCAGAAAGTATTTACCAAAGTATAGTGGAAAAAATTCTGAATTAGCAAATTAAGCATTTGCAAGATTTTTGTGATCTAATAGGGAAATATGAGATTGAGGATGAGGATGTTGTTATGAAGCTTTTTGTTCAGTCGCTGAAGGATCATGCTAGGGATTGGTTTTCAAATTTACCACTATGTTTTATTTCTTCATGGCAAGAGCTTGAGGTTGCATTTGTAGAATAGTTTGGTGAAATAACTAATATGATTTCATTAATTACTCAATTCATGAACATTCAAAAGGAAAAGGATGAGTTGGTTCCAGACTTTAACCTAAGGTTTTCAAAAATGATTAAAGGTATTCCAGAATATATGAGGCCAAATGATGCATTATGGTTGGTTGTCTATCTCGATGCATTTGATGAGGAAATGAGTTATCTGCTGAGAGATAAGGAACCTGCTACACTTCATCATGCTTATGAAATTGTAATGGATATTGAGAATAACTTGAAATATGCAATACCAATAGAATACATATCTTCAAGTGTTGGTTATTGTAAAACATCTTATGTCGATTAGAGGTGTAAGTCATAAGGTTTGAATTCTTTGTCTCAAAGTGTTGGCAGTGTTATATCTCAGCGTGCTAGTTACAACTTTCCTATTGCTGGATATGATGAAAGGCATGGCATAATACGTGAGAGTAAGAGGACTTAGATGCAAAATGGAAGTACAATTTGCAATGAAAATAATGTGGTTTGTGATCAGTTCATAGGAGAAAGATATGCAGATACAAGTCGCATACATGATGAAATAAAGGATATACATGAAATTACATCTTACAGCAGTGTTGTTGTTGAAGGATCAAAGGAATGCACATATACTAGGTATGGTGGATCAGTTTGTGAGTTAAATACTTATACTTTAATAATATTGAGTATTATGCACTTATAAGTGACTATGTCCCAGCTATTCATGACAATTTATATGAAGCAGAGATGGAGGTTTCTATTTTGCATGAACATGATATTTGTTCATCTGTGAAGCCATCAGGTGATGAAGTTTGTGTGGATGATGAATATGTTTGTTTTCTATTGATGTTGATCATTGCCATAATATGGAAATGGAAGTGTTTACTTTCAATGATGAATGCATTAATGAAGGTGCCTACTCTGTTGTAAGTAGTCAAGTTTTAGATGTTCATATTGATATAGCAGAGGATAGTATTGACTGTGATATCTATGGTAAAGGTGACTATGAAGTTTTTGATAATGGCTATATTCTAAATTTTTCAAGCCTTCTTTTGAAGTATTCCAGGTGGAGTTTAATGATGAAATTGTTGAGCACAATGGTGGATATGGGCATATTCTAGAAAGTGTCTTTTCAGTTTGCTAGTTATAATGGCTTGTTGGAAGATTCATATGAATGTGAGTCTAAATGCTCAATAGAAAAAATGGAAGTGCTACCTGTGTATCAGCATTTCTTGTTTAATATAGAAGATGATTTCTTGTTAAAAAGAGGGTAAACTCCAAATATAGATTCACTGGTTGTGTATGAGTCTTTCATTTTTATGATTTGGAATTGGTATGTGATGTTGAACACATCCATAGACTAAGAGGGAGGGTGAATCGGTCTATTCTTAAACTTTAAATCAATTCCATTTATATCTTAACCATTAAATCATTTTAACCAAAAGATTAAGAATAAAAAGTAAAACATGCACCACACAAAGACACTAGGATTTTTACATGGAAAATCCAATGAGGGAAAAACACGGTGAGGATTAACTCACAATATATGATGCTCACTGCTATAAAAATTACAACTTTGTTTTAGGGCTACAACCCAAGGAAGCTACTACTCCCTGTTGGACTTGTAGACTAAGGCTACAACTTTAGGGAAAGATACAAAGACTTGCTAAGGAGACTCACTATCTGATAACAGGATACATGAAAATTACAATAGAAAACATAAACATGAATTGTTGTAAAGAAGGCATCTGTCATATGTTGATATTACAGTCCCTTATTTCGCACAATTACCCCATCACTTTGAGTTTGCATACTTCATGCTTAACATTCTCATCTATCTCTATTCTCCTTTCTCACAAATAATTTTGTTCTTCTATATATACACTCCGCAACAACTCAAAACTTTAATTAGGTCGGCACCAAAAAGACCCTTAGATGAAACATATGATATTGTATAGGTCAGCTCAAAACAAGTATATTATGAGTTGCAGATCACTACACACTGCATAACAAGATCAAATACATCATGACACATCCTTCAAGGCCAAGTTAATTAATCAAGATCAATTGCAATTGAATGGAACCAGACTGTCGGCCTAAACAACAACATTGCCCACAGTTTATCTTCACACCACCAAGGAGAGACCAAAATGTGAGTAATATATTGTATCAACTGTACCCTTACAACCTTCTCTTGAAGTATTTGATCATTATATGATGCTGCAAGAAGTGAACCATATTGAACTACTGAAAACAGAGCATCCCGGACTGACTGTGACATATCAAAACTTAGGATATTGCATTATGGACCACTAAAACATCTAGAACTCTTATGAATGAACTCATGCATCATTCTGAACATATCTCCAAAACCGCACGACCATATCTAACACTGCAGAGGAATGCAAATCATTCCAACAATCCTTCATCATTACTTTACTCTACCATAGCACAGGCTAGAACTCTATCACTTATAACTTTTACTGTAGAAGGTTTCATGACTTTAAATCTTGTATATAACACCTTCATATGCCAATCAACTTATCTTCTGAACCACATGACTAAATCTTTCTCTGTGGAGGAATGCAGACCAAAACAATATGACTGCCTTAGAGTATACAATGTAAATGCCTTAGTAAAACTTTTACAATTTATCTCTAAGCATGGTACACCAAACTAGTAAGATATTAATATAGGGATACTGGAAACATATTGAAACAAGTGTACTCACCTCCATTTCATACTTATACATCATACTAATTACCATTCTTCCTCATACTTAGATAGCTTCTTTCCATCTACTAGGTCTTCCAGAATGACCTGCCTTAAACATGTTGACCATATGTCTCTAACTGAGTCAAATCGTCTCTCTCAAATATTCTACTGTGTCAAACATGCTAATCATGTGTCAAACCATCTCTCTCAAATCTTCCACTATCCATCAACCTATCTCTAATCATTTCGCATCCTCTTCAACCTCTATACAAAACTTTGTGCAAGCCTGACCTCAATTTGACACATTGAGTTGACATTAATGACAACACATATTGCCAACAATCTCCCCCTTTGTCATTAATGGAAACATTCATTTATCTACAAGTCCTCCCTCCCAACTAATAAGACATCATCAACACACTCTTCCCCTTTGACATCAAGGACAAAGGACAAAATATCTTCTACTTATGACAACCCAAAAACTATATGTACTCCCCCTTACTATAAGATTTTTATAAACAACACTCCCCCTAAGATGAAGATGCCCAAAAGTTGATGATGTGTACATAGTTTTCCATCAAGAATAACACTACAAGCCTCCACAAGTCTATACAAAGCCAAAATTGTCTTATCTACAATACTCTTACAACTCACTTAGAAGGTAGAATGCTTTTGTAGATTACCTTGAGTTGAGTAAGAGTGGATATCCAGTTTGCTTTTGTTGAGGACAGAATGTGACTCTAACATTCAAATTGTATGCATAGGTCCTCAGCCTCCTCCACACTACTTGGAGTCTTTATTTTCAAATCAACCAATTCTGCTTCAACTAGCACTCTGAATAATGAAGTCTCAAATTGGCTACTTCCCTTAGCTGACCAAACTGTTTCTTTATTTTTTCTCTTTGGTCTTGAAGTTGTGACATCTATGAATGAATATTTTCTATTTGTGCTCTGGTTGATCCAACCTTGTCTTTTGACAAGTCATATATCTTGACCAATTTGGTGATCTGTGACTTAATGGAGTCAATCTAAGTTTTAATATTCTTGGTGGAATTTGGCCATTTCAAACAGAATAGGTATAATGCAGTGGCTTCATCAATGCATTCCTTAAACATTGTCAAATTTTCTTGCAATTAGTCGTGTGCATTGGCACACCGATCGGATACCTCAGCCAATCTTTTGTCATTTATATTTCTTAAAACCTCTTGTTCTGCCTTTTGCTCAATATGAGAGGAGTGATCTTTGAAGGAGTCCATCAAAAGCTTCAATTTATGCTCTAAAGGCAAGGAAGGATCAATGTTTACCTCTGGTAAGCCTTCTTGAATCATCTTTACTGCATCCTCAATTGATCTAGTCTTCTTCAAATTTTCTTGCACGAACTCCTTCTTTGTAGAGGCATGTAGGATGTCACCAAGATGTAACTTGTGAAGGGGAGAATTACTTGATAAGTCAACTTGTCCTTCCTGAGTAGTAATTTGTAGAAGCTAAGGTGTAACAACTGGTTGAAACTGCATTTGCAATCCTAGTAGGTCCTTAAATGATTTTGAAGATGAGGAATTCTGACCTATATTATAAAAGCATCCTGAACTTTCTCATCTTTCTTTTCCTTAGTCTTCTTTTTCTCATCTCGTTTCTCAACAATCTTCTATGTTGCATCCTTAGTTTTCTCAGGATTATCCTCTTTCTTCTTTTCATTTTTCCCTAGATTCTTCTAAGGAGGATTCTTATGTTCTACACCAAAATTAGTATTCTCCAGAGGGGTACACCCTCTTCACTTTGATCCTTTGCATCTTGTGCTTCAATGTTTTTCAGAGGAGTAGTTTCCTTATTCTGCTAATTAATTTTTTCAATCACATTACGACTAGTTACATTACCTTCAAAAGCTGATAGATCTATGTCCTGAATAGCCACATCAGGAATATCTAGAGAAACTTTTTCCTCAATAGTTACTTCAACATTCTTAATTTCCTACAAAATCTTGGCTATTTTCTCTTCTACTTCCCTTTCTAATCTTTCTATTTCTTCTTTGTCTTTCCCATTAGAATGTTTATTCTATCTTTGGTTCTAAATTCTTGTGCTTGTCTCTGAGACAATTTAAACTTTTCTTCATTAGAGATAGATGGACCAGCCTTCTCAACTGCTTGTTGCCTGATTTTGGCTTCTTTTTCCATGGCTTCATTTTTTTTATTTTTAAGTATGTCTACAAGACTTACCAAAAGTTGATCAATAATCTCATTTAGGGCTATATTGAATCCCATCATATACATAGCTATGGCTTTCTTAATTGTGGCTTTGTTAGCAAGTGGCATTTCATCATAGAGATCTGTAATTCCTTTTAATGCACTATGCTCTGCAATTGCATTAATAGTAGCCTCAAGTTGTAGAGGCACATGTTCATATGCTTCCAAACAAGCCTTCTTTGTTTTCTTTGTCTTTTCTCTACCTTTTCCTTTGGATGTTCCTTCCTCTTCTCCTTGTCTAGTTCTTTTCTTCAACATAAAGGCTTCTTTTTCTTCTTCATTGTCCTCTATATTCATCAGATTTACCTTTCCCCTCTTTTCATGTACCTTAGGCCTTGGTTTCTTCTTTTCATCGGTCTTGGCTTGCACTGGTGCTTCAATAGTAGTTCTTCCACTACTAGGAGATGTTTGAACCGGTTTGGAAGGTTTAGGAAAGGTTGTTGTGGTAGATGTAGACCTACTTGTCCTTCTAGGAGTAGGTGTAGCAGAGGTAGTTTGTGTTTCTTCCACAGGATCCTCAAGATTATTTAACATTTCTTCCAATTTTGTTTTCATCTTCTCTACCTTCTCTTCTACATTCTTCTTGACTATCTTATTGGTTATTTCAACATATGTCCCAAATCTCTCAATAGTGGAATCCTTAGGCTTATTGATCAAGATATTAGCATATCCAATCAAATCAGGTCCAGAGACCTCATAATGAAAAGTGGTTATCTAGATATTCCTTGGTTCAACTACCTCCATATAACAATTGTCCTTATCCACCATAAAAGTTATATCATTCTTGTATTTTTCTACAATTTTTTATGGTATCCTCTCCCTCATTTGTATGTCATCTTGGAAGTTTTTAAAGAATCCCCAATACATAGTGTTACATTATTTGGTGTCTCCAAAACTACGTATGTGATCCCTAATCTGTTGTGCCACAGGAATATCTCTTCTCCATGCCACATACTTCATTCTAGGAAATTCTTTCAAGAAAAAAAACATGAGACAAATGATCAAAGAGCAATACCAGAAGTTATAACTATTACACATATGGTTCATAGGGTTGTCATTGATGTCAACATTGTTACTAGGTTGTCATTGATGTCAACACTATCATAGTGGTGTGATGGTGTTCGTGGTTGGATGTCATGTCTCATCCAACAAGAGAAGAAGATATAGTTCCAACAAGAGAAGAAGATGCAGTTCATGGCCGGATGTCATGTCCCATCCTACAAGAAAAGGGAGAAGATATAGTTCATATTAAGATGGGAATTAGAAGAACAAAGATGATAAAATGTGTTGTTGATGCTACTAATTGCCTGTAGTATGTATGATCCAAGTTCCATGATGATTACATTACCAAAAGAGTTTTGCTGATTATTTGAAGACAATGTCACTTCTGTGAAGATGTTCTGTGCAGGACAATGGAATGCTCTGTATTTGCAGATATGGGCATGTAGTTTTGGAATTGTGTTTAGGGTGCAATGAAGATGATAATTCCAAGTTTTTAGATCATTTCTCCTTCTACTGTGAAATTTATGCATGATAGAGTATCGGTATGTGTTCTGGCAGAGTAAGCTAGTGATGAAGGCTCGTTGGAATGCTTTGCATTCCTCCGCAAATGAGTGACTGCCTTTTTGGTTTTGATTAAATGTGTATGGATGGGTATTATATGCTTCCTTGCAGTTTCAAGGCCCTTGGTGGTCTGCAACTCAGTTTTTCAAATGACAGCATGTTGTAGTGTGTTCTGGATGACAGAGTATTCCCAGAGTTCATTATTGAAGATGTGCGGCACAATTCTCTGATGTGCGGTGGCAAAGGAGTGTTTGTAGATGTTGTATGAGTCATGTGAACTCATCTAGAAGAGTTTTCATTAAGATATTTCTTGTTTCCAGTACCACACAATGTTTTCAAGTTGATGTGATCGTTATGCTTCAAGTTTTCATATGTTTCATTTAATGTTATCCTATTTTCAAATGAGCAGAGTGTGTGGATGTAATTCCTTGGTGTTTGAAGTTGTAAAGGATGTTTTGGACCTGGTTAAGCAAGTGTTGATGTCCGCAAGGCTTGGATCTTCTGCTAGTGTAACGTGTGGTTTCATTTAGGACCTATCTTCTACACATTTCATATTATCTGTTGTTTGGCCGACTTGTAAATGTATTTTTCATGTTGTATATGGCTGACAAGCAATGTAATCAATGTAATATCATGTATAAATAGTGAATCAGATTGAGTGAAGTAAAGTGTGATTGCAAGGAGATTGAAAATCTCGCAAACAGATAAAAAGTTGAATAAATGCATTGTTGATGAGAAACTGAAGGAGAAAGAGAAGTTGTTGATGTTGTCCTGATTCATCTCGAAGACATGTTTGTGAAAGTTATAAAGTATAGAGTGTTCCTAACTGATCAAATCATCAGAAGAAAGTGTGAAGAGGTAGAATTGCAATCATCAAAGGTGTGAGTTTCAATGTCAGTTTTTAGACAGTAGAAAGACTTGTCATACTGTAATCTTTTGTAAGTGTGTTCTCAATTCAAGGAGTAGATGCTTCCTTGGGAGTGACCCTAAAACAAATTCATCAGGGAGTAGAATCTTCCTTGGGAGTGACCCTAAATCAAAGCTACTTAGGGACTAGCAGCTTCCTTGGGTTATAGCCCATAAAATAAAGTTATTATTTGAGCTTCATATATTGTGAGTTAATCCTCAATGTGGTTTTTCCCTTGTAAGGTTTTCCATGTATATTTGGTGTTGTGTTGATGTGCATTGTGTTAATCTTTCATTTTCATGTTAATTTTGTGATGCTTAAATTTTTAATCTACTCTGAATAAGTTGAAGTTAGAATTGAATATTGTTAAGATATTGATTCACCCCCCTCTCAATATCTTGGTTTGTTCATCAATTGGTATCAAAGCTAAGTTCCTCTAAGGGAAGCTTAACCACTTGAGGAAGGTCTAGGATGGCACAGAATGGATCTAGCAAGATTCCTAGCTTTGACGGAACAAATTATACATTTTGGAAGCTAAGGATGGAATCTTAAATTAATTCTCTAGGGTGTGGTGTTTAGGACTCTGTAAAGTCTAGTTACATAGTTCCTGTTGCTATTCCTACATATGCAGATGAAGTCAAGTTGTATGATAACAATGCCAAGGCAAAGTTTACTATTATGAGTGGATTAACTGATTCAGAACTTTCAAAGGTAATGAGTTGCGGTTCTGCTCAAGAAGTTTGGGATAAAATTAAAGCCATTTATGAAGGAGATAAGAAAGTAAACCAAGCCAAGATGCAAATCATCAAGAGCAAGTTTGAGAACCTAAAAATGTCAGAGGATGAAGACATTGTTGGATACATGCTCCAGGTGAATGAAGTGGTCAATGGCATTAAAGGTCTTAGTGGAGAAGTAAAAGAAGATGAGGTGAAAAAGATTCTGAGATCTCTTCCCAAATCTTATAGTCATAAGTTATCTGCCATTGAGGAGAGTGCAGACTTGGAAACTTACACTATATACAAATTATTTGGTTCCCTTACTATCATTGAAATGAGAGAGTTTGGTAGTGATGCTCCAAATAAAGAAGCTACTTTAAAAATTAGTATGAAGACAAAAGAAGTTGCCGATGAAGATGAAAGCTCTGATGAATTTGAAGCAAGTTTTGTGAGAAGACTAAAGAAAGGCACTGGCAGATACAAAGATAAGTTACCCTTCAAATGTTTCAATTGTGGAAAGATTGGTCATTTTGCTTCTAAATGTCCTTTTAGAGAATCAAGGGGTAGTAACAGAAGAGACAAGTTCAAGAAAATTTTGTATTCCATAGAAAGCAATTATTCATCAAAAGAAGAGGATCATGATGATTCAAATGATGAAACACTTTTCATGGCCCTAAGTGTTGGTAGAAAAAAGGATGATGCTAGAACATGTGAGAATACTGGTATCTAGCAACAAATCAAAATAATGAAAGATCAATGGTTGTATGGACTGCTTTTCATGCAAGAGAAGAATCCTAGGCTTGGGTAATTGATAGTGGATACTCAAATCATATGACTAGTGAAAAGGAAAAGTTTATTAGCCTTGAGAAGTGGGATGGTGGTGTTGTTCAGTTTGGTGGTGATGAGTTGGCATAGATCTGTGGAAAGGGTGATATAACTATTGATGGGAAGAACAAGACTGAGGATGTTCTCTATGTCAAAGGACTAAAACACAATCTTCTCAGTGTTAGTTAGATGTGTAGCAAAGGGTATAATCTTACCTTTCATGCCAGTGGCTGTGAAATCAGGAAGCCAAGGTTTGAAAAACTAGTTTTAGAAGTTATAAAGACATATGGTGACATCTATCATCTGAAGGAGGCAAATAGAAGAACATGTTTGTTGGCTCAATCCAATGAGTGTTGGTCGTGGCACAAGAGAATGGGACACAACAATTTTGACAATATGGTAAAGATCAGTTCTACTCATGCAGTGAGAGACATGCCCAAGATAATCAAGCCTACAAATGCAGTATGCAAGAATGTCAAATGGAAATGCTAACAAAGACAAACTAAAAAAGCAAGGATTACTCTTCTTCAAAGCCATTGGAGCTGATTCACACTGATTTGTGTCCCCACAAGAGTAAAGAGTCTACAAGATGAGAGGTATATCATGTTTCTTATTGATGATTATTCTAGAATGACTTGGGTTACTTGCTTAAGAGAAAAATCAAATGCCCTTGATAAATTTAAAGTGTTCAAAGCTATGGTTGAGAATGAAGTTGATGCCAAGATTAAGTGTTTGAGGTCTGATAGAGGAGGTGAGTTTACTTCAAATGTATTTGAAAAGTTTTGTGAAGATAATGGTCTTAGTAGATCTGTCAGCTCCTAGGACCCCTTAGCAAAATAGGGTAGTGGAAAGAAAGAATAGGATTGTGCAAGAGATGTCTAGGGCAATCTTGAAAGATGCAGATTTGTCTGATATGTACTGGAAGGATGCAGTTCATACTACTATCTATCTAACTAATAGAGTGTAATTGAGATTCAACAGCACTAAGATCCCTTATGAACTATGGTATGGAAGACCTCCCACAGTCATATACTTTGGGATCTTTGGTAGTAGATACTATATCAGAAGAGATGAAGACCTAGGAAAGTTTGATTCAAGAAGTAATGAAGGAATCTTTCTTGGCTACTCAACCAGAAGCAAGGCTTATAGATGCTATAACAAGAGGCTGGGGAAGATGATTGAAAGCACAAATGTCAAGGTAGATGAAGACATGTATCAAATCTCACATGAATTAGAGGACTTTGAATCTGATATCTTTCCATGCATTATAGATGAAGAAGAAGTGAAAGAAGAAAAGGAACAAGAACTAGAGCAGATGCCTAAGACTCCAGCAAAGTATGTTCAGAAGAATCACTCAGAAGATCAGATCATTGGAGACAAGAATAAGGGTCTACTAACCAAGATAAGTTTTACAAAATTATGTGAGCAAGTAAACTCGTGTTTATTATCAAAAGTGGAACCCAAAAACTTTGTGGATGCCAGCAAGGATGATGGCTAGATAAAACCTATGGAAGAAGAATTGGATCAACTTGAAAAGAATCAAACATGGGAATTGGTTCCTAGACCAACAAATAAGAATTTTATAGGAACAAAATAGGTGTTCTAGAACAAACTAAATGAAGGTGAAGTTGTAAGGAACAAGGCAAGATTGGTATGCAAAGGATACACACAAGTTGAAGGTATTGATTTTGAGGAGACTTTTTCTCCGGTGGAAAGGATGGAGGCAATCATAATGTTCTTTGCTCTTTCTACTCATAAGAACTTCAAGGTATATCAGATGGACGTTAAGTCAGCATTTCTAAATGGTGACCTAGAGGAATTGGTTTATATTGAACAACCAAATGGTTTCCAGATATCAGAAGATCTTGACATGGTGTGGAGACTCAAGAAGGCTCTATATGGTCTTAAGTAAGCACCTAGAGCTTGGTATGTTAGGTTGGACAAGTACTTACTTTAGCAGGGCTTCAAGAAAGGTACTACAAATAGCAATGTTTACATCAAGGAAGAAGGAGACTTGATATTGATTATTGTAGTATATGTTGATGACATCATCTTTGTTGGAGATGATGGTATGTGTAAGAGGTTTACAGAGGAAATGCAAAAAGAGTATGAGATGTCTATGATTGGTAAAATGTCTTTCTTCCTTGGACTTCAAATTTCTTAGCTAGATGGTGGTATCTTTATTTCTCAATCTAAGTATGTCAAAGACTTGTTGAAGAAGTTTGGTATGGAAAATTCAAAACCAATGAGTACTCCCATGGTCACTGGATGTCACTTGAGCAAAGATGATGATTCTCTGGAGGTGGATCAGTTTGTCTATAGATCTATGATTATTGTACGGTTGTACTTGACTGCCTCTAGACCTAATATTATGCATGTTGTATGTGTGGTTTCCAGATATCAAGCCAATCCAAAGAAAACACATGAGAAGGTAGTGAAAAGAATATTCAGATACTTGAAAGAAACTCTAGACTATGGCCTGTGGTATCCAAGCGGTAATGACTTTGATTTAAGTGCTTATACTGATGTTGACTGGGCTAGTTGTGTTGATGATAGAAGAAGTACAAGTGGTGGTGCCTTCTTTTTAGGAAGTAGGTTGGTTTCATGGAAGAGCAAGAAGCAAAATTCAGTGTCCCTATCCCTATCTACTGCAGAGGCAGAGTACATTGCAACAACATCCTGTTGTACACAAGTGTTTTGGATGAAGCAAACCCTGAAGCATATCAAGGTATTGTATGATGAGCCTATTCCTATCTTATGTGACAACACAAGTGCTATCAATGTTTCCAAGAATCTAGTGATGCATTATAGAACCAAGCATATAGCAATAAGTTATCACTTTTTGAGAGAGAAGTTTGCAGATAAGGAAGTCAAGTTGGATTATGTTCCAACAAAAGATCAAATAGCATATATTTTCACAAAGGCTTTGGAAAATGATACTTTTGAGGACCTCCGACAGAGGTTAGGGGTAATTTATCCTCATTCTTGCTAGATGCATAACGGTACATCTGTCTAGGGGGAGTTCATGTTATATTTTGTTCCTAGACTGATGGTGACTGCCTCTCAGGGTGAGCAGGTATTGGTTTTTGATGATAGGGGGAGTTTTTTGCTGCAAGAAGAAGTCATGTGGTCTCTGATTGAGATATAGGTTGCCCTTTGTCCTTGATTTCAAAGGGGGCAAAAGCAGAGATGTGTTGCAATCAATGCCAAAGGGGGAGAATGTTACACATATAGTTCATGGGGTTTTCATTGATGTCAACACTGTTACTAGGTTATAATTGCTGTCAACACTATCATGGTGGTGTGATGGTGTTCATGGTTGGATGTCATGTCTCATCCAACAAGAGAAGAAGATACAATTCCAACAAGAGAAGAAGATACAGTTCATGGTCGGATGTCATGTCCCATCCTACAAGAAAAGAGAGAAGATATAGTTCATATTAAGATGGGAATTAGGAGCACAAAGATGATCAAATGTGTTGTTTGGTGCTATTGATGGCCTATAGTATGTATGATCCAATTTCCATGATGATTGCATTGCCGCAAGAGTGTTTTATTGATTGTTTGAAGATAGTGTCAATTCTGTGAAGATGTTCTATGCAGGACAATGGAATGCTCTAAATTCCTCCACATTTGTAGATATGGGCATGCAGTTTTGGAATTGTGTTCAAGGTGCAATGAAGGTGATAATTCCAAGTTTTTAGATCATTTATCCTTCTGCTATGAAAGTTATGCATGGTAAAGTACCAGCATGTGTTCTGGCAGAGTAAGCTAGTGATGAAGGCCTGTTGGAATGCTCTGCCTTCCTCCACAAATGAATGATTGCCTTTTCCATTTTGAGGAAATGTTTATGGATGGGTATTAATGCTTCCTTGTAGTTTCAAGGCCCTTGGTGGTCCGTAACTCTGTTTTTCAAATAACACCATGTTGCAGTGTGTTCTAGATGAGAGAGTGTTCCCAAAGTTCATGATTGAAGATGTACGGCACAATTCTCTAATGTGTGGTGGCAAAGGAGTGTTTGGAGATGTTGTATGATTCATGTGGACTCATCTGGAAGAGTTTTCATGAATATATTTCTTGTTTCCAATGCCGCACAAGGTTTTCAAGTTGATGTGATCGTTATGCTTCAAGTTTTCATATGTTTTGTTTAGTGTTGTCCTATTTTAAATGAGCAGAGAATGCAAATGTAATTCCTTGGTGTTTGAAGCTATGAAGGATGTTTTGGACCTGGTTAACCAATTTTTGATGTCCTTAAGGCTACCAAATCTTTTGTTGGTGTAATGTGTGGTTTCATTAGGACCTATCTTCTACACGTTTCATATTATGTGTTGTCTGGCCGACTTGTGAATGTATTTTTCATGTTGTATCTAGCTGAAAAGCAATGTAATCAATGTAATATCATGTATAAATAGTGAATCAAATTGAGTGAAGTAAAATGTGATTGCAAGGAGATTGAAAAGCTTGCAAGTAGATAAAAAGTTGAATAAATGCATTATTGATGAGCGACTAAAGGAGAAAGAGCAAAAGTTGTTGATGTTGTCCTAATTCATCTTGGAGACATATTTGTGAAAGTGATCAAGTATAGAGTGTGCCTGACTAATCAGATCATCAGAAGGAAGTGTGAAGAGGTAGAAGTGCAATCATCAAAGGTGTGAGTTTCAATGTCAGTTTTCAGACAATAGAAAGACTGTCATACTATAATATTTTGTGTGTTCTCAACTCAGGGAGTAGATACTTCCTTGGGAGTGACCCTAAAACAAATTCATCAGGGAGTAGAAGCTTCCTTGGGAGTGACCCTAAATCAAAGCTACTTGGGGAGTAGTAGCTTCCTTGGGTTATAGCCCATAAAATAAAGTTATTATTTGAGCTTCATATATTGTGAGTTTATCCTCACCGTGGTTTTTCCCTTCTAGGGTTTTCCATGTATATCTAGTGTTATTTGTTGATGTGCATTGTGTTAATATTTCATGTTCATGTTAATGTTGTGATGCTTAAAGTTTTAATCTACTCCGGATAAGTTGAAGTTGTTAGAATTGAAGATTGTTTAGATACTGATTCGCCCCCCTCTCAGTATCTTTGTTTGTTCAACAATAATGTGTCTCCTTTGTTCTCTTTAGAATGTCTAACAATTGCTATCACTCACACAGGTCATAGTCCTTTCCTTCCTTAACCATCTAATGAGCAATGTAGATGGCAATTGCGGTAGTAGATCCTTCTATGTTTGTGTAATACACTTTGCTTGCAATGCCTATTGTGGTATACTGGACCCCTAGGTCAATGATGTCTTCTACAGTTAGGGTTCTTCATAGCTTTTAGTGTAGGTACATGTCTAAAGGAGCACAATCCTATCACAACCCTGATGGCTTCCTTTGTGATCATGTAGGGTTGATCAAGACAAAAGAAATCTTCATGGATCTTGCTCAATGCAATTCTAACCCAATCTTCTTCATAGTAAAAGTTGGGGAAATCCTTACAAACATCTAACCGTTTAGCCTCGACATTTGCACACTCCAATTTGAGCTAAAAATTATCACCCAAGAGGTGATCATTCCTGAATTGTTCCAACTTCAGATGATTGTGCTCATCTAGTTGTGAGTGAATGTATATGCGGACATCCTTTGTATGTAGTACATTGATGGAAACACGAGAAAATACTCCATCCTTGTTGGCCTTAGTAGATTTGTATGAATGTTTCTTGAATTTTGGCCTCAGCCTCTCCACAATATCAATAACTTGAGAATGTTGTCGTTAGGGTTTACATGTACAAGATCCACTGAAAACCTTCTCTTCTTAGCTCTTGCACACACTCGATATCTATGAAATGAGATCAATTTTGATCAAGTATCAATTAAATATGCTTCATACCAACCTTGGTGGCTCCACATTAAATGCATCTCTTTGTTCTTGACCTAATCAACTTTTTACTATATAGGGATCCATGATCATTCAGTAATCTTCCGCAGGGAGTGTATTTTCTCTAGATTCTGATCAAATGTCATAAAATTACTATCCGTACATATTCATGTCATTATTAGCCATTATGATGAAGATTTCAACATCTTATGCATTCAGGGGTTTGAAAAAGACTTGCCAGGGGTTTGAAAAAGACCTGCAATTGCAACTCCCCCAAAGCCAATACTTCCTTTTTAGTTACCAAAAAATCCATCTGCACTAGGCAGAGATACAGATCCTTCCTTTACTTCACCTTATTCCTTCTTCTTCCATATCTTGTTCATTTCCTTCTTTTGCTGACCAATGTCAATCTTCTTTTGAGGAGCAGGTCTTACATTATTTCCCTTGCAAAACCTTGCAATGTGTCCTGATTGATTACAATTGTATTAAGTGATATTGGATTGCAACTCATAACCACCTCTTCTCACATTAGATCTACAATTAGTAGCCTTATGACCAAACTTTTTGTATGTGTATAAGTAACCATAGAAGAATTGAGAAGTCATAGCATTGTTCTTGTTCATGAAATCTTCCTCATCACTTTGCTTCTGTATTCATTAGCCTTATGAACAACTTTGTTGCAAGCATAACATTGACCATGAAATGAATGAGAGTTCATAGCATTGTACCTTGGAGGCCTAAATGGATTTTTCTTCATCTTGCTTCTACATTCAATAGCCTTGTGACCAATCTTATTACAAGCATAGCAATTACCATTGAAATCTTGAGGGTCCCTGGTAGGTGCAATTTGTTTAGGAGTAGGCTTTTTGAAGTTCTTCTTCTTATTCCAAACTTGTGTGAAGTTATGCTTTCTTTGTCTCCAAACAAGAATGAATCCATCTTCTTTTGCATCTTTGGAGGCATTCTTCTTAGGATCTTCAGTGCAAGATTTTTCCTCCTTTATTTCAGACTTTCCTTCTGCTTTGAAGTTATCATATAAGTTTGCGAATGCACTGATGATAGGACTTTTCCACTTTTCAAACCCAAGGCCAGATTTTTCTTTTGATGGCTTTTAGAAGTTAATCAACTCATCAAGAATTTCATAACCTCCTTTTAGTTTTAACCCCTTGTCAATTTGTTCTTTTTTCTTTTTCCAGTTCTTTTCTCAGAGTGACAACTTCTTCCTCAAGTTTTGAACATTCAGTTGCTTTCTCATTGAGTTTCATATTTAAGTAGTCTTCAATCCTCTTGCCTTCTTCAACCATGAATTTCAAACTAGAGATCATATCCTCTGCCTCCTTGAGTTTAATGTCACAGCCTTTATCTCCTTCTATTTGAGCTTTCAATTTTCCAATTTCTTCTTTTGATTCTCTGGCTTGTGTCTTCCTTTTTAAAATTGTCTCCTTTGATTTTTTAAGCATGACCTCATATTTCATATTTAGTTCTCTTGCTTCATCCAGATCTTCAAGAGAAGACCTGAGTTCTCCTTAAGGTCTACCTCATCTAGATTTAAGTCCCAACCTTTAGGTTCCATTGATTCTAGATCCGGTTCAGGAGTAAACACATCATTAGACATTGTTTTAGATTCCATGTGTTCAAGTGCAAGATCTACCTCAGCTGTTAGGCTTCTGTTGAACACCTTCAGAGATTGAGATGGGGGGGTGAATCAGTATATTCTTTAACTTTAAATCAATTCTATTTACAACTTAACCATTAAATCATTCAAACCAAAATATGAAGAACAAAAAGTAAAACACGCACCACTCAAAGACACCAGGATTTTTTACGTGGAAAACCCAATGTGGGAAAAACAACAGTTAGGATTAACTCACAATATATGAAGCTCACTGCTATAAAAATTACAACTTTGTTTTAGAGCTACAACCCAAGGAAGCTACCACTCCCTATTGGACTTGCAGACTGAGGCTATAACCTTAGGGTAAGATACAAAGACCTGCTGAGGAGACTCACTGTCTGATAGCAGGATACATGAAAATTACGATAGAAAACATAAGCCTAAATTGTTGTAGAGAAGGCATCTGTCATATGTTGATATTGTAGTCCCTTATTTCACACAATTAACCCATCACTCTGACTTCGCACACTTCATGCTTAACACTCTCATCAATCTCTACTCTCCTTTCTCACAAATGATTTTGTTCTTATATATATATATATACCATCTGCAACAACTCAAAACTTTAATTAGGTCGGTACAAAAATGACCCTTAGATGAAACATGTGATATTGTATAGGTCAGTTCAAAACAAGTATATTATGAGTTGTGGATCACTAAACACTACATAAAATGATCAAATACTTCATGACACATCTTTCAAGGCTAAATTAATTAATCAAGATCAACCGCAATCGAAGGGAACCAAATTGTCGACCTAAACAACAACAGCATTGCCCACTGTTTATCTTCACACCACCGGGGAGAGACCAAAAACATCATGCGCACCAAAATGTGAGTAATATGCTATATCAATTGTACTTTTACAACCTTCTCCTAAAGTATCTGATCATTATATACTGTTGTAAGAAGTGAACCATATTGAACTGCTGAAAACATAGCATCTCGAACAGACTGTGACATCAAAACTTAAGATATTGCATTACAGACCACTAAAACATTTAGAACTCTTATGAATGAACTCATGCATCATTCTAAACACGTCTCCAAAACTGCATGACCATATCTAACACTACGGATGAATGCGGAGCATTCCAACAATCCTTCATCATTGCTTTACTCTGCCAGAGCACAGGTCAAAACTCTGTCACTTATAACTTTTATTGTAGAAGGTTTCATGACTTGAAATATTGGATATAACACCTTCATATGCCAATAAACTTATCTTATGAACCGCAAGACTAAATCTTGCTCTGCAGAGGAATGCGGACCAAAACACTATGACTCTGTCTTAGAGTATGTTGGGGTTTTTTCTTGCAACCTTCATTCCTAAGGAGAAAAACACTACCCAAACCAGGAGACAAGGAGTTTAGGACAAAGAATCTACACTATCAATAGATTGAAGATAAGAAAAGGCCAACTTAAAAAGGCTGTGAAAGCCTTCTACTCTTTAAACTCCACAAGACTCAGGCGGGTGTACCTCATTTGTAGGCCTGAATGAAAGATAAAATTTGTGCCGAATAACAAATCACAAACCTACAGGAAGTGGATGGTTCTTAGGAATATGATAACAGGTATTTCATATTTAACTAGATTCAAGCGTGTCCCCTTTTGCATTGAATAAAACTGAGAACAAATAACCAAAAATATCTTCATCTCACACATGTAGAAGAATGATAGGTAGAAATCTTTTAGATCCAACTTCTATGTTTCTCTGAACATCATGAAAATATAAGGACAAAGATAACTTAAACAATGAAGCAAATCAAAGTAAAAGGGATTTTTAGGTTTTAAAGTTGGTGATTCCTTCCAGGGTTTGTATAGAAGAAACATGCTAGACCATTGCCTTGTCCATTTACAGAGTCAAGATACAAATAACCCATCAGATAACAACATGAAATGCAAGATTAGTGACCTTCTAACCATTATTCCCTTACAATAATGAGGCCTTACATGTAGAAAAACATTCTTAGCAATCTTGAATGAAACATATTATCCCCAATATTTGATCAAAATCAAAATTAACTCGTTCTTTGAACAAGGGCCATCGACCAAACATTTATTACAGCAAATGTGCAACAAAAACCATCATAATCTTTGATTATTTTGATTGAAGAAATAAAGTATAGATTCTAGGAGACATTTCTGCATGATATAGTCAATTTTAACTACAAACTGAAATGCATGCCATTATCTAAACATATGATTACAGTATTTGAGAACTGAAATTTAAAGAACCCTAAAGCCTAATAAGAAACACTATACAAAGACTATAGTCTCCTGGACCTAGAGAAAAATTGGAATCCCTTTACAATGGCCCTGGATTCCCATTTATAGAAACATGGGAGCAAACAAGCTACAGGCCATGTACAAATGTCATGTTTTCAGTCGACAAACTTTTCCAACTCATCTTGTTTCAACAGGATATGCCAAAAGGCATATTTAGGACACAACAAGACAAGAACACATTCCACTCTACGCTATAGTCCAAAGCAGCCTGGCGGTTACATCAGAAAACTAAATTATTTCCCAAAGAGGGAATGCCAACTGCTTTGTCACCCACTAGCCCCACTCTTGCTCGTGGAAAATAGGTCGTTATTACATGATGGTCTTCCACCAGCGTGGCTGAGCTCAGCTACCCTTCACAAGAGCATACCTACAAAAGACAAAATCCTCAGCAGCTTCCAAACAGCATCATCCTCCACCTTACACCACTCTCCAAGCAATGAAGATAACTCCCCATCTTTCAATAGGAAGTCCCCTCTCATATCAATCCTCAAGATGTATGTGGAAAACACACACAGCAAACCCTGGTGGTGCCAAACTCCCAACCAAATAGGTAGCAGTAGCAGTCAAAGTTTGCCGCTCCACTTCGACCTGCTTCACCCCAAAAGATAGCACTCCTTCCACTATTTCTTAAGCTCTGTTAGAACTTGTGTATGAGGAAAATTTATAGGTCGAATGATAAAATCAAAACTATGATAATAACCAAATCAATAACCCATAACATAAAGAGATCTATCTAAATAAAAAGCCATGATCAATGAATAAATCAAATAAAACAAGAAAGCTTTTACCAGATTGTATTGTTCTCTTTTGTCAAATGTGGATTGCTCGTATATGTTATGAAACCATGTTTGCAACAAGCGAATGCTCAAAGTGCTCAAAGATCAATGTCAAAAGATTGTAAAAGGTGCTCAACGATGCGATGTATGCTCAAAGCGTTGTAAAGGATGCCTGAGAATAAGTGATCGAATAGGGTTTGTTATGGAGAGGAGAGGGCTTTATATAGGTTTCAAACATGATCAATCAATGGATGAAATAAATCCATAGAATGAATGGTTGAGATAAATCAAATAACTCATGTTGAATGTGCACACGACATGTGTCACTCGAAAAAGGTTTTTTTATTAAGATAATTGCTTTTTTTATAAAGATAGATTTGATTTCATAAATGAGAATGCTTTTTCTTCTAATTCATGAGTTGATGAAAATAAGATAAATTAAAGCCAATTAACTTAACTTTAGATTTGTTAACATGATATTTTTAGAGGAATTGGAAGATAGTTGAAATTAAATAAATAAATTTATTTAATTGTTTGTGCATGATTTTGAAGAATAGATAAGATTATAAATAAAATACTTGATTTTATTTATTTTTAGAGGATTGAGGTAATTTAAATAAATTTGCATGATTTATTTAAATTCAGAAGAATAATTTGACTTAATTAAATAATAAAAATTATTTAATTGTAGATAAAAGAGGATTTGTGATGAATTAATTAAATAATTGGATTTATTTAATTAATGTAGACTTGAAATTTGAAAAGGATAATGATAATATGAAGATTATAAATAAAATACTTGATTTTATTTATTTTTTGAGGATTGAGATAATTTAAATAAATTTGCATGATTTATTTAAATTTGGAAGAACAATTTGATTTAATTAAATAATGTAAATTATTTAATTGTAGATAAGAGGATTTGTGATGAATTAATTAAATAATTGGATTTATTTAATTAATGTGGACTTGAAATTTGAAAGAGGATAATAATTTAATTAAATAATAAAAATTATTTAATTTTGGAAGAATATAGAGGAATTTAATGAAATTAATTAAATAAAGAGGAATTATTTAATTAATGTTGATTTTTGGAGTTTTGGAAGAAATTGATGAAATTAATTAAATAATTAGATTATTCAATTAATGTTGAAATGTAAGTGATGCAATAGATTAGATGAAATGCAAGTGATTTGAAGACATGGTCATTTTAGGGTGTCTATAGAACTCATAGTGCCAAGGGAGGGAAAGAGAGAACAATGAAGCCTCTTTGCATCAGAGCCCTAACTAGAAACCTATAGTAGCATTTATCCACTATAATTGCTAGATAGGAAACCAATCCCCCACCCAGATGAAACTAAATGATAGCATAGAAATGAAGGTAGCGCACCTCTTGCCAGCTTGCTCCCTAAATTTTCCCTAAACCATCCATACCTTAGGAAAATGCACCTCAGTACTTAACTCTATAAGCATAGAGAAACAACCAGAAAAAGAAGACATACTTCCTAAGATATTGGATAGTGCGCACAGTTTGATGGGATAGGACATAGTTCACATTTTGAACAGGAGAAGATATAACCAAAGGCAAAGGGAGATTATCTATGTATAGCAACAGTTGATACCTGTATCCCCCTCAATTCTTGCTATTGCCAAGTTACTTCAATACTGCCAGTGGTACAATACTCCCACTCTTAATTGGGAATTTTGGTGGTTTTGACACAACCACCTGATAAAGTAATAGAGACATTGTAATTACATCAATTTCAACACCTCAGGGATCCCTGAGTACGAAGCTCAATCACAACATATGCCTCCAAAAATGAAAGAGAGCCAAAGATGATTTCTAGATTCTTACGCTCTTCCATTTTTAGGCCATTCACACATACCACGCTTAGTTCCAACATTAAGTGGAAATCCTAATAAATCTCTGTGAAAATGGCAATCAGCTCAAATAGAAGGAACACCCTATACAATGGCGGCAAAAAGAACCCACTGCATGCTTGAAAAGGCTCACCATTGCACTAGTATGTTGATCCCAGCATGCCATTACACCGCCACTTTGTCCACTCGTGTGAACCACAATAGCCCCATGCATACTGCACTTAATTTTGAATTTCAGTCGTTGGTTCCTCAATGAAATGCATCAGGGACATCCCAAATTTAGACATGTGGCATCCTCTCGCTACCCCACACGACATCAGGGCATATCGACATATCCCCCACAGGTCAGCGGGGAACGGCCAGGATTTGATCTTCAAGAACGACCCAGACCCTCCAATCCTGGGCCCACCACATATGGTGCCTTAAAAACTACTAAGGTGCACATGAGGACACACCACGTGGCATCCGCCCGTTGCCCCGCACATACTTTTTACCGGTTATTTTATTATTGCGGGTCAGCGAGCGACCAATAGAATGTAAGTTGTGGGACCATGTCGCACCATACTTAGATAAAATTAAGCACATGCATTAAGTTGTGACATAAAAAGGGGTTAACCCCTTAGGCACTTAGGTAGAATATTTCAACCCCGCCACAAGGCCCACACAAATATTAAACATTTGCTTGCTCAGACCTATGATGATGGGCAAAATATCACAACACATGCAACCAAATACCTAGCTAGGAACAAGGGGCCAACACATCAACGACGCCAAATGACTTAAGTCATGACTTGAGTGATATAGGAAAAGTGAAATTAAGCCAATGATGATTTAAAATAAATGTTAGGGTTTTATAGAAATAGGGTTTTGGATGGTTTAAGTCAATAAGAATGAACCCTAGCAGATGGAAAATGAAACCCTAACCCTCAAGGGACCAATGATGACCAAAAATGTGACCACAAAACCACAAAAAAAAATTAAAGTCCCATTAAAGTATACAGTGTAAATGCCTTAGCAAAACTTCTGCAATTTATCTCCAAGTGTGGTACACCAAACTAGTAAGATATCAATGTAGGGATATTGGAAACATATTGAAACAAGTGTACTCATCTCCGCATCATACTTAGTCATCATACTGATTACCATTCTTCCTCATACTTAGACAACTTCTTTCCATCTGCTAGGTCCTCTAGACTGACTTGCCTTAAACATGTTGATCCTATGTCTCTAACTGAGTCAAACCATCTCTCTCAAATCTACTACTGTGTCAAACATGTTGACCCTGTGTCAAACCATCTCTCTCAAATCTTCCACTATCCATCAACCTAACTCTAATCATTTATCAGCCTCTTCAACTTCTATACAAAACTCTATGCAAGCCTAACCTCAGTTTGACACATATTGAGTTGACATCAATGACAACACATATTGCCAACATGTGATAGGGATGACCTGCAGTAGGTGTCATGTGGGGTGTAGACATAAAAAAAATTGACCATCGACCAGTTCCCTAAGTACTCCCTTCACATGAAATTTAATTAATTAATTAAATTTCCCTTAATCCCTAATCTGCCCTTAATCCTAAGATTTAATTAATTAATTAAATCTTTCCACTTTTACTCCCCTCCCATAAATAATAAATTAAAATTAACAAATTTAATTTATTATTTACAAAATACTAAAAACCTAAATCAAAACCTATTCGTAACAAATTGAAAATAATCCAAAACCCATTAATTACCTACCTTACCGTTCACCTATCTTTTCTGTTCAACTACCCAAACCACTTTTACCCCAAACTTTGTAAAAACCTACCCCTATTTTCCAATTTCCTCTTTGGAACAAAAAAAATATCTTGGAGTTATGCTAGAAAAATAATGAGCAACCACATTTCAAATCTTCGATAACATTTATGTTTTTGTTTTCTATAGTTTTATCATTGATCTTTCTATTGCATTTGATATAAATTTTAGGGTTTGTAATAGTTTCAAATCTTTTCAAATAAAATTTATATCTCATGTAAACATGGGGTATCATATGAATGATTCAAATTTAATATGGAAGTAAAAGATGAAACCAAATTTTATGATACTAGTCACCTAGTGGGCTACGAAATAGTTTATTTCTCATATCTGTATGATAGATATCTGAGGATGCATAGCAATGATGTTGCTGAGCAAAAGCATTGCAAACATAGGAATGATATATTTAACACATGTTTTTTGAGCCTATCATTTGATGATGCTTTTCAATTAGTTCTTGATTGCAAATTGCAGATTGATATGAGTAAAATTAACAATGGAACAATCAAAAAAATGATGGTATCCTTCCATGATAATATCATTGAATGTAATGCTTCCAAATTGAGCTTGGGTTTGTCTTCTGAAAATAAAATATTTGACAGAGGTAAATATTAGACTTTTATTTTTAGTGGCCTGGGGCCACCAAATGAAAATTGAATATATAGTTTTCAGTATGATGGAGCAGTTACAGAGTAGCCCAATGGATTTGACACATGGTCTACACCCCAGAGAATTCTAGATTCTTGCCATGTTTGAGTCAGCCATGCATCCCCAACTATAGCCATTGGTGGAGCCTCCCCAAAATTTTCTTGCCCTCTGGCTCTAAAATCCTGCAAAAGGTTAAGTCTGTGACTTAATGCCCAAAACTGAAAACCCTTAGCCTTTTATTTTATCCCACTTATAATTTTGTGTTGACTTGTTGTAGGTGGTCACCCATGTTTAAGTTATGACTTTATGTCTTTGGTCCTATCCTAAATCGGCCCCTTAAGCCTACTGACTAACTCCTCCAGTGCGCTTAATATTTCCTAAGTTTGAATGTGAGATCTCTAAAGTTAGATGAGTGGCTGTCGCTACATCGTGGGCTCCAGATCTGTCAAAGCCGCGCTGATGCGCTAGCTGTTGATTCCAAGGAGATAGGTCCAGGTCTTATCAGCCAGGTACTCTAGGATGTGCTACCTCCTCATTGGATTGCATGAGTGCATTCTCAGAAAGATGCTGAAGCATATTCTCCGCACCAATGTGATAGTGTGACAGGTGGAAGGCGGGTCCAATCCAAGTAAGCTAGAGCTAAGGCATAGTGCATGAGTGCATAGGTAGTGGTATGGGTCCCTTTTGGGCATGTGCTACTGCGATGAAGTGACACGTGGATCCAAAATGGAAAAAAATTTGTTGAGTTTGTGAAATTTCATTGGTCTGCATCATTCTAAAGCATGTAAGCTATTTTTCAAAGGTGCAGATTTTAAATCTTAGCCATCAATTTTCCCACAATCTAATCACATCTACGATGGAGATTCAAATGTAAGTATAGATACTTTTTGGTTTAATGGCTGACCTGTGTCACAGTAATGATGATTTGATTGAAATCAACTATGTGTTAGGGTAAAAACTTTCAAGCATGCAGAAAACAAAGTACTGCAAACCCTAACTCCCAATGGAGTGTAAACAAGCTAAGAAATCAGTCAAATAAACACAAAATAAACTAAGATTCTAAGATACAATTCACCTTATCTCCATTGTCCTCCTTAATCTTTCCATTTTTTCTTAAATTTTGTAGGTTTGCAAAGATCTTGAGAAGCTCTAGTGAGTGATTTAGCAAAATATCAAAGAGTGTACAGCAAATTAGAGATTTGTAAGCTAAGAGATGTCTAAGAGATCCCAAAATGAGGCTGGAGAAGTGATTTTATAGAGGAATAGGTTTGAATGGATGGCTGAGATTGAATGTTGACTTTGGAGTGAAATGGAGGGTGGAGATCGATTAGGGTTTCTCTCCCACTAGAGGACAAGAGGGAATTTAAAATTCAAAAATATGATGAGGTGTGAGAAGTTTAAATTAAATAAATTTGCTCAATTTATTTAATCAATTTGAAGTGGGAATGCATGTGAATCCCTAATTGACTAAATGGGATTTAATTAATTAGGTGAGGGCTATATTTAAACAAATGTTTATTTGTTTAAATTAATCGAGTGAAGGGGACACTTGAAAAGTGAAAAATTAAATAATTAATTAATTATTTAATCATAGAGGAAAATTAGGGGAAAATAGGCAAATGATTTAAATAAATTTAATCATAGGTCAGAAAGAAGAAAATTGAATTAATTAAATAATTAAAATTATTTAATTAATAGTTGAATATGAAATTTGGAAGAAAATGGTGTTTGCAAATTGAGGACATTTTTAGGTGTCTACATTTTTCCCCTCTTTGATACAATGTCAATTATGACATTGTGTCAAAGAAAAATTTGAGAATATGCCCTAGAAATGCCCCAATGTGCTCCAAATGAGGCAGGATAGCCTTGTGCCCCCTTGGGAAATTTTTCAAATTTTCTAAAAATTTCAAAAAACTTGAAAAGTATGCCATCAGGATGGAATGAATAGAAGAAATGGAAATGTGAGAGAGATGGTCGAGGAATGAAGATTGGCTAGAAGAATGGAATGATATTTTGCTTTGATAGATTTTTGAGCTTCTCACTTGTAGTTTCTGCTTATCATCATAGAACTTATTATGTGAAGGGACGATAAACACAATGGCGTGATAGAGGCCAAAGTGTGAAAATGTGATCCCTTGCGAAATAGGCACATGACAAACAACGAATGCCTGACTCAGACTAGTAACCTGACTCAGACTAGTAACCATGGTACCTTGTCGGAACATGTGATGAAATAACCTTGAGGTATGGAAGTCTTGATGCAAGGAAGCAAGTATTCTTTCCTGTGCATAAGATGTCTTTGATTCATACCCAATGGAATCCTGATCACATGCAAGGAACCTAGTTGCCCTAGTCGTGTTGCCAAGACAAACCACAAATAGAAATCAAAGAGAAAGGTCTCACTTTATCCTCACTTCTCTTCATCACTTAGGGACTACATTGAGAAGCATAAGAACAAGACCGAAAAAAACAATCCAATAAAATAAGACAGACTAGACTTAGCAGAGTCAACATCCATTTGGATCTTTTGCCAAGTGATATGTGTGTTTTTTTGATTGATTATGATAAGTTGAATAATGCTTGGTTTCAGGATGGGAAGAATGTCATATAAGACGTTAAGTATGGTTTTGGCAATGTGACCACCTGTATAAGGCAAGTGATAAGATTGTGACATTTGTATAACACATGTGGTCTGGTTTTGAAGATGCTACAAGTTGTAAGATGATTGGCAGGTGATGAATATTAATGTATGATTTCATAAATGACACATGTCGTATAAGGCGTAGAGTCTTAGTTACAACAATACCCCATTCTGTATAAGATATGTAATAGTTGATAAGGATTGTTGATAGTGATGTACGGTCATCACTAGGCGATTGATTGGTTTGGCTGATTGGGTAGCTTATCTTGTTGATGTTTGGGGTTGTTTTTCTTGTGATAGATTGATTGCTTTGGTCTAATCAAAGTGTCCATCTCATCAAAGGATGACTTATTATGATAGTTTATTCAACAGGCCCTAAGGGACTGACCTAATGTCTCGAGGGCTCATTAGGGATTGCCTTGCCTACGTGAAAGCGTAGAGACAGTGTAGTTTGACCAAGTGGACTCTGTGTGACCTAAAACCTAAGGGGTGGGAAGCCTTAGGGGTTCATCAGAGATGGCCTTGCCTACGTGAAAGCTCAAAGGCGATGTAGTTTGACAAGGTGGGCTAACACTGTTTATTGCTTGGGGTTTTTGGTTGGTTATTTGATTTTTTATGATTTTCCCCTAGGTTTTTTATGTTTTTAGATTTTTGAGGATATTTGATTTTTTTTTTTTGAGTATATTTGATGTTTTTGGATTTTTGATTTGATTTGAAGGAATGATTTGATTGATTGCTTGGAAGAATTGATTTGAAGAATTGAGTTGATGATTGGATTGATGATTGATTTGACGAATTGATTTGAATTGAATTGACTTGATTTGATTGGAAGAATTGATTTGATTGAATGGAAGTGGATTGACGATTAGATTTGATTGAGTTGAATTGATAGAGTGATTTGATTTGATTTGAAGAATGATTTTGAGAATTGATTGGAAGAATTGAATTGATGAATGGAATTGGATTGATTTGATGGATTGAAGATTGGATTGATTGTATTGCTTGGATATTTGATTTTTTTGTATTTTTGGAAATGTTTTGATTTTTTTGGTTTTTTGAATGTTTTGAGTTTTTTAGGAGTTTTGACATGTTCTGATTTTTTTTGAATTTTTGACATGTTTTGATTTTTTTGGATTTTGAATGTTTTGAGATGGCATTGGATGACAATTTGGGTAGCCTTTGTGCTAGATACCAATGACAAGGGAAAACCAAGTCTAGGTGCAAGGAGGTAGGTGGGATGAATGGATAAAAGGATGGGCAATAAGGGATCGAATGGATGTATGAGTAAGAGAGAAAGGATGTGATCTCCAAGGACTATGTCCCATAGGAATAACTTGCCCCATTCTAGGTGTAACACTTAGGATTTGACATGACAAAGCCCATGATGATAGGATGATAGGGTTGATTTGGGAGGATGAGGTATATCAAGAGATATCCAAAGCATTTTGTCAACATTTTTCCCCCATATCTTTATCAAGATCAAAAGGAAGAAGGGAGGATGAATTGACCCAATAGGATAGGTATATGGGTGTAATGGATAAAGATGGTAGGATAAGATAGGAAATGATATGGATGGAAAGATGAGACAACGTGCCCCCAAGTGTAAGTGACATAGATCATCAACCTACACATGACCCCTGTTTGCCAGGTTTTCATCATGGTACTTATCCAAGGCACCACCAAGGGTGTTTTTCACTGTTGGATGAAGGGATTCTCTTTACTCTTTTAAATTTTTTTTTACTTTTTTGAATATTTGGATAGGGTAGGTGGAATATGAACGAGAGGGACTCAAGTGTCTAGTTCCATGAAAGGTGATAGTCCCATTAGAGATGAATGTCGCATGGACCATGTCAAGTCATTATGCTCAAAGATGTTGGTAAGGGGATTGCATGAAAGTGAGATGGATAAGGTAGATAGTGGATTTTGATGTGGATTATAAAAGGTAGGATAATGGATTGTGATATGGATTATGTAGGGCTTATGCAAAAGGATAGGTGAAAGGTTTATGCAAAAACCTGGACCACAGGGAGGTGAGGGGTGAAATATGTAGGATAATAGTTGAAGGATGGGGGGATGGAAGTATGTGGAATTATTGCGGAATGGAAGGGAACCATGACCAACAATTGTACACACCGTGATAAACGTTGAAGCTTTTGATTGGAAGGGGATGTGGGAAGCAATGGTGATGTTTGCTTAGTGGATGGGTGATGTAGGACTTTAGGTACCCACATAGATTTAGTATTTTTATGATTTTTCTTGACTTGTGGGATGAAGGAGTTTGAGATTTTTGAATGGAATGGCATTTTTGGATGGAAGAGGATGGTTGGGATTTTTGAAATGTGGATGCTTCATTTGATTTGACTTCTTTTTCTTAGGTACCCAAACCATTTTAGTTTTTGACTTTTCTTTTGGAGGTATGGGCTTGGATAGCTTTTTGAATATACTTTTCTTTGACTTTTTGCATTGATGTCCTAAGGCATGAGGATCCGTATGATGTTTATCTTTATAAGTAGAGGCATCAAAAATTTTATTTTTGAATCCCATGGGTTTGGTGGAAGCTTCTTGTTTAGACAATGTGTGCATTTGTTGGTCATGATTGGGATTTTTAGAGGACTTATGAATGGAGGAATTATGGATAAATGTATAAGAGGATTGGATGATAGGGACATGAGGCGTTGGAAGAATTGGTGGTAAAGTAGATGGAGGGATGTTAGGAGGTGGAACTAGTGAAGGTAAAGTGGATGGTGGAAGGTGTATGGTCACATGCTTTTGACATTTGTAGGATGATGGAGGTGGAATGGCGACATATGTTTTGGGTATATGATAAGGTTTATGATGGAAAGTGGTGGATTTATGAGGCATGAAGGAAGTACCAACATCTTGATATTGTTTACCTTGGGGTTTGTATCCAAGGCCATATGAGTGTGGAGGGATGTTGACATGGATGGGCTCCAAAATACCTTGTTCGTGAAGGCCTAAGCCTTTACCTTGGTAGTTCATTTTTTGAAGTATGCGATGGACAATGGGACTATGTGTATTTGGAACACTAGACTTGAGCTCATTATTTTATGGAGAAGGTGAGGTGGTGGATAAGGGTTGTTGTTGTCCTAAGGAAGAAAATTCATGGATGAAGGTGGATAGACCAAGGGGATACGATGGTGGATTTGAAATGGGGTTGATAGTGGATGTGGATGGATCATTAGGATCTTGATTATGTTCATTTAGATCCAAGCTATTCGTTTGATCTTCTATGTGTACTTGGGAGCCAAGTGTCTCATCAAGGGAGGTGGATATTGTTGAATCATGGATAGAACTAGGTGGAGTGATAAGCTCTTGACCATGGAATGCATAAAGTTGGCTAAGAGGATCATCATGGTTTTCTTGATCATAGGTAGGATCTTGATCATAGGTGGGAGCTTGATCATAAATGGGATTAAGTGTGCTATTGATGGAATCATTAGAAGGACTTTGATCTTGATTGGAATGAGAGCTTGATGTTTCCTCATGCTTAGGATTGTGCTCTTGACATAGCTCTTGACTTTCTTGAATGGAAGTGGAAGACTCTTGGATAGGCTTGATATGTTCTAGATGGTCAACAACATAGGGGCATAATGAAATTTGATTTGGACTTATGAGGGGAGGTTCCTCACTAGGCTTGGTATGTTGTGGGTGACATGATGGGTTTGGAAGACTAGGCATGATGTTGGAAGGCTCTTTGACATGCTCAAGGATAGGTGTTTGATGACATGGTTGACTCCTTACTAGTATCCCTTGTATCACATCCTTTGTAGGTGTATGGGTGGATGAATGTGTAACGAGGGAGGAAGGTGAAGGCTTAGGATAGTGATTAGGTGGAGTGGCTAAGTCCCATGGTGGAGGGATAAAAGAGATGGAAGGTGTTGGCTTATGATTAGGACTTTGACTTTGATTAGGTGGAAGGTCAAATGGATTGATGGATTTGGGTAACTCCATGGGTTTACTTTTGTAATGTTTAAACTTAGGGCGTGGAGTTAATGGGGGATTAAATGAAGGGCTTGCATGAGCTAGGTTGGTGTCTCCCTTGTCAAAGGTGGCATTAGGACTTAAAGGCATTTTATCTTGTTTCAATGGGTGACTTAGGCTCACATGTTCTTTTTGTGATGTGGATGGATATGAATGTTGGTTCACATGGAAAGAAGTGTGATTGGTTGATGTAGCATTGACTTGGCATATGGATGGACTAGGTTGGTATGAAGTGGAGGGGGATGACACACAGGATTGAGGTGGAATTTGTGGTTGTGTTGGTTGAATTTGATATGTGGATGGATTAGGTTTTGGACTTGTCTCATCTCTAAAACATGAAGGAGGGCCTCCTCGAAGTATGACTTTGGGCTTTGGTTTTATTTCGTCATTAGGATTAGGAGGGCCTCCTCAAAGTATGAGCTTTGGTCTTGGATTGGTCACATTGGGATTAGGAGGAGAGGCTCCTCGGAGTATAATCTTTGGGCATGGGCTTGCTAAGGATTACAACCATTTTGACAAGTGTTTGACTAGAATGAGAATGATGATGTGGAATGATTAGGATTGATAGGATGAAATGATGAAGATATGATTAGGATGATTATGCACTATGGTATGTTTTGATGCTTTTGGGATTATAGGGATGACAAGAATGCAACTAGGCCTAAGGTGATGATTGAGACTAAAGCTATGCTAGAAGCCAATAGGTTCCAATTTTTGAGAAGTTTGATCAAAGGGATACTAATGTCAAATTATGAACTTATCAAAGTACTAGTCGGATTTATCAAGACCTCGAAAGGATAATGTTGAAGAGAATGGTGATTGAAGTGAGCTCAAACTAGACTCATGAGTTGAGACACACTTGCTGATTGGAAAAAGATGAACCTAGACTAGGCTTGTGAGTACTAGGCCCAACTTGTTTGATTGATTATGGAAAGAGCTGACAAGATCTTGTATAATCCAAGTTCGTAGCTATGATTAGGGTCAAGTATGACGTTTTCTCCTATTTCTCAACCTCAAAGAAAATTGAAACTAATGGTATCCTAGAAATGAGATGGGCTGATTATGATAACCTAGGGTGAGCTAAATGCAATAATTGGAATGACATAGCTATGGAATGAAACCTAACTTAAGAGAATGAAATGGATGGTAAAATAGGATATGCAATTCTTAGGTTTGTTGACACAATTGCAATCCGAATTTGATAGGGAAGGTAGGTGTTCAAAGTTTCCCTACGATTGTGGTGTATTGTTTCTATGTTTGTTTGGGAAATTTGTTTGAAAAATAAGAAGACACATCAAACATAGAAGACACTTAGAAATCAATTTGGATATTTTTTGGTGACTCTTGACTTTGTAGGAGTATGTGTATGTTCAAGGGCTATCCAACTCCAAATTTCCATGGGTCTAGCACAATTTGAAAACAATTCACCCACATAAGACACTTCCTATCCCTAAGGTCATTGGCCAATAGCGTGACGCTCGGGCCACAACTTGGAAACTCCTTCAACACGAGGTAGGGACACCTTAGAGTGGGGTGTGTACACCTTTGTCTTTGCGAGAGGGGATGGATAGGGGCCTCTAGGACTAGAAGGATGACCCAATCATCCTTTCCCCAGAAAGTTACATATTTAGCTTATGCTAAGTCAAGGATTTCCATCTCATCCCAAGGGAGTCCATATGGTGAGTAACTTCAGAGCGTGAAACCCTTGCACCGAGAGTGGCTCCAATAAAACTCAAGCATAAAGGGTGGCTTCTAACTAATTTGTCTTCTAGTCACAACTTGGGGACTTACCACCTCATGAGCGTCCAGCAAGCCATTTAAGGATTTAACCAATCCTACTAATGGTACTAACAAATACCTCATGTAAACATGGGTAGCTTACACTTTTGGATTGGCACTGTACAACGAAGGTGAATGGCAGTTTGGACTTGGCTTTTACCTTTTCTATTTATATAGCGGCCTGAGGGAAATACCACTTTGGGTCGCCAATGTGTTCTCTGTACAGATGTGTCTCAAAGGCAAGCCCTATCTAAAGGGTTCACAAAAGTGACTTAAGTAAATGCTTTTGACCTCCAAGGTCATACAAAGATGCGAGGAGAGAGCATACGCATATTACTTAGTCACACTAGCAAGGGTTCATTAACCTTTAGAAATCTAAATGTGTGGTGTGACAATGAAAGTGTTGAGAAGTGTTTTTTCTTCCCTATATCATGTAAAGTGTGAGGGAAGAGCATACACACCTCAAAACACAAACAAGGTCACCAAACAAAGAAGACAATGATTCTTTTTAAGCCCCTGTTGGTTTTTTCCCAGACTGGATGCTTATTCCCAGATTTCCCTACAAGGTAGCCATCAATGATCAATAGGATCTCTGGGCCAGGGGCCAACAGTGTAGGAGATAGACTCTATATTTTATCTCCTCTTCTTCTTCAGGCTCTGCAAAACCTAGGGGGGTATTCCCTACTCAACATCCATGAGGATATACATACAAGGCTGGGATGCTGACAGAAAGCAGATAAGTCCTCCTGTAAGTAGACCAAAACTGTAAGATAAGAGCAAAGGGGCCAGCTTTAGGCCTATTTGCAGTTGTAGACAGAGGACTTGGATCCTAAAACTAATTCTACTGTCCTAATGGTTGTTTTAGAGTTTGATTTTGATTTTAAGTTTGGATGCAAAGATGGACATGGTTGTAACACAAACACAAAGCAAGATTGGTGCCTATCCAGGGCCTGGAGTCAGTAGACATACACCTGTGAATGATATGCATGAACAACTAAAACTAGATTTTAGGGGGATACATATGATACCTGCCTTACAGATATCTCCCAATACAGAGTGTTAAGCTATCTATACTTATGGCATCCCTATTACAGTATACCCTTCCCAATGTTCAATCTGAAAATAGTTTAATCTACCCCTTGAGCAGAAGTTAAAAGATCAGACATTCAACATAGGAATTCTATGTTCTAGAATCTTAGACATTCCTTGAATACCTAGACTCAGAAGAAAGATACATGCAAAATTGGAGACAGAATTAGCATAACACATGCAAACATAGCATTATTCATATAAAATTGACCATGAAATCAGTGCATTCATGCAAAAACATACAACAGGAGATACATAAACTCACAAGTTTTGCTGCACAGAGCAACCAAAACCAGTTGTATCTTATTACAGAGCCAAAATGTCCAGTTTTCAACAACCAAAACAATGGTAACACAGTCTACCTATATCGGCCAGAAAGTGTACCCACAGCAATTAATTACATGATTTTTACAAAAAACCGCCAGATACAGCCCATGAGAGATGGCGCCCATAAGTTATCAATGCAGTAGGCAGGAGAGTTGACAGGGGTGGCCTCGAGCCCTATGCCACCATCTGGAAGTCTTCATGCTAAAAATCGGGCAATTTAATCACTTGTACTGTCGCCCACACCCCTGCTACAATCACCATTGATGGCTCAACCACCCGCGGCCTACTTGGAAACCGTCGCACTGTTCAAAATGGAGCTTCCCGCTAAGAAGCGCTTCCTCGCAAGTTCAAAATAATGTAGGGAGATTAATCCCACATGCATAGTGAGAAGACCACTTCAACGTTTTATAAACATGGCCACAAACATACTAAGTGTCGAGCGCTTTTGCCACGCTCGACACACAAGCCCTCGCCCAAAGCTAAGCCATCGGCTTGCCCCAAAAAACTCTCGCCGATATATCAAGTCTCTCCGATGGCAAACAAAACACAACCTCCGTTGCCGTGACTCCCTCCATTAGAGCATCCAAAAATCCTCTGGCCGACCTCATGTGTTACACCGATGAAGCCCATCGCAATCCCCTGTCGGCCAGACCAATCCCATCGGCCAACCTGAAACTCCTCTGACTGACCTCAATAGTCTCGCTGACGCCATCGCAAACTCCATATTTCCCATCATTGGCCAGAGATAGACCATCAGGCCAACTTCCATCGACTAGGCCGATAAAACAAGTCTCACCGATGGCCAAGCAAAAAACACCCGTTGCCAAGACAAAAACCATCGGCTAACCCAAAAGCAACGCTCGCCGACAACAAAAGTCACGCCGATGGCAACTTGGCTTCCCATCTCTGTCGGTGTGACTTAGACTGTCGGAGCAAGAGCACAAACCTATGCCGATAGCTGCCATCACGCCGATGAAACCAAAAACATAAAGCTTTGAACCATTGAACCGGTTCAAATAGATGGTTCAATGGCGAGGTTCAACACTGAGGTTCGCCGGCGAGGTTCAAACCGAAAGTTCAAAGACACAATCGGACCACTCAAAAAAACAAAACTTTCACTAATGGACAAAACATGATGACCCCTTCCTCAGGAAAGATGAAGGGGTGCCAAAACTCAGAACCTTTTGGATTTTTTGGGAAGGTGCCTGCATGAAAAATTGCTCGGAAACTGACAGTCAATTCAGGCACCAACAGCCCCAAAATGAGTGTGAAAACAGCAAGTTATTGTTCATTTTATGCATCAAATCAAAGTGTTCCTATGATATCAAAACACACACATATGAATGAAAGGAACCTTGCAGCCAATATGTTAGTAGTTTCAAACAAGAGTCTTCTCCCAACGAGTGCCACAAAGCTACAAATCAGAAATCAGTAGCAGAAAAATCCTCTTATCACAATGTGCAAAAGAGAAAGCATCAAGCAAAATACCCCCTTTGCAAGCCACCAAGACAAAAAGACCAAGAAACCTACAATAATCGAATCTAGAAAATATCTAAAAATTAAGATCAGTCACAGCAAAACTAACTGTAGCATCAGCTAGTACACAAATTCTAACCAATTTGAAAAAAAAATTATCGAAATCTGATGAAAAATGCAAAAGATATGTGCCTTTGAAGTTTCAAACCAATGTTGCCTTTGATTGAAAAATTACCTGATAAAATGGCATTGTTACCTGAATCAACCTCACCACTGCTAAGTTGGATGAACCAACTCTCCAATGCCGTAAATTTCATGAAATTTTATTACCGTATGACCAAGTTATGAGGAAAAGAAAAAAAATACCCTATTAGGGCATATAGAGGCAAAGGGTCAGGCTTGACTATTTAAGCTAACCGATAGTTGTCAGCCTGGAAGTGGTCACATGACCACGGTCAATGCCTAGTGGTTACAGTTTGTGTTGGGCGGTTAAGGGCTCAACGGTCCCCCTGGTAACCCATATGACCAGGGGTCAACCGAGTCCAAAAATAAAAAAAGTTAATAAAAGGGGTGGATGGCCCCTAAGCCCCTCTCCTTTCTATTAGTCATTGATGTGACCACACCCTACAGGTCACCAACTATAAAACAATAAACAACGAAAAGCATTTGAATTCAGTTAAAGTTTTGGTCTTAGCGGGAGGTGCGATAATGTTAGCGGCTAGGGTTTAAGGCCCAAACTACTATTGTTAGGGCCAAGCAATCTACAAATGTGGATCCTACGTGGCGGAAGGGAGTTTTGACAGTGGTTGAAGAGGGTGGCGACAAGGATTTCATCCCCGCCAATGGTGGTGACAAGTCTGGAGATAAGTCTGAGTGCGAGTAAGTATGGAGTCGGTGGAGCAGAGTTTAGGGTAGGCGACGGAAGGAAACCAAGCGGAGTTAGGGTTTTTATACGGTGGTGGTTGAGAGCTTAAGGCAGTCAACCAAGACCCAGAGGTGGCCAATGGGAGGAGCAGAGTGGGCCTAGGGCGAAGGTCGGTCGACAGGTCACTTGGTGGTGGCAATCGAGTGTGATGAAGCCTTCAACCTGTTGACATTTCTTCTGAATCAGCATTAGGGTTTGCCACTTCTAATGCACAGGCAGATTCAGGCCAACTGAATACAGGAGGTTGCGTGAGCTCCTCCCCTTCACTTCTGGTTCTGCCGCACCAAGGGGGGTATCCCTATAACTTAAGATGTAACCTTGACTAGCTCAAAGATAGAAAGATCTAACTTGACAGCAACAGGCAGAATACTCTCATGTATGGACCAAGATCTGCATGATAGATCACAAGGCTGGCAACATTCTTGGACATGATGTCTGGTTGGGTATGAGAGCATGCAGGGGGTTCCTAATCCTACTCCTACAACTAATAGGCGGAGGTATGAAATGGTTTGATATGAATTTGGATGCAAAGCTGGACATGGTGTATAACACAAAAACACAGCATGATTGGTGCCTATCCAGGGCTTGGAGTCGGTAGACATACACCTGTGAATGATCAGCATAAATAGCTAAAACTGGATTTCAGGGGGATACACATGATATCTGCCTTACAGATATCTCCCAATATAGAGTGTTGAGCTATCTCTACTTATGGCATCCCTACTGCAGTATACCCTTCCCAATGTTCAACCTGAAAACAGTTTAATCTGCCCCTTGAGCAGAGGTCAAAAGATCAGACATTCAACATAGGAATTCTATGCTCTAGAATCTAAACATAAGCAAACATCCAGATCCAGAAGAAGGATACATGCAATACTGGAGACAGAATTAACACAACACATGCTAAGGTAGCATTACTCATATAAGATCAACCATGAAACCAGTGGATTCATGCCAAGTCCTACAACAGGAGATACATAAACTCACAAGAAAAACTGTACAGAGCAACCAGATCAGCTGGTTTTGGATTACAGAGCCAAAAATCTACAACTTTCAACAACCTTGAATGAATAACACCGTCTGCATTATATAGCAGGAGGGTGTATTCAGCATTGACTACCAGGTTGACCAAAAATCCCGCCAGATACACAGTACCATAAAAATGGCGCTCAAACATGAATGCAGCAGGTAGGGGAGGAGACAGGAAGATTTTTCGAGCCTTGCGCCGCCGCCTAGGGATTCAGATCTTCAATCAGGTACAACATTCGTCCACGCCATCGCCCATACCTCTGCAACAATCGCCATTGATGGCGCACCAACCCGCGGCCTCGGGAAGAGCATCAGACAAACAGTCGCAACCGCTTCCCGCCGAGATTCATCATCATGATGTTTCGAAAATGCAGGATAACATTATCCCACATGCACCCCGCAGCAACCTCCTTTGCACTTTATATACTAGGTCATGAGCATATATCATGTCGGCGCTTTTGCTCCTGACGACACTAGTATAGACTTCATCATCATCATCTTCCAGCAGCATGATATCCTGTTGTTCGAAATATCACCCTGACGTCATCATGATATTTGAAATATAACCTTCATGATAATCGGCACAACCTGATCCTTCGGAGGAACATCCTCCTGCTGAGCTTATAACAAAAGTCTGGCCGATAAACATCCTGATGACGTCATCATCATATCCTGCTGACGTCATCATGATATCTGCCTACTGCACACCTCCTCATATCCGGATGACGTCATCATCATGTTTGCAAATATCAGGAGGTCTCTTCAAGATGATCAGTGTTAGAAATATGACCCCCGCGGACCTTGATGACGTCATCATCATATTCACATCATCATGATATTCGGAAGACAACCGGATATTTGGAAATATCCTCCTGATGTTCAAATATCAGGTTGCACTGTAGCTCCTCTATAAGATCGGGGCGAAAACTGAATATGATGATGCTGCTTGAAAAGATCACCCTCAATAGATAACACGCGAAACCAGCAGGCGGATATCTCCTTGATATCAGCATCATCATGATGTTCGAACAAACATATATCCGGGTGATATGAAAATATCACCCCCTCCTTCGCGAATATCATGATGCAGATAGGCAGAAAGAAAAATATCACCCTGATATACGGATGACGTCAGCATCATCAGGATGAGAAACAAAGAACAAGAAGTGATACAACATCATCAGGATGATATTGACTAAGATCATCCTGACGTTCCAAAATATGATGACCCTAGTGAATATCGGGTCGCAATTACAACTCTTCAACAACATCATCAGGATGATGTTAACCAAGATCACCCGAAGATAAAAATATCACCCCAGCGAAATATCATGAAGGCAGAAAATATGATGACCTCCACCAGCAGCAGGATGATAACTGGAAACATGATGATGATGAACACGACCCTTAGGAAAAAACAAGTTAGGTCAAGCAATTCAAAGAATAAGCAACATCATCATCATGCTCGCGCAAGGTGATAAATGGAAGATCACCGGAGACTTTGAAACATCACCCTCGCAAGCAGATGAGGGCGCACTGTAGCTCATCAGCATCATCATCAGGATAAAAACCAAACATCACCCGACAGTTGAAATATGATGATGACGATGAGAGACCAGTCGAAGGAGAACATGATGATGCCGACCATCATCGAAACAAACATGATGATGATGACCTCCTCCTCAAGAAAATATGATGATGCAGCTGAAAAATACTGAGGAGGTCCGTTACTTAGAGCATTTTTTGGATACTTAGGGAGAGTGCCCGAATGAAAATTTTTCAAAAAACTACCAGTCAATTCAGGCGTCAACACAACCGATGGAGGAAAATGATGGTGGCGAGTACAATGCAGGGTGTCCAGTGAGCTGATAGTCGAGCAGAGGATTTTGTAATAGATGGTTAGGGTTTTAGAGGGGCCTACGACATAAAACACATAAATTTGATAGTCGACTATAATTTGACAGTCGACCAAAATCATAAAACACTGCCTGCAACCAAGAAAATATTAAACCTGCAATAACCTTTGACCATAAATCAGACAGAGCACAGTATGGATGGTACGGCCAATCCGTACAATATAGACTAGTAAGTAAAAAAATTCAAAAAAATTCTGTGAGCAGACTATATCAAATTTTATGTCGATCTTCGTCTACAAGGCCTTCCAAACTCAACAATGGGGTTCGTTCAAGCCTAGGAGCAACCTACAGAAACTAATTTTTAGAAGTTGACAAAAACACTCATATTCACGTCAGGTTCACCAGAATGTGTTAGGGTAAAAACTTCAAACATGCAGAAAACAAAGTATAGCAAACCCTAACTCCCAATGGAGTGCAAACAAGCTAAGAAATCAGTCAAATAAACACAAAATAAACTAAGATTCTAAGCTACAATTCACCTTATCTCCATTGTTCTCCTTAATCTTGTCATTTGTTCTTAGATTTTGCAAGTTTGCAATGATCTTGAGAAGCTCTAGTGAGTGATTTAGCAAAATATTGGAGAGTGTACAGCAAATTAGAGAGTTCTAAGCTAAGACATGTCTAAGAGATCCCAAAATGAGGTTGGAGAAGTGATTTTATAGAGGAATAGGTTTGAATGGATGGTTGAGATTGAATGTTGACTTTGGAGTGAAATGGAGGGTGGAGATCGATTAGGATTTCCCTCCCACTAGAGGACAAGTGGGAATCTAAAATTCAAAAATATGATGAGGTGTGAGGAAGTTTAAATTAAATAAATTTGCTCAATTTATTTAATTAATTTGAAGTGGGAATGCATGTGAACCCCTAATTGACTAAATGGGATTTAATTAATTAGGTGAGGGCTATATTTAAACAAATGTTTATTTCTTTAAATTAATCAAGTGAAGGGGACACTTGAAAAGTAAATAATTAATTAATTAATTAATTAAAATTAATTATTTAATCATATAGGGAAATTAGGGAAAAATAGACAAATGATTTAAATAAATTTAATAATAGGTCAGAAAGAAGAAAATTGAATTAATTAAATAATTAAGATTATTTAATTAATAGTTGAATATGAAATTTGGAAGAAAATGGCGTTTGCAGATTGAGGAAATTTTTAGGTGTCTACAAGCTCAAATCTTGCCCATTTTCTAAAATAAATACATCAATCTAGCCATTGTGATGAATGCAATCCATTACAATCTTAATTCTTGTGCAAATTGAGCTCTTTGCGACAAGAATTGAAGAACTACAGTTTTCAGTTGCAAAGGGTATGTAGGTGCAAAATGTGTTAATATGATGATCTGGGAAGCTTTACAGCTTGATTTTAAAGTCTCGAGGTCCAGATCAAACCAATCAAATGAACAACATCTCATGACTTTTAAAGAGGAAAAAAAATTGTAAAAGTAGTATCAATCTCAGTTCAATTTAACGGACTAGATTGATTTAAGAAAATGTGTTACAAAAAAGATACAATCAGATAAAAGACACAAGTCTCCAAAGTTGCAAATATTAAATGAAAAGTCAAAGAGTAACTAAAATTTGTAACAGGGATTCTAGGCCGACATAGTTTGTTTCTTCTTTATATAGAGCCCGTAAGGTTGTAATAAGCTAGGTTCTAGACTTTGGATACAAGCTATCCACACATTTGGGAAATAGATTTTTGTAGGAGGTGACTGGATTTTGGGTTGCAAGGGCATATTTTGCTTTGTAAGTGAATAAATTTATGAATGACATTGTTTCTTTCCAGATTGAGTTATATGAAAAACACTTAATGTGTGTGTTATTTGTGATTGTCTCCTTGGATATGAATGCTTTCCTTTTTAGTAAAGTTGCTAAGGGTTACTGAACTCATCAATTTACATTTGCTATATGGTGTATCTTATTTGTTTCTTCTATTCAAGTAATAGATTAAACTTGCTTTAGATCAGATATGGGGGAAAGTGTGTTGTGTTGAGGGATCATGAAAGAAGAGTCACAAATAATACCCTTTCTTGGACATATTACTATAATGCAGTAATATTATTATTATTAGTCCTTTGGATATGAAGTTTTGGTGTCATAAGGAAGCATTTACACTGCTAGGTTTGACTCTGTTGCCCTGATAAAGCACCGATTTGGAGTAAATTTGCCCAAAGGTCCAGGAAACCTAAGAATTTAAAGACAAATCATTTGAATCAATTTATTTTATGTTTTGTTTTAGTTTGTTTAATGCATGTTCTCAAAGCCAGTAGTGACAAAGTCTCCAAGAACTTTTCTAGTTTTGGCATAATTTTACAAATCTTGGTGCAAATATATGAGAACATTTATGCCTGATATAGTGAGTGACACATCTATTGACATTGTAATAATGGATATCCATAGGTTTTGGTAGAACCTAAAGTGTAAGGGAGATAGGTGTAGATAATCTCTCATTCGTTGACCAAGTCTCCCATTGAATTTGATCATAAGAATTGGAAAATCTTTAGAGTTTGATGTGTGTAGATTTGAGAACCAACAAAAATCATGCACATTCTCCACGAGGACCCCATGCTGACACATAATCCTTGTCACGTACATGTAAGTGTGAAAATAATGCCCTCTCAACATTTCTCTTGGTAACAAGTGGGCTTTGGTTTATTCCTCTATTTTCCCTTTGTCGTATTATCCTTTCCCTCACTTTCGACACTTATTGATTTTCATTTTTTGTGTTTGTGACTTTGTCCCTAAACCTTTTATTCATCTATTTGTCATAAATTGACCTTTCCCTAGTGTTTTTTATCCAACCCCACACCTAGGAGCCCTCTAAGGAACCTCCCAAGCCATATCCAACTTTCAGTGTTCAGTTATGTTCAACCAGGACAAATCTCCCCCTATTATATCATGATCTCCCCTGAGAGATTTTACATTTGCAAGTGGAGATTTGGTTTTTTACCACATTTTGACCTGGTTCTAGAGACAATTCACATCTTCATCCCCTAACTAACAATCTCCAACCCTGCTTCTCAACCCAGGACCTCCCCTTTGTGGATCGCCCTTGGGTGACTTGGACTAGTAAAAGGGTTGACCCATGGGCAACCCTGCCATCTTTTCCAGTCGCATAAAGACTTTGAGTTTGGACGCAAAAAATCTTTCTTTTTACCCATTTTTCTGCAAAATATTGGTTGACTCATACCGTTTACACAAGCATTTGAGCAAATCTTCATGGATTTTAAGTTATGCGATATTTAAGGTTGTAAAATAAATTTCTTGCATATATTAAGGTTTCGTGCAAATTTGATTAGCAAGCCCTGCCCCCACTATCTATTGTATCGTATGACGCACCGTTTGGGAGCAAGACCCCATGTCCCCACCAATATGAGTGGGATCAAATCTACTACCAACATATATATCAAAGGGGATTCTCGCCCCAATTGATATCTCTAACATTGACAACCTAAAGAGATGGCACCACCTCCACAAATCAAGCCTTGTAATGACTAAAAGCACCCTCCAACACTTGTAAAACCATTATTTTCTCCTACTAATAGTTTCCCACGATCTATAAGCAATTCTTAGGCTTTTGATAGCAATTTTGTGAGCAAATAGACATTTTCAAAGACCTAACATTAGTTTTGGTATATTCAAAGAATATTCTATCATCTAGAATATTTCATCACTTGGTAGAAAATGATGTCATTGTGACATTTGTATCTTCACCCCAAACCTGCCCCTACTCCATTTACATTTTGATTTTAGTGCTTGATCTTCAAAGGCTCTGTTCTAGGTCATATTGACTTCTTTTTTCGAGCAATTTTTTTTATCTAGGCTAATTTTTCAAGAGCTTCACAATGATGCAAACATTTTTATCTGATGCATGATTTGTTCCAAATTTGCAAATTCTCACAAGTGATTGCACGATTTCTATTTTGGGACCTTCTAAAGCTTTGTTCGAGCACATATGGGCACCTTTTTAGATGCATTTTTTTAAGTGGATTATTTTTTTATGTACTTCACTATGGTGTTGTTAGTTTCACTTAATTCTATTCCAAACTTGTACTTTCAACATTATAACCAATTCTAAGAATTTGTAAACCATTGAATTCAAGACCACTTTGCTTTTTTTTTCTAGTGGCAATTATACTCACACTAATTATAAGGTGTCAAATCATACTTGCTTGGGGTTCATTGATTGAGTTACAAAGGAGGGATCTTGTGAAATGTAATTTTGGGGGGTTTCATCATCGGTCTTAGTTTTCACGGTTTTGTTGTTAAACGTCTTAAAAACAAAGGATAAAAATCCATTGCATTGTGCATGATCTATTGCTCTATCTCCTTAGACTTGTTCCTAAGCCAAGTGGCTCTTGGCAAAATTGTGAATGAAGAAATGACATGGTCTACAAACTAATATGTCTAACAATTGCTAATGATATTTTGCATTAGATTGAGCACACATAGTGCCCTTTCATTACTTAGACCATCATTTAATAGTTGCATGGGGATCTTAATTTTCCATCTAAGAATAATGATTCCTTGGTCCAAACCCATTCGCATGTGGATGATACTAAGGTTTTTATCACTCCTTTTGATACCCCATTTACAATTGACAGCATTCCTCCATCACCTATTAATTCTTCAGAGTCCAATGTTTCTTCATTTGAGGCTTCTCGCGATTCTTTGCGACAAGTTCATATCAATCTTTCCGATCCACCTCATTAGGACATCTATTTACTAAACATTTCACATTTGTTTGTGGAGTCCCACTTATCAAATCTTGAGGACACCTTTGAGGACTTAGTCTTCCTCTTTGATGATAGTGATTCTAAAATTGTTATCTCCACCTATTTGGTACCTAATTTGTTTGACCAACACATCACAATTTAGCATCAACCTCATTTGACATCTAGAGACATCTTCTTACTCTCTTTTGGGGGGTTCCCTTTGCCTCTCTTCAAGAGACCATCTTTGTACATGGATACCTTATATGGCCTTGTTGTTAGTACCCATTTATGGTTCTCTTCTTAGGGGGACTTTTCTCTTTGGATATAATAAGGGTACTTATGAACCCTCCTATTCTCTCTCCTTGTTTTCATGCTTCCTTGTTGCCATCTTCTACAATTAGGCATAGGACTCTTTATTAGGCATTAGCACATCTAAGCACTAACCTAGAGTTATGTGAGCAATTTCTAGAGATCATGTTTCTATCCTTCATTCTACCACTAAAGTGGGAATTCAATAGTTTGACAACTAAAATTTTCTTTCTTTCGAAAGGAAGGTACATCATTCATTGCAGAGGAACCTACTTCAACACTTATTTTGAGACATTCAACACTCACATTCTTTCTCTATTATGTGGATTCATTAATCTTGTAGGGACATAAAGAGGCAACTTTGTTTCGGGGCTATCAATTCCTCTCTTCTCTTACCTCTCTACTCTTGGGAGTGGATATCTTCTTTGGGGAGAGCTTTTTCTTATAGGTTTATCCTTCTCTACTTTGAGGGGATCATTTTGTACATGGGTACCTAATATGGTTACAAATTTATCAAAATCCATTTATTCGTCTTTCCATCCCCACCTAAGCTATGCTTATGGGGGGTGTTAATGCATTATTTTATTTTTACATTTAGTTTTACTTTATTGCATATTATGCACCTAAGATAAGATATGCTAGCTTAGATAAGCATCTATTTAAGTAGATTGTACTTGCATCATGACTTATGCTTCCTAGTTTGATGGAAATGTTATGAACACATGGTGACTACATCTATCCCATGTTTGTTGTACATTCACATATCTTAGTGGTGTATCCTATATATACCTACTTGTTGCTCATTGTTAAGCATCTCTTGTATATTGATCACACATTGATAATGCATGGATCTTGCATATTGTAATCCATTATGTTTGCCTTTAATCTCTTAATCTTAGGTGGCTTCCATACCCAAATATTACAAGAAGAACAAGACAACGTGAGCCACACCTTGCAATGTCTAAACATCTTTTGTCTTGCTTCCAAATCTACTATTAGTGACAAAAGATTCAATGCTATCATCATTCCCTCCTGCCCAAACCCTCCTAACATGATTCATTTGGTTGGAAATGGATTGACCATTGGAAAAAATTTAGCTTTAAGGGTATTCCCTGTTACAAGTATGTGCTAATTGGTGTTGTCATTGATGTCAACAAGCTTGTGTTGTCATTGGTGTCATATGTGTCTTCTGATGAGGTTGTTGATGTTTGATCAAATTGCCTAACTAAAGTTGATGTGATTGCCTTGAAGATGTTAGGAATATGCTTTTGTTGGTTGGTCTCCAAGTGCTTTTAAGAAAATTTGATTAATAAAGGAAACAATGTGATGAAGAGACTGATTGGCTTAATAGAATAGTGATCAAGTTTTGCTCAGCATTTCTTTTAATTGAATATCTGATTGTGTGGTTTGGATATGTTGTTCAGAGGTGGTCAGAGATGTTATGTTCCAAATTGTGTGCTCCGGTTCATTGTGCAGGGAAAGTTATGTTCACCAATGTGCAGACAGTATTTCTAAGTTATGCAGAAGTGTCTAGGAGAAACGGTTTTGCTCTGCATTTCTCCACATATTCGTTTATGGATTTGCGAATCTAGATTTATACTTATAAGGTCTATGTCTTCCTTCAGTTCAAGTGGTTCGTGGTTTGGTGCTCCGCAAGTTCATTTATTGAGTTACAATTAATGACAGAGTATGATAGAGCTGGTTAAGTACTCTAGTGTGAACTTTCTTTAGGTGAAAGATGTTGCAAAGGAATTTGTTGGTTTTCAGGTGCTTGTGGATGTTTCTAGATCATGTACAAGCTTGGTGTGTGGTATGCATGTTGTTGTTTGTTGTTGAGAAAGCGTGATGAAGCCTGTAAGAGTGGATTTAGGTCCATGCTAAGGTGTGATGTAGTCCACATTCATTCCTTTCCTCTGTGAGAATATTTTGGTCCGGGCCTAATTTGAATTTCATGGGTTAAGATGTGTTGCCGACCTTGGAGAATGTTTTCAAGATTGATGGTGGTATAAATAAGTGTCAAGGATTCGTGAGTGGATGTATGCGCGAGGGATATGATGTTTGTAATGTGAATTTAATCAGTGCAGTGAGAGCTTTCATGTGTTAGGTTTGGATGCAGTGAGCAGAAGGTGTCTACTATTTTTTAGTATTGCTGCGAAGGTGTTGGTTGTGTTGTGGTGAATATTGAGCTTCATTGGAATTGAATTCCATGCATAGATTAGATGCAATTATATCAGTTTATCCCTAGCAGTGAGCCTTTTCTTCTTCTATCTCTTTCTTCTGGACAATGAGTCATTTGGCAGTGAGGCTTTTGTAATTCGGTATTACTACTACTTTATATTGTGAGCTAATCCTCACCATGGTTTTTCCCTTCTTGGGTTTTCCACGTAAAATCTGGTGTTGTCTTGTGTTTGGTACTATTATGATTTAGTTTCTGTTATTTGCTTTTCATCCTTAATCATCATAACAAGTTTAAAGGTTAATGTGGATCTGAATGTTTATGAGGGTTTGAAATTTTTGATACAACTGATTCACCACCCCCCTCTCAATTGTCTTGTGCATTCAACATTCCCTTTGCTTTTCAATCCTCTACAACCCTTTAGCAAGCTATTTTGACTTGCATTGAGAAGAAACTACACATTTGGATTGCCAAGCCTTTTTCTTTAGCTAGGAAATTCCAAATTTGTTTTAAAATGCTTGCGACGACTCGTGTGTATTATTCTTTCTACTAGGCTCCCTCATTGTGCTTGCCTCTAATCTCTTGACCTTAGGTGGCTTCCATATCCAAATATTACAAGAACAAGAGAATGTAGGCCCCGCCTTGCAATGTCCAAATCACTTTTTTCCTTGCTTCCAACTCTAGTATTCAATGACAAAGGACTCAATGCTATCATCAATCCTTCTTGCCTAAACCCTTGTAGCTTGATTCTTTTGATTGGAAATAGATTGACCACTAGAAAAAATTTAACTTCTTGGGTATTCCCTTTGATTTTCAATCCTCCTCTACAACTCTTTGGCAAGCCATTTTGGCTTGCATTAAGAAGAAACTACACTTTTAGATTGCCAAGCCTCTTTCTTTAGCTAGGAAATTTCAAATTTGTTTTAAAATGCTTGCAACCACTCGTGTATTATTCTTTCTATTGGGCTCCCTCAAAAGCCTCTTATCAAAAATTGGAGAGACTACTTAAGGAGCTTTGGGCCTCCTCAAAGTAAGATTAAGGGTTTTATCAAGTTGCTTGGGAATCGTGTTGTTTTTCACAAACAACAACTAACCTTGTGTGCCAAATGGATAATTTGTGCCCTAAGTCATGAGGCCTGGAAAATTTTCCTCGAGCATTAGATCGCTTCTAGATTTCCTCATGGTAGGCAAGCCTAGCAAGGTTTGGGCCTTCACTCCATCCTCATCATGAAGGACCCTCATTCAATGCACTTTTGTTGCTAAAAGTATATGGAAGGCTTGAGAAGCCATCAAGTCATGGCTTATTTGACATGGAAGCAATTTCAAAACTAGGATCTCCTTCAACAAACAATCACTCTAGTGGTCTCCTGTAATTACTTGTCAAGACCAACTTCTTACCGAAGTTCCCTAGATCCATGCATAAAAAGATTTTAAGCGAGGTATTTGATTTATTTCAAACCTCTTCTCCAAAGCCACTAAAAAGCCAGCTATCTTTGCCAAAATGTAAAACTACATATAGACTTGGCAATCAAGATTTTGAATCCTTTCAAATCATTATGGAGTTTGTGCCTCAAAATAATGTTGCATAAGATTGGGATTCAATATACTAAATCTCAGTGGAAGGATTGGAAGTGGTATCCAAACACTCCCTTAAAGAATTACAAGTCCTTCCAAGGGCATTCTTGGCTTTCTCCTCACCTACCCATGGTTTAAAAACTTAATAACCTACAATCCACTACCACTCAATGGCACCACAAGTTTCAAACAATTCGATCTACCATCCTGGAGTCCAAACTAACTCATTTTGCTCGGTGTCTCTTATATCATTCAAGCTAGGCAATCAAGATTTTGAATATTTTCAAACCATTATAGAGTATGTGCCTCCAAAATGTCACATAAGGTTGGGATTTGATATACTAAACCCTAGGGGGAAGGATTGGAAGTGGTATCCAAACAATCAAGAATTACAAATCCTTCCAAGGGTATCCTTGGCTTTCTCCTCACCTATCCATGGCTCAAAAACTCAATATCAAGTGGAACCTCAAATCCAATGCCACTTAATGGCATTACATGTTTCAAATAGTTTGGTCTACCATTTTGGAGTCCAAACTATAGCTCATTTTGGTTGTCTCTTATATCAAGGTTTTTCCATTAGATCTCATCTTATCTATTTAGGTGTTTCCAACCCCTTTGTCCTCTCTATAGAAATTTACAAACTCTCATGCATCTCTTCTAATTTTGCCCATGAGCCCTAGCTACATGACATTGGATACATGATTTCTTCAAGCCTTTCCGACTAGAACATTTTTCCTAGCATATGATTATTTTAAACCAACAGCTTAAGATCCCTAAAAGATTTACTCAAATTTGGCATGCTTTCAAAGTGAAAATTCTTTTCAGTATATGAAAAAATAGAACTAATGTTTTGTTTTCAAACTTTGTTGTAGATGCTCATTTCTCTATATATGTTAAAGCCATCATATGCTCTAATGTTATGTTACAAATCCAAGTCCAAGCCAATAAAATTTCTCTAGAGATTTCCCACTTGAAAAGACTTATTGAGTACTAGGCCTTTGCCCCTTATATCATTGCTCATGTGCCACCTTCTCCCACCATCAAGGATGCTTCTTCTCTACACAAGTATCATCACAACCATTGCCACAATGTTCATTCACAACATGGCTCTCATGGGTCCCAAAGATGCCCTCAACATCAATGTCACAACAAGTCTCCCCCACCATGCAGACAATCTTCTACCTTTCAATGTGACAATGGCCTCCTCAATTGGCATGACAATGAAAAACTCTTCTAATTGGACTTTGCTATTTCCCCTATCCTCACAACTATTGTTGATCAAGAAACTAAAAAAGATAAAGAACACCATCACAAGGTGAGAAACCATTCTTGATGGCAAGGGCCTCCCAAAAGGCTAGAGCAAACCCCCTAATAATGATCCCCTCCTCTCGCTAATGTAACTCTTGTTGCTATAAGCAATGTTTCACTTTTGTTTGTTTTTTATAACTCTTGTTGCTATAAGCAATGTGTTCACTTTTATTTGTTTTTTATAGCTCTTGTTGCTATAAGCAATGTGTTCACTTTTGTTTGTTTTTTAACTTAGGCATTAACTCTCAGAGATGTGATTCCACTCCACTCATCTTTTATGTGAATTGAATAACATATTTATATTTTAATATAAAAGTGCACTTTCCATCGTTAAAAACTCTCTAACTTAAATCTTAAATATTAAGAAATCATAAATTTTATCAACATTAACTCAAAAATTTTAAGCAGCCGGGGCCACAAAACCAATTTAAGGTTAACCAATTAATTTTTTAGCATTTAACATAGAATCATTCTCATAGGTTTATAAATAAATAAAAAGTCTGGATGACAACACCCACGATTGCCCATGACCCGCCTTTCATTCCAGTCTTTGCAGCGAAACCAGGGAAGCACAGACTTCTCCCGGCCATGTCATCCTATATACATCTTGTTTATGATGTTAGTTTGGTGTCGTAGGACAGCTAGAACTTTTGTATAATTCTTTTTTAATCAACTTTTATTCAATAAAAAAACTGTCTTTCATTCATTACCCAACACTAGGAAGACAGCTCTGCACTCTACAAATAAATTAACTATAACAGAGTTATTGAAACCTCAAAACTCTCAACTAAAACTATCTGCACAGCATCAAAACCGGGTATGTAAACACACTAAGATGCGACTTAGAAGCTTAGGGTTTTCAATCAACGAACAATGCAACCAAAACTGTGAGAAGAAAGTCCCAAATGCAAATATTTTTATTTTTAATGTAAGAAACAAAGGATAACCATCAATGTAAGACATTGACGCCTTCTAGAATTCCAGAAAATGAAAGAGGTCCAACTAACAAGCCTTGGAACCACCATCACCAATTTTACATTGAACTGATAAACTTCAGGGGCCACAATTATACCATGAGCATCAGAAGAATGCATCTGCAACTAGAATCTTTCAAAAAGTCAATGATATGCACATCAAAGGTGGAATATAAAACCCACCAGCCACTAACTATTAGAGGGATAAAACCATGCCAAAAGCCTATAGGGATAAGGCTACCAACATTATACCCAAGCCCAAATTAGCTTCAACGTACAAACGTCCAGAAGATCAAATTGCAATTCCCTCTGGTAGCACTTCCTCCATGAAATCAGAGGCAGAAAGACTGTTATCATTAGCTAGAAGACTGGCATCAGGAGCTAGAATGCCTGCAGGTGAAAGAGCAGATTGTTCATCCGCAGTTGAATGGAAAACAATTGGAAACTTAGTAACCCTAGGCTTATCAGCCAAGATGTTCCTTTGTATTTTATCAAGAAGCACTTTTTGTGGAGGCTCCTCTCTCAATTGCTCATCGGTATAATCATTGTTCACATAATACCCAACTCTGATGAACTCTTGCCCCATATAAGAGCATGTCAATAACAGTACAGTAACACCAATAATATCTTCTTCAGGAATCTTGGAAGGATCGGGTGGGTCAGCCTGTTTAAATAAAAGTGCAGCAAGTCAGGCCTCTCTTCGCCAAAGAAGAAATTAAACCCAAGTGGAAAGCAGGCATTACAGAGAAAAAGAAAAAAAAAAATAACTGGCTAAGAGTAATCAACATATTAGTGACGTCATCAGATCTAGGACCCCTTAAACCCTAAGAACTTTCAACAGCAAACAAACATAGGCCTCTCTTTGCCTAAGAAGAAATCAAACCTAAGTGGGAAACATGCATTACAGACAAAAAGTAAAAGGAGATGCACAAGAGCAATGGACATGTTAAGATCCAATAATAAATAAACATATTACTAACCCCAAATTTAGAAACGTACCTGGAAAACAAATCGATAATTACCAACATTAACAGGACCAACTAGCACACTTTCCAACACTTGATCATACTTCTCATCTTCTGCAGACCCCACATATGTCAATTTCCACTCCAAGTCTGCCCACAAAACCATCCCAAAGCAAGAGTGAGCATTCGCTACAAATATAAACTACATTATGTAAATTATGTTTTGAAGAAGATAGCTTTCATTTTATAAGGGCGCAATTCAGGGAGCTGCCACTCCAGCCTTTGTGGAGCAAATTACACCGTAAAAGCCCCCAAAGGTCAATAGGGGACTGAAACTTTTGCCCAGTACTAATTTTTAAGCAAATTGATAGTAAATTTGCATAACAGTGTGAATTAAAGTCAGAATCCCCCCCTCATGGATAAACTAGGATTAAAGTCCAAACACACAAAAAAAACAATTTAGCTGAAATATCAAGTAGAGATGCAAACATCAAATTAGGCAACTTGATCGAACATCATGGCTATTGGAGCCAAAATATCCTTGAATGCTAAAATAGACTAGTACATTATCAACATGCTAACCAAAAATAACAGTCTCCGACCATTTTCCTCCATTTTTTTGAACATTTTAATTAGTAGACCAATATTTAAACAGAAACAATTGGCAATTTCAGTAGACATAGTGGAAACAGTAAAACACTTATTATATTTTAGCATTTTATAATTAAACTTTAATAAATAATAGTGGAATAGGAGTATTCAGAATATTTTCATCATATTTTTAAGCTTACCATATTTGAGTTCCAAAAGTTGCTACCTTGAACCTAATCATAAATAGCAATTAAATGCTACTTTAAAAAATTTGAAACAAAAACAAACAAACAAAAAAACACAGAAACAGTGACGTGCATTTAGATATCACTCCCAGCCACAAGTGGAATCCCAGCCCCACAAGCAATAAAAGCCAAAGATCTCACAACACGGTAAGCAATAGAACTTGATCTGCTGCAATGGAATAAACGGAAATAAATTCCAAACACTATTTATAATAAAAACTTAGCTGAAATATTTAGCTTCCAGACCAAGCATTTAAACGCAAGCAAACATGTAACTGATGCCTGGACATGTTTGGCATGAAAATGGGTATTAGACTCCAAAAGATCAATAAACATTAAATTTAAAACAATTTTAATAGGATAAATACCTCTCAAACCATCTATTAAAACCAAGTTATGTTCTTATCCTGTGCAACGCATTTTGAATTAATGGCATGCAGATAGAGAGAAGATATTTTGTTGTGAAAGGACACCCTCCGTATCTCCACAAGTTTACATTGAGATGAATATAACGTACCCATATAAAAATTGAATCTAAGCACAAAGAAATTGGACATGAACATTGTTCAAATTGACAGCACCAGCAATGAAATACACCCCAATAATGACATTGTAAAAACATCAGTACACTGTCTCAACAGATGACCATGTCATTGGGCTCTTCAAGTTTTCTTAAACAATAAGAATATCAAGGACAGACCATTAATAGCATAGTGTATGGTATTGGGGTGCACTGTTACAGTAGTCAACAGCGCCAAAGTCCATAGGATCAGTTGAGCTTACAAGCCTTGTAAGCCTGTTTTACAGGCTTAGACCCATGTTTGGGGTGATTGGAGCCCCCTTTCATTGACTCCCTCAAAAGTGTTCAAAAGCAACAAATGAAAGACTTGTAAAATAAACTTTAAAAAGAAATAACAAAGACAAGAAGCCATTCAGTAGATCTATTAAAGTTGCATTCAAGTCCCCACAGGGCCAGGTGAACTCATAGGCTTGGTGCCCCTGTTTCACAGGTTTGGACTTCATTTTTTATGGGATTGGACCCCGATTTCATTGAATCTCTCAAAACTACCAACCAACCAAAAGAAAAAAAGGGCAAGAAGACATCCAGTAGATCTATTAAAGTAGCATTCAAGTTCCCCTGAGCCAGGTGAACTCAGGCTTCATACCCCCATTTCACAGGCTTGGACTCCATGTTAAATGGGATTGAAGCCCCAGTTCCATTGACTCTTCCTAGTTACCAATTAATATTTTTTGAAAAAACAAGGGACAAGAAACCACACGGTAAATCTATTAAAGCAAGCCATTAACAATTTTTGAAAAAATCTTTTTTGAAAAAACAAGGGACAAGAAACCACACGGTAAATCTATTAAAGCAAGCCATTAACAGACAGTAATCCTTAAAATGTTGCAAAATAGGAGCAGAGATAAACGCACACACCATCTTTGAGAGGAAGAAGGCACTCGTATGAGATCTCGAACTGAAAGGGATTGAGAAACGCTGCAGGATTGTCCAGCACCGTCACATTCGTTACATTCACTGCACTCATATTCGATCCTTTCAGATACCCTAAATCGGCCTCAACCACAAACTTACTCCACCACCAATTTGGTAGACTCTAATCCCATGTGCTTCGAAACGAATCACAACTGCCCACCACTAGTATGGCTGTCAGAAACCCTAAAACCTCACACAAAATTCTTGGTTAAGTCTGAAATGGCTCCTGAATATGAAGTAAAACATGCACAAAGAAACTATCTTCAGTGAACGCATGAAGACAGAAGAAACCATAGTCATGTATTTATGGATGCAATGGCATGTATGTCGAGCTAAACCTGGCGGGATCAACCATCGTCGAAATTTTCCCGCCCATATGGACCATTTTAAATTTTACCCATATTAGAATGTTTCCTAAAGTGTGTTTCTTTTATGTTTTGAAGTTGTGTTTTGATAATGCGTGTGAAGTGTTTTTTATTTTATGTTTTGTGTTTCTTTGTTTTAAAGTTGTGTTTTTGATAATGTGTGATGTGTTTTCTCCTGTGTTTTTCTTTTATGTTTTGTGTTTCTTTGTTTTAAAGTTGTATTTTTCACGTGTTTTCTCATGTGTTTTTCTTTTATGTTTTGTGTTTCTTTGTTTTAAAGTTGTGTTTTTGATAATGTGTGATGTGTTTTCACCTGTGTTTTTCTTTTATGTTTTGTGTTTCTTTGTTTTAAAGTTGTATTTTTCACGTGTTTTCTCATGTGTTTTTCTTTATGTTTTGTGTTTCTTTGTTTTAAAGTTGTGTTTTCGTATTTTCTCATGTGTTTTTCTTTCATGTTTTGTGTTTCTTTTGTTTTAAAGTTGTGTTTTTGATAATGTGTGTGAAGTGTTTTCTTTTGTGTTTTTCTTTTATATTTTGTGTTTCTTTGTTTTAAAGTTGTGTTTTTGATAATGTGTGTGATGTGTTTTCTCGTATTGTATGTTCTTTTTTGTTTTTTTTCTAAACTCACGTATTGATTACTTATTTGGTTTTAAATTTTTATAAAAATCTTTCATTTGATAAAATGTCGTTTTTTATTGCATTTATTTTAATGTTTGTATTCTTAGGGCATGTCCCCATGCTGTTGCTTAGCTTATTTTGGCGAGCCGTCACTACTCATTTTTTTTAGGAGACATTTGTGGAGCCAGTGACTCCTTGAAACTTTATTTTTCTACTTATTTTAAGCAATTATCTTAATTTGGGGTTTTTTATTATATAAAAAAGCAAAAAATAAATTATTTTAACTATGTTAATTTAAAAGAAATTTTTTTTTTAAAAAGGAAGGAAATATATGCAGCCACATGGCATATTTTTCATTATGCAGTGGCTCCTTATTTCCCGCTGCTCCACAAAAATAGGAAAGATTCTATATTATCCTTTTCCCACAATTATAAATTTGCATGGGGCCACTCCAACAAGCAGTCGCATGGGGACATGGGGTTAAATTGTGTTTCTTTGTTTTAAAGTTGTGTTTTCTCATGTGTTTCTATATCTTATTTTTCTTTTTCTTAAATGCATCCATCACTTGTTTGGTTTTTGGATCTAGTAGAAATCTTTCATTTGATAAAATGTGGTTTTCTTGTTCTATATTTTTCTTTTATATTTCAATTCTTAAAGTGTGTTTCTTTCATAAAGTTGTGTTTACTAGTGATGTGTGTGACATGTCTCCTCACATGTTTCTATGCCCTATTTTTTTTCTTAAATGCGTTCATGGGTTGTTTGGTTTCAAGATCTCATGAAAATCTTTCATTTAATAAAATGTGATTTTATTGTTTCATGTTTTTCTTTCAAAAATGTTTATTTATTTAAAGTTGTGTTTTCTAGTGATGTGTGTAGTGTGTCTTCTCGTGTGTTTCAAGACCTAGTTTTCCTTTTCTTAATACATCTATGGGTTGTTTGGTTTCAAGGATCTCATGAAAATCTTTTATTTGATAAAATGTCATTTTCTTGTTTTATGTTTTTCTTTTATGTTTTTATTCCTAAAGTGTGTTTCTTTGTTAAAATTGTGTTTTATAGTGACGTGTCTAACATGTTTTCTCGTGTGTTTTTATGGCCTATTTTTTTTAAATGTATCCATGGGTTATTTGGTTTCAAGGTGTAAACGAAATAAGTGTTTTACATAAAATATTTAGGCTATAGGCTAATAAAATACATGTAATCAATTAGTAAACATTTTACCTACATAACTGAGACAGATAATAGAATTAAAATAAATACAATAATTAAATAGGAGGATAGGTGCACTTAGCTTTAGGATTGATGGATAAATGATGTTGATGTTCCCAATGATTCATTGTTGTCATAAAATTATTTGGCTTGGTCTAATGAACATCTCATAGTCTGAATTGGCACATAAAACTCTATAAATCAATGTTATGCCTTGCATAGTCAATCTCAACTAATCTAATAGAAAATACGCATGAAAGTCCGTTCACCTTTGATTTGTAAATGGATCTAGTTTTGTACTATGTGGCATGAATTCTAGATAGTGGTTGGCTTCTTTAGTGTAGTTTTGTTGCAAGGCCTAAACAATAGCCAATGGAGTCAAAAGCTTAATATTACGACATATTCAAATTGCTCTCAAAATTCTATGCAATTTCAAAAAAGGCATAGCATTTCAAGTTTGTAAAAGGAAGTTATGGCTTTGAGAAGGTTGTTGCAAGTTGGTGTCAATGTTGTGGAAATGCACAGTTTGTTGTCGAAGTTGTTCGCTCTATTTCTATGGCTTTTTTAAATGTAACTTTGGATTATTTGATAAAATATAGTTTCTATTATTTTTATTCTTAAAGTGTGCTTCTTTGTTAAAATTTGTTTTATGTCAATGTGTGATGTGTTTTCTCATATATTTTTATGCTTTGTTTTTTAATTAAATGTTTCTATAGGTTGTTTGGTTTGAGGATTTCTGAAAAATTTATTTGATGTAGCATCGTAAATTGTGCTCGCTTACAATTTCACGCTATGTTTGGCAATCACTTTAGTGTCCATACCCTTAGCATGTTTTAGGATCATTTCCATCCTTGGCCTTACCCTGGACCCACGAGATGTGCCTTTGCACTGCTCTGACCCTTTCTACTTATCATATCCAAAAACCATAAAAGTGTCTAAATCCTGGCTTTGTCCCAAGTTGATTAAACCTTTTAAGAACTAGAATTGCAAAGACTCTAGCACTTAGCACAAATGTTTGTACCATGCGCTAACGTCCCAAAAGCCTTTTTCAGTCTTGCGATTGTTTTAGAAGTTGTCTTTTTACTTACGTGATTAGCTAAGATTTTCTTCATGCTTATTTGCACTCAAATGACTCCTTTCCTTGATTTGTTTCCTTTGCCTTCTCTATTTAAGCAAGTAGATTTGCCATTACAAAGGATGGATCGATTTCCTTTCATAGCGAAGCTGTAACATCCCACCATACAACCCCGAAGGGTAAGAGCCAAAAGAAGGCAAGAATATTTTTTTGACATAAATAGATAACATACACATGATACGGTTGCCGATTCGATAGCTCAACAGCATTCGTGGACAAGTATGGCCAAAAGTACAACCCAAAGGAAAGGATTAATTCACCCTCCAGTGAAACATTGCTAAAACTACATTCATTTTAAACACCAATTCAAATGTTCCTAATACCCATTTCCACTTTTAAACATAGAGCCATAAGGATCATCATAGTAGAAGCCAGTCCAATACCAACACTAGAACCCGTAAGCCAAATATAACACAGTATCTCATTTCTTCTCATTAATATAATTTACATCTCTCTCAAGAGAGTACAATTACATAAAAGAATATGCATAAGTACAATGGCAAAGTCATGGATAAGATACGATAACAGATAAAATAAGTACAAGAGAGAACATCTCCAACTGGTGCTCCAAAACCTGTACACCGGTCCCTAATGGCGATGGCAACGCCTCCCAACCATGTGGACTCAAAGAGACCACCCCACCATGCTTGGAGGTAGTCACAAGGCCCAAATAGAAGAAGAAAGGCAAGGAATACAATGGCCAATACTCACATCAATCACAGAGCAGACACGACACACAATGCATAAAGACAATGTCACAACATAGAGATACTCATCCAATATAATGTTGGGTACTACTCGCGACTACTAAGGTATAAGACACTAGAGTGTAGATCGGATGGAGTATCATCATGCGTTCTCGAAGGGATGGCACCACACAGAATCAAGTACACTTCTCATACAGATGAGGAGACTCAATCATGCCTGAATCAATGCCCCGCAGACGGATAACTCGACGCCCCACAAGCGGATAGGCCTTCTCGTGTGCATCCTTAGCCTTTACAAGCGCTCAAGGCCATGCCCAAGGACTCAATATCCTAGACCTAAACTCATCTCATTTAACCAAACAGGGCATACAAAACCCAATTTAAAACAATCCAATAACCAGTCACAATCCCCAACAACTCTAAAAATACTTAGAATTACCAACATGCATTCATGAACAAGAAGTAGCTCAACTTTAAAACCTTACTATTGTACAACTATTAACGCACTTACTATCACAGCAATAAGCCACCTATGTAGTCACATTGATACCAAGTCGATCCATATAACAAAATATTCATATGTACATGGAAACTAGAAAAATATTAAAGCCGAAAACAACATTGATTCTATCGTTGGTTCTATACACTCAAAATCATGACTTCGGTTGCCTGAGGTTGTCGGGTCAGACTTCAGCACGCACACGAACCCTTCCCTCCTTGCCACGGGGCGATCTGCCATGTCACTCTCGCTCACGTGGAAGTAGCCAGTCGAGAGGAGGTGAGACACGACGGGGGTCTGGCTCGTTGGAGAGCTGGACTTCGCAGAGAGGGGTTGGCAAGTACTGTGGCCTTTGTTGTTGTGTGTTGAGTTGTATGTTTCTTTCGATTACGGTTGTAGTTGAGATAACCCTATGACCCAAAAGGTTACTAGTTTCTCTTCTCCTATTGGGGTTTCTAAGATTCCACCTCAGTGTGGGTAAGCGGTTTTGTTCATTTATGTGTTCTTGTCTTTGTATGTGTTGAACAAGTTCTTGTTGTATCTAGCATTGTCTAGTTTCTTCCAACAATAAGAGGATGAATGGGTTTTCTTGTGGTAGAACGAATGTTTCTTGTTGTGGTCGTGGATGGATCTCCTCGATCTCGTCACGGATAGCCCACACCTAATCTCCCCTTACTCCTAAGCACATTCATGAATCAGGATGGAGGTAAATGTGTGATTACTAACTTTAACTAGATCTAGGGTTTTGACCTAGGGTTTTGTTGACCTAGGGTTTGACTTTTGAGTTTTGACTTGTTTTTACCTCATGATGGTATCGAGGGTTTGTTTGGATTGTTTTAACTGTGGTTACCTCGTGATGGAATCGAGGGTTTGCAATTTTGTCTATTCTAGGGTTTCTATATGCATGCAAGCTGAATGACATGCAAAACGTTTTTTGGGTATTTTTAAGTATTTTAGAAATGAAATTGCTTTTAGTCTATGAAAGAGAAATATGTATGCAATCTAATATGACTTTTCTAATGCAAAGTTGATCTATGCTTTTTTTGTGTTTTCAATGATTTAGAAGTAATCTAATCTAATGAAAAGGGAAAATGCTTCTTCTAATAATCTAGATCTAAAAATATGAAAGCAACTAATCTAACATGCAAGATCTAATTATCAAGGAAAAAGCAATGTTTTACTGTTCCCAAGAGCAATTTTGATTCTCTAATTACTATGAATTTGAACAAAATCAATGAAGGAACTTGGAAGAAATGAAGATTTGGTAACTCGACTACCCTCAGCAATCCTTGTAATTAGCAACCTTGAGTCCTTTTGTGGCAGCGGGTGATCCTATTGATGACAAAATGACACAAAGAAGCAAAAAGAAGCTTTGATGAAGCTTGTATGAGCTCAATGAGAGCTTTGGTTGAGCACAGTGGCATAGAATGAACCAGCGTAACATTGCTTGATTGAATAAAGCAAAAGGCACCTTCATCCTGTAAGAGCATTTGAATGCTAAGTTGGAGAGCAAAAATGGCAAGAGTTGTGTGCACAATGAATTTGCCTCCGTGGAAGAGCTTTGAAGCTATGCAACAATGAAAGCTTTGAAGAAATAAAGAAATAAATGAAGAGAGAGGCTCAAAAGCCTGTGAAGAAGCTTGAAAAAGCTTGTGAAGATGAGAAGGGTATTCCCCAACTTCCTCAACTTGGAAAATAATGAAGAGGTGAGGGGTATTTATAGGTTGGAATAAGGGATGAGAGCTGGAATTGATTGAGAAGTTAACTCAATTTGATTGAAGAGTTAACAAGGACTGATTAGGGAGTGAACTGGATTGATTACCCAGTGAACTCAATTGATTAAGGGTGATGAAGCAATGATAGCTTATCACTGAAGAAGAAATGGTGTTAGAAGAATACATGAGATTGATTGAGTTGTTAATTTTAGATCAAATGGAGCTAATTATGCATGTGTGGGTGCATGAAATAGTCAACTCCATATTAGGCATCAAAAATCATGCGAACTGGAAGAAAAATGGATGAAAATGAAGCTTTTTTGAGTGAAAAACTCTAATTTTTCTGCGGCTGGAAATGCGACAGGGTCGCCCGAGGGAGATCATGGGTCACCCGGGGGGCGACCATGGGTCATCCAGGGGAGATCCTGCTAACAAGTAGGGTTGCCCGGGGGAGACCCTGCAGATCAGCAGGGTCGCCCAAGGGAGATCCTGTGCAGGGTCGCCCAAGGGAGATCCTGTGCAGGATCTCCCGGGGGAGATCCGAAAAGAAAGGGATCTGGGTGAAAATGCATGATGGGAGATGGTAGAAGAGAGGAAAATGAGGTGTTCTACCTCTAGAAACAAGTCAGTCATGTGGAATAATCTAAATATCCACTTGCACTTGTAGGATCTCCTGGGGGAGATTTGGAAATAATAGGGGGAGATTTGGATTGGTTAGGCGAAACTGAACACTGAAAGTGGGAGATGGATAGGGAGACCTTTAGAAGGCTTCTAGGAGGTGCACAAGATGAAAAACATAGGGGAGAGGTGAAAACTCACCTACAAGACACTCACAAGGCTTGGGAGCAAGGTTGAAAGCTTAGAAAATGCAAGTCGACAAGTGTCGCAACAAGTGTCGAAAAGCGTCGCAAACGAAGAGAGAGAAATCGACAAAGAAGAAAACAACACAACACAAGCAAGAGGACATGTCATCAAGAGGTTTGTTGCTTAAAGGACATTATTTCACACTTACATGTACGTGACAAGGATTTGAATCATCATAGGGGTCCTCGTGCAGGTTGTGCGTAATTTTTGTGCTTACATATTTGTCCCCTCAGGGACGGTAGTCTACATGAAAGGTAGGTACCGTTCCCAAACTAGGCCTTACCTGTTGTCAATTTTCCCACAATTTGTACCTGCAATAACTAGTATTAGTCCAACATTTGAATGTATCAAAATGAATAATGAAAACTGAAATGATGAACTTACCATAGATCATTCGAGTTTGACTAATTATTTGCCTTTGTCGGTGAGACTTGTAGGAATTAATGCACACAAAATGACGCATGGAAGATGCATAAAAGTAAAAAGACAACATGCTAATCTAGAGAGGAGGATAACAGATTCTCCTTTTATTGCAAATTTTGAAGAACGTATTTGATTTTTAGGGATTTTTTATGTTTTACAATTTTTTTTTAATGTTTTTTTTATTTTTCTAATTTTTATAGTTTTTGTGAGGATTTTGCAAAGGTTTGATTTGACACTCCTTGAGGTCTTTGAGAGACCTACATTTAAGATATTTATACCCTTGCCTCCCTTGCATGGGGAGACTCACGTACTTGAGTGCACACTTTTGTTCTTTTGACTTGTTGGAAGAGTGACTTGTGCTTAGACATTGTTTTACACTTTATTGTTACAAGAACTAATTTGATGAGATCCATACATATATTTAGTCAACATCTTGTACTTCACTTTCCCTCTTGTTCATATTGTTGAATAGAGATTTTATTTTTCTTACGAGAATGCATACCTAAGATGATCAAATATGGATGATGCCATTTGTTTTTTGTCTTTTTTAGGATATATATGAATGGAGGTGATGATATGCAGATGAAGTAACACAAGCAATGCTAAAATGAAACATTTACTTCTATAGAATGTCATGAGTTATGACATTGAATTTATTTCTTTGAGACTCTTTTTTTGATTTTGGTATGAATGCATTATGGAACAAACAACATGACTACTCTTAAGTATGATTTCCAATCCATGGGATTGCGCATTGTCCTGATATAAGAGACCTATTCAAGGATGTGAGACATGATTTAGGACTCACGTTGCGAATGGGAGTGAAATGGAGTGCTTCTAAACTTGGGCTTTGCTAAAGGCTAAACACTGATCCTTATCTAGATAAGCTTTCAACTTAGACAAGTAACAAATTTTATTGATGTTCACTAGACTTAGATCATAGATGGCAAGCAAGGTAGACCGGGGGTAAAGGATAAGTAGGAAAGAACAAGGGTCCCTAGATAGAAGATGATCCTAGAGACTACTAGACTCTTAGTTTTGCTCAGCTAGTGCGTGTGTGTGCTTTGTACCTTTCTTTCTCTGTTAGAATGTCACTCTTGAGGCTTTGAGCTTAGACTGATCTCCACCCAAGAGTATGGATATTCATCAATCTTCTCTCTTTCACTCTTTTTTTTTGCGTTTCACTTTTTTTGTATTTTCCTCACTTGAATTTTCTCTTTTTTTTTTGGATTTTTGACTTTTCAAGAAATGAATGGTTTTTGGAACTTTTGATAAGCAATACTTTGATCTCGCAATACTCTTATTTTGATCACTCATTTTTTGACCACTCATTTTTTTATTCACTCAAATTTTAGATTGCTTCTTTCAGACTTTTGATCCTTCTGACATTTTTGGCCAGGAAAGATAAGGGGCTGAGTGCCACCTAAAGTTTTTGTAATCTAGTTGGACTTCTCTAATACTAGGGAAGAATTGGGAAGGTCTACTTGCAAGCTTCCTTTGAACACTGTAGGTTTGAATACTGACTTTTTTTAGACCTAACATCTTGACTCATAAGACTGGGATTAGTGTAAAGCTAAGAGCTAGGCTTTGATTAGAATTACTGGGAATGAAGGGGCATAATGGTGATTGTGAAAATAGCGAATCTCTAGGTCCTGAAAGGATGACATATATCTAGGCAACATTAGAATCCTTGCCGAAGAGAAAATAGCAAAAGAGCAAGTCATTAACAGTAATGCAAGATGAACAGAATGATGTTGAAATGCAAGAAACAAATTGTTTTTGAAATTTTTGATTTTTATAAAAAAAAATTATGTTTTTTATGTTTTTTTTTTTAATTTTTTTGGTGTTTTAAACATAGTATTTCTTGAGGTGAAAGGCATTGACTATTTCACCAAATTCCTCTCCCTCCATGGTGCACGAGAGATAGGCACCATTTCTGACGTCTTCTTTGACCATGTAAGGACCTATCCAATTGGGTCTGAATTTCACTTGAAAGTCTTTGCAAGGACACTCGAAGACTTGGTGTGAAAATGTCTTTGTATTCAGTGAGGAGTTTTGTGTACTCACATGTTTCATTGTTTGATGATTTGCCCCCCTAGCTTTACCATTTTTTGTTCTTGTTGAGTTCCCATGTTTGTTTTGAAATTTTGAAGGGCAATTGGATTTGGTGTTGACTCTCCTAATTTTTGTGTGGATTCTGGTTCTTCTTCTTCTGTCATGATTTCAACCATAGGGATGTTTATGTCTAGTTAAATTGGAATAGCCACTAAGTTGAATAGAGCATAAGACTTTGTTGAGTTGGGATTGAAGGGGAATTCTCCCATCGCCCCCTTCCATATACATTTTGAGGTCTTGTCTATATTTGCCATTTGTTTTGATGTCTCTCCTTTTTCAAAAGTACTAATTTTTGGGTCACTAGTGGTTTCATGGACTTTCCCTTCTTTTTGAATTGTTCAACTCTATAAAGGCTAAAAGGATCAGGATCTCCTTTGATGATGTGGGTTTATCCCATGTATGAGAAGTGTAATTCTTGAAATAATGTGGAGGGAATGGCCCTCATCCTATGGATCCAAGGTCTTCCTAGGATCATGTTCTAAGTGGTTTCTTAATTGATGACATAAAATTCAATTGGGAGGGTTTTGGGACCCAATGTGATTTGAAGATTGACCTTACCCATGGTTTGAGTGTTTGGGTTATCATGAATTCTAAGGATGGAAGTTTGTTTTGTGATTTGTGTTTCATCGTAACCCATTCTTTGAAGAAGCGAAAAGGAGACTATGTTGATTGCATACCCATCATCAATCATTACACTTTTAATGGAATAATCTTGAACTTGGACTATCAGATGGAGGGGGAGATCACCCTGTTTAGCTATGTCATTGTCTAAGGGTAACTTTTCAAAATCAAATGTTGAAGAAGAACACTTTTCACTTGGAGTGTTTTGAATTATATGGCCTAGATCTAGGGATTTGAGGAGAGCATTTTTGTGTGTAGGAGAACTCTTGATAAGCTCTAGCATGTGAGAAAAATTTGAATTGTTGGTGTCATCTGGTTGTTCTGGTCCTTGTATGACACAAATTTCTTGACCTTTTATCTAATTCCACGAGGCCTAAGGTATTTTGATCAAAGGTGTTGGGACTAAGTTCTTCATCTTGTGAGAATGTGTCCATGAATGCTTTTTATTGACATTTTGGGAGGTTTGATATGAAGCGATGGTACCCCCGACATAACTTGATCTCATGCCCCCTTCTCTTGTGAAATGAGCAATATTTATCATGATTGCGATCTTGAGGTTTATGGTGATTGGTGTAAGACTTCTTGTTGATTCTCAAGGGATAGTTGTTGACATTTTGGTTCCCAAAATTTGTATGACTATTGTAGTCACAATTGTAGTTCTCTGATGGTGAAGTGTTTGTTGATCCATCTATGTCTTGATAATTCGTCGAGGATTTGTTATTTGTATCATGGTTGATCAACCTTCCATTAGAATTATACTCCCTTCTTCCGCTATGAATAGTGACTTGGTCAATTCTAAGGGCACTTTCAAGTGCTTCTTCATATGATTTGTAAGGGAGTTTTTGGACTTGTTCTCGTATGTCATTGTTGAGAGCATGTAAGAAGAGATCACAAAGTTCTCTATGATCCATGTTTGGTGCGCTAGTTGAAGAATATAGAACTTTCCTCCATCGTGTGATAAAATGTGCTACTGACTCGTTGGCTTCTTGTTTGATTGTTAAAAATTCTTGTATTCCTGTCTTGACCAATTTGTTTATGTCAAAGGCAGCCACAAATTGATCTATGAGTTCCCTAAAAGAGTGGATCGATGCTTCTGGAAGTCAATAGTACCAATCTAGAGAGATACCCTCTAAAGTTTTTGGAAAGATCTTTGCTATCACCCCATCCCAAGGAAGGAATTCTCACACTACCATGATGTAAGCCTTGATATGAGAGTTGGGATCACCCTCTCCTTTAAATTTTGGAAGCTCAGGGAGAGGCCATGGTAGTATAACCTGATGAATGTTGTAGTCAAGAGGCTCCTTTAAATACTCAAGGTATGTTCCTAGGAGGGAGTTATGTGTAGAGGATTTTGTTCCTCTAAACATTAGTCCTTCAAGTGGAGCTTGTCGTGTTTGTTGAAAGAGTATGCTAGATTGTTGATATCCTGAAAAAGTTGGATGACTAGATGGCGTCATGTTTATGTTTTGAAGATTGGGTGGGATCATTTGTGGTTGATCTTACGTCATAGGAATCCCACCTATATGATTGAGACTTGTCATGTTGGATTATGAGGGCAAGGGATGTCTGGATGTTTCATGGAAGTTTGGATGAGGGGGATTTTGTGTTGCCCCTAGTTTGATTCAACCTTATCAATGAAATGATTTCCCTATGCCCTAGGTTTTTCTTGAATTTTGCTTTGACAACCATTTCTAGCTTCAAGGGTCTTGATTCGTTGGGCCAATTTTTCTATAAGGCCTGTGAGTGAGGCTTCTTCCATTCTTTGAGTTTTACAACCTTGAGATGGATTTCTTTGTGCTGGGGTTTGACTAACCCTACTTGTTCCTTTTGATGACACTTCACATGTCATGGACGTTTTATTTTGATGCATTACATGGGGAGGTTTTTGTGCCCCCCAAGTTTCTTGTAAGCTTTTCTTTTGATAACTCACCTCATTGTCTATTTGGGTAGTTATTTTCCTTTGGCTTGTTATGGATTGGTCATGTTGATAGATTTTGCATTCTTGGTAAGTTTTGATTTCTTCAAGTTGAATGACCATGTCTTCATATGTGGGGTTGTTAAAAACCTAGAAGTTGTGGGGCGTCTATTGGATATCCTCTGAATTTGAATCCATCCCAAAAGGATTTGTTGAATAAAAGTGGGATATTACAATGAAGCGCAAAAAGCTCAACCAAAAGGTTTTTTCTCTTCATGTTGGATTCACCAAAATATGTACGCTCAAAATCGTGACTCCAATTGCCTCAAGTTGTCAGGTCATATTTCGGCATGCACACGGACCCTTCCCTCCTTACCACGGGGTGATCCGCCACGTCACTCTCACTCATGTGGAAGTAGCTAGTCGAGAGGAGGCAAGACACAGCGGGGGTCTGGCTCATTGGAGAGCTGGACTTCGTGAAGAGGGGTCGGTAAGTATTGCGACCTTTGTTGTTGTGTGCTGAGTTGTATGTTTCATTCGATTGTGGTTGTAGTTGAGATAACCCTATGACCCAAAGGGTCACTAGTTTCTCTTCTCCTGTTGGGGTTTCTAATATTCCACCTTTGTGTGGCTAAGTGGTTTTGTTTGTTTATGTGTTTTTGTCTTTGTATGTGTTGAACAAGTTCTTGTTGTATCTAGCGTTGTCTAGTTTCTTCTAACAACAAGAGGATGAATGGGTCTCCTTGTGGTAGAACGAACATTTCTTGTTGTGGTCATGGATGGATCTCCTCAATCTAATCACAAATAGCCCTCACTCACTCTCCCCTTACTCCTAAGCACATTCATGAATCAGGATGGAGGTAAATGTGTGATTCCTAACTTTAACTAGATCTAGGGTTTTGTTGACCTGGGGTTTGACTTTTGAGTTTTGACTTGTTTTTACCTCGTGATGGAATCGAGGGTTTGTAATTTTGTCTATTCTAAGGTTTCTATATGCATGCAAGCTAAATGATATGTAAAATATTTTTTGGGTATTTTTTAGTATTTTGGAAATGAAAGTGCTTTTAATCTATGAAAGGGAAATATGTATGCAATCTAATATGACTTTTCTAATGCAAAGTTGATCTATGTTTTTTTTGTGTGTTTTTGATGATTTATAAGTAATCTAATCTAAAGAAAAGGAAAAATGCTTCTTCTAATAATCTAGATCGAGAAATATGAAAGCAACTAATCTAACATGCAAGATCTAATTATCAAGGAAAAAGCAATGTTTTACTGTTCCCAAGAGCAAATTTGATTCTCTAATTACTATGAATTTAAACAAAATCAATGAAGGAACCTGGAAGAAATAAAGATTTGTTGACTTCACTACCCTCAACAATCCTTGTAATTGGCAACCTCGAATCCTTTTGTGGCAGCGGGTGATCCTCTTGATGACAAAATGACACAAATAAGCAAAAAGAAGCTTTGATGAAGCTTGTATGAGCTCAATGAGAGCTTTGGTTGAGCACAGTGGCATATAATGAAGCAGCATAAAGTTGCTTGATTGAATAAAGCAAAAGGCACCTTCATCCTGTAAGAGCATTTGAATGCTAAGTTAGAGAGAAAAAAAGGCAAGAGCTGTGTGCACAATGAATTTGCCTCCGTGGAAGAGCTTTGAAGCTATGCAACAATGAAATCTTTGAATCTTTGAAGAAATAAAGAAAGAAATGAAGAGACAGGCTCAAAGTCCTGTGAAGAAGCTTGAAAAAGCTTGTGAAGATGAGAAGGGTATTCTCCAACTTACTCAACTTGGAAAATAATGAAGAGGTGAGGGGTATTTATAGGTTGGAAGAAGGGATGAGAGGTGGAATTGATTGAGAAGTTAACTCAATTTGATTGAAGAGTTAACAAGGATTGATTGGGGAGTAAACTAGATTGATTACCCAGTGAGATCAATTGATTAAGAGTGATGAAGCAATGATAGCTTACCACTGAAGAAGAAATGGAGTTAGAAGAATGCATGAGATTGATTGAGTTGTTAGTTTTAAATTAAATGGAACTAATTATGTATGTGTGGGTGCATGAAATAGTCAACTCTATATTAGGCATCAAAAATCATGTGAACTGGAAGAAAAATGGGTGAAAACAAAGCTTTTTTTAGTGAAAAACTTGAGTTTTTCTGCAGCTGGAAACATGATAGGGTCACCTGGGGGAGATCCTGCTGACAAGTAGGGTCACTTGGGGGAGATCCTACAAATCAGCAAGGTCACTTGGGGGAGATCCTGCAGATCAGCAAGATCTCCCGAGGGAGATCCGGAAAGAAAGGGGTTTGGGTGAAAATGCATGATGGGAGATGGTAGAAGAGAGGAAAAGGAGGTGTTCTGCCTCTGAAAATGGGTCAGTCATGTGGAAGAATCCAAATCTCCACTTTCACTTGCAAGATCTCCGGAGGGTGATCTAGAAATAATAGGGGGAGATTCAGATTGGTTAGGCGAAATTGAAAACCGAAAGTGGGAGATGGATAGGGAGACCTCTAAAAGGCTTCTAGAAGGTGCACAAGATGAAAAATATAGGGGAGAGGTGAAAACTCACCTACAAGACACTCACAAGGCTTAGGAGCAAGGTTGAAAGCTCAGAAAACGCAAGTTGACAAATGTCACAACAAGTGTCGAAAAGTGTCGCAAACGGGGAGAGAGAGAAATCAACAAAGAAGAAAACAACACAAGACAAGCAAGAGGACACATCATCAAGAGGTTTGCTGCTTAAAGGACATTATTTCACACTTACATGTACGTGACAAGGATTTGAATCATCATAGGAGTCCTTTTGTAGGCTGTGCGTGATTTTTGTGCTTACAAGTTCCATGTAAATCTCAACTCTGGGAATTGGAGACCATTACCAATATGTGCTTTGAACATAGAAAAAAATAGACATACTTCAACACACACACACACACACACACACACACACACACACACATATATATGCTTGAAAATAAAAGAAATATTAATGATGAAAACAAAGTTGGTTCTATCCTTAGTACCACGTAAGTCTAAAACTTGAGACTACGGAGTTCATTACCAATTCTATTTTTGGTGACAAGCCAACTTCTTCATATGGACAATGAACAAATCTCAAAAGGGTTTCTGTGCGAAATGAAATTGTAGTAAACAAATTTTTGTTTCCATAACAACAATGGGGTTTTATTTTTTTGTGCAAAGTGAAATAGCAGCAACTAGATTTTAGTTTTCAAAATAAGCAATGGGGTTTTCAGTTTTTTTAGCTTTTCTTTTATGGTTGCCCTCGTTATATTCTCTATAAGATCAAACCCATGTTTTACCTAAAAATTATAAATTAGAAACCACGTGATCTTTTTTGAAAACCCTTTTATCTAAGGAATTAATGAAATAGTTCTGCATCTTAAAAATAAATTCGAGGAAAGAGGCAATGTAAATATCTTGCATTGAAGTAAATTTTGGCATATTTTTAAAACGACAGCAATGGGGTTTTTGTTTTTCTATGGTTAAGGAAATCGCAACAACCAGATTTTAGTTTTCGAAATAAGCAATGGGGTTTTCAATTTTTTTGTTTTTCTTTTATGGTTGCCCTCGTTATATTCTCTATAAGATCAAACCCACATTTTACCTAAAAATTATAAATCAGAAACCACATGATCTTTTTTGAAAACCCTTTTATCTAAGGAATTAAGGAAATAGTTTTGCATCTTAAAAATAAATTCAAGGAAAGAGGCAATGTAAATATCTTGCATTGAAGTAAATTTTGGCATATTTTTAAAACGACAACAATGGGGTTTCTATTTTTCTGTGGTTAAGAAAATTGCAGCAAACAGATTTTAGTTTTTGTGTTGGAAAAACAAATAACTGATAACCTTTTTCTGGTCGTACTCCCCTAATAGCCATATGCAAGAACCATGAACTGTTTGCCAAAATGCCTCAAGAAAACATGGTCTCATGGAATGCATTGATTGCAGGATACACACAAAATGGATTTGTTAAAAAGGCTTTAGAAACTTTCAAGCAGTGAAATTGGCTGGTGTAAACCCCGACTCCCAAAACCTTTAGGAGCATCCTCCCTGCCCATGCCAAAAGGCAACACAGAGAAGGCATGCACCCTGTTTGATAGAATGCCTCAAAAAGATGTTTCTCTTGGACTACAACGATTGCAGGTTATGCACAAAAATAGATTTGATGAAACAAATTTAGAAACTTTTAAACAAATGCCCTTTGGCAAGCATTGCCAAATTCCTAATCCTTTGCCAGCATCCTTGTTGTATGTGCCAGAATGGGGACTTGGAACAGGGTATGGACGTTCATCAAAGCATGAAGGATAGAGGAATTTTGAAACATGCAAAATATGGAAGCATAGACAACGTATGTGACTTGTTTGGTTAGATGCCTTCGTGGCCTGCCCTGGAAAATTTGCAAGGTTGCCGAGAATGGAGTATAACCAGCAGCTCTTTCTCCTCTCACTTGTCCAAAAACCCTAGCTCTTCCTTCTTTTTCCCCCCAATTTCTCTACCTAGTATTCGTGTGTATCCAAAAATACGATGAGAGAAAAACCACATATCCCTCCTTTTTACTTTCTTTCCCACAAACTTAGTATTTTATTTTTATTATACTTTTTATTTCATCCAACTTCTAATTTATCACTCTTTAAAATTTATTATACCCCAAGGCCAATGAGGAAAAGGCATGAACATAACTCGGAATATTTAAAGTTTAAGAGGTCAATTAAGATAAGACTAAAATTGACCCATCACCGGGGATCATGCGAAAAACAACCCTATGACCACACAACCACCCAAATATCGACATTCAAATTACCAACATGACATACCAAAATAAACCACATAATAAATTAATGCCAAACCATAAAAAAATACCAACAACCCATAACGGGATACCTCAACAACCAATACTAGCAAACCACATAAGTCCATATGGGCAATCCGGAAGTTACCGTAGGGTAACCGGAAGGTAAACACATATCACAGAATCTCTGTACTAACCAGGTGCAGTGGGCTAGGCTAGGGAATGTTTGGCCTATTTACTATCTCCAATAGCCACCATCAGGGAATAAGAGTACACTCAGACCTGTGAATCCAGGTGGAGTCAATACCCAGTACCTGCATCATTTCGATCACACGTCAAAGCACATGTGCATATATCATATATCATATAGCTGAAGCAACATCAATCATCAAGAAGAGGGTCATGACCTCGTAAGCCTCTCGGATACGAGTTTTATGACATCATCCCTTTCATGTCCATAATCATACATAAGCAATGGTAACAGTATATAAACATATAAGCATGTAATCCAACAAAATAACTAATCATGTCAACATCATAATAATATCAAAATCCATCAAGGAAAAGCAACAACCAAAATGCAAACACGGGGGTTGTTACATCGAAGCTCTACCGAGATTGAGAGCCACCATTACTACAATTTATTTTCTCAAGATCATAGCTCACGCTCTTGCTCACAAGTTTGTCTTTACATCTCTCTTATTTGTGGGTTGAATACATTTCATGTTATCTCTGTCATATAGGGATAATTGTGTGAATCCTCTCTAACTCATTGAGTAGCGTTTTATTTATCAATATTTCATTATTACTTGGCACTGCTCATTACAATTTTAGACACGCTTAGAATTAGAGCACACACTTTTATATCAATCTATCAATCTATATCTCTAGTTGTCATTGAGGTGGAAACACTGTAAATGGGGTTTGACTGAGGATAAATCCTATGCAGGTCAACCCTCTCTCTCATCTATGCATTTGTAGGTTTCGTCAGGAAGCTTTGTGGCAGGAGGAAAGACTAAAAAGACTGGCATGAAATCTGAGATTGCAAATCCATATTGTACCTATGTCATACAGACTACAACGCAGCACACAAACATCCACGTAGCACGTTATTGTCCTAGACAGTGAGGTTGTCCGCCTGGTGCCAGGTTCCTTATCATTTTGTCATTTCATTTCTATACTTCATTTCTCAAAAGTATATTTATTGCTATTCATTTCTGTTAAAACATAAAACGGTTCTATAGACATAGATTTTGTGTGAAACATTAGCTAACATAACACTAATGTAATGTTAGTGGAAAGCTTCCTTAATTGATATGTTCAGTTGAGGAGTAGTTTTTCCTACATCACATTTTGGTGAACCTAGTGGGTTGAACTTAAAGCTCCTTCTTTTTCATGCATTTTTATTTTAAAAGCAAATCAAAAGAATTTTTTTCCTAAAAAAAAAATTGGGGCGTTGCCCCGAACCTTGATCTGTGGTGAGATCTGGTAATACCTTTCTTGACTCTCTCCTATATTTCCAAATTTGCATGTTCACTTCTCTTCTCTTCTTACATCACTTTCCAACTTTTCTCAAAGTATTCGTGAAAGTGATGTTCCATTCAATGCATGCGATGGTGACTTAGCTCTTCCTATGTCACTCTATTCTTCTGATCCCTCTCCTAAAATTCCTCCTGCTTGTAAGGACATTTTGGCACAATAGGATGAAATCATAGATACTTTTCTCAACATTACTTTACCTTCTTGTCCTATGATCATTGTTTGAGGTATTCCTAAAGACCCTCTATTGCAAGTATGAGCAGTAAGTGTTGTCATTGTTGTCAACACATAAGGAAGTTATTTGAATAAGTCTAAACAAGTATTTAAGGAATTAGTACAAGTGCATAATTGCTTTATCTACCAGAATAGTATAGTGTTTTACTCTGCATATCCTGTAGATTGAATATAAATTTGCCTACGGATTGGAAGTAATTATTGAAATGTAACAAACAACTAAGAGGAGGGGGGATGAATCAGTTGTCTCGAAAACTTTAACCTCTTATGAACATTAACTCATCAAACTCTTGATTACTGTTATTCAGATTTAACAATGAAAGCATGAATTGTAAAACTTAACACAACAATACACTCAACACATGAGACACTAGATTTTTACGTGGAAAAACCTATGAGGGAAAAACCACGATGGGTGTTAGCCCATAGAAAAATATGTTATAACAATACCAAAAAACAAAGCTCATTGCCTTAGGGCTCACTGTCCAAAATGTTCACTGCAAATGTTAAGGCTCACTACCAAGATCGACTCACTGCCAAGGGGTGGCTCACTGCCAAGATTGGTGAACTAATTTAATAGCATCTACTCCATGCCTGGGTTCAATTCCATTGAAGCACATTATATCTCCTCTGCTCTTCTCTTTTACACCTTCACACTTATCTTTTCATTTTCGCACTTCCATACCTTTTTCGCAACTGCATTACATGTTTTTATACAACTCATCAACCTTGGAATGTACATCAAGGTTGGCATTACATTCATCAACCGTTGAAGCAATCTCCAAGGTCGGCATTACAAACGTATATAGAAAATAGGTCTAGACCTAATACAAAAATTTGCTAAGGGAAGGATGCAACAATGTATGTGAATCACACAATGCCTTAGCTGGGACTCAAATACAATCTTCCACACCACAACACACTATTACAATCTTCAATGCATCTCTGCAATTAGTGAAAGCAACCAAGTCAACCAAGACTAGTGTTCACATTAAGACTTTCAAAAACATTCTTTATCTTCGATCCAAATTTCTCTTTGTGGACCAATCCAAAGGTAGGAACATGATCAGGAGACATTTACAAGCACATTGAAATCATCAAGAACAACTGCACAACCTCTAACCACTATGTCAAATGGATTCTTCAAACCAGAGCTCATAAACAACACTGTCGGTTACTGTCATAAGGAAAAGATCGCTTGCGTACCACCAAATCATGAACCATTAAAGTTGAAGGCACATAACATCATCTCAGACTTAACTCTAGAACCGCAGATCAAAATACTTCAACGAGGAGGAATGCGGAGCATAATACATTCTCCATGTCACCAGTGAATACTCAGAAAAAATAGCTTTTACTCTGGTGAGCATAACTCACTCAAATCTTCATACCGACTGCTTAAACTTGGAATATAGCATCTTTAGACATGCCTATAAATAACTTCTAATTCGCAAACAAAGATATTCATTCTATAGGAAATGCAGAGCAATCTGTTGGACTATTATTCTGTAGACAAAGATATTCTGCAACATATTGTTTCTACCGAAGGAGCAAATTTTCTCAATATCCTCAATATCAGGATTTCCAACACAAGCAAATACAAAGTATCTAACTCATTACAAGCAAGCATCAAAACAAGAGCACAGTTGGCACCAATGACAACACTAATATGTTGACATCAATAACAACACCGGTTAGGCACATAATTGCAACAATCTCCCCCTTTGTCATTGATGGCAACATATGATGTGAAAATTTGTAAAGACCATCAAGACAAGATTCTCCCCCTTTCACTTTACACATATGCACTCTATATTATCTAAGTTTTTTACATGATTTATCTCCCCCTTTGACATCAATGGCAAAGGGCACATACTTGCATTCTACTGCTCTAATTCATCTAAACTTTCATTTTTATCAACACTTTCTATATTAGGAACACATACTAGTACCATTTAGCTACTCTCCCTGAGAGGTAGCCCTCAAAACATTAATCCAGCTCAATGAATGAAGCTCTAAGCACCACTGGATTGATGCATTCCTATGCATCTTAGTTTAGAATAGGAGTGCTAATAACCCCTAACTTTTCTCTGAGAAACTCAAAAGTATCCTTAGGCAGAGGTTTAGTGAAAATATATGGAATCAGATCCTCTGTAGACACATATTCCAATTTTACTTCATTTTCTATCACTTTTTCTCTCAGAAAGTGATACCTTATAGATATATACTTTGTTCTTGAGTGCATCATTGGATTCTTTGAAATGTTTATAGCACTTGTATTATCACAGAGGATTGCAACTGGGTATTTATACACAACTCCTATGTCCTTCAATGTCTGCTTCATCCATAACACTTGAGTACAACAACATGCTGCTGCAATATACTCTACTTCTACAGTTGACAAAGAGATTGAATCTTGCTTCTTGCTCAGCCATGAAACCAATCTATTACCCAAAAGGAAAGCAACTCCACTTTCCAAGTCTTTGAGTGTCCTTGCAAAGACTTTCAAGCAAAGTTCAGACCAAATTATATAGGTCCAGACGTAGTTAAGGAAGACGTAAAAAATGACGCTACCTCTTGTGCATTATGGAAGGAGAAGAGTTCAACATTTCAAAACATTGTACAAGCCTATAAAATAAAATTAAAAAAAAAATCCATAAAAAACATAAAATCATGAAAGATCAAAATTTTGCATTCTTCATTCTATTCCATCATGCATTTTGTGAGTGTCATGCTCTTGTTCAATTTTTGTCCTAGTAAGGAGTCTAAGGTTTCTTAGGTATAGGTTGACCCTTTGAGCCTTTGCGATCCCATAATAATCATGTTTACCATTTATCATTCCCCTATTCGCATTTTCCCAATGATTCTAATCAAAGCCTAGCTTTTAGCTCTACACTGATACTGGTCTTAATGATTCATGCTGTTAAGCCTAAGAGAAGTCAGTATTCAAATCCACAGTGTTCAAAGGAAGCTTGCAAGTAGACCTTCCCTATTCTTCCCTAGTAGAAAGGAAGTCCGACTGAACTATGAAAACTTTTGGTGGCATTCAGTCCCTTATCTTTCTTGGCCAAAAATATTAGGAGGATCAAAACTCTAAAGGAAGCAATCTAAAATATAAGTGAATAAAAAATGAGTTCTCAAAAAAAGAAGAGTGATGAGTAAAGTAAGAATAGAGAGACCAAAGTTGTTGCATATCCAAAATACTCAGAAAGTTTAGAAGCATTCATTTCCATAAAAGTCAAAATATCAAAAAAATGAGAAAATCAAGTGAGACATTCCAAAAAATACAAAAAAAAGAAAAAAACATAAAAAAAAGAGACTAGAAAAAGATTGATAGAGAGAAGATTGATGAGTTTCCATATCCTTGGGTGGAGATAAATCTAATATCGAAGCTTCAAGGGTGACATTTTACCAAAGGAAATAAAAGAAAAAGGTACAAAGCACACACACACACACACACACACTAGCTGAGCAAAGTCAACAGTATAATAGTCTTGAGGACCATTTTCTATCTAGGGACCCTTGTTCTTTCCTATTTTCCTTTACCCCAAGTCTATCTTGCCTACCATCTATGAGCTAAGTCTAGCGAACATGAATAAAAGTTGTTGCATTTCTAAGTTGAAAGCTTGTCAAATTGTTTTATCTAGATAAGGATCAGTGCTTAGCATTTTGCAAAGCCAAAAATTCAAAAGCATTCCATCTCCTCCCTATTCCCACTTGCGTCCCTAATCCCATCCCAATGATCAATAAGTCTCTTTATACCAAGTTAACTTGCAATCCCCTAGGTCAAAAGTCCTACTTAAGAGCAGTCACATTGTTTGTTCCACATGCATACATGTTATCATAGAAAATCAAAAGTAATAATATATGTCATAACATCATGGCATTCATAGCACTTAGAACATAGTACTTTGCATTTCATATTTGTGAATCACACCCAAACTTATTTCATGTCATTCATATCATAAAAAGATAAAAAAATTGCATCATCCATATGTGATCATCTTAAGTATGCATTCTCATAAGCAAAATAAAAGCACTAGCCAACCATATGCACAAGAGGCAAAGTGAATTACAAGATTTCAACTAAATCTATGTATAGATCTCATCTGATCAGGTCTTGTAACAATAGGTGTAAAACAACATCTTAGCACAAGTCACTCCTCCAATAAGTCAAAAGAGAAAAACTATGCACTCAAGCATGTAAATCTCCCCATGCAAGGTGACAAGGGTATAAATCTCTTCAATCAATATAGGTCTTCCAAAGACCTCAAGGAATATCAAATCAAACCTTGCAAAATCTTCACAAAAACCATAGAAAATTGAAAAATTGAAAAAACTTTAAATTTTTTTGTAAAAACATAAAAAAATCCCTAAAAATCAAATATGTTATTCAAAATATGCAATAAAAGAAGAATTTGTTCTCCTCTCTAGCTTAGCATGTGTTCCATTTCTTTTATGCATCTTTTTCACTCTTGTTTTGCGTGCTTTCATCCCTACAAGTCTCCTTGGCGAAGCAAACAACTAGGCGAACTCACAAGTCTATGGTATGTTTGGTCATTTCAAATTTCATTACTTGTTTTGATACATCTAAATGCTGAACTAACGCTAGTTATTGCAGATACTATTGCAAAAAATTGACAACAGGTAAGGCCTAGTTTGGGAACATTACCTACCTTTCATGTAGACTATTGTCTCCAAGGGGGCAAATATGTAAGCACCAAAATCATGCACAACCTTCATGAGGACCCCAATGATGACTCACAATTCTTGTCACGTATATGTAAGCATGAAATAATACCCTCTTAACATCATTTCTCTTGGTAGCATGTGGTTTCTTCCTCATCTTGTTGTTTCCCCTTTGTCGTGCTAACCTTTCCTCACTTTCAACAGTTTTTGACCTTGTCAATTTTTGTTTCCTCTGCTTGCGACTTCATCCCTAAGCCTTGTATTTGTCCATTTATTGTGATTTAACCTTTTTCTAGTGTTTTTCATCCATTCCCACCCTTAGGAGCCCTCTAGAGGACCTCCCAAGCCATCTCCAACTTTTGGTTTTCAGTTCGGGTCAACCAGTACAAATCTCCCCCTATTATTTCCAGATCTCCCTTGGGAGATTTGGTTTTTGACCTCGTTTTGACTAGTTTCTAGAGGCGGTTCACCTCCTTTTTCCCTCCTTATCAATCTCCAACCCTGACTTTCACCCTGGGATCCTCCCTCTATGGATTGCCCTCGAGCAACCCTGACTGGTGAAAGTGGTGACCAGGTGGTGACCTTGTCGTCTTTTCTAGCCATAAAAGAACTCAAGTTTTTGGCCAAAAAAAGTTCCAATTTGACTCATTTTTGCTTTTATTTGCATTGGATTTTATCCTAAACTTAGAGTTAACTATTTCATGCATCCAACGATGCATATTTAGCTCCTTTTTATCTTTAGTTGTCAAACCATGGATTCTTCTAACTCCATTTCTTCTTGAGTGATAAGCTATATTGGCTTGTTCACTCCTAATTAGCCTAGATCTTGTGTCTTCTGAGTTAACTCTCCATCCTCTCCACCACTTTTAGTCTCTTCAAACCTATAAATAACCCCTCCCTCAAGCACAAAGGGAGGCAATTTCATTTGTGCATCCAGTCTTTTGTAGGTTACTACTCTCCATTTAGCATCCATATGCTCATACATGATGTTCGAACCTTTTTCTTTTATTGTTGTCTCATCAAGCTTTGCTAAACACTTCATATAGCGTTGATATGTTGCCCAAATCACAAGCCATAGTGCTTACAATCTCACATTGAGCTCTCATTCAAAGCTTTCAAAAGCTTCTTTTTACATCTCTTTTTCTATTGTTGCCAACAGGATAAGAGGTTGCCCATAAAATGATTTCTGAGGCTAGTGGAGGCTCACAGGTCTCTTATTCCAAGTCCCTTCATGCTTTTATTTCATAGTAATTACAAAATCTCAATTTGCTCTTGGAAATAGTAAATGCATGTTGCCATTTCCTTGATAGACTAAGTAGATTTGCATTATTAAAGTTAGTTTGCTTTCAAAAGTTCATAGATTAGATTTATTTCAAAGCAATTTCCATTTCCTAGAGTAATAGTTCCAAATATTCATTAAAAAAAAAACATAGATTAATTGCATTAGTTAACTCCATACTAGATTGCATCCATATTTTAATTCCTAGGATAGAAAAAAACACTTTATTTCCATAAATACTCAAAAAAACACAAAAACATTGTTTTGCACTCATATAGGCTTGCATGCATCCATAAATTGAAAAGTATAAAAACATTAGCAGCATTGAACGTTCACAAACCCTTGATTCTAACACAAGGTCAAACAAACTCTAAGTCAAAACCCTAAGTCAAATCAAGGTTAACTTCAACTATCTCTCTCTCAGTTTGGGCTCATGATCAATGTGCCTTGGGCTTAGAGACAAGTGGGTGAAGGCAATCCTCAACGAGATAGAGGAGATCCACCCTAGACCACAACAAGATCAACAAAGAATTCAACAACAACAACATAGGTTGAGGATATTCCAAACACAAGTTATCATCCAATAGTTGAAACAATAACCAACATAATAGAAATATCAATAGGAACAATTGTCAACCTACACAGTGTTGGAACCTTAGGAATCCAAACAAACGGATGATGACTAGTGACCCTTCGAGTCATATAGTTATTTTAAGAATGGTCACAGAACATCAAATCAGAATCAACGCATAAAAAAGGCCCCAGGATCAATCGACCACTATCCACGAAGTCTAACTCTCAAGCGAGACAGACCACCTCTGTGTCTCACCTCCTCTTGACTGGCTACTTCCACGAGAGAGAGAGTGACATAGAGGTTCAACCCGTGGTAAGGAGAGAGGTCCATGTGCACGCCAAAGATGATTCAACTGCCCCATGCTACCGAGTCATGTTTTTGAGTCTACAGGAACATGCAAAGTATCCTGGTAAGGCTCGTCCTTCTGGGAGGATCCATTATCTGGGGAAGCACTGATAGTCAAGTCATCATCATGGGCATTCTTCCACCAAGTTTCCATACCCTTGTGAAGAGAGTGAGGACAATTGGAGGCCAAGTGACCAATAGAGAAACATCACCTGCATCTGAATGGAAGGCCCTCACAATCTAACTCTTGCATCCAAGGCCTTTCCCCTACCATCAAGACATCTTCAAAAAGGGGTTTAGAGAGAGTGAGATCATTATCCTTTGGATACCATAAGCCATGATCCGGTGTGCCTTTTAAATACCTTGAGATTCTTTTTACTGCCATCACATGTGACTCTCTTGGATCTGCTTGAAATCTTGCAACATGACAAATTGCATGCATAATATCAGGTCTGGTTTGAGTTAGATAAAGCAATACTCTAGTCATGGATTTGTACATTTTTTGATCAGTCTTGTGTGATTCATCGGTTTTACTCAACTTGCAGCCAGTTACCATAGGAGTACATACCAGTTTAGAGTCTTCCATCCCAAATTTCTTCAACAACTCTTTCACATACTTAGACTAAGATATGAAGATTCCTTTATCTGATTGATTAATTTGCAGACCCATAAAGAAATTCATTTCACCAAACATAGACATCTCAAACTCATTTTGCATTTCATCTGCAAACTTCATGCACATACCTTCATTGTCTCCAAAGATAATGTCATCAACAAAGACTACAACAATCAGGATGTGATTATAATTGATTTTGAAATACAAATTGCTGTCAACAGTGCCTTTACTAAACCCTAATTGCAATAAATATTTGTCTAACTGTGCATACCAGGCTCTGGGTGCTTGTTTCAGTCCATACAAGGCCTTCTTCAATCTGCACACCATATCACCTTGTTTTGATAAGTGAAATCCTTTTGGTTTCTCAATGTAGACCTCTTCTACCAATTCACCATTCAAGAAAGCAGACTTAACATCCATATGATACACTTTGAAGTCTTTGAATGTTGCAAATTCCAAAAACATTCTAATGGCTTCAATTCTTGCCACAGGAGCATAGGTCTCTTCAAAATCTATTCCTTCAACTTGAGAGTATCCTTTGCATACCAATCTTGCTTTGTTTCTTACTACTTCTCCATTCTCATTCAACTTGTTTCTGAAAACCCATTTGGTGCCAATCACATTCTTATCAGCAGGTCTAGGAACCAATTCCAAGTTTGATTCTTCTCAATCTGCATCAGTTCTTCTTCCATGGCTTTTACCTAGTTTTCATCATTGCAAGATTCATTCACAGTTTTTGGTTCAACTTTTGAAAGCAAACAATAATTCACTCATTCTTTTGTAGCTCTTTTTCTTGTTAGAATACCTTTGTTTTTGTCACCTATAATTTGATCTTCAGAATGATTAAACCTTACATACTTGGGAGTCTTAACAACATTTTCTAGAGCCTCTTCATTCTGTTTGTCTTCTTGCTCAACTTTTTCTTCATTTGCTATAATCACAGGTTCATCTAGTTCATAGCAACTCAAATATGATATTCTTTCCTTGCCTTCATCTACCTTTACATTAGCACTCTCAAGAATCTTATTTAGTCTCTTATTGTAGCACCGATAAGCCTTACTCTTGGTAGAGTAACCAAGAAAAATTTCTTCATCACATCTAGCATCAAACTTGCCTAGTTCTTCATCTCTTCTGATATAACATTTGCTTCCAAAAACTTTGAAATACTTCACTATAGGAATCCTTCCATACCATAATTCAAAAGAAGTTTTAGAACTGTTACCTTTCACTTGAACTCTGTTTAGGATGTACATAGCAGTATGTATGGCTTCTTTCCAGTATGCTTCCAGTAAGTCAGCTTCCTTGAACATAGTCCTGGCAGCTTCTTGAACTGTCCTATTTTTCCTTTCAACAACTCCATTTTTCTGAGGAGTCCTAGGTGCAGATAATTATCTTTTTATCCCTTGTTCTTCATAAAAAATATTGAATTCATTTGATGTGAACTCACCTCCTCTATCGGACCTTAAGCATTTGATTCTCAACTCTAACTCATTCTCAACCATTGCTTTGAAAACTTTGAACTTGTCTAGAGCTTCATATTTTTCTTTTAGAAAGGTGACCCAAGTCATTCTAGAATAGTCATCAATAAGCAACATAAAATATCTGTCACCTTGTAGACTTCTTGTTCTTGTGGGACCACATAAGTCTGTATGTACTAGCTCCAGCAATCTGGCAAAGAATTGTTCTTTGCTTTTGAAGCTTGTTTTTGTTTGTTTCCCAAATTGACACTCCTTGCAAATGGTATTGGTTGGCTTCACAAGTTTAGGTATATCTCTTATAACCTGTGTAGAACTTATCTTTACCAAATTGTCAAAATTGATATGACACATCCTTCTATGCCACAACAAACTCTCATCTGTCTGGGCCAATAAACAATAATCATTAGTTCCTCTTAATTGGTAAATGTTACCTCTGGTTTTCTTACTAGTAGCAATCACAGTTCCAGAGATTTCCATGATCTTGGACCCATTGTCTTTAAATCTCAAATCATAACATTTGTCACACATCTGACCAACACTCAAAAGATTATGCTTCAAACCCTTCACATATAGGACATTATCAGTATTGTTCTTTCCATCAAATGAAATAGATCCTTTTCCACAAATCTTACTAGCTGCATTGTGTACAAACCTAACCAATCCTCCATCATACTTTTCCAAACTCACAAACTTACTTTTGTCACTGGTCATGTGACGTGAGTATCCACTATCAATAATCCATTCATCCTTATCTTTCTCAACCTAAACAGCCAAAGCACTTTCTTCCACTGGTTTTTCTTCTTTCACACAACTAGCAGGATTAGTAGACACAAGTTCTTCTTTAATAGTAATAAACAAGCATTCATTTGCACTAGTACTAGCATCATCAGATTCATCATCAGTCACACCTTCATCATCAAAATCTCTAACATAATAGCATTTCTTTGGAGCTCTAGGCCCGTTCTCAAATCTTTTTCTATTCCTTTCAATTCTTTCAAGACATCTAGAAGCATAATGACCAACTTTACCACATGAAAAACATTTGAAAGGTAATTTGCCTTTGAACTTACCGAAACCTCTTTGCAATCTGTCAACAAAGTTAGCTTCAATTTCATCAAAGTCATCAATAGGCTCCACTTTGTATTTTTCAGCTCTGGAGATCTTTTCAAAAGTTCTGGCTTTGAAAGCAGTCTCAACTTTTGGCAGAGCATCACCAAATTCTTTCATCTCAAAGGTTGTAAGTTTTCCAAGTAATTGATCCTTGTCGATAGTTTTCACAGTCATTAATTCTTCAATTGTAGCTACCTTGTGACTGTAGGATTTTGGTAGTGATCTAAGAATTTTCATCACAACTTCCTTCTCACCAATAGTTCCTCCCATACCTTTTATTCCATTTACAAGTTCATCAACCTTTTGCATCAAGGTTGTTATGTTTTCATCTTCATTCATCTTTAAACCCTCATATTTTTCTTTCAGGCCCTGCAACTTGGCTTCTTTTACAGAATCATCTCCTTCATACAGATTTTTCAACTTTTCCCAAACTTCATTTGTAGTTTTTAGATCCATGACTTTTATCAACTCAGTGTCAGTCAAGGCACTTAACAGGGCATCTCTAGCTTTTGTATTCAACTCATATTCCTTGATTTCATCTTTAGTTGTCAAACCATTTTCAAGCATGGTATATTCTATCTCTATAGCTTTCCACACTTTATAACCAAGACAAAGGAGATGGCTTTTCATTTATACCTTCCATAGAGCATAGTTTGTCCCATCAAATTGTGGAGCTTCCTTTTTAAAAGACATCCTCGATCTTCCTCAAGTTGTTAGGCTTTCTTCTGAGTAACTTGCTCTGATACCAATTGTTGAAATGTACCAGACAACTGAGAGGGGGGGTGAATCAATTATCTCCAAAACTTTAACCTCTTATGAACATTAACTCGTCAAACTCTTGATTATTGTTATTCATATTTAAGAATGAAAGCATGAATTGAAAAACTTAACACAACAATACACTCAACACATGAGACACCATATCTTTACGTGGAAAACCCTATGAGGGAAAAACCACGATGGGTGTTAGCCCAATGAAATATATAAGTTATAACAATACTGAAAAATAGAGGCTCACTGCCCAAAATGCTCACTGCAAATGGTAAGGCTCACTTCCAAGATCAGCTCACTGCCAAGATTGGTGAACAGATTTAATAGCATCTACTCCATGTCTGGGTTTAGTTCCATTAAAGCACAATATATCTCCTCTGCTCTGCTCTTTTACACCTTCACACTTATCTTTTCATTTTCGCACTTCCATACCTTTTTTCACAACTACATTACATGTTTTTATATAATTCATCAGCCTTGGAATGTACATTAAGGTCGGCATTACATTCATCAACCATTGGAGCAATCTCCAAGGCAGCATTACAAACATATATAGAAAATAGGTCTTGACCTAATACAAAAATTTGCTAAGGGAAGGATGTAACGATGTATGTGGATCACATAATGCCTTAGCTGGGACTCAAATACAACCTTCCATGACACAACATGCTATTACAATCTTCAATGCATCTCTGCAATTAGTGAAAGCAACCAAGTCAGCCAAGACTAGTGTTCACATTAAGACTTTCAAGAACAGTCTTTATCTTTGATCCAAATTTCTCTTTGCAGACCAATCCAAAGGTGGAACACAATCAGGAGACATCCACAAGCACATTGAAATCATCAGGAACAACCGCACAACCTCTAACCACTCTATCAAAAGGATTCTTCAAACCAGAGCTCATAAATAACACTGTCGATTACTATCATGAGGAAAAGATTGCTTGTGGACCACTAAATCACGAACCATTAAAGTTGAAGGCACATAACATCATCTTAGACTTAACTCTAGAATTGCAGATCAAAATACTTCAATGTAGAGGAATGCGAAGCATAATACATTTTCCCTGTCACTAGTGAATACTCAGAAAAAATAGCTTTTACTTTGGTGAGCATAACTCACTCAAATCTTCATACCAGAGGCTCAAACTTAGAATATAGCATCTTTAGACATGCCTATAAATAACTTCCAATCCGTAGACAAAGATATTCATTCTACATGAAATGCAGAGCAATCTGTTAGACTGTTCTTCTGTAGAAAAAGATATTTTGCAACATACTATTTCTACCGAAGGAGCAAATTTTCCCAATATCCTCAATATCAGTATTTCCAACACTTACATAGGCAAATACAAAGCATCTAACTCATTACAAGCAAGCATCAAAACAAGAGCACAGTTGGCACCAATGACAACACTGATACGTTGACATCAATGACAACATCGGTTAGGCACATACTTGCAACAATAATGTTAAGGGATGTCTGTAGATGCTATGTTTCAAGTTTGAGCCTTCGGTGTGAAGATTTGAGCAAATTTTGTTCACCAGAGTAAAAATTATTTTTCTGTGTATTTAATGGTGACAGGGAGAATGCATTTTGCTCCGCATTTCTCTGCATTTAAGTTTCACAGTGTGCGGTTCTGGAATTAAGTTTGTGATGATGTTATGTGCCTTCAATTCAAATGGTTCATGATTTGGTTCTCCGCAAGCGATCTTTCCTTTATGACAGTGGCCAACAATAATGTTCAAGAGCTCTAGTTTGAAGAATCTTATGGATAAAGTGTTTAGAGGTTTTATGGATGTTCTTGGTGATTGTAACATGCTTGTGGGAGTCTCTAGATCATGTTCCTACCTTTTGATTGGTCTGCAAAGTATAATCTGGATCATACATGAAGCGCGTTCCTAAAAGTCTTAGTGTTAACTTTAGTCTTGGTAGACCTGGTTGTTCTCACTACTTGCGGTTGTGCTTCGAAGTTTGTAAAGCATGTTATTGCGTGGAAAATTGCATTTGAGTCCCAACTAAGGCTTGGCGTGGTCCACATTCATTTCTCTTCTCCCTCAATCCGTTTAAGACTATATCTAATTTGAATATTGGCTAAATATGTATGTATGCCGACCTTGGAGATTGTTCTAAAGGTTGATGATTGTAATGTTGAGCTTGATGTTCATTCCAAGGTTGATGAATTGTATAAATACATGAAATGAAGTTGTGAATGTAGTTGTAGAATGCGAAGATGTGAAGATAAGTGTGAAGTGAATAAGTAAAGCAGAGCAGAGGAAAATTATTGTGCTTCAATGGAATTGAACCTTGGCATAGTGTAGATGCTACTATTTTAGTTCACCAACATTGGCAGTGAGCCTTGTTGTAAATTTTGATATATCTTTTATATTGTGAGCTAACACTCACCGTGGTTTTTCCCTTATTGGGTTTTCCATGTAAAAATCTGGTGTCTCATGTGTTGAATACATGTGAATGTGTTTACGTTTTGTTTTCATGATTTCATGGTTAAATTACAATAACAATAATTAAGTGTTTGATGTTTTGATGGTTTTGAAGTTTTGGTTACAACTATTTCACCCCCCCTCTGAGTTGTCTTGCGCATTTCAACACCCTCAACCTTTGAATCACTTGTTGGAAGTCACTAAGTCTATAACTCAAAATGTGTTTGTGGCTCCTCACTACCATGCAATATCCCACGCATATAATATTCAACGAAACAAATAGATACTCCTATCCCTATTTCCCTTCCACCACGTCCTCATCTTTCTATTGATATCACTTTTCATTTCTCTGAACTCCCTTTTGCTGAAGTTCAAAAAGAAGATGATGCTCTTATGATTATTGTAGCTATAAACTTAACTGGGATTAAGAGAACCCTTATTGAAAGTGGTTCTACTCTTAACGTCTGTAGTTTAGACCTCCTTAATCATCTTTGAATCGATGCTTCTTCTATTTCTCCTTCAAATCTATCCATCAAAGGTTTTGATAATGTGGCTCGCCCAGCTTTATGCACTATCACATTGCCTATTACGTTAGGCCTCGTTACATTACCTACTAAGTTTCATGTCATGTAGGAGATTCTTTATTATAATCTTGTCCTCGATAAACCATGGATTCATGCCATGGGTGCAGTTTCATCTACCCTTCATCAATCTCTTAAATTCCTTTACAATGGTAAAGTACATAAGGTAAGTGTTGATCCAAACCCCTTTCAATACTGTCAACAGGCTGAATTGGGTCACGAGAAGCCTGTCCTTTATTCTTTTTCATAATTCCATACCATCTACAACAAATTCTCAAACATTATCATCACCCTCTGTTGATAATGATTTGTCTTATTCATCTAATGCATGTCTTGGTGATGACTGGGGCTCCTTAGACTTCACCCCTCATAGGCCATGTGAATATAAGGTTGACTCTTCTCACTTTGACATTCACAAGTTCAACAAGGACCTGCATTCTAGTATTAGAATCAATCCCTCTTCTCATGTAAATTTTGTTAATGCTTCTCATACAACATGTGCATATAGTTCTCATATTGATAAGGCCAGTGATGTTAATTCTCCTCCTCTTTATGATTTGGAGACATGTTATGGGCTCGGATTCAAAATTATTTCTAAGCATGGATACAATGGAAATGGTCTAGGGTGCATGGAACAAGGATTTAAGGTCCATATGGAACCTACACCGCACTTACCTTCTATAGTGAGTTTAGGTTTCTAGCCTTCTCTGTCTACATCCCCTCCTCCATTGTCTGAGGTCTCTATGGTCTCTTCTTTTCAAAAATCAAACCTTTCTCCACAACAGAAAGGGATTCTTCCTACTCCATCTCTTCCATCTAAACAAGAGTGTATCTTGTTGAGGCTTCTCAAATCTCGCTTGATCACCCTTCCTCCTCCTCCATGCAAGATGTTTCCTAAACACATTCAATCAACACTTGCTTTCTATGCACGTCATCGAGCACTTGGCCATTCCACTAGTGAATGTCGCACCTTGAATGAAAAATTCAATATTTTCTTGACATGGGTGATCTCGCTCTTCTGGTTGATGAAGCACCTATCTCTCCTCTACATGACAAGTGATATTGAGCATGGCCTCTACTTGGTTCAATGTTCTTTCTCTATTTTCTCATGAGACTATTGTGTTACTACCCACTATGTGGCATCTGTAGTTGTCTCTGTTGGCTCATTACCATTCATGGTGGTACAATCTCATGTGCAACCATACTTCATCTTTGGTAACAACACAATATTATTTTTCATGGTTATCCCCACCCATATTCTGGGGGCAAAGACAACTTGTTCAAGGGGTGTGCAATCTTTTTAAGGATCTTCCCTCCTTTTTCTTCCTCTTTTCTTTACCTTAAAATATCTGCATATTATACATGGTAATATTTTAAGGGGGGCATATATTATCCTCACATGTGCATCCATACATGCACCCTGCTTTAATTCACACCCTTTGAGGTGTAGCTTATCAATTCACCCCCTGAGGTGTTGCGTATTAATTCACCCCCTGTGGCATTGTTTATTTAACACTCCCTAAAACATTTACCTCCTTGTGGTGTTGGTGTTTGTTTAGGGTAAAATTGGATTTGTTGATCTTTTGTGGTTTAGATGTTAAAATCCTCCTTTCACCCTAACATTCAAGGATCTAGGGTCGAGTGGCGAGCACTATCATACCCTAGATCACTTGCAAATGAGGGGAAGCTTGGATTAGGGAATTAATTATCAATTTTTCCTTCTCCTATGCTCAATTGACTATTAAAACCCTAATTATGCAAATACAGCAACAAATTGATGAATTATGGAAAAAGCTCTTGGAGACGGAAGTAAAATACCAAATCACAAAATACCTGTTTTCAGGGTTTCGAAGTGGAACAGTCAGGGACACTGGAGCGGGTGCCCAAGTCCAAGGTACCTACTTTTTCAGGGAATCTAGACCTCCTTCGGACACTGATAAGCCCTGTAACTTTTGTTTTTTAGAATCTATCTGTGGAGGACACTGGAGCGAGCACCCTAGTCCCAGAAGTGCTCCTTTGTTCATCTTTCCTTCAGATCCTGAATCCTTGATGCCTACCAAGCCTTCCTAAAACTCCACGTTTTCCAAATGTGACACCTGTAACCTGCAATCACAAGATTTGGTTTGGGGGTTGTGGTGTTTAGAGGCTTGCCTCGGTCAAAACCCGGAGGACACTTAAGTCTCCGAACACCGTTGTCAGACAAAGAGTGTGTGCCCTTGTGAGGCAGAGGCAAAAACCAAAGGAATCAATGATAACAACACAATGATATGTTACCTTGTAGTGAAGCTCTCATGGAGGAATATGCTCTTCATGCCATGAGAAGATTGATGCTCAAATCTATAAATATCAACACATAAAACATACAAGTCTACTCTTGCAACACAATAGAAATCCTTGAATCACCTTGAGAACACAATAGCTTCCTAGTAATCATCTAGTTTACAAATGAATGCCTACACATGCTTATATATGCACCTACAAGCATTCTCGCCAAGATTTTAAAAATCAAACTTTACCGTGTCAGCAAAAGAACCAATTAACGGTCATAAACCGACACCCAAAAATTGGGGCTGCCCTAAAATAGGGCAAGACTAGGGTGCAGGTGCCCAAGTCCTCCCCCTATTTTAGGTAGGGTACAGCTCAAGGGGTCCTCCTAGGTCCCATTTGTCATGAAACCCAGGTCTCATTCCATCGGGATGCTAAAATATGAACTAAAATATCCTAAATGCGTGCTAAACACCTGGGAGCTAAACCTTATGAGGGAAAAGCCCCCAAGGGGACATTTTCTGATGTTACATTTAGCCCCCACTTAAATGTATGTATAAACACAAGGCCAATACATGCATTAAAGTAAGGTCACAAACACATCAAACACGAAGAAGACACATCGACCGCAATAACAGGCACGCAAAACATGGAGAAGATAGTTACAGTCACGCAGAACACAGAGAAGACAATCAATGCATAGAAGACACATTAATGCATAGAAGACATGCATGATTCTTTTCTTTTCTTTTTCTTTCATATATATGAAATGCAAATGCAAGAACTAGAAAGTAAACAAACCTCCCATAATACATGATGCACTCATTGCACAGGTCTTTGTATATATGGGACAACACACATGCAAGACATGCAAAACCTCCCAAAATGCATACTGCATATGGGGCAACAAACATGCCAAACAAGACAAGCACGCCAACACACACTCTTGAAGACACGAAGAAAACACGACAGACAAGCAATGGAGTGTACCTATTTCTAGGTCCAACACCATCTCAGGCACATTATAGGCACACACTGACGATTGGGCTTCGCCACAATAATCACCAAAGACACGCTTAAGGGTTGAGTTAGTCACAGAACTGCTCCCCACCTCTGTAGAGGACTTTTGAAAATGCAACCCCACCCGCATCACGGAGACGCCTTACAGTGAAAAGGAAGCATGGCATACCACCCTACCCGCATCATGGAGACGCATTATAGTGAGAAGGAGATATGAGCTCAAAAGTATACAAACCCACCCGCATCACGAAGAAGCCTTACGGTGAAAAGGGGGTATACGCAATAGATAGATTGATTGATTGCAAACAAATGCAGGATGCAGGAATTACTCATCGTACTAGCCTACACCTGAGGACAAACACATTGCTAACATCTACAATAGATAGCTTACCTTATATGCCCCCACCTTAAGGTGGTTGATATCAGGTATCGATATCAAGCACATTAAGGTAGGAAGAAAACACACAAGGGAACATTGACTTTCGTAAAGCCCATGCCCCTGGAGGTAACATGTACTTTATAATCGCCAAATGTTCCCACAAACACATCCTTGCAAGAAACATGTTAGTGTCTACAACATCATGATAAACAACAACATCTATGCATATGATTAATCACACAAAGAGCCAATGTTATACAATGAATTCAGAGTTCAAGGATAATCGTGAGGTTATATCACGAAGCTCTCTGAGTCGAGTACCGCCAAGGCTCGATTCAAAGGTAAACAAAGGTGCATAGAGCAGCAGTATTGTTAAGGTTTGTAAATGCGATAGAAACATCATAAAATTCACTACGCAGAAAGCACAAGTGCTTCCACTAGCCAAGCGTTGGATAAAATATACAACCCCATCATCATATTAGGAACTATAGTCCATTTTTTGATTGCTCTCGAAAGGGACACTGTAAGGAAAGCAAAGGTGCAGAAAATAGCTTCCCTAATGTTAATTCAAAGGGGATAATGCAGAAAGGTAACTTGTAATTCAAAACACCACAGATGAATACACCAGATAAACAAAATGCACATTCTAGACAACAAAGAACGACACCAAATTTACGTGGGAAAACCCTTTCGGGTAAAAACCCCACCACCACAAAAGAAGCTTTCTTTATTACAATAAACTGAATAGTTACAATAAAGATCCTAGCCCTTTTGCTCAGGTATCGATTCTCAACAACTACACCACACCGTTCATTGCATCTGCATATTTACAGAATAAACTGTGTAATTGAATCTCTTCATCAAAAATCATCATCGATGTCAGTCAATAAGATTATATTTTTAGTTTCCAAGAGCAAAAAACTGTTACACTATTTTTGCCCTAACTGATCGTCTCAATTGATCCAACATCGCTGCCTTCCAACCGTCGCAACGGTTCACATTCCAACGAGACCTTTAGTCCCACATGCATCAGGTCATAGACTGCTCTGCAATGTATATGGCCAACGACTTGATTATACTATCGTCGGCAATTCTGTTGCCGACAATACCAAACCAAAGACCCATCGGCCTAACCCGCTCCATCGGTGATCAAATTGCTTCCTTCACCGATAACACATAGTCTCCGCGATCCCCAAGTTCACCGCCCTTCATCGGAGTGACCTCTGCCATCGGCCCAAACACTTTACACTGCGCCGATGAAGGTTCTCACGCTGATGCCCAATGCTTCGCCAACTTCCATCAGGGTGACCATTCACATCGGAGCGACTACCAAGATCTTGGCCGATGGCCAACCTTATGCCGATAGACATAAGTCATCGGTGAAACCATACATATTAGACGCAGGCTTCTCACTCTCGCCGATAGTGAAAATCTGCCTGATATCATGTTCCTTTATCGATGTGAACACAACTATCGGTGTAACATTACCAAGATCTGTCGATAGCTTCAGTGTGGCCGATGACCAAGGATAGAATAAGGTTCAAGCAGTAATTTGAGACACGCATTCTCTTCAATCTCCCACTTGTCGAAGAGATTACTGCTACCTCTTAATCCTCACTCAGTTACTGAGAATTATGGGCCCGAAGACCCATTCCATCTGAACAACATTTGAACTTGGCCATACTCACTGGTTTAGTTAAGGCATCAGCGACATTTTCCAAAGTGTCAACCTTTTCCAGCTTCACCTTCCTGTCTTCCACCATATCACAAACAAAGTGATATTGGACATCAATATGTTTTGTCCTAGCATGAAATGTAGGATTCTTCGCCAAACATATAGCACTTTAACTGTCATAGTGAATTTATATTTGCCCTACATTAAAACCAACATCCGAACACAACCTCTTCAACCAAACAACTTCTTGGCATGCATGAGTAGCTACCATGTACTCTGCCTCTGTTGTGGACAAAGCGACTACAGCCTGCCGCTTGCTCATCCAACTGATAGCACCACCATTTAACGTGAATACATATCCATTGGTGGATCTTCTACTGTCAATGTCCCCTGCCCAATCAGAATCAACATATCCCTGAATGTTGATAGATCTCTGAGATCCAAAAGAGTTTCTGTGATAGCAAATAGCATAATTAGAAGTTCCCTTCAAATACCTCATAACTCTTTTCACAGCATCCCAATGTGATCTGCCTGGATTCGCCATAAAACGGCTCAAAACTCCCACTGCTTGGGCAATGTCTGGTCTAGTACAGACCATTGCATACATTAAACTGCCAACAACACTTACATAAGGCACTCTTTGCATGTCGTCAATTTCATTCAAAGATTCTGGGCAATCTTCAACAGATAGTTTCGTTCCCTGTAAAACTGGAACAACTAGCTGCTTGCAATCAGACATACAAAATTTATCAAGAACATTAGTAATATACTTGCTCTGACTGAGCCAAAGCTTTCTCTTAGATCTGTCCCTTTTGATTTCCATTCCCATAATGCATTTTGCTGCCCCAAGATTCTTCATTTCAAATTTCAAGGACAACTGAGATTTTAATTTTGAGATCATTCCCTTACCATTACCAATGAACAACATGTCATCCACATACAGTGCAATTATAAGAATCTGATCACCTTCAGTTTTATAATAGACACAATGATCAGACTTAGATCTCACATACCCCAAGGATAAAACATACGTATCAAATTTTTGATACCACATTCTGGGAGATTGCTTCAAACCATAAAGAGATTTTTTAAGTTTACATACTAGATGTTCTTTACCTTTTTCCACAAAATGCTCTGGTTGGGACATATAAATCTCTTCTTCAAGGTCTCCATGAAGAAATGCTATTGTCACATCCATCTGCTCAATTTCAAAATCATATGCTATTGCAAGTGACAACAGAAATCTAATGGATGTCAGCTTAGCTACAGGAGAAAAAATTTCTCCATAATCAACACCTTCCTTTTGGGAATACCCCTTAGCAACCAATCTTGCCTTGTACTTATTGATACTACCATCTGGACCATATTTCTTTTTAAATACCACTTACAGCCCACAGGTTTTCTACCTTCAGGCAAGGGCACCAAATCCCAGGTTCCATTTTTCTCCAATGATGACATTCCATTATCCATGGCTTCCAACCAAGAAACTGAATCAGATAAACTAATAGCTTCTCTCACAGTCCTAGGTTCATCAGTATCAGTAAGCAAAGCATAGGCACAACTTGAATCAAGTACTGAAAATCCATACCTATCTAGTTGTCTCCTTTCACGTGTAGACCTCCTCAATGGATGAGGTGCAGGTTCAGGTTCTTGCTCTGGATCAGAATCTTCAGAGCTACTAGAACTTTCATCTGAATTATCTACACTTGGTGCTTGTTGTTCCTCTTTTACAGGGGTAAGAGGAATAGTAACAACACTCTTTTATTTCTTCTTTTCTATCTTCTCCGGCTGAGGATCAATAACCAAAGCTTTCAGCTCTCTGAAAATTGCATTCCTGCTGTAAATTACTTTTTCAGTTTCAGGATTCCAAAGCTTGTATCCTTTAACACCGACTCCATAGCCAATAAAGATATACTTGACTGCTTTGTAATCCAACTTAGATCTCTTTACCTCAGGAATATGAGCATATGCCTCACAGCCAAAGACACGAAGATGTCTTAGAGAGGGCTTCTTTCTAGACCACGCTTCCATAGGCATCTTATCAACCAATGCCGAAGTAGGAGAACGATTCAACAAGTAACAAGCTGTAGCAACTACTTCAGCCCAGAACCTTTGTTCAAGACCAGCATAACTCAACATACTTCTTGCTTTCTCCATCAGTGACCGATTCAACCTTTCAGCAACTCCATTTTGCTGTGGAGTATAAGGTGTAGTTTTGTGCCTTTTTATACCATGATCTACACAATACTTATCAAAATCTGCATTGCAATATTCACCACCGTTATCTATTCTCAAGCATTTTATTTTTCTACCAGTCTAGTCACAAGAGTTTTAAATTATTTAAACCGACGGTACACTTCTGATTTATTTTTCAAAAAATATACAAATGCCCTCCTTGAATAATCATCAATAAACGATACGTAGTATCTTGATTTAGATAGAGAAGGAACATCAATTGGACCAAAAACATCAGAATGTACATAGTCTAGAACAACGGAAGATTTATGAGAACTAGAGTAAAAAGATACACGGTTCTATTTTCCATATATACAATGTTCACAGAAATCAAACTCCAGATTACAATCAATCAACCCATCTACAAGGGTTTTGTTCTTTAAGGTTTTTAAACCTTTTTCACCTATGTGACCAAGTCTATGATGCCAGAGCATTATTTTCTCTGCAGGAAGTTTAACTTCCATAGAGTTTGCATCATGTGTTACAATAGTAGCTTTTTTAGATTTTACAGAGACACTATTACAGCACATTGGTTTAGCATCTAACCTATACAGAGTTCCAATGCATTCACCCTTTGCCAGTACAATAGACCCTCTAGTCATTTTATAGCCACCATTCACAAAAGTAACTTGCACACCAACATCATTAAGCTTACTAATAGAAAGTAAATTTCGAGCCGACCTGGTATGTGTAAAACTCCATTCATTCCCTTTATTCTGCCATCTGGGAACTAGATTATAACTCTTCCTCGGCCAACAATTTCCAGTGTTGAATCACTTGCCAGGAACACCTTCCCACCAACATACGGTTCATACTTTGTGAACCACTCTCTGTGAGATGTCATATGGAAAGATGCTCCTGAATCCACCAGCCACACATCTTCAGATGCAGGCGTTGCCAATGTAGTAATGAAGGCATTAGCATCACTCTGAGAAGAATCATTGTCAGAAGAGTTCTTCTTCTTCTTCTTTTTCTCCTCTTTACAGTCTCTTCTGATGTGTCCTTTCTTCCCACAATTCCAGCACTTCACCTTTGACTTAGTGCCAGGAGATTTCAATCTCCCCTCTGACTTGGACTTTGACTTCTTGTCCTTCTTATTGCCTTTTTCCTTTGATCTACCTCGAACAGATAGGGCCTCTTTGGCTGTCTCAGAAGATTTTCTCCGCATCTCTTCAGATAACAACAATGTAACAACCGCTTCAGTTGTAAACGTGGTTGTTGTACTTCCAATAGCCATCACAAGATGATCCCATGAGTCAGGTAAGGAACATAAAAGAAGCATACAATAGTCTTCCTCTTCTATTTTTACACCTACAGAAGTCACTGTGCAACAATCAGATTAAATGTGTTCAGATGGTCTGCTACAGATGCACCTTCATCCATCTTTAGAGAATACAACTTCTTTCTGAGGAACAATTTATTCACCAAGGACTTGCCCTGGTAAATATCTCCCAACTTCTTCCACAAATTTGGCTGACTTCTCTTCATGGACCTTCAATAGAACATAATCCGCAAGACTTAATCTTATCAGTCCTCTGGCTTTTCTGTCAGGTAGGTCCCAATCTTCTTGTTTCATGCTTGTAGGTTTAACCCCAGACACAACAACCCAAAGATCTCTGTCGACCAACAAATCTTCAGCCTTAATCTTCCACAACTCAAAGTTTGTGCCATTGAACTTTTTAATGTCTATTTTTCCTGATGTACTTGCCATCTTATTTAACATAATAGACCTCTACAGAACTCCCACTTTCTGAACTAACACAAAAAACCCAACCTACCAACAAGGATAACACAACGGGCCAGGCTCTGATACCACTTGTAAGGAAAGCAGAGGTACGGAAAACAACTTCCCTAATGTTAATTCAAAGGGGATAATGCAGACATGTAACTTGCAATTCAAAACACCTCAGATGAATACACCAGATAAATAAAATGCACATTCTAGACAACAGAGAACGACACCAGATTTACATGGGAAAACCCTTTCGGGTAAAAAACCCACCACCACAAAAGAAGCTTTCTTTATTACAGTAAACCGAATAGTTACAATAAAGATCCTAGCCCTTTTGCTCAGGTACCGATTCTCAACAACTACACCACATTGTTCATTGCATCTGCATATTTACAGAATAAATTGTGTAATTGAATCTCTTCATCAAAAATCATCATCGATGTCAATCGATAAGATTATATTTTCAGTTTCCAAGAGCAAAAAACTGTTACACTATTTTTTCCCTAACTGATTGTCTCAATTGATCCAACGTCGCTGCCTTCCAACCGTCGCAACGGTTCACATTCCACTGAGACCTTTAGTCCCACATGCATCAGGTCGCAGACTGCTCTGTAGTGTATATGGCCAACGACTCGATTATACTATCGTCGACAATTCTGTGCGGACGATACCAAACCAAAGACCCATCGGCCTAACCCGCTCCATCGGTGATCAAATTGCTTCCTTCACTGATAACACATAGTCTCCACAATCCCCAAGTTCACCTCCCTTCATCGGAGTGACCTCTACCATCGGCCCAAACACTTTACACTGCGCCGATGAAGGTTCTCACGCTGATGCCCAATGCTTCGCCAACTTCCATCAGGGTGACCATTCACATCAGAGCGACTTCCAAGATCTTGGCCGATGGCCAACCTTATGCCGATAGACATAAGTCATCGGTGAAACCATGCATATCGGACACAGGCTTCTCACTCTCGCCGATAGTGAAAGTCTGCTCGATAGCATGTTCATTTATCGATGTGAACACAACTATCGGTGTAACATTACCAAGATCTGTCAATAACTTCAGTGTGGCCGATGACCAAGGATAGAATAAGGTTCAAGCAGTAATTTGAGACACACGTTCTCTTCAGACACTAGGTCCACATCAGTATAAATGTTTGTCGTCATCCGCCCGCTAGATGGAAACACTAGAAGAAGGGAAATAATAAATAAGAGAGGAGAAACAAGTGTCTTAGGGATAGTCACGTAGGAGGGTGCCCCCAAGTCACCAACCACAATGCTATGTCCGTAAGACACAACACTCAACAATGAAATCAGAGAGAGCAATTTAGAAGAATGATGATACAAATAGAAGAAGGTCACAACAGAGACGATCTCCTGGTATCCCAGACCTTACAAGACAATCTAAGGTCATCCCAGGAGGCCTAAACAACATATAACACATCACAGGGGAAGCACATCACAAGAGAGATAAAGGGTTAGAAATACTTACCTGGTAGCACCATCGTTAAGAACATACATATTTAGGATATCTCTCATGTTGTTTTGATCTTGTAGAATTAACATTAAGTTTAGGACAACGAGAAGCTTTCTTTTCTTTAAAAGGATTATATCCAATGCCACTTGAGTAATGTGTTGAAGCGGATTCTATAGGTACTCGAATCCCTTGCTGATTTACACCACATCCCTTACCTATATATTTACAATTGTTATAAAGGATTTTAAATCCTCGACCATAAAGGGATGTCATTTCCTTAGAAGATGGTGAAGCCTCATAGGTCTCGTAATTTGTGGTATAAGTGAGAGTATTGTTTTTATTTTCTACCAAGGGGATTTTAGGTTTCTTAGGTGCTTCAAAAGATTGCTTAGGTGAAATCGATGTCACTTTTGATGTGTCAAGGATATTAATTTTATATTCCCCTATACTACAAGGATTAAAATCCAATGAACCCCAATCATCACCAACAAGTGCGTTTGATGGTTGAGAGTCTTGCACAACATTATTCATGGCTAGAGGCATTAATGAACCAGCTCGTAAAGTGTTTAAGCTCATATGATTGTAAACTGGTTTTTGTTTTTCAATGTGTAGATGGTTATCTAGTTCAGGATCGGCATGAATAGTATGAAGTCTACCTTTGAATATAAATTTGATTGAACGATGCAAGGTGGAAGGAACTGCCCCCAATGCATGAATCCAAGGTCTACCAAGAATCATGTTGTAAGATAAAGAACAAGGCATGACATGAATCAGGGTAGCCACAAGCACAGGTCCTACTTGTATAGGTAGAGTTATAGTGCCCATGGATTGTCATCCAACATTATCAGAGCCATGAATGCTAATGCCATTCGGTGTGATTTGTGATGTGTCAACCTTGATTTTGTGTAGTAGATCAATGCTATGAACATTAAGAGCCGATCCATTGTCAATCATAACTCATTTTACCAACGTTTTATTTATTGTGATAAAGATTATAAGAGGATCATATTGGTTTTGAACTTCAATTGATGGTAATTATTGTGGTTGAAAAATAATATCTATTTTTGTTGCATGCATACTATCCAATATGGCTACTACATTATTAGGCTTAGCAGTAGGTGGGACAATCACCTTTTGTAAAGCTTCTTGGAGCATTCCATGGTATGTAGGTGATGTTTGTATTAAATTACAAAGAGAGATCTTATCTAGAGTAGCACGAAGCTGTTTGACAAGATCATACTCTTGACCACTTTTGTGAGTAAGATGAGGTGGTTGAGGTAGCATAGGTTGAGAACATGAAAAAGAGATATGCACATCCTGTGCTTGGTTACTTTGCTTGTTATTACAGGTGTTGTATGTGTGAGCAATCACATTGTGGTGTGGTTGTCGTAACACATTTTGAACACCTTGAACCGTAATCACCGACTTTAAGCAAGAGGGTGCACTAAGTGTCCCTTGGATAATCATTTTAGGAATATTTCTATGAAGTCTATTGACAATTATTGAATTAAGATTGTTTTCCTCTCGATTGCACCCAATATCCATCCCCAAAGGATTTAATGTGAGAGACCTTTTGTCATCCACTAATGCTACATCTTGGCTAGGGAGAGCAGTGGGATGAGAGGAAGGTACATCATCACTATCATCATCATACTCCATGGTGGAAAAGGGCTTTTCACTCTCGTCTTTCTCATGAGTATTCCTAGAGATGAATTTGGTTAAATATTCTAATATCAAAGGATATGCTCCTATGAGTAAAGTGAAACTACTAAAATCATGTGTATAACAAAGTAATTACAACTCATATGTAGAACACATAGAAGCATCAATACCACTGATATAAGCTATGTGTTCTAGAATATGAGGATTCTTATTAGTGAAATTAGCAAAATTTTCAAAATCTAGGATATACTCATGTAAAGATTTCAGAGATGAATAACATGAATATGCCATAATGAAATGCAAAATCAGATTTTAACAATTTTCCAAGAGTATGCAAAAGACAAGTGCAAACTATATGCAAAATGACCTAAAATGCTTGATTTTTTTGTACTTTTTCAATGCAAATATATGAAAGAAAAGGTGTTGTAAGGATTTTTATCAGCGGTAGAAAATAATATGTCTGATATCAGTCCAATACAGTAATAAGATCCTTTACAACATACTTTTGATACAAATCTAAGATGATGCCAAGTCAAATTATAGTGAAAATATGTAAAAATAAGCACTTTTTTCACCAAAATTCAATGCAAAAGAGCATAACAAAGGGTGTTGTGAGGAAAATGATGGTGGAAAGAAAATAATATTAGTAATAACAGCCACTTGGTTCCAAAATACCCAGCACAACACGCTTTTAGCGCCACTTAAGGCCAAACCCTAGTGAAAATATAGCAAAATATGCAATTTTTCACGGTTTTTCAATTCCAAGACCTAGAAAAGGAGGTGTTGTAATTAATTTTAGGAGGTAAAGAAAATAATATCAATAATATTAGTCACCTCAATCCATAAAATTGATCACAACATGCTTGGAGTGGAAACTAGGTCAAACCCTAGGGCAAAAATAGCCAAAATGTGTAGTTTTTCACCAAATTTTCACTACAAGAGCCCGTTAAAAGGGTGTTGTGAAGATTTTTATGAGGGGAAGAAAATTAATACCCTAATAAAAGAAAATTAATGTAAAAATATCCTTCACAACACACCTATAGTGCAACTTTGGAGAGTTGATAAGGCCGATTTTAGTGAAAATCGTTGTTTCTGAAGCCCAAGGTTTAAGATCTTGGGATAAAATGCTATGCGAATGTTTTGAAGTCTGATTTATGATGAAATTGAATTAATCTCAGATCTGAGAATGATTTTCAAGCTTGAACATGCAAAATGTCCATGCAAATTTAATGAAAATGCATCAAAATTAGTAGTTTTTGTTGAAATTTTCTATGTAAAAATGCAAATATTTTAAATCTAAATTCAAATTCACACTAAAATGCAAGACTACAGACAAATTCAAATTTGAATGAGGCTCTAAAATTAGTAGAAAAATCTGATAAAATATTTTGCCTACTAACCCTAGATTTTGGAATTACTAGGTTATATAAAATCGTCAAAATTTCCACAAAACCCTAGCAATTAAATGATGAAAATGCAAAGAAAATTTTTGTATTTTTGTATTTTTATGTAGTTTATTTTAGATCTGATGCAAAAATTATGAATTAGGAAAATTTAGAAAGAATTGATGCAATTTAGTAAGCCAAACAATGCAATTTTTTTGTATTTTTCCAAATTTTCAATTTTTTTTTGAAATTTTCTCAATGCAATAAAATAAATGACCAAATGTATGAATGAAATCACACCAAATCTGAAGAAAAATACTCAGAAAGTTGCAATTTAATTCCAAAAACACGGGTTCACCAAAATCTTTAGGGTAAAATTGGATTTGTTGATCTTTTGTGGTTTAGATGTTAAAATCCTCCTTTGACCCTAACATTCAAGGATCTAGGGTCGAGTGGTGAACACTATCATACCCCAGGTCACTTGAAAATGAGGGGAAGCTTGGATTAGGGAATTAATTATCAAATTTTCTTTCTCCTATGCTCAATTGACTATTAAAACCCTAATTATGCAAATATGACAACAAATTGATGAATTACGGAAAAAGCTCTTGCAAACGGGAATAAAATACCAAATTACAAAATACCTATTTTCGTGGTTTCAAAGCGGAACAGTTGGGGACACTAGAGTGGGTGCCCAAGTCTAAGGTACCTACTTTTTCAGGGAATCAGGACCTCCTTGGTACACTGATCGGCCTTGTAACTTCTGTTTTCCAGAATCTATCTATAGAGGACACTAGAGCGAGCGCCCTAGTACCGGAAGTGCTCCTTTGTCTGTCTTTCCTTCAAATCCTAAATCCTTGATGCTTGCCAAGCCTTCCTAAAAATCCACTTTTTCCAGATGCGACACTTGTAACCTGCAATCACAAGACTTGGTTTGGGGGTTGTGGTGTTTAGAGGCTTGCCTCAGTCAAACCCCGAAGGACACTTAAGTCTTTGAACACCGTTGTCAGACAAAGAGTGTGTGCCCTTGTGAGGCAAAGGCAAAAACCAAAGAAATCAATGATAACAACATAATGATATGTCACCTTGTAGTGAAGCTCTCATGGAGGAAGATGATCTTCATGCCATGAGAAGATTGATGCTCAAATCTATAAATATCAACACATAAAACATACAAGTCTACTCTTGCAACACAATAGAAAGCCTTGAATCACCTTGAGAACACAATAGGTTGCTAGTAATCATCTACTTTACAAATAAATGCCTACACATGCTTATATATGCACCTAGAAGCATTCCCACCAAGATTTTAAAAATCAAACTTTACCGTGTCAGCAAAAGAACCAATGGTCATAAACCGACACCTAGAAATTGGGGTTTCCCTAAAATAGGGCAGGACTAGGACACGGGCGCTCAAGTCCTCCCCCCTATTTTAGGTAGGGTACAACTCAAGGGGTCCTCCTAGGTCTCATTTGTCATGAAAACTAGGTCTCATTCCATCGAGATGCTAAAATATGAACTAAAATATCCTAAATGCATGCTAAAGACCCGGGAGCTAAACCTTATGAGGGAAAATCCCCCAAGGGGAAATTTTTTGATGTTACAATGTTTAATACGCTCTCTAAGGCGTTGGTGTTTAATACACTCCATGAGGTGTTGATTTTTGATATGCTCCCTAAGGTGTTGGTTTTTGGTACGCTCCCTGAGGCATTGGTGTTGGTGTTTAATACACGCCCTATGGTTTTGGTGTTTAATACACTCTTTGAGGTGTTGGTGTTTGATACACTCCCTCAGACATTGGTTTTTTATATGCTCTCTGGGGCATTGGTAGCATATGATCACCTAGCATAATGCATCTTGCTAGTCTGTGATCCATGATGGTATTGTTATTTACATGACCCCTAGCGACAAAGCAAGCTAGTGTCTGAGTCATGTATTCTTCTTCATTTGTATTGATTGTTTCCTTGTCTATTTGTATGTCTTATCTCCTTGAAGCAATCGATCAATTCATTATATTCTTCTATCTTCATTTAAGAATTACTCTATTTGTGGTTTTCTTTATTTTTGTTGTATTTTGGGGACGACGCATGGTATTGAGACAACCTTTCACTTTGAGGTCTCTTTCACTTTGCTGAATCAAAATTTTTATTTACTTGTTGTGTATTTTTCCCCTCTATATATGTTGTTTATATATATATTTGTGATGTTCTGACACAGTGGCTTTGTAGGTTTATGCTCTAACACTATTGTCTTGCAAGTTTTTGTTGTCTAATGTATTTGCTTTGTAGGTTCTCAACTTGGGGCTTGTTTTTTTGCTTGACGAGCTCTTCATCCTCTACAATATCCTTTTGGGTATCCTTTTCATGCTTATTTACTTTCAGTACTTTCTTTCATGTACTTTAGCTTGCATATGCATGTAGTGTCATACACTCGCTAAAGTGGGGGCTAAATGTAGCATTGTAAATTGTGCTCGTTCACAATTTCATGCTATGTTTGGCACTTGCTTTAATGTCCATACCCTTAGCATGTTTTAGGATCATTTCCATCCTTGGCCTTACCCTCGACCCACGAGATGTGCATTTGCGTTGCTTTGACCCTTTCTACTTATCATATCCATAAACCATAAAAGTTTCTATATCCTAGCTTTGTCCCAAGTTGATTAGATCTTTTAAGAACTGGAATTGCAAAGACTCTACTGCTTAACTTGCAGACGTCCCAAAATCCTTTGTCAGTCTTGTGATTGTTTTAGAAGTTGTCTTTTTACCTGCGTGATTCACCGAGATTTTCTTCATGCTTATCCACACTAAAATGACTCATTTCCTTGATTTTTCACCTTTGCATTCTCTATTTAAGCAAGTAGATTTTCCATTGCAAAGGATGGATTGATTTCCTTTCATAGCGAAGCTCTACCGAGATTGAGAGCCACCATTGCTGTAATTTATTTTCTCAAGATCATAGCACGCTCTTGCTCACTAGTTTGGCTTGACATCTCTCTTATTTGTGGGTTGAATACCTTTCCTATTATCTATATCATATAGGGATTGCTTTGTGAATCCTCTCTCAATCATTGAGTAGGGTTTTATTTATCAATATTGCATTGTTGCTTGTCACTGCTCATTAGAATTATAGATGCACTTAGAATTGGAGAGCATAGTTTTTACATTAATCTATATCTTTGGCTATCGTTGAGGTGGAAACACTAAAAATGGGGTTTGACTAAGGCAAACTCCTATACATCCCAACCCTCTATCTTGTTTGTGCATTTGCAGGTTTTGTCAGGAAGCTCAGTTGCGATAGGAAGGACTAAAAAGACTGGCACAAAATATAAGATTGTGAATCCATACTATACCTACACCGTACAAACTATAACGTAGTGCACAGATGTCCATGTGGTGTGCTATTGTCGTGGAAAGTGAGGTTGTCTACCTGGCACCAGGTTCCTTATCATTTTGTGCTTTCATTTCTGTACTTTTTTTTCTCAAAATTCTATTTACTACTATTCATTTCTATTAAAACATAAAGTGGTTCTATAGACATAGATTTTGTGTGAAACATTAGCTAACAAAATCCTAATTTTATTTTAGTGGAAAGCTCCCTTAATTGATATGTTCAATTGAGGATTAATTTTTCCTACACCACATTTGATAAAATGTGGTTTCTTTTTTCCATGTTTTTTTTATGTTCTATTCTTAAAGTGTGTTTCTTTGTTATAAAATTGTGTTTTTAATGATATGTGTGACATGTTTTTGTGTGTTTCTATGCCATGTTTTGCTTTTTATAAGTGCATCCATGGATTGTTTGGTTTCACGATCTCATGAAAATATTTCATTTGATAAAATGTGGGGTTTTTCTGAAGTTTTTTCAATATTTTTATTCCTAGAATGTGTTTCTTTGTTTTAAAGTTGTGCATTCTAATGATGTGTGTGTTGGGTTTTCTCATGCCTTTATATGCCCTATTTTTATTTTTCTTAGATGCATCCATCAGTTGTTTAGCTTTAGGATCTCATGAAAATCTTTCATTTCATAAAATGTGGTTTTCTTGTTCCATGTTTCTCTTTTATGTTTTTAATCCTAAAGTGTGTTTCTTTAATAAAGTTGTGTTTTATAGTGATTTGTGTGACATGTTTTCTCATGTGTTTCTATGCCCTATTTTTATTTTTCTTAAATGTGTCCTTGGGTTGGTTTAGTTTCAATATCTCATGAAAAATTTCATTCAATAAAATATGATTTTATTGCTCCAATTTTTTTATGTTTTTATTTCTAAAGTGTGTTTATTTGTTGAAAAGTTGTGTTTTCTAGTGATGTGTGTGACATGTTTTCTCATGTGTTTCAATGACATGATTTTCTTGTTCTTAATACATATTTGGGTTGTTTGGTTTCATGAAAATCTTTCATTTGATAAAATGTGATTTTCTTGTTTCATGTTTATCTTTTATGCTTTTATGCCTGAAGTGTGTTTCTTTGTTAAATTTGTGTTTTATAGTGATGTGTGTGACATATTTTCTCGTGTGTTTTTATGGACTAATTTTATTTTTTAAATGTGCTCGTGGGTTGTTTAGTTTCAAGGTGTAAACAAAATAAATGTTTTGCATAAAATAGGGGCTAATCAAATAAATACAATCAATTAGGAAACATTTAGCATAAATAATAGAGATGAGACAGATAATAAGATTAAAATAATGCAATAATTAAATAGGAGGATAGGTGTACTTAGCTCTAGAATCGACGATGGATCAATAATGTTGATTTTGTTCCAAAATGATTCACCTTGTCATAAAATTATTTGCATCAGTCTGATGAACATCTCATAGTCTAAATAGGCACAAAAACTCTATGGATCAATGTCATACCCCACGTGATCGGTCTCAACTGTTGTGAGCCTAATCTAATATGTGAAACTCATTTGATAGAAAATGTCCATGAGAATAGTTTGTATTTGATCTATAAATGGATCTAGTTTTTACTCTATGGAATTAATTCTAGATAGTGCTTCACTTCTTTAGTGCAATTCTATTGTAGGGCCAAAACAATAGTCAATGGGTTCAAAAGATGGATACCATTGCATATTCAGATTGCTCTTGAAATTCTATGTAATTTTTTTAAAAATGGCATCACGTGTTAAGTTCATAAGAGAAATTTGTGGCTATGGGAAGGTTGCCACTATAGTTGTTGCCAATGTTGTGGAGATGTACAGTTTGTTGTTATAGTGGCTTTTATTGCAAAATGTGTCTTAACTTTGCATTCCTAGTGTTTCATATTTATTATTTATTGTATTTATTTATTATTTTGTCCTCACGTGACAAGTGGGGCATCCTACTTTGAGGTGGCACTCTTTTCCATGTGTCAACCATCTTAGAATATGTGTAGGGAGTTATAAGAGAATCTAATGCCATTATGATGTGTAAGAGCATCTTATGACATTATAAGATGTGGGAGTTACTTATGATGGCTTCTATGATGCATAAGAGCATGATTATGGGGGTTACATTGGAATAGTGACTAGTATAATGATAGTTTTATGATGCATGTCATAAAGCATCTTTGAGTGGAGAAACGTGACAAATTGGGGCACCTAAGTTTGGAATGTTGACTATAACAAGTTATGAAAAGTTACAACAGTTGTAAAAAATATTCTAAATATAGCATGGGATTTCAAACTTGGTATGGGGTGTTAGAATTTGGCCCGTGGGATTTAGGCACCATATCTCTTGCGTGTTGGCTCATGATTTTCCTATTTGTGTCTCTTCTATTTATTGTGATGCTTGGATGGAGTTTTCATAGTGTGTTGTAGGAATGTCACTATGTTATCAAAATTACTCTAAGATTTAATGTTGGTGATGCTTGTGCAAGGGCATGTGCTTAAAGTTGTATGTAACAATATTATTATTGTAATACAATTGGTTTCATGCTTTGGAATGTGTGGTTTTTCTCCTGGAAGGGTTTTCCTTGTGCACATCATTGTGTAGTGGTTTTTGTGAGTTGCATGTCTTTACATGTTATTACATGTGTGATTTTGTCATTAGAAATTGTTAAAATTGATCTACTATGCATTTTCTTGCCTCATAGATTAGCGTAGGAAGTATTTTTACACCTTAGCTTCCTTTCATTTGGTATCAGATCATGATCAAATCAGATCCTAGGTGGTAGGCAAGAGGGTTTTTGGACTAAGCTTGTTTTGAGTAGGAGCATGTGAATAAGAGATCTTGTTTTAGGGAAAATGGCAAGCACGTCAAGACTAGAGATGGAGAGATTTAATGGGTGTTAGATTGGAAGGCAATAAGCCTTATTAGGCTTTACTTGGCAAATTTAGTGTTGTTAAATGTCTATGAAGAATCCACCTCAAAATCCCTCTGGGAAAAGTTGTAGAACTTATGCCAAGCTAAACCTTGGTTAATAAGATTTTTCTACTAAAGAATTTGTACACTCTCAAGATGGGCAATAGTGATTTAGTGGCAAAGCACATGAGTACATTTAACACTTTTGTAAGACAATTATAGTCTATTGGCGTAAAGATGGAAGATGTTATTTTTCAAACTTGTGGGATAACTTACTGATGACTATTGAGAGTGACAAGCTCAGACAATCCCCAATTAAACTTGGTGCAACAAAAGCTCACACACAACTTGATAAATAGTCTATCCACTAATCAAGTAGCCACTTAGTTCATGTTTATGCTTCATTTATATGTCAACCCAGGGATGTAGCTATTGGCATGGTATTAGTACTATATGTACAATATTAAATTCCAAGGAGATTGAGGTTCTAATGTTGTGTATAAGAGAAAAAACAAAACACACAATGTAGGGAGGTAAATGCTTGTTGCACAAAGGGAATATATTCTATAATTGGAAAGCCTTCTCAAACAAATCATGGATTAAACCTTATACACACAAGTTAACATCGACAAGTTACTAAATTCCTAATCAAAAGTATGTTGAATTGTAAATAAACCCAAACTAATTGGAATAGAGACTCAGCTATAGTCCACCTCAAGTGGGCCCTTGCTTGGATAAAACTATGCTTTCCTCTCTTCCTTTGAGTAAACTGGTAACTAAATCAGAGCAATTCCACAACTCTTGTGAATTAGAAAAGAAGAAAATAAGAACTCAATCTTATATTAATTTCAACAAAATCTCTTGCATTCAACTATGCTAAGTAATATATTTCACTCGATTCTCTCTGCTATCTTTATTCCTGCTATATATAATACTACCACTACATTCATCCCACTACTCCTAAAAATGTAAGAGGTTGATGCTTTATTTAGAAATAATAGTAAAACTAGGAAACTAATTCATGGAGGGTAAGAGTCATATTCCCATAAGAACTGTACAACAATAATTACACATGCTCAAAAGAAGAGTGATGTAGGATTCATTGAGAAGAATAAGGATGAGTCGATTGACTCATTCATATTTTCATACAGGATTCATCTGTCCAAAGAAAATTCAAAGTTTTCCATCTATCTAAAACTACTCATTCATCACTTTGCTATAGGCATCATATAGTCTTGGTTGTGGATAAGCTATGGCCTTGGCTACAGGTAGTGAATCTTGGTTGTTGTGGGCAAGTAGCTAACTCTACTAAAATCACTTTTCTACACTTAAACAACTCATGAGCATGCCAATTATCACAACTAAGATAAGAAATGTTAAATTATCTTGAACACAACTTTCAATATACAATCATTCAATAAATAAAATACATATTAAACTTGTGCGTTATTAGAGTATTTAGTAAAAAGGGAATCCAAAGGACATTGGTATATATATAATGCAAGTCAAATAGGAGATAAAGAGTATCAAATGAGGATAATTTTGGGACTCATCACACTCCCAATTTAATCAGTTGCTTTCCCTCAAGAAACTAAGTTCTTTGCATGTACATTAGGCAAAGGTCCTTGAGGTCAATTAGGCCAGTGGAACCTTCAACTTGCTTCGAGTAAAACCATTTCTTGTCTCTAATCCTTTTCCACCTCAAATCCTTCATTACCTTGTCAATCTCTTGGTCACCTTTCCAGCTAGGGATTGGAAACCAAAACAGAGGTAGATGAAATGCCAATGGTAACCAAGAAAGCTAGAACTATCTAGTTGAATCAGTATGCCAGTGAACCCTTGTCATAGATATCCTGTAATTGTACATGGAATATGTTTCCTTCTTCTACAGTTTTAGTGTAAGTTCTTGCCATCTCTACTTGTAATTGAAGGAGTCTCTTCCTATTAAAGGTGCAAATTCCAAATACTAATTTTGTGTTGTGACTTGGTCACAAACAATATTCTAATCTACTTCAAGTTTGTTCATTAATTAAACCCATTCTTCTACAACTACATCCACATCTCTTGCCTCACCCCTAATCTCGAGAGAAATAGATTTTTTTATATTAAAAATATTTTCTCATTTGTTCACCTCTCTTATGGTCATTCCTTATGAAAAAATTGAATGCCTTTAATTGTACATCCCCAACATACAAGTTGAGGTTCCACTCAAAATTGTAAATAATAGTAAAATCATGGAGGTAAAATTCACATAGCTGGCTTTGCATCTCAATTATGCTTCCCTAGCAAGCTATGAAAAATGATCTTGGTGTATAAGCTATTAGAGATAAATCACAATAAATTCTCATGAACTAAACACTTAACCATTGTTCCTTCAAATAAAGGGCATAAAATCTAGTAGGAGACCTATAGTCAACCAATTGAACAATAAGTTGTGCCATTTTTTCTACTTTTTCATTTAGCCTATTTCCTCATCTTTGTCTTTCAATTATTATTTTAATTTATTTTCGAACTCCTTTTTCTCTTAGCCCCATTCTTTTTTCATGGCCTTTATGGCCTTGTCACTTTTCCAAATTAATTCTTCAAGACTAGGCCCACCTGTTTGTGTGGCCCTTGTATCATATTGTTTAAAACAAAAATTTCATGAAAAGGTGCAAAGACTTTTTTCAAAGTACCTAGGTCTTCTATTGCAAGAAAGTCCTAAGAAAGCACCTCTCTAGCTGCATGTTGTGTGCACTCTACCTCTATATGCTCAATATCTTCCTCTGCCATTTGCACCAAGGTATCAAGTTTTCCCTCTTGGTGCTCATATTCGTGCAATCTGACATCTAGATATTCAATTTTCCTTAAGGTAACCTACAACTCTATATTTTTCTTTATGGATATAGGGACTTACTCTTATTCAAATTATTTTGTTGTAGGTTCTGATGAATGACTTGACTCTTCATTAGGGTGGAAGCCAAAGCTACTTAACGTGGTCATGCCTTTACCTGTGTTTTTGGTGGAATGTGCATCTTTGTCAGAAGCTTACTCACTTTCTATCAAAACACATGTTAAAATTATTGTGTCATTCTATTGATTCAATCCCTTTTCTTGTAGATGGTGAGAATGTCCAGGCCTTGAAATTTTAGGCTTTGGAGCTATTTTCTGCTTCTTCTTTGTAGGCCCTAAAGAAGAAGGAATATCAATGATTGCATGAATGTCATCTTCTTTGGTTGCATGCTCTACAAATTTTGTTGTTGCAAGTGTTTGTTGTGTTGTTGCATGCTCTCCTTATGTTATTGTAGGCTCTACATGTGTTGCTACAAGTTGGGCTTATGACACTATAGGCTTTGCTCCCTTGTGTTCCATACTTCTTTCTTCTTCCTCATTTGAGTCTGGCTACACTATAATATTTGTATGCTACCTGGGTTCTTCTTATGGTCTTCTCTCTCTCAACCTCCTTCTATTAGGGTCTTGCCCAATTTGGTTTAATGCCCCAATTGTGTCTATTTCACAAAAATTTTCCCATGATACTACTGGAAATTGATCGCACAATTTTTTCTTAATAATCAATTGAATTAAACAATGATGGGAGAGGCATTAGGTCTTCCTGATATTTCTTGGCCATTATTCTAAGAAGATTAAGGAGAAAGTTAGGGACATTGACCAACCTATTATGACAGAGATGGCTAAGAAGTTTAAAGTGTACCGTATAGAGCAAAGATTGCCTCCCTTAACATGTAATAGATCTGATAATGTAGGTTGCTACTTTGGCCCAAAATTTAGGTAGTGATATCCTTCTCATCCCTTGTGAGGAGTGTTCAAATTGCTCACCAAGAAAGACACTTGTTTTTGGTAGTAGTTGCATCTACCCTTACTGGCCACTATTCGCCAACAACATGCAATCCTAAAACCTTGGCTAGTTTTTCCTCAAACATTGTCACATGAAGCCCCTTTACCATTTCTACATCATTATTTAAGGTTTTGGCAAATTAATGGGCAAGTTCATCATTAATCCTTTCAAAATAACCCATCCAACCCACCCACTGGAAAATGGGCAATATTGCATTATCACCCAACAAGGTTGTATGATATGTGGGCTCATGCTAAATAATGTCACCTCCCATGGTGTTAGGTAAACATGTAGCAGGGAGCTTCCAAAATGATAGGTAAACTTGTAGTAGGGAGTCTTCAAAATGGTGAAGTTTTGATAGAAATGGTAGAGTTTTGACAAAGACACTAGAAATTAGGCCAAATGTATATGCATATGGAAAGGGAAAAGTTAAGCTAGCGGTTCTTATAGGATAAGTTGAAATAATTATCTGTACTTCCAAATGTATATCCACATTTATGGAGAGGTTAGTAACAACATGCTCAAATGTGTGCTACCGCCCTCTAGTGAAGTCTCACTTGTCCTCAAGTGACATGGGAGGTGTAGTGTGACATAATTACTTGGGTGATGGAGGTTAAGTACATCAAGTGGTGGCATGGGATGAGACAAGAAGTTATGAGGGGATAGTTTAAATAAAGCACCATTTAAATGTATATGAAATTAAATGATTAATATCAAAAATAATTATTAACAAAATAAAAACATCTTATCCTAGGGATATGTACTTGACTACCAATTATGGCATGGTGAAGTGGCATGGAGCGCATGTGGTAGCATGGAATTTTGAATTTGAATAATGTGAAATGATTAATGTCATATTGGAGTTGAAGACCACTTATTGTATTGAAGCTAAAAGATGTTGATGAAAACAAGATAGGAGGTGGTGATATTATTGATGGGGTTATGGACATAGTACAATATTCTATAGCATAATGTCTAATTATTAAGGGAGGTCAATGTCATCCTAGAGTAGGGGCTATCAAGCCTGCCAAAAGAAGTAATTGGAATTGAATTAAAACAAGGTTGTGTTGTTGATGTGGTAGAACAATAATGACATGAACCAATGAATCTTGGCTTCCTTAGTGGCTAAAGTATAGTCAGGTTAGACTTGATTAGGGTTATTAGAGTGGAATTGAAAATAAATCCTCATGCAAGGAACAAGGATTTATAAATCAAGTAGTAATGATGACAAAAAAATTCAACTTGTAGGTGTTAATGATATGTCTTACATCCATGATTTCTGAACTTTACAGTGGTTGTGGGTTCACCTATAGCATCTCGTGAAAAAGAGAGGACCCAAAACAATGCACATCTATCTTGTAGAAAAGGTCAATTTTCCTATAGCCACTTAGTTTTGACTCTAAGGGACATGTAGCAACTTTGGACTACCTATAGCAGAGGAAAGTTGGCTGAAAAAACTAGTTTACCATTTGTATTACTATATATATTTATTATTACTATTACTTCAATAGAGAAACATGATCATACCTTAGGAAGGGAATTATTTGAGCTTGTAGGCTCATCCACTATTGCAACTATTGTGTCACCATGTATTTCTATTAACTAGGAGAGTTCTTTGTTTGTACAAGGATGGTTGTTCTAAAAAATCTTTTGGATGAAGGTTGCCTTATTAGAAGGCCTCTTGTAGAGCTTGAGGCAGTGGCCATTGACCATAAAATAAAAATGGACCAGATTAATGGTTGTCAACTTAACTACTCCGTTGGGAAACATGGTTCTATTAGTAAATGTTTAAGAGCCTGGAATGCTTCCAAGCATGCATATGTCCAAACAAAGTCAACATCTTTAGCAATCAGTACAAATAAAGGTGTTGATATTTTACTAAAATCCTTGATAAATCTATGGTAGTATCCAACATTTCCAAGAAATATCCTAACATCCTTTTGTTTTAATAGTGTTGGTAGGTTTGTAATAACTTTAATTTTAGCAGGGTCTACTTGGATTCCTACAAGGGAAATGTAATATCCTAACACAATTCCTTTCATCATCATAATGTAACATTTCTCATTCTCAAAGATAGGTTATGGTCTTCGCAATGTTGCAATCTTTTTTCCAAATTGGCAAGGGCATCCTCATATGAATTCCCATAGACTATGAAGTCATCCATATAAATTTCCAAACAATCAGGTTCTAGATCAAATAAAATACTTAAAAGAACCCACTGTAAAGTAGTAGGAGCATTTCATAACCCAAATGGAAGGATTGCATATGTGAATGTACCCTAGGAACATGTGAATGTAGTTTTATCCTGGTCCTTTGGTGCGATTATGATTTGGTTATATCCATTGAATCCATCCAAGAAGGAGAAATTTTGTTTACTAGCTAATGTATCAAAAACTTGATCAATAAAATAAAGAGGAAAATGATCCTTCTTTATGGCAATGTTAAGTTTCTTGTAATCAATACAAATATGTCACTTTCTTCCTTTCTTGGGCACAATCATGAGATGTGAAACCCACTAGTTGTTTGATATAGGATAGATGAAGCCTACATCTAAAAGTCCTTGTAATTCATCTTTTACATTGTCTCAAACTATAGGTTTATCCTTGGTTAAGGTCACCTAATGGGTTCACAATCCTCTTTGATGTAAATATGGTGAGTGTAGAAGTCTGGGTTGATCCCCTTCATACCATGATAATCTCATGCAAAGGTTATTTTATGGCGTTGGAGCATGGTGATTAGTTGACACTTGTTGGAGCAACCAAGATTGGAATACAAAAACCATGATTACTTCCACAATTGAAGTATGAGAACAAGAAGAAATATCTATCACAAAAAGTGAATGAAAACTTACAATGAGGCTCCTTGTATAAATAGGACAAGGAGGAGGTAGGAAGGTAGGAGTTAACAATTGACTAACCTTCCAAGAGTGTGACACATGTCAAGACACCTGAGAAAAGTGTGACAACATGTGTAAAGTCCCTATGAAGTGATACAAAAAGGGAAAATTCCCTAAGTGTGGACTTAACTAGTGTAAATAGGACTATCGTAGATGAGCTAGAAGCTAACTAGTTATGTAATGTCCTTATTTACACACTAAGTGCAACTTAGAGAGAATAGACAAATGAAGATGGGTCCCAGCTATGAGGCCATGTTAGGTACCCATGTACAAATAATTTTCTCACAAGTGGAGTGAAGGAGAAAACCCAGTGGGAAAAAAACTCCTCTCTAAAAGAGAAAAGATGCATGAAAAACACTATACAAGTGAAGAAGAAAGGAGGAGGACTTAACATGATCCCCTAGGGACTAATTCTTGAACAAAGGTACGATAAATGTTCCCCCCATAAGAGAGAAGGTATATTTGACCCTCTCAAAAAGTGAGAAGGAAAGAACTCCATGCGAGGAAATACTCCCTCCCAAAACTGAGATGAGAAGAGAAACCATGTAGCCTCCTCTCAAATTGCCTCATATAGTGCCAGTAGATGCTCGACATTGGATGTTGAAGATGATCGATGATCACTGAACAACATTTCTCCCCTTGGGAAGAAATAGAACTTTAAATGTTTGCAAGATATCATCCCATTTTAAAGAGGAACATGTAGGAATAAGGGCGAATGTCTCTAAATTCTACACATGGTCCAAAGACCTAGATGAAGCCCAAGATGATGTCTTTGAATATAATGTTTCTCAAAGATATCCAATCCACTATCAAACTGTGACAAAAGAATAGGAGGATGAAGAACAATGATATCTAAAGAAGATGATGGTGATACAACACCATCAAAGATATCATCAAACAAAAGACAGATGTCCTCAATTGTATCTTCCAAATCTCTAATGTGGGACTATACAAAAAAGGATAATATGTATGGTAGAAATGTGTCCCAATTAGGTAGATCTAGAAAACTGATATCAATATCCTGTTGAATAGAATCACTAGATCTAGATGTAGCAACAAGTGATAATGGAGGAGATGAGATCTCAATCGAAGTCATAAAACTACATTGTTCATCCCCAAATGATGTTGTCTCACAAGATATTTGAGTGAGACCATATGATGATTTTGTAGGTATTAGATTAGAAGAATCTGCTAAAGTAATATTATGATCTAGAATAAGTTGCTTCATTTCATCATTTTGCTTTAGTAAACATTCATCTTCATTATGGTTTTTCTTTCCACAGTAACCACATTTTACCTTCAATAATTTTGGAGGTGTGTGTAGAATACTCAAATGGAAAGGAGAGAGAGTGAGGAACATGATTAGCTCACCCAAGATGACTCAACCAAGAAACCAACAAAAGTGAATGTAGAATTACAAGATTACCCCCCAAAATGATTAGTGTTGTAAAATAGGCCCCCAAGAAAAATAGACAAGTTTGATTATAATTTGTGTAAGTTTGGAAGCCTAAATCTTCTATTAATAACACGTGGTGATTCTTATAATTTTTGTTAAAAAATTCTATCCAAATCTTAAATTTACATGCATAAATAGAATCCTTGTGATTTTCTAAAAGTTTAAAAAAATTGCAAAATTTTAATAGTAGGGGTGAAAGTTATGCCCTGTTAAAATTTAATGCAATATATACACTTTAGAGGCCAAAAAATATTTAAAAATTGCATAATTTTGGAAAAACAATGTCACCATTGCGTAGTGGAAGAAAATATTTTTCCATCGACTATAAATTTGCAAACATATGACTCCTAGATTGCAAGTTATGATGAAAATAAAAATATGCCCCCTTTTAGAAGTACAAGGCAAAACTTGGTAGTCTATGGGTGGTTAGAATAAACTTATAGTGGTTTACTAATCGCAACCTAGTAGTTAATAGGGTGGTGGTTACAATAATTGCTAGCAAAAAATGTTAACGGTTAGATAAAACCACTAGCAGTTATTAATAACAAAAAATGTTATGGTAATATAAAATGTAACATAGAATGTTACGCTAACCACAAAGTGATAGTTAACATTGAAAGGCTAACAATATGCTAATAATAAATGTTACTAGAAATACAATGGTTATATTGACCGCGACTGTTGCAATTTTGATAGCTACTCATGGTGTAAGAAAATCACATAAAAAATAATGACAGCGACCAAAACTTTGACCGTGACGACTTGAATGTTGGAGTAAAACTAAAACAACCCTAGATGTGAGGAAGTCCATTAATGACTATGTTGGTAGACCATGAGTTGGTGATTGGTGGAGATGCGTCAGTGATGCATGGTGATGTAAACCTTGTGTTATAAATAAACAAGTCAAAATAAAGACAAACCTTGGTGGCACCTCCTACACAGTCAAGTTTGTAAGGTTATGGTTGGTGGTAAAACATGGTAGCAAGTGTACAAAGAGCAAATCTCAAGATGGGAATGATGAATAAAGAGTCTACAAATGAAAAACATAAACCAAATGATGAAAAATGTTGATATAGAGTGCCTGAAAGCTCCATGTGGACAAGATGGAAGACACCTAAGACATCATAGAGGTAGAAACCTACGTAAAGATGTGAACAACAAAAACACTATGCAGAGGCCAAGGTTGGATAGGTCTGAAAATGATGAATCAAATGAATAATCATGCTCAATCTTGTGAGTTGTAAATAACCATGAACCAAACATACTTCAATTTTTTTGCCAATGAACCAGAAATTGATTGAAACCAGACAACAAATTCACCCAAAAAATTGCAAAAAATCTTTTTTACATTTTTTTGCCATTCATGCCAATAAAATCCATATAGGTACAAATTTTCATATAGGTTCGTATGACTGTATGCTACAAGGGGCTAATTTTTTTTACAAAAATTCTTGTGTCAGAATTTGACGAAATGATAAGATATTTGAGCTTTTTGGGGCCTTCCGAACTCAATGGTGAGGTCTATTTGGCTCCACGAGACAATTTTGATAGGGATATGTGTATGATTCACTCAAAAAGGGAAGGGATTTGAAATTCATGGCTCTGATACCATGTTGGAGCATCCATGATCAGAATGCAAAAACCAAGATTACTTCCACAATTGAAGTATGAGTAAAATAAGCAATATTTATTATAAAAAGTGAATGAAAATTTATAATGAGTTTCATTGTATAAATAGGACAAGGAGAAGGTAAGAAGGTAGGAGTAAACAACTATCTAACCCTCCAAGAGTGTGACACATGTTAGGACACTTGGGACAAGTGTGGGGACATGTGTAAAGTCCCTATGAAGTGAGAAAAAAGGTAAAAGTCCCTAAGTGTAGACTTAACTAGTGTGAATAAGACTATCCTAGATGAGCTAGAAGCCAACTAGCTATGCAATGTCCTTATTTACACTAACAATTCTGTTGTTTTTGGTTCTACCTACTATTAATATTGAGTAGCTTATCGGGGAATATCTTAATTTTATTAAACAATGCAACCATTGAATCAATGTTCTAATATAGTGTATTAAGGATGTAACTATGAGGTAGTAACTGATGAAATGTGTAGATTCTTGTTATGAAATTTAAAGCCTTTGTTGTAGGAAAGAGATTATTGAGTGGACATGACATATATCTCAAATGGTTATCAGTTTGGTGGTTAATGTTATATGTGTTTTGTACAATGTTGGAAATAATTGTATCTCATTTTGAGTGTCAAATATGGGGTTGCATTTTGTAGTCATCAATTTTGTATCAAATATTGGTCATTATCTTCATATTCCAGCCATAAGGGTTGTTCTATATCTAAGAATGGTTGGGTTGGTGGTTACAAAACTAGCTTCTTTGTCACATTCCCATTAGAGATGAGCATAATCCTTGACCTACAGCTAATAAATGTGTCACTTGTAGCCAACCAAGGTCTTTCAAGAATAAGAGGATACCCTCCAAGACTAGCCTTTGGCTACAAGACCATGAAGTCTACAAGATACTCCCATGAATATAGGGTAATAACTAAGTCGTCAATCACTCCCTTAGGTTTAATAGTCGATTTGTTTACAAATTGCAACACCGTGGGAGTAGGGCAGAGATTTATGAGTTGTAAGGTTTGCATGGTTTCTTTTGTCATAACATTTATGGTTACCCCTAAGTTAATCAATGTGTTCTATATGAGAGTGTCGATGATATGGATATCTACTATAGTATTTCCTAGGTCAACATACTTGGAAGGCACAACATTTCCAAGTATAATATTAGCAAATTATCTAATAACTTGGATAGTTTGTGGGTCCTTGTGCTTCCATGTAGGTTTCTTAAGGCATAATTATCTAACAGTATTAGTATAAATCAGAACATTTTTATTACTTATAACAGTGGAATCTTGACACATACATTTGTTAATTGCCCAATGAAATCAAACTCAAGTTCATGCTCCAACTTTTATGAGGTTATTCTCTCTAGAAATAGAGGGTTGTTTCTTGTGGTTTCAATCTGAGATGTGCTTGTCTCAGGGTTGGATTGCTTATCAAATTACGGTGAGTTAGTTTTGGTGGTAGGAGTTTTCATAGGGAACTCCATGATTATTGGAGTGGTAGGGGTGGAAAGTGCCCTTCCCAAGCAAAGTTGCACATCACTCACCTCAACCACATAGGTGGGGTGTTGAAACACTTCATTATTATATGCCAACTAAACTGACTTATTATTTGGATTAAGTGCATGTTGATTAGGGTTGGTGGTTGTTGTGGAGGTTGTGACTATTTCTGAAAACAAGTATTTGGGTTAAATAATTGTTGGTTCCCTCTTCATGGCTATGACCATGGAGTGGATGGTGTTTGCCACTGTTGGTTGTGGATTGTGGTTGACATGGCTATTCTTGGTATGTCCCTTATTGGGTTGTCCATTTTTTAGGTGGCATGGGGTTAGGCCAAGCTTGTGGTGGCATATAATTTAATGGGGCATTGTACCAATTACTAGGATTTACAAATGAATTAGAATACAAATAACTAATGGACAAAGGATCTTGAGCCATACCTTGTCTTGGCAGCCATTGTCATCTTTGTGCCACATATAAGACTTGACCATCTTCATCCTCCACTACTTTCAAATCTTATGTTCCTTGCTTTCCTTCCACAATGTTGGCTACCCTCTTGCACTTACAATTGACCTTCATCCTTCGATAGTGTGGGAAATATTCAGTTAATGTGACCTGTGCATGAAATGTATCTAGTTGGGTGGCCATGTGGTTAACAATATCTTTCTTCATATCCTTGAGTAGATTGCTAAGTTCCACTCATGAAACTCTTACAACTGTCTTTGTAGAAGGAATAACTCTATTATTGCAGGGCTTCTTCATGGTTGAACTTGAGTAGTGTTTGTAGATGGTACAAATGTCATCAAATGGTAGCTAAGATATGCCACCCCACCAATCAAGTCTAAAGCAGATACACATTCTTCATTAACTCCTCTTAGAAATATGAGTGTGAGTGATTCAAGAGATAATTAGTTATGCTTAAATTTCTACAAGCAAAACAAAAACCTTTCCACATAATCCTCTAGTGGATCATCCTCCTTTTGTGTCATTTGGAAGATATCATCCCCCTTCATGTCCTTGCTTGCATAGTAATCCTAATACTTGAGAATAATTTTTCTCTTCATTATTTTCTAGTTAGTTATGGTGTCTTTGCCCAGTCCCATGAACCACCTCAAGGCGACATCCTTAAGAGTTGTTGGAAATAGATTTAAGTGATGTGCATCAGTGGTATAATCATAGCTTCTACATAGGACATCAAAATCAAACAAGAATGTATCTAGATATTTAGTCATCAAACCATGGAAATTTGGCAAGGCAAAGGGTGAAATGTTTTTCATTGTAGCTTCCCCCTCTTGGTTAGAAATGGGGAATTCAAAGGTGGAGGTGTCATCCCACATTTCCCATGTGGTCACGACACAAAACACGTGTCATGTCCACATTTTCCATGTGGTCATGACACGAAATATAAAAAACTTTTCTACTCATCCCTAAAAACCCCCTCGCATGCAACAAGCGTGCTCGGTGGCATACGCACAAAGGTGCAAAATGTTAATCAAATGTCAGGGTAATGCAAACACCTTTCACAACACCTGCGAGATGTAAGCCTACTAAGGCAGTTGTGCGATGCAGGAAGCGTCGCTAAGAGGGTAGATTCCAAAATAGGATCTAACCCTAGTTTTCCTAGAGGAGGTGATGTGATTTCGATAGGTTTCGAAATCCAACTCTAAGAACTATAACAAAAATGAGATTAATTACTTTCATCAAAACCTAATTAAAATTACTCAAAGACAATTAATGTGATAGATTAAACACATGAAATAACCACTTAATTACCCCTTTCCTAATCTAGGGAAAAATCTGTCATATAACGCCACCTCATTATTAATGGGGAAATAATTTTTAAATACACAACCTTTATTACAACCTTATCAAAAGATGAATTAAATCTAATTACACCTATAAAATAATTTATCTTAACATTCACTCAAGGCAATGAAAATAAAATACATTCACATTAATTAATTAAAATTTGCATAAGGTTTGCACAAGTACAAAGGTGAAGGGATAAATAAATTAATTTTCAAATAAGACAACAATATACCCCACACCAAAATTCCCACTAAAAGAAAAATCCACTAATTAAGTTAAAAAGACTAGGGTTAAATTTAAACCCACTTACCCAATAAATCAAAAAACAATTAAATAAGGCAATAAAATTATTAAAATTAAATAAATTTCCTAACATTATTTCCCAAATCAAAAAGCAATTAAATAAGGTAATAAAAGGATTTAAATTAAAATAATTTAAAAATAACACCTTTAGTTAAAACCATTTATAAAAGAAATTAATTTAAATCTAAATATATTCTTAAACCTAATTTACTCCAACATTCCATATTAGGTGAAGGGCGATAAAATTAAATAATTTATTCACAATCTCAAAGTAGACAATTAAATAAAAATCACCTTTTAAAAAGGATAAAAATAATTAAATCTCATAACATTATCTTCACGTCCCAAACCCCAATAAAATTTAACCCACTAAAATTAATAAAAGGGCCTAGGGTAAAATTAAACCCACTAACTCTCTCTAACAAAATAAATTAAAAAGAACATTTACAAAGGGATAAAAAGACCCAAAAAGTTAAAATGCCTTAAAGTAAAAAGAGGAAAAAAAATCACGTACACATAAGACAAATATTTTTTTTTCCTTTCTATTTATTTTCCCTCATCCTAATCACTTTATTTATTTTCATTTTTCCAACCCACTTATTCCTTTCTCTCCTCAACCCTAACCCTAATTCCTTTTTGCCTTTGTTTATCTTTTTCTTTTCTCTCCTCTTCTAACCCTAGTTCATTCTTTTATTTTCTAACCTATTTTACTTTGCTCTCAAAAATTCTCTGTGTGTAGGTTTTAGGAGTATGGCCATGAAGGTTCTCAACCCCATCTGAGGTATACACAAGGGTTTTTTTTTTGCCACTGTATATATATATATAGTATGTTAAAAAACCATAACCAGAAAGAACAAATATAAATGTAGATGTATATATATTTTTTTGCAATGAAAATATGCACAGAAGAGAAGATATATATATATATATATATATATATATATATATATTAACTGTTAAAATTTTACAACCAGCGGATTGAATGGTGGCGGCCAATCTAAGGAGAGACTGCAGGTTTTAATATTCATAGAAGGCGCCGTTTGGAGTTAAGGGGTAGTGGGGGAGGGGCGGACGAGGGGTCCATCCCCCCTCCAAAGCACATACTAGTGGCGGTGGCCATGGCCCCATTTTTTTTTCTTTATTTTTTTTGTTTAAAAAAATACTTTCTGCCCTTCCACGGGCGCTAAAACCCTAGTTCGGCAGAAGCTTACAATATCCTTTTTTTTATAATATGTTTCTATCATTTTTAATACTAGGAAATTAAAGATATAAAATATGTGTGTGTGTAAATACACATGTATATATAGTCGGTCACTTTGTAGAATATAAATTTTTGTTATAAAAAGGAAAACAATGAATTAAAATAGGTATACAGGCAAATATATATAAACAAATCTCACAGTAATGTTCTCTGTAAATTTTTTTTTTAATAAACAACATACTACTCAACAAGCTTAAACAAATCACATTATTCATTTTTTTGCAAAACTCAAGTGATTTTCTCTTCTTTATTTTTTGTTGAATTCAAACAAAAGTTAAATTTCACATAGCATAGTTTCTTTGAAAACCAATTTCTAGATTTAATACAACATATTCTATTTGGAAGGCTAATACCAAGAATGATGCATGCTATTTTTTTTTGAACCACAGCAATAACAAAGTAGAATCATATATATATTTTTTGAAAAATAACTACAACAATATTACAGTCACATTTTCTTTCTTTTGAAAACCATTGCAATACCAAAATATAATGAAATAACTTTTTTTTTGGAGCAACATTGCAATACAAAAGCAGTAACCTCCCATATAAAAGACTTGTATATAAAATATACTTTGCTGATTACAACATAACAAAAGAGAGTTTACTCTCTCATAAAATTACAACAAGGCCTCTTGGCCCATGGCTTCCAAACAACCATACAAACAAAAGCACAAAGATGTAGACTCCCACCAAAACTCCAAAATCTCAAGCCACCAAACCTGCAAATAAACCAAGGGAAACTTTCACATGCCCACAGGAATGCTCACCTCCCTGCCATTGACTCGAGAAGAGTCATCCCTGAGCTAGGAGGTCACCCACAAACCGGTTTCACACCGCAACATGAATTACACAAAAACACACATATAAACAATTTAACACCCTCCCAAGGCTTTCACACAACTAATCCATTTTCATGGATTTTGGGGGTAGGACAGTGGATTGCTCTCAACTCTAGAGGTGCACCCAAAATCTCAAATAACTCATATTTCTCAAACACAAGGCCTCTAACCTTAACATTTCTCAAAATCTCATTTTCAAGGCACTCGTGCCTTCACAAAATTTTTCAATGTTTCTTAAAATACTCCATGGCCATCAATACCTCAATACACATAGTGAGGGTGGGTGACCTTGAGGAGGTTCACTCCTCTTCCACCCCAACAAGATGAGCTCTCCTAAATGGAGAGACTCATCAAAACACCCACAAAAAACCCATACAACAAAACCAATACTAAAAAAAACACACAAGCAATAAACACACATTGAAATGTAAAACAAAGAGGAAGGAATAAAGCCTTGAAGCTTACCTTTAAAGCCCAAAATAGTAAGAGTTGATGGAGAGCTCCCTAAGTCCTCCTCCAAGCTTATTGCCTCCAAAACTTCTCCAAAAGTAGCTAACTCTCCCCAAAAGCAATAATTAAACAAAAAAAAAAAAACCAAAAGAAGAACCCTCTCCATCTCTCAAATATGGAGTTTAATAGGCTACACCAAAAAGCCTTGAGGAATGAGAAGGTGACACATGTCACCTTCTCCTTCCTCCTCACAATCCCACTCACTAACTCCAAGGGATGAGGAGGTGACACATGTCACACTCCTATCCCTCAAAGCCTCACACTCTCCCACAAGTGCTCCCACAAGTTCTCTCACACATGTGTGAGAGCATAGTGGAGAGGTGAGCCCCACTTGGAGACTCCATGAATATACGAATGAGCCACATGTCCTCATCTTGTCCATCAAGGCAATCCCATGTCCCTATAGATGCTCTCACACATGTATGAGAGCATAGGGAAGGGCCCTCTCACACTTGAAGGCCTTGAGAGCTTCCCAAGCCTTTAAGATAAGGTAGCCTTAACCAAGGGTAGTGGGGATGGTCAAGGTGGACCCTTGACTTGTCTACCCTATAACAAAATTCAAAAATTCGTCACTTAACTTCGGGGTAAAGTTAGAGTGACTCATTGAAGAATATACTAAAGTTAAGAAAGTCCAAATTGGCCCTAGACCCTAGGGGTATAACTTAGGGTCATTATTTGGCCAAAATAAACATCATAGGGTGCATAAAATCACTAGAAAAGGCCCAAATAAAATAAATGACACCAAATGGTCCAATTTAAACAATACACATTTACAACACAATAATAAAATAAAGAGAAAAGGGTGAAACCTAATCAAAATTATGCATAAATGCAGGCATTACAAAAATCATCATGCACCAACACATGTGACCTTGGTCCCTCCTGGGACTAGATCGGTTTAAACATGGATTTCACATAGGGTATTGAATGACCTTCGATTTTCCATGAGCATGGAAAATCACCTGCACACTTACGCAAACGAGTTAAAAGCACATGTTCATCATAGCCGAAGCGAAAGGAATTGCACACACACATAATGTCGCATAATCATCTAAATCCTCAATAGTAACACATAGCATCATTGACAAGATTAATAATTTACTGCATTTCTAAACATCAATTTAGGATCAAAATCACATAATAATTTATTCATTAACTCCACAACTAATATTCCAAATAGCATCAAAGTGAATGTCAAATCAATAATCGTCACGTGAAATCTAACATGTAAGATATAACAACATCACAACATACTCTATCTAACTAATCAAAAACATAGGGAAGGAGTCCTGAAAGTATGAATAATGGGATTAGCAGTCCCAAATGTCCACATGCCAAAGATACTCTGAATAATAAGCCTCATAAAATAAAACAAGAAGTACAACACATGGTAGCCTCACATTACAACACTCAAGGTTCCAGTTTAAACACAACAGGTGATATTTGTTGGGAATTAAGGTGTCTCAACCTTAGTAATTCCTTACATTTATTATTGTAATGTAATTTATTTACTTAGCCTATGTTGTAATTTTGTTGCACATCCTATTTTGTCATTTAGTGTGAAGTGGCACGATGAGTTGTCACTCCACTTGTAAGATGACTAGGATGGTCAACACACTCCATGTGGAGATAGGCATCCCTTTTGTGTGGTAGAGGTTTTCTACCATGTGTCGGCATCTTGACTAGTGTGTAAGTGAATCTTGACCAAAACGGTTATGATAGATTCCTATGACAGAATCTATAACATTTAAGAGTCAGAAATAGAAGATTTTATGACAGGTGAAGACATGTGTCACAAGGCATCTTCCAAGAAGGCATCTTTGGGCGCCCTAAGGAGAGTTATGGCATGTTGTAAGAGAATATTCTATTTATATCTTGTTTATGACAGATTCTCTTACAGCTGTAAGATATGTCAGTATGACGGATTGTATGACGGTTGTAAGAGTCGTAAGACCATCTATCATTGCCCAACTTGGAAATAGGCGATCTCTTTGGGATGGGGTGACTTGACAAATGTCATGAACATCCTAAAGTCTTGGACAAGTGTCCATAGGCGTGGGTTTTGGGCCATGAGGCCATGTTGGACGCCCATCTCAAGATAGAGCCATTTTTGCCTTGTATTGTCTATATAAATAGGTGCTTTGGAGAGATGTATTATGTGATTGACAGGTACTGTTATGATGCCATTTTGTCCCCAGATATGAGTGTCAAATATTCCTGAGAGCTTGCATTGCAAGTGTATTGTAAACCATTTCAATTTTGATAATACATTGTGCAGGTTTTGGAGTGTGGGATTTTTCACCCAATAAAGGTTTTCCCCACATATATCTTGTCTCTCTCTCTTCTGTCTCATTTCTGTGTGTATGTGTATTGCTGCAATATCTCCATTGTTGTTGTTAACATTCTATAATTGTAAAGGATAAAATAAATTTGCACTTCTCTCTCCTCTTTAGATTAGTGTAGGAAGTGATTTCCGCACACTTAGCTTCCTTTCAGTTGATATCAGAGCTTGGCCAGTTTTGGTTCTAGCTGCTAGGTAAGGGTTTTTTGAGCTAATCTTAGGTTGAGTGGGAGTCTGTGTAGAGTATTATGTATCTTGTTGCAGGAAGGAGATGGAAACCACATCCGGAAGAGTAGATGTGGAGAAGTTCAATGGCACAAATTTCAAGTTGTGGAAACTCAAGATGGAAGATTTACTTGTTGATCATGACCTATGGGAAACCATTGATGGAACAAAACCTACGGCAATGTCACAAGCTGATTGGGACCTCAAAGATCGGAAGGCTAAGGGTCTCATAAGACTCTGTCTAGCTGACTTTGTCCTATTGAATGTCCATGAGGAGAAGACTTCAAAGTTCTTTAGAAGCAGCTGAGAGATGTTTATCAGGCCAAGTCCTTGGTGAACAAGCTTTTTCTGAAAAAGAAGCTATTTTCTCTAAAGATGGAAGATGGAGGATTTGTTGTAGACCATATGAATGCTTTCAACATGATTGTTGCACAGTTGACATCCGTGGGTGTGAAAATGGAGGAGGATTGGTGTATGACCCTGCTTTGTTCTTTTCTTGATTCATGGGATCATCTTGTCATGGCCATCGGAAGCACTACTACCAACTTCAAGATGGAAGATGTGGTGTCTTCACTGTTATCTGAAGAAATGCAGAGAAAGACATCTAAGTTAGCTAAAGAAGCTCTTGCGGTTAATGGAAGACCCAAAGAGAAAGGGAAGAAGAAGGACAAGAAAGGTGAAAAGGGCAGATCCAAATCCTGTGGGAGATCCAAATCTCCTGGAAAGTCCAAGGCTCTTTGTTGGAACTGTGGCAAATCTGGGCATTTCCAAAAGGAATGCAAAGAGGAAAAGAAAAAGAAAAAGAAGAATGCCCCAGATTCAGATTCTAACAAGTCACAAGATGATGGTGATGCCTTCATTTCAGCCCTAGCCACCCATGCATCTGATGATGTGTGGTTGATAGATTCTGGTGCATCATTTCACATGACCTTGCATTGAAGCTGGTTCACGAAGTATGAAGAGTTCGATGGTGGAAGAGTGTACCTGGGTGACGATTCTCATCTAAAAATTGTTAGTCATGGAAGAGTCTCAATTCGATTCCCTGATGGACGAGTGAAGGGGATCACTGGGGTTATGCACATCCCAAGCTTGGCATGGAACCTGCTTTTTGTAAGTATGTTGAATGATGCAGGTGTGCAGGTTGTCTTTTCGAAGGATGGATGCAAGATGACTAGAGGATCTATGGTGCTTGCGAAGGGTACTCGAAGAGGTACTCTGTTTCAACTAGAGGCATGCACTTCACAGTGCAATAGTTTTTTTTTCTTGAAGAAAAGAGCTGCAGTCACTTCATCCCCATCATCTGAACGAGCAGTGAAGAAATCTGTTGTAACACATTATGATGGTAGTGCACATGCTTTGGAAGTTAAACTTCTTGTTGAAAAGACTATGTTATGGCATTTGAGATATGGCCACATTGGTGAGAAGGGTCTTAGAACCCTAAAAAATAAAAACCTCATTGAGGGGTTAAATGATTATAATCTCGAGTTTGACTTTTGCGAACATTGTGTATATGGAAAGCAAAACCGTGTTCAGTTTTACTCTAGTTCTCGCAAGTCTTCTAGTGTATTGGATCTTATTCATTCTAATGTGTTTGGTCCTATTAATGTTCCTTTGATTTCCAAATCTATATATTTTGTATCTTTCATAGATGATTACAGTGGATGGACATGGGTTTATTTTATCAGAAGCAAGACTGAAGTCTTTAGTTGGTTTAAAGAGTTTAAAGCCTTTGCTAAAAATTAGACTTGTAAAAAGATTAAGTGTTTGAGAACTGATAACGGTGGTGAGTTTTGTTCGACAGATTTCGATAAGTTCTATAAAGAGCAAGGGATTGAAAGACATAAGACAACTCCATACACCCCGTAGCAAAATGGAGTTGCAAAGAGGATGGATAGGACACTGATGGAGAAGGCTAGGAGTATGCTTAGTGGAGCAAGCCTCGAACAAAAGTTTTGGGCTGAAGTTGTAGCCACTTCTTGCTACCTGGTAAACAGGTCTCCTACATCAGCTCTTGTTGATAAGACACCTATGGAGGTGTGGTCTGGTAAGAAGCCTTCAATTAGACATCTTCCTGTTTTTGGTTGTGAGGCATATGCACATATGCCTAGGGAGAAACAATCTAAATTGGACAACAAGGCTATTAAGTGTATTTTCATTGGATATGGTGTCGGTGTGAAATGATACAAGCTTTGGGATCCTGTGGCTGAAAAAGTGTTGTATAGAAGAAGTGTTATCTTCAGAGAGCTAACATCTTCTTCCATTGTTCTATAACCAGAACAGACAGAAAACAAAGAAGATGTGGTTCAGTTTCCTTCTACCCTTAAGAAGACTAAACCGACATACCCTGTGAGACCTGATGATGAGGAGAGTTCTAGTAGCTCTGAAAGCTTAGAAGAAGAAGCAGAACCTCAACCTCAACCATTGAGGAGGTCTACATGAACAAGAAAGCAACCTGATAGGTTTGGTTATTCATTACTTGATTCTAGTTGTGCTTTTGCCTTACTAACACTAATGAGCCTAGAACTGTGACAGAGGCTATGGGCATGAAAGATGTAGATTTCTGGAAGGAGGCCATGGAAGATGAGATGGCTTCTTTGGAGAAGAATAAAACATGGGACTTGGAGCCTTTGCCTGAAGGACGGAAACCCGTTGGATGCAAATGGGTGTTCAAGAAGAAATTTGGTGCAGATGGCAGTGTTGAAAAGTACAAGGCTAGATTGGTTGAGAAGGGGTACTCACAAGTGGAGGGAATTGATTATGGTGAAATTTTCTGTCGTTGCAAAGTTGACATCCATTTGGTTCTTGTTATCTCTTGCAGCTGCTTATGACTTAGAGGTAGAATAGATGGATGTGAAGAATACTTTCCTTCATGGTGATTTGGAGGAAGAGATTTACATGTCACAGCCAGAGCATTACATAGAGAAAGGTAAAGAAAATTTGGTTTGCAAGTTGAACAAGTCTTTGTATGGTTTGAAGTAGTCTCCTAGGATGTGGTATATGAAATTTGATGCCTTTTGTGTTGTTCATTGGATTTCTGAGATCGAAATCTGATCATTGTGTGTATTACAAGTTTGACAATGATCGCATTCTCATTATCGCATTGTATGTTGACGATATGTTGTTGATTGAGAATGGTAAGAATATGATTTCTGATTTGAAGTCTCAATTGTCAGCATAGTTTGAGATGAAAAATCTAGGGGTAGCTAGGTACATTCTAGGAATGGAAATTAGAAGAGACAGAGCTAATAGAAAACTTTGGTTAAGCCAGAGTAAGTATGTGAAGACCGTGTTGGATAGGTTCAGCATGGCAGATTGTAGACCATTGTGTGTTCCTGTTTCATTGGGGACAGTTATCTGTTAGTGATTGTCCAAAATCTCCTAGTGAGGTGGAGGACATGAGCAGAGTACCTTATGCTAGTGCTATTGGTAGTTTGATGTATGCTATGGTCTGCACAAGACGAGACATTGCCCAAGTAGTGGGAGTCCTTAGTCGATTTATGGCTAATCCTAGATGGGTACATTAGGATGCAGTTAAGCGAGTGTTCAGATATTTGAGGGGTGCTTCTAAGTATTCCATATGCTATCATGGTAATGCTACAAGACCTTCACATTCAGTTTGTATTCGTGGATTTGTGGTTTCTGATTGGGCAGGTGACATTAACAGTAGGAGATCCACCAGTGCCTATGTGTTCACTATGTTTGGTGGTGCAATTAGTTGGATGAGTAAGCGATAACCTGTGGTTGCTTTGTCCACAATCGAAGCTAAGTATATGGTAGCAACTCATGCTTGCAAGGAAGCCATTTGGCTTAAGAGATTGTGTTCAGATATTGGTGTTGATGTAGGATAGATTACGATTTATTGTGACAATCAGAGTGCGATTTGCCTAGCAAAGAATCCAACTTTCCATGCCAGAACAAAGCATATTGATGTATAGTTTCACTTCGTGCGAGACATGGTAGAGGATGGGAAGGTGAATTTGGAGAAGGTAGATACTTTGAAGAATGTTACAGATGCATTGACGAAACCAGTGGGCACAGAGAAGTTCAGATGGTGTTCGGAGTCTATGGGCCTCTCGGCCTATAGCAGTTAAATCCTGTTATTTCTATTGGCTCTTACAAGGTGTTCAACAAGTGGGAGAATGTTGGGAATTAAGGTGTCTCAACCTTGGTAATTCCTTGTATTTGTTATTGTAATGTAATTTATTTACTTAGCCTATGTTGTAATTTTGTTGCACATCCTGTTTTGTCATTTAGTGTGAAGTGGCATGATGAGTTGTCACTCCACTTGTAAGATGACTAGGATGGTCAACACACTCCATGTGGAGATAGGTGTCCCTTTTGTGTGGTAGAGGTTTTCTGTCATGTGTCGACATCTTGACTAGTGTGTAAGTGAATCTTGACCGAAACGGTTATGACAGATTCCTATGACAGAATCTATGACATGTAAGAGTCAGAAATAGAAGATTCTATGACAGGTGAAGACATGTGTCACAAGGCATCTTGGAAGAAGGCATCTTTGGGCACCCCAAGGAGAGTTATGACATGTTGTAAGAGAATATGCTATTTATATCTTGTTTATGATAGATTCTCTTACAACTGTAAGATATGTTAGTATGACGGATTCTATGACAGTTGTAAGAGTCGTAAGAGCATCTGTCATTGCCCACCTTGGGAATAGGTGACCTCTTTGGGATGGAGTGACTTGACAAATGTCATGAACTTCCTACAGTGTTGGACAAGTGTCCATAGGCATGGGTTTTGGGCCATGGGGCCATGTTGGACACCCATCTCAAGATAGAGCCATTTTGCCTTGTATTTTCTACATAAACAGGTGCTTTGGAGAGGAGATGTATTATGTGATTGACAAGTACTATTATGCTGCTGGTTTGTCTCTAGATATGAGTGTCAAAGACTCCTAAGAGATTGCATTGCAAGTGTATTGTAAACCATTTCAGTTTTGATAATACATTGTGCAGGTTTTGGAGTGTGGGGTCTTTCACCCAATAAGGGTTTCCCCACGTATATCTTGTGTCTCTCTCTTTTGTCTCATTTATGTGTGTATGTGTATTGCTGCAATATCTCCATTGTTGTTAACATTTTGTAATTGTAAAGGATAAAATGAATTTGCACTCTTCTCTCCTCTTTAGATTAGTGTAGGAAGCGATTCCTGCACACTTAGCTTCCTTTCAATATTCCACCTCTACACTACATTGTCTCTAAGATAGAGTCACACTCTCATAAATCAAACCCTTAGCTAGGGTGAGGCAAAACAACATGGTCTAAAAGTGCAACTAATCCAGTCAAACAAGGGTGGGCCTCATAGGAGGGCTCAACGGGATTATTTTGAAGGACTTTGTTAGCCATTCATGCTAGACTACTTTAGACCCAAAAGCTCTTTTTGAGATGGGTTTGATTAATAGAGAGTGTTTTGATGAAGATTTTCTAAATAGGGCTTTAGGGGATTGGGTAGTTTGGTAATAGGCTTTAGAAATTAGGTTATGGGTTGATTGGGTACTTGACTCCTTAGTGATGGTTGCCTCTTGGGAAACTTTTTGGGACTTTCCATCTAGCCTATGAGGTTCACTCTCTTGCCCTTGTTCCTAATGCCTCAACTAGTACTCCTTTAGTTGTAACTCCCTCAATAAAAAAAGTGGCTACAATTACGGGTGCTTCACTTTTGGTAGTAGTAGTAGTTGGAGATGGAATGTCACTATCTCATGTAAGGAATCATCCCAAGTGGTCTCTTCTTCACTACATGCAATTTATACTAGATCTAAATAGTGCATGCCTTTCTACACAATGTTTGTGAAAAAAGGATTTTTGATATTTTTATTTTTATGATTAGTCCTAAGTTGCAAAATTTTAAATTTTAATCTAAAGAAAATAGTAAAATCTATCTCAAAATCCTAAAAGTCCAATGCTTGACCCCATCCTCGATAACGTCACCAAAAATAACAAGCTCATATAATCCCCAATTAAACATGATGCAACAAAAGCTCACATACAACTTGATGGATAGGCTATCCACTAATCAATAAACCACTTGGCTAATGTTTATGCTTCATTTACATGTCAAACCAGGGACACATCTATTGGCATGGTATCTATACTATATGTATGATGTTAGATTCCTAGGAGATTGAGGTTCTAATGTTGTGTACAGGGGAAGAAATGAAACACATAATGTAGGGAGGTAAATGCTTACCTTACAAAGGGAATCTATTATAGAATTAGAAATCTTTCTCAAACAAATTAGAGATTAAACCTTATACACATAAGCTAATGGCTACAGGTTGCTAAAATCCTAGCCTATAGGTTATTGAATTCCTAATCAAAAGTATGATGAATTGTAAATAAACCTATACTAATTGGAACAAAGACACATCTACAATCCACCTCAAGTGGGCCCTTGCTTGGATACAACTATGCTTTCTTCTCTTCCTCTAAGTAAACTAGTAACAAAATCAGAGCAATTCTACAACTTTTAGTGAACTATAAAAAAAGAAAATAGGAACTCAATCTTATATTCAACTATGATCGATATATTTGACTCGATTCTCTTTACTACCTTTATTATTGCTATATACAATACTACTACCAATACATTCATCCCACTACTCCCAAACATGTAGGACATGGATGCTTTATTTAGAAATAATAGTAAGACTAGGAAATTGATTCATGGACATGTAAGAGTCATGTTCTCGTCATAACTATACAATGATAATTACACATTCTCAAAAGAAGAGTGATGGAGGATCCATTGAGAAGACAAGGATGAGTCGATTGACTCATTCAACTTTTCATGAAAGCTCCATCTGTCCATGAGAAAAGTAAAAGTTCACTGTTTGTCCAAAACTACCTATTCATTGTTTTGTTGTAGCCATGCTACAATCTTGGTTGCAAATAAGCTACAACCTTGGCTACAGGTAGTGAATCCTGGTTGTTGCGGGCAAGTGACTAACTTTGCTAAAACCACTTTACTGCACATAAACAACTCATGAGCATGCCAATTATCACAATTAAGACAAGAAATGATATATTATCCTAAAAGCAACTATTTTTAATATATAATAATTTGATAAACAAAATACAAATTAATCTTGTGCTTTATTAGAGTATTTAGTAAAAAGGGAATTCAAAGGATGTGGGTATTTATATATATATATATATACAAAATATAAGTCAAACAAGAGATAAAGAGTATTAGATGAGGACACTTTTGGGACTCATCAGAGAGCACTACTTTAAAGCTCATGCTTGATGAGGTAGTGGTTGCTTTACTCTTAGAGGAGATGAGGCAAAAATCTTCCAAATCTACTAAGGGATCTTTGACTATTGATGGATGGTTGAAGGATAAAGGCAAGAAGAAGGACAAGAAAAAGGATAAAAGCAAATTTAAATTTTGTGGGAGATCTAAATCTCTCGTTCAAAACTCTAAGGCTAAATGTTGGAACTACGACAAGCAAAGGCATTTTAGAAAATATTGCAAGGAGGAGAAAAAGAAGAAAAAGGGAGGATCTGATGATGATTTTAACAAATATTCTTAGGAGGATGTAAGAGATGCCTTTGTCATGGCCTTGGTAATGCATACATGTGAGGATGCATGGATGATTGACTCTAGAGTGTCTTTCCACATGACTCCCCATTGGGAGTGGTTTTTAGATTACAAGAAGTATAATGGTGGTAAGGTATATCTTCACAATAACTCTTACCTCAATATTGTTAGGAAATTACGAGGTTGATCAAACCAATTCCTACATAACCCTATGAGAGAATATGATGCATACAAGCTTACAAAATTACCATAATGAAAAGATCAAATAGACAATCCACAAGATAACACAAGATATATCCTGGGAAAACCCTCGAGAGGGAAACACCGAACATCCAAAAGCATCCACACTCAACGTATTATTCATCAATGAAACATTACAATACACTTATAGAGTCTCATGAATACTTCTAAAAAATCAAGCTCCTCCAATGCATCCTCCTTGTGTCCAAGCATGTAACCACACATCCCATGCCATGCTTCACAAAATGCACTCACAAGAGAAACTCAATACAATGACAACCTACTCAACCAGCCAACTCAAACCACTAACCATGTGCTTGCTTTTATAGACTCAAGCTCACACATATACAACTTGTGGTATTGGGAAAATCATGTGTCTCAAAACCATGAGTACACAAAGTCATTGACCCCTCATTTAATTCTTGCAACTAATTTTTCACTTTATGATCTAATTAATTAATTAATTATTCTATGTATCCCACACATAAAATAACTAACCTAATGTTACATACAACTTTACAAGTGGCCCCAAATAAATATTTAATGCGGCTAAAAACATCCTCTAGGAGGCACCACAAATAAATATTTATTTTACATAATTAAATATTTCATTACTTGTGCAAGGTGTACAACACACCTTTTTTCTAACATTCTCCCACTTGTTGTATACATTGCATAAGGGTCAATAAATGAAATACATCATCATAGCCATACATGAAATCACATGAATCTCCAACATGCTCTCGTGCTCCATCAAGATATCTGCAATAAAACCAAGGTGACCACCATCTCAAGCAAGAATTCCTCTCATCCTCCAACATGCCACCTATGGAAGAAAATGAACATGCCAAGGTGAATATGCACCAATCCAGAGAACATAAGCATCAAATTCAAGTGATAACAAAGGCTCCAAGCTACTGTCAAAGGTAAAATCCCACATTACTGAAAATAGTACCCACAACATATGCTAATACATCCAACCATCTATACCTCCTAGGTATCAAGTAACATTAGGAAACTCATGCCAACAACATATCCAACCCATATACCACAATCTCAAGCTCCCTATATAAAACCTATCAATGAAGAACATACATATCCAAGAACTCCCACTGCATGGGTAATGTTAAATCTAAAAATAGATCAAGGCATACAAGTCTACAAATCAACACTCAAATCAAGGTGTAGCTAATGATCAAAACCATGTAGTGTTGCAAGTATGAGGTGAGCCATTGTTGTCATTGATGTCAACATACTCACACTGCATTGACAAGAAGGATTTGATGAGCTTTGTGCTGAGGATATTGAGAAAATTAGCCTCAGTCAGGAACAGTGAAGAACAGTGATGAGAAGAAGGTAAATATACTGTATAGGATGAGAACCGGAGGATGCGGATTAAAGGGTTAGTAGATATGAGTCTTAAGATGCTACAGTTAAGATTTCAGAGGTCCGCATGAAGATCTGAAGGAGTTATGGCTGCCGGTATAGAACCGGGTCCGGCAAGTATCCGGAGGTGACAGAGGATCACAAAAAGGTCCGGTGAGGTCCGGAATTGTATTATCATAATCTGCGGATTGGAAGGAGTGTTTTATATGTCCTTGTGATGTTTCATCCTGATTTGTGTGTAATTTGGAGGTCCGGATGTACCTCCTGCATTATGACAGTGGCGACAGACTGTGTTCTTGAAGTTCCGGATGAGGAAGACAAGAGATCCCAGTAAGCAGAGAAAGTGCGGATGTATCCGGACATTCAGACAGACTTGTGAAGGTTCCTGAATCATGTTTAGGTTGTGTTGTTGGTCCGCATTGATGGTAGAGCCCGGAATTGAAGTTATTCTTCCGGATGAAGTTATTGCTCTGTTTAGCCGACCGGATGTGTTATTCATCTTGCGGATACTCCTATGGTTGTTTGCCGACTTAGATGCTTGTTCCTAAGTCGATGTCTTGTATAAATAATGATTTGTGAATTCATTTCAGTGAAGGAGATGGAGATGTGCAAGGTGTAGCGAAGAAAGGTGCGAAAGGCAGAGCAGAGATTGTTGGGCTTAATTGGAACTGATCCGGACATGGTAGAGATGTCATTCTCCAGTTCAAGACTGTGATTTTTATCACTCTGTAGACAGTGTGTCTCCTTGTAGGCAGTGGGCCTCTTTGTGAGCAGTGTGCTCGGGCAGTGAGCCCTTATTGGCATGTGCCATTCATTTTTCCTTATTCTTCTAACAGAGAATAATTCTTGGGTTAATCACCCCGTGGTTTTTCCCTTAACCGGGTTTTCCACGTCAAAATCTTGGTGTTCAATGTGTTGATGCTTATCTGTTCTTGTGTTTATGTATTGTGCTTCCATGAATGATTATTTGATATGCTGCTAACTAACAACAGAGAATTAAGTGTTTGAAAGAGAACAAGTTCTATACAACTGATTCACCCCCCCCCTCTCAGTTGTATGCCCTAGATCCAACAATTGGTATCAGAGCCGAGTTCCTCTGATAGGAGCTTAACCGCTTGAGGTGATCCAGGATGTCGTCATACAAGAAGGATAGTCCGAAGTTCGATGGAACCAACTTCACTCTCTGGAAAGGTCGCATGAAGTGTCATTTGGAATGTATGGGAAAAGCATACTTGGCTATGATTTCAAAACCATATATACCCCCACAAGGTGGTCCGACAACTCCTGATGAAACCACAGAAGCTGAAAACAATCTGCGGACCAAGGAAGCTCTTCTAAGCGCATTGAATGACTCAGATCTCTCGAATGTCATTGACCTACCAACTGCATATGAGATCCTAACTAAACTGGAACTTCTGTATGAAGGAGATGAGTTTGTCAAAAGTGCAAGATTGCAAAGTCTGAAAGGGAAATTTGAAAGATTGAAAATGAGAGATGATGAAAACATTACTACCTTTATGCCAAGAGTAAATGAGCTGGTATGTGGAATCAGAAATGCTGGTGGAACTCTAGATGAAAATGAGATTGTCTGCAAAATCCTAAGATCCCTTCCTGCTGCCTACAAAATCAAAGTTGCTGCCATTGATGAATTCAGAGCCCACACAACTGTCACAAGAGAACAATTGGCTGGCAAACTAGCTGCATTTGAAATGACCGAGTTTGGAGATGATCCACCCAAGACTGAGTCTGCTTTTAAAGCCAGTGCCTATGTGAAAGGCAAACAGAGATTTGATCCGGGTGAAAACTCATCAAGGAAAATGTCATGGTATGATCAAGCAAGAAGAGACATGGAAGAAGAAGAAGCAGAAACAGCTCAACTTGAAGCCCTCATTGCAAAGAGACTGCCAAGAGGATCCGGTAAGTATGAAGGAAAACTACCCTTTAAGTGTTTTAACTGCAATAAGATTGGTCATTTTGCCTCAAGATGTCCGGAGAGATCTGCAAGATCTAATACTCACAGACAAAGGTTTCAAAAGAATTGCTATTATGTTCATGAAGAAGATGATAATGAAGGAGTAACAGATGATGAATCAGATCCAGGAAGCAAATCCGGAAATGAGTGGGTGTTTATAGCCATCAAGGAAGAAGATTCCTTGCTCTCTGAATCTGTCAATCACAAAGTTGTTGAAAAAGCCTTGGCTGCTCAAGTGGAAGAAAAGGATGATTGGGTTATTGACAGTGGATGCTCTCACCATATGACTGGTGACAAGAATAAGTTCTTAGATTTGGAAAGATATGAAGGAGGAATGGTAAAGTTTGGTGACAATTCTGCTGGCAGAATCAGAGGTAGGGGAACTATTTCCTTTGATGGTAAGAGCAAAACAGGTAATGTATTATATGTTGAAGGATTGAAGCACAATCTTCTCAGTGTTGGTCAGTTAGTGGACAAAGGCTATGATCTCCGGTTCAAGAATGGAAAATGCAGAATCTTTACAAGCTCCGGAACTGAAATTGCATCCGGTACTCAGACAAGAGGTAACATCTTTCATCTGGTTGGTTCAAATAAAAGTTGTTTGTTTGTTCAAATTGATCAGAGTTGGTTATGGCATAGAAGAATGTGTCATGTAAATTTTGATAACATCATCAAAATAAGCAATACTCAGGCTGTGAGAGATCTTCCAAAGTTGATAAAACCTACAAACAGTGTGTGTAAAGAATGTCAGTTAGGCAAACAAAGCAGAGTCTCTTTTAAAAGCAAAGATCAGTCTTCTACCGGATTGTTGGAATTAGTACATACTGATCTATGTGGTCCGACAAGAATCAAGAGTCTGCAAGGTGATAGATATTTCATGTTGTTAATTGATGATCATTCCCGGATGATGTGGGTTACCTTTCTGAAAGAAAAATCAGAAGCTTTTGAGAAGTTCAAAATCTTCAAAGCTATGGTGGAGAATCAAACCGGATTGAAACTAAAGTGTCTAAGGTCTGATAGAGGTGGTGAATTTACATCTGGTGAATTCATTGACTTTTGTGAGAAACAGGGTATAAGGAGACAGTTGTCTGCTCCTAGGACTCCACAGCAGAATGGAGTAGTTGAGAGAAAGAACCGGACCATCCAGGAAGCTGCTAGGACAATGATGTTGGAAGCAAATGTTCCTCAAATGTTTTGGAAAGAAGCTATCAGCACTGCAGTCTACACTCTCAATCGAGTTCAAATCAGAAACAACACCGGTAAGACCCCCTATGAACTTTGGTTTGGCATCACTCCTACTGTGAAATATTTCAGGGTATTTGGTAGCAAGTGTTATATTAAAAGAGATGAAGATCTAGGAAAGTTTGATGCTAGAAGTGATGAAGGAATTTTCTTGGGCTACTCCACTCAAAGCAAAGCATATCGGTGTTACAATAAGAGATTGAGGAAGATGATAGAAAGTACCAATGTAAAGGTTGATGAAGGAATTGAGAAGCCTTCAAGATTTTATGAATTTGATGAAGATGACCAAGATAGTGTTCAAGGAACTCAATCCTCTCCGGTGAAACAGAGTCAGCCTGATCCGGTAAATCAGGAAGAAGAGTTAGGTTTAAATGAGCCTGATCAAGAAACAGCAGTACTGGATACTCCCAAAATTCCAAGATATGTAAAACTGAATCACTCTGAAGATCAGATCATAGGTGACAGAAGCAAAGGTGTACAAACTAGAAGGAATATTGCTCAAGATCAGAATGAATGTTGTCTGATTTCAAGGATTGAACCTAAAACAATAAATGAAGCCTGCAATGATGAAAATTGGACCAAAGCAATGGAAGATGAACTGATGCAAATTGAGAAAAATCATACTTGGGATCTTGTTCCCAGACCTAGAGACAGGAATGTAATTGGAACCAAGTGGGTCTTCCGGAACAAACTAAATGAAGCTGGTGAAGTAATCAGAAACAAAGCTAGATTGGTCTGCAAAGGCTACTCTCAAATAGAAGGAATTGACTTTGAAGAGACTTTTGCTCCGGTAGCAAGAATTGAAGCAGTCAGATTACTTCTTGCATTTGCTGCCTTCAAAGATTTCAAGGTATATCAGATGGATGTCAAGTCTGCCTTCTTAAATGGTGATCTGGAAGAAGAAGTCTACATTGAACAACCGGATGGATTTCAATTGTCTGATAATAATGATATGGTCTGCAAGTTGAAGAAAGCTTTGTATGGATTGAAGCAAGCCCCAAGAGCATGGTATGAAAGGTTGGATAAGCATCTTGTGCAGATTGGATTCAACAAAGGTACTGCTGACAGCAACTTATATTTCAAAATTGATCATGAAAACATTCTGATTGTTGAAGTGTTTGTGGATGATATCATTTTTGGAGGAAGAGATAGTATGTGTAAAACTTTTGCAAATCAGATGAAAAGTGAGTTTGAAATGTCTATGCTTGGTGAAATGAATTTCTTCTTGGGTCTGCAAATTACTCAAACAAAAGAAGGGATCTTCATTTCTCAGACCAAATATGTGAAAGAATTGTTAAAGAAATTTGGTATGGAAGACTCAAAGCCTATGAACACTCCTATGGCAACCGGATGTAAGTTAAGCAAAGATGATGATTCTCCAAAGGCAGATCAGACAAAGTATAGATCAATGATTGGTGGATTGTTGTATCTCACTCAAACTAGACCAGATATAATGCAAGCTGTTGGTCTTGTGGCAAGATTCCAGGCTGATCCTAGAGAATCTCATGTTATGGCAATCAAAAGAATTTTTAGATACTTGAAAGGGACAGTTGAGTATGGTCTATGGTATCCTAGAGATCCGGATTTTTCTCTTCATGCTTACACAGATGCAGATTGGGCAGGAGATGTGGATGACCGGAAGAGCACTAGTGGTGGAGCATTCTTTTTGGGGAAGAGATTGGTTTCTTGGCTAAGCAAGAAACAAGATGCAATATCTCTGTCTACAACTGAAGCAGAATACATTGCAGCAGCAGGTAGTTGCACTCAAATCTTGTGGATGAAGCAGATGCTAAGAGACATCCAAGTTGAATATGAGGAGCCTATCACAATTTTCTGTGATAATTCAAGTGCAATTAATATTTCCAAGAATCCGGTATTGCATTCTAAGACTAAGCACATATCTATCAAATTTCACTTTTTGAGAGAACAAGTAAACAAGGAAGAAGTCAGATTGGAGTATGTTCCCTCCAAGGATCAGATTGCAGATATCTTTACAAAACCTCTTCCCAAGGACTCTTTTGAATATCTCCGGGAGAAGTTAGGGGTCATGGCCCCTCCGGTGATGAACTAAGATGCACTGATGTGCATCAGTCCGGTGGCTATCACAGTCATATCTTGTGATCCGGACTAATGGGGAGCTGCAACTAAGGGGGAGCAGCTGGTATTATTCTGATGCATGAGAGTTGCAAGTATGAGCCCTTTGCCATTGATGTCAAAGGGGGAGAGAAGACATGTGAAAAACAAGTGGTTGATGATCAAAGGGGGAGCAGCAAAGGAAGACATGTGAGGAGTTGTTGTTGATAGGGGGAGCTGTGACAGAAAAGAGAAGTTCTTGTCTTGATGGTTTTTCACATCATATGTTGCCATCAATGACAAAGGGGGAGATTGTTGCAAGTATGAGGTGAGCCATTGTTGTCATTGATGTCAACATACTCACACTGCATTGACAAGAAGGATTTGATGAGCTTTGTGCTGAGGATATTGAGAAAATTAGCCTCAGTCAGGAACAGTGAAGAACAGTGATGAGAAGAAGGTAAATATACTGTATAGGATGAGAACCGGAGGATGCGGATTAAAGGGTTAGTAGATATGAGTCTTAAGATGCTACAGTTAAGATTTCAGAGGTCCGCATGAAGATCTGAAGGAGTTATGGCTGCCGGTATAGAACCGGGTCCGGCAAGTATCCGGAGGTGACAGAGGATCACAAAAAGGTCCGGTGAGGTCCGGAATTGTATTATCATAATCTGCGGATTGGAAGGAGTGTTTTATATGTCCTTGTGATGTTTCATCCTGATTTGTGTGTAATTTGGAGGTCCGGATGTACCTCCTGCATTATGACAGTGGCGACAGACTGTGTTCTTGAAGTTCCGGATGAGGAAGACAAGAGATCCCAGTAAGCAGAGAAAGTGCGGATGTATCCGGACATTCAGACAGACTTGTGAAGGTTCCTGAATCATGTTTAGGTTGTGTTGTTGGTCCGCATTGATGGTAGAGCCCGGAATTGAAGTTATTCTTCCGGATGAAGTTATTGCTCTGTTTAGCCGACCGGATGTGTTATTCATCTTGCGGATACTCCTATGGTTGTTTGCCGACTTAGATGCTTGTTCCTAAGTCGATGTCTTGTATAAATAATGATTTGTGAATTCATTTCAGTGAAGGAGATGGAGATGTGCAAGGTGTAGCGAAGAAAGGTGCGAAAGGCAGAGCAGAGATTGTTGGGCTTAATTGGAACTGATCCGGACATGGTAGAGATGTCATTCTCCAGTTCAAGACTGTGATTTTTATCACTCTGTAGACAGTGTGTCTCCTTGTAGGCAGTGGGCCTCTTTGTGAGCAGTGTGCTCGGGCAGTGAGCCCTTATTGGCATGTGCCATTCATTTTTCCTTATTCTTCTAACAGAGAATAATTCTTGGGTTAATCACCCCGTGGTTTTTCCCTTAACCGGGTTTTCCACGTCAAAATCTTGGTGTTCAATGTGTTGATGCTTATCTGTTCTTGTGTTTATGTATTGTGCTTCCATGAATGATTATTTGATATGCTGCTAACTAACAACAGAGAATTAAGTGTTTGAAAGAGAACAAGTTCTATACAACTGATTCACCCCCCCCCTCTCAGTTGTATGCCCTAGATCCAACATGTAGTACCAAGAAAAATCACAATGATCCACACATGCAACTCAAATAGTTGTATACTCTCTCACAACATGTCACCATAACTCTCCTAAATCATATGAACATGAACCTCTAGGAAGTAGCCATATGACAAAGAGAGAAAACCTATAAATCATATCATGTACTTCTACCAACACCTCAAAGTGCTAACCTGTGTCAAGTATGATCTCCTTTACAAATCCAAGTGAAAAGCCTTAACAACACCCAACCATTCAATCTCATAGGTAAAATGAAACATATGTATCATGTAAAACCAACATGGATGTAAGCCTCTCTAACCAAAGAAGATCAAACCAAATATCCATTCCCATAAACTAGGAATAAACCCAATCAACATCTCCTAAACTATTCATAAGTGACATCATAAAGAAAACTCATATGCACAAGGAGACAACCATGCTAAACACCCCTCAAATGAACCCTCTAGAACCAATAACTATAGCTCAAGATCCATAACCATGAGAAGATAAAGCATAAACAAAATGCATCTAAAAATATTGGCATACCTCTTAGATGATAATCCACCGAGTAAACCTAGAGCGGGGAATGAAGATGCTCCTCCAGGATACACCAAGTCACAACGACTCTCTCCAAGAACAATCTCCTCTAGGTCCATAAACTCACGTCCATATCCAAGTGTAGGCTCCTCGGTCTTCCTGCTGAAACCTCCAAAGAGTAACTGTCTCAACAAATGTCTCTAATCCCAAGAGAACTCTAGTCTCACCCAAGTCTCCAATTATCCATGAGTGCCTACAACTGATCAATCCATTCTAAGCTCCAAATGCAATATCGTACTATCATGAAACTTTTCAAGCAAATGGCCAATGTTACCAAGAGAACCAACAAGATCATTGTCAAAGATCCAACTATAGAATCAGGAATCAAATAATGACATTATGATATAATATCTCCTCCTAGGAGATCACATGCACCAATGCACACATCCTGGTCTCAAGAGAACCTGTATCATGTCAACACTCAAAATGGTATCCAAAGTAAACCATGATGCAATACCAACCATACTCTAAACCAAGGATCAACATCTCCAATCACATGATGATAACCATCTCCTAACAATAGAAATCAAGATGTCAAAGAACTCATACTGCACAAGAATCATGATCTAAGAGTTTGTCCATGACACCTAACCATTGTAGAAGATCATCCATCACTAGGTGATGAATCCACATCACTACCAAAGCTCCCACTAAACTACAATATGAGCTATCCATGGTATCATGATAACCATCTCCTAAATAAAGATCACCCATGGTCCACACAAATATAATAGCAATAAATCCAAAATAGAACCAAGATCTCCAAGCCAAAAAGATAAACCATCATTGTCAAAAGCTCACACTAAACCATGTAACCAAGCTATCCATGACATCATGATAAGCATGCTATAAGTCCCAATAACTGACTATTCAAGAAATCTAATCATCCATCCTCTCATCCCAATGCAACATACCAATACACAAATGACCACAGACAAGGCCAACTAACAAAGTTTGCATCAACATTGAATCGATCTCACGTATATAAACAATCCACATCTGAGTCATCACATTGCAACTAATGGGTGGACAACCCACAAAATTGCATAACTCAAAGATCCCAAACAAATGAAACATGCAAACTCATCATCACATCAGCAACCTGCAAACCAAGATATCAAAGAAGATAACTTGTAGACTTCAAGACTCAAACACCAAATCAATACCAAATTAGATTTTCCAAACAACTCCACAAATGAGTAACCATAGTCAAAGAACTAATCAAGCATCCAAGATATAATAACAACCTCCTAAAAGTGAACCACACCACCACCTGTAATCATGAATCAAACATCATCACCTATACCTATCAACCGTATACATGATCATGTCATGCCAATGCACAAATGTACCTACATAACCATGACACCATAATCATCATCATCGTTGTACCTATACTCAAATCCCACTAAAATGAGACTCCTAGTCTCACACGTGTATCAACCATGTCCTCAAAGTAGAAGACAACCTATGTACCTATCTCCATCAAAGTCCAAACTCTAAAAACACCTATAAAACTATACATGAAAGCATAAAATCTAAAAACCGGCTATACCATGATGATGGTCTTGTAACAACATGCACTCCCACAAGTTTATGCCCAAATTTCATTCGAATGCTCTCACAATCACATCCTAAATCTCAGGCTCCCACAAGTGCTCAAATAAGTACAAAACTTGTTTTGCACAACCAACTGAAAATCCACATGATCCAAACTATAGTACACTACAATAGCTCTCCAATGCTTATCCAAAATCAAAAATTTGATTCCGTATGCAAAATTTATCAGCAAATAACTGTCTCAAAGTAATGCCTAGCTTTAGACACCATTCTGATACAAACAATAAAATCTGATGACTAAAACTATACCACTGTGTAGTTTTCAGAGAGATCTTTTTAAAGCCTATAACAAGTCAAAAATATGATATCATGGGTGAAAGTTATGCTCCCATAAGAAAAGGCACTCCGAGGGTTAGAAGGGGCCCTTAGGGGGACCTTGTTCGTACAACTGACATCATGCTGACACAAGTGGGTGTCATGGAGGTGGTGCAAGCATTGACATCATCAAGGTTGGTGCAGTCAGTCAGTAGACTCCAAATAACATTAAAAACAAGTTTAATCTTTCAAATTTCAAAACTTCAAAATTCTGGACCTGAAATATTGTTTAAACAGGGTTTAATTTTTTTTCTTTGGCATTCGGGTGACTTCCCATAGAGGGGCTTGGCTGTTGGCCATCTATGACCGAAGGCTAGTGCTAAGGCCAAGGGACCCATCAGCTAGTTGGCTTTCCAGCCAGCTGAGGTGGGGCCGACAGTGGCTCTATCTTCATGCCACTAGGGCATAGGGGGCCTATGGACCCCATACGACCCTGCAACATTTAAAAAAAAAATCTGACTTTTCAATAGTTTAAAATTTAAATATTTTTCAATTAAAAATTTCCAAACTATGAAATTTTCTTTTAGTGTAGGGGTATATTATAAAAAAAATTCAATTCTGCATGCCTGTAGATGATCGCACAACCGAACTATGGTAGGAGCTAATTTTTTCCTTTAGGCCCTGATGGCCAAAATATGTCAAATTATATGTTTTTCTTCTCCTCTTGGGCCTCCTGGATCCAATGGCGAGGTCTATTTTATCCTAGGAGGTCATCTGTGAAACTTCCTCCACAAAACCCTCATATGAAGCACATCCAAGAAACCCATTTTTTCTAAGATTTTTCAAACCCTAAATCTACAAAACAACAACCTGCACAAACCCTCATATATTAAAATGTCTCAAATATTTCCTACATTGCCATGGATTCAAATTTGCACTAGATCTACACAAACAAGGGTTATACAAAACTAGGGAGCTCATACCTCCCTCAACTATGAATATAGCTCTGATACCACTTGTTAGGAAATTACTAGGTTGATCAAACCAATTCTTACATAATCCTATGAGAGAATATGATGCATACAAGATTGCAAAATTACCATAATGCAAAGATCAAATAGACAAGCCACAAAATAACATAAGATATATCCTAGGAAAAACCCATCCTTCAAAAGCATCCACACTTAATGTATTCTTCAACAATGAAACATTACAATACACTTACAGAGTCTCATGAATACTTCTAAAACACCAAGCTCCTCCAAGGCATCCTCCATGCGTCCAAGCATGTAACCACACATCCCATGTCATGCTTCACAAAATACACTCACAAGAGAAATTGATACAATGATAGCCCACTCAACCAGCCAACCCAAACCACTAACCATGTGCTTACTTTTATAGACTCAAGCTCACACAAATATAATCTGTGGTATTGGTAAAACCATGTGTTTCAAAACCATGAGTACACAAAACCATTGACCCCTCATTTAATTCTTGCAACTAACTTTTCACTTTATGCTCCAATTGATTAATTAATTATTCTATCTCCCACACATAAAATAACTAACCCAATGTTACATACAACTTTACAAGTGGCCCCAAATAAATATTTAATGTGGCTAAACACATTCCCTAGGATGCACCACAAATAAATATTTATTTTACATAATTAAATATTTCATTACTCATGCAAGGTGTACAACACACCTTTTTTCTAACAAATATTGTAGGTCGGGGATGAGTTTATGATACTCTAAATCTACTCAACACAAAAGTGTATGAGATGGACTCAAGATAGCACATGCATTGCACCCTTACTACATGCATGAATTGGATAACTCCTTCTCACATGGCAAAAGAGCCATTTGAGTAGGGGAGAATTTGATGGACTACCCTCTTCTCAAGGAAGAAGAATCATGTGGGTGACAACTATATTAAAAAATTGGGTAGTGATCACACTGAATTGCTCACCCACTTTATGAGGAAGGAGAACTTGATGGTAAATAATTGTATTTATGTCTACTGTTGGAGTTGGAGTGCTAGAATGTTTCCTAGACAATCTTTGGAGAGGTGTGGTTGTAGTTATTCTAATCTGGCCAAGTGAATCACTAGTTTGAACTTAATTTATCTTGTTTTGGACAAAGATATGAAAGGTGTTAAGCCTACATTCTTCTAATTTGATTAGCTCTTCCAAGAGGGATAATTCTCTTGTGAAAAATTCTTCTTTTGTACACCTCCCTTTGTTTGCCTCTTGGATTTACCTTAGTTGGAGTGTTGAGATGTTGCTTGGAAATGCTTTAGAGAGGTGTGGTTGTAGTGATTCTAATTTGGCCAAGTGGATCACTAGTTTGAACCTAATTTATCTTGTTTTGGACAAAGAGATGAAAGGTGTTAAGCCTACATTCTTCTAATTTGATCATCTCTTCCGAGAGGGCTAACTCTTTTGTGCAAAATTCTTCTCTTACACACCTCCTTTTGTTTGCCTCTTGAATTTATCTTAGGATGGTTGCTCACTCTCGAGGTTTTTCTTTGTTTGGTATCTCATGTATTGGTTGAGTTGCTCTTATCTCACTTAAAACTGCCTCTATCCAATTTATCATAACTCTAGGATTGGCATAAAATGTTGAGTGATATGTATGAGAGAAAATTCAAGAGAGTAGCTTTAATGAGTTTTTTTGTTTTAAATGATGGTTTATGCTTTCTTTGCTTGATTCGTTGATATTTAATTTGCTTGATTTGATCTCAGTTAATGCTAATTTGTTCACTATGAGAGTTTTCTGATTCCTGAGAATGGGCCTACTGTTATGTTTTGTTTTTAGTTTTATATGAATATAATGCTAATAATTATCCTTTTGTGCTCTTTTTATAAAATATATATTTCAAGTACACTAATTAGCTAATGAATGAAATAACTTTATTTTTTGTATTTTTTAATGAATGCAACTAAATGAATTGAATTTACCTAGAAGCAATCTCTATTGTTTGTTTTGTGATTTTCTATTTTTCATTTTATGGAAGATTCTTGTTGTTATTTGATCGTTAGAATGAAGAAGATCTCATTTTAAATTGGGGAAATCTCACTTTATAGATGTTTTGATTTGAAAGAATGCTTTATAGCAAATGAATAAAAGTGTAAATAAAAAGAATCAACTAAATTTAATCTAATCTAAATAAGTAATTAAATCTTATCTAAGTAAAGAAATAACATAATATAAATCTAACCAATAAGCTACAAATAAGTGTTTCAATCCCTAGGTAAAATGGTGATCTAGAATTACTACTTTAAACTACCTTTTTGAAAGAAAGCTTCTATGAAAGAAAATAAAATAGAGGAACCTATGTGAAGAGTTTGTGGAGATTCTTTGAAGATACTATGACTTGTGCCCTTAGAGGATCCAAATTTTTCTATTGTCTTCTCCTCTCTAGCTCTAGGAAACTCCTCTCGATGGAAGCAAGGAAGGGAAGACTAAATGCTACAAAAAGATTGAAGATTACTTAGGAGTTGGTAATGAAAGGAAGCAAGGTATGCGGAATAGCTTCCTACACCGAACTAATGAGGGGAGTGTTATGCAAATTTTCTTAAATATTTATAGTTACAGATATGTGGTACACATTAACAGAGAGATTAAACAAACATCAAATGCAAGAATAATGCCAAAGACACAAGATATACATGGGTAAAACCCTTTCAGGTGAAAAACCCCACACTCCAAAACTTATACAATGTATTATCAAATCTAATGTAGATTACAATACACTTGCAATGCAATTTCTTTCAGGAGTTCCTAAGATGTCAATTCTTGTCACGTCTCGTTTTTATGGACTAAACAATTATTCTAGATTAGTGAACATTTACTATGTTTGTTTTACTTTGAGTAAGTTCCACATGTGTGAAGGTAATTATTGTGGAGTTATATTTGAGTAAATTGGAAAGTTGATTTAAATATTGAATATTATCGATGTGATTATAATGATTTGCTTGGGCTAGGTTTTTGGAGACACTAACCTATTGACATCGAGTTGAGTGCGAATGAATGCAGGTACTCATCGAAGACAAGAACATGGTTGAGGTAGAGGTGTTCTAGCCACTTGGCAAGAATTGTTTGGGATGGTTAACTCCGATGCAATCACACACTCACGTAGTCTCATATTGCATTTTGAATGATTTATTTTTATGCATCATTATGTGGATAATAAATGTGATTGATGGTTAGATACTTAGAAAATATTGTGTTTTAATTGTGACAGTAAGTCCTTTTTGAGTGCATGATTTAATTATAAATATTAAAAGTTCTTTTCCATTTTATTTTAAATGGGTTATTTTAAATAGTTATTTTATGGTATTTAAATAAATAGTGTGTTTAAATTATTTAAATAATAAAATAAATAAGAGTTTTTCTATTTCTTATAATATTATTGTTTGAATAGCAATATCTAATTTTAATTGTATTTTAAATGTAATAGATATTTATATATTATTTTAATATTATTGTTAATACTCTTGTTTACATTAAGTGACTATTTTATTTTCGAAAATAAATAAATCGTATTAATAACATTATTGTATTTAGATTGTTAAATTGAGAAATTAAGTGAATGGAATGTCATCATGCAAGCAAGAAGAGCAAAAACTAGTTTAATTTATTTAATTTTAAATAATTTTTCTTCATGCAAAATTGAAAATCAAACACTAGTTATTAAAAAGCAAATTGGAGAAAATACACCTAATTATGAACGCCAATTTTTGAAGAGTCTTTAAATAAAAACAAAGGGGTAGAAGTGAAGATGACCACCAGGAATCTTAACCATTAATCTGAAGGAGAAATATGAGCAAAAAGAACAGAGGTTTGTTTGGGCGACAACAACAAAAGAGAGGTGTATTGCAAACTGCGACAGGAGGTTCGGTCTTGGGCGATGTGAGGTTCTGTCTTGGGCGACAACAGTTGCAAAACACATTCTTTGACCAGTGTTTCCCAGGTTTTTCTTCCTGATTTCCTTTACATTGAATCAACATTGTTATTGGCTATGAAAAATGATAACTTTCAGCTTGTTTGGTAGGTGTTTGCCTTTTCTTTATGCTTGTCTTGCCTTGCTAAATTGCTATTGCCAGTTTGTTCTCTTCTATTGCTAGCTTTCAAACCTTTAAACATAGGAATTTTTTTCTCTTTTCTTCTGCAGATTTAGACCCAAAAACATTCCTTTCTGTATGTTGTCGACCTGCCTAGCAAATAGATTTAAAAATTAGAGTTTTGTTGACCATTTATCATTACCTTTGGTCGCTGCTAGTTTATCACATTGCTAGCATTTAAAACCTCTAACTTTACCTTTTGAAGTAGACTTCTCTCAGCTGTATAAACCAGATCTTTATCTTTGACATGACATTAGCATGATTTTATTTAGTAGATTGGACAACTTTGCCTATAGCCTGGGTCGCTGTCCATGAGCAAATTAAAATGATTTAATTCTATAGTGACTTGTAATGAATCCTATAGCTGCATAAATTGATTATGTAGAAGCTTGTATTTATTCTGTAATAGTTGGTAATTATTTCCTCTAGTAGTGTAGTTATCAGCTGTTCTTCATCCTGTAGCTATGGTTAAATTACCCTGTCGCAGTCATTTTGTTGTAGTGAACTTCTTAGAAGTTTCTGCAACTTGATTACTATTATTTATAGCTTGTTTTACCATTATTGCAGCAGATCCTTTATCACTGTCGCTATATTACTAGTTCTTATAGCTGATATACCTTGTTTTCTGTAGCTGGTTATAAATTTCTATAGACTGAATATTATGATTCGGTAGCTTATCATTTACAAGTTCCTGTAGTAGAAGGGTGATTTTGTCTATAGTTGAATTAAGAACCCGTAGCTTGAGTGAATTGCTTCTGTAGCTTCTTTAAAAACTCTTAAAAATAGTTAAATTATTTCATAGAACAGAGACAATTGATTTTCTAATTATTACTATGTATTTTGATGCTGAAACCTGTAGTGCCCCTCACCTTGTCTTCTGTCAGACTGATGGTTTTCCTAGTAGGATTAGACACTATGACACTCTATTGGATGATGGACATATTTGATGATTATAGATTAGTGTTATTCTAAGTTTAATGTGTTATTCGAGCATGATTATGATGACACCTGTTGAAGTTTTAACTACTGGTATTTTATGTTTTCACAGTTGTATGGACATACTAGATGTGGTGGATTAATTTAATTCAGAGCTTATGTTTTATCTAATCTTTGTGATGATGTTACTATTGATAACTGCTCAGTAGATAGTGGTCATGTATAACGTAGTGACTCGTCAATGTACTTATGTGAATGGAACAGTGTCGCATTACTCATGTTTGAGTACCCTGCCACGCTGCGACTTCCATTCACTGTATGATTATATATATATTTTCATGGTTGACTGTGTGCTTTGCTGCAGGGTGCAGGTACCGGGCATCAACTCCACCTGAACTAGCAAGTCTGAGGGTGCCCTAGCCAATGGAATTGTTGATCGGAGTTAACCTAAGGTCCCCTGCTCAGTCAACATCCTTGAAGAGGATGAGTTCGTAGTACTGTATCCTGTTGTCATCATCTATTGAACTATTTGTTCCTGCGTCTTGGTCATGTCATGTGGTCTTGTATGAAGGTCAGGTGCCATCTTGTAGGTTGTGCTTACCAAATTCATAATACTTGATTTAAGTCCGGCGCGTGTTTCATTAAATAAAGATTAATTTCAAGTTAAAATTATGAAGTGTTTTCTAAACATAAACAATTCAACTATGATATAATTGTAAATATTAAAATAAGTAACGCAAGTTGAAATCAAAATATAATTTGTAATATTACAATTTAATAAATAAAATAAATTATGTTAAAGTTGTAAAAAAATTAAATTGTAACTTGTAATGTTACAATCTAATCAATAAAATAATAAAGTGGGTAGGGTAAATTGGTTGAATTGGAATTAAAATAGATAGATTAATCATAAAATTTGATGTGTCGTTGTTATCTGCAAAGAGGGTTTTTGTAGGCCAGGTGTGGGGCAGGTGTCTCTGTCCAGGGCTCATGGAAAACAGGTGTTTCCTCCTGCGTTGGGTGCTTCCCAGCCGGAAAGAGCTTTAATGGCTGTGGGGGGGACCATGGAACGAAGTTTTTTTTTGGGACAACGCTGCAGGAGGGTTTCAAAGTAGGAGAGAGAGGAAGGAGGGAGCAATCAATTAATGGAGGGACGGTAATGGCACCACCTCATTCGGGTAAGAATGTCAATATTAACAGACAAACTCATAGGCCCTTCAACTTCATTCAAACTATATTTCTTTAGGATTTGCTTTTCCCTTCCTTTTGTAATTAGTGCAAGTCTTGTTCTTTTAGGCGTATTGGGGTTTCTTGTTCAATCCACATGGGGTTTTAAGTGAACTATACGACACACAGATCTTGTTCTCTTCCTTGTTTTGTTTGGGTGAAATTGTTTCTTCAATGAGGAAATTGTTAGCAATGTACTTTCTGATGTGGCCTCAACTTTATTGTTTGGATTCCATTGACTTTCAATTGATATGGATCTCGGCTCAAATTTTAGTTGATTAGAATCAAGGCTTAAACACTGACCAACACTTATTAGGATCTCTGGGTTTCAAACTTGCTGGAGGGCAAGTTTTCTGTCATGGATGCACACCAGTTTCCAGAGGCCAGGTGATTCCGATGACATAACAATTTCAAGCAATAGGAATAGGAATCACCCCAGCCCTGCAAATGACAAAACCAGATAATATCACCTATTGTTCTAGGCAAAAGTGTCAGCCCTACCAAATTTGGGCATCCACTCCAATCTTCTATCGATGCCCAATTGTGTCAAATCCCAGATAACTATCCACTTGAGCATCCAATTTCTATTATTATATATTGGTCCTGGGAGATCTCTTGTCTATGCCTCTTTGTACTTGGAAAGAGGATGAGCTCTACCCAATAGGACATTTTGCCCAGAAATCAGAGGGATTAACTCGTTATACACTAAACATCGAGTATTCTTAGACGGAAAGTGTTTTCTATTATATATCAAGCTGAAAGGTCTCTTCTCCGTAGGTAGTGTCCACTTAATGAGGGTGCTAACCTTTCTTTTGCCCTCAACTTAGATGCAGAGCAGGGAGTGTTATCCTGGCAATCGATTAAGGATTTTACTCTTATCTAATGTCTTGGTTATAGGTTTCTTCTGCACCATGTATGCACCATCAATTCTGGCATCAACTTTACCATATGCATTCCAAGAAAATAGTTGATTTCTATTTGGAAACTTGCTAAATAACTCAGTTGTTGTCTTTTACCTAAAAATTGCGATTGCTAGAAGTTTCTTAAGCATTATTCCCAGTTTTCCCTTGATACTCGCCTTCCATGAGATAATGTCAGAAACAGGAAAATTGAAATATGTTTTTGGATATTCCAACATTAGTTGTCACTGGACCAATGGCGTGGATGCTATTATTATTTTGGATACTCTATTCTAACTAGGCTATTTTCCTTCCTACCATCCACTTTCTATTATGTAATAGAAGTAAACCGGATATAAAAGAATGGACATGGCCTTCCATTCTATAATAAAAGCCATTCATGATATTTATTGAAACCGAGATATATGATTGAGTGTATTTTGTATCCTTGACACTCTATAATCTTGAAACCTTTTAATGTATTTATATATTGTTATTCCTAAATAATCCATCATTCCCTAACCAGGTGCCCGCTGGAGGAATGCAAGTTAAACTAGCAGAATCTGGGTTTAACCACCAATCATTTCTGCTGGGAAGTTTTCTTGTAGAAGTATTTAAAACAAAATATTATTGAGTGAGGGTTTAAGTGTGTCATTGAATCAATGCAATAATGTTTAAGGGGTTTTCAAGGTCTCTGTAGCTCAATATGAACAAAAAATGTCTTAACTCATAAGCAACCTTAGACATTAGCATTTTTTTCATGTTCACCATACAATTCAAGCACAGATTTCTGTGACTGAGAACAACATTTATTATCTCCTCTGAGCAAACAAAGCTAAGACAACGTCAAGCACATCTTAAATCTTTCTTATAATATTTGACTCAATATTCAAGATCATCCTCCATAAAGAGGCATGACATCATGATAGGAAGCCCTTTAGAAAATATAGAAAATCTGTTTACATGGTTAAACGGGTTACTTAGATAAGTATATCTCAGATAGAATGTAGCCAATTGAGAATTTTAAAGTATTTTTAGGATACTTCCATCCAAAAAAATAATGTTAGATCAAATTGAATGTAATCGAAGACTGAATTAACATGCAGAGGAAGTACAACAGTCATATATGCAGTTATAGTAAATAGACATATATGCAGTAAACAGTAAATAATCATTTATGCAGTAAATAGTCATAACTCCTCTTTGAAACGGCATCCTTTGCATAAAATTAGCTGTTTAAATTCGTAGGGAGTGAATATTGAGGTAGAATCTTGGGGCACTTTGTCGAACAGTTCACATACCTTTTCTATGCTTCCACATTTTATATACATGCCTACCAAGATAATTGTAACTACAACATTGGACAAAATCTCTTTATTCTTTATGTATTGATGGATGTCCATACCCTGTCCAAAACTCCCATTTCGTTTGGCTCAGTAGGGAGGATGTTGGTAAAGTATGTGGAGTCTAGATTTACACTACCAACTACCTTTGCTTGAAACTTTTTAAAGCCTTTTCAACACATCGATTTGCTGTGTATACTGCAATCATTGCATTTTGTGATACTACACTTCTTGAGGCATTTTGTCAAATAGTTCATGTGCTTCGTGCAAGCTTCTACATTTTGAATACATGTGTACCGGTTGCACTTGCCTTAAAGTTTTTAAGACTTTCAATGAATCTGCTTTGAACATATCTTGCAGTCGTGGCATTCTATATTCCTTTTAGGCATTTACGTGCCTTGTTTATAATTCCAAGTTTTGCATGCATGTTCACCAGGGTACTTATAACTACAACATCTTACAAAAAAATTCCCCTTTCGTTATGCTTTCAAATCCATCAAGTTGTTTACCAGGATATTAAAATCGTACCTCTCAAACAACTACACCTACTTTCTGTACTTAGTAAACAGTTGATCGAAAAGTGATTGTCAATTTTTCTACGACTTTGCAAGCAAGACTACAGTAAGTAACCTCATCTCTTCATATATGTAGACCAAGAAACCTTGGAATAGTATATGGGTATATATTTACCATCTGAAACCCTAGCTGGATGCATTGTATTTTGGCAGTCAATTCTCATGGCAATAGACTGTCAGAATATAGAATTTCATTATACTTAAATATTCACAATCAAGCATTTGCAGAAGTATAAAGGGTTTAACATTTCATAAATCACATTCAAAGATGGATTTTATGTAATCTGGACCATCAATAGGTTATCATGCACCTGCATTACATCAAAAATGAAAAGCAAGATTTAACCATCAACACATAGAGGCCATGTAGCCATATAGACTAAACAACAATCACTGTTTGCTTAATGTCATTCTTGTTCCTTGTTAGAATTGCCAGTGAGTTCCAATTTGATATGCTAGATTCCAATTAGGTAACAATTTAATAAGTCAACATAGTACAGAGTCCAGACTAAGAAAATTCCTACATGAGGAAACACAAAATGGATACAAGTGCCACGTTCAATAGAACCATGTCCTATATCTACTAGCATGTTGTTTATGAGCATCAATAGATGCTGTATGTTGTAGCTGGGACCATCATCATAGGAGTTGTGGATTACTTAAGTGTGGTCTAATTGAGACTCTCATTAGGAAGGATAGAGTTGGTCGGTTACCAAAAAAAAATAGTGTAGGTAATGATCTTCAAATTTGAGTCTTACGTGGTATTATGATAGAATCAACCTTGTTTTCATCATTAACACTTTTCATTATGAAAGCATATATAAATATATTGTTGTGTAGCTAATTATATGATCTTAGAACTCTTGTAGGTATGGATATAAATTGTTATTGATTTTAATATGAATTCTTGTGGAGATATAACTTAAATCTAGTTGCTAGTATGATTAAAGGTAATTGGATATGACAAAATTATTAGGGTAATGAATTGTAAATATATATACATACATCTTGTATTAGATTGTCATTTAAAGACAAATGTAAATCAAATATTATAGTTAACTGATTTTATTAAATTAAATTATTGAAATTTAGTTGATTGGACCATTTGATTTATCTATAGTTTGAAAGGAATACAATAAAGAAAATTAGTAGATATAGATTGCATTGCATTTGATGCATCTGTTTAATTAGATTAATTAAAAGTTGATATGGTTATATAGTTATAGATTTATTAATGTCATATGTAATCTACTATAGTGGAATAGTGGTTGAGAAGGCATCATTTAATTATAAGTGTTTTAGTATATAATTCTTTTGGAAATAGGTTCAATAATTACCTGTGTGTTAGAATTAGATATGTATCAAACGAAGTTATGTTATTGGTATCATGTTATTCTCTTTAAACGTTGTTGTAATAGGTTTAATTAGTAATACTATTCTAGAATCACTAACATTGGAGATGTAACAGTGTGTATTGTCTTGTAAGTCAAGTCAATGGTATTGCAGAAAAAGTATGATAGCTTTGGAGAAGTAGGGTTTCTTTATTGTTTTGGGCCATGCCATGTGAGTGAAGTACCTTGAGGAATAATCTGGTTGGTTTAAAGTTGTCAATGAAGAAGTCAAGTTATCCTTTTGTTATTAATGTTGAGTATATGTGCGAAGTTTGGTTTGAAATGTTTTAGATCTTGAGGTATCATTTTGAAAACTGGTATAAGTAATTATATTGTGGCTAACCTTTAATTAACTTTTAGGCTATGTAATTATGCTTTCATAATATCTCTTAAGTAGAGAATGTGGTAATGAATTAGGGGCTGCTTATGAATCATGTTACTTTCTCTAAGACCCATGGTCGGTGTGTCATTTTTATATGATGTAATTGTTGAATTTTATTAAAATTCGATGAGGGATCTTAGTCTATGTTGTCTATTTGAGAGAGAGTGTCGATGTGAGATTTTTGTGTTACAGTGGAGTCTAGGAGAAGTTGATTCCAGAGGCTAGGATGGGTTGTTGTGAGTTGACCCTTGTGATATTTCAATCTTGTTAAAGGATGAACTTGTGTTGGTTTTATGTAATGTTGACTTTTCTCTGCTTATGGTTTATATGATTTTAACGACTGTGTAAGAGGGATAATGCCTTGCTCAGTATATCTAGTCCTGTTGTTATGTCTTGAATCCATGTTGTTGAGCTCTTCTTGAAGGTTGTGGTTCTATATTGTGTTGAGCTCGTTTTAAAATTCTATGTTGGTCGGTGTAAAGGATTGATTTTGGAGCAAGAGGACCCATGCCTTGCTCTGGTGATTTATTATGCTGTGATTGGTTGCAAGATGGTTGATGCCTTGCATTATTTGGTATATTTGCTGATATGATGATAGTTGTTACGTTTGATGGATAGGGTTTCTAGGTGCAGGTAGGGGAGTGGCTTCCAATGCGGGGCTGGTGCCCAAAGTGGCTGCCAGGGTAACCCATTGGAAGTTGGTAATCAAGTGATAACCTAATAATTAATCTAGGGGTTGGGTAGTTTTCACACTAATAAGATAATTGGATGCCTCACTCATGCCTGTAGTGCTCGTTCAGGCTAAGGATGAGATGAGAAGGCCGTGGTTGGCAAAATCAACTTCCTTGTCCTCATGAAAGGAATGTTGATTCCGCATGTGTCACCCTATGGGGCCGGTGCCTAGAGAGAGGCTGCCAGGGTAACCATAGATGGGGGCTGGCTTCTGGTGATAGATAGCCTGGGTAACCCATGTTAGGACCATGCGATAACACTCTCCCTACTACAGCCTAGCATTCCCTAGTTGTACTCTCCCCATTTGTTATGTGTTGCCTCTGGAAGTGATGTTGAGTTGTTGGTGAGATTGACTTGTGTGGTTGGAAGTCATGTGTTGTCTTTGTTCTTATAGTCCTCTATCTACCTGACTGTCTGTTGTAGTGGGACCTTATGTTATCTCCTAGCTCGGAGGGGTGGGCCTCAGGGTTCCACATGGTTGGGTGGTAAGAGCTATCCATTGGTCCTTTTGGAGATACGGTTCGAGTTCTACGCAGAGGTGTTCCAGATCCAGTTCGCTTCCCTCCTTCAGAGTTGTATGCTTTCTTATGTATTCTTTTGTAAACCAACATGATCGGTCTTATAATCTTGTAATCATGTAATCCTGTACTGAGACTCTGTAATTAATCTATCTTGTTACAGTAAAGTTATTTGTATCTATTTTAGCAGTGTAATGGCTATTGCTTCTGTAGTTTTATTTTCTGTCATTAATGCAGTTATGTTGCCCTAGTGTTGTTAGAAGAGTAATTTCGTTTATACGGTGTAATATGATATGTTTGGTTACTACTTTGCACTATCTTGCTTTTAAAAAAAAAAAAAAATTCTGTAACTTTTGCACTTTTAGTCTAGCACTCTAGGGTTGCATGACGAGGCATTACAAAACCAGTCCTAAACTCTTATCTAATGACTCTACGAATAGTTAAATTATAAACCGATATTGGATTGGAGAGAGTTAACATTGGATCCTTCAAACTTTGAGACAATGAATTTCAGATTAAAGACCATAATCCGATTACAGATTTACATTTATGATGTTCTTCTTATTGGATTGTGATTTCTGCCTATAATGGAAAGTAAGGTTGTTGAATGAATTAAAGATTATTAATTAAATTATCTTTTATATGTGATTGTTGGGAATGGAGTAAGTCCCAATGTGGATTTACCACTGTCAGATTTACAAATCTCTTTGAGTGAAATAATATACTTGGATGGAAATAGAAAACTTATTGAAGAGTATTGAAATACTTTATTTGAATGATTTAGGAAACTTATATATGTGGAAATAGAATGAAATATGAACTAGGAAATAAAACTGATTTAATAGCCTGATAGATGCAATTGTATGAACAAATGATGGATTGAAAGGTGTGTTTTCATGATTGATGCATGGGAAAGGGATTAGAAATGGTCATAGTTGATTTTGGATTTATTTATTTATATATTCATTGATTTATTTATTTATTTACTTGCTTCTTGGGGAAAGAAGTAGATTTTTATCTAGGAATGTTATTGGGTTACTTTTTGGGTTAGGACGCCGAATGTGGATTATAAGAGATGGCTTTTCCTCTTTTCAGGAATTGAACTAGGTTACTATTTTAAAGGATTAGATCTAATTGAGCTGACATTGAAATAAATGTTTAATTTGTCGAGAAAACTTATTTATATACATCTCTGCCACATCTTGTTGTAAGACAATATGCTTTTCATTACATAGAATTGCACATTCAGACATCAGGGTTGCATCAGGTGTTCCCTCCTGCCAGTTGTTTCTAGGTAGCTAGACATTTCGTATAGGGTTGGGTTTCCTTCATTTCATGAAGGGATCCGAGAAAGTGTAATTGCTTCATGGTTGGGTGAAAAAGCACTTGGTCCATGTTCCCATCTCTCGGCTCGCATGTGGAGGACCACTTGGTTCGTGTGATTGATGAGCGTATTGATTTATTTATTCTTGTTGTACATGATCATTGTAACTTGTATTTGGATGTATCATGGTATGAATGCCATTAGACTTTGTATATGATTTTATAGTGCTTTTACTTGGGATGAGCACACGAATTGTAAGATTAATGACTTTATTTGATTTATATTGATGAGATTATCTTTTGCAAGATTTAATGATTCTTAAGGATTCTTATTTATGAGGTTTTCCTTTTGTAAAGATTTATAGACTTTACTGAATCTTATTTATGAGACTTATCTTTTAGTTGTGATTTTTTAATTAAACGGATTAAATACACCTTTCTATCTTTTGTGGATTAATAACATCACTTTACTTTCATTTCTTATGATGTTGTATTTAAGTGGATTATTTACTTCATTTGACTTCGTTTTACCTTTGTGATGGTTTGAATGGCTTTTACATTTGGTATCAGAGTGCGGTTCCAGCATTGGGAGCTCTGGGTGTGTGTGTTGCTCATTTTGATCAAGTTTGTGTGGGTCCTTGAGTATTGGTCAACTGTGAATAGCATGTGCCTTCTTTTTTTACGGGGTTAGATAGACCCTGATGATTGTTCTTGAGTATGAATGAACTAGGTTCTTTCTTCTTTTAGGGTATGCATTAGTATGTGAAAGAAGACATTGGATCATATTTTTGACTTATTTTATTTTGCCTTCTGGTGAATGCTTGCTTGAAATGCATATTGCATTGTTTTGTTGAGAGCATGATCATGAATATGGATTCACTATGTGGTTACAAGAAAGATAGTATTACATTGCCTTACTGAAGTTTAAGGAAAGAAATGATAACCGTTGCTTGTAGGAAAGAATGGTGTGTTGTGATATCTTGGTTTGTGATGCTGATTTTGTCCTAACTTAAATCTTGGTTGTTGAATCACAAGTATATGACCGTATGAATGTTTTATTTTGCTATAAATTTGGGTATGAAAGGAGAATGGCTATTTTGCTTTCTATGCTTTTGGGAAGTTGCCTTCCAGGATGGGTACTGAATATGGGGAAACATGGAAGTAGGTTTTCTTTTCAAAACCTACCCACCGTTAATCGGTTATGTATTTAATTCCCTGCCATATCCTGTTAATGAGATGCTGCATTCAAGTTGGGGATGCATGTAGGTTAATAGGGATGCACCAGGTTGGGTCAAGCATTCTTCAGTTTGATTGTGATTTCCTAGATCGGAATGCAATCTTTGTTGCTAGGTATCTTGAGCAATGTTGTGTGGAAATGATCTTATGATATAGAGGTGTTTGGAATCTTAGAGGACTAGGTTGCTTGTACGATTGAGTGTGTTCTCTTAACTCGCCCCAATTTGGATCGAGGCATAGTGTAGCATCGTACTCCCTCTCTAGTGGCTAGAATTAGTCACATAGTTCATGTAATGTGAAACTTTTGAATTTGATATTTATCTTTTGACTTTGATAATTTCTCTAAACATTGTAAAGACCATCATTGAAATTTTATTTATTATTTATGAAAAAGTTTAGCCATCAAAATTTGATATTTACTTATCTTGCAACCTGGATGGTCATGTTGGATTTACTATTGAAGTTGTGCACATTTTATACCTTATTGTTGGAATTGAAATTTTCTTTTCTTCAGAATTTATTTATTTATTTATTAGTGGTGGCTATGCTTGAATGTTTTAAAACTGTTGGTCATGTATCATGTTATGTTTTCTATCATGTCCATGAGGGGCCTCTGATAGGTTGTGTAAGGGAGTAGGATGCAGAGAATATACTATCTTGTAGCGAGTGTGTTACTAAGAGCTTTGATAGAATGAGTTCATTGATTATTGTTAGATGCATTAAACATTATTGAAGTGTTGAGGAAGTTCTGAATTGGATTTTGGGTGTCACTTTGGATCACTTGAAGTAAGTTGACATTTTGAAAGAAATTTTGATGGAAGAATTGGAAAAGGTTAATAAAGAATTGAGAAATGTTAAAAGGAGAAATATAGAATATATGGAAAGAATAAAGGAGTTAGGAAAGGAAAAGTATGAATTTTTTTTGTGAAAATGACCTTTTGGAAAAAGAATTGGTGAAAGAAGAGTTGAAGTTGTTTAAAGAATGAATGATTGCAAGAAAAGATGAAGAACCTAGGAGGAGAAAATTCCAAATAGAAAGATCAAAATGATGAGTTAAAACAAATGTTTGCAGCATGCCAAAAAGAAAATGAATGTTGGAAATCAAACCATTATTTGTGAAGTCTCATGTGACATAGATGATTCATGTTCTTGATCAATCACTTGGTAGTTTGCTGAAGAATGTAAGGATGAAAATGATGATGAATTTGCTATCATAGCTAGTTATTTTGATGATAATGTTGGTTTGAAATTCTTGAAGAAAATTGAATATATAGGCGAAGGTTTGGGTAAGCATGGGCAAGGAATCAAAGAGCCCATTGAGTCAATTGTGGGGACTAAGTATGAAAGTCTCAAGTATCAAGGTAAAGGAAAAAATTGAACAACAGAAACAAAACAACTGAATATGATTAATAACCAAGTGCAAAGGATAGTAAAGAAATTAAAGAAGTTGAATTGTTTGTGCAAAAGCACGAGGAAGACAATGAAGAGTTTTCCAAGAAAATTTGAATTGTAGATCAGGTTGAAGATAAAGTTTGGTTACAAGTAATGAAAGAGGAAATGGATTCCATTGGTAGGAATGATATGAGAGGTATAGTTTTAGAGGAGTTGTTTGCGCACTAAGTGGATATGACCTAGTTGTTGCACCTTTGGAGTTTTGTCTTGTTGTTGGAGATCTTGACCAATGTTTGTTTGTAGATTAATCTTTGATATCATATTGTGTTATCATGTGATTACATGTGCATTGTGATGATTGATTCATGTTTGTAAGTGCCTATGAAGAATTGAGTCATGCCTCCTTGGTGTGCATTAAACATGTGATTGTTATTCTTATTCTAGAATGAATGTAATTGAGTGGTAGATGTACCATGTGATGGATTATATACATTGAATTGACAGTTGTGCCATGTGAATTGATTGATTGATTATACTTAGATTTATTTGATGGACACAATGTTAAATGAAAAAGTGAGATATTTTTTTGTATAAGGTTGAATAGGACCTATACTTTTGGTGGATGATTCCACATGGGAGGATGTAAAAGGACATTACTATGATTTGTTAGAATTGATGATACCTTAATGATACTTTGAGTTATTGTTATTGTTTTATGATACTTTAATACTTTGTTGATGGTAGATTGATTCATTATTTTTTATGTGTAATAAGACATATGGACGATGTCTCTTCCAAGTGGGGAAGGATGTCACGTCTCATTTTGATGGACTAACAATTATTCTAGATTAGTGAACATTTATTATGTTTGTTTTACTTTGAGTAAGTTCCACATGTGTGAAGATAATTATCGTGAAGTTATCTTTGAGTAAATTGGAAAGTTGATTTAAATATTGAATATCATCGATGTGATTATAATGATTTGCTTTGGCTATGTTTTTGGAGACACTAACCTATTGACATCAAGTTGAGTGCAAATGAATGCAGGTACTCATCGAAGATGAGAACATGGTTGAGGTAGAGGTGTTGTAGCCACTTGACAAGAATTGTTTGGGATGGTTAACTTCAATGCAATCACACACTCACGTAGTCTCATATTGCATTTTGAATGACTTATTTTTATGCATCATTATGTGGATAATAAACGTGATTGATGGTTAGATACTTAGAAAATATTGTGTTTTAATTGTGACAGTAAGTCCTTTTCAAGTGAATGATTTAATTATAAATATTAAAAGTTCTTTTCGATTTTATTTTAAATGGGTTATTTTAAATAGTTATTTTATGGTATTTAAATAAATAGTGTGTTTAAATTATTTAAATAATAAAATAAATAAGAGTTTTTCTATTTATTATAATATTATTGTTTGAATAGCAATATCTAATTTTAATTGTATTTTAAATGCAATAGATATACATATTTATATATTATTTAAATATATATATTTTTTGATAGATAAGTGCGGTATAAGGGAACCACTCTTGCTAAAATAGATCCAAAAATTAGAACAAGCATGCCCTTTGACAGGGGTGCGAAAGAAAAAAAAGGGATAGTCCCAGATTTCAACTAGGATCCGTAAATCCTAAAGAACCAACCCGAATCAACAGTGAGAAACAACTTTGTGAGGATTTTCCTTTTTCTTTTTCTTTTGTACCACTTTCCAATCATCATGCTTTCCATTTGAGATTTCCAGTAATTGTAGAGGGGCTCCTACCCCTGTCCGTAGGAAGCTGTTGATCGTTCTCAGGTGTAGAAGATGGCTGATCATCCAATTTCCTCCTGTCCTGAGGAGAAGCCCTTTGATTATGAAGCTCCCAAGGATTCTCAAGTGCACCTGCTGAGCACTCAATTGTGTAGTGATGGGGAGCAACATCTTTCCACCATGTGGCTTGGCGATCTGGTTTTATTTTGGAGTTCGAGCAGTCTGTGGCTATGTGACTAGTTTTGTAACATCTTCTACAACGGAAGGGCAAGCCTTCATAGTCCAAAGGTTGGGTCTAGCTACGGCCGTGAATGTTAAAAATGATTTCTGCCGGTAGTTCTTTTGAAATATCCAAGTCCACCAAAATGCGGGCAAAGGTTGTATGTATGAAGTCGGATGAATCATTATCTGTCGCTATGAAGTGGCCAATAGAATCACCAATTGCTTGGAAACAAGAATTAGTCCAGAAATGAAGTGGCAAGTTGGGGAGACGAACCCAAATTGGCATGATATCGAAGGATTCTGTTAGAGGATCAAAAGTAGGGTGCCATGGTTTTAACAATAACAGATGATTCCCCCAAGCCCAGCGGGAACAAAAAATTGTATTGTGATCTTCAATACTGTCAAAAACTACCACAAAAAAGCCACCTGCGTAGGGATAGATTTCCAAATTTTCTCTTAAAATGGGCTTCTAGGTTTCTGAGATCCAAAGATGGAATTCAGGGAGGCTTGGCCAGAAGCGGTTGAATCTTCCAATCAGTCCATTCTTTGTAAAGTACTCTTCATTTTCAACTATTTCATTTTTGACTTCCTCGGGTAATAGTATTTCAATAGGCTTCTTTGAGCATCAGATAGGCTTGCCCGAATCTAATCGATTCCTGATGATTGCGGGGAAATGCTCCCAAATGAGGCCAAGCCTGCAGGTAGGTTATGCCAAACTTCCTCAACCCTAACACCAGGAGAGCCACCTGTCTCGCCACAGGGCCCAGGGATGCCAAAGATTGGGCGAGAGGCCGAGGTGTGAGAGGGGGAGAAAATTAGCTGTCGATCCTCAGAAACTCCTTTACCAGGCTCTGCTCTGGAAGATGACTTGAGATTTGTTTGAAGGAGAGCGTCCCTAAAACCTTCTCTCGAGCGAGATTTAGCTGTGGCCGAATTTGCTGTCCCTGCGCCAAGGTGATCATTGCTGAGGATAGGCCTTGCATCAGGCTTAAAAGCTTGCCACAGAGAATTGGAGGGGGGATTTTTGTTTTACGCTGGAGGAGAATGCCATGATCCAGAAGCCATATTTCTTTGTAAATTTTCAAAACCCTAGCATCCAAAGAGAATGGCAGCCCACCCGAAAGACATGTTTATTCAATGATATTTATATTTATGTTTTTATATTATTTAAATATTATTATTAATACTCTTGTTTAAATTAAGTGACTATTTATTTTCAAAAATAAATAAATCGTATTAATAACATTATTATATTTAGATTATTAAATTGAGAAATTAAGTGAATGGAATGTCGTCATGCAAGCAACAAGAGAAAAATTTAGTTTAATTTATTTAATTTTAAATGCTTTTTCTTCATGCAAAACTGAAAATCAAACACTCGTTATCAAAAAACAAATTGGGGAAAATAAACCTAATTCTGAACGCTAATTTTTGGAGTCTTTAAATAAAAACAAAGGGGCATAAGTGAGGACGACCACCAAGAATCTTAACCATTAATCTCAAGGAGAAATCTGAGAAAAAAGAATAGAGGTTTGTTTGGGCGACAACAACAAAAGAGAGGTGTATTGCAGACTGCGATGAGAGGTTCTGTCTTGGGTGACAATAACTACAAAACACATTCTTTGACTAGCTTGTTTGGTAGGCGTTTGCCTTTTCTTTATGCTTGTCTTGCCTTGCTAAATTGTCGTCGCCAGTTTGTTCTCTTCTGTCGCCAGCTTTCAAACCTTTAAACATAGGCATTTTTTTCTCTTTTCTTCTGCAAATTTAGACCTAAAAACATTCCTTTTTGTATGTTGTCGACTTGTCCAACAAATATATTTAAAAATTAAAGTTTTGTTGACCATTTATCATTACCTTTGGTCGCTGCCAGTTTATCACATCGCTAGCATTTAAAACCTCTAACTTTACCTTTGAAACAAACTTCTCTCAACCGTATAAACTAGATCTTTATCTTTGACATGGCATTAGCATGATTTTATTTAGTAGATTGGACAACTTTGCCTGTATCCTGGGTCATTGTCCATGAGCAAATTAAAATGATTTAATTTTGTAGAGACTTGTAATGAATCCTGTAGCCACATAAATTGATTCTGTAGTAGCTTGTATTTATTCTGTAACAACTGGTAATTATTTCCTGTAGTAGTTTAATTATCAGTTGTTCTTCATCCTGTAGTTATGGTTAAATTACCCTGTCGTAGTCATTTTGTTGTAGCGAACTTCTCAGAAGTTTTTGCAGCTTGATTACTATTATTTATAGCTTGTTTTACCATTATCGTAGTAGATCCTTTATCATTGTCACTATATTACTAGTTCTTATAGCAAATATACCTTGTTTTTTGTAGCTGGTTATAAATTTCTATAGACAGAATATTATGATTTTGTAGCTTATCGTTTACAAGTTCCTATAGCAGAAGGGTGCTATTGTTTGTAGTTGAATTAAGACATGTAGCTTGAGTGAATTGCTTCTATAGCTTCTTTAAAAACTCTTAAAAACAGTTAAATTATTTCACAGAACAGAGACAATTGATTTTCTGATTATTACTATGTATTTTGATGCTGAAACCAGTCCTTAACTCTTATCTAAGGAATCTATGAATAGTTAAATCATAAATCGATATTGGATTGGAGAGAGTTAACATTGGAACCTTCAAACTTTTAGATAATGAATTTCATATTAAAGACCATAATCAAATTATAGATTTACATTTATAATGTTCTTCTTATTGGATTGTGATTTTTTCCTATAATGGAAAGTAAGGTTGTTGAATGAATTAAAGATTATTAATTAAATTATCTTTTATATGTGAATATTGGGAATGGAGTAAGTCCCAATGTGGATTTACCACTGTCAGATTTACAAACCTCTTTGAGTGAAATAATATACTTGGATGGAAATAGAAAACTTATTGAAGAGAATTGAAATACTTGATTTGAATGATTTAGGAAACTTATATATGTGGAATTAGAATGAATTATGAACTAGGAAATAAAACTGATTTAATAGCCTGATATCTATGCAATTGTATGAACAAATGATGGATTGAAAGGTGTGTTTTCATGATTAATGCATGGGAAAGGGATTAGAAATGGTCATAGTTGATTTTGGATTTATTTATTTATTTACTTGCTTCTTGGGGAAAGAAGTAGATTTTTATCTAGGAATGTTATTGGGTTACTTTCTGGGCTAGGATGTCGAAAGTGGATTATTAGAGATGGCTTTTCCTCTTTTCGAGAATTGAACCAGGTTACTATTTTAAAGGATTAGATCTAATTGAGTTGACATTGAAATAGATGTTTAATTTGTCTAGCAAACTTATTTATATATATCTATGCCACATCTTGTTGTGAGACAATCTACTTTTCATTACTTAGAATTACACATTCAGACATTAGGGTTGCATCAAGTGTTCCCTCCTGCCAGTTGTTTCCAGGTAGCTAGACATTTTGTGCAGGGTTGGGTTTCCTTCATTTCATGAAGGGATCCGGGGAAGTGTAATTGCTTCATGGTTGGGTGGAAAAGCACCTAGGCCATGTTCCTGTCTTTCGGCTCGCATGTGGAGGACCACTTGGTTCGTGCAACTGATGAGCGTATTGATTTATTTATTCTTGTTGTACATGATCATTGTAACTTGTATTTGGATGTATCATGGTATGAATTCCATTGGACTTTGTATATGATTTTATAGTGCTTTTACCTGGGATGAGCACGCGAATTGTAAGATTAATGACTTTATTTGATTTATATTGATGAGATTGTGTTTTGCAAGATTTAATGATTCTTATGGATTCCTATTTATGAGGTTTTCCTTTTGTAAAGATTTATTGACTTTATTGAATCTTATTTATGAGACTTATCTTTTACAAGTGTGATTTTGTAATTAAGCAGATTAATTACACCTTTTTATCTTTTGTAGATTAATTACATCACTTTACTTTCATTTCTTATGATATTGTATTTAAGTGGATTATTTACTTCATTTTACCTTTGTGATGGTTTGAGGGGAGTTTACAATTCTAGAGCAATTTCAACAGCATTTCGGTACCTGCAAATGAACCATACATCCACTACTCCAAGAACATGTATTTATTGAGTTTACAAGGCCAACACGGGAAGCTTCTGGAGGTTGGCCTCATGGCCCATTTCCAATGTCTTAGAACACTTATTCAACATGCAAGAAACCTCCTTACATCTGTCATAACCTGTAAGTTTGTCCTTCTTAAGATGGAGCGCTCCAACCAAGAATAGACTATGATAGATGCTCTTACACATCTTACAGGTATCGTAGAATCTATCATACATGACAACACTTATAGTTGTAATATAATCTACCATAACTAACTAATAATTGCATAATCCTCTTACAACATGTCGTAGTCAAACTTGGGTGCCCAAAGATGTCTTCCTCACATGCAAAGATGCTTTATGACACTTGCCTTCACCTATCATATGATTCTCTATTTCTGGCTCTTACATATTATAGATTGTGTCATACGTCATAACCTCTTACACAAGCCACAAGATGTCGACACATGGCATATTAGTGCCACCTCAAATGGGATGCCTACATTCTCATGAGTTGACTTTTCCATCCAAGTCACATTATAAGTGGAATGACATCTCACCATGCCATCTCACACTAAATGACAAAACAAGATGTGCAAACTTAAATACAACATAGGCAAATAAATAAATATGCAATCAACTATTAAATGTTAGGAATTGCAAGGTTGAGACACCTTAATTCCCAACATTCTCCAACTTGTCGAACACCTTGCATGAGCCAACAGAATGACAGGATTTAACTGCTAGGGGCCAAAAAGCCCATAGAATCCCAACACCATCTAAACTTCTCTATGCTCACAGGTTTTGTCAAGGAATCTGCAATATTCACCAAAGTGTCAACTTTCTCCAAATTCACCTTCCCATCCTCTACCATGTCATGAACAAAATGGTACTAGACATCAATATGCTTTGTCCTTGCATGGAAAGTAGGATTCTTTGCCAAACATATGTCACTCTAGCTATCACAAGAAATGGTAATCTTCCCTACATCAAACTCAATGCCAGAACACAATCTCTTAAGCCAAATGGCTTCCTTACAAGTATGAGTAGCTGCCATGTACTCTGCTTCTGTCATGGACAAAGCAACCACATGTTGCCGCTTACTCATCCAACTAATAGCACCATTGAACATAGTGAACACATAAGCACTGGTGGATCTCTAGCTATCAATGTCACCTGCCTAATCAGAATCCACATATCCACGAATACTCATAGAATGCCGAGGACTTGTAGGATAACCATTATAACATAGGGAATACTTAGAAGTACCCCGCAAATATCTGAACACTCTGTTAGACTTAGGGCACACAACTGAGAGGGGGGGTGAATCAGTTGTGCATAACTTTCTTCAATTACACACTTAACTCCACTTAGCAATTCAGTAGCACAATAATAAATCAACCATGGAAACACTGCAATAAATCAAGAGTAGAAACACATCAACACATGACACACCAAGATTTTGACATTGAAAACCCAGTTAAGGGAAAAACCACAGGGTGATTAACCCAAGAATGTACTCTCTGTTAGAAGAATAGAAAGAACAAAATGGCACATGCCAATTAGGGCTCACTGCCCGAGCACACTACTCACAAGAGGCTCACTGCCTACAAGAGACACACTATCTACAAAGAAATAAGTATCACATACATGAACTGGAGAATAGCATCTTCACCATGCTTGAATCAGTTCCATTTAAGCCCAATACTTCTGCTCTGCCTTTCGGTCTCCTCCTTGCTACCACACACTCATCTCCACAAGGACAACTTTGAAATGCCTTCACAATCCCTTATTTATACAAGACATCAACTTAGGAATGGTCATCTAAGTCGACAAACATCAACAAGAACATCCGTAGGATGTGTAACTGATCCGGTCAGCAAATCTCAAGAACACTATCATCCGGAAGTTAATCTTCAATTGCAAGCTCCAACTCCAATGTAGACCACCAACACAAATTGGACATGATCCAAAGACATCCACAAGCTTTCCTGAATCACCAAGAACATCCACACTTCATCTGCTTACTGAAATCCTTCTCTCCTTCATTTGGAACCTCAAGAACACAGTTTGTCATTACTGTCACAAAGGAATAGATGCTTGCAGACCTTCAAACCATGAACCAATCTAGTTGACACTCCAAAAAGACTTCCTCAACACTCCCTCAAATCCGTAGAACAGGACAATGCATTTTCGGATCTCACCGGACCTTTCCGTAACACTTTGTCACCTCTGAACACCTACCGGAACCGGTTTTACTTGAGCGACCACACCTTCTTTAGATCTTCATGCGGACCCCTAAAATCTCTACTGGATCACCTTAAGACACATATCTACAAACCCTTTAATCTGTATCCTCTGATCCTCAACCTATCTTGGACTATTACCTTACTGTCATCATTGTTCTTCATTGTTCCTGATTGAGAGTAATTTTCTCAAAATCCTCAGCACATAACTCATCCAATCCTTATCATTAATGCAACAAGACTATGTTGACATCAATGACAACACCAGTTAGGCCCATACTTGCAACACACTTTCTTCATTGCATCCTAATGTACCCATCCAGGATTAGCCATAAATCGACTAAGGACTCCCATTGCTTGGGCAATGTCTAGTCTTGTATAGACCATAGCATACATCAAGCTGCCAACTGCACTAGCATAAGGAAATCTGCTCATATCCTCTGTCTCAGAAGGAGACTTTGGACAATTTGCAGCATATAAATTTGTCCTCGTCGTAATAAGAATAGTCAAAGCTCTGCAATCTACCATGTTGAATCTCTCCAACATAGTGTTAACATACTTAATCTGGCCTAACTAAAGTTTTTTGTTTGATCTCTCTTCTAATCTCCATCCCTAGAATGTACTTGGCTGCCCCCAAATTTTTCATTTCAAACTATGCTAACAACTGAGACTTCAAAGCAAAAATCAAACTTTTACCATTCGTAATTAGCAACATATCATCGACATACAAAGCAATAATGAGAGTGTGATCATTGTCAAACTTGTAATAAACACAATGATCTAATTTTAATCTCAGAAATCTAATACTCAACACAAAGGCATCAAACTTCTGGTACCACATCCTAGGAGACTGTTTCAAACCATAGAAAGACTTTTTTAACTTGCAAACCATATTTTCTTTACCTTCAACAATGTAGTGCTCTGGTTGTGACATATAAATTTCTTCCTCCAAGTCACCATGAAGGAATGTTGTCTTCACATCCATCTGCTCCACTTCTAAATCATATGCTGTTGTAAGAGATAACAGGAACCAAATAGATGCCAACTTTGTAATGGGAGAGAAAATTTCACCATAGTCAATTCCCTCCATTTGAGATTACCCCTTCGCAACCAATCTAGCCTTATATTTCTCAACACTGTCATCTCTACCAAATTTCTTTTTGAACACCCATTTGCATCCAACAGGTTTTCCTCCTTCAGGTAAAGGCACCAAGTCCCAAGTATTATTCTTTTTCAAAGAAGCCATTTCCTCTTCCATGGCCTGTTGATAACTGAGAGGGGGGGGGTGAATCAGTTATCCTAATTATTTCCCTTATTAAACTTTCCTTTTAAATGAAGCAGCAAAAAATCAAACACAAAACATTAACCATGAAGTAAGAAACACATGACACAGTATTTTTGACGTGGAAACCCTGTTAAGGGAGAAAACCACGGGGTGATTAACCCAAGAATTATTCTCTGTTAGAAGAATAGGAAATTACAAAAATGGCACTTGCCAATTAGGGCTCACTGCCCGAGCACACTGCTCACAAGAGGCTCACTGCCTACAAGAAGACACACTGTCTTACAAAGTGATAAGAATCACAGTCTTGAACTGATTGGAAGCATCTGCATATGCTGGAGTTCAGTTCCGGTTAGGTTCAGTATACTGATCTGCTGCACTTCATCTTTCCTCTATTCTTTAGTCTGCTGTCCTTTCACATACCGGATCTTTCTTGTTTCTTCTACTCTATTCTGGACTTGTTCGCATATCCTCACACACACTACGCACCCTTTACAACTAAATCCATCCTCTATATATATCCGCACAAGTAATTTCATCATCTTTCTAGTCGGCATCCGGAACAGTCTAGTTTCTTACAAACTTAGTTCTGTCGGCTGAATCCTTGCTCACCAAGCAATGCGGATCAAGCATATACTTGTAGATATCATCAATTATGTCGGCCAAACATGATTCATGCCTCCGCAACCTTTATCATCATCTGTAACACATCCGGAAAGTAGTTTGATACTCAGTCAGTCAGTTCTTCCTCTGTTTTCACTGTCTCTCAGGAATCCGGTACTCAACTATTCATATCTTTTTCCTTGTCCATCTCCGGAGGCTAAATCCTTGGAATATACTACTCAAGATAGTCCTCTTGACTTCCCCAGATCCGCACTGCACCAAGACACTTCCTCTGAGAGATCCGGACCAATCTGTCGGACCTTGCCACATGCTCTGTTCTTGTTCACTGGACCACCACAATCTTCAATCTGACTTCCGGTAGAGACATATCATGACTTGCGGATATGTGGGATGACCTTTGTTGCCATCAATGACAACAACCATGAATCCATATAGTGTCTCTTGCCAACAATCTCCCCCTTTGGCATTGATGGCAACACTTAGTGAAAAATGACTAAGTGTTTACACTATGCTCCCCCTCTGCTGATGTTCTGTCTTTATATACAATTTCCGGAACTCCCCCTGAGTTGGATTCCTCATTTTTCACTGCTCCTCACTCCCCCTTTGACATCAATGGCAAAGGGTAGGGTCCGCACACCAAAATTTTCAAAAATTTTCTATATATAGCCGCATATTTACATACTCACATATACTGCAGAATGTCTGCAAAGGATGTCTGCAGTTGAACCATTTCAGTAGCCCAACTTAGCTTCATTCTGTCCAAGATTGAAATGTGACCACTCAACAAAAATGCAAAAGCTTCTGCCCGCCTGAGATCTGTCGGATCTTTTGTATGGGCGGTGGTCTGGGCATCACTGATGGCCTCATGCATAGTTTCCAACTTAGGGACTATAATCCTTCTAAGTTCTCCCATCCGGTTGGTAATGTTCTTCCTCTCCTTCTCAAGATTCTTTATTTCATTCAAGACTGCAATAGTCTGACATTCTTGATTTATTATAGAGGAAGAGAGAGGATCAAAACTTTGAGATAAGCTTTGAAGCTTGTCCTGTTCCTCTTTTATTTTCTTGTCAATTGCAGCTGTTGCCTTTGACCAAGATATACAAAATTTGTAGATGTCACCGCCATCCTTAAGAGCATTTTCTAAGCTCTTTATTCCAATGCTTACAATCTTCCTATCCTTAGAGATTAATTCTAATATTTCAGAAAATCTCTTATCCAAAAATTCCTTCCGGACCTTGTCTTCAGCTGATTTTTCTAGAGAATTAAAATGTGTATCAATACTGCTGACTAAGGTTTTTAGATTACCGGAAGTGGAGGCTGTCGGATCTATTTGGATTGATGGCATGATCTTTACAAGTACTCCGGAGGCAGCCTCTATCAACTCACAGTCTTCCATATGAGACTTCAGGAGCTTTTCATTTGCCTTGGCATTTGCAAATGAAGCTATCTTCATTGTTTGTACCGGAGAGAGAGAGTCAAAATCAAATGGACCTTTTAGAAGCTCCGGTTCATCAATCTCTAGAGTTTCTTTGCTCAAAAATTGTTGAACAGTTTGTGCAGTGTCTCTTGCCGGAGACAGATGTTTCTTTTCTTCTGCAGTCTTAGAACTGTCAACCTCTTTGTCTGTCACCACTGCTTCCTTCTCCTGCAATTGCTCTTCTTCTTTGGATCCGGAGACTGTAGGGGAAACCGGAGGAGAGATGCTTGCTTGTTCATGGGCCACTTCTTCTGGAGCAGAGGGTCCCAAGTCCTCACTTGTCTGTTCATGGCTCACTTCTTCCGGAACAGAAGATTCCAAATCAGCAGCTGTTTCTGCACCTAAGTCCTCTACAACAGGAAGATTGAACCTTTTGAAGGCCTTCCGGAGGATCTCTTCTATCTCTTGTGCCACTTTGTCAGTCTCACCAAGCATGAGCTGATTCATCCTGGCTTTACTTCTGAACTCATCTCTGCAGTCCTTGAAGATCATGTTCATTGTCTTGGGATCAATTTGAGGATATAGCTGAATAGCTATCTGCTCCCGGATCTCAAGATCTTTGGCATGAGCATTATTCTTTCTTACTTCCATTTCCTTCTCTAGGCTTTTAGGAATGAGAGATATGATCTCAATGAAAGCCTTATTGTATGTGTTCAGATATTTAACTGTGGCTTCCTGCAGAGTCTTTTGGTCTGCCTCACTGAAGTCATCATAGGATTCAGTCATTGGTTGAAGGTTTCCATCCATCGTGACCGACTTGATTATGCTCTCTAGTGACAGAGTGGGCTTTTCAACAGTTACCTCTGCCATTTCCTCCTTGTCTTGGCCTGTGGAGGGCTTACCGGATCCTTTCTTTTTCTGTTTCTTTACTTCTCTTACTCCTTCATCTGATTCTGTCTCCTCATCATCCTTTTGGCTTTCATAAGCCCTTGATGCTTTTGTCTTGGATCTTTTACCGGATGCCTGGACTTCCGGTTTTGAGCTTTTGGTTGTGGAAGGTGCAGATCTCTTTGATGATCTGGTCCGGGTGGGGGTTTCAACCGGAGCACTTTCTTTGCTTTTCTCTTCTTCCTCAGCCTTTCTCCTCTTTTCCCGGCTGGCATCAAGTGCCTCTTTTGAGATGCCCAGGCCTTGAGCAATGTGCTCTACTTCTTTTCTCACTTTTCTCTTAATCTCAGGTTCCCTGAGTTCTACATGTAATTTCACACTCAGCTCCTCAAAGGTTCCAAACCTTTCTGCCTTAGGATCTTTGGGCTGACTTAGCATGTGTTGAACATGCAGCTCTACTATCTGTTCATCAACTTCATACCCCATGGGCATGATCCAGACAGTCCTTGGCTCCACTGCCTCCATTAGGCACTGATCAGTGTCAACCATAAAACATACTGAGTCCTTGTATTTCTCAATGAGTGACTGGGGAATTCTCTCTCTTGCTTGCATCATGCTCTGAAAGTTTTTGAAGTATCCCCATAGAGCTGTATTCCTCGCTTTTGCATCCCCAAGTCCATGCAGATAGTCTCTTATCTGGACTGCAACAGGTTTGTCATTCTGCCATACCCATCCACTTGTTCCGGGTAGCTCATTCATGAAGTAAAAGAATAGACATATAATGAGAGTACCATACTTAAAGGAGTTCTTCTTGTCTTTCTTGATTTTCTGTACATTTTCCATCAATTGGCTTAGTAGTAGTTCACAAAGATCATAATCTGCATTCTTTCTTAGCATTTCATATGCTGTGTATATTGCAGTTCCGGATACAGAATTCTCCCTGCTGGAGTGATAGATCTTGTATCCTATTATCATTGATGCATATTTGATATCCGGATCCGAAATATCTTCAATGGTCATTGCCCTCTTATCATATTTTGATCCGGTGGCCTCAGTTACAACGTTGTTCTTGACAGATTTGAGGATAGGTACCCCCCCGGAAGAGTATAGACCAGTTACTGCTCTAATTACTTCTTTTGTGATCTTACAGGGTCTATCTAGCCAAAGGAAGTTGTCATGCATCCTGCTCAGTACATACCGGACCCATTCATCTTCTTCAAAGCTAGGGAAATGAATGAATTGCTCAAATTGTTTCTTCTGGATACCCTTATACTCTGGTTTGAGCTCAAAAGCATTGTCTATCAGTTGTTTGTGATAGAGGTCTCTTAATTTGAATTCCCCAAATTCCTCAATGTTTGCGTGTATGTAAACCCTAATATCTTCAGTATGTAAGACTCCGTGGGGAACACTAGAGAAGGCTCCTAGTGGATCTACCTCCAACGATTTGTAGGGATGTTTCTTGAATGAGGGGCGAGGTCTATCAGAGATCTTAACTATGTTTGGAGTAGCCATTCTTCAAAGATTTGCAGTGAGGCAATGAAAAACGAAGAATACCTTATGCGCCTTCAGTTTGCACGGAGTGGTTGGATTGATTTCTTTATGCAATAGCTTCGGCAGGAGATCCTTGGTGTGCTTGATGAACCTTGTTGCAGAGCTCCACTATTTGCTTCTTCTCAAGTGTAGAATGAGCGGATAACTTTTGAGAAATCCCTTATATTGCTCCGCAAACCCTAATATCTGTCTGCAATAAATGCTTCACCTGCATTATTCCGGTTTACCATGTCTGGACAGCTTGGAGTATCCCGGATTAGTCCTGATCACTGAATATCATCCGAATCTTTAAATCATGAATAAATCTAGGTAACATATTACAAGAACATCCCAAACGCTCTGTCCAATCCGCAAGACAAGATCGTGCACTTCCGGATCTCTCCGGACCTTTTTGTAATCCTTTATCATACCGGAGCACCTCCCTGAACAGGTCTAACTTAATCGAACACAGCTTCTTCATAACTCCATGCGGACCTCTAAAAACTTGACTGAAGCATCTCAGGACTTATATCTACAAACCCTTTAATCCGCATCTTGTGCCACATCCGGCACAACTTGTTTGGCTGGGGGAACAGAATCTTCTTTGAGTCTCCCCCTGAGCCTGAGCTCACTTTTTAATTTCCGGAAGAAATATCAGCACCAGAATCTGGTGCGGATCCAACCTCTACATTCTCTGAGCTTTTCGTCACCCAAATCTTGCTCATCTGATTCCTAACTTCATCCGCATTCATCTTTTGTTTACCCTTGTCTTGATTCTGATTATACACCGGACCTCTTTTGTCCTGATTCTTGTTTCTGCAGACTTTAGCATTATGACCGGACCTATTGCAGATTTGGCAAATAACATTTCTTTGCATATTTAACTGATATCCCCTTGATCTGCATTGATTAGCCATATGACCTACTCTATTGCATGTAAAGCATCTACCTTTGAATGATTTGTTTACTTGCATAATTCTGCATTCATGGGATTTGTGTCCATACCTTTTGCAGTTGAAGCACTGTCCGGAGAAGGATGAATTAATCTGATTCATTCTCATTCTGCACTGATTAGCTTTGTGACCAAAATGGTTGCAGCTGTGGCAGTATCCATTGAAGGATGGATATTTTTGAGCATTTGGCTGTCTTACCGGAGGTCTTCTAGGCCTGCTCCTTGGATTTTCAGATCCAAGATTCTTCTGACCGGATCCGGAGCTTTCTCCTTTCTCATATCCCAAGCCATACTTGTCATCTGTCCTCTTTTGACTTCCAAGAAGAACTTCAAGTTGAGCAGAACTTATCTTGAATTTCTCTTTATATTCATTTGCTGTTTGAAGGTCTCTTTTGAGAGAGGCAATTTGATCCTCAAGTTTTCCTTCATTATCTTTGGAATCTTCAAGATCAGATTCAAGGTGTCTGATAATCCTGTCCATCTGGTGGCATTCTTCTGATTTTTCCTTAAGAGATTGTTTTAGATTGTCTTCAGCCTTTCTTTTTTCTTCAATCTCTTGAGTGAACTTTATAGTTCCTGATTCCATTTCATGTCTTAACATGATGACTTCTTTTGATAACTTTTCACATAACTTGGTTTGCTCAGTCAATTCTTCATTTGTATTGCTTTCTTCACTTTGTCTTGCCAACTGTTGGAGCAGCTCCTTTCTCTTTTTCATAGAGAGACTTAATTTGTCTTTTAATTCCCTCATGAATTCATCAGCCTGTTTGAGTCTTTCTCTTAATTCACTGACTTCAGAATTTGACTGTTCAAGATCCTCAAGGGCAGTCTTGAGTTGCTCCTTTAAACCATATGCATCCATTTGAAATCCCAGATCTTCCTCAAGCTGTTAGGCTCTATTAGGAGGAACTTGGCTCTGATACCAATTGTTGATAACTGAGAGGGGGGGGGTGAATCAGTTATCCTAATTATTTCCCTTATTAAACTTTCCTTTTAAATGAAGCAGCAAAAAATCAAACACAAAACATTAACCATGAAGTAAGAAACACATGACACAGTATTTTTGACGTGGAAACCCTGTTAAGGGAGAAAACCACGGGGTGATTAACCCAAGAATTATTCTCTGTTAGAAGAATAGGAAATTACAAAAATGGCACTTGCCAATTAGGGCTCACTGCCCGAGCACACTGCTCACAAGAGGCTCACTGCCTACAAGAAGACACACTGTCTTACAAAGTGATAAGAATCACAGTCTTGAACTGATTGGAAGCATCTGCATATGCTGGAGTTCAGTTCCGGTTAGGTTCAGTATACTGATCTGCTGCACTTCATCTTTCCTCTGTTCTTTAGTCTGCTGTCCTTTCACATACCGGATCTTTCTTGTTTCTTCTACTCTATTCTGGACTTGTTCGCATATCCTCACACACACTACGCACCCTTTACAACTAAATCCATCCTCTATATATATCCGCACAAGTAATTTCATCATCTTTCTAGTCGGCATCCGGAACAGTCTAGTTTCTTACAAACTTAGTTCTGTCGGCTGAATCCTTGCTCACCAAGCAATGCGGATCAAGCATATACTTGTAGATATCATCAATTATGTCGGCCAAACATGATTCATGCCTCCGCAACCTTTATCATCATCTGTAACACATCCGGAAAGTAGTTTGATACTCAGTCAGTCAGTTCTTCCTCTGTTTTCACTGTCTCTCAGGAATCCGGTACTCAACTATTCATATCTTTTTCCTTGTCCATCTCCGGAGGCTAAATCCTTGGAATATACTACTCAAGATAGTCCTCTTGACTTCCCCAGATCCGCACTGCACCAAGACACTTCCTCTGAGAGATCCGGACCAATCTGTCGGACCTTGCCACATGCTCTGTTCTTGTTCACCGGACCACCACAATCTTCAATCTGACTTCCGGTAGAGACATATCATGACTTGCGGATATGTGGGATGACCTTTGTTGCCATCAATGACAACAACCATGAATCCATATAGTGTCTCTTGCCAACATGGCCTCCTTCCAAGAACCTACATCTTTCCTATTGTTGGGAATTAAGGTGTCTCAACCTTGGTAATTCTCTGAATTTGTAATGTTTGTATTTATTATTTAATTGCCTATGTTGTAAATAATTGGAAATTCCACTTTGTCATATTGTGGGGTGTGGCATGGTGATGTGTCAATCCTACATGGATTATGACAACTTCTTATTTTGTCCTCACATGAGGAGATAGGCGTCCCACTTAGTGGTAGGAATATTCTGCCATGTGTCAGCATCTTCTATGTTGTGTAAGGAATGTTTGACCAAAACGGTTATGACGGATTCCTATGATGAATCTATGACATGTAAGAGTCAAGAATAGAAGGTTGTAAGACAGGTGATGACATGTGTCATGAAGCATCTTTGAATGAGGGATATTTGGGCGCCCCAAGGTGGAATATGATGTGTTGTAAGAGAATATGCTATTTATAGCATGTGTATGATAGATTCTCTTACATCTGTAATTTGTAACTGCTATGACAGATTCTATGACAGTCGTAGTGTCGTAAGAGCATCTATCATAGCCCATTTTTGAAATAGGTGACCTCTTTGGGATGGGAGCTGTGGAAAAGTGTCAAACACATTCTACAATGTTGACCAAGTGTCCCTAGGTGTGGTGGTGCAGGAGCACCTACCTGACAGCTGGCCTTCATGAGGCAGTTAGTTGTTTTAGGTCTTGTTTATGTTTTCAAGAAGGACTGATAAGACCAAATGCATGTAATAAGGTCACGCTGATCATGATAAGATCATGCTGACCAGGCTTTTACTATTTTTAGTTAAGTTTGTTAGAACAGCTGTCATGCTGTAGGGTCCGGTTGGATCTCCCAGCCGCCTGGAGAGTTCCCAGCCGCTTGGAGTCGGGTCAGTAGTACTCGTAGGAAAATCTATTTAAGCATGGGGATCGGTTGATATTGGATACAGATAGAGATATCATCGATCATAGTATTGTATCGCATTGAGAAGTCAGATTGCAGAGAGAGATTGAGCATTGTAATTGCATCTTTTGAAATCAATAAAGATCCTGTTTGTGTTCATTTTCTGTTTGCCCTCCATTGTGATCGATTTGCTGTTTTGGTGGTTATATGGATTCGCTAATCCATTCCACCGGTTGATTCGTCGAATCGGTGGAATGGTTGTGTACAGTAGATTAGGAGGTAGTTTGTTTTCTGTTTGCATGCAGGTGTGCAGGATCGCGGTCGACAGATGTTGAAGACCCTAGCATGGGTATGTGCTAGGTCGAGTTGATAAGTTTGAGTTGGAAGATCACCCTGAGAGTGGATCGGGTCATCCCTGGAGGATCGGCGAAGTGAGATTTCGCTAAGGTTGGGAGTTCATCAAAACGGCTTCATCAGGATATTTCGGTTTATATCCTGCAGTCACTTTGGACGTCGTCATCCGGATAAGTGAAGATGAACATGATGCAGTTGAGTGCATGAAGTGAATGTGCGTCGGGGTGATCATCGTCAGGAGTTGCCGAAGAAGAGTACATCGGCATAAGGTGAAGATCGGGTTATGAAACTGTTGAAGTTTACAGGTTGCAAGTACATCAGGATGTTGTAAGTCAGATATATACTCAGTGTATATATCACCGTCAGGATCATCTTCTGTGAGTGCCCATCATCCGCATATCGCTAACAGATGCGGGAGTGAAAGTTCGGTTTTTTTGGCTAAGTGTTGAAGAGGTCATCAGGATATTGTGTGACGTCATCGTCATCCGCATATGACGTCATCGTCATCAGGATATTGAGATATCCCCCTATGCATGTTGATCCTGTTGTCGCTAAGTGGTTAGGTATCGGCGTAGGCAGAAAGTTGTGAAACATCATCAGGAGGTTTCGAGAGAACCAGATAAGTCATATCATGATGCTGTTGCTTGTGTCGTCGGCTATCGGGGCGTCGAAGGGAAGGTGCTGAAGTGGTCGTCATCAGGATATTTGGAGCAACCGGATATTTGATAACCTGCTGACGAAGGTGGTGTCGCATATCATGATGATGCCGCTAGTATTTGGCGCCTGATGAACAGTGCAACAGGAGGAGGTTTGCGCCCGTTGAGTATCATGATGATGATGATAGGCGACAGGCGGAGGAGGTGAACAGTAGTCGGCAGGAGGATAATTGTGATCATCTGAAATATGATGATGCTGTTGGTGTTTACAGGAAATATGATGATGATGCTGAGCCGATAGGGATTTTTATCATGCTGTTTGTATATTTGGCTCCTCCTTCCTGTTAGCAAGCTTCCGTTGCGTTCCACTCTGCATCATGTGGGTTTTGGTCCAAGATGCCATATTGGATGCCCATTCCAAGAAAGGTCCAAAATTGCCTTGTATGTTCTATTTAAACAGGTGCTTGGAGATGGAGTTTGTATCACAGGTTTATAGGTACTGTTATGCTGCCGGATTGACTCCAGACACGAGTGTGTTGAAGACCATTGAAGCTTGCATTGCAAGTGTATTGTAAACATTCTTTCAGATTTGTTAATACATTGTGCAGGTTTCTAAGTGTGGGGTTTTTCACCTGATAAGGGTTTTCCCCACCATAAATATTTGTCTCTTCTTCTATCTTCTTTCTGGTTCTTATGTTTTGCTGTAATATCTCATGTTAATGGTTTAACATTGCTGTAATAGTTAGGATAAAATTGAATTTGCATAGCCCTCTCCTCAATAGACTAGTGTAGGAAGCGTTTCTGCACACCTAGCTTCCTTTCATTTGGTATCAGAGCTTGATCACCTTTGGTCCTAGTTGTAGGGTAAGGGTTTTTTGAGCTATTCTTAGGTTGAGTGGGAGTTTGTGTAGAGCATTCTATATCTTATTGCAGCAAGGAGATGGCAACCGCATTAGGAAGGTTTGAAGTAGAGAAGTTCAATGGCAGTAATTTCGAGCTGTGGAAGCTCAAAATGGAAGACATGTTAGTTGACCGAGACCTTTGGGAAAGTGTGAACGAAACTAAACCAGCTACAATGACTCAAGATGAGTGGGATCTCAAGGATCAGAAGGCTAAGGGTCTCATAAGACTTAGTCTTGCCGATTCTGTGTTGTTAAATGTCCATGATGAGACTACTGCAAAACTCCTTTGGAAGAAGTTGGGGGATATGTATCAAGCCAAGTCCCTAGTCATAAAATTTTTCTAAGAAAGAAGTTGTATTCTCTTTGAATGGAGGATGGAGGATCCATGACTAAGCATATGAATGCCTTTAATATGATGGTTGCACAATTAACATCTATTGGTGTAAAAATGGAGGAGGAGGATCGGTGTATGACCTTGCTTTGTTGTCTGTCAGACTCATGGGATCATCTTGTCATGGAAATTGGAAGCACCACATCCACATTCAAAATGGAAGAGGTGGTTTCTTCACTGTTGTCTGAAGAGATGCAGAGAAATTCTTCTGAGGCAGCCAAACAGGCCCTTGCAGTTCGTGGAAGACCCAAGGAGAAAGGGAAGAAGAAGGACAAGAAAGCTGAGAAGGGTAGATCCAAATCCCGTGGGAGATCCAAATCTCCTGGAAAGTCCAAGGCTCTTTGTTGGAACTGTGGCAAGACTGGGCATTTCCAAAAGGAATGTAAAGAGGAGAAGAAGAAAAAGAAGAAAGCTCCTGATTTAGATTCTGACAAATCACAAGATGATAGTGATGCTTTCATCGCAGCCTTGACAACCCATGCATCTGATGATGTGTGGCTAATCAACTCTGGTGCATCATTCCACATGACCTTGCATCAAGACTGGTTCTCTAAGTATGAGGAGTTTGATGGTGGAAAGGTGTATCTAGGTGACGACTCTCATCTGAAGATCGTTGGTCGTGGAAGAGTCTCTATCTGATTCCCTGATGTTCGAGTGAAGGGGATCACTGGGGTTATGCATATCCCAGGCTTAGCACAGAACTTGCTTTCTGTAAGTATGTTGAATGATGCAGGTGTGTAGGTTGTCTTTTCGAAAGAAGGATGCAAGATGATTAGAGGATCTATGGTGCTTGCTAGGGGTACTCGGAGAGGTACTCTGTTTCAGCTGGAAGCATGCATTGCACAATGCAATAGTTCTTCTGAATCAAGGAAGAGGGCAGCAGTCACTTCATCCCCACCATCTAAACGAATAGTGAAGAAATCTGTAGTTTCTAGTCTTGATGGTTGTAATCATGCATTGGAAGTTAAACTTCCTGCAGAAAAGACAATGTTATGGCATAAGAGATTTGGCCACATTGGTGAGAAGGGTTTGCGTACCCTGAAAAATAAGAACTCGTTGAGGGTTTAGATGATTGTAATCTTGAGTTTGACTTTTGCAAACATTGCATTTATGGAAAAAAAACCGTGTTCAGTTTTACTCAAGTTCTCATAAGTCTTCTGGTGTGTTGGACCTTATTCATTCTGATGTGTTTGGTCGTGTTAATGTTCCTTCGTTATCAAAATCTGTATACTTTGTATCTTTTATAGATGATTATAGTAGAAGGACATGGATTTATTTTCTCAGAAGCAAATCTGAAGTCTATAGCAAGTTTAAGAAGTTTAAAGCTTTTGCTGAAAATCAGACTAGTAAAAAGATTAAATGTTTGAGAACTAACAACGGTGGTGAGTTATGTTCTACAGAATTCAATTAGTATTGCAAGGAACTTGGGATTAAAAGGCATAAGACAACTCCATACACACCACAACAAAATGGAGTTGCAGAGAGGATGAACAGGACACTGATGGAGAAGGCTAGGAGTATGCTTAGTGGAGCTGGTCTAGAACAAAAGTTTTGGGCTGAAGCTGTTGCCACTGCTTGCTATCTTGTAAATAGATCTCCTACATCAACTCTTGTTGGAAAGACACCCATGGAGGTGTGGTCTGGTAGAAAGCCTTCAGTAAGGCATCTTCATGTTTTTGGTGTTGAGGCATATGCACATGTGCCTAGGGAGAAGCGGTCAAAGTTGGAGAACAAAGTTGTTAAGTGTATCTTCATCGGCTATAGTGTTGGTGTGAAAGGATACAAGCTTTGGGACCTAGTGGCTGAAAAAGTGTTGTATAGAAGAAGTGTCATCTTCAGAGAGCTTACACCTTCTTCCATTATTTTGCAACTAGAAGAAAAAGAAAAGAAAGAGGATGTAGTTCAGTTTCCTCTCACCCCTGAGAAGATTGAACAGAAAGACAATGTTGGACCTGATGATGAGGAGAGCTCTAGCAACTCTGAAAGCTCAGAGGAAGAAGTTGAACCTCAACCTTAGCTCTTGAGGAGGTCTACACAGATAAGGAAGCAACCTGAAAGGTTTGGTTTTACATTGCTTGATTCTAGTTGTGCTTATGCTTTTCTTACTAACAATGATGAACCTAGAACTGTATCAGAGACTTTGGATATGAAGGATGCAGGTTCCTAGAAGGAGGCCATGGAGGAAGAAATGGCTTCTTTGGAAAAGAATCAAACTTGGGACTTGGTGCCTTTGCCTCCTGGACTGAAACCCGTTGGATGTAAATGGGTGTTCAAGAAGAAGTTTGGTGCAGATGGCAGTATTGAGAAGTATAAGGCCAGATTGGTTGCGAAGGGGTATTCACAAGTGGAGGGTATAGATTATGGTGAGACCTTCTCTCCCATTGCAAAGCTAACATCCATTCGATTCCTGTTGTCACTCGCAACAGCTTATGACTTGGAGGTAGAACAGATGGATGTGAAGACAACTTTCCTTCATGGTGATTTGGAGGAAGAGATCTACATGTCATAACCAGAGCATTACATGGTGAAAGGTAAAGAAAATTTGGTTTGCAAACTTAAGAAGTCTTTGTATGGTTTGAAGCAATCCCCTAGGAGATGGTACTTGAAGTTTGATGCCTTTGTGTTGTCAATTAGATTTGTGAGATCGAAATCAGATCACTGTGTGTATTATAAATTTGATGGTGATCATATTCTCATTGTTACACTGTATGTTGATGATATGTTTCTCATTGGGAAGGGTAAGAATATGATTTCTAATTTTAAATCTTAGTTGTTAGCTTAGTTTGAAATGAAATATTTAGGGGCAACCAATTACATTCTAGGAATGGAAATCAGAAGAGAGAACCAACAGAAAACTTTGGTTAAGCCAAAGTAAGTATGTGAAGACCATGTTGGACAGATTCAACATGGGAGATTGTAGACCATTGTGTGTTCCCGTTTCTTTGGGGACCAAATTGTCTATTGAGGATTGTACAAAATCTCCTAGTGAGGTGGAGTACATAAGCAAAGTACCTTATGCTAGTGCTATTGGTAGTTTGATGTATGCTATGGTCTGCACAAGACCAGACATTGCCCAAGCAGTGGGAGTCCTTAGTCGATTTATGGCTAATCCTGGACGGGTTCATTGGGATGCAGTTAAGTGAGTGTTCAGATATTTGAGGGGTACTTCCGAGTATTCCATTTTCTATCATGGTAATGTTTCATGACCTCCACATTCTGTTGATATTCATGGATTTGTGGATTCAGATTGGGAAGGTGACATTGACAATAGGAGATCCACCAGTGCTTATGTTTTTACATTGTTTGGTGGTGCTATTAGTTGGATGAGTAAGAAAAAACCTATTGTTGCTTTATCCATGACAGAAGATGAGTATATGGCAGCAACTCATGCTTGTAAGGAAGCCATTTGGCTTAAGAGATTGTGTTCTGATATTGGTGTTGATGCAGGTCAAATTACGATCAGTTGTGACAGTTAGAGTGTAATTTGCCTTGCAAAGAATCCAACTTTCCATGCTAGAACCAAACACATTAATGTTTAGTTTCACATCATGAGGGACATGGTTGAGGATGGAAAGGTAAATTTGGAGAAGGTAGATACTTTGAAGAATGTTGCAGATGCATTAATGAAACCAGTGGGCACAGAGAAGTTCAGATGGTGTTCAGAGTCTATGGGCCTCTCGACCTATAGCAGTTAAATCCTATTTTTCTATTGGCTCTTACAAGGTGTTCAACAAGTGGGAGAATGTTGGGAATTAAGGTGTCTCAACCTTGGTAATTCTCTGCATTTGTAATATTTGTATTTATTATTTAATTGCCTATGTTGTAAATAATTAGAAATTCCACTTTGTCATATTGTGGGGTGTGGCACGGTGATGTGTCAATCCTACGTGGATTATGACAACTTCTTATTTTGTCCTCACATGAGGAGATAGGCGTCCCACTTAGTGGTAGGAATATTCTACCATGTGTTGGCATCTTCTATGTTGTGTAAGGAATGTTTGACCAAAACGGTTATGACGGATTCTTATGACGAATCTATGACATGTAAGAGTCGAGAATAGAAGGTTGTAAGACAGGGGATGACATGTGTCATGAAGCATCTTTGAATGAGGCATATTTGGGCACCCCAAGGTGGAATATGATGTGTTGTAAGAGAATATGCTATTTATAGCATGTGTATGATAGATTCTCTTACAACTGTAATTTGTAACCATTATGACAGATTCTATGACGGTCGTAAGTGTCGTAAGAGCATCTGTCATAGCCCATTTTGGAAATAGGCGACCTCTTTGGGATGGGAGCTATGGACAAGTGTTATACACATTCTACAATGTTGACCAAGTCTCCCTAGGCGTGGGTTTTAGTCCAAGATGCCATATTGGATGCCCATTCCAAGAAAGGTCCAAAATTGCCTTGTATGTTCGATTTAAACAGGTGCTTGGAGATGGAGTTTGTATCACAGGTTTACAGGTACTGTTATGCTACCGGATTTACTCCAGACATGAGTGTCGAAGACCATTAAAGCTTACATTGCAAGTGTATTGTAAACATTCTTTCAGATTTGTTAATACATTGTGCTAGTTTCTGAGTGTGGGATTTTTCACCCGATAAGGGTTTTCCCCACCGCAAATCTTTGTCTCTCTTCTTCTATCTTCTTTCTGGTTCTTGTGTTTTGCTATAATATCTCATGTTAATGGTTTAACATCACTGTAATAGTTAGGATAAAATTGAATTTGCATAGCCCTCTCCTCAATAGATTAGTGTAGGAAGCGTTTCTGCACACCTAGCTTCCTTTCACATACCCATAGCCTCTTTCATACTTCTAGGCTCATCAGTGTTAGAAATCAAAGCAAAAATGCAACTATAATCAAGGAATGAATAACCAAACCTCTCAGGTTTCTTTCTAATTAGTGTAGACCTCCTCACAATCTGAGGTGGAGGTTCTTCTCCTGAAATTTTAGAGCTACTAGAGCTGTCTTCATCATCAAGTCTAACAGGTGTCTTCGGTTTAACTTTCTTAGGGGTGGGAGGAAGCTGAACCACATCCTCTTTCTTCTCTTCTTTCTCTGGTTGTAAAACAATAGAAGAAGGATTCAACTCTCTAAAGATCATACTTCTGCTATACATAACTCTCTTAGCCACTGGATCCCAAAGCTTGTACCCTTTCGCACTGATGCCATAACAGATGAAGATACATTTTAATGCCTTGTTCTCTAACTTAGACCTCTTCTCCTTAAGTACATGTGCATATGCCTCACAACCAAATACTTGAATGTATCTTAATGAAAGATTCTTACCAGACCACACCTCCATAGGTATCTTTTCAATGAGCACCGATGTAAGAGACCTATTAACCAAGTAACAAGCGGTAGCAACAGCTTCAGCCCAAAACTTTTGTTCAAGGCCAACTCCACTTAGCATACTCCTATCCCTCTCCATCAACATTCTATTCATCCTCTCTATAAATCCATTCTGCTGAGGGGTATACGGAGTTGTCTTGTGCCTCTCAATGCATTGTTCTTTATAGAACTTGTCAAAATACTCAATGAGGTTTTTATTTTTTAAGGTCCTCAAACCCTTTTCACCAATGTGGCAAAGCCTTTGGTGCCATAACATTGTCTTCTCTACTAGAAGTTTCATCTCCAAAGAATGAGTACCCTTGGGTACCCAAAAAGTCTGACCATTAGAAGTAGATACAATAGTCTTCTTGGCTATTGGTTCCAATGGTGAGGATGAAGACTCTAAAACTCTCTTCTTTGAAATAGAGGCTCTATTACACTGAACCACACATGCATCAAGCTGAAACAAAGTGCCAATCCAAACACCCTTAGCTAGCACCATAACTCCTCTAGTCATCTTGCATCCTCCATTCGAGAAAACAACATGCACACCCACATCATTCAACTTATAGAAAGAAGGTTCCATGCCAAACCAGGGATATGTAGAACACCATTGATCCCCTTCACTCGTCCATCAGGGAATCGAATCAAGACTCTTCCACAACCAACAATCTTTAGGTGAGAGTCAACAGCCAAGTACACCTTCCCACCATCAAACACTTCATATTTTGAAACCAATCTCTCTGTGAGGTCATGTGAAAATATGCACTAGAGTCGATTAGCTACACATCCTAAGATACATGTGTTGCCAAGGCAATGAAAAATGCTTCTCCGTCTTCTTGAGAGGACTTGTTAGAATCTGAATCATAGTTCTTTTTCTTCTTCTCCTCCTTGCACTCCTTGCAAAAATGACCAGGTTTTCTGAAATTCCAACATAGAGCCTTGCACTTTCCTAGAGACTTAGATCTCCCATGGGATTTGGATCTTCATTTGTCTTCTTTCTTTTTGTCCTTTTTCTTTCCCTTCTCTTTAGGTCTACCACGAACCACAAGAGCCTCCTTAGCCTACTCGGAATACTTTCTCTGCATCTCTTTAAACAACAGTGAAGAAACCACTTCATCTATATTGAAGGTGGTAGTGGTACTCCCAATGGCCATGACTGTAACATCTTAGCTGATATTGTTGATTTTGGGATATCTATTTGACATTATAGTATGGTGTGCGTTGATTGATGATTGAACTTGTTAAGGGAAAATTGGCTCTAAATGAATAATCAATATATCAATATCTAAATACCCAAAACTCAATGAAATATAGAAACAAAGAGATCAATCAAACAAAAGAACTTTCAAAAACCTTTGCAAACCTCAAAGCTTCATAGCTTCTGTTGGTTGCCTATCTCAATCGATCTTGCATGTATGAATAAGGCCCTCAGAGAGTGCACTTCCTTGCTATGATTCCAAGATTGTCAATGGAGAATGGCTATGATAGTTTTGCCATGAAGATGAGCTTCACAATAATGATAGTAGTATGGTAATGAGTGTGATCACAAACAATGAAGGAATTGGTGCCAAAGGCGCATTGTAATACCTGCAGAGTAATGATACTTAAAGCTTGGATGAATGAAATGGAGGAATGATTGACTTAATTAAATAATTAAGAATTATTTAATTGTTTTGGAAGAATTAAATTAAATAAAGGATTTTATTTAATTATTGACTTTAGAAGAGGTAATTAAATATTTTGATATTTAATTAACTTAGAGGAATATGAATCAAATAAATAAATTTATTTATTTATTTATTTATTGATAGAAGAATTTGACTGGAATAAATATTAAGAATATTTATTTAGACCGAGTCGTGTCATTTTTAGGCGTATACATTTTGCCCCTCTTTTATGTGATGTTCGAGATGATTAGATTTGTGTCGAGTAACATCATTTTAAAGAAGCAAGGTATAGATAGTAGAAAAAGATGGCAATGAAAAGATAGGATGAGGATGCCCCCTTGGGAGATTAGACGGGGAGAGAGTAGAAGGATGTGAGACGGACAATCTCACGATGAAGAAGGTGAAAAACATGTTAGGATGAAGAAAGAGCCGAATGATACGCGATGCAAGATAGAATGATAACACACACAAGCAAGCAAGAAAGTATGCACAAATGATACAAGAACAAACAAGGTATTGCCCCTGTCAAGAGGTAAACCAACGATATACTGATAATGATATACGATAATGTTGTCATGGCGGGGAATGATATATCCCTAGACCAACACGGTAGGCATGTTGTCATGGTGGGGAACGATAGATCCCTAGATTAAACATGAAGGATAGTGTCTAGTTTTAGGAAATGAAGCATGTCGTGTAAGACGTGTGTGTTGGTCTGATTTCGACAATGTTACATCTTGTATAAGACAATTGATTGATTAACTGATCAAGTTGGTTTACGACCAGACAAGGATCAAGACCATTGATTGTGATTGGATCATTTGACAAGATTGACTTGACTTGATTGATATGGATTAAGGATAGACATGCATGGGGATCATTGCTTAGATTGACTGGATTGAGAAGAATGGATCACAATGATAGATAGAATACTGATTGATAGAAGAATGACTCGATAGAAGGAATCACAAGCTTTTATTTGTAAACATTGATACTCTACGGTTTGGATCTTTTATTGTATGGGATACATATGTATGGATGTATGATGGATGCTTTGTTTTTTTTTGACATCTTGATGGTGCAAGTATTTTGAAGTGCTTATTTCATCGTTGGGAAAATTTTTTGGTACTTTTTCTGAATGTTGTAAGTTAATACGAGCATCTAGGTATAATTGAACTGAGATGACCTGAGTATCGCTTACATGGATTTTGGTTTAGCAAGTTAATACAAGCATCGAGGTATAATTGAACTGAGATGACCCGAGTATGTCTTGCATATCAACAAACAAGGATTGCCCCCTTTCATGTTAGACCTTTGATGTCCTCGATGATGTTTTGCTGATCATGTCTTTAGACAAGGCATCACATTACTAAAGTTTAATCCATAAACAACAAACAAAGTAAAGAATCATGCCCCCATCATAGCATCTCTAGCTTTTGGCATCCTCGAGTAGCATAGAAAGGCATGATAGAAAAAATCAAGACTATATTTTAACCATGATTCCAATCCATAAAATATATTTGCATTTAGATGTGTTTGTTTCTTGCCATAATTTAGGTAAAATCATTTAGAATGCCTTAGGTATTTGCTTTGCTTTGCTTTGGATAGGTTGAGTTCTTGTGTCAAAATTTTTGCTTGAAAGCGGGTTTTGCTTGCGCTTGCTTACCTTGTGAAAGGTTCCACAATCCTTATTGGTGAGATGGACCCTAAGGGACTGACCTAGTGCCTTGGGGGCACATTGCTAAATGGCCTTGCCTACGTGACGATGTAGAGGCAATGTAGTTTGAGGTGAACCCTAACAGACCTAAAACCTAGGTGATAGAAAGTGGTGTGGACTAAGATATATAGAAGGACTAGGTATGTGACGGATGGGATAGTGGGAGCCTCGGGGGCGCATTGAAAGAATGGCCTTGCCTACGTGACGACGTAGAGGCAACGTAGTTCATGGACTTGGACCATGGGGACACTAACGACAGATGCTAAGCTAGGCTAACACTATGGATAGGATATGGGATAAAACCTTGGTTGACAAGGCAACAAAAGGAGATAGAGTATCAAGCCATGATAGGTTATCATTAAGATTTTATTACGGAATAGATGTGGATCAAATGGGACATGATTCGAGGAAGAAAGGACGTAAGGTGATTGGTTTCCTAAAGATGGAGGAAGTGGTTTATCACAAGTAACGCCTGTTTACTAGGTTTTCACCACTTGCTTTTTATTTGCACGAAAGCTAGAAAGTATGCATGACACCTGTTTGCCAAGTTTTCATCATGGTACCTATCCAAGGCGACTGTTTGTCAGGTTTTCACCAAAGGATGATTTTTTTGTATTTTTGTATTTTTTTTTATTTTTTTGGTATTTTTTTAATTTTTTAATTTTTTTTGTATTTTATGCCCCCCTTACATTGGGGTTCTCCTAGGTATAGAATTGGCGAAGATGCATGCTGCTAATTGGGTCATCGAACAACTCACCCTTTGATGTTGCTAAATGATATGCCCTCGATCCATAAGCAACTATGATCACATAAGGTCCAAGCCAGTTAGGCTGAAACTTGCCTTTCTTTTCTCGATCCTGTTGATTGCGAGCATTCTCCTTAAGTAATAGATGTCCAACTTTAAAGACTCTTGGGTGGACTCTATGGTTCTAGCTTCGAGACATCATTTGCTAGTATGCTTTGAGATGGTCAAAGGCTTTCTGTCTCCTTTCCTCTAGCAACTCTAGTTCTTGCAATCTGGAAACTCTGTACTCTTCATCTGTTATGAGACCTTTTAACAACACCCTGAGAGATGGTAACTCAACCTCAATGGGGAGGATAGCTTCTGATCCATAGACAAGGGCATAAGGGGTAGCACCTATGGGAGTGCGTATACTGGTTCTGTAGGCCCACAGAGTGGGGTTGAGTTGGATGTGCCAATCATGGCCAGCATCGTTGACTGTCTTCTTGAGAAGTTTCAAGATGGTCTTGTTGGATGCTTCTGCTTGGCCATTGCCTTGGGGGTAATAGGGTGTGGAGAAATGGTGTTGGATTTTGAATTGATCACAGAGTTCTTGGACATCCTAGTTTTTGAAGGGTCTTTCGTTATCTATGATGATGGATGAGGAAATTATGTATCTGCAGATGAGGTAATTAAGGATGAATGAGGAGATTTGTTTACCTGTGATGGTGGTGAGGGGGACGGATTCAATCCACTTGGTAAAGTACTCAGTGGCGGTTATTATGAACTTGTGGTTGTTGGGTGAGGGTGGATGGATTTTGCCTACAAGGTCGAGTCCCCATTGACAAAAAGGCCAAGGTGTCATTTAAAGGTCTCAGCTCTTGAGCTGGTGCATGTATCAGGTTCCCATGTATCTGGCACTACTTGTACTTCTTCACAAATTGATATGAATCTGTTTCCATGTTTAGCCAATAATAACCCAAACGCATGAGTTTCTCAGCTAAGGAAGGACCGCTAGAGTGTGTTCTGCAAATCCCTTCGTGCACGTCTTGTAAGGTAGTTTGGGATTCTTCTCATTCTAAACAACAGAGTAAAGTACCATCTAGACCACGTCGGTATAGGGTGTCAACAATAATGGTATAACGAGAGGTTTGGCGTATAAAGGTTCATCGCTGGTTTGAAGATAAGTTAGGTGGTAGGGTATTGTCCTTGAGGTAAGTGTAAACCTTACCGCACCAAGGTGAATTAGATCCAAATAATAGGCATATGGAATGGGTTTGAGGAAGATCATAAGCTAGTTGCTGAATTGATTCCTCTAAGAACTCGTACTGTGACTCATTCTCTAGGATTTCAAGAAGAGAGGCAATGGTTGCCATGGCATCTGTTGCTTTGTTTTCAATACGAGGTATCTGATGAAAAGAGATGATCACAAATTATTCCTTGAAGTCTTTGACCATCCGCTTGTATGAGACAAGCTTCTCATCTTTGGTTTTGTAATCATCATTGACCTGATTGATTACTAGTTGAGAATCACCATAGACATGTAGCTCTTTGATTTTCTACTCTGTTGCCATTTTGAGGCCAATGACCAAGGCTTCATATTCTACTATGTTGTTGGTGCATGGGAATAACAGACGGTAGGACTTTGGTATGGTGTCACCATGAGGAATTACAAACAAGATTCCTGCCCCTGATCCATGGTTTGTGTAGGACCCATCAAAGTAGAGTTTCCAAGAATGTGTTGATATATTGAATAAGGATTCATCTAGAAACTTAAATTGCATTGGTGTGGTGTCTTGTAGTGGTGCATCTGCTAACTGATCAACAATGACTTGCCCCTTGATAGCCTTTCTGTCTACATACTCAATGTCATATTCACTTAGGAGCATTACCCACTTGGCTAGGTGACCTGTTAGAGTTGCTTTGCTTAGTAAGTACTTTAGTGGATCTATTTTTGTAATAAGTTTGACTGGATGTGCTAGCATATAATGTCAGAGTTTTTGGGAAGCAAAAACTACCGCAAGACATGATCTTTCTATCTAAGAGTATTGCAACTCATAGCCCACCAATGTGCTACTGATGTAGTAGATGGCTCTTTCTTTACTTTCATAATCTTGTTGTGCTAGAAGGGCCCCAAGAGCTGTTGGTGTAGCGGATATGTATAGTAACAATGGTTTCCCTTGGATAGGAGGCATGAGAATAGGTGGGTTCATAAGATACTCTTTCAATTTGTTGAATGCCTCTTCACATTTCTCATCCCATCTGAATGGAATGTTCTTATGTAGGAGATGACTGAAGGGTTGACACTTGTCTACCAATTGTGATACGAACCTACGGATTGCTTGTATCTTGCCTTGTAGAGATCTTAGTTGAGTAAGATTCTTGGGTGGTGGCATGTCCATAATAGCCTTGACTTTAGCAGGGTCTACCTCTATTCCATTTGCCGATACAATAAAACCTAAGAGCTTGCCTGAGGTGACTCCAAACACACATTTCTTTGGGTTCAACCTGACTTTGAATTGTTCTAGTCTCTGAAAGACTTTCTCTAACACATCTAGGTGTGATTATCTTGTGAGTGACTTTGCTAGGATATCATCTACATAGTCTTCCATTGTGACGTGCATCATGTCATGGAATATAGTGGTCATAGCACGTTGATATGTGGCTCCTGCATTCTTTAGCCCAAATGGCATGACATTCCAGTAGAAAGTGCCCCATGGACAAGTAAATGCTATCTTATGCTAGTCTTCTAGTGCTATCCTAATCTAATTGTATCCTAAGAAGCCATCCATGAGAGATAACATGGTATGCCCTACTGTTAATTTGACTATGATATCTATATTTGGCAACGGAAAATCATCCTTGTGGCAAGCTTTGTTTAGATCTCTAAAATCATTGCATAGTCTGACTCGGCCATACCGTTTGGACACTAGTACTATATTGGAGACCCATTCCGGATAGTCTATAGCTTTGATGAATCCTACATCTAGTAGTTTCTTGAGTTCTTGTTTTACAAGCAGTGCAATGTGTGGATGCATCTTTTTAAGTTTTTGCTTCACTGGTTTCACTCCTGGATCTAGTGGAAGATGATGTAGAATCAAATCTGGATCTAAGCCCAGCATATCTGTGTATGACCAAGAAAAATTGACTTGTTTTCTCTTGAAGAATGGTACAAACTTAGTCTTTTCTAGTGGGGTTAGAGACTTAGCAAAGTGAATGATCTTATGTTGTTCCTCTGTTCCAATGTTAACAGGTTCTGTAGGTTCCACAACAATCTGAGACTTCTCCTGGTGCATGTCATTGGGGAGAGTGTCAAGCCTTCCATTGTCAGGTACCACAGTTAGGTTTTCACCATCAGACGTGTCCTTTCTTTTTACTATTTTGGGATCTGACACTGTCACGGAGCGGTTTTCACCATTAGATCCAATTTTTATTTTGATATTTTTGTGACTGGAAGGCTTGGCACCCTCTCCGAAATAAGCCATAGTATTAAGTTCAATAGCGAAGCTAGCTTTATGATCTCCTTTAGGTAGGTGGTCCCTAAGTTCCATGTAGTCAATATAGGCATCATCATTTTGGAACATATCTAGTTGTGTGGTTCCTTGTAGATCCCAGTCAATAAGCTCAGGAAGCACAAGGGGGAGGGAGTCAGAGGATAGATCTAATTCGTTGATAGTTTGAATGAATATGCTAGGAGTATTGGTAGGGAGAGTGTTCGGGATGGTACTTTCCTCCAAATTATTTATTGTGATAGAACTCGAACCTTCCTCGAAAGTCATATTCTTAGGGATAGGCAAATCACACTCTAATGGCCTATTCGGTAGCATTTGTCCCTCAAGATAGGGGCTATAAGTTTGAATAGTATCAACCTCTTTGTCATCACAAGAGGGCTTTGTCAGCTCATCCCACTCATACTCATTGGAATCTGTATCACTGTCCTCTTGAAGGGTATGGATCATTTCCACAAGACAAGCATTTGTTTTAGCTTTGCCCTATCTTTATATCCTAAACCTTTTGTAGTTTTAGCCAATGAGGATGAAGAAGGTTGAATGGGTTCTATAATTCCTTCTCTTCTTAGGCCAATGGGGCCTTGTCCTTCATAACCTATTCTGTGTAGGATAGACTCACCTCGCCCATAGATTTTAATTGGGAGCCTAGGTGGTTCTTGTTGTGTATTCTCTTCTTCTTCAGTGTAAATCCATTGTAGGACATCTCTTTCTTCTGTTTCATCTGATAGGGTCCCCCATTTTACAAAGGGAGCTGTGGGAGGTGTAGGAGGAACAGATGGCTTTGGAAAATGCTTGGGTTGCCCAAAGGATCTAGGAGATAGAGGCAATTTGGCTAGATTGAGGCTGTGCTCAATGGAATATTCCCCTACTCCTATTTCTTTGATGGTAAATTTCTGCTCCTTGGGCTTAGATGAGAAAGCTTCAGAGGTAGAATCATGTTGTGGGGTAGGGGATGTAGATGCTCTATTGTTTGGTATGATGCAATCAGGTTTTGAAAGGACAAAGTTGCAATGCTAAAAGGGGTTAGGGTCACCTTGGATGGTGACTTGCTTGCCATTATGAGGGAATTTTATGCCTTGGTGATAGGTAGAAGGTACAACTTTCATGGCATGAATCCATGGTCTACCTAGAAGAATATTATAGGCTAGCTCCCTATCTAGGACTTGGCACACAACGTCCTTTATCACCGGTCCCACTTGTATGGGTAATACCACTGTTCCTTTGGTAGTTCTCTCCTCTTCATCATAGGCTTTGATAGTAATCTTCTTCCTTGGATCAACTACATTTTCAGAGAACCCCAATGTAAGGACTAGCTTCAACGTGCAAATATTTAAATTGGATCCCCCATCAATGAGAACCCTCTTGATGTGGTGCTTGTGGATGAAGGCGATAATATGTAAAGGGGTGTTATGAGGTTGACACTAAGAGGTCATCTTGTTCAGTAAATGATATGGTACTTGAGGAGGTCAAATTACCTACCATGGCCTGAAACTTCTCTTGGGCCAAGTGAGTGGGCATAGTGGTTTCCACTAAGGCTTTATCGAGAATCTCCTTGTGGGAAGGAGATAGATGCAACAACTCTAAGATAGAAATGTGGGCATGAGTTTTTTGTAGTTGGTCAATGACACTATACTAATGGAAGTTGGACTGAGAAGGTGATGACCTTGGAGGAATGGTATTTAACGTGACCTTACCACTGCGGGTGATGATACTGCAATAAGTTCTGTTGGGCTCTGATTGTTGGTTGGGCGTGACCATGTTGATTTGTGGTATGTGCTCTGTTATGCAATTGATGGTATAATCGAATGGCACACTTGCATAATTAGCATTATTATTCCCATTATTCTAATTTTTCTTGTTGCGGTTGTTGTTGTTATTGCCGTTGTTGTTGTTGTACGACCTGTCGTGATTAAGAAGTGGATGTTTGTAAGCCACATGTGTCTCATTAGAAGTATGTTGTTGAGCAGCTCCTTGATTTTGATCAAGTATGTCTTGAATAACATGTTTGAGACAGATACAATTGTTGGTTGTATGTCCTCTTCCTCTATGATACTCACAAAAGTCGGTGTCTTTCAAATAGTGAGGTTTTATTTGAGGTTCATAATCGCTTGTTGGTGGTAGAGAGATTTCATTGTTAGCCAATAGCTTCCTTAATGCAGATTCTTGGGACTCACCCAGTGGTGTGAACTTTCACCTTGGATTTGAGTTGAACCATGGTCTTGGCTCCCGAGAGAATGTTTTGTTAGGCATAACATTGCTTGCCTCTCCTTTGAGAGTGAATATTGGTTGTTGTTTGGGAGCCGCACCTTGGCATCAACTACTCCATCATTGATGACATTTTTATTCTTAGTCCAAAACTTTGATTTGTCAGTCATGTAGTTGGAGGTAGGTGTGTCCTTGTATAACTTGATTTGTCCCTTGGCGATCATAGCTTTCTTGATAAACAATCCCATTTCAATGACCTTTAAAAATGAAGTAGGGCATTGGATTTGTATTTGATAGCTTAGATTAGAGTTAAGGTTGTGGACAAACATCTCCATTAATTGCTTTTCAGGTACATCATATGAGCATTTGCTTGCTAGTTGTCTCTACCTTTGTAAGAAGGAGGCGAATGATTCGCCACTCTTTTGCTTGGTATTGCATAGATCAAGCATGGAGACTTCGTGTTCAATATTGTACGAGAAGTGCATGATGAATTTGTTGACTAACTCATCAAAAGTCTTGATACCCAGTGGAAGCCATGAGAACCACTCCATGGCTTGACTACCTAGAGATCTAAGGAATAGTCTCATTAAGAAAGTCTCATTGTGAGTTACTTCCATGCACGTGATGTTGAATTCCCTAATGTGATCTCTAGGGTCCCCTTTTCCTTTGTACTTGTCAAACTTAGGAACTTCGAATCGAAAGGGGAATGGTACCATGTTCAAACTCTTATCAAAGGGGTATGGTGCAATATCTTCCAAGGAGTATGTTTTAATGTTTGTACCCATCTTGAGATCCATCATTTGTTGCATTAGGCCCTTGATTTGTTTCCTCATTTCTTCCATAGGTGTGTTTGGGTCCATGACTTTTTTCCTTTATCCTCACCGATGTGGTGTTCATGATTATCCTCTACGGTCTCTTTGAGTTTGCTTAGATCAAAATCGGCGGGGAGCTTAATTCCAAGATTTGCAAGATGATAAAAATACTTGTGAGGGTCCTCATGGAGCACTTTCTCTAGCAAGCGTTGGAATTTTTGATCTTGGAGGTGCCCTTGATAATCTTCGTGAGAGATTTCCTCATCACTATCATGAGGGGTGACAATACGGTCAGATGATTCGGTCATTTCAAGTTACTTTTGGTATTGAGATCTAGTAAGAACCATTGAAGGTGACGTGGGATGCGGTGGGATGAAACTAGAGATTTTGGCAAGGTGCCGGTGGAGACTGCTGAGAATATGACACTTATGACAAGATTTGGACAAGGGACTCTCTCGATCAATGATTCCAAGTAAGACGGCCGATACAAGATGATAGCCACTAGTAAGGGTACTCAATACCTGTCTTGCTGTGTAGGGACTAGTCGTGCACCAAGACCACTAGTGAAGTTCTGTGACTTACTAGGGTTACTTGAATCTAAAAATGATCTAAAAAAGGGGCCTATGCTAATTTGATATGGGATACTTTAACTTTGGACTAGGGAGACTTGATAGAAGGTGAATGAGATGATCAATGAAAGAGAGACTTTGATGCGAAATGGATGAAAAAAGTGACTGCAAGCTAAGATATGATCTCAAAACTTGGAACTAGGTTGAAATGGGTACCCAAAAATGATAAAATTTTTCTCTCAAAGACTGGAACTGTTCACTATCATGCATGCGCCGGAACAAATGCACCGCACAAACTGGTAAATGTGCAATACGTCAGCACAGAAGTGCAACATTGGTAAATTTCAAATGCATTGTACAGGTTTCAAAAGCGCAGGAAGTTAGTATAGATGCGTAGCAAGTCGGTACAAATGTGCAACAAAAGAGGACGAATGCACCGCTCTAGTTTTTTCAGTGTTTTTTGCAAGTTTTTGGCAAATTTTCTGATGTTTTTGGTATCTTTGGCTGCAAGAATGCCTTCTTGATCTAATTTTCTAAAATTATGGCAAGAAGACACAACAAACACAAAGAATGTTTTTATCATTTTTTATTTTTTTGTGATATTTTTGACTCTTTTTGGACTAAAAGAAAGCAAGTACAAACCTAGGTTTCAAAGGACAGTATAAAACTGAATTCTCACTATCTCTAGTGAAGCATCTTTGGGAGGTGATAATCGCCCTTCCTTGCACCAGATTATAGGGGTTTTTGGCCTCTAAGACAAAGGTGTTTAATAAAGGCAACCATTCGAGTGGTTATACATGCGACAACACTACTCTCCGTTATGGAGTCTCCCAACTTGCAAGAGTTGCGCCTTGGAGGGTTTTGGAGGAGGTTGGCTGTTGGTATAACACAACTGCACTCGTTGTTTGAAGCTTTCGCTCCAAACACAATTTATTTATAGTGGATTGGTAGGGCTTGGCATCTAGCTTGTTACCACTGAGGGTTGTTCCTACTTAGATGAACGGTATCCAAGAGCAGGCCCCTCTAAAGGAAAAACGGATATGAAAATGATATGTCTGACATTTTAGTCACCCAAGATAGGGGAGAGCATAGGCTTGGTATCATTCCCAAAACACAGAAGACAGTGGTTCTTTTTCCCTAGTTAAAATGAGAAAAACTAGATGAGCTATCTACTTGGGCAAGCATAGAAATTTGTTAACTTTGAATTGATAACAAGATAGCAATGGTCCAATTTTACCAAGATAGCAATGATGTGTTTAATTTTACCTAGATAGCAGTGATTTGTTAACTTTGAGGTGATAACAAGATAGCAATGGTCTAGTTTTACCAAGATAGCAATGAGTTGTTAACTTTGAAGGATATCACTATAGCAATGTTTCAATGATATGAAAGATAGTAATGATTCAATTACCGCTTTCCTAGTTAAGACTATGTGAGATTTGCATGAGCATCCATTTACTTTCCCATTAGAAATCTAAGTGTGCGTTAACAAGTGCAACTATATGATTCTAAACCAGTGCCTAGCCTGCAAAATAGATCAAGAGTATTCCTGCAAAAAGATGTCAGGTTTAGCGAAAACTTCAAGGAAACCCCAAAAATCACCATCTAGATCAGATGCACAACTTCAGAGCTTGAATGCGTAGAAACAGAGCTCAGAAGTGCTGCAGTACATATGCGCTAAGATAGAAGCCAAAAGTGCAGGAAGACAATATATATGCGCTGAATAGATAGACGCGCTGCATCAAAGGATAAATGCGCCGGAACAGAGTCTGTGTACGCGAAAGGAGGTATGCGCTGGAACAAACAATAGGTGTGCTAGATTGGAGACTATATGCGCTGAAGTAATGTATGCGTTGGAACAGATAGCAGATGCGTGTTAGGATGTGTTAGATGCATGATTTCTTCCTGTGTATGACTTTCTAAAACACAAAAACTCAGTTTTTGTGTTAAATTGGGCCTAGGCCCCATGGTGGGCACCAAAAGTGTTAAGGAAAAATTGGATCTAAATGAATAATCAATATATCAATATCTAAATACCCAAAACTCAACGAAATAATGAAACAATGAGATCAATCAAACAAAAGAACTTTCAAAAACCTTTGCAAACCTCAAAGCTTCATAGCTTCCGTTGGTTGCCTATCTCAATCAATCTTGCATGTATGAATAAGGTCCTTAGAGAGTGCACTTCCTTGCTATGATTCCAAGATTGTCAATGGAGAATGGCTATGATAGTTTCGCCATGAAGATGAGCTTCACAACAATGATAGTAGTATGGTAACGAGTGTGATCACAAGCAATGAAGGAATTGGTGCCAAAGGCGCACTGTAATTCCTGCAGAGTAACAATACTTAAAGCTTGGATGAATGAAATGGAGGAATGATTGACTTAATTAAATAATTAAGAATTATTTAATTGTTTTGGAAGAATTAAATTAAATAAAGGATTTTATTTAATTATTGACTTTAGAAGAGGTAATTAAATATTTTGATATTTAATTAACTTAGAGGAATATGAATTAATAAATAAATTTGTTTATTTATTTATTGATACAAGAATTTGACTGGAATAAATATTAAGAATATTTATTTAGACTGAGTCGTGTCATTTTTAGGCATATACAGAACTATGAACATTATTATTAAAATATTGTTATTATTTTAGGATTGTGGAAAAATATTATTATAATAATAACAGTTGTTTTGGTTATAAAATATTTTAAAAGTATTAATGTTTAGTTAATAAGAGTAATGGGTGGAGTGGTTCAAAAATTTATTCCTTTATTATTATTTTCTTTAATGGGGATTATATGGAAAATGAATAGTTTTTGGAGAAGGTTCTATTTAAAAAGAAAAGAAAGTGAGTTATTAGGGGGGGGTGTTATGGGAAAAGAAAATAAAGTGTTGTAAACGTTTGTAATAGATTTTTGAAGGGATTTTGGGAGATAGAAGAAAAAGGGCTGAACGTTGCAAGGGACTGATCGGAACTTGAACATTTGAGGTATAAAATTTGTTGATAATTCTATTTTCTTGCTAGATTATTGTTGAATTCATTGTTTGAAAATGTTAAATCATTATGAATTGCTATGTGTGAACCATTATATGTGCTCTGTGTGAGCCATTCTATTTGCTCTATGTGAGCCATTCTATGTGCTCTGTGTGAGCCATTCTATGTGTTGCAAGTATGTACCTAACCGATGTTGTCATTGATGTCAACATATTTGTGTTGTGTAATGCCCCTCGCTTTTTTGGCTTGTGATAGATGTTATTTTCATGTTTCCTATGACAGTTCTGGTATAGATGATATTCTTATAGTGCATGTTTACAGTTTCGAGATATTTGGACTAGTATGTTATGGTTTATGTTCTCCTTGATCATGATGGACATATTTGATGATTATAGATTTATGTTGCTCTGAGTTAATGTGTTATTCGATCATGATTATGATGCATAACTGGTAATGGATGTAGTTACTAATGATGTGTTTACATGAATGGAACAGTGTCGCATTACTCGTGTTTGAGTACCCTGCCACGCTGTGATTTCCATTCATTGTGTCTATGATTACATGATTATATATGGATATATGCACAACCTTGTTGTTTGTTGCAGGATGCAGGTACCGGGCATCGACTCCACCTGATTTACCAGGTCTGAGCGTGCCCTAGCCAATGGAGTTGTTGATTGGAGTTAGCATATGGTTCCCTATTTAGTCAACATCTTCAAAGAGGATGAGTTTCCAGTGTCATATCCTGCTGTCACCGTCAGTGGGACTGTTTATCGTCATTTTGTCATCATGTCCTGTTGCTTCATATGGGGTCAGGTATCATCCAGTAAGTTGAGTTTATCCAATCTAAGGTGTTGATTTAAGCCTGGTTAGTACCTTGTTATAAATAAGGTTAAAATTGAGCTAATGTGAAATAAACATTGCTAGGGAAATTATGTGTGGTTTGTTAATTATAAATGATTTATTTATTGATAATTGGTAAAACTAATATGAAAATAGTAAATAAATAAATAAATTAGATAAATGATTAAATGAAATAATAAGTCCCAAGTTGTAAGTGGATTTAAATTAAAAAGAAAATAAGTTACATAAGTAAGATGATTAAACAATTACCATCTTGATAAAATGAATTGGTGATAATAAAGATGATATTCTAAGGATTAAATAATGGGGTTGTCACCTAGTTTTATGTGTTCAGTATTTGGAGATGAGCAAAATTAATGTCTTATGCCGTCAATTGCAATTTTGAGGTTTGGAATCCCTTGGTAAGTGAAATTGAAGGATCTCACAAGAATGTGGGATGTTGGAAGAAGAGAGGCACGTCTCTTGCAATTACCCGAGGAATGGACCCTTGTTTTGAGACAGTGGGTTGTCGGGAAGAGAGGTAGGCCTTCTGCATTTATCCGAGGAGATAGAGTCCTGGTTGGGGGAGAGGAAAAAGGAATTTTGGAAGAGAAGAGAAGGGGATTGGATTCAGAGAGAACAGAAGACTCTTGTAAAAAGCTTAAAAACTTCAGGTATGCACTGTATATATGCCTATTTCATATGAAATTGTAATAGAACTAGGTTAACTGTGTTTTCCTCCATTGATGAGATTTATTCAAGATTTGGTATTTAAATTCTTTAAAGGCAGACTTGAATTTACTCATGACCTTCAGTCTATCTCTAGTTCTGAGACTTGTCATAATCTTCCATATGCTTCTGAAACAATTGAATGTCTCGAATCTGACATGCCCTTATACCCCTATTTGTATTCTTGAATGCTGAGTTAAATCCTTCTGTGAAATTGAGTCTGCACCCCTTCTGTGGAAAATCTCTTGTTGTGTTTTGTGATTCCTTACCTAACATTTTGTCGAACAAAACAAATTGTACCCTTTGGATTTGTCCTGTGCATCTAATAGGGCACATAGACTAGCATTTATACAGAGCTCTGCTTTATCCTTGTTGATTTCTGTCTCAGAACCCTGGTGTATTACTCATGTTGCCCCTGTATATATATATAATAGGTATGCAGAGATATGTATATATTAACTCCTGTCAAATGAAATTGCTTTACATTCCTTGAGCCTAACAATAAATCCACTCTGCGAAATTTTGCATCCATATTGTGATCTTATGTCTACCTGTGGAATCGATGTAATAAGGAAGAACTTCCTGCTTTTCTAAATCCTACAGCTATCTACATCTGTGGGTCTTTTATTACCTTTGTGAGGCATTATGCCAACAGCAACCCTATCGATTCTTCCCTTGTAAGATGACTGAATCTTCCTGGCTGTCCCTCTGTTCGTACCATGGCCAAACCTCTGCTATTTTCATTTGATTCATACTACCTCTGAAAAACATAAACTGTGTAATATTATAGAGGATGGCTTGTGATAAACTTAATAAATAATGTGTGGTTTAAATAGAAAGGTGAGTCGACTCCTGTTGGCAGTTGGTTTTCTTTTATTTCCCAGTTTTTATGCCCTCTGTGTCGGTCGGCCTGCGTCATCTGGTGTGGACGTGGAGTATGACAGAACCCTTGCCATTTGCGTTGCCACTTCTATCTTAGTATGCTTCGTTGGTCTTCAGTATTCCATGCCTTTTCTTTCGGTGAGGATCGTGGGTTTAGGCTGCCCCTTTTTGGAAAGTCGTGGGCTCAGTGAGAGTTCTGTGGTAGTGGTCATCTGTAGCAAGTATGTTCTGATTAGAAATGTGGGTGAAGTCATCTTTTGACAGTGGTGGCCTTGTCAACTGGAATGGTCTTTGGTAGTAAACGTCTCTAATCCATGTCTGTGTTAGACTGCAAGCTTCGTAGGTGTCGTAGGAATGGTGCATTGTGTCTTTGTTTTCCTATAGTTGTTTGGGCCGACAAAATGGACAGAGGAGTCAATGACCTCAGTGTGGGGTCAAGTCGCGGCTTATGTTCTTAAGCCTCAGTTACACTTCCTTGCCACAATAGACTGTTGCCATCTTGGTGCTACATTTGGTCAGTGTTCGGCGCACTCATAGTTATGGAAGTCGCTTCCACTGTGTCATTGTAGCCGTGGGGTGGTAGAGGAGAGTTGCCTCTTGGTAAGTATGTTTTGAGAGTTGTAGTCGTTCTGAGCTTTGGTCGTCGAGCGTATTTAGGTGGCTGACAGCCATTTAGCAAGTAAGTATATATGAGACCTTGTGTTAGAATACTTAGATGGTAGATAGTGGTATACCTATTAGCTCTTGCGAATAAGGAAGACATCTTCCCTTATAGAAACCGTTACGTGGCAATAATAGATGTGATCCTTGTGTATCGGTAAGTACCCACGTTTTGCACTACATCTTATAAGCGGTTATTGTCTAGACATCCATTCTTTTGCCTTATAGAATCATCATGAGTTCAATCATTATCCTTATTAACTTCATGTCGTAATTATATGATCGGTCTCAAGAATATTATATCTATTCCTTCATATTTTCATTTATAATCTTGAAATACGTATTTGAGATGATTATTTATAATAGACTTGTTAATAGAGTGTAACGTTATTTGTTTAATTACTTTGGATGAAAATTATCAAATGATCTGTGGAATTTTAATATTATTATCATTGCTATTATTATTATTATTATTTGGGTCACGTGATTTATTTAAATCAAGCTATCGAAATTGATATAATCAATTATCGGGTTTATTAAATTATGAATTTAAATGGAACATGATAAGGAAAGACTGTATATCAGATAGGAATAAATGAATCTTCAATATGTTGATTTGTAGAATGGATAAATGAATTTAGTATAGTATTAAAATCTATCACCTTCTCTTTATTAATGACTTGTTGAACTAGATCCCGTTCGTTTGTAAATGTACTTTGATATTCTCATGAATGTTGTGATAGTTAGACCAATGATATTTGATCTATATGTATTTGTAATCGTTATTTACGTAGAAGTGATTAAAATTGTTTCTCTTTTTGGTTATAAATTAAATCAGAATCCTCAAATTTATCCGTATGAATTGAATTTAAAATTACCTTATAATAATTTAATCAATTTGATTTATAATACTGACAATAGAGGTTTACTTTAGTTACATTAATGATATTTGTATCTTGTAGATTAATTAAATGATTATTTTAATAAATATTTAAATATAGCTCACTTTATTGTAATTATAGATTTATCCCTTAGTACGAATACAATCAAATGACAAGCTATATCTTAATGATTAATATACTAATGTAACAACTTAGTCAAGTGCAATTTGCTATAGTGGATTAGTTGTAAGGAAGGAAAAAAAAATTTAATTATAAGTATAATTGATTCTCGTAATATGTTAATTCTATTTGTGGGTCTTAACCTGTTCATATAGTATTTGATTTTGTATCTACCCGTGTGGCTAGAGTTCCAGAGGCTTAGCTTGGGATGCCTTGATTCTATGTGTTGTGTTGATAGAAGTCTTAAGATCATGGTGTTTTAAGAAGCTTGTCGTCCCTAGTTATGTATGGACTAAATGACAAGTGAATAATAAATGCACTTCTTGTGGATGTATTGTTATCCAACTGGTTGTACTAGTCTTGTATCCAGTTTTGTGGTAAGTTAGGGAACAGGGTGACATGGAAATCATAGAGTTGTAATGAATATGTGTTGTTATGGGCAATGGTCTAGGAGTTCTGCCCTTATGATTATGGAGGGTTAATGCCTTGCATTGTTATATATACATGTTGATAGTTGTTATGCAAGATGATCAGTGCCTTGCAAGGTTCCTGTACCCTCGTTGTTGTGATGATTTTGCTATGCTTGTGGAGTAGGGTTTTCTAGTTGTAGGTAAGGGGGTGGCTTCCAATGTGGGGCTGGTGCCAAGTGGCTAGCCAGGGTAACCCATTGGGAGTTGGTAATTAAGTGATAACATAATAATAAATCTAGGGGTTGGGTAGTTTTCACACTAACAAGATAATAAGATTCCTCACTCATGCCTGTAGTGCTAGTTCAGACTAAGGATGAGGGGAGAAGGTCAGGTTGGCAGATCTACTTCCTTGTCCTCATGAAAGGAAGGTTGATTCCGCATGCATCATCCTATGGGGCTGGTGTCTAGAGAGAGACTGCCAGGGTAACCTTAGATGGGGGCCGGTGTCTAGAGAGAGACTGCCTGGGTAACCCATGTTAGGACCATGTGATGACACTCTCCTTACTACAACCTAGCATTCCCTAGTTGTACTCTCCCCATTTGTTTAGTGGTTGCCTCTGGAAGTACTGTTGTGTTGTTGTGACTTGTGAAGCTGGAGTCATGTGATGTCTTATAGCCCACTGTTCACTTGACCGTATGATGTAGTGGGGACCTTATGTTAACTCCTAGCTCGGGGGGTGGACCTCAGGGTTCCACATGGTCAGGTGGAAGAGCTTTATCCATTGGTTTTTCTTTCCTTTGCCGTTGTTCGTGAGCGAGGAGGATATGTCTTGTGCATCAAACTTCAGATCTTGTACTTGATTATGAAGATAGCTATTATGCTCATGTACTAGCCTATGTATCAGTTGATTCATAATGTATGTATTCCAAATGTAATCCAAACTACATGATGATGTACTCATATGTATAGACTTTTGAACATGTACATGTAATCTTGAGCAAAGTTGATTATCTATATATGGCATGAATGGAGATGTATATGTATATTCATTAGTGCAATAGATGTAGAATGAACTGTTGATGGTTAGTTAACCATGTATGTTAAATTATGTTGATTAAGTTGTCAAGTAATGCAACCATGGAACCTTAGAAGACAAGTTGTTAAGTTTATGATGTGTATTGATTTGTTCAACATTACCCTGTTATTTTATACAAAAAAAAATTATTCCGCTTTGCATAGCATAAATGTGTTGTCCTCTAAGGTTTTCATTGTGTTGTCACTGGTGTCAATTGTGCTCTTGTTTTGATGCTTGCTTGTAAAGAGTTAAGTGTTGAAGATAATAAGTATTCTTGATACAACAGAACAATCCAGTAGATTGCTCTGCATTTCTTGGAGAATGAATATCTTTATTTGTGGATTGGAAGTTATTTAGATACATGTCTTAAGATGCTATGTTTCAAGTTTGAGCCTCCGGTATGAAGATTTGAGTGAGTTATGTTCGCCAGAGTAAAAACTACTTTTTCTATATATTTGGTGGTGATACGGAGAATGTATTATGCTCTGCATTCCTCCACAGTTAAGTATTTCAGTCCACGGTTCTAGAATCAAGTTTGTAATGATGATAAGTGCCTTCAACTCCAATGGTTCATGATTTGGTGGTCCGCAAGCGATCTTTTCCTTATGATAGTAGCTGACAATGTTGTTCATGTGCTTCAGTTTGAAAAATCTTCTTGACAGAGTGGTTAGAGATTATGTGGTTGTTCCAGGTGATTACAATGTGCTTATGGATGTCTCCTGATTGTGTTCCTACCTTTGGATTGGTCCGCAAAGAGAAATTGGGATCATGGATGAAGACTATTCTTAGAAGACTTAGTGTTAACACCAGTCTTGGCTGACTTAGTTGTTTTCACTACTTGCAGAGATTCATCAAAGATTATGGAAGCGTATCATGGTGTGGAAGATTGCATTTGAGTCCTAGCTAAGGCATAACATGGTCCGCATACATCTTTCCCTTAGCAAATTTTATTTAGGTCCAGACCTATTTCTATCTAGGTTTGTAATGCCGACCTTGGAGAATGTTCCAATGGTTGATGAATGTAATGCCGACCTTGATGTACATTCCAAGGTTGATGAAGTGTATAAAAACATGTAATGAAGTTGTGAAAAAGATGTCCTTTTGTGAAAATGAAACGATAAGTACGAAGGTGTAAGAAGAGTAGAGTAGAGGTGTTATATTGTGCTTTAATGGAATTGAACCTAGGCATGAAGTAGATGTTATCAAATCAGTTCACCAATCCTTGGCAGTGAGCCCTAACGTTTGTAGTGAGCATTTTGGGTAGTGAGCCTCTGATTTTTGGTATTTCTATAACTTATTTATTTCTATGGGCTAACACCCAAAATGGTTTTTCCCTTATAGGGTTTTCCACATAAAAATTATGGTGTCTCATGTGTTATTGTGTTGAGCTTCGTGTTTCATGCTTTCATGGTTAATCTTAATAACAATGATTAAGAATTTGATGTGTTGATATTCATAAGTGGTTAAAGTTTTGTTACAACTGATTCACCTGCCCCTCTTAGTTGTCCTGTGCATTTCAACACTATGTGCTCTGTGTGAGCCATTCTATGTCCTCTGTGTAAGCCGTTCTATTTGCTTTGTGTGAGCCGTTCTATGTGCTCTGTGTGAGCCATTCTATTTGCTCTGTGTGAGCCATTCTATTTGCTCTGTGTGAGCCATTCTATGTGCTCTGTGTGAGCCATTCTATTTACTCTGTGTGAGCCATTCTATGTGCTCTGTGTGAGCCATTCTATATGCTTTTTGTGATCTATTTATGTGGTAGAATATCTCTGTAATATTAAGTTTTGTCTTCATAAAATTTATCTCGGGGGTGGTTTTGACTCTGTCGGACCTAAGGAAGGGTGGAGAGCAATTTGATGAATAAATTTTGTTGTTACCAATGAAAGATTAGGTATCTTTTCTTGGATTTATTTTCATGTTTACTGATGATTCAATGGTGGATTATTAAGTTGCAGCTCGAAGAAGGCATTAACTCTGTAAGAAAAAGGAAGAGGTTAATCATCTGCATTACAAGTAATCCTGTTTGCATATTTAAGTTAATATTACATACAATAGAAGTACATTTTTTTTAATATATTTGGTTATTTAATTTTGAGGCACAATCTCAATATTTGATTGTTTATAAACAAGATTATATAGTGTTAATAAATTTTGTCAAGAAATGATGATTTCTGGAAGATGTTTCATTACAGAATAAGCCATAGAACTGAATACTTAGGTGGGAAATGCAAAATGATTTAGGAGGAGTTTATTGCTGTTGGTATTATCAGATTAGGCTTTGTAGAGGCATTTAAATCATGGCAGAGAAAGCTCACAGCTAAGACAAAATGGAGCATTGATTTTGCATAATGTAAGGAGGTAGTATTTATTTATGTAATGAATTCTTTATAATATGATTGCCATGAGCCATTTTTTCTACTATGTTGAGAGCTTTTCTTCTAAGACAACGAATACTTTATATTGTATTAAATCCTAATCATTTGTAAATAAAACTTGAGTCACACAATTTATATTTTGTATCAAGACCAATACTTTTGTATGTAAATAAAATGTCTCGTGTAAGAGTAATAAGTTAGAATGATTATTTTGAGTGAAGAAAGTAACGTGTTATTAATATTTTAGCCTCAATTGAATTGACATGAAGCTATGAGCTTAAGGTGTTATTATTATAAATGATATTGTGCTTAGCCGTTTGTAGTTGGGATATAGAGTTCTTTGCAAACTTTGTTAACTTGTGGGCACAGTAAGATTAATGTGCTTTGTTGCCATATAAACTCACAAGCTATACTTATATATATATATACATATATTGTGTTAAATTATGGACATATATTAACATCATGCCTGTAGTTTATCATTTCATTATGGCTTTGCATCTATGTTTGAGCTGTATTGAGCCTTTGATTGCATTTAGACACATTATAGGGTATATAGTTTCTAAGATCAATTATCTGATGAAGAATCCGTAAAAGATATGTTACTGTATGATAATAGAGCCTTGTCATTTTATCTCAACCTTATTTTTTTAAAATGTTGGTATGGAAATAGGAATAATGCATGTTAAGTCAAAATTTACTTACGTAGAGGAAGTCAAGTATAAGTAGCACTATTTAAGAAAATGTTAGGATGGATATTTCTTTCCAAGCATCTCAATAAAGATCATTATGATATTCAATTATTTAGGGTAGTATTTAGTGTACCAATTTGAGTTAAGGTCTTAAAACCAAAACCCTAAGATCTCTGTTCGCAACCTATATATAATTATAGTTAAGTTGTTGACCAAATAGTTCTAATTATTTATACAGTCTATTTACCTCTTTATATTAGTTTAGGATAAATGATTATAATAATAGAAATGAATAAATATCATATGGTGGATTACTACTAATATAATACTTTCTATTTCTGTTATCTTTTAGCTAGAAGCAAAGAATTAAGACAAGTGGTGTTATCTCTCTCTTCAAAGACATATTTAGAAGGAAGAATTTATTTGATATCATTTTGAGCCAATTTGTCATATTATAAAGTAAGTGGTTTAATAAATCTTAATTTATTGTGTTTTTTTTTCAGTGTAGGCATTATATAGGTATCAAAGCATCAGGTTGCAACACTTGGGAGCTTTGGGGAAAAAAGTGATAGTAATATAAACTTGTTTTTTTCTAAATATGTAGAAACATGTCATGAAACCATTCTGGGGAACCAATCAAGCATGGACCTCAAATTTTACAGGCCTTAAAAAATTTGGTGAATGTAATCCAAGAGAGGTTACCTGTGCTTAACAATCAAGACCAGCATCACTTTGAAAGACAACATTCTTTATCTCAGGAATGTAGTAGAAGTCCTCGCCGTAGTAGAGCATATCATATAGAGGAAGGAGAATCAAGACATTATTCACCACCTCCTTGTAACACTCAAGTCAGAAGGGAGGTCTCTGTGGATATTGGCAAGTTAATCCAAGATTTTATATGGTTACAACCATAACATTTTTCTAGATCTACTGATGGATCAGAGGCAGAATCTTGGCTAATTAGTCTTGAGAAACGTTTTGCATTAAAAACCTATGGGAGTAATCTTAAGGCTAGACTGGCTATTCACCTTGTCAAGGATAATGTAGACACTTGGTGGCGATAGGAGGAGAGAAAAAGATATTTGACACCAGAGAGTATAACTTGGGAAGTTTTCTTAGAAATTTTTAAGAAGAGATATTTCTGATCATTTTCAACAACAGAAAATTGATGTGTTCCATGATCTCCATCAAAGGGGACTGACTATATCATAATATGAGAATAAGTTCTTTGAGTTATCTCAATATGTTGACTATATTCAGGATGAGAAGTTGATGGTAAACCACTTTATCAGAGGACTTAATCACAATATTGCAGGTCTGGTTCAGTTATCTGAGCCTACTTTTGTGAAGTAGGTAGTTGAAAAGGCACTTATTGCAGAAGAAATTCAATTGAAACATAATGATCACCATCGAAATTCATTTAAGAATCAGAACTGCAATTAGTTCCTCTCTGGTAATGGAAATAGGACAAATTCTTATCCTAGTAGATCAACAGAGTCACAACCTAGCCTAGAAAATAAGTCAGCTCAAGGAGGCCTGGTCAGATCTTGGCAAGCTCCATCTCATAAAGAGGATCAAAGAAATCAAACATAGTTTGTTGGATAATCTCATCTGCAATAGAGTTCTCGAGATAGTTAGGCTAACACTGGTAAATCAAATTTTTAGTTTTTGGCTCCTTTGAACCATTCTTGTTTTAATTGTGGTGGTAGGGGACACTATGCTCAGGAATGTAATCAAAGCAATCTAACTTCAGGAGTTCATCAGTTGGCAGTTTCAGAACCTACTGTGGGAGATGTGGGCAGATCTCATCAGGTTTTTGCAGTAACTAAAAATCGGTAAGCAAACCATAAGGCATCAGTGATAGAGGTTCCTAGAAAAATTGGTAAGGTTACTGTTTCTATTATTTTGATTCAAGAGTTATAGATTCTTCTTATGTATTGAAGTGGGATGCTTTATAGGTGGCACTGTATGGATAGTTAACACTGGAACCAGTTTGTATTTTGGACCAACGAACATTGGCCCTACGGGGACAATAGCTGGATCAGGTCAAGGTCCAATGGGACCCCTATGATGAATCTTCTGCTACTTGGGAGGATAACATCAGGATGAAATCTTTATTTTTGTGTTTTTTTTATATATCTTCCAAGAGGAAGCCTAGTTCCTAGAGGGGGAGAATGTAGCGCCTTAGCTAATATCGTTGATTTTGGGATATCTATTTGAAATTATAGTATGGTGTGCGTTGATTAATGATTGAACTATGAACATTATTATTAATATTGTTATTATTTTGGGATTGTGGAAAAATATTATTATAATAATAAAGGTTGTTCTGGTTATAAAATATTTTAAAAGTATTAATGTTTAGTTAATAAGAGTAATGGGTGGAGTGGTTCAAATATTTATTCCTTTATTATTATTTTCTTTAATGGGGGTTATGTGGAAAATGACTAGTTTTCTTTTATCATAAAAGAAATTTGAAGAGTTTTTGGAGAAGGTTCTATTTAAAAAGAAAAGAAAGTGAGTTATGGGGGGGGGGGTTTTGGGAAAAGAAAAGAAAGTGTTGTAAACGTTTGTAATAGATTTTTGAAGGGATTTTGGGAGATAGAAGAAAAAAGGCTGAAAGTTGCAGGGGACTGATCATTGGAGCTTGAACATCTGAGGTATGAAATTTGTTGATAATACTATATTCTTTCCAGATTATTGTTGAATTCATTGTTTGAAAATGTTAAATCATTATGAATTGCTCTGTGTGAGCCATTCTATGTCCTCTATGTGAGCCATTCTATGTGCTCTGTGCGAGCCATTCTATTTGCTCTATGTGAGCCATTCTATTTTCTCTGTGTGAGCCATTCTATCTGTTCTGTGTGAGCCATTTTATGTGCTCTGTGTGAGACATTCTATATGCTCTGTGTGAGCTATTTAAGTGATAGAATATCTCTGTACTATTAAGTTTTGTCTTTAGAAAATTTAGCTCGCGGGTGGTTTCAACTCTATTAGACCTAAGGATGGGTGGAGAGCAATTTGATGAATAAATTTTGTTGTTACCACTGAAAGATTAGGTATCTTTTCTTGGATTTATTTTCATGTTTACTGATGATTCAATGGTGGATTATCAAATTGCAGTTTGAAGAAGGCATTGACTCTATAAGAAAAAGGAAGTGTTTAATCATCTGCTCTACAAGTAATCCTATTTGCATATTTAATTTAATATTGCATACAATAGAAGTACATTTTTTTATATATTTGGTTATTTAATTTTGAGGCACAGTCTCAATATTTGATTATTTATAAACAAGATTATAGTGTTAATAAATTTTGTCAAGAAATGATGATTTCTAGAAGATGTTTCATTACAGAATAAGCCATAGAACTGAATACTTAGGTGGGAAATGCAAAATGATTTAAGATGACTTTAAGGTTGTTGGTATTATTAGATTAGGCTTTGTAGAGGAGTTTAAATCATGGTAGAGAAAGCTCACAACTAAGACAAATTGGAGCATTTATTTTGCAGAATGTAAGGAGGTAGTATTTATTTATGTAATGAATTCTTTATAACAATATGATTTCCATGAGCCATTTTTTCTACTATGTTGAGATCTTTTCTTCTAAGACAACCGTTACTTTATATTGTTTTAAATCCTAATCATTTGTAAATAAAACTTGAGTCATGTAGTTTATATTTTGTATCAAGAACAATACTTTTGTATGCAAACAAAATGTCTCACGTAAGAGTAATAATTTAGAACAATTATTTTGAGTGAAGAAAGTGATGTGTTATTAATATTTTAGCCTCAGTTGAATCGGCATGGAGCTATGGGCTTAAGGTGTTACTATTAGAAATGATATTGCACTCAACTGTTTGTAGTTGCGATATAGAGTTCTTTGCAAACTTTGTTAACTTGTGGGCACAGTAAGATTAATGTGCTCCGTTGCCATATAAACTCGCAAGCTATACTTATATATACATATATTGTGTTAAATGATGAACATATATTAACATCACACCTATAGTTTATCATTTCATTATAGCTTTGTATCTATGTTTGAGTTGTATTGAGCCTTTGATTACGTTTAGAAACATTATAGGGTATACAGTTTCTAAGATCAAATATTTGATGAAGAATTCGTAAAAGATATGTTACTGTACGATAATAGAACCTTGTCATTTTATTTCAATGTTAATTTTTTAAAATGTTGGTATGGAAATAGGAATAATGCATGTTAAGTCAAAATTTACTTATGTAGAGGGAGTCAAGTATAAGTAGCATTGTTTAAGAAAAGGATAAGAGGGATATTTCTTTCCAAGTGTATCAATAAAGATCATTATGATATTCAATTATTTAGGGTAGTATTTAGTGTACCAGTTTGAGTTAAGGTCTTAAAACCAAAACCCTATGATCTCTGTTGGCAACCTATATATAATTATAGTTAAGTCGTTGACCAAATAGTTCTAATTATTTATACAGTCTGTTTAACTCTTCTTTATATTAGTTTAGGGTAAATGATTATAATAATAGAAATGAATAAATATCATATGGTGGATTACTACTAATATAATACTTTCTATTTCTGTTATCTTTCCGCTAGAAGCAAAGAATTAAAACAAGTGGTGTTATCTCTCTCTTCAAAGACATATTTAGAAGGAAGCAGTTATTAGACTATTGTTCGCCAAGTTTTCAAACAGTATTGATATCATTTTGAGCCAATTTGTCATATTATAAAGTAAGTGGTTTAATAAATCTTAATTTATTATTATTTTTTTCAGTGTAGACATTACATAGGTATCAGAGCACCAGGTTGCAACACTTGGGAGCTTTGGGGAAAAAAGTGATAGTAATATAAACTTGTTTTTCCTAAATATGTAGAAACATGTCATCAAACCATTATGGGGAACCAATCGACAATAGACCTCAAATTTTACAAGCCTTACAAAATTTGGTGAATGTAATCCAAGAGAGGTTACCTATGCTTAACAATCAAGACTAGCATCAGTCTAAAAGACAACATTCTTTATCTCGGGAACATAGTAGAAGTCCTTGCTGTAGTAGAGCAGATCATACAGAGGAAGGAGAATTAGGACATTATTCACCACCTCCTCGTAACACTTGAGTAGGAAAGGAGCTCAATGTGGATATTGACAAGTTAATCTGAGATTTTCTCTAGTTACAACCACAACATTTTTCTAGATCTACCGATGGATATTAATAGATAGATTAAACAAACATCGAATGCAAGAACAATAACAAAGACGCAAGATATACATGGGGAAAACCCTTTCGGGTGAAAACCCCACACTCCAAAAGCTGCATAATGTATTATCAAATCCAATGTAGATTACAATACACTTGCAATACAAGTCCTTTCAGGAGTTCCCAAGATGTCAATTCTGGAGCAATTCTGGTAGCATTTCAATACTTGCAAATGAACCATACATCCAATACTCTAAGCACCTATATTTATTGAGTTTACAAGGCCAACATGAGAAGCTTCTAGAGGTGGGCGTCCAACTTGGCCTCATGGCTCATTTCCAATGCCTTAGGACACTTGTTCAACATGTAAGCAACCTCCTTCAATCCGTCATAACCTGTAAGTTTGACCTTCCCAAGATGGAGTGCTTCAACCAAGAATAGACTATGACAGATGCTCTTACACATCTTACAACTGTCATATAATCTGTCATACATGACAACACTTACATTGGTATGATAATATGTCATAACTGACTGATAATAGCATATTCCTCTTACAACATGTCATAGTCAAACTTGGGCGCCCAAAGATGCCTTCCTCACATGTAAAGATGATTTATGGCACTTGTCTTCACCTATCATAGGAATCTCTATTTTTGGCTCTTACATGTCATAGATTCTGTCATACGTCATAACCTCTTACACAAGCCACAAGATGCTGACACATGGCATATTAGTGCCACCTCAAATGGGACACCTACATTCTCATGAGTTGACTTGTCCATCCAATTCACATTAGAAGTGGAATGTCATCTCACCATGCCATCTCACACTAAATGACAAAGCATGATGTGTACATTTAAATACAACATAGGCAAATAAATAAATATACAATCAATTATTAAATGTTAAGATTTGCAAGGTTGAGACACCTTAATTCCCAACAGGTAAGGAAGCTTCAGAAGCTTCAAATATTGTAAAGAAAAGTTCAAAGCTCTATTGTGGCGAACCTTGGGACTTGGCCTAAAGGGGATTGCAGATCTATGAAGGTGAGGCTTCTTATCCTACTTAGAGAGAAAGCAAAGGTAGAGATTCTATGTAGAGGCAACCAAATGCAAACAAGATCACTGGGATGCATGAGGCATGAGGGTGTTTAAATAAGAAATCAGACTATTAATCAAAGGGAGATGACAATGAGTCAAGGAAAGAATAAAAATAATTAGGGGGAGCGATCCATGTCATCAAGAGTTAAGATGACTCTTAATTAGAGGCTAAAATGGAAGATAAGCTATTAGAACTAGAAGATTCATGTGCTAACAAAGATGACAGGGTCACTCCTTTCTACAAAGTAGGTCACCCCTTTTGCTAGGGCAGGTCATCCAAGTGACCCTAGGATTTATGAGGTTCCCCTATAGCTAGAGGTTTGAAACCTCAATTCTAGAGGACAAGGGGAATGCGCAAGAAATGTATGTGGCTAGAAGATATGGTGAACACATGAGGGAGGGTCCTAAAGATGTGAGGGGAACTTTCATCAAGGTGGAGAAGCTGTTAAGAGAAATATTTAGGCTACCTAGGTCAATAGTTGGACTGCTAAATCATCATTGAATTATCATGTATGCTCATATGGTTTTGGGCACTTGTATATTTACCCCCTCAGGTAGGATAGTCTACATTGAAGGTAGGTATCATTCTTGAAATAGGGATGTGGGACCTACTCTTACTTGTACTCACCTATTGTCATTTCGTGTATATGGACCTACAAAATAAAATGTGTGAGCATGTGTAGTATGATAATCATGAAAAGTGATAATGAAAAATGTCAAGAGTACTTACCATCAATGTAGGGTTTGAGAGATACCACCTTCATTATGTGCTTTTGTCATCAATCCAAAACTTGCAAGTTGGGAAAATGCCAACCAACTCAAGTGCATGCAATCAAGGCATTAGCTCAAATTACATAATTATAAAGATAAGGGAATGTATCATGACGATGAGGTGTAAATTATACATGTGCCTACTTTGATTCATATGAACAACATACTAAAAAGGGAGGAAAACAAAGCTATATATACAAATTAGCTTATTTGAAACTTATCTTATATATCTTTCAGGAGGAAGCTTAGTTCCTAGAGGGAGAGAATGTAGCGTCTTAGCTGATATTGTTTATTTTGGGATATCTATTTGACATTATAGTATGATGTGCGTTGATTGATGATTAAACTATGAACATTGTTATTAATATTGTTATTATTTTGGGATTGTGGAAAAATATTATTATAATAATAAAGGTTGTTTTGGTTATAAAATATTTTAAAAGTATTAATGTTTAGTTAATAAGAGTAATGAGTGAAGTGGTTCAAATATTTATTCCTTTATTATTATTTTCTTTAATGGGAGTTATGTGGAAAATGAATAGTTTTCTTTTATCATAAAACAAATATGAAGAGTTTTTGGAGAAGGTTCTATTTAAAAAGAAAAGAAAGTGAGTTATTAGGGGGGGAGGGTTATGGGAAAAGAAAAGAAAGCGTTGTAAACATTTGTACCAGATTTTTGAAGGAATTTTGGGAGATAGAAGAAAAAGGGCTAAAAGTTGCAAGGGACTGATCAGAGCTTGAACATCTGAGGTATGAAATTTGTTGATAATTCTATTTTCTTGCTAGATTATTGTTGAATTCATTGTTTGAAAATGTTAAATCATTATGAATTGTTTGTGTGAGCCATTATATGTGCTCTGTGTGAGCCATTCTATTTGCTCTATGTGAGCCATTCTATGTGCTCTGTGTGAAACATTCTATGTGTTGCAAGTATGTGCCTAACCGGTGTTGTCATTGATGTCAACATATATGTGTTGTCGTTGGTGTCAACTGTGTTCTTGTTTTGATGCTTGCTTGTAATGAGTTAAGTGTTGAAGATAATAAGTATTCCTGATACAACAGAACAATCCAGTAGATTGCTTTGCATTTCTTAGAGAATGAATATCTTTATTTGTGGATTGGAAGTTATTTAGATACATGTCTAAAGATGCTATGTTCCAAGTTTGAGCCTTCGGTATGAAGATTTGAGTGAGTTATGTTCACCAGAGTGAAAACTACTTTTTCTATATATTTGGTGGTGACAGGGAGAATGTATTATGCTCCGCATTCCTCCGCAGTTAAGTATTTTTCAGTCTACGGTTCTAGAATCAAGTTTGTAATGATGATAAGTGCCTTCAACTCCAATGGTTCATGATTTGGTGGTCCGCAAGCGATCGTTTCCTTATGACAGTAGCTGACAATGTTGTTCATGTGCTTTGGTTTGAAGAATCTTCTTGACAGAGTGGTTAGAGATTATGCAGTTGTTCCAGGTGATTACAATGTGCTTGTGGATGTCTCCTGATTGTGTTCCTACCTTTGGATTGGTCCGCAAAGAGAAATTGGGATCGTGGATGAAGAATGTTCTTAGAAGACTTAATGTTAGCACTAGCCTTGGCCGACTTGGTTGTTTTCACTTCTTGCGGAGATTCATCAAAGATTATGGAAGCGTATCATGGTGTGGAAGATTGCATTTTAGTCCCAGCTAAGGCATAACATGATCCGCATACATCTTTCCCTTAGAAAATTTTATTTAGGTCCAGACCTATTTCTATGTAGGTTTGTAATGCCGACCTTGGAGAATGTTCCAATGGTTGATGAATGTAATGCCAACCTTGATGTACATTCCAAGGTTGATGAAGTGTATAAAAACATGTAATGAAGTTGTGAAAAAGATGTCCTTCTGTGAAAATGAAACGATAAGTACGAAGGTGTAAGAAGAGTAGAGCAGAGGTGTTATATTGTGCTTTAATGGAATTGAACCTAGGCATGAAGTAGATGTTATCAAATCAGTTCACCAATCCTTGGCAGTGAGCCACCCCTTGGCAATGAGCCCTAACATTTGTAGTGAGCATTTTGGGTAGTGAGCCTCTAATTTTTGGTATTGCTATAACTTATTTATTTCTTTGGGCTAACACCCACAATGGTTTTTCCCTTATAGGGTTTTCCACATAAAAATTATGGTGTCTCATGTGTTATTGTGTTGAGCCTTGTGTTTCATGCTTTCATGGTTAATCTTAATAACAGTGATTAAGAATTTGATGTGTTGATATTCATAAGTGGTTAAAGTTTTGTTACAATTGATTCACCCGCCCCTCTCAGTTGTCCTGTGCATTTCAACACTATGTGCTCTGTGTGAGCCATTCTATGTGCTCTGTGTAAGCCATTCTATTTACTTTGTGTGATCTATTCTATGTGCTCTGTGTGAGCCATTCTATTTGTTCTATGTGAGCTATTTTATGTGCTCTGTGTGAGCCATTCTATTTTCTTTGTGTGATCCATTCTATGTACTCTATGTGAGCCATTCTATTTACTCTGTGTGAACCATTCTATGTGCTTTGTGTGAGCCATTCTATATGCTTTGTGTGAGCTATTTATGTGGTAGAATATCTCTGTAATATTAAGTTTTGTCTTCAAAAAATTTAGCTTAGGGGTGGTTTTGACTCTGTCGGACCTAAGGATGGGTGGAGAGCAATTTGATGAATAAATTTTGTTGTTACCAATGAAAGATTAGGTATCTTTTCTTGGATTTATTTTCATGTTTACTGATGATTCAATGGTGGATTATTAAGTTGCAGTTTGAAGAAGGCATTGACTCTTTAAGAAAAAGGAAGCGGTTAATCATCTACATTACAAGTAATCCTGTTTGCATATTTAATTTAATATTGCATACAATAGAAGTACATTTTTTTTATATATTTGGTTATATAATTTTGAGGCATAGTCTCAATATTTGATTGTTTATAAACAAGATTATATAGTGTTAATAAATTTTGTCAAGAAATGATGATTTCTGGAAGATGTTGTTTCATTACAGAATAAGCAATAGAACTGAATACTTAGGTGGGAAATGCAAAATGATTTAAGAGGAGTTTATTGCTGTTGGTATTATCAAATTAGGCTTTGTAAAGGCATTTAAATCATGGCAGAGAAAGCTCACAACTAAGACAAAATGGAGCATTGATTTTGCATGATGTAAGGAGGTAGTATTTATTTATGTAATGAATTCTTTATAACAATATGATTGCCATGAGCCATTTTTTCTACTATGTTGAGAGCTTTTCTTCTAAGACAACCATTACTTTATATTGTATTAAATCCTAATCATTTGTAAATAAAACTTGAGTCACGCAATTTATATTTTGCATCAAGAGCAATACTTTTGTATGCAAACAAAATGTCTCACGTAAGAGTAATAAGTTAGAATGATTATTTTGAGTGAAGAAAGTGATGTGTTATTAATATTTTAGCCTCAACTGAATCGACATGAAGCTATGAGCTTAAGGTGTTATTATTATAAATGATATTGTGCTCAACCATTTGTAGTTGGGATATAGAGTTCTTTGCAAACTTTGTTAACTTGTGGGGATAGTAAGATTAATGTGCTTTGTTGCCATATAAAATTGCAAGCTATACTTATATATATACATATATTGTGTTAAATTATGGACATATATTAACATCACGCATTTAGTTTATCATTTCGTTATGGCTTTGCATCTACGTTTGAGCTGTATTGAGCCTTTGATTACATTTAGACACATTATAGGGTATACAGTTTCTAAGATCAATTATCTGATGAAGAATCCGTAAAAGATATGTTACTGTATGATAATAGAACCTTGTCATTTTATCTCAACCTTATTTTTTTAAATGTTGGTATGGAAATGGGAATAATGCATGTTAAGTCAAAATTTACTTATGTAGAGGGAGTCAAGTATAAGTAGCACTGTTTAAGAAAAAGGATAAGATGGACATTTCTTTCCAAGTGTCTCAATAAAGATGATTATGATATTCAATTATTTAGGGTAGTATTTAGTGTACCAATTTGAGTTAAGGTCTTAAAACCAAAACCCTATGATCTCTATTCACAACCTATATATAATTATAGTTAAGTCGCTGACCAAATAGTTCTAATTATTTATATAGTTTGTTTAACTCTTTATATTAGTTTAGGGTAAATGATTATAATAATAGAAATGAATAAATATCATATGGTGGATTACTACTAATATAATACTTTCTATTTCTGTTATCTTTCAGCTAGAAGCAAAGAATTAAGACAAGTGGTGCATAAAAAAATCTCCTTCTCTACAAATTCCTGCAAACAAACCTTTTGTCTTCTTAAGAAAATCGATCTTCAATAAAAACTAATAAAATTTCTGAGAACTAAACCCTTCATTTCTTTTCAACAAGACTTCAAGAATCATTTTTCTTTTGCATTGAAAGTCTTTTTGAGATCTTCAACCTTTTTCTTTTATCTGCAACATATCTGTAAGATTCTCCAAGAAAATCATTTGAGCCTTTTCAAAAATCTCTCCTTAAAAAATAAAATCTTGATGTATATCTCTTTTCAAAAAAAAATCTCCTTATTAAGAAAACTCCTTAAAAAAAATTCTTATAATAAAGTTTCAAAAAAAAACTAAAGCCATAAAAGGTGGCTTTGTATCCATAATAGAAACTTTCAAAATTAAATTCTCCTTACATATCGGGCTCCCACTAATATATATTTGTTGCCCCTTTTAAAAAACATCATATGAAACTTTTAAAACATTCAAAAAAGACATCGGGCTCCACCTATTCAAGTCTTCCTTTTTAAAACAAAAAAATACTTTATAAACCTTATCACCCGTGCCCACTTCACATTTGGCGGTGATAGTAAGTTTAAATTTAAATTGAAAGCCCGCTCATCACATTACCAAAGCCATCGGTCTCCAAGGGAAAGGGCCGGTCACTGCCATGTGTTAGGAACCCTCTAGCAGGTAAGGTTTAAGTGATTAACCTGCAGCTACAAGTCACTTCCTTGTTAAAACAAAAAGTGCATTTGATGAGTGACTGTTATGTGAGTGTTTTTAAAGACACCTAAACAACAAATAGGACCTTCATAAATACCATTGCTACTTAGTCATTGTTACTTTGCCATTGTAGTACTTCAAAACAGATCTGAGTTCTCTCCTACCATTCAAACACATGAACCTTGATAAAAACTCTAAGAGGACATTTTGATTCAAAGACATTTCATTAACAAGGACATTATATATGGTAACTAGAGTATCAGGGTTCATCAAAAAGGCTCTTGAATGCTAAACCATCACTAAGATCTTAAACCAGCTAGGAAACCAAATGTGATACTTCAAATGTGATACAATGAAGATCTAACTGTCTCTAAATGTGTCCCATGCCAGTAATTATCATATGCCACTGTAAGAAGAGTCTTGTCAACTGAAATAGTCAGAGATGAACAACATATGAAAACTTTGCATATCCATATCTACATCAATGAACTCCCTTATCAACAAATGTTATCATTTCTGCCCTGTGAACCTTCAAAGTTGAACTTTGTACTCCTGATGATGCAAGATCAAACCTGTGAAGTATAAAACCATTCTCTGCATCTTTTTGTCATCAATACAGTATGAACACCAAACCAACATTATGCAAATGAAACACTTCTTGAGAGTGAGTTGATTTACTCATGTTCTTGTTCAAACTTCATGGAGATAAGTATGTATCACTTATCAAGACCAAGACACCCTGAGATTGAGATCAATATATATAATGCAAGCATCTTTGTTCAACACCTAATTAGCACACCACATCATATTCAACCTGTCAACAATGTCAACCTTAACATGCTTGTAGATATACTGATTGAGACCACATCTCCTGCAAGACCACATCTCCTGCAAAACCACATCTCCTGCAAGACCTTTTTGACATCAATGACAATTTGACACCATCAGTTATCTCTCTCTTCAGAGACATATTTAGAAGGAAGAATTTATTTGATATCATTTTGAGCCAATTTGTCATATTATAAAGTAAGTGGTTTAATAAATCTTAATTTATTGTTTTTTTTTTCAGTGCAGGCATTATATAGGTATCAAAGAACCAGGTTGCAACACTTGGGAGCTTTGGGGAAAAAAGTGATAGTAATATAAACTTGTTTTTTCTAAATATGTAGAAACATGTCATTAAACCATTCTGGGGAACCAATCAACCATGGACCTCAAATTTTACAGGCCTTAAAAAATTTGGTGAATGTAATCCAAGAGAGGTTACCTGTGCTTAACAATCAAGACCAACTCTGAAAGACAACATTCTTTATCTCGGGAACGTAGTAGAAGTCCTCACCATAGTAGATCAGATCATACAGAGGAAGGAGAATCAAGACATTATTCACCACCTCCTCGTAACACTCGAGTCAGAAGGGATGTCTCTGTGGATATTGGCAAGTTAATCCAAGATTTTCTCTGGTTACAACTGTTGATGCATAAATATGTGGGTGTAATCCAGCAACAACATGGGAAACTCTGAGACGTGGGAATGCTCCTCAGAGTGACCTCCAGATTTTTAGGAAGCTGGCTCTTCCGTTCTTTCAGTAGGGTTTGAGAAAAAGGTCAGAAAGAAAACCAAGATTGGAGAAAACAAATGCCTAATCTATGGCGATCCACCAGATTTGAAACTATTATTTGCACAGTGCTAAACTTTGAAGGATTTAACTGGATTCAAAGAGTGAAATATGCATGATTAAAACTAGTTTGAGAAACACATTAAACAAAGGCAGAGAAATAGAGAAATTAGAGACAAGAACAAAGTAAACTCATAAATGCACAGGACACCGTCTCATATTTGAATGAAAGAATAAATTTACAAAGGCACAATTGTTGCACAGAATAAACTATTACAATCATCATGAAAAGACACTATAAAGGCAAGAAGAAACTCTATATGCTGCTCCAACTCTCTGATCTAATAAACTTGTAGAACTCTGAACATATCTGAAGAAGAACTCCTCAATGTGTCTCAAATCTGCCCATTTATAGCCTGAAAAACTCAACAAATTCTCAACGGGCTCTGAAAATCCACAATTGAATCCACAAAATCTGGCACCAAATCCGGCACGAATCTGACTACAACTGAAGTGGCCACCGAAAACCTTAACTGAACTGCTGTTTCTATTTTTCCTCCATTGCTGGAAAAAATATCTCTGTGCGAGAAAGAAAACTTCCGCTGCTATTTTCCTGTAGCTTGCTCATAAAATAAAAATGGCTGCTCACATTTAGGGTTTCACTTTTTAACTCTTGTGAGTTAAAAGTTTTTATTTCATAAAACATTATTTTACAAGCAGGGACCCACCATTTAAAATGAGGCAATATAAAATATTCTCTTTAAAACCTACCTCTCCCGTAATATGAGAAACTTATATTTAATAAATTTTACTTATTAAAAGGAGGGCCCACCTCATTTGTCTCATTAATAAAAACTTTCTTATAAAACCCTGTAACTTTGCATTAGTGAAACAAAATGAAACATCAAATTCTTCCTGTGTGCGGACTGCTCCATGTGGTGCCTTTCGCTTCATTTTTGGCTTCTTTTCATTGCCGTGGACACTTCCATTTGGCAGCCTCCACATAACTCTTTGGTTTCTCTTTGAGCTGTGCGGGTGCCTCCATTTGGCAGCCTCTGCACTGTTAGATATTTTCTGCATCAACGGTGGCTGTGTAATGCTAAATGGCAGAGTTTCTTTCTCATTTGCGCTTTCAATACATTTATTTTTCCCCTTGGCATGCCATCACCTTTACCCGCACTGGAATTTGAGACTTCTAACATTTATATTACCTTAATATACTAAGACAACCATTATGAATGGCACAGAAACTAAAAATACCTAGAAACTATAATAATCAAACAGCAGCTCCTGGCGGTAGGCCGACCCCTGTGCTCATACAACAGCGTAATTATCTCTTTTATGCAGCGTCAAACTAACTTGAAATTGAACGTCATATGTGGTATGCCTGTGGCAAATGTCTCATGACCATGATCTTTTGTGTTTAACTCGCAGCTTTAAAATGTTGCTCAATTGTATCTCCTTTATCACTGACAGCCATATTTGACCATTGCATCTTAACAAATAGCACCATCCTTTTAAATACATCATGCACTGATCCAAGGCAAAAGCCACCCTGAAGCTGATAAACATCATCCCGTCAAGTGTTTGTAAAATGGAGGCCTCCCTGCATAACTGTTCAATTTTGAATGTTGATGGCACCTTATTCGCTGGAACCTTGATTTGGAACTAACCACTCAATGGCAGCGTTCAAATTTATGAGGTTGCACCAAAATTGTTGCTATGCCTTCACTACGTATCAGTTGAGACACTTAGAACGGCTTGCATCTGTTTCTTCATCTCTTTTGCTACAAGCTCTGGTGCTATGCTTTGAAAGAAGGCGTTTACAAAAGGCCGATCCTCCTCCCATGTCCATCTTATTGACTCTCTATAGGCAGAGTGTCTCAAACCCCATTGGTTGAGATTCATCTAAATGAATCTTATTGGAACTTGAGTGAAACTTCACAGGAATTGGTTAAATCTTACTGACAAATAGAAAGTTTTTGAAGTGGTGTGCGAGAAGCACAACAACAACCACAACATTTTTCTGGATCTACTGATGGATCAAAGGCCGAATCTTGGCTAATTAGTCTTGAGAAATGTTTTGCATTAAAAACCTATGGGAGTAATCTTAAGGCTAGACTGGCTATTCACCTTGTCAAGGATAATGTAGACACTTGTTGGCGATAGGAGAGAAAAAGATATTTGACTCCGGAGAGTATAACTTGGGAAGTTTTCTTAGAAATTTTTAAGAAGAGATATATTTCTGATCATTTTCAACAATGGAAAATTGATGAGTTCCATGATCTCCATCAAAGGGGACTGATTGTAGCACAATATGAGAATAAGTTCTTTGAGTTATCTCAGTATGTTGACTATATTCAGGATGAGAAGTTGATGGTAAACCAATTTATCAGAGGACTTAATCACAATATTGCAGGTTCGGTTCAGTTTTCTGAGCCTACTTCTGTGAAGTAGGCAGTTGAAAAGGCACTTATTGTAGAAGAAATTTAGTTGAAACATGATGATCACCATCGAAATTCATCTCAAAATTAGAACCACAATCAGTTCCTCTCTAGTAATGGAAATAGGACAAATTCTTATCTTGCTAGATCAACACAGTCACAACCTAGCCTGGAAGCTATGTTAGCTCAAGGAGGCCTCCTCAGATCTTAGCAAGATTCATCTCATAAAGAGGATCAAAGAAATCAAACATAGTTTGTTGGATCATCTCATCTGCAACAGAGTTCTCAAGGTAGTTTGGCTAACACTAGTAAATCAACTTTTCAATTTTAGCTCCTTCAAACTGTTCTTGTTTTAATTGCGGTGGTAGAGGACACTATGCTCAGAAATGTAATCAAAGCAATATAACTTCAGGAGTTCATCAGTCGGTAGTTTCAGAACCTACTATGGGAGATGTAGGCAGATCTCATCAGGTTTTTGCAGCAACTGAAAATTGGTAAGGTTACTGTTTCTATTATTTTGATTCAGGAGTTATAGATTCTTCTTATGTATTGAAGTGGGATGCTTTATAGGTGGCACTGTATGGATAGTTAACACTAGAACCAATTCACATTTTGGACCAACAAACATTGGCCCTGTGGGGACGACAGCTGGATCAGGTCAAGGTCCAATGAGACCCCTATGATGAATCTTCTGCTACTTGGGAGGATACCATTAGGATGAAATCTTTATTTCCGTGTTTTTTTTATATATCTTCCAGGAGGAAGCCTAGTTCCTAGAGGGGGAGAATGTAGCATATTAGCTAATATTGTTGATTTTGGGATATCTATTTGACATTATAGTATGGTGTGTGTTGATTGATGATTGAACTATGAACACTATTATTAATATTGTTATTATTTTGGGATTGTGGAAAATTATTATTATAATAATAAAGGTTGTTTTGGTTATAAAATATTTTAAAAGTATTAATGTTTAGTTAATAAGAGTAATGGGTGGAGTGGTTCAAATATTTATTCCTTTATTATTATTTTCTTTAATGGGGGTTATGTGGAAAATGAATAGTTTTCTTTTATCATAAAAGAAATATGAAGAGTTTTTGGAGAAGGTTCTATTTAAAAAGAAAAGAAAGTGAGTTGGGGGGGGGGGGGTTCTGGGAAAAGAAAAGAAAGTGTTGTAAACGTTTGTAATAGATTTTTGAAGGGATTTTGGGAGATAGAAGAAAAAGGGCTAAAAGTTGCAGGGGACTGATTGGAGCTTGAACATTTGAGGTATGAAATTTGTTCATAATACTATTTTCTTGCTAGATTATTATTGAATTCAGTGTTTGAAAATGTTAAATAATTATGAATTGCTCTGTGTGAGCCATTCTATGTGCTCTATGTGAGCCATTCTATGTGCTCTGTGTGAACCATTCTATTTGCTCTGTGTGAGTCATTCTATGTGCTCTGTGTGAGCTATTCTATGTGCTCTATGTGAGACATTCTATATGCTCTATGTGAGCTATTTAAGTGATAGAATATCTCTGTAATATTAAGTTTTGTCTTCAAAAAATTTAGCTCAGGGGTGGTTTCGACTCTGTCAGACCTAAGGATGGGTGGAGAGCAATTTGATGAATAAATTTTGTTGTTACCAATGAAAGATTAGGTATCTTTTATTGGATTTATTTTCATGTTTACCGATGATTCAATGGTGGATTATTAAGTTGCAGTTTGAAGAAGGCATTGACTCTATAAGAAAAAGGAAGTGGTTAATCATCTGCTCTACAAGTAATCATGTTTGCATATTTAATTTAATATTGCATACAATAGAGGTGCATTTTTTTATATATTTGGTTATTTAATTTTGAGGCACAATCTCAATATTTGATTGTTTATAAACAAGATTATATAGTGTTAATAAATTTTGTCAAGAAATGATGATTTCCGGAAGATGTTTCATTACAAAATAAGCCATAGAACTGAATACTTAGGTGGGAAATGCAAAATGATTTAAGATGACTTTAATGCTGTTGGTATTATTAGATTAGGCTTTGTAGAGGAGTTTAAATCATGGCAGAGAAAGCTCACAACTAAGACAAAGTGGAGCATTGATTTTGCATAATGTAAGGAGGTAGTATTTATTTATGTAATGAATTCTTTATAACAATATGATTGCCATGAGCCATTTTTTCTACTATTTTGAGAGCTTTTCTTCTAAGACAACCTTTACTTTATATTGTATTAAATCCTAATCATTTGTATAAAACTTGAGTCACGCAATTTATATTTTGTATCAAGAACAATACTTTTGTATGCAAACAAAATGTCTCGCGTAAGAATAATAAGTTAGAATGATTATTTTGAGTGAAGAAAGTGATGAGCTATGAGCTTAAGGTGTTATTATTATAAATGATATTGCACTTAGACGTTTGTAGTTGGGATATAGAGTTCTTTGCAAACTTTGTTAACTTGTGGGCACAGTAAGATTAATGTGCTCCATTTCCATATAAACTCACAAGATATACTTATATATATACATATATTGTGTTAAATGATGAACATATATTAACATCACGCCTATAGTTTATCATTTCATTATGGCTTGGCATCTACGTTTGAGTTGTATTGAGCCTTTGATTATGTTTAGAAACATTAAAAGGTATACAGTTTCTAAGATCAATTATTTGATGAAGAATCCATAAAAGATATGTTACTGTACGATAATAGAACCTTGTCATTTTATCTCAATGTTAATTTTTTAAAATGTTGGTATGGAAATAGGAATAATGCATGTTAAGTCAAAATTTACTTATGTAGAGGGAGTCAAGTATAAGTAGCATTGTTTAAGAAAAGGATAAGATGGATATTTCTTTCCAAGCATCTCAATAAAGATCATTATGATATTCAATTATTTAGGGTAGTATTTAGTGTACCAGTTTGAGTTAAGGTCTTAAAACCAAAACCCTATGATCTCTGTTCGCAACCTATATATAATTATAGTTAAGTCGTTGACCAAATAGTTCTAATTATTTATACAGTCTATTTCACTCTTCTTTATATTAGTTTAGGGAAAATGATTATAATAATAGAAATGAATAAATATCATATGGTGGATTACTACTAATATAATACTTTCTATTTCTGTTATCTTTCAGCTAGAAGCAAAGAATTAAAACAAGTGGTGTTATCTCTCTCTTCAAAGACATATTTAGAAAGAAGCATTTATTAGACTGCTGTTCACCAAGTTTTCAAATAGTAATGATATCATTTTGAGCCAATTTGTCATATTATAAAGTAAGTGGTTTAATAAATCTTAATTTATTATTTTTTTCAGTGTAGACATTACATAGGTATCAGAGCACCAGGTTGCAACACTTGGGAGCTTTGGGGAAAAAAGTGATAGTAATATAAACTTGTTTTTCCTAAATATGTAGAAACATGTCATCAAACCATTATGGGGAACCAATCGACAATGGACCTCAAATTTTACAGGCCTTACAAAATTTGGTGAATGTAATCCAAGAGAGGTTACCTATGCTTAACAATCAAGACCAGCATCACTCAGAAAGACAACATTCTTTATCTCGGGAACATAGTAGAAGTCCTCATCATAGTTAGAGTAGATCATACAAAGGAAGGATAATTAGGACATTATTCACCACCTCCTTGTAACACTTGAGTAGGAAGGGAGCTGTCTACGGATATTGACAAGTTAATCCGAGATTTTCTCTGGTTACAACCACAACATTTTTCTAGATCTACTGATGGATATTAGTAGATAGATTAAACAAACATCAAATGCAAGAACAATGCCAAAGACACAAGATATACATGGGGAAAACCCTTTCGGGTGAAAACCCCACACTCCAAAATCTGCACAATGTATTATCAAATCTAATATAGATTACAATACACTTGCAATACAAGTCCTTTCAGGAATTCCCAAGATGTCAATTCTGGAGCAATTTTGGCAGCATTTCAATACTTGCAAATGAACCATACATCCACTACTCTAAGCACCTATATTTATTGAGTTTACAAGGCCAACATGAGAAGCTTCTAGAGGTGGGCGTCCAACTTGGCCTCATGGCTCATTTCCAATGCCTTAGGACACTTGTTCAACATGTAAGCAACCTCCTTACATCCGCCATAACCTGTAAGTTTGACCTTCCCAAGATGGAGTGCTTCAACCAAGAATAGACTATGAAAGATGCTCTTACACATCTTACAACTGTCATATAATCTGTCATACATGATAGCACTTACATCTGTAAGAGATTATATCATAACTAACTAATAATAGCATATTCCTCTTACAACATGTCATAGTCAAACTTGGGCACCTAAAGATGCCTTCCTCACATGTAAAGATGCTTTATGACACTTATCTTCACCTGTCATAGGAATCTCTATTTCTGGCTCTTACATGTCATAGATTCTGTCATACGTCATAACCTCTTACACAAGCCATAAGATGCCAACACATGGCATATTAGTGCCACCTCAAATGGGACACCTACATTCTCATGAGTTGACTTGTCCATCCAATTCACATTAGAAGTGGAATGTCATCTCACCATGCCATCTCACACTAAATGACAAAACATGATGTGTAAACTTAAATACAACATAGGCAAATAAATAAATATACAATCAAATATTAAATGTTAGGAATTGCAAGGTTGAGACACCTTAATTCCCAATAGGTAAGGAAGCTTCAGAAGCTTCAAATATTGTAAAGAAAAGTTCAAAGCTCTATTGTGGCGAACCTTGGGACTTGGCCTAAAGGGGATTGTAGATCTATGAAGGAGAGGCTTCTTATCCTACTTAGAGAGAAAGAAAAGACCTGTAGAGATTCTATGTAGAGGCAACCAAATGCAAACAAGATCACTAGGATGCATGAGGCATGAGGGTGTTTAAATAAGAAATGAGACTATTAATCAAAGGGAGATGACAATGAGTCAAGGAAAGAATATAAATAATTAGGGGGAGCGATCCATGTCATCAAGAGTTAAGAAGACTCTTAATTAGAGGCCAAACTGGGAGAGAAGCTATTAGAACTAGAAGATTCATGTGCTAACAAAGATGACAGGGTCACTCCTTTCTACAAAGTAGGTCACCCCTTTTGCTAGGGTAGGTCATCCAAGTGACCCTAGGATCTACCAGGTGCCCCTATAGCTAGAGGTTTGAAACCTCAATTCTAGAGGACAAAGGGAATGTGCAAGAAATGTATGTGGCTAGAAGATATGGTGAACACATGAGGGAGCGTCCTAAAGATGTGAGGGGAACTTTCATCAAGGTGGAGAAGATGTTAAGAGAATTATTTAGGCCACGTGGGTCAATAGTTGGAGTGCCAAATCATCATTGAATTATCACGTATGCTCATATGGTTTTGGGCACTTGTATATTTACCCCCTCAGGTAGATAGTCTACATTGAAGGTAGGTATCATTCTTGAAATAGGGTTGTGGGACCTACTCTTACTTGTACTCACCTATTGTCATTTCGTGTATATGGACCTACAAAATGAAATGTGTGAGCATGAGTAGTATGATAATCATGAAAATTGATAATGAAAAATGACAAGAGTACTTACCGTCAATGTAGGGTTTGAGAGATACCACCTTCATTACATGCTTTTGTCATCAATCCAAAACTTGCAAGTTAGGAAAATGCCAACCAACTCAAGTGCATGCAATCAAGGCATTAGCTCAAACTACATAATTATAAAGATAAGGGAATGTATCATGACGATGAAGTGTAAATTATACATGTGCCTACTTCAATTCATGTGAACAACATACTAAAAAGGGAGGAAAACAAACCTATATATACAAATTTAGCTTATTTGAAACTTCATTTGTACTTGTGGTGAGAGTGAAAAGAGGAGTTGTAGATGAACACTAATAGAACAGTGTGAGCTTATAGTCAACAAAGAGGTATCAATGAGAGGATGGGGATTATGGTAGCCATAGAGGATCAATAATATGGTAGCTATTCATCCTCTAATGGTCCCTCAAGTGTGAAAATCAAGAAAAACTCCCCATTTTGCTCTCATTTAAGTTTATATTATTGAGTGTTGAAATGGTCATCAAATTTGGTGTTGTTTGTTGCATTAAGTTGTTCAAGTAGAAAATACTTTTATGATTTCATTTTCTTGATTTGTGTGCATTGTTTCTTGATTTATGCTACTCAGGGTTTACTTGTGGCATAGGTAGGGTCACCCATTTTGGCCCTACCAGTCACTCATATTAATAGGGCAGGTCACCCAAACAACCCTACCACTTAACCTAGGTCGCTTGGGTGACCCATAAGTTGTCCAAGAGACCTTCATGGTTGCCCCTTTTAACAAGGACAATAAAAACTTATTTGTTGTATTTCATTCTTAGTTTCTTTTATGAGCTCTTTGTAGTTTTGACTTCATTTTTTGTATTTTTAATCTTCACATTTTTTAATTTTTAGGGGTTTTCTAAAGTCAAACAAAGTCTTTTTACTTTGTACTATATTTGGTGGAATGCCACTAAGAGTGGGCCTAGTATACAGACTTAGTGGAGGCACTATCAAGAATAGATCAGACCATTCTCCACTATGCTAGATTAGAAAGGGTGCTACAAGTTCCCATTGTATGACCCTCAACATGGATTTGTAGTGACATTGTCACTTATCATGACATAAATCATAATAATTTCTAGTTTTTTGGAGTTTTAGGAGTGTACCATCACTCTCTATGACATTTATTACATACTAGTTACCCCCATTTGATGAGATAGGCTTGCACTTCTTGAGGCAGAGTCTAAGGATCCAAGATTAGCTTGGATTAAAGAGTCCATGCACAACCAAACTTGAATCCATTCAAATAAATAGTCCAATGCATAATTTAGGGATAACAATACATTAGTAATTCAATACACAACCACACTTTAATATACACATATCAGGGGCCCAATGCATAAATCACCACCTAGGTACTCATGACCCAACCAAAAGTAAGATAAAGGAACATGATAATACAAGGAGCATCAATACTTTTAATTCACATAACCTTGTCCTTTACTATTCATCAACACTAATCATTTCATTTTAAGGCTCACTTCATCCAGTAATACATGTTAAATCATCATTTATACCAAATGGTCATAGAACAAAAAATGAGGCATGCCATCATCATCCAATAAACATACACATTGTAATCATAATCAAACAATTGGGCACAAGGGTTATGGTAATAAAAAACCAATAACACACAAGAGAATGGCAATAACCACCAACACTGACTAGTAATGAGTGTGATGATACAACACTCATGCAAATGGAATCACATACATAACTAGGTATAATGACATGAATAATAGGAAAAGACTGCTAGATAAGGACATAGAGTGACATCACAATGGGTTCCAATCTACTCCTGACTCTTGAGTTCAACTCTAGCTCAAAAATGTCCAAAATGACCCAAAAGGTCATGACATGGAAATTGGGGCCAAAAACATGACACTCACATCCAAAAAGTAGGAAATCACATTTCCAACATGAAACATTTTGTCCCATGTAAAATAAAATGTTCTACATGCCTTAAAATCCAAAATTCACATTTTTACAATTTCAAGAATCGTACAAAAAACTCAATCACCATTAATGGCATCTTCACGCTTTTCACTATTCATTAAAATTTTACCAAAATTCAAAAGATAATAATTTTAAAATTAAATTATACCCTCTTTCACTAAATAGGCTTAGGGATCACATTTTTTCAATCAAATTTATGGTCTTTTAGTTTTGTTGATTGCTCACCCATTCTCCACTCTGTGGGGGAGGCTGGAAGTTGTGATAATCACTCACTCTGGGATATCAACTTTGTTGTGCCAACCTATACCTCAAATTTTATTGGATTCACAAGCATTTGATGCTTTGATGTCATTATTTTTTATACCAAATATTTTCTAATCAAGTTTCAATTTCATCATCATCAACATCACCTATAGGAAAGGTAGTTAAGGCAGAGGCACCACCTGCACCTATTGTAAATAAGGTGAAAAATTTCTACCTCTAATGCCTTTATAGCATCACTATGCCCATAAGTGGATTTCCAACTTCTTTTTGACTAAACCATACTAGCTCCCACCCATGAAATATGATATTACGTTACCCTACCAGACTAATACCTAATCCTAATCCATTCTTTGGATTCAAATTGAATGTTGGTACACACAACGATTGAGGGGACATTGGACACTAAATTATTTGGGTAATGACCCAAATTTGATATTGACATCATGCATCATTCAATATTATTGCCAATGGCCTGGTTAGACTCATGTGGTGGGAGAAAACAAAGTCAATCCTTCAGATCCAACCCCACCATACTATATAAAAGGAGGAGGCTATCCTAGATATAGAAAAGGGGTGGAGGTGGAGGTGACTATGGATGATTTGGATAGGGGTTGAGTCTATGTTCATTCACCCCTTTTTGGTTCTTCCATCTCAGCTAAAGCACATGCCTACCATAGAGAGATGCCTTATAGGTTAGGTATGTCCCCTACTCTATAGTGGGATGCTTTCAATAGTTCTTCCATACCCTACCTAAGCTAAAAGGAACCTGTTGCAAGTATGAGGATAACCAGTGTTGTCATTGATGTCAACATACTCATATTGCATTAATGAGAAGGATTGGATGAGCTGTGTGTTGAGGATATTGAGGAAATTAGTCTCAATCAGGAATAGTGAAGAACAGTGATGACACTAAGGTAAAAGTCCAAGATAAGATGAAGATCAGAGGATGCAGTTTAAAGGGTTTGTAGATATGAGTCTTGTGATGCTCCAGTCAAGATTTCAGAGATCTACATGAAGATCTGAAGAAGTTATGGTCGCTCAAGTAGAACCGGTTTCGACAGGTGTTTAGTGGTGACAGAGTGTCACAGATTGGTCCGGTAAGCTTCGGAATTGCATTATCTCATTCTACGGATTGGAGAGAGTGTTGAAGAAGTTCGTGTGAGGTGACAACTAGATTTGTTCATGGTTTGGAGGTTCGGAAGCACCTTTTTCATTATGATAGTAATGACAGACTGTGTTCTTGAAGTTCCGGATGAAGAAGAGAAGAATTCCAGTAAGCTGATAAAGTGTGGATGTTCTTGATGACTCAGGAAAGGTTTTGGTGATCTTTGGATCGTGTACAATTCCTATTGGTGGTCCGCATTGAAGTTAGAGTTTGCATTTGAAGAATAACCACGGATATTGGTGTTCTTGAAATTGGCTGACCGGATGTATTACACATCTTGCGAATGATCTTGTAGGTGTTTGCCGACTTAGATGATTGTTCCTAAGTCGATGCCTTGTATAAATAAGGGATTGTGTATTCATTTTGAAGTGTGTCTTGGAGCAGATGAGTGTGATATAGCGAAGAAGAAGAGTGAAAGGCATAGCAGGAGTTTTTGGGCTTAAATGGAACTGATCCAAGCATGGTAAAGATGTCAATCTCTAGCTCAAGTTTGTGATACTTGTTACTTTGTAGACAGTGTGTCTCTTGTAGGCAATGTGCCTCTTGTGAGTAGTGTGCTCGGGAAGTGAGCCCTAATTGGCATGTACCATCTATTTTTCTTATTCTTCTAACAGAGAATAATCCTTGGGTTAATCACCCCATAGTTTTTCCCTTGACCGGGTTTTCCACGTCAAAATCTTGGTGTCTCATGTGTTGATGTGTATCTTCTCTGGTGTTTATGCTTTATACTTTCATGAGTGATTAATTGATATGCTGTTAAATAACAAAGAGGATTTAAGTGTTTGAATTAAGAGCAAGTTTTGTACAACTGATTCACCCCCCCTCTCAGTTGTGTGCCCTAAATCTAACAATTGGTATCAGAGCCTAGTTCCTTTGAAGGAGCTTAATCGCTTGAGGAGATCTAGGATGTCGTCATACAAGAAGGATAGTCTGAAGTTTGATGGAACCAACTTCTCTCTTTGGAAAGGTCGCATGAAATGTCACTTGGAGTGTATGGGAAAGGCATACTTGTCCATGGTCACAAAAGCTTATACACCTCCACAGGGTGGTCTGACAACTCTAAATGAAATCACAGATGCTGAAAACAATCTGCAGACCAAAGAGGCTCTTCTAAGCTCATTAACTGACTCAGAGCTCTCAAATGTTATTGATCTACTAACTACCTATGAGATCTAGATTAAACTGGAACTGCTGCATGAAGGAGATGAGTATGTTAAGAATGCAAGGTTGCAGAGTCTCAAAGGGAAATTTGAAAGACTGAAGATGAGAGATGATGAAAATATTACTACCTTTATGCCAAGAGTAAATGAGCTAGTGTGTGGAATTAGGAATGCTGGTGGAGTTTTGGATGAAAATGAGATTGTTGGCAAAATTCTCAGATCCCTTCCTACTGTCTACAAAATCAAGGTTGCTGCCATTGATGAATTCAGAGCCCATACAACTGTCACAAGAGACCAATTGGCTGGCAAACTAGTTGCATTTGAAATGACCGAGTTTGGAGATGATCCCCCCAAGACTGAATCTGCATTCAAAGCCAGTGCCTCTGTGAAAGGTAAACAAAGATTTGATCCGGGAGAAAACTCTTCAAGAAAGCTGTCATGGTATGATCAAGCAAGAAGAGACATGGAAGAGGAAGAAGTAGAAACACCTCAACTTGAAGCCCTCATTGCAAAGAGACTGCCAAGAGGATCCGGTAAGTATGAAGGAAAATTACCCTTTAAGTGCTTCAACTGCAATAAGATTGGTCATTTTGCCTCAAGATGTCCGGAAAGATCTACAAGGTCAAATTCTAACAGACAAAGGTTCCAAAAGAATTGTTATTATGTTCATGAAGAAGATGATAATGAAGGAGTAACAGATGATGAATCAGAGATAGGAAACAAATCCAGAAATGAATGGGTGTTTATTGCCATCAAGGAAGAAGATCCAATGTCCTCTGAATCTATCAATCATAAGGTTGTAGAAAGAGCTTTGGTTGCTTAAGTTGAAGAAAAGGATGATTGGGTTATTGACAGTGGATGTTCTCACCATATGACAGGTGACAAGAACAAGTTCTTAGATTTGGAAAGGTATGAAGGAGGAATGGTAAAGTTTGGTGATAATTCTGCTGGTAGAATCAGAGGTAGGGGAACTATTTCTTTTGATGGAAAGAACAAAACTGGTAATGTACTGTATGTTGAAGGATTGAAGCACAATCTTCTTAGTGTTGGACAGTTGGTGGACAAAGGTTATGATCTCTGGTTCAAGAATGGAAGATGCAGGATCTTTGAAAGCTCCGGAACTGAGATTGCATCTGGTACACAAACAAAAGGTAATATCTTCCATCTAGTTGGTACTAATAAAAGTTGTCTGTTTGTTCAAGTTGATCAGAGTTGGTTATGACATAGAAGGATGTGTCATGTAAATTTTGATAACATCATCAAGATAAGCAATACTCAGGCTGTAAGAGATCTTCCAAAGTTGGTAAAACCTACAAATAGTTTGTGCAAAGAATGTCAGTTGGGTAAACAGAGCAGAGTCTCATTCAAAAGCAAGGATCAGTCCTCTACCAGATTATTGGAATTAGTTCATACTGATCTATGTGGTCCGACAAGAATCAAGAGTATGCAAGGTGATAGATATTTCATGTTACTGATTGATGACCATTCCCGGATGATGTGGGTTACCTTTCTGAAAGAGAAATCAGAAGCTTTTGAGAAGTTCAAAATCTTCAAGGCTATGGTAGAGAATCAAACCGGATTAAAACTGAAATGTTTGAGGTCTGATAGAGGTGGTGAATTCATATCCGGTGAATTCATAGATTTTTGTGAGAAGCATGGTATAAAGAGACAGTTATCTGCTCCTAGGACTCCACAACAGAATGGAGTAGTAGAGAGAAAGAACCGGACCATCCAAGAAGCATCCAGGACAATGATGATGGAAGCAAATGTTCCCCAGATGTTTTGGAGAGAAGCTGTCAGCACTGCAGTCTATACTCTCAATCGAGTTCAAATAAGAAGCAATACTGGTAGGACTCCTTATGAACTTTGGTTTGGTATCACTCCTACTGTGAGATATTTTAGAGTATTTGGTAGCAAATGTTACATTAAAAGAGATGAAGATCTAGGAAAGTTTGATGCTAGAAGTGATGAAGGAATTTTCTTGGGCTACTCCACTCAAAGCAAAGCATACTGGTGTTACAATAAGAGATTGAGAAAGATAATAGAAAGTACAAATGTGAAGGTTGATGAAGGAATTGAGAAGCCCTCAAGGTTTTATGAATATGATGAAGATGATCAGAATGGTTCTCTAGTTCAAGGAGCTCAATCCTCTTCTGAAAGTCAGAATCAGACTGATCTGGTAAATCAGGAAGAAGAGATAGGCCTGAATGAGCCTGATCAAGAAGCAGAAGTACAAGAAACTCCCAAAGTTCTAAGGTATGTAAGACTGAACCACTCTGAAGATCAGATCATAGGTGACAAAAGCAAAGGTGTGCAAACTAGAAGGAAAATTGCTCAAAATTTAGATGAATGTTGTTTGATTTCAAAGATTGAACCTAAGATAATAAATGAAGCCTGCAATGATGAAAATTGGACCAAAGCAATGGAGGAAGAGTTGATGCAAATTGAGAAAAATCACACTTGGGATCTTGTTTCTAGACCTAGAAACAAGAATGTGATTGGAACCAAATGGGTCTTCCAGAACAAACTAAATGAAGTTGGTGAAGTAATCAGAAATAAAGCCAGATTAGTCTACAAAGGCTACTCTCAAATAGAAGGGATTGATTTTGAGGAAACCTTTGCTCCGGTGGCAAGAATTGAAGTAGTCAGACTATTTCTTGCATTTGCTGCCTTCAAAGATTTCAAAGTGTATCAGATGGATGTCAAATCTGCTTTCCTGAATGGTGACTTAGAAGAAGAAGTGTACATTGAACAACCGGATGGATTTCAGTTATCTGTGCATGGTGATATGGTCTGCAAATTAAAGAAGGCACTGTATGGTCTAAAGCAAGCCCCAAGAGCATGGTATGAGAGGCTGGACAAACATCTTTTGAAGATTGGTTTCAACAAAGGTACTGCTGATAGTAACCTATATTTCAAAATTGATCATGAAAATATCTTGATTGTTGAAGTATTTGTTGATGATATCATCTTTGGAGGAAGAGATAGTATGTGTAAAACCTTTGCAAATCAAATGAAAAGTGAGTTTGAAATCTCAATGCTCGGTGAAATGAATTTCTTCTTGGGTCTGCAAATTACTCAGACAAAGAAAGGAATCTTTATCTCTCAGACCAAGTATGTGAAAGAATTGTTGAGGAAATTTGGAATGGAAGATTCAAAGCCAATGAATACTCCCATGGCAACCGGATGTAAGTTGAGAAAAGATGATGACTCTCCTAAGATAGATCAGACCGAATATAGATCAATGATTGGAGGACTATTGTATCTCACTCAGACTAGACCAGATATAATGCAGGCTGTTGGTCTTGTGGTGAGATTCTAGGCTGATCCCAGAGAATCTCATGTCATGGCAATCAAAAGAATTTTTAGGTACTTAAAAGGAACAATTGAGTATGGCCTATGGTATCCTAGAGATCATGATTTTTCTCTTCATGCATATACAAATGCAGATTGGACAGGAGATGTGGATGATAGGAAGAGTACAAGTGGAGGAGCATTCTTTTTGGGAAAAAGGTTGGTTTCTTGGCTAAGAAAGAAACAAGAGGCAATATCCCTGTCTACAACTGAAGTAGAATACATTGTAGCAACAGGAAGTTGCACTCAACTTTTGTGGATAAAGCAGATGCTAAGAGATATTCAAGTAGAATATGAGGAGCCTATCACAATTTTCTGTGATAATTCAAGTGTAATAAATATTTCTAAAAATCCGGTGTTGCATTCTAAGACCAAGCATATATCTATCAAATTTCACTTTCTGAGAGAGCAAGTGAACAAGGGTGAAGTCAGATTGGAGTATGTACCCTCCAAGGATCAGCTTGCAGATATTTTTACTAAACCTCTTCCCAAGGACTCTTTTGAGTATCTTAGGGAGAAGTTAGGGGTTATTGCCCCTCCAGTGATGAACTAGGATGCACTGATGTGCATCGGTCCGGTGGATATCATAGTCATATCTTATGATCCGGATTGGTGATGGGGAGCTGCTACTCAGGGGGAGCAGCTGGTATGTTTCTGATGTGTTAAAGTTGCAAGTATGAGCCCTTTGCCATTGATGTCAAAGGGGGAGAGAAGACATGTGAAAAACAAGTGGTTGATGATCAAAGGGGAGTAGTAAAGAAAGAGAAGACATGTGCAGAGTTGTTGCTGATAGGGGGAGCTGTGACAGAAAGGAGAAGTTCTTGTCTTGATGGTTTTTCACATCATATGTTGCCATCAATGACAAAGGGGGAGATTGTTGCAAGTATGAGGATAACCAGTGTTGTCATTGATGTCAACATACTCATATTGCATTAATGAGAAGGATTGGATGAGCTGTGTGCTGAGGATATTGAGGAAATTAGTCTCAATCAGGAACAGTGAAGAACAGTGATGACACTAAGGTAAAAGTCTAAGATAAGATGAAGATCAGAGGATGTGGTTTAAAGGGTTTGTAGATATGAGTCTTGAGATGCTCCAGTCAAGATTTTAGAGATCCGCATGAAGATCTGAAGAAGTTATGGTCACTCAAGTAGAACTGGTTCCGTCAGGTGTTCAGTGGTGACAGAGTGTCACAGATTGGTCCGGTGAGCTCCGGAATTGTATTATCTCATTCTGCGGATTGGAGAGAGTGTTGAAGAAGTCCGTGTGAGGTGACAACCAGATTTGTTCATGGTTTGGAGGTTTGGAAGCACCTTTTTCATTATGACAGTAATGACAGACTATGTTCTTGAAGTTTCGAATGAAGAAGAGAAGAATTCCAGTAAGCTGATAAAGTGCGGATGTTCTTGATGACTCAGGAAAGGTTTTGGTGATCTTTGGATCGTGTACAATTCCTATTGGCAGTCCGCATTGAAGTTAGAGTTTGCATTTGAAGAATAACCACGGATATTGGTGTTCTTCTTGAAATTGGCCGATCGGATGTATTACATGTCTTGCGAATGATCTTGTAGGTGTTTGCCAACTTAGATAATTTTTCGTAAGTTAATGCCTTGTATAAATAAGGGATTGTGAATTCATTTTGAAGTGTGTCTTGGAGAGGATGAGTGTGATATAGCGAAGAAGAAGAGTGAAAGGCAGAGTAGGAGTTTTTGGGCTTAAATGGAATTGATCTAGGCATGGTAAAGATGTCAATCTCCAGTTCAAGTTTGTGATACTTGTTACTTTGTAGACAATGTGTCTCTTGTAGGCAGTGTGCCTCTTGTGAGCAGTGTGCTCGGGCAATGAGCCCTAATTGGCATGTGCCATCTATTTTTCTTATTCTTCTAATAGAGAATAATCCTTGGGTTAATCACCCTGTGGTTTTCCCTTGACCGGGTTTTCCACGTCAAAATCTTGGTGTCTCATGTGTTGATGTGTATCTGCTCTAGTGTTTATGCTTTATGCTTTCATGAGTGATTAATTGATATGCTGTTAAATAACAAAGAGGATTTAAGTGTTTGAATTAAGAGCAAGTTTTGTACAACTAATTCACCCCTCCTCTCAGTTGTGTGCCCTAAATCTAACAGAACCTATGGATAGTAGAGTGATCCTGGACCATATAGTTATGGATGAATTATTTCATGCATGGGCTGTTTGGCCCACTCACTTGGTAGAGATCTTTCCCTATGAATGGTAGGAGGTTGCATGCCTAGGATAGTATCTCTTACCTAATCTAGTGGCTCACTTATCCTTTCCTCAGACATGGAAAACTCTACTAAGATGAAGATAGGTTGAACATAGAGAAGGTAAGGGATAGTATTGATCATGCATGGTTTATAGTTGGAGTCTTGGAGAAGAGGATGTTTGCCTAGCTTACTATCTCCCTTTGACAAAATGACAAGCCATGTGACCTCAACGTCTCCACTTGGATGTCGAAGGGACCCCTTGATTAAGTGGGACACAATAGCTAAACTATTCCTAGATTTATAGCTGGATACTCTAGAACTATTAGTTAGGATCCCTACACCTAAAATGACTCAAGATCAACACTTTTTTAGGAAGAGTTACTCGATGAAAGTTGTGAGTTGTGTGGTGAGGGGAGTTATTATCACCTTTATGACCATACCATCTCTCAAGGAACCATATGGTATCTTTCTAGGATCTAGAAGATTGATTTTGGCTATATAGGACACATAATGGTTAGCTACACGAGATCCAATCCATTAGTTATGATGCCCTGAAATGGACAAAAATAGGGTTCACCATCCATTCATATATAGATGTTCCCCAACATCTATTCATAGGTGGAGATGACTTGGTGTAGTTCCTAGATCCCTATTAATGAAGTAGTGGGTGTCATCAGTGACAGGATAGGGAGACTCAACCCCCCACTGATAGGTGGGTTTGGGCCAAAGGTGAAAGAACAAGACTTGCCCTACAAGTAAGTAATGTGTCATTAACCTTATAGATAGTAGGGTCTAAATCAAGTGCTCAGGTATCACCAGATTGTTTAGGTAGCTTTTCATGATAGATAAAGTTAAAAAGGAGAAAACAAGATTAATCTTTGCTAGATTCTGTGTGAATGTAGAAATGAACAAAGTTTTACCGACATAGATAACCCTTCAATCTAAGTTTGGAAAATGGACCCAAAGGATTGGCTATGAGAATTCAGGCCCTTATTGTCAAAACTGTGGAAGATTTGGCCATCTAATAAATAAGTGCCAAAACCTCTTCCAAAAAAGTATGAACCAAAAAACAAAGTTAATGAGGAGGATAAATGATAGCCATTTGAAGAAGCGATAATGAGGATCATTGATGATTCTCATGAAGCAAAAGAACAAATGTAGGGAGCAGTGTAGGAGAATAACTCCACCCTAGAAACTAATGCTGATGGCCCAGAGGATGCTATTTTTAGGGAGGAGGGGGAAATAAATGGAGATCACATGAATCAAGATGAAGGCTCTAAATCTAAGGGTTGTGGTAAAGACAATTGGAAGAAAGGGAATTTTGTTGGCCCATTTAAGGACAACAACATGGAAGGTGTTTTGGAATAGACTTGTGGGTGGAACAATGAAGAAATAGATGAAATGAAGCAAACTCACAGTTGGGAACATACCCTACCACTGTGGAGCAAGCTCACAACCAGGGAACAGGCCCTACCACTATCATTAATACTAAACCCCTCTCTAAGGTCTTGGAAGATTGGACCCCTATGGGAAAGGATTAGACCTTGATGGGGAAACAAAAGAGAAACCAAAAAAAGGACATTAGAAAGACAATAGATATTGGCCTAGATAACAAGGTAGGCCGACCCTCACAAAGAGAAACTAGATCAAGAGAGGCAACCAAAGATATTGCCAGTGGAAGACAAATAATCCTAGACTTATCTGCCTCTAGGCGATCTCAAAAATGAGTATTTTTAAATGGAATGATAGGGGGTTTAACATCCCCTCTAAGCAGTATATGCTTATGTTTTGTATGAAAAATATTGTTTTCTTACTTCAGGAAGTGCATATGGATTTATTCTTTTACCTCAAGTTGGTTGTGATTTTTGGCAAAGTGTTGTTTTATGAAATCTTCAATGTTGTTTTTATGGGAAGATTGTTGCTTAATTTGTAAATGCAAATGGTTTCTTGGAATGTTAGAGGACTAAATAGTCCCCACAAACAATTCCTTCTCAATATCTGTATTCTTGACAACATAGTTGACATTATTTTGATTCAGGAGGCTAACATGAAATTTTTTGTTTTCTCTCAAGTTGATAATAAGATATGGCTAGGGACTATGTACTATATCAGTCTTGTGGAAGGTTCCTTGGGAGGGATTGTTACAATGTGGAATCCTTCACTTCTAGCTAACAGGTTGGTTGATTTGTCTAAGCATTGTCTTACTATTTCTTTCTCCCATTTGCTCACTAAAGAATTTTGGATGCCTGAAAATATTTATGCGCCCAACTCAAAAGTAGCTAGAAAACAACTCTAGGAGAAGTTGTCTAATGTTGTTGGGAATTTACTAAATCACTATTGGATGCTTGCTAGAGATTTTAACACTCCTTTATTTCCATTAGAAAACTTGGGGGCTTAGATGACTATTCTAATAGCATGGTGGACTTGGCAGATTTTTGAGTAGTGCCTTTAATTGGTCTGATAGAAGAATGAGGAATAACCTTATACAATTTAAGCTTGATAGAGTGCTTATTTCAAATTCTTGGAATATATTAGCCAACCTTCATCTCGTTTCTCTTCCAAGAGTAGGTTCAGATCATAACCTCCTTCTTTTGGATTGGGTAACTCAGAAAAGAAAAGGTTCTTACCCTTTCAGGTATGAAATTATGTGGGCTTCTCATCCCGATTTTTGTGATCTTGTCAAGAATTGGTGGAATACTCACTTTAAGGGTTCTACAATGTTTTGTTTATCCCAAAAAATAAAATATGTGAAAGATAAAGTAAAGGGGTGGAATAGGCTTACCTTTGGCAATGTTTTCACACAAAAGGAACAAATTTCACTGTAGCTTAAAGAATTTCAAGACAAAATGGCCTCGCATCATCATGATATGGATACTTTCCAACAAGAGAAGTATCTCAGGGAGAAATGGCATAAACTTATGTTAAGGAAATAATTTTTCTGGAAACAAAAATATCATATTTTATGGGTCACTGAGGGGGATATGAATACCAAATTCTTCCACCAGTCCACTCTGAGACATAGAAGAATAGTATCACTAGACTGGAGGATGAGGATGGAATTATTATTACATCTGAAGACCAAATTAGAAATGCGGCCACTAATTTTTTCAAAGATATCCTTTAGGAGCAGCAGAATAACTCTACCCTTCTTAACAATATGTTGGAGGCTATTCTCTCTATTCTTACTGAGAGTAACAATGAAGATGTGGTTAAAAACATAACTTAAGAAAAAGTTCGAGCTGCTATTTTTTCTTTTGGGGCTAATAAAGCCTCTAGCCTTGATGGTTTCCCCCATATTTTTTCCAAGAGTTTTGGGACATTGTGGGTGGTGATATTACTACTGCTACTAGAGACCTTTTTTTTAGGTCTACTAAACTTCTCAAGCAATTCAATAATACATTTATAGTCCTTGTGCCTAAAAAAGGTGATGTTGTTTCCATGCATGATTTCAAGTCTATCAGCCTTTGCAATACTATTTATAATTTTTTTCTAATCTCATTATTTTAGGGATTAAACTTTTTTTACATCAGCTGATTTCTCACCATAAAAAAAGTTTTGTCCCTAATCGACAAATTTTGGATGCTGTCCTTGCTACTCATGAAATCCTCCATTCTATGGACAATAATAAGAAAGCTTGTATGGCTCTGAAATTGGATATCTCAAAGGCTTATGACAGGGTTTCTTGGTATTTTCTTTTTGTTGTTCTTCATAAATTTAGATTCAAAGGTAGAATTCTCGAGCTTTTCTGAGAATGTGTTTCTACTCTTAAATCTTTTGTTATGGTGAATGGTACTTTGAGGGTATTTTTTAGTAGTGGGCAAGGATTGAGACAAGGAGATCCTATCTCTCCTTATTTATTTATTCTTGCGGCGCAAATTTTTGGTAGGAATATCTCTAAGTTGATTGCTACTCAAAATCTTGATGGTATTAAATCTGCATCTTCTCTTCCCCCTTCTCATCAACAATTTGTTAATGATACCATTCTTTTTAGTGCCTCTTCAACTAGATAAGCTAAGATTTGGAAACAACTCCTCAACCAATATGTGGAAATTTTGGGCTAGCACATCAACTATGACAAGAGTGTCCTTTATTTTTTTAATACTGAAGAAGCTCTTCAACAAAAGATTGTTAGGATCCTTGGTTGTGCTAAGGCTAATCTCCCAACTTTTTACCTTGGTTTCCCTCTCACTACCAAAAAAATCACTAATAATTTTTGGTATGGTATTATTGAGAGAATCCAAACAAAGCTTGTTGGATGGAAAGGAAAGCTTCTGAGTCAAGCCAAGAAATATCAAATTTTGAAGGCCTCTCTGCAAAATATTCTATTTTATTACTTATCTCTCTTCAAAATAACCATAAATATGGCTGAAAGAATTAAGTAGGTCCAGAAGAAGTTTCTTTGGACTGGGATGGAGGAAAAGAAGAGGTTGGCACTAGTTGGTTGGGAGACAGTTTGTAGAAGCAAATGAAATGGTGGCTTGGGTACTAGAAGCATTTAAAATTTTAACAAAGCCCTTTTGGCCTAGATAGGATGGAATCTTATAAATGGGGATAAGGATTGGTCTTCCATGATCAAGGCTAAATACCTCCACAACATCGATCTTATATATTTTCTTAATGAACCCAATCTTCCTATTGGTTCTGTGATTTGGAAAAACATGCTAAAAATTAGAGGAATTCTTAGAATAGGTATTAAGTGGAGAGTGGGTAGTGGTAGAAGAATAAAGTTCTAGAAGGATACATGGCTGAATTGTTAGGATTAAGGTGCCATAAACCTTGTAAATCCTATGTAATTAATTACTCCTAATGTTGTTTGTGAATTTCCATAATGGAAGAAACCTGATGCAATCAGTCAAGATGAGTGGGACAAGATGGAAAAAAAGGCATGGGGTATAATCTGGTTGTGTCTTGCAGATTCTATCCTACTGAATGTCTATAAAGAAAAGATTGCATTTGCATTATGGAAACGGTTGGGTGAGATCTACCAAACCAAAAGTCAGGTAAACAAATTTTATTTAAAAATGAAGTTATTTTCACTTAAAATGAAGGAGGGTGATTTGATAGCTGAGCATTTGAACACATTTAATTTGATTTTGAGTCAATTGGCTTTTGTTGATGTTAATATAAATGAAGAAGATAAATGTATCATGTTACTTTGTTCTTTTCCTGAGTCATGGGAAAATTTTCTCCTTTCTATTAGTGCTAATCTTATAGATTTGAAACTAGATGCTCTTGTTGCAACTCTGTTGGCACATGAAATGAGAAAGAAGGCTATGGATAGTTCAAAGGATGCACTCCATGTTAGGGGAATGTTCAAGGAAAGAGGACAAAAGGGAGATTAGAAGGGACCCAAGGACAATTTTAAGGGCAGATCTAAGACTCCAGGGAAAAAGAATAGAGTGAAGTGTTGGAACTACGAAAAGTGGGGACATGTGAAGAAGGAATGCCATAAGAAAAAGAAGCAGTTTGAATCCTCCACAAAGAATTCCTCAGATTCAGGTGATGTTTTGATTTCTTTTTGCAATGTTATGTCTAATGAATAGTGGTTGATTGACTCAGGTTGCTCCTATCATATGAATCCTCATAAAGATGGTTTTCCACATACGAGAAGTATGATGGAGGTGAGGTATGCCTTGGTGACAACAATTCACATCCTATCATTGGTCAAGGAAAGGTACAGTTATGTTTTAGTGATGGAAGGATGAAAACCCTCCATGGTGTTATACATATTCCAAGTTTAGCTAGGAATTTGATTTCGGTTTCTAAGTTGAATGATGTTGGAATGCATGTAACATTTGCTAAGCATGGATGCAGATTGGTAAGAGGGAGTTTTATGATAGCGAGAGGGACAAGGAAGGGGACTCTATTTAATCTAGAAGCCATTACTATTTATAACTCTACCAATGTAACTTAAAAATCTAAAAATACTTGTATGTTGTGGCACCGCAGATGGGGCTACATAAGTGAAACTGGTTTAAAAACCATTTTAAATAAAAAATTGTTAGATAGTTTATCTTATTTTGATGAGAGTTTTGATTTCTGTGAACATTGTGTGTTTGGAAAATAGAATTGAAATCCATTTCCTTTAGGAAGTTATAAATCTAAGAATAAATTGGAACTTATTCATTCGGATGCACTTGATCCTGTGGATGTTGAATCAATTGGAAAATTTAGATACTTTATTTCCTTCATTGATGATTTCTCAAGATTTACCTAGATTTATTTTATATAACATAAATTTGAAGTATTCACAAAGTTTAAGGAATTTAAAGCCTTAGTTGAAAAACAACTAGATTGTAAAATAAAGGTTTTGAGATTTAACAATGGAGGGGAATACTGTTCTGGGGACTTTGATGAATTCTGTAAGCATGCGGGAATTGTTAGACAAAAGACTACTCCATATACTCCACAACAGAATGGAGTGACAAAAAGGATGAATTGAACAATCATGGAAAGAGCCAAAAGTATGCTAAGTGGTTCATAGTTGAATAGATACTTTTGGGCAGAAGCTGTGAGTATTGCTTGTTACTTGTTGAACAAATCTCCTTGCAAGGCTCTTGAAACAAATTATTATGAAGTGTGGACAGGTAAGAAACCTTCTATTTCACATTTAATGGTATTTGGCTATGAGACTTATGTTCATGTGCCTAAAGAAAAATGATCTAAGTTGGATCAAAAGCTAAAAAGTGCATTTTCATTGGATATGGTGACAATGCTAAAGATTATAAGCTTTGGAATCCACTAAACCATAAGATTATCTATTCTAGAGATGTCATTTTTCAAGGAACTTAGTGTTATTTTAGATTCTGAACAGCCAAGAGAAAAAGATAAGGAAAGGAGAGTGCACTTTGAGATTAAGAAGGAAGATGCACATCCAGAAGAAAGAAGAGATGGGTTTAAGGATGAGAAGGGTGAATATGAAGAAGAAGAGGGTTTAGGTAACATTACTCAGAACTGAAGAGGTTGTGGAAGATAAGCAAGAAGAAGTTGAGCAATCTCAAGAACAAGAAGAGCCCCTTACTCCTATTCCTAGAAGATCCACAAGACAATGAAATCTAGTTGATAGGTATAGCCCACTAGATTTTCGTTGTATATTTGCCTTATTAAGTATTGAGGATGAACTTAGATCTTATAGGGAGGCTATATATTCAATTGATAGCGAGTCTTGGCAACAGGCCATGTTGGAGGAGATGATGGCATTAGACTCATGTGACACCTGGGATCTTGTGCATTTGCTCAAAGGTAGAAAGGCCATCAGATGTAAATGGGTCTTCAAGAAGAATTTTGGAGCAGACAGTTCATTTGAGAAGTACAAGGCCAAAATGGTGGCCAAGGGATACTCCCAGAGAGAGGGAGTTGATTTTGGTGCAATATTCTCTTCTATTGCTAAATTATCCTTGATTAGATTTATGTTATCTATTACTGCTGCTAATGACTTTGAGATTGAGAAAATGGAGGTTAAAATAACTTTTTTGCACAAAGACTTGGAAGAGGAAATTTACGTGCAACAACCTACAGGGTTTGAGGTAAAAGGGAAAGAACACTGGGTATGCAAATTAAAATAGTCTCTTTATGGTTTAAAATAATCTCCCTGAATGTGGTATTACAAATTTGACTCTTGTTTTGAAATTGGGTTTTGTTAGAAGCGAAGAGGATCATTGTATTTACGTTCAATGTATTGATGATCATATACTGATTATTGCCTTGTATGTGGATGATATGTTATTTTTCAATAAAACTAAGGGTATGATTAGTGAGCTGAAAGCCCAAATTTTAGGTGCATTTGAGATGAAGGATCTGGGAGCAGCCAGGTATATTTTGGGGATGGAGATCAAAACAAATTGGATAAACAAAAAGCTTTGGTTATCACAGAGTAAGTATGTTGATACAATTATGAACAAATTTAGTATGTAGGATTGTAATCCAGTTAGAATTACTTTGCTGGTTGGTACTAAGATTTCATTAGATATATGTCCTAAGAATGAAGATGGTTTAGAGGATATGTCTAAGGTACTATATGCTAGTGTTGTAGGAAGTTTTATGTATGCAATGGTTTTCACTAGACCAGATATTGCCCAAGTAGTGGGAGTTTTGAGCAGGTTTACGTCTAATCCTGGTAGACAACATTGGAATTATGCAAAGAGGGTGTTTACATATTTGGCTGGTACTTCTGATTATTGTTTGGTTTATTTTAGTACTAATAGTGTGGAAAAGACATTGGAGATACATGGTTATGTTGATGCAGGTTAAGTAGGCGACTTAGATAGTTGAAGGTCCACAAGTGGGTATGTATTTACTTTGTTCGAAGGAGCAGTGAGTTGGATGAGTAAGAGGCAACCTATAGTTGCATTGTCGACCACTAAAGCAGAGTACATGGAAACTACCCATGTCTCTAAGGATGTAGTTTGGTTACATATATTGTGTACAGGTATTGGTTTTGATTGTAGGAGTATCTAGACTGGTTGTGATAGCTAGAGTGCGATATATTTGGCCAAGAATCCTATGTATCATGCACAGACAAAGCATGTGGATGTTTAGTACCTCTTTATTCATGAATTGATTGTTAATGGATAGATTGAGATGAAGAAGATTGACACTCAAGAGAATGTTGTAGATTCACTTACTAAACTTGTGAGCACAAAGAAGTTTACGTGGTGTAGGGAGGCCATGGGCCTTGTTCCTAGTGCTTAATTATTTTATGTTTTCCTATGGATGAATTTACAATGTATGATGTCAAGTGGGAGAATGTTAGGATTAAGGTGCCATCAACCTTGTAAATCTTATGTAATTAATTACTCCTAATGTTTTTTGTAAATTTCCATAAGGGAAGATCTATTCACCAAGCAACAGTCTCATTTTAGCCACATTTGGATCTCAGTACCCCCTTGGCAGGGGTTCAGGGGCAGCACCCCCAAAGATTTTTTTTAAATTGCCTTGTAAAATATTGTAATTTCATAATGAATCTGGACTGTTCATCATTAGGTCGTAGATCTGATGGTAGAAGTTAGGTTAGGGTTTTTTTACCTAGAAGGAAAAACTCTTTTAATGAGGGCATTGCATTATGGTTGTGTAGTTATAGAGAGTTGATACTGAAAAATAGGTGCTACTGGATTGAAGACTAAAGAGGAGGTCGTTAGTGATGTATTGTAAAATCTATTGAAATGAATACATATTGGAACATCTCTTCTTATGTGGAGTTTTTTCTCAAAAGGGTTTCTCCATGTAAACATTGTGTTATGTGATCAGTTCTTCAGTTCTTTTATTTCTTTGTATTGCTGATTTGATTTCCTATAATCTCCATTTGGTTTTGCATTGAATTATTATAACAGTTGAAATCATATCTTCATTGTATAGTTGTTCACCTTCATTTCTAACATGAATGATTCTCCTCTTGCCACCCATCAACAATTCTCAAGGATAATGCAACCTTTGATAAGATTGTTTGGGATTATTCTTCATGGCTATGTTGTCCCTCAAGGTCACACTATGAAGTGGAAGAATTTTTAGGGTTTTTTGGTTCAGATGAACGGGTTAGAAGATATTATTGCTGATTTTCAATCTTATATTGATGGATTCAATTTATTTTATCCCATAAGAGAAGATGAAACCATCTAGGCTCCCCATTCCTCAGGGAATTACACTATGACCTCTACTTATACTATGATTACTAATCTCCCTAAGGCTCTTTTTGATTGGAGGATTCTTTGGAATCATAGACTTTCCCCAAAATTAATTTCTTTTGGTGGATAGTTAATCATAATAGAATTCTAACTCAGGACAATCTACTTAAACATGGTTTCTATTTGCCTAATAGACATCCTTTGTGCTATATTCATGAAGAAAATGTTAACCATTTGTTTTATCACTGTAGCTTTGTCAGAGAAATTTGGGAGGCAATCTTGTCCAAGTTTGAGACACATTGGATTATGCCTAAAGACCTTTCCACTTTTGTGCATGGCTGGAATGGGGATCCTCCTTTTCAACATCCTATTATAAGAGATCTCTGGTATCAAGCCCCCCTCATGTTACTTGGGGGTTTTGGAAAGAAAGGAATAATAGGATCTTTTAGGATACTAGCATGGATTATTTAAATGTGTCTCAATTGATTTGTCATGCTATTTAGGAAAATGTGAATGTTGCCAACAGTGGTAAACCAAAAAAGTTATCAATTGCCCAAGAGATTAGAATCAGCAAAAGATGGAATATTAGTAAGAGCTTGAATAATGTGGACACTCAAAAAGCTTTGGTCCATAAGCATACTAAAAGGAAATATCCTAAATAGGGATGGATGAAGCTCAACTTCAATGGATGCTCAAAAGGTAATCCAGGTAAAGCAGGTTCTGGAGGTATCATCCGTGATGACAAAGGGTCCACGGTAAAAGGGTTTAATAATTGTATTGCTAAGGTTATTTCCCTTTAGTGGGGGATCAAACATGTTCTTCACTATGGCATCCAAAATATTGAAATAGAAGGGGATTTTAAAGTCATTATAGACTTAGTCAAGAATAGTGGAACAACTTTTGTGAAGTTGAGGGATTATATAGAAAATAAAAGGAATTCCATAATTTTTTTTAAGAATTATAATATTAATCATATATACCGCAAGGGGAACAAGGTTGCAGATAAGTTGGCTAACTTAGGCCTTGAGGTGGAAAATTGGATGTACTAGAATAATATAAAGGATCTTCCTATTTCTGTTGGAGCTATTCTTCATGATGAAGCAAATTGATAGTTGTAATTATTATTTGAACATGACCACCTTTTATGGGGTCATTATTTTGTGTAGTTCTGATATTTGCAATGAAGCCCAATATTTAAAGAAGGTCCATTATTTATAGAAACATGTGTATGATACTCATCAAATTGATTGCCTTCCCTCACCCAATCGTGTTGGGACTCTGTCTCACTTTGTGGGGAGTGCTGATTATTTGATAACTGGCTACCAAAGTATCACTTTCATTATGATCCCTAGATGGAAGTACTGGGATGTTCAGTTAAATATTTTAAATACCTACATGATATTTTTTATCACCTATTTTTAAAGTTACAGTGAGAATAGTGGGAACAAGGGGTAAAGTGCTGTAAGAAAATGGGAGGAAAGAGGCTTAGAGTGGAGCCTTTTTCATTTTCTAATCTAAAAAAGAACAAGCAAATATGAGAATTTTTTTAGAAGGGTGGAATTTCCTCTTGCTTTCAGGCGATGCAGGGGCACGATGAGGTCCTCATGACTTAGTTTGTGAATTCATGGGATAAGAGACATGTGACTATAGGTGGGATCTAATTTATTGTTATAGAGACAATGATAGGCCAAGCAACGAGCCTCAGTTGTAATGGAAGGAAAGTGTTGCGTTTAGGGTGAAGCAAGGAATAAGAGTTCATCAATTCATTCCTTAAGGATGACAAAACCCTTTTCCAACACCAAAATGGTTATGAACGTGTAGCTATTCCTTAGCCTTGACCAATAGTAAGTTGGTACATTATGAAATATTTTATTTTAGAAGGGCATTTCTCAATTGTTCATGGGTATCATTTTCTGTTATTGGATCATTTAAGTCATGACAATTTGGTTAGTTTCTAGTTTTTCCTGCTCTCTTCATTGGATTTCTATATTAAAATTGGGGCTTCACCTCCTTTGCACCAAGGATTAATTTACTACCTTTATCAGTACAACCCAAGTCTCACTCCCACTATTCTCCCAATGACTGATGTCCCCTCTTCTTCTCTCCATACTTCAACCAAACAAACCCCTGCTAAACATTAGTACCCTAACCCTAGTGGAGGTAGTAAGAAGAAAAACCATCCTGTCCCCTTGGAAGCCTCCCTTGCCAAGTCCCAAGATTACAGTGCCAAGTAAAGAATCTCATGGAGAAGCCATGGATCTCATGGTTGAAACTCTCTCCCTTCTCAAACTCTCTCATTTTTTAAAATCATTTTGTTTTGGATGGTAAAATTCATAATTCTATTCTATTTATATATTTCTTTATATTCTAGTTAAACCCTAACTTATGTTTTAAACTTGATTTGTTTTTGTAGATCTATAGGTTTCCAGAAATTGCATGTTACTCCTACCTACAGATCTTAGCATTCAATGGACGTTTACTTTTTGTTTCATTGCTTTTAGTCACATGAAAGATTCTGGAGAGAAGGAAAATGATTTTCCATTTCTCAAGTTATGTTAGGGTTTTAAAAAGAAATCACACAGAAAATCTATTATTAAAAAAATGATTTATACATAGACTAAATTATTTACCCTTCTAAATTTTTTCTTGTGATATCTATTAAAGTTTCAACCAGAAGAATTTTATATTAACTAACTACATTTACAATAAATCTCCCAAATAAAAGATTTTAGTTTTATTCACAATTTATATCCTTTTTAAAAACACCTCTATTAATCACCTGTTAATGGGTCTGTTACACTTCATTGAACAATGTTAATGTTAGTGTATAGTGTTAGTAGCTAAATAGTAGTAGTATTGTTATAGGAGTCAATTCATAGTCTGATACTACTAATATAAGGATAGATGTGTAATACAAAGTATGGCTCTAGTTTTTGTAAAGGTTCTTGGACCTCAAAACCTTTACACTGAAAAAAAAACACCTCTATTAATAAATGAAAACCTCACTTTATATATATATCCTTCTAAATACTAAAATAAGTGAAATTATATTTTTATCTATACATATGAATATAAAGATATCAAAAAATAATTTACAAATAAATATAATTATATCAGAAATTAATTCACATATAATATATCAAAAACTAATTCACATATACACAATAATGAATAAGATATGAAAATTATATATATATATTCAGAATGATCTATTTATTTTAGAAGTAATATTCAGAATGATCTATTTATTTTAGAAGTAATAAAACTAATTTACTTAGACAATAAGCATGTGAAAATATCCATCCAACAAACAATATATACAAGTAAGTTTTCTTGTCATATATAAACTGTAAGGGAATACTATTGAAATTAAATAGACTGTAAATAATATATTAGTTGTACACATAATTATTTTTGATAAAAAATCTAGTTTAGGATCAAGGAATCATGAAAATTGAGAGAATCCCCTTAACACCAGGCATAAGCCCTTGTAGAATCCATAAGGTCTAATGAGAGGTCAGACCAAAATATAACATAACATCTATTACTATATTCATCAGCCAATACATACTGATACCCATACTACAAAAGTGGCTGAAACCACAGTTCCAAATCCCACCCAACCAAACAATCAATACCATAATATACTAGCATAACTAAAGTCTAAAACCATTAAGAAAAGGCAAATTATGTAGGCCTCTCACCGCTCACATGTTGAACTTATATTTTTCACACTAGACATTAAAACCAAAAGATTTATTCTCTGCACCATCATTTCCAGCCTCATCTCCATCACAACAATCTAAGAACACATGAATGACATCCATAGGCAATGTCACCTTCAAATGCAAAGCAATCTCCTCCACCACACACTAGAGACAAAGCTGATGACGCTTAATGGCATGAATGTTCTCCAAAAAATAGTCAAAATAAACCTCCACTTGGTGCACAATGTCACCAATATCATTGTGTAACAAATAGGAGCTAGCTTCCATCGACAACATGGAAGCACAAGAGAGAGAGATTGGGTAGCATAAAAAATATTCCATCTTCCCCATGTATATCCAAGGTCAAGTAACCATAGAGGACGTTTTTGATACATTAAAAATAATCATCACATCTAAAAATAAGAGATGTCATAATTTGCATTTTCATGCATATAAGATATTGTCATAAGTAAAGGCTCTAATTTTAAATAATTATCATGTATATGAAATAATTTGATAAAAACCTTTGATGAGGTTGAATGGCTAGGGGATTGATAACATTTGATATTAGTTATATTGAATATGGTTATAATCAAGAAGTAATTTTATCCTATATGTCAAGGAGAAGAGAAGTCCATTAAGGGGCAATAGCACAAGTTAAAAGGTATTTCCAAATGGGTAAATACATCCAAGAAGATGGCATTTTTTCACAACTATGGATCAACAAGATCCAAGAATGTGATATAGAGGTGCAGGTCATCAAACTAATTAGAGGTCATGGTTTGGCCAAGCTGATGGTAGATGTTAATTTAGATGCAACAAAGGTAAATGAAACAAATTAGTTTTTTCTATTAGCCCTTGTCATTTAGTAGATAATCCATGGTACAAAGATGTCATATTATATTTAGAGAACATGCGTTGCCCCCAGGGATGAATGAAAATCAGTAGAGGACCCTCAAACTATAGTCCCAAAGGTATGTGCTAGTTCAATGTGATTTAATGTGGAGGAATCATGAGGGGTTGTTGCGTAAGTGCTTGGATCAAAATCAGTCCATGAGAGTAATTGAGGAATGTCACCAAGGTATATGTGGAGGACATTTTCATGCCAAAACCATAGTACATAAAATCATTAGAGAAGGGTATTGGTAGCCAACTCTATTTAAGGATGTTGTAGGAAAGGTCAAAAAATTGATGAGCACACGGTGATACTGAGAGAAGGGGGTGAATCAGTATCTAACAAACTTTCACTTTTCCAAACTTAACCAATCACAATAAATCACACATGTAAGATCTATCAATTATGTACACAGAGAGAACATACGATTTTACGTGGAAACTCTTGCAGGAGAAAACCACGACAAAATATTGCTTATATATATTATATTGATCTTCTTCTTCTGCGAGCACCAACTCACTCTTACAATTCTTCTTTTGTGAGCACCAACCCACAAGAGACACCAATCTCCACTTGATAAAATTATAGGCACCAACCTATTGGAGGCTCCAACCCCCACACAAACTAAGCTCCTACCCAACAAGAGGCTCCAACATCTATTTAATAGGCTCCAACCTATTAATCCTTCAATGGCTGATATAGTATGCTTCTTCACAGGATCTTCCTCTCACAAATCTGATTACAATTCACACAATATCCTTCTTCCAAATTTGATCACAATAAGCTTCTCTCACAAATCTGATCACTATTTCTAGTTCTGTATGATGTAGGTGTTTCCCTTTCAAATCAGGTTCATACACACAAACATTTCCTTTCTTCACAAAACTAATCCAACTCATGCACAACTTCTTTACATAAAATTGATTATAACATGGCAATATCTTTTCATAAATTTTTGCTCATATCATCTTCATATTATCACACATACTTCCTTTCAAAAAAATCAAATTTGCACTTCATACTTTTTCCCTTTCTCTTCTTTTATCTCTGCTCTTAACTTAGAAAATAAATCATTTAATTGCTTCATACATGGGCTGCATATGTTCTTCAAAATATATCTAATTTACTCTTCATTTTTTGTTGTTTACTTCTTCTAGATCTGCTCTTTTATTCAGATAATATTCATTTCATTTCTTGTCTTCAAATGAATCTTTCAACTCCTTATACTTTTCAATGGATGTGTCCTTAATGAATAGATATGTCTTTCTATGAAATTTGCACCTCTTTGTATGTCATAGCTCTTCACAAAACAAATTGCATTCCTTCTCTAACAAATCGCAACCTCTTGATATAAATTGCACCTTTTCATAAGCATTGTCCTTTTATTGCAATGCATATATTCCTAAATGGATTGCTACCCTTTCATAAACAAATTTGCATCCCCTACTTTTATTTCTCTAAGACTTTTGTCTTATATATATATATATATATATATATATATATATATATATAGATATATATATATATATAGATATATATATATATATATATATATATAGATATATAGTTCTCAATGTAAGTTGGCCTTTTTATAAAATTGATCGGCCAGCTTATATTATAATTTAAAACTTTTAAAAATTTGGCACCAAAAGTCAGCCAACATGAAGGGGAGGGTCGGCCTTAAGAATATTTAATTCCCTTAAACAATTCGCTTCCCTTTTAACAAGTAATCACTTTCCTTCATACCAATTCGCATCACTCATATCTTTTAATACTTGCTTTTAAAAACTGTGCGCTTCACTTTGGATTGACCATATTTTGTATGCTTTTATTAAATGGAGTCAGCCTCACTATTATTTTTAAATCTTCAAGCTTGAAACTTGGCGCTCATGTATGAGGTCGGCCAGCATAGGTATATAATGTTAAATCTTTAATTTAACATTAACAATCTTCTTCCAACATCTCAATCTCTCCAATGGGAATCTCCACATATCTCTAAGTTGGCCTTTCACTTTCACAATCTCTCCAACGAGAATGCATACATATCTCTAAGTCGGCCTTTCACTTTCACAATCTCTCCAACGAGAATGCATAACGGATAAACTCTTGTTTGCTTTTCTCTTCAATGGGAAATTCTAATGGTTAACTCTTATTGTACTGAGCCATTCTTCCTTGGCATCAATGACTTCGTGCCTTTGACATCAATGCCAACATATTCCAACAATCTCCACAATGATCTCTTAGACATCAATCTCTCCAACAATCTCGGTCTTATGTCTTTGACATTAGTGACACCAATCTTGTTCATGCACCTTCTTAACATCAATGATAACATGTTCTTATACTCTCGTTTGTTCATGACTATCTTCTTAATATCAATGACGACATGTGTATGCACCTTTGACATCAATGACAACACAAACATAATTCTCTCCTTTTGCATTGCTCCCCCTTTGGCATCAATGGCAAAGGGACACTTAGTATACTTATTGTATTCATGATATGATTCTCTCTTTTATGTGATGCTCCCCCTATCTATAGAGCCCCCCCTTTCTTGGTCTTCTCCTTGCTCTAATTCTCTACCTTTGTCTCTTTGTCGCTTGGGTGATATGCTTCCTCTAAAGCTGTCCAAATAATTTGGGTGATCTTTGGTGCAGGAGCTCCCAGTTTAGTCATTTTTTGGCTATTTCCTAGTTTGTTGTCATGTTATTTTATTTCCTCCAAGGCTTTGAAAGCCATTTTCATGAGTTTGTAATAAGGACTTGGTCCATTTGGTCATCTAGTCCAATATAACCTTGATAAGGTCTATTTTAAATGCATTTTTCCTTAAGAAATATGTTGTTTCTTGAAATAATGTAACCTCCAACGTTTTCTCTGCCCTTGGGGGGTAGTTGTATAGTTGGAGGAGGTGAAGTAACGTTGGCCAAGCCTTCTATAGGAGGAGAATGTATAACATGCCAAAAAAAATGAAAAGAGAAGTTTTGAAGTGAAAAAAATAGTCTTTTCTGTGTTTTTGTGAAGACAGTCATACAGTACGGCCTGGTACGGATAGTTCAGGAGCTAAGACTTGGAAAATGTGTTAGGGTTTTGAAATAGCTTTCATTTGCATATAGTTAGAGCTCTTGACATTTCTGTTGAAGGAAGAGCCAATTCATTTGAAAAAACTATTTTGAAACCCTCCAAACTAGGGTTTTGTGCCAAAATGAGGAATTTCTCCTCTGTCCTCTGAAAGATCTCACCCATTTTTAGTAGGATGGAGGAAGGTAGGCTAGGTTCCATGTTTTTTATGGTTTTGCAGGTTGCATGCTTCTCTCCAAGGTGTTTGGTATGATCCTATCTAGTCTATACAGTGACTAGTTAGCTATCAATGGTGGAAAACAATGAAGTTTAGAAAAATAGTCAAGCCCATGACCAAATGGAGGGTGTGGTTGATGTTTATGGATGAAGGTAGACTTGTGCAAATGCTTATTTGTTCCTGAGTGGCTATATTTGATGCATTTCCTTTACAAAGCCTTCAAATTAGGCCTATTTCTAAAAAAAGACAGTCTGCTGTCCTTGAACGCCTGTGGTACAGTACAAACCTGCATGTTGGTAGATGGTTACATGTTCATATTGGGTATTTGAGTATGCATTAAGTTTTGATGGTCATTTGGGGTTTTGGAAAGCTATCCATGGTTTAGTCGATTTCTAGGGCTACAAGATATAAGCCTTCCTTAAACACTGTCATAGGACAGTCATGCTGTAGCTTGCTGTTCTCTGTCCTAGAGAGTATAAAATCTAGTCTTTGGGTTAGAGACCTCATGTTAGTCATGTCTTTGACAAGTACATGCTGGTGTTAGTATGAAGATCCTGATTTGTAGAGCATTTGGTAGTAGGTTGTGAGCTCTTGAAGGTGTATTGTGCATATGAGTTGGGTAGAGTAGTGACTCCCCAAAGGAAAGTTGAATAGCCTGTGTGGGTGGACACCAGGGTGTGGTCCTAGGCTAGGTCAGTTCCTTGAGCAGCCTTGTGTAGGCTTATAATCACATCACCTTTGGAAATCTCTTGAAGGAAGCATTGAATCTAGGTTCATTGTGTGAACTTCAACAACTACTACTTATACCTCTGCATCAATCTTCTCAAGTTTAACACATCAAGAATTTGTTTTTCTATCCATCATTCACTATGCATCTTACAAGATGGAAAATGCCTTCAATGAATCTCCCTCTATTTGTCATGCTTTTACTTGACATTAGTGGCATCATTCTTCCATTCTATAACTCTCTCTTTCTGAAACTTTCAATGGTAAAGAATCTCCGCCAATCTCTAATTTTTCTCTTTTTCTTCCACGGAGTTGTAGCTTTCAATCTTTCTATAATTCTCCCCCTTTTTATTAATGATAAAGGGATATTCATTATACTTCCATCCATGTCTTCTGTGGCATCATTACATCAATAGGAACTCAAACATAAGTATAACCATCATAACCATCATAACCATCCAACTTACTATTATCCATTTTTGCTTTTACCAACACATGTTTTAGCAAAATTGTCATACTCCTGCACATTGAAACATTGTCATGTTATAACCTTCCTCTTCAATATTCTATGAAAATCACTTTATACTGCTATCTCTGATTTGAATACTATCACCATTCTTAATTATGTGTCATACTTCTTATGCCTTTGATGACTATACCATCACCATTCCCACTGTACCTTGTCTTTCAAAATGCTGCCATGAATCATTTGTCAACTGTCTTGTCATACATGTTTTGAACTATACTTTGTTGGAGTGTTTATGTCTTTAACCTCCATCATCCCAAAAACATAACTTAATAATCTTGTATGCCTAGCCATTCTTTAGTCTATCTTTCTTTTCTCCAATCATATCTTCTCTTTCTCTACTAATTCTTCCCCTTTGATCAATGACAACAAAATGCTCATATAGAATATGTCTTAGCTGATCTATCTTGAATTGTCTTCTACATGGAGCTAAAATAATGAAATGGTTAGCTCCCTCTAAACTCGTACTTCTCCTTAAGAACTTAGTGATATCTCTTGTGCATGAAGCACATGCATAGATTCTTCCTTCTTCTCATTATCTTTCTCTTGTTTCCTTCTCCATACCATTATAGATCCTTCCTTTTGTTTATTCATGGCTTCCACTTTCTTGTTCTGCTTAGGGTATTCCACAAAATTACTTCTACACAATCATGCCATATGCCCATAATTTTTGCATTTGTAGCATATAACATTGTAATCCACCAAATGACCAAAAGAATTATAGCTTCTTCTTGAAAAATCATAAGCATCTTTGCTCCATCCATCATTTCTTCCTTGTGTTTTACAACTTCTTGCCTTATGACCAAGATGGTTGCATTTATAACATATGATGTCATCCTTTCTATTTGGTAACCCATAAGAACCTCTATTCTTAATCCAACCACCATTTCTTGCATGTGTCCAACAATCTACTGCTTTATGACCAAAGTTATTACATGAATAACAATAACCATAAAATGAATGTTGAGACTTGTTCATTTGCATTTGCCTTGGAGGAAATGATCTTGTGAATTTCTCCTTGTTGTCTCTATGAGGAACATTAGTTTTCTGTGGGACATTGTTTTCCTTCCTCTTATTATTCTCATTATTGATTGATCCTTTTAGAGCATCTGCATAGCCTTTTGATTTTTCCTCATTTCCTTTCTTTTGTTGCTCATTTGAAGGTTGATCTTCCTTTGCTTCATGACCAAGACTTGTCTTTATGCATGATGAATTTTTCCCATCTATAATATCATCCATGGTTTTGGTACTTTTATCAACCACCTTGAGGCTCTTGTCTAGCTTGGTAGTTGTTTTCTCCAATTTTGTACTCAAGTAACTAATTTTAGACTCATACTTCTCACAATCTTCTTCTTTTATCTTTAATTGACTTCTTCTTCCTTGATCCTCTTTTCTTCTTCAATTTTGACTTTTAGATCTTCGATCATCCTTTCCACTTCTCCAAGGGCTTGTGATACCTTCGGCTTTGATTCACTTTCTTCTTGAACTTTTGACGTTAGACACATTTCTTCTTTTAAGTGAATGAATCTCATCATACGCAAGGTGAAGTTCTTCCTCAAGATCCACTTCTTCACCATCCTCGTTCTTCATGTCTTTATCACCTTTTGCTTTCATTGCCATGAAAATTATTTCTTCTCTTGAATCTTTCTCTTCTTTTCTTTTGTCTTCACTTTTGACCTGCACACATTCAAAAACACAATAATCAATTTTATCAGAACTAAAATTTTTATACTTACCTTTGTATATGTCAAATTCTTCTTTGAGCTTTCTATCAACATAGGCTTCCTTTGTATTCAATTCATCACTAGAGCTATCGCTTGATTCATGCTTTTTATTCTCCATCTCCTTTGATGCTTTGAACATTGCGTCTCTTTTAGATGATTATCTTCTTCTAACTCCATATCTACTTTTTCTTCACATTTTTCTATTTCAACATTTTCTTCCCCTTTTAACTTTTCTTTTCTTTCACTCACAAGATCATCTTCCCTTTCAAAGATATTATCTTTTTTTTTTTCTGTTGCTATGTGTATTCCAAGTGCCACCTTATCATTTTTATTTGGTTTAATTGGTGCTAGTTGATCAACATTTTGTTTGGGATTTCCTTTTCCCTTATTTCCTTTTCTTTTTCCCATATGTGCTCTTTAAGATCTACCTTCAAGCGGTTAAGCTTTTTCAAAGGAACCCGCTCTGGTACCAATTGATGAGCACATGGTGATACTAAGAGGGGGGGTGAATCAGTATCTAACAAACTTTCACTTTTCCAAACTTAACCAATCACAATAAAATCACACATGTAAGATCTATCAATTATTTACACAGAGAGAACACATGATTTTACGTGGAAACCCTTGCAGGAGAAAACCACAACAAAATATTGCTTATATATATTATATTGATCTTCTTCTTCTGTGAGCACCAACTCACTCCTCTTATAATTCTTCTTCTGTGAGCACCAACCCACAAGAGACACCAATCTCCACTTACCAGAATTATAGGCACCAACCTATTAGAGGCTCCAACCCCCACACAAACTGAGCTTCAATCTCTATTTGATATGATCCAACCTATTAATCCTTCAATGGCTGATATAGTATGCTTCTTCACAAGATCTTCTTCTCACAAATCTGATTACAACTCACACAACATCCTTCTTCCAAATCTGATCACAATCCACACAATAACCTTCTATCACAAATCTGATCACTATTTCTGATTCTATATGATGTAAGTCTATCCCTTTCAAATCAGGTTCACACACACAAACACTTTCTTCACAAAACTGATCCAACTCATGCACAACTTCTTTACATACTTCCTTTCAAAAAAATCAAATTTGCACTTCATACTTTTTCCCCTTCTCTTCTTTTATCTATGCTCTTAACTTAGAAAATAAATCATTTAAGTGCTTCATACATGGGCTGCATATGTTCTTCAAAATATATCTAATTTACTCTTTATTTTTTTGTTGTTTACTTCTTCTAGATCTACTATTTTATTCAGATAATATTCATTTCATTTCTTGTCTTCAAATGAATCTTTCAACTCCTTATACTTTTCAATGGATGTGTCCTTAATGAATAGATATGTCTTTCTATGAAGGTTGCACCTCTTCGTATGTCATAGCTCTTCACAAAACAAATTGCATTCCTTCTCTAAGAAATCACAACCTATTGATATAAATTGCACCTTTTCATAAGTGTTGTCCTTTTATTGCAATGCATATATTCCTAAATGGATCGTTGCCCTTTCATAAACAAATTTGCATCCCCTTTTTTGATTGCTCTAATTGTATGTTTAATAAATAAGACTTTTGTCTTTTATATATATAGTGCTCAATGTAAGTCGGCCTCCTTATAAACTTGATCAGCCAACTTATATTATAATTTAAAACTTTTAAAACTTTGGCACCAAAAGTCAGCCAACATGAAGGGGAGGGTCAGCGTTAAGAATATTTAATTCCCTTAAACAATTCGCTTCCCTTTTAACAAGTAATCACTTTCATTCATACCAATTCACATCACTCATATCTTTTAATACTTGCTTTTAAAAATTGTGTGCTTCACTTTGGATCGACCATATTTTGTATGTTTTTATTAAATGGAGTCGGCCTCACTATTACTTTTAAATATTTAAACTTGAAACTTGGCACTCATGTATGAGGTCAGCCAACATAGGTATATAATGTTAAATCTTTAATTTAACATCTACAATCTTCTTCCAACATCTCAATCTCTCCAATGGGAATGTCCACATATCTTTAAGTCGGCCTTTCACTTTCACAATCTCTCCAACAAGAATGTATACATATCTCTAAGTCGGCCTTTCACTTTCACAATCTCTCCAACATAAATGTATAATGGATACACTTTTGTTTGCTTTGGTCTTCAACGAGAAAGTGTAATGGTTAACTCTTATTGTACTGGGCCATTCTTTGTTGACATCAATGACTCCATGCCTTTGTTATCAATGAGAACATATTCCAACAATCTCCACAATGATCTCTTAGATGTCAATCTCACCAACAACCTCGGTTTTATGTCTTTGACATTAGTGACACCAACCTTGTTCATGCACCTTCTTGACATCAATGATAACATGTTCTTATACTCTCATCTGTTCATGACTATCTTCTTAATATCAATGACAATATGTGTATGCACCTTTGACATCAATGACAATATTTCCAACCAAAATATGATTCTTGCCAAAGGTTTTCTAGAAAACTAAAGTATGCCAACACTCTCCCTCTCATGACAATCATAGTTGAAGCTACATTTCAACAATGGGGGATTGATTTTATAGGAGAAATTCAAGAAAAATAAGTAACAGGTACAGATGGATTCTTGTGGCATCTGACTACTTCACCAAGTGGGTTGAGGCTATTCCAACTCGCAATGCAACATCTAAGGTGGTAGTAGAGTTCTTGATAAACATCACAACCAAATTTGGTGTGCCACATAATTATTGCTGATAATATCATGTGTTTTAGATCCCGGGATATTTTGGATGTGTTCTAAGTATGAGATTAATTTGATCCACTCATCCCCTTATCATCCCTAGAGTAATGTACAATCATATATAAAAATCTCCTAGCTAGATAGGGCAACATTGAATAAGCCTCTCACAACTGAGGATAAATTAGACAAGCTCATGGGAGCTATGCAGATTTATCCTATAAAGTAGCAAGGAATGAAAAAGGGTTGCCACCTCAGGGTGCAACAACACATTTCAATGAAGGCCAAATATTGCATAATAGGCCTTACAACACTGATTGGTCTTAGAGACCACAACAAAATGATAGACATGAAGCTCCTAAGCAAGTGAGTTTGAAGCATCCCATGGAGGACACATTGGATCCATTAAGGAGGGATCAAGTCAACTTCCAAGAGATATCATTATTGTAAGGCCACCTATTCTACTACAGGTGACTTTTATATTGATACTTTATGACAAGACCTCATTAGAAATATTTTGGAGAGGGATCATAAAAATTATTTCATTAATCTATGATTTTAGATTTTATTTTGATATTGAATTATTTGTTTGATGATCTTGATACAATGTTGAATTTTCAATTACTTGATATTTTAATTATTTTATGTCAGTAAGACAAGATTTAATTAAGAATTACATTAAGATTATTATTGTTATCAGTTTAAATGATTATTGATGGCAATTAACTACTTGTCATTGTTTTTCGTGAGTACGACAAGAACTTTGACTAACGCTATCTTAGATAGAATTATCTAGCTGACTCAAAAACAAAGGGGTTGTGATGGTAAAACGTTCACACACACACACTTCGGAAAAGAATTCATATAGTTTGGTTTCATAACTTGTATGCATGTGCATTATTTAATTAATTGATTTACTAGATTAGTCCTCTAATAATAATTAATCTGTATAATTTATTTTATAGATAAAAGTATTTTATTTCCATAAATTAATATAGTTGTTGAGTTGTCAACTAATTTAGAAATCTTTTAATTGCTTACAAAAAATAATAATATTTTTTCAGTTACATATTTCATAGTGGGGATTTTATTTTTTCAGTTACATATCTCATAGTGGGGCTAAAATTAGAAAATTGAGAAATGAGTGGGAAAGGAAGAGTTATGATACTTTTATTGCTTTCTATTTTATGATTTGTGAGGTTTTAGGAATGTGAAAATATTCTTTGGAGTTGTGGCATTAAGAACACTAAAAATAGGAATTCAGAGTGGGGAAATTAAAGAAGGAAAAAAAGGTGTTATGTGGATGGGAGATCATTTTTTTAACATTCGTAGGGAAGAACATACCGAGGAGGAAGATAATGGATATATTAACAATGCTATCTAGAGGGCAGGAAGACCATCAACATGGTTCTATATTGGAGGAATTAGGGAAATTGTGCGAATAGTTCTTGCTATGAAAACAAATCACCTTTGTATAAAAGAAACATGTGCTCCTGTAGACGAGGAGGATTGTGTAGTTTTCAAATATACGAATAGTCTATATTGATGTTACATTAGATATTTTTCATGATAGATGAGTAGAGGAATGCCCTACACACTTGGTATGTTCTTTTGCAAATTTTTAATCTTGTATAATGAGATCACATCTTGTTAGCAATCATTTAACTTATGATTACTCTTATCTTCTATGCTATTTATTTATGATGGGAGATTGGGGTGTGTTGATTATGCGTATGCATAGAGTGAGATAATAGTGTCATCCTTGGCACTTTACTCAACTTCATAATTGCATTATTTGACAATTGCAACTTCAACATTTGATAAAAAATCCCTCTATCTTTTAAGCTTTGATTTATGTTTCACCTTGTCTCAAGCTCCCAATCTGCGCAAGCAAGAATGTATGGTCGTACCTTATTTTGTTTCAAATTATTTGAAGATGAGAAGGGGGCGGCAAAGACTTAGGAATCTGGCTTGACACTTGTCAATTACTTTTACATTTGCTTGAAAGTTTCTAAAGTTTGTTCTGTAAATCTATTTTGTCCAGATCCTGCAAACATCGCTTCCATGAGAAGACATCTCCTTAAGGCATTTTGGAAAATAGTTCATTTATCTTTCCTATTCTTCACATTCTGCATACATGATGTGGTATTAGCTTTATACCCGCCAAATGCATTGAGGGAAAGTTTTAAATCTTTTTCAACAAATCATTTTGTGTATTTCCTGCACTCATTGCATTCCATGAGATGAACTCTCTTTGAGACATTCTGTCAAACAATTCACTTAGACTTTTAATCAAATCCATTCTTTGCGCATATCCAACAATCATCACATTTCATGAGACCACAGTTCTATGAGGTTTCTGCGCCTTGGTAGAGCTATCGCATTTAAGGAAGATGTTCGTAAAGGTTGAGGATTTGGGATTTAATCTGCAAATGCTATCTTTTGGAAGTTTATAAAGCCTTTTCTTAATAAAAAAATGATCTGTGCATATCCTGTAACAATGCATTTAAGTTTCAAAATGATCATGCACCTTGTATGCATTTATTTAAGTTCTTAAAGCCTTTTCAACTGAATCATTTGGAGCATGTCTTGTAATCGTGGCAATCCATGAGACTGTATCTCTTTTGGCATTCTGCTAAACAGTTTTCGTGCCTTGTCTATGCTTCCATATTTAGCTTGCATGGCAATTAGGGTATTTGCAACTATCATCTGATTAATTCCCCTTCCATTATGCTTTTATAAATCTTTCCTCATTATTACCAGAGATCTGACATGGTGGACAATTACATTAGTCCAAGCTGATTATTTTAGATAGTTTCATTTAGCATTATCAATAACCATAACAAGAACACCGTCCTTGCTTAAAAAGATGAAAACGGTTCTCTTTGTTCAGAACAATCTCTCTTGCAACAATCTTAGAGATTAGTTTCATTGTAGTGCGGCAATCAACACTTTCTACTCGATTTTTTGACAACATTAAATCTTGTTAAATTTCTAGTAGCTTTTCGGGAGGTGATTTTTAGTTAGTTATGTAAGAGTTATTAAAACCTTTATCTCTAGTTTTATAGTTAATGAATAGTAAGTTTAGAGTGTACCTATGAGGTATATCTTATGGTTCTTTACATTAATCAATTGTATATAAATCTTACCATATGTGTACTCTGAATGGGATACATTATGCCTTCTAACATATTATGGTACTTATTAGATATCTAGATTGTTAGAACCATCACTATAGATGTGATATGATCTTTGTTTATGGATAAAGATTAGTGGGATGAGATAATATTGAAGTGGTATAGTTTTATAATGGTTGATTTGTCCTTTCTTATCATTTCTTACTTATTTCATGTAATTGATTAAAGTATCATTTCTTACTTATTTCATGTAATTGATTAAAGTATAGTATTAAACTTGCATCTAGTTTGAGTTAGTTATCAAATCCTTATTGGTATGGAAAGTGTTTAGTTTATTGGAAAGTAGTTTCAAATTGTTAGAAATATGGTTAAACTATTGTTACATATGTATTTTAAAGCCTCATTATGTAGGATATTGCTTTATTCTACATTGGCATAAGTTGACAAATTCATAAAGATGATAGTCATTTACATACATTGCATTCTAAGAATGTGCTCAATGAACTTGTACATAGTATCATGGCAAGAAGGAGAAATATTAGATTGTTTGGATTAGTTGAAAATCATTGTTATTATAATAACCTCTTTATTGTACCTTAGAAGGGATTCATTGCTTTTGAATTGTATGATGTCTTTCCACATGCACTTTATATTAATATAATGGCTCTATAGGATGAATTGCTTAGTACTTGTATGACACAGTAATTGCAAGTGTATTCAACCTTCAGAACAAAGGTTTGTGTATGTTAGTCAGCTAGTTGCCTATAAAACAATTATTATGTGGTGTCCTAGTTTTAGATCAACTCAAGTTAAGTATCTTTGTCCAATTGATCTTGTATCTATCTTTTGGATTGAAAATGGAGCCTAGATTCTTGTTATCAAACTAGTTTTGAATTATTTATTGTTCCATTATGAACAAATTGTATTTAAGACAACCTATTCATGTTCGAAATCTAGTAGACGAACTACAAAGTCTTTGATCATGTTACGTGTTAGCATACATATTTTCCACTAAGCTCTATCTTCTCACACCCATAAATAATGACAAATATACTAACAGTTGAGCTCATTCGCAATTGTATTTGCAAACGACTCTACATTTTTTACAAGGAGAAGCTACCTTCATAAGATTGGAATTGAATGAATAAAAGGGGTATGCTTTTAACCAAAAAGCTGAAAGGTAGTGCTTTTAATTAGAAAGCAAAAAAAGTACTTAAACTAAAGAATACTTAAAGAAAAGAGAGCACAAAGACTCTTCCTAGCAACACATTCACATCTTCGATAATTATAATGATATAAATCACCACTAGAATTCTTAATCAAAAGAGAAATAATCCACAGTAATGAGCTTAAAGATATAGACTTCCCAGTTCTTTGAATACAAGATTTCAATTTAAAAGAGCTAGCATATTCAACATAAGAAGAATATAACATTCATCTACTGTAATACAAAATTTACAATATTTGTCTGCAACTCCTTCAAACTTCATTCATATAGTCGAAAGTAACTGGAAATAAAGTTCTCAGAATAAAAAATGACCATTCAACAACACAAAGATTGCCAAAAGATCCTCGTTTCATCAATGGGCTCCATATATATAGCCTTGTCTAAAAGAAACTCTCTTTGGAATAACACAATGACTTCTTGAAATTAGTCGATTAAGAATAATTAAAAATTAAAACATTTTTCAAATACCAAGTTTATCAAAGCCTTGGAAAAAAGAACTTTAAAACAAAGAAATGATAATTATGTGGCAGCATCATGATCATCTTCTCGAACCGCTTCATCTCCCTTCTTTTTCTCTTTGGCACCTGATGAATCAACATGTGGCCTCATTCTTGCTTTGTAACTCCTGAACCAAGAAATAATTGGAGTGAAGATTTTGCCACTTGGACTGAGGGTGATATGCAGTTGAATATTCCACATGCTGACCGTTCTATATGCATCCTCCATCCTTTTATTGACGTCATCAATCTCATTTCTAAATTTTTTAAGGTATAACGCAATGTGACCTAGCTTCTCCAAAGAGGTGCCATTTATACTATCAATACCAGTTAATTCCTCATTGAGTAACCTTTTGAAACCCTGTTTGACATCCTTTATATCAAGCAAATTCTCTCTTCTTTCATCGAGAATTTTAGTTTCCAAGGTAATACAATTATTTCTAATGTTCATCAAGTCACTATGGTATTGACTCAAAATCCTCCTCAGCTCACTTATAAATTGTTTGAACACAGATAGCTTCTATTCGATAGCATCCAACTAAGAAACTGAATCATTTTCTTCTGGTTTGTTTAGAACCTTTTCAGCTACCAATATATTGGTATCTATTTTTGTCATTTCTTGCACCTCCCTAGATACCATCAGTAGGGCACTCTCATCCTTTTTGAAAATTTTCAAATCCACAATTAGCTCCTTCCTTTTGCTAGAGATATAAGCATACAATTTCATAGCCTCCTCAATATAGCAATAGTGACTTTCTCAATCCATTGTTATGTAGCCTTGGCCATAGTTTGATATTTCTTAATTTGTTGTAATATTTCATGATCTACTCCATTGACAGAAACATCTAAAGCCATGTCCTGAGGTTGAGAGGTAGCATTAATAATGGATTGAATAAATGTTGTTAGAGCATTTACTTGGCTTTGCAACCTTACATTTTCATGTTTCTCCACTTTTACCCTCTTGGCCAATATTCCAACTGAGAATTTAGCATGGTAGATGTCTCCTTCCACAGTAGGGGGACCCATATCTACCTTGCTCATGCTAAAATCAACCTCTGTAATGCTCTGTTCATCCTTATTCCCAATAGCATAATCAATTTCAAGTACCTAATGTCTAGAAGAAGGATCCACCACTACCCTAGACATTCTCTTAGCCTTTTTAGGCTGGGGACCAGTTTGTAGCAATTTAACTATAGTATCAACATTCATTTATGTCATGGGAGTGTATTTTCTCTTCTTTTCTACCACTTTCCTAAGCCATGAAGGGGATGGCAGTAACGTGTTACTATTGTTGGCATTCAAGGTGGTGTCATCTAACGGAGTCCTGGTGCTAACTGAAGGAACTTCATTTGAAAAAGGAGAAGATGGAATATCAAACAAAGTGTGAAAAACACTATCTTCACCAAGTTGCTAAAAAATAGAAGAGTCATTACCTGGTACAGGTGAAACATGAGAGGCCACATGATCAACTTAGAGTTGTTGTAGAGCATCTAATTCATTTTCTACTTCTGACCTTTTTAGTACTGGCTCACCATCAGCCTTGCATATACTCTTCAATTTTTTATTTTCCTCAGGGTCTTCTCCATCGCCACCCTATTGTGAATTAACCCTAGATTTGGTTATATTCACATTAATAGAAGCTCTTTGATGTTCAACGATAGTTGAAGATCCATGTTCTTTTGTTGCACAGGTTCTTTTTGAGAAGAAGTTACAGTACATTCATAAATTTTTCCCTTAAGCCACTTTTCTATTTTGTTCAGGACAAAAGAAGAGCATTCCTTTAGATTAGTGACTTCTTTTTCTGACCATTGAATGCATGGTAGTTGCTCAGTAGAAACAACAAAATACTCTTCATCAATGATATCAGAATTATCATCAACCCCGTTAGGAATATCTAGTGGCAAATTGAAGGCACGTATTTGATCAAGGGTCAATCTCATCCAATCTCATCTTTGCACCTCTCTTTCATCAACACAATCTTCCCAATAGTCCTCAAGATGGGTTTGGTGTTCATACATGCTTCCTCCATACAAATTCCTTTTAACAAAATTTTTACTATCAAAGAATGGTCTAGAAATTAGGAGATGAAAATTGTATCTAGCGAGGATTTTCTCAATATTCCTCACATTATTATTTGTTTTGCTTCTGAAATAAGTTAGGGTCACCGGGAAAGAATAACCTTTCTTTTTCATATCATGATATTTTCTATTTACACAGGCCATTTGTCTACAAACCTCCAAGAAAATGATAAAATCATTGGCAAATTTGGACAATTTATAAGGGGCATTTTCGAACCCACTGATTCTAAGGTAAGTGAATCTATCAAACTGGATATAGAAACTCCCAAATTTCATGATCAACTGCACAACCTCTGGAGATATTATTACCTCTGGATTACCTTCAAGCCTTCTTACATTGAATATTAAAAAGGCGTCATTGACGCATTTGTAATCCTTATTACCTATCTCTTCTTGTAGTTGTGGAAAGTACTCATAGATGGGTGTGTCTATAGTCATAACACCTTGAGATTTCAACCATGGCCACACTACCTCCTTACTGGCTATCACATAAAATAAATAGGAACACATATAAAAAGAATTTCTTTGATGAAAATTAGTCAATTGATCATTAAGATGGTCACTAATCAACTTTGCCCAGTCCACAAATTGAGATTCACTACAACAATCAAAATAAATTGACACATCCATTTTTCAAAGGAATTAGAGCCATCACTCCCAACCACCCAATGCAACAAAGTAATCATATCAGATATATCTTCTTTGAAGTGTGCCCTTTCCAAATTGGGTGGTACTAGGGATTTTTCTTTCTTCTCATTTTTCAACCAACTTTTCGCAATGGAAGTCAGGCACCAATCTTTCCTATTGAAGAAATAACTCCAACCCCTTTCGACATACATTTCTACAAATTCCTCCCGTTTGGGTAACCTCAGAGTTTGGGTTATAGACTCACCATCAGTTTTTGCTATTACAAAACCGTCGTATGCCCTAATTTCCTGGGATTCTGAATGATAATTCTTGACACAACTAGGAACCAGGTCTAGACAAGACACAACTGGCAGGAGTCCCCCAGCATGAGCCAACCCATTTGTGAAATTTTTCTCTGCCAATGGTGACCTTGGGTTCTGTTTCATTCTACTCCAGAACTCATTCAAATCAATATGTCCCAATTCAATGTCCCTCACATTTGCTAGACCATTATCAATAATAGAAGCCACCCGAAAACCCTGGTATTTATATTTCATTTTCACTAGCTTGAGTAAACAATAAATATATGTGTTTGATATCACTAATGCTTCCAAACACATTCCCAGGATATTTGGGAAAGAGGAGTAATTCAAATTCATGAAATTGAAATATCCCTTCCACTACCTCGACCAAACAATTAAAAAACACAACAGAGTAAAGCAAGTGAAGAAATTTTGCAGTTTAGCTGACCTGTATGGAAGAAACCCGCGTATTGCATTAAGAGTCGTAACTGCGCCAGAGAACTTGAAGTATGATGCCAGTATCATCAGAGAATAAAATGTTTGTAAGAATGACAGTTATTACAAATGCTCTTTAATAAATTCCCTTAAATAAGGCATTGCGTGTGACAATATGCGTCATAAATGAGTTGCAATAATTCAAAATAATTCCCATTTAATACGAAGAGACAAATGCCCCTTTCTCCTGCAAGACAATAAATGTTTGATTTGCTTAAGATACGCGGACTAGGTGACAGAGCAGTAATTCGACAAATGTTGAAAAAATGAACACCAATAGCTAAGCCAATAGGGAATTAGAAAGGTTTAAGAAAATGATAACTTGCCAATCAAATGTGACTTTGGTTTTATAAGCATAAGGCAAGGCCGATAGAGAAGTCAAAGTTCACACTCAAGGTTAAATCAGCTAATGGGTAAGTTTTAGAAAAGGTGAACTCGCTAATTTAAAGTTATCAAAAGTTTAGAAATGTCAATTGCAAAGGGAAAAGGGTTCCAAGACACCACAAACATTTTTAAGGATTGAGAAAATAGGAGACTTAGGAGGGAAACATAAGGCACCGACATGAAAAAGACAAGTTTAAAAACGGGGTAACAACAGGCTCTAATTGGGGACAAGGACTAAAAGAACACAGAGAATCCAGGGCAAACTGGCTTGAGGCCTTATTCAATGGGAAACAGAGTCACCCAGAACACACCAATATCAAATAGATGGAAAAACAAAATGAAAGACTATATACAAGAAGGCTGGGAAGATATTACCAGTTGTATAATCTTAGATCTTGCCTATTATAGGCAAGAGGCATAGGAATACCATCTGAGTATGCCAATAAGAATACATTCTCTTCGATTACCTATCTAATTGTGAAAGGTCCTCTCCATGATGAGTCAAATTTCTTGTGTGCTCCTTTAAGTTCTCTCTATCTATCCCAAAGTAGGACAGTATCCCCAACTATAAATTTCCTTTGCCTAAGCCCCTTTTATCAAAAAAATTCTTCACCTTTTCTTGATGTCAGGTTAGTTGATTTGTCACCTCATCTCTCTATTCTTCTATCTTGGTCAAGTACATAATTCTTCTTTCCAACGCAGATTGAAAATGTTCATCTTCAATGGCTTTTTGTAAGTTCAAGGTTGACAATTCCATAGGAATGGGTAGAGTACTTTCAATTTCATATACTAGTTCGAAAGGGGACATACCAATAGCCCTTTTTGGAGTAATTCTATCAACCCATAATGCTTCATAAAGACTCTTATGCCAACCCCTTTGATTATTATCCACCAGCTTCTTGACAATAGAGATCAAGTTCTTGTTACTAGATTCAACCTGCCCATTACCTTGTGGGTAATAATCTGAAGAATGAGCAAGGCTAATACCATAGTCATAACAAAAGAGAGAGAATTTAGAAGAAGAAAAACTAGAGGCATTATCTATAACAATTTTCTTGGGTATGTCAAACTTGACCAATATGTTCTCTTTAATAAAATTACACACAACTTCTGAAGCAGTAGCTTTACTAGAATACCCTCCAACCCACTTGGTAAAGTAGTCTGTGGTAGTTAAGATGTGTGTATGACCAACACTAGAATTTGGATGTATGGGTCCTATAAAGTCCAAACCCCATTGTTGAAAAGGTTCATCAATAACCACAGGTTTCAAAGGTAGTGCTACTAACTGAGGTCTACTAGTAAATCTTAGGCATTTATCACATTTAGAAACCAAGTCATAAGCATCATTGAACATACCTAGCCAATAAAAACATTACCTTAGAACTTTGAAAGCTATTATAGATGCAAAAAAAGTCCCCCATAGGCTTCATTATGGAACGTTTCCAAAAGTTTCTTCTTTTGTTCTTGTCGACACACCTTAGAAAAGTACCATCAATACCTCTTTTGTACAGAACCTCACCCCAGATCACATATTTATTGGCTTCAATTTTATATTTCTTTTCTCCCTTGCTGATAAATGAGGTGGGCATTCCCCATACGTCAATAAATAAGCAACATTAGAGAAACAATCGTTAGTAGTATTGACAAATAGAACAAATGGTATATCCTCATTCTTTGTAGGTTGATTCTCAACTATCATTTTGCATAAACCTTTACTCCTAACTAGAGTAGTAGGTTTTATATCAATGCCATATTCTTGAACCTTGGCTATCCAGACTCCTCTCTTATTACAACCAATCTCTTGTTGAGATAAGATACTTTTGACTACAGGATCATGGACAAAAATAATAGTATGAGAGTGAAGAATGTAGAACCTAAATTGCTTAACTGCCTTTACAACTAGATAAACATGTTTCTCCAATGGCGAATAATTCAGCTCATGCTTTTTCAATGGAATACTCATAAAGGCTATAGGTGACTCAATCCCTTGTTCATTCTTCTGCAATACGATAGCTGACAAGGTGTGATCTGAAGCATAACAATAGATAATGAAATCCTTATCAAAGTTCGGATGGACCAGGGTTGGTGCATGAGCAATCACTTCTTTGTTATCTTCAAATGCTTTCTTACCTTCCTCATTCCATTTGAAGACTGGACTATTTTTATCATCTCAGTAATATGCCTGGTTAGTTTAGCAAATTCAGGAACAAATCTTCGCAGGAAATTAACTTGACCGAAAAGGATCTAGTATTGCTTCTAGTTGAAGGAAGACTTAACTGTCGAATTTCCTTAACTTTTTCTGGATCTATCTTAATTCCATCTCTGGAAACAATATGGCCTAGTAGTTTACCTTTAGTAACTGCAAATATGGACTTTTTTGGAGCACAATAGCTAGATCATCAACATGATCAGCCCTCTTCTTAGAGAAAAACTGTTAAGTTGTCAAGATAGATGACAATGATCTTATTTTTTAAATCCCCAAAGGACATGTCCATGGCTCTTGGAAAGTCACCCTAGCATTAATGAGATTGAAGGGCATCCTGTTATAGGCAAAAATTCCTATAGGAATAGTAAAAGTCTTTTTGTGCTTATCTTTAGGAGCTACTCCTAGCTGATTGTATCCTGAAAATCCATCTAACATGGACATCATTTATGATCTAGAGACTGTTTACAATACGTGGTCCATGACTGGCAAGGGGTAATTGTCTTTGAGTGAGGCTTGATTTAAATTCCTGAAATCGACACATATCCTTATTTCTCCATTCTTCTTTCTCACTGGGACGATATTAGCAATCCAGGTGGAGTGATGTATAGCGTAGATAATTTTAGCTTTAAGCATTTTGTCAATTTCATTAAATATAGCCTCTGTAATTTTTAGATTATATGAACGTTGTTTCTGCCGAAAAGGTGAGGTACCTGGCTTTAAAGGAATGTGATGTAGTACCTTTCCATCTCTGAACTTAATTAAGTCAGCATAGCACTATGCAAATACATCTCCGTACTTAATCAACAAAGTAATCAAACATTCTTTTTCTTGAGGGGTGCAACACTTACCAATGCAAACTAACTTAGGATCTTGTTCTGTCCCAATATTCACATGATCATACTCAGTAGAAGAATTAATAGAAACTGGGGTTTTCTTCTTGATGTAATTATCATGTTTATTAAAAAGATCTTCAAGTGAGACTAAACCCTTTGGAATTTTATTCCCCTTAAGTTGTATAACTTCGACATTCTTGCCATCTGAGGAATTTCTTTCTCCACCAAGAGTTTCACTACTTCTATAAAGCTTTCCCTCAAAGAAAAGGTTAGCAAAGGCTTCAACTTTCTCTAAAAATGAGATAATCTACTGATCATCATTGAAGACCTTCCAGTGATTCACGTTATCAGGTACGTTGGGTCTATACACAATCTCTACTTTATAGGAACCATCCTTAAAATTAGGGTGTGGAAGGAGCAAGGATGCTGAAACAACTAATGAGTTTGCCCTCGTGTTTTGATCTCTAGGGACTGATTCGATAGAAAATGCATCAAAATATTCTATATTGTCCAATACTCTATTCCTGTAATGTCTTAGCCTCCCATTCTTCACTGAATAAACATTTCTTACTTGCTTGACTATGAGTTCAACATCTCCTTTAGCTCTTAATTGTTTAATCCCTTTTTCTTTTGCTATTGATAACCCCAAAAGTAAGGCTTCATACTCAGCAGCATTATTAGTATTCTCAAATTCTAACTTAAAAGCAAAAGGAAACTTATAATCATCAGGGGAGATCAAGAGGACACCAGCACCAGATCCAAAAGTTGAGCAATTGCCATCGAATTCTAAAGTCCATAGTTTGTTTGATAAATAAGAGCCAATTGTATTAGGACTTTCCTCTGGAGTAGAAGAAAACATATAAGTACCTGGACCAATTTCTACATACATAATTTCTGCTCTAGGATCCCCAGATTTCAACACTGTGAATTTAGCTTTAGGCTCTTGGTCTAGCCGAACTTTCTTTCCATCCACAGGGATTAAAGCATGTGATCAATCCATCTGAATCTCCCCACTAGGGTATTTGTAGGAACTTCTCAAAATCATACCATAGCTAGAAGGGATATCAACTACTAAGATGGTCAATTTCATTCTTTTCTTGGGATATGCAGCTAGAGCTACCTGTGCATCTTTAATTTTCCCTAGAATGGGTACTTTTTTTTGAATCCATGGAGTAACACTTCTCATGAGTGGAGGTAAGGGGATAGACCAAGAGCTTTAGCGACTTGGTCAGGCATGAAATTGTCTGAAGCTTTGGAATCTATGACATAGTTACTCAATTTATAACCGACAATGAATAGAGACACATAAAATGGTTCAGGCTTTTCAAAAAGTATTTAGGTTGAGGTATCTTAGAGAGAGAATCCAAATAGTTATAAGCCTCTACCTTGTCATTTATCTCTTCAGATATTTGTGTATTTAGGTGAGAAGGGGAAGGATCCTATTTCACATATCTAATCTATCTATCTAACTCAGAAGGATTCAACCTGAGATATTCAGCTTGGGAGATCTAAATTTTTGTACTTTTACAAGATTCAACAATATCGAAACAATCAGAAATAATCTCCTTAGGAGTAGAAGGAGAGAGAGTACCTAAGAGGAAGTCATCTTAGAAGCATGAGGTTCATCTTTCTTGGGACTTCTCGTTGCATGTCTTGACAGGATGTACTTGGGTGCAGAAGAAGAATTGCCTGATTGACCCTTAAAATCATTTTATTTCCTCTAAGAGTATTGATTCCTAGTAAAAACAGTACAATTGGTACCATCCAACTTAGTATATACATCATCGCCTCTGTTTGAGTTCGATTCATATTTGAGAAAATTCACACTAGCGTCTCTAGGATGAGGGGTGGGAAACTTCTTCAAAATAAGGTTCTTTGACATGTTCATCATTGACATCATTTGCATGAGTCTCGTCATCTCAGGACATGAAGCACCATCATGATCAGTTGTAAGATGAAAATCGCACACCATGTGGTTTCACTTACTAGTTGATGGAGCGCCTTCAATAGCTAACCTCTAAGGAGGACCAGTTAAAGTATAAGGCTTGCTATGATTACTTTGTTGACCATAGTCTCTTCTACGTATATCATATTAAAACAATTGTTGGGGTCCTTTAGGAATTTTCCTTTTCAAAGTGATAATATCACTAGCCAAATGTTGGAGGATAGGATCTGTTGAATTACTAGCCTGAGCTTTACCAGTTAGTAACTCCTTTTTCCATTTACTAGTTATGAGATCATCTTCTATTGAGACAACACGTTCTTCTATTGCTGACAAATCGACTGCACCTTCTCTTTTAATAGAGAAGCTAACATTTGGAGGAAGAGTATTGATAAAGAAACATTACAGAAGGGCATCTGCAGGTCTCATATTTTGAGGGATCTTGTTTACTATTTTATTGAATTCGACAACAAATTCCCTCATAGGTTCATGTATCTCTTTCTTCAATGATGATAATTGAGCTAGAAGAGTATGCTCATTTTCTGTTGTTTTGAACCTATTCTCAAATTGGGTTCTCATGGTTGCCCAATTATTTATTGACGCATGAGGTAAATGATAAAACCATTTAGCTATAGTGTCTGCCAATGATTCCAGAAATAACCTGACTGAAACATCTTCGTGTTGCACACCTAAAATGGAGCAGACTAAAAAGAAGGCATTTATGTGTTCATCTGGAGTAACTTTGCCATCTTCTCTAAACTTAGGCAAAATCTTGCTAGATCCTCTCGGTAGGTCATGTAATTGTACACCTAGGTTTAAAGGGCCTATAGCAACTCCCCATGGGAGAGGTTGAGGTTGAGCCATATTCACAGGGAAATTGATAATTAAAGGAAAAATGGTTCCATGTAGCACAAGAGCTTGGTAGGAAGGACTTGATGTATCTCAAATTGGAGAAGGGGAAGTAGGCCTACTAGTAGAATATGTTTTATGAGTTGGAGGAAAGGTAGAAAATTTAAAGCTTCTAATAAATCAAAGTCAGAATTAGAAATACCTTTCTTTCTATCCCCTCATGTATATCTCTTAGTAGCCAGCTTTAAAGATAAACGTCATCCTTCAACAAAGTCGCCAACCCACCTACTGATTATTCTGAGTTTGATTTCATGGGTTATTCACCTAATTCCTTGGTCGGTTATCAGAAACTGCATGAATTTGGAAAGGTTTATCCCTCCTCGGAATTGATATAATCCTTTCGACAGTAAGATTTTGGTGGACAAGACCAAATTCCCTCGGCTATCTTCTCAATCCTTGACCAATATCTTCTTCTTCCTCCAACACTTGGTTTACAACATGAAACTCTTGATTCGTTCTTCTATGCCTCTAGTCCAAGTTCCGTAAATCAGTTATGATATCTTCTTGTTCAACGTCTAACCAATTTATATTAGGTTGGAGCATGAGTCCAAATCATCTCTGAAATACCATAAAGACCACTTATAATATATCTTACATATTCGGTATCCCTAGTAAAGTTGCCCAAAATCTGTTAGCATACAAATTTGTCACTAAGCTCTATCTTCTCACACCCATAAATAATGACAAATATACTATCAGTTGAGCTCATTCACAATTGTATTTGCAAATGACTGCATTTTTTACAAGGAGTAGCTACCTTTGTAAGATTGGAATTGAATGAATAAAAGGGGTATGCTTTTAACCAGAAAGCTGAAAGGTGGTGCTTCTAACCAGAAAGCAGAAAATGTACTTAAACTAAAGAATACTTAAAGAAAAGAGAGTACAAAGACTCTTCCCAGTAACACATTCACAACTTCGATTATTATAATGATATAAATCACTACTGGAATTCTTAATCAAAAGAGAAATAATCCACAGTAATGAGCTTAAAGATATAGACTTCCCAGTTCTTTGAATACAAGATTTCAATTTAAAAGAGCTAGCATATTCAACATAAGAAGAATATAACATTCATCCACTGTAACACAAAGTTTACAATATCTGTCTACAACTTCTTCAAACTTCATTCATATATTCAAAAGTAACTGGAAATAAAGTTCTCAGAATAAAAAATGACCATTCAACAACACAAAGATTGCCAAAAGATCCTCGTATCATCAACAGGCTCCATATATATAGCCTTGTCTAAAAGAAACTATCTTTGGAATAACATAACGACTTCTTGAAATTAGCCGATTAAAAATAATTAAAAATTAAAATAGTTTTCAAATACCAAGTTTATCAAAGCCTTAAAAGAAGGAACTTTAAAACAAAGAAATGATAATTATGTGGCAGCATCATGACCATCTTCTCGAACCACTTCATTTCCGTGCTCTTGCTCTTTGGCACTTGATGAATCAACCTGTGGCCTCATTCTTGCTTTGTAACTCCTGAACTTGGAAATAATTAGAGTGAGGATTTTGCCACTTGGACTGAGGGTGATGTGTATTTGAATTTTCCACATGCTGACTATTCATCTGCATCCTCCATCCTTTTGTTGACATCATCAATCTCATTTCTAAAATTTTTAAGGTATAACACAATGTGACCTAGCTTCTCCAAAGAGGCGCCATTTATATTATCAATACCACTTAATTCCTCACTGAGTAACCTTTTGAAACCCTATTTGACATCCCTTATATCAAGCAAATTCTCTCCGCTTTCATCGAGAATTTCAGTTTCCAAGGTGATACAATTATTTCTAATGTCCATCAAGTCAATATGGTATCGACTCAAAATCCTCCTCAACTCACTTATAAATTGTTTGAACACAGATAGCTTCCACTCGATAGCATCCAACCAAGAAACTGAATCATTTTCTTCTGGTTTGTTTAAAACCTTTTTAGCTACCAATGTATTGGTATCTAATTTTGTCATTTCTTGCACCTCCCTAGATATCGTCAGCATGGCACTCTCATTCTTTTTGAAAGTTTGCAAATCGACAATTAGCTCCTTTCTTTTGCCAGAGATATAAGCACACAATTTCATAGCCTCCTCAATATACAACAAACTATCAATAGTGACTTTCTCAATCCACTGTTTAGTAGCCTTGGCCATAGCTTGATATTTCTTAATTTGCTGTAATATTTCAGGATCTACTCCATTAACAGAAACATCTAAAGCCATGTCCTAAGGTTGAGAGGTAGCAATAACAATGGATTGAATAAATGTTGTTAGAGCATTTACCTGGCTTTGCAACCTTACATTTTCTTGTTTCTCCGCTTTTACCCTCTTGTCCAACATTCTAGCTGAGAATTTAGCATGGTAGATGTCTCCTTCCATAGTAGGGGGACCCATATCTACCTTGCTCATGCTAAAATCAACCTCTGTAATGCTCTATTCATCCTTATTCCCAATAGGATTGGCAATTTCAAGTACCTGATGTCCAGAAGAAGGATCCACCACTACCCTTGACATTCTCTTAGCCTTTTTAGGCTGGGGACCAGTTTGTAGCAATTTAGCTACAATATCAACATTCATATATGTCATGGGAGTGTATTTTCTCTTCTTTTCTACCGCTTTCTTAAGCCATGAAGGGGATGGCAGTACTGTGTTACTATTGTTGGCATTCAAGGTGGTGTCATCTAATGGAGTCCTGGTGCTAATGAAGGAACTTCATTTGAAAAAGGAGAAGATGGAATATCAAACAAAGTGCGAAAAACACTATCTTCACCGAGTTGCTGAAAAATAGAAGAGTCATTACCTTGTATAGGTGAAATAGGAGAGGCCACATGATCAACTTGGAGCTATTGTAGAGCATCTAATTGCTTTTTTTCTTCTGACCTTTTTAGTACCGACTTACCATCACCCTCACATATACTCTTCAATTTTTTATTTTCCTCAGGGTCTTCTCCATTGCCACCCTATTGTGAATTAACCCTAGATTTGGTTATATTCACACTAACATTAGCTCTTTGATGTTCAATGATATTTGAAGATCCATGTTCTTTTGTTGTAGGTTCTTTTTGAGAAAAAGTCATAGTACATTCACGAATTTTCCCTTAAGCCACTTTTCTGTTTTGTTCAAGACAAAAGACGAGCAATCCTTTAGATTAGTGACTTCTTTTTCTGACCATTGAATGCTTGGTAGTGGCTCAAGAACAACAACAAAATACTCTTCATCAATGATATCAGAATTATCATCAACCCCGTCAAGAATATCTAGTGGCAAATTAAAAGCACGTATTTGATCAAGGTTCAATCTCATCCAATCTCGTCTTTGCACCTCTCTTTCATCAACACAATCTTCCCAATAGTCCTCAAGATGGGGCTGGTGTTCATACAGGCTTCCTCCATACAAATTCCTTTTAACAAAATTTTTACTATCAAAGAATGGTCTAGAAGTTAGGAGACAAAAATTGTATGGTCCAGCGAGGATTTTCTCAACATTCCTCGCATTATCATTTGTGTTGCATGTGAAATAAGGTAGGGTCACCAGAAAAGAATAACCTTTCTTTTTCATATTGTGATATTTGTTGTTTACACAGGCCATTTGTATACAAACCTCTAAGAAAATGATAAAATCACTGGCAAATCTGGGCAATTATAAGGGGCATTTTCGAACCCACCGATTTTGAGGTAAGTGAATCTATCAAACTAGATATAGAAACTCACAAACTTGATTATCAACTGCACATCCTTTGGAGATATTCTTACCTTTGGATTACCTTCAAGCCTTCTTACATTGTACATTAAAAAGGCGCCATTGACACATCTGTAATCCTTATTGCCGATCTCTTCTTGTAGTTGTGGAAAGTACTCATATATAGGTGTGTCTGCAGTCAGAACACCTTGAGCTTTCAACCCTGGCCACACTACCTCCTTACTGGCTATCAGAATAAATTGACACATCCATTTTTCAAAGGAATTAGAGTCATCACTCCCAACCATCCGATGTAGCAAAGTAATCATATCAGATATATCTTCTTTGAAGTGCGCCCTTTTCAAATTGGGTGGCACTTAGGATTTTCCTTCTCATTTTTTAGCCAACTTTTTGCAATGGAAGTTAGGCACCAATCTTTCATATCAAAGAAATAACTCGAACCCCTTTCAACAGACATTTCTACAAATTCCTCCCATTCGGGTAACCTCAGAGTTCGGGTTATGGACTCGACATCGATTTTTGCTATTATAGAATTGTCGCATGCTCTGATTTCCTAGGATTCAAAATGGCAATTTTTGACACAAGTAAGAACCAGGTCTGAACAAGACACAGCTGGCAGGAATCCCCTAGCATGAGCCAACCCACTTGTGAAAGTTTTCTCTGCCAATGGCGACCTTGGGTTTTGTTTCATTTTATTTCAAAACTCATTCAAATCAATATGTCCCAATTCAGTGTCCCTCACATTTGCTAGACCATTATCAGTAATAGAAGCCACTTGGAAATCCTGGTATTTATATTTTATTTTCGCCAGCTTGAGTAACCAACAACTATATGTGTCTGATATCACTAATGGTGCTAAACACATTCCCAGGATATTTGGGAAAGAGGACTAATTCGAATTCATGAAACTTAAATATCCTTTCCACTACCTCGACCAAACAATTCGAAAAAACAACAGAGTAAAGCAAGTGAAGAAATTTTGCAGTTTAGCTGATCTATATGGAAGAAACCTGCGTATTGCGTTGGGAGTCGTAAATATGCCAGAGAACTCGAAGTAGGATTCCAGTATCATCAGAGAATAAAATGTTTGTAAGAATGACAGTGCTTACAAATGGTCTTTAATAAATTCCCTTGAACGGGGCATTGCGTGTGGCAGTATACGCCATAAATGAATTGCAGTAATTTGAAATAATTCCCATTTAATATATAGAGACAGGTGCATCTTTCTCCATGCGAGACAATAAATGTTTGATTTGCTCAAGATACACGGAGTAGCTGACAGTGGGGAATCAACAAATGTTGAAAAACATGAACACCAATAGCTAAGCCAATCAGGAATTAGAAAGGTTTAAGAAAATGATAACTTGCCAATTGAAGGTGACTTTGGTTTTATAAGCATAAGGCAAGGCCGATAGAGAAGTCAAAGTTCACACTCAAGGTTAAATCAGTTGATCGGTAAGTTTAGAAAAGGTGAACTCGCTGATTTAAAGTTATCAAAAGTTTAGAAATGTCGATTGCAAAGGGAAAAGGGTTCCAAGATGCCACGGACATTTTTAAGGACTGAGAAAACAAGAGACTTAGGAGGGAAACATGAGGCGTTGACATGAAAAATGGCAAGTTTAAAAATGGGGTATCATTATGTAGGCAAGGTCATTTTATATGAATCCCTGAGGCCTAGGTTTGACCCTTAGGTCCTGGATTTCTATATCTTGCTATCAATAATTTAATCTTGATTGTTTTATTTATCTGGAGAGACTAATTCTTACATCTAGAATTGCAGAATCATGACTTTATAAGGGCACAGGTTACCAAAGCCAAGCGACTAAATTTAGAATTGTGCAAGGTAAATGAAAGATCTATGGTAATAGTTAATCTTTGTTTACATATGTTTGAATTTTAAATTTTATACGTATGCTTCTAATTTAGAAATTCGTTATGTTTTATCAAACCTTAAGTGTTGCAAGCTAACTTATGTGGGATAGGTTAATATTTATAGTCACTGTTGTTATTTTAAGTTATGTCCAAAAGGGGATAATGTTGGGTATGACATTAGGTATCAGAGCACCAGGTTATCAACTCTAGAGTCTTATGGGTCTCTCTTATCTTATATGAAAATTAATTCATGATGATTATTGTCTTGAATAGAAGAAATAATATAGTAGATTATTTTAGTCATGTATTTATTCTTTTGTGAATTGCCCTGAATTTAAGTCTTTGTTGATAGTAGATAATATTTGTCAAAGCATATGGAATTTTATTAAGTTTTGTGAAGATACCAGTGCATTTTGTGTGTTTGTGACTCTAGTTGTGATATAGCGTGTCCAACTTGAGAGAAGGGTATTATGGATGTCATTCACGATCTACACTTGTACACCCTTTGTGATAATTGTATGTTGTTGTGGTTATTGTGTGTTGTACATTCATGGACTATATCTTGGTTGTGATTTCCTTTGTTGAGTGTTGAGTTATAGTAATTGTAATGTGTTCGGGAAGGGATTGTTATGTTGGAAGTGAATCTTCTCCATTTGGGGTTAAGAGTGTGGGGTTGAGGGAGGAGTGACAATCTTCTTTGGGATGTAACCTATTTTAGGGTAAGGTGTGGAGGCCTCTATTGGAGTGTATCCCCTCATAATCACATTGGAGTGTATTGCCTCTTCTCCCCCTCTTTATGGATCCACTAGTGATTCATATGTGTTGTTATTATCTGTGGGGTTGAGAAAGGGTGTGAGAGGCCTCCATTGGAGTGTGTCTTCTTGACAACTTCCATTGGAGTGTATCTCCTTGATTGTCTCCTTCAGATTGTATCCTTGTGATTTGCCTCTGTTGGAGTGTAGCCCCCTTGTCTCTTCCCCTATCATGAATTTGTTTGTAAACCAAATGTGGTGTTATTGGGGTTTTATGGGTTGATGGACTTGAGAGTGCCATTGTTTCTAGAGCCTACTTTCCATGATGATTTTAGATATGATATTTCAGTTGGTATGAACAATGGTGGTGACTTCTAGTAGGTGGAATTTTGATGACATCTTTGGTTACTAATGTTGAGAATTACTGGTAGATATGGAATTTGGCACTTGACATATATGATATAGCTTGTCTCGAGTTGTATGGACATGTGATTTGTGACATGGTGATTTATTTTTGAGCTCTATGTGGTTTGAGACCACAATTCCCCTCGTCCCCTTAGGTGGCTTGATTAAGTCACATGGTGATTGTGTTGTGAAATTTTATGAGATAACTGGAATCTAATTTTGATTATTATGACTTTTCCTTGATCTAATAAGTTGATAGTATTTATTTTTTTAATTTACTTGGTTAATTGAAATTTTAGAATTGTTCTCTTTACCTCAAGAAGTGGTTTATTATGATTTTTAATTTCAATTTGAATTGTTGCTTTGGTGGCCACTAATAAACTTTATTTCCTTTTATGAATTTTTCTTGGTGAACTTTATTTGAAATCTTAATTATTGAAATTTTATTGTTTTGAGGTTTTATCGATGTTTGTTTTTGATAAAGATAAGAAGCTAAACAAGGGGTTGAACCCTTTACAAACGAGGCCACACGGGTAGAAAAACAGGGGATAAAACAAAACAATTACAGCCAAGCTGCAGGAAACCAACAAACAAAAGAACCTGAATCCAGAAACAGCAGACCAACAACAATAGACCGACAGCACAGGCACAGCAACCCAGCTGGAGAACAAACAAGGATCTACACCACACCAGATCCTGACCTAGCAAATCTGACACCCTTGCCACCAGATAGCAAAGGACCATGCTTCCTACGTTGAACCATTGTCTAGGAGGGATCAGAGCCAAGGTCAATAGCACCAAGAGAGAGGGAAACCTTCCCCGAAGGCTCGAACAAAGAGGGCTCGAGGAAAACCTCACTAGTGCTAAAGAATCCACATAAAGGGACGCCGAGCTCGAGGAAGGAAAGACCGAAGAAGAGGAAGTCAGAATGGAAGCAGTGGGCCTATCCGAAACCGGAGGAGCCTACAAATGAGCAAATAAGTGTTCAGGAGGAACTAGAGAAAGCGAGGAATCCGCAGCAACAGCCGACACCACTCCCACAGTAGCAATCCCTTAAGGGACCTTAGCCTCCTCAGAGGAATCCCCACCCAGAGACGAACCGTCCTCCTGAGAAGCACCTATCGTTAGGTGATCTAGAAGAGCATCCTTCCACCAAGTTGCAGCTCCCTTGCGGCGCGAGAGAGGGCAACCAGAGGCCAAATGTCCAGTAGCAAAACACCTTCTGCATCTAAAAGGGACACCCTCATAACGATTAGTTGTTTCCATGGCCTTTCCCCAACCATCAAGACCACATCCCCATGAAGAGGTCTAGACAAATCAATGTCCACAAGGATGCGAGCAACGGTGGAATGCCCCATGAAGGAAGTTGTGGAATTAACCTTAAGGAACCGACCAATAGCATTGCCTATGCTCTCATAACAAGAATCCTCTCAAAATTGTCATATCCAGGAGTCATGTTGGCTTGTGTGGAGTAATGTGACATGTAAAAATGTCATATCTAGGAGGGGTCTCTGGCAAGTCGTATGGGGCTGTAGATGGCATGGGGATTCTTATTGTGAGGATGAAGGTTGCAAATGGGACCAATATGGGACAGTCATAATCCATTGTTAAATATTCTTTGGAGTTGTGGCATTAAGGAGGCTAAAAAAAGGCATTCGGAGTGGGGAAATTTAATAAGGAAAAAGAGGTGTTATGGGGATGGGAGATCATTTTTTTAACATTCTTAGGGAAGAACACACCGAGGAGGAAGATAATGGATATATTCATGGTGCTATCTGGAGGGCAGGAAGACCACCAACATGGTTTTGGATTGGAGGAATTAGGGAAATTGTGCAAACAATTCTTACTATTAAAACAAACAACCAATATATAAAAGAAACTCGTGCTCTTGTAGAGAAAGAGGATTGTGTAGGTTTTCAAATATACAAATAGTCTATAGTGATAGTGCATTTGATCTTTTTCATGATGGACGAGTAGAGGTATGCCCTACACACTTGGTATGTTCTTTTACAAATTTTTGATCTTGTATAATGAGATCATTATCTTGTTAGCAGTCATTTAACTTATGGTTACTCTTATCTTCTATGCTATATATTTATGATGGGAGATTGGGGTGTGTTGATTCTGCATATGCGTAGAGTGAGATAATAGTGTTATCCTTGGCACTTTACTCAACTACATAGTTGCACTTTGACAATTGCAACTTCAACATCTGATAAAAATATCCCTCTATCTTTTAAGCTTTGATTTATGTCTTCACCCTGTTTCAAGCTCCCAATATGCACAAGCAAGAATGTATGGTCGTACCCTATTTTGTTTCAGATTCTTCAAAGATGAGAGGGGGGTGACAAAGACTTCAGAATCTGGCTTCACATCTGTCAATTACTTTTACATTTGCTTGAAAGTTTCTAAAGTCTGTTATGTAAATCTATTTTGTGCATATCCTGCAAACATCGCTTCCATGAGAAGACGTCTCCTTAAGGCATTCCAGAAAATAGCTCATGTGTCTTTCCTACGCTTCACATTATGCATACATGATGTGGTATTAGCTTTACACCGGCCAAATGCGTTGAGGGAAAGTTTTAAATCTTTTTCAACAAATCCATTTTGTGTATTTCCTGCATTCGTTGCATTCCATGAGATGAAGTCTATTTGAGACATTCTGTTAAACGGTTCATTTAGACTTTTAATCAAATCCATTCTTTGCGCATATCCAACAATCGTTGCATTTCATGAGACCACAGTTCTATGAGGTTTCTACGCCTTGGTAGAGCTTTCACATTTAAGGAAGATGTTGGTAAACGTTGAGGATTTGGGCTTTAATCTGCAAATGCTATCTTTTGGAAGTTTATTAAGCCTTTTCTTAATAACAAATCGATTTGTGCATATCCTGTAACAATGCATTTAAGTTTCAAAATGATCATGCACCTTGTATGCATTTGTTTAAGTTCTTAAAGCCTTTTCAACTGAATCATTTGGTGCATATCCTATAATCATGGCAATCCATGAGACCGTATCTCTTTTGGTATTCTGTTAAACAGTTTCCATGCCTTGTCTATGTTTCCATATTTAGCATGCATGGCGATCAAGGTATTTGCAACTATCATCTGATTAATTCCCCCTTCCGTTATGTGCTTTGATAAATCTTTCCTCATTATTACTAAAGATCTGACACGGTGCACAATTACATTAGTCCAAGCCGATTATTTTAGATAGTTTCATTTAGCATTATCAATAATCATAACAAGAACATCATCCTTGTTTAAAAGGATGAAAATAGTTCTCTTTGTTCACAACAATCTCTTTTGCATCAATCTTGGAGATTAGTTTCATTGTAGCTTGGCAATCAACACTTTCTACTCAATTTCTTGACAACATTAAATTTTGTTAAATTTCTAGTAGCTTTTCGAGAGGTGATAGTTTGTTTAATTATATAAGAGTTATCAAAACCTTTATTGCTAATTTTATAGTTAATGAATAGTGAGTTTAGAGTGTACCTATGAGGTATATCTTAGTGTTCTTTACATTAATCAATTGTATATAAATCTTACCATGTGTGTACTCTAAATGGGATGCAGTATGCCTTGCGACGTATTATGGTACTTATTAGATATGTAGATTGTTAGAACCATCACTATAGATGTGATATGATATTTCTTGCTTTTATATGTTTATGGATAAAGATTAGTGGGATGAGATAATATTGAAGTGGTATTGTTTTATAATGGTTGATTTGTCCTTTCCGATCATCTCTTACGTATTTCATGTAATTGATTAAAGTATAGTATTAAACTTGCATCTAGTTTGAGTTAGTTATCAAATCCTCATTGGTATGGAAAATGTGTTTAGTTTATTAGAAAGTAGTTTTGAATTGTTAGAAAGATGGTTAAGCTATTGTTGCATATGTTATCTAAAGCCTCATTATGTAGGATACTACCTTATTCTACATTGGCATAAGTTGACAAATTCATAAAGATGATAGTCATTTACATACATTGCATTCTAAGAATGTGCCTGAGGAACTTGTGCATAGTATCATGGCAAGGAGGAGAAAGATTAGATTGTTTGGATTAGTTGAAAATCATTGTTATTATAGTAACCTCCTTATTGTACTTTATAAAGAATTCATTGCTTTTGAATTGTATGATGTCTTTCCACATGCACTCTATATTAATATAATGGTTCTATAGGTTGAACTGCTTAGTACTTGTATGACACAATAATTGCATAATGTATTCAACCTTGAGAACAAAGGTCTGTGTATGTTAGTCAGCTAGTTGCCTATATAACAATTATTATGTGGTGTCCTAGTTTTAGATCAACTCAAGTTAAGTATTTTTGTCCAATTGATGTTGTATCTATCTTTTGGCTTGGAAAAGGGAGCCTAGATTCTTGTTATGAAACTGGGTTTAAATTATTTATTGTTTCATTATGAACAAATTGTATTTAAGACAACCTATTCAAGTTGGAAGTCTAGTAGGCAAACTACGAAACCTCTGATTGCATTTTGTAAGCAAAGGTCATTGCATATGAGTCTTTGAGGCCTAAGTTTGGCCCTTAGGTCCTAGATTTCTATATCTTGCTATTGAGAATTTAATCATGATTATTTTATTTATTTGGAGAGACTAATTCTTACATATAGTATTGCAGAATCATAATGGCACAGGTTACCGGAACCCAGCGAGTAAATTTAGAATGGTGCAACGTAAAACAAAAGGTTTATGGTAATAGTTAATCTTTCTTTACATATGATTGAATTTTAAATTTTATACCTATGCTTCTAATTTAGAAATTTGTTATGTTTTATCAAACCATAACTATTGCAAGCTAACTTATGTGTGATAGGTTAATATTTATCGTCTTTGTGGTTATTTTAAGTTATGTCCAAATGGTGATAATGTTGGGCATGACAATCATGGTGGAAGACATGTTTCCTTCCCCATGATTTGTCTAATTGTGCAGCTTGTTATTCAATGAGTAGAGAAGAAACATCCCCGAATGAAGAGGGTGGTGTTGAATACTATGATGATGAGATCAATCAATTTGATACAGAAGGCTATGAATAGATTTATGAAAATGATGATTGTGGCAGCTATGAGGAGGATGATCATGATGCACATCCAAAGCAATATGACCTGCCCATCATGATTTTGAGCATTTGAGAGATCTCATGCACAATAAATATAAGCAATCCAAGCCCATCATTTGTCCAAGGGCGGGTTTTGTGAGATCTTCAACAAGTATAATTGTTCAACCCCCGTTCTCAAGAGTTTTTCAAGGATTTTAGCAAGCTTTCAGACATTCAAAGGGCTGCCATTGCAAGGCAAAGGCTTTTAGCTTCTTTCTACATTCCTCTTTAGGTGTCTTAACATTTTAGACCATTTTTTCACTTTTCATTCAAGTGCCTATGTTTTGGTGGGCTGATTTTCATCACAACAGGACTATGTGAGAGTTTGTTGTCTAGGGTTTCATGTTTTGCCACACCCTAGGGTTTCCTATAACATCAAAGCTGCAGATTTTATGAGGAAGCCCAAGTTTGAAGGTTATTTTTCATCAAAAGGAAGGAATTTTCTTAGAATCAAGTCACCAAGATTGTTTGATGCTTGCTTGTTAGGGTTTTATCTATGACATCACTTCCAATTCATGGAATCACCTTTCATTTTGGCTTGTGATTATCTAAAGTTCAAGGATACAAAACTAAAGCACATGGAGTGGAAACAAGATTGCAAAGAGAATTACAGATAGTGGGTATGTTGAAGTTGCATCCTTCCCTATTTCAACTCAAAACCAAGAGTTCATTATCACCTACACCAAGCACTATGATCTTAAAACAAGGGAAATTTATACAATATGTATCAATGTCACTAGTAAACCTGAGGTTGATTCTTTGGAAAGAATTTTTGGTTTATTATTGTACAAGGAGCCACAAGAAATAGACATGAAATAATGTGGAGATGTATGGAACCAAAATCTTTGAGTGTAAAAAGCAAATAGAGAAACATTGGCTGAAAGAAAATCCAAAGAGGCCTAATCACTTATAAAAATTGATGAGAAGAAATGAATTCAAAGAAGAACTCTCTTTGATGATTATCTTGCTTAGTAGAGTGACAACATGTGAAGGTCAAATCTATTTTGATGAGGGAATTTTTATTGATGAATATGTACATTGGCAATTTGGTAAATTTGAGCAAACTCAAAAATCTCATATGGTTTCTTATATGGTCTATGCGATAGAAAAAATTGGGTCTTTTGTCAATTTAATTAAGGTGGGTGCATGTAATATAACCTAGATTTACATGTATCTCTCATAGTTGGAATATTATGAATCTTTGAAGCACTATCATAGGGTGAATGTCATCTTTTTGATGTATTTCTTGAGAAGCTTGAATGATCATTTGCATATCAAAATTTTAGAGCAACCCAGAGCAAGCATCTCGGCATGTACACATAGGTATATTCAATTCCCATCCTTTACCTATATCAGAGTTTGTAGCTTCGCTTATTTCCCCTACATGCTTCTAATAAAACCCTAGTGATCAAGTGATCAGGGTGGAGTATTGCAACCATATTTCAAAAGTACATTTCCTTTTTAGAGGAAGACACAAGACAAGTGTTCGTTTCCCTATACAGCTTGGTATATAAAAATGTCTTAAAGCCCTTAATTTAATTGCCAAAGTGGAGAAATTTCAAAATTCAATTGCAAACTTTTCTATAAAAAGTGTATGATTCAAGTGTCTTGTATTTGAGAGATTGGGAAGCAAATTCCAACATGTGACACAAATAGACGACTATTTAGCTAAGGTGTTGATGAGCTCAAGATTAGGAGTTGAGAGTATAGATGCATGACTATAAATCTATTAGCCAACATTGCCATTGAGGAGTTACCTTAAGGCCTTTCAAATCCAAAATTTGAAAGTCCTAGATTTGTAGCAACACACATGGATGGACAGCCATTCGCTGTAGCGAACTGGTCTATCAAAGAAAATGTTTTGATCCAAGATAAGACTAAGTGATGGATCGAAGCAAGAGATATATGCAGACAAAGCTATCAGAAAGAGCTTGAGGAACATCAAAGAATAAAATTCAAAAATCAACTAGCACATCACGGCCTATTTAGGGGAATGTGGTACCTTCTTTACATATAGTCATAGGTTCAAGAGCCGCTACTTAAGAATCCGTGTGATAGATTCAGTTCCAAAAATCAGGAAAGTGGTGCATTTGTAGGAGTGACTCAAGTTCAAATCCCCACATAATAATAAGGAAGCCTACAATTTGCTGACATGTGCATGTAATTATACATCTAGGATTAGGGTTTGTTTACCCCTAGACAAAATCAGGGCCTGATGATGTTCCCACACACACATCTTGTGATTTCAAATTTCTTGAATTCTATAATAGGAATGTGTACACTAATTCAAGCATCCATTGCATTTCTATAATGTTGGAACAAAAAAGATATATACATATGTATGTATGTGTGTGTGTAATTTCTTGAATTGTATGATATGAATGTGTACACTAATTCAATTCAAGCATCCATTACATTTTTATATATGTTTGAACAACATGTGTGTCTAATATATATACTTTTTTCCTCGTCATTGCAAATCTATTGAATTCTATTGTGTATACACTAATTCAAACATCCATTACATTTCTACATATGTTGGAACAAAAAGGAAAGTCTTCCACAGAACTGAAGAAGCATTTATACAATCAACATCATTGTAATGTTGCAGGCTTCAACATCATCCATGGTGCACTTTCAAAGGCACAGGAGCAATATTATTGCTCTTTTCAACTTACTGCTCTACATTTGTCATAATCTATTTTTCTCATTTGATTACAATAATACCCATTCTAAAAAGATATGTTCAATTATCAATTATCAATATCAGGTTAACAAGGAAATTCTGATAAGTTTTTGAGACCTATCTGTCAAGATTCAGAGTCTAAGTCCAGACTCCACATCAAACATTACAGACTGTGGAAGATCAATCATTCAGTTTACTGTGGAGGTATTTTTTTAATGGTAATTTTCACTAGTTGGACATGTCTTCAAAATAGCAGTTCTTTCCAAATGCATATTAGACTCTCTTCATAAAACTATCTCAAGGTGTGTAAAGTTTTCTACACAATGATTTCCTAAGAGATCACTTCAACGGTTCAACTCTCTCTGCATCAGACCTCATTCCAAATTCCTACCTCTATCAGAAATGATAACTGATTGCAAACAATGACATAGCTTGTGATCATCCATTTTGATTGATCCACATTACAAAAGAGTTCAAAAGAATCTGAATACTAGAGAATCAAACACTACAATAGATATTAGGTGCCAGAAAACTATACTGTGAGGAAAATATGGTGGAAATATAGGCAACCAGGATGAAAAAAATATGATATGATAATGATACATGCACAAATATATAAGCTTGGTCCTCAAATTGGATATAATAAATTTATAAAACAAAACAAAAAAAGAAACTTAAAGTATTAGTAATCTACACAGTTAATCTGATCTTTCCAGCTCCCGAAAGCGGCGCTCCCAATCTTTGGCATCATAATTTTGTTCTGCAAAATCTTTCTCAGTACTGTATATAATGCGATCTTGTCCAATAACTGTCCGTTCTGCCATATCTCGGGCACTTTCAATCTTTGAATTTCATAAAAAATGAAATGAAATTAGTGAATGCTGGTAGAGTTATCCAAACAATCACTCTAGAGCTTAGTATACAAATGCATTGATAAAATGCAATCATTTGCAGTTAAAGCAATATTTTAATCAGAAACTTGTACACAATCCTATTTGGAAAAAAAAGGAAACCACTTTCCAGTCTTTTTACAAGCATTTCATCATAGATATGACCTATACCTTCCGTCTCAGAGATGGGTCAGGTGCCTGGAGTGCAATAGCTCGCTGTTGCCTCGCACGGTTTCTCTTGTCAATATCCGCATTCTTCTTGCGAATAAGGAACCAACGTGATAATGGAATCACAAAAAATGATCCTGCATAAATCTGTACAAAAGGAATGTGCACTTCCCATAAAGAAATATATAAACAATAGTAGCAAGTAAAAAGATCCAAACATATTAGAATGACCTGCAAATCAAGAAGCTCATATCCTTTATGGTCAAGTTACAAATCAGAACCTATTATGTTTATGTGAAAGACTAAAAGTGTTCAAACGAGGATTTTTTCATTATTTATCTAATTTCAAAATGTAATTTTTAATCTTAGTTGTCTGGAAACAGGGAATGCGTATCAAATTGCAAAGGCTATTAACTCTAAACGCATAGCCTGAATTCATAAACCAAAAGAAGACAACTACTTATCCTAGAGAGTAGTTTTTAAGGACACTTCATTTGTTAAATTGATATCTTCATAAGTTCTTTGGTATCTAAAATACATTCCAGTATCATAAATAACTTATCAGACTAGTTTACAGACACAGAATGCTAGCTAAAAAGGGCTAGAGAAAGATAGAAACATGTCTTAATAAAATATATCATTACACTTGACTAAACAAAATCATCTATCACCAGATCAAATCCCAATCCATAGGTACTCACAATACAAGGACACAAGGGAGTTTTGCAATTTCTAATGGTTAGTGGCAAAGCTTCAGGAAAGGGAGAATAGTTTTACATTTTTTTAAATATCTGGTCAGATTACCCTTACTTTGTTTTGGGAGGAAACGGACTCCAACCTTAAATATGGATCTTAAAGGTCCCTTTGTATGTATAAAGATACAATTTAAACTTTAAGCATATTTCTCCATTCAATAGTCGACTGATGGTCATTGTATGCACAATTGATTATTAATTTTGTTCTAGTGAGGCATAGGACTCAGACACAAAGCCATGATTACTAGCCGCCTAAGCTTGGCTGGTGGAGAAGTTCTCCAACAGGGAATATGCACCGGCCACTGTCAACAATCAATCCTGGTGACCTAGAATTGATGCGACTTCACATGGGGAATCACCCAAGCTACACAAAAGGTAAAAGCTCAGTGGTCTTGCCTCTGCTTGCTAAGAGAGCTTTCCCTACTCATTGGGAATTGAGCATCTAGAAGCTTTTAAAATGTGTTTGTTAGTCTGCACAGAGTACTTTGAGAATATTTAAATCTAAGAAATACACTCCCATCATTTCTAGAAAATTGGTGTACTAGAGACCCACTTGAAACCTTGACAATAAGACCAGCTGTCATCCTCTTATGATGTGGTGCTTAGACTCACTTGAAACCTTGAGGATAAGACCAGCTGTCATAGTCTTATTATGTGGTTCCTTTTAAGCATTTGAAGAATGCAATTAGATTGCAGTATGTCACTTTTGCCATTGTTGATGACTTAATACTACTTATCAATAAAAGGCAAACGCTATCCTCCTAGCTTTAAGCACACCATTTGGCCAAATTTTAATGCTTTGGCAATAGATGAAAGCATTTGATATTGTAGCATGAACTTGGTGTGTTGTTCTAGAATTTGGTAGCTAAGCTTCAGTTTCTTCTGGAGTCCCTCAAATTCTTGTCAGATATGGCGCATGCATTTCTTTCCAAAATTCTCTTTAGTTAGGTTGTAATACATTTCAACCAAGCTTTCTTGGCGTGTATTGATTTAAGCGCTACACAATGCTTAGCCCTGCATAACTTTTACCAGCAATAAATTGTCTACACCTAGACCCCTAATGAGGATCTATCATAATTCTGGACCTCAGATTCCTCCATCCCGGAAACTTGGTGGAACATTAATAATGGAAATAGATTTAACTCGATCATTTGTATCGAATAAAAAATGATGGTTCCTAACACATCAAGTGAATTGTATTACATCAACAAAATTTGTTAGAATATAAGGCTTCCCTTTGTAATAAAGTCACTGTAGTGACTTAAGTGATTTATTTTTATTGTTATTTTTAGCTTTTAGAATCTAGGGCATGTGTAATGTTTATTGATTACATCTTCCGAACTCTATATAAGGAGATGAACCTTAGTGTAATCTATATTCCAATATCTAATAGAATATCTTGTGTTCCATATTTTTACAATAAAATTGTGGTTCCCAATTACATTGACTATCTAGTGGTTGAAATGGTGCTTCTGGTCACCTTGTATATGTCCAAAACATTAGTATAACTATGAAATTTATGTACACTAGGAAAGAATTAAAGATGACCTGTTCCATTCCCAAGCAGCTAACAAAGTGCTCGAGAAGATCCTTTACTTTTGATAGGGTAAACAAGGAGGGAGTAAAACAGCTCCCTTTTGTTACCTAGTATGTCTGTTTGCTAAAGGATCAAGAAGGATTGGGAATTCTAGTTATAGTGTTGATTAAGAAGGTATACGACACAATGAAAATATTATCACAATAGAGATTCAATCCAATAAAGTATGTGATTAAAACAATAAAATTAAAGAATCAATGAAGAAGCGAACATAACAAATGCAAACTGTAACACCAGATTTACGTGGAGAAACCCTTGTGGGAAAAAAATCCACCACCGAAGAGACCTATGTTTGTATTAATCTCAAAAGAGTATATACCAATACAATCATTTATCCCTCTAACAATAAACCGACAAATTAAGAATACATACAAAAATACCTTACAATCCACTATCCCATGCCTCTAATTTATAGAAAAGTTGAAACCTGGAAACCATCAAGTGGTATTCAAAACCATGAGTCAAAAACATGAGCCATGACAAAACACCCCTATGGTCATGGTCAAGCAACTTGGAATAGTATGTAACTCCTCTTACACATCTTACAACCTTCTTATATGTCATAGATATCATAGAATCTGTCATAACAGTCAAATTGATTAATATCTCAATCCTAGGCGCTCCATGAGGGCAGTCAATGTTTGTATCATTACCACCAAATTGGAAAAATGCTCTATAACTCCCAATTTTGACCTTTTCAATGTAACCTCCCTATTTAATGCCTTCTTACACCATATCCCAAGTATCTTGGAGAATAATAATGTCCCCACCTACTCATGGACATCCCATTTAGCCCACTCCAACATGTTTGGAGATCATCTATTGTTAGTAAAGCTGGCAAAGAAGAGAGATGAGAGAAATTTACAAGAAGGCTTGCTTCACAATGAGTGAAAGCAACATTTTATAAAGTTATGGAAGTTACTATTACAACTACCATTATTAATGGTACAACCTATTGCAACTACTTGCTTTAATGACTACACCTAACTACCAGCCTAATTAATTGCACTTATTACATTATTATACTAATATACCAATACCCCCCCTTAATGACTAAACTAGAAACAACACCAAGCTTGTTCCAAAATTTGACAAAGTAACCAGGACAAAGTGGTTTAGTCGTTAAATCAGCAATTTGCTCCTGAGAAGAACAAACGTGGAAAGAGTTGTCTTCACAGTCCACCAGTTGCCGAATGTAGTGATGATGAATCTCGATATGTTTGGTTTGAGCATGATACAATGGATTCTTCACCAATTTCAATACTCTCTAATTATCGCAGAAAAGTGGTGTTGGAGTATGCCGAGGAAGCTGAAGATCTGTCAATATTCAGCGTAACTAAACTACTTCACAACTGGCACTCACAACTGTTTTGTATTCAACTTAAATGGATGATAAAGCTATTATTTGTTGAAGCTTACTCTGCCAAGAAATTACTCCTGAACCCACGGAGATATAGCTAGTTGTAGGCCGTCGAGTATCCACAGATCCTGCCCAATCAGAGTTTGTATACCCAATTAAACCAAAGTCTTTTGTCCTCTAATAGAGTATGCCAAAGTCAAGAGTACCTTTGACATATTGCAAAACTCGCTTTGCAGCTATCCAACCCTAATCCTAACAACCTGTTGGCTCTGATACCAATGTTAGTAAAGATGGCAAAGAAGAGAGATGAGAGAAATTTGCAAGAAGGCTTGCTTCACAATGAGTGAAAGCAACATTTTATTAAGTTATGAAAGTTACTATTGCAACTACCATTATTAATGGCAGAACCTACTGCAACTACTTGCTTTAATGACTATACCTAACTACCAACCTAATTAATTACACTTTATTACATTATTATACTAATATATATTATTTATTGTCTACATAATTAAATATAATTAATCAAGACTTAGGATTGTAAGGTGAATGGCACCCATTATCCTAACATTCTCCCAGTTGACATTTACATTGTAAGACAATAAGAAACTAGAAAATAAATCAAGTGCTAGAAGAGGCAAGGCCCATGGCCTCTCTGCACCAATTGAATTTCTCTGTGATCACTAGCTTAGTGAGAGAATTTGCAACATTAATCAACCTTTTGTATCATAACTTTGCCACCCTCAACCATCGTGTGGACAAAGTGATACTAAAGATCAATATACTTCATACAAGTGCGGTACATTGGGTTCTTCACCAAACAAATAGCACTAACTGTCACGTTGTCATGTCCCGATATTAAGGCATTGTTTAAATTAAAGATTTTAAACATCATGATAAAAGATGACGAAGTCACTTTAGTAAATACAGTGTTTTTAAATATGTAATATTAAATAATATTATTATATAAATAATCTAATATAATATATAATTATAAATATAAATATAAATAAGATATTATATAATAATAATTATAATATTAATAATTAAATATTATAATATGATATAAATAAATATTATAATTTAAATAATTAAATAATATATATATATATATATATTATAAAGAAAGAAGGGACCAATTCCCATCTTGTAGTGGTGGATACTTTAGAAAGGGAAACATTAATATTAGGCAGCACATGTATAGAGGTTTATAAACAATAATGTATAAAAAGCTGCAATCATTATAAGAGACAAGTGCAGTGATTAAGATAAAATGTCCAGACTTTAATAAAATCATTACCCTTGCAACGGTTCATAGAAAGTCAGCAATTAATTAAGACAGCAATTACAAAGGCCACGTCAACCTTAACTAATATTTAGTATCACTTGCAAATGGAATGATTGAGAATCGATAAAGGGGCAACCATATAAACTTAAACAAGAGCAATTTAAGGTAATGAGGTGGCGCCGATTATGAGTTAACAATAATGAAAGATAGTGTCTCTTTGAATCAGCGATCATTGAGAAAGGGTATGACCATTGGTCCACGGTCATACACTTTTAAAAAGATAAAAGGATTTACATCTCATCACCTCGTGAATCTCATACATACCAGGGAATCATATCAAGCAATTTCAAATACCAATCAGCATCAATCTCATCTCAGAAGTGCAGCGATCGTTGGATCTCACCACCAGCAATATATCACCATTCAACAATCATCGAATGGAAAGCAATCAAAATAGAAGATAAGGAAATCGATAAAGACAATAAATATCTACAACAGTCAAAGGTATCTGCAGATTACGTTCAAGGTCTGCAATAAGAAAAAAGGCAGCAGGTAAGCACATTTAATATATATATATATATATATATCAATTCATAATTAATATGAACCTGTGTGAATCATTACGAATTATAAGGAAACATCTCATCAATGTAAATTTAAGATCTAACAATGATGAACAATGGTATAAAAACAAGGATACCGTATAACGGTACTTTGATTTGTGATATGAATATCTTTAATTCATGCATTATGATGATAATGGTATAATAGAACTCCATCTAGAGTGCAAGGGAATATTGAAATAAAGAACCTATTTCCGTAGCCCTTATTACTTCATCCAATGAGGAATCATGGGTATTGTAGGGAAAGGCAGAGTAATTCCATCCTCTGTATAGACCCCAATGGCTGTAATATAGTTCCCAATGCTGGGTCCAGAGATCTCGTATTGATCCCAATGGATGGGATATAGTTCCCAATGTTGGGTCCAGAGATCTCGTATTGATCCCAATCGCTGGGATATAGTTTCCCAAAGCTGGATCCGAGACTTCGTGTATAGACCCCAAGGGCTAGAGACTAAGTTTCTCAAGGTTGGGCCTGGGATGGTTTCCACGCACCCTAGTCATGTAAAACCTAATTCCTTGATGAAGAATAAGAGGGGAAGATATGGACCTTAAATATACTTATGGAATGTATTATAGAATAGTCATGAATGACAAGAAGGAAATGCATAATCCTTTGGCAAGAATGAAATATTTATATTATCTTTGATCTCTAATGTTACTAATGTCTCTTTGAGAATCACTTTTGAATGCAGATTCAGGTTCAAGTGTTTCCGCTAGAAAGGGGACATTACACACGTACAATCTTGACCTATCTACACTCAAAGCCAATACCTAAACACAAACTTTGTAACCACACTGCCTCCTTATAGGCATGTGTCGCAGCCATGTACTCTGCTTCTATAGACAAGACAATTGTAGGTTGCCGCTTACTCATACAATTGGCAACTCCTTCAAACAAAATAAACACAACCGTTCGTGGACCTCTTGTTGTCCAAATCACCAACCCAATCTAAATCAACGACGCCTTGTATATCAAGCAACCTTCCCACATCATCAGTCCCATCATAGCAAATACAATAATCTAATGGCTTCACAAATATCTGAAAACCCATTTCACATAAGTCCAATGCTCTTTACCAAGCTTAGGCATAAACCTACTAAGAACTCCAATTGCTTTGGCAATGTTTGGTCTTGTATAGACCATAGCATACATTAGGCTACCTACAACACTAGCATATGGAACATTAAACATATCCTCCAAATCATCATCTAACTTAAGACACTGATCTAATGACAACTTAGTATCAACATGTAAAGAAATATTAACTAGCTTATAGTCATGCATCACAAACCTTTGCAAAATACCGTGAACATACTTTGACTTAGCCAAAGCTTTCTACTAGTCTAATCCCTACTAATCTACATACCTAGAATGTATTCCACTACCCCCAAATCTTTCACACCAAAGGCACCAGACAACTGAGTATTGAGCTCCCTAATCATTCCCTTACTATTTCCAATGAAAATGCCATCAACATATAGAACAATGATTAGCAAATAAACACAATGATCACATTCGCTCCTAACAAACCCAAGGTCCAATGCAAAAGCATCGAACATATGATACCACATCCAAAGTGAGTGCTTTAAACCATACAATGACCATTTCAACCAGCAAACCAAGTTCTTTCCTTTATCATGAAACTGTCAAGTTGTTTCACATAGATTTCTTTCTCAAGATACCCATGCAATAAAGTAGTTTTAACATCCATTTGCTCTGCTTCAAATCATAGGCAACAATAATAGAAAGTAGGAATCTAATAGAAATTAGTTTTGCAATAGGAGAAAATTTCACCAAAATCAACTCCCTCAACGTAGGAGTAACCTTTTGCTACAATCTTTCCTTGTACCTTTCCAACTGTCTATCTACTCCGGATTTCTTCTTAAATACCCACTTGCAACCAATGGGTTCCCTTCCTCAAATAGTTCAACTAGATCCAAAGTCTCACATCTATCCAAGGCCATCATCTCCTCCTCCATGGCCTCCATCTAAGATTCATGCTCCTTCGAAGAGAAAGCTTTCCCCATAGATCTAGGTTCATCATCAATACAAGATAAAACAAATACACAATGGAAATCTAGTGAGCTATACTTGTCAACTAGTTTCTATTGCTTCGTGGATCTTCTCAAAGGTGTAGTGAGAGGCTCCTATTGTTCTTCCTCTGAACTCTGAATTTGAACCTTCTTCCTCCACATCCTGCTATCCAACCTATTGTTCTTCCACCAATGCTTCTTCCTGCTTCTCTATTTTGGTTTCAAAATGTACGGTTTTCCTTTCCTTTTCTTTTGGTTATACCTGATCAGACTTAACTCTAAGTTCCTTGAAAGTCACATATCTAGAATATATCATTTTCAAGATTAGAAGATTCCAAACTTATAAACCTTAACATCACCATCACCAACAAAAATACATTTGTTAGCTTTGAAATCAAACTTAGACCATTTTTTTAAGCACATGAACAAAAGCCTCACAAGCAAAAACTTTAATGTACGAAACAAAGTTTCTTACCTATCCACACTTCATAGAATGTTTTATCAACTAGAGTAGAACATGGAGATCTATTAATCAAATAACAAGCAGGACTTATAACCTCAGCCCAAAAACACTAATCCAACTCAGCCATAATTAACATGCTTTTGATGCTATCCAATGTCTTGTTCATCCTCTCTGTGGTGCCATTCTGTTGTGGTGTATAAAATGTTGCTTTCTGCATTACATCAAATTCTCTAGAATAATATTTCTCTCCATTATCTAACCTTAAAACTTTTATTTCCCAATCCATTTGATTTTCAACAAGAACTTTAAAATCTTTAAACTTGCTAAAAACTTTAAATTTGTGCCTCAAAAAATAAACCCAAGTATAACATAAGTAGTCATCAATAAAGGAAACATAATAATGAGATTTTCCAATTGAAGCAACATTCACAAGACCAAAAACATCACTATGAATAACCTCTAATAATCTCTTTGCTCTAGTGCTACCAGAATTACACTTCACTTTACTCTATTTACCAAACACACAATGCTAATAAAGCTGAAATTCCACAAAATAATCAGACAAATCCTCCACTGTATTTTTTTTAACTAGGGTCTTAAGCCCTTTTTAACCAATGTGACCCAATCTGTGGTGCCACAACCCACATGAATCTGAGTTTTCAGTTTCTTAGACAGAGTTACAATAAATAGATGCATCAAGTTCTCTTCATATAGCACATATCACGACTCCCTACACCGAGATCCCTTAGCTAACACCAAACTCCCTCTAGCAAACCTGCAACCACTCATGTCAAATGTAACATGTACTCCAACATCATTCATTTTAAAAACTGAAAGCAAATTTCGTGTTAATCCTGAAATGTGCAACACATCTATGAGAGATTTTACTCTCCCATCATTGAACACAATTTTTACCTTCCCTTTACCAACAATCCAATGCGAACTATTGTTACCATAAAACACCTCACCACCATCATATGCTCTATATAAAGAAATCCACTCCCTGTGAGGAGTCGTGATATGAGGCACTTGAATCAATCAACCACGAATCATCACTAGCAATGTTATTATCGATAATCAAAGCATCATTTTCATCATTGGAAGATTTATCATTAGAAAAATCTTCAAAATACTTCTTGTTTCTACATTCCTTCTCTACATGGCCTTGTTTCCCACAGTTCTAAAATTTAACTCTACTCTTACTAGAGGTTTTAGTTGTCCTTTTAACTTAGACCTCCCTTTATCCCCCTTTTTCTTACCACTTTTTTACTTGGGTCTACCCCATACATGTGGTGCATTCTTGGAACTCTCATCCATGGATTTTCATCTCATTTCCTCACTAAGCAAAGTGGCAACAAGGGCATCCATTTTGGGATTTGTAGTAGAATCCCTCAATAAACAATGAGATTCTCCCAAGATTCATGTAAAGAGTAAGATTCATGTAAAAGGTAAAGTAAAAAGATACACTTATCCTCCTCTTCCAACTTAACATCAATACTACTTAGTTGACTCAAAATGAGATTAAAAGCATTTAAATGCTTAACTACAAAGCCTCCTTCCTTCATGTTTAAGGAATATAATTTTCTTTTTAAATAAAGCTTGTTTATCAAACTCTTTATTTGATAAATCTCATTGATTCTCTTCCACAAACTGAAAACGGTGGCCTCTGAGACATTCAAGAGAATGGAGTCCACAAGGCACAACCATATGGTTCCCTATGCCTTTTTATCCAGCTTGCTTCAATCTTCATTTGAAACATTTACAAGCTTAGAGTTTGTTATCACAACTCTCCATTGATCTCTTTCTTCCAAGAGATCCTCCATTTTTAGTTTCCACAGCTCGAATCTAGAGCCATTGAACTTCTCAATCTCTGACCATGATGTGCTTGCCATGGCTTCTCTAACCACACTTGGATCTGGAAAACCACTATAACTAAGTTACCGATCCTAGTATTGGTTCAAGTTCGGGTTCGCGATTTTGGTTCATGGATTCAGTCCAAAAAAAATTGGGTGTGGGTTTGTTTTGGGTTTATCCATACAAAAATACATAAAAATAATATATATATATATATATATATATATATATATATATATATATATATTTACAGCTTAAAATCAAGAATGAGACATAATATAGATATTTCCTAATATTTTTAATGTATAGTAATATTTATAAGCCTTATACAATATTAATAAAGCTAATATATAATATTATAATATAATAATAATAAAATTATAAAGAAAGTTAATATTAATAAATATTATAATATATTATTAATTTTAAAATATGCTATAACTATTATTAATATATTATAAATAACATTATTAATTGACATTATTAAATGAAGTTTAGTAGATTAATTAACATTATTAATTTATTATATTACAGATATTATATAAATATTAATACAATTGTAATAAATTTAATATAATATAATAATAAATTATAAATAAAAATAATATTAATTAAACTATTAATTGAATATTATTAACTAAATATTATCAATAAATATCATTAAATAAATACTTTTACCCTTATTAAAACTATGGGTGGCAATAAATACTTTTGGATTATTAAATAAGGATTATACTTTTGGAATAAATATATATTATCAATACCCATTAGGAACATTAGCGGTGGCAATATAGATATTAAAATCAGGACTGCTTCACTTACATATTATAATGGGGACAACGATTATATTTTATGCCCTCGATATTATATTATTTTTGCCCTCACAATTATATTTTATTATAATGGAAATTGTCAAGTTCATTGTGGAATCAAAAACCCCCCCAAAATTCGTCATGGCAGAAACAAATGGTCGTGGAATCTGAAAAACCCCCAAGATTCATTATGGCAGAAGCAAATGGCGTCAAAATTTGAGACAGGGTTGCCCGGGATCGTTCCAAATGAACCCACAATGGTTTGGTAGTGCCCTGGACAGATCGTTGGCCGGACTGAACCTAGATCTGTATTTGGGCTGGATTGGACCCGAAACTGCAGGCCCAGGGGGCTGGACTAGTAACTTAGCACTAAAATAATATTCCCACTACAACCACAAAAAGCCCAGGACATTGCAAGAAAGGTGTCCCCTTCTTTGATACCAAATGTTGATCAACAGAGTAAATGGCACAATGAAAATATTATCACAATAGAGATTTAATAAAAAAAACATCTAATTAAGCCAATAAAATTAGTGAACCAATGAGGACACAAACATAACAAGTGCAAACAATAACACCAATTTTATGTAGAGAAATGCTTGCGAAAAAAATTCCACCACCAAAAAGACCCAAGCTTGTATTAATCTCAAAAGAATATACACCAATACAACCACTTATGCCTTTAATAGTAAACCAACAAAATAAGAATACCTACAAAAGAACCTTACAATCCATTATCCCATACCTCCAATATATAGAAAAGTCAAAAACTAGAAACCATCAAAAAGCATCCAAAATCATGAGTCAAAACCATGAGCCATGGCAAAAATCCAAAGCCCCTATAGTCATGGTCAAGCATCTTGGAATAGCATGTAACTCCTCTTACACCCTTCTTACGCATCATAGATGTCATAGAATTTGTCATAGTGGTTAAATTGACCACGATCCCAATCAGAGGTGCTTCATGAGGTCATTCAATGTTTGTGTCATACACCAAATTTGGAAGATGCCCTATAACTCTCAATTTTGACATTTTCAATGTAACCTCCCTATTCAATCCCTTCTTACATAATATCTCAAGAATCTTGAAGAATAAATAATAAATAAATAATATCCCACACGTGGACATCCCATTTAGCTCACTCCTACATGTTTGGAGATCATACATTATTTATCTCCATAATTAAATACATTTAATCAAGACTTAGGATTGCAAGATGAATGGCACCCCTTATCCCAACAATAAGAACACAAAAGCCCTTGCAAGAAATGATTTATAAGAGTAATGGGTGATGAGGCCCCTTGGCAAGTCTTTATGCACCAGAAAATCCATAATTCACGCCATCTTAAAAAATAAGATCTATTGAGCTATGCAAAATAATTCATAATCCCACAATATTTGTGATCTTCAATTCTGCATCTCATAAGAAAATTTGTGCTTCCTAGAAGATCCTCCCAAATTCACTCAAATGGCATCTTGAAGGCCCACAAGATTCTTGAGATCTAGTTGTGTGACTTATTTGGGCATTCAACTCAAAGCATGGACAAGTTGGGATTTTTGTAGTTCTTAAAACAAAAAAAAAGGGTTGGCAAGAAGGGGCTTTTATTGTTTGGGAGATCCTTAGAACAATAATGGGTAATAGTTGCAATCTTGTTGGACCTAAACATGGCAAAAGTCTTGATTCCAACAGATAACCAAATTATCAACAACTATGTAAGTTTATCCCTAAAAATTGTCTTTTCAACATGAACTCACATAGTGTAGGCTCAAATTGTCTTTTCAACATGAAATCACATAGTGTAGGCCCATATTGGAGGGATTGGAAGTGAAGCACTATAAAATCCTCCAACTAATATTAATTTTGGGTGGTGTCTTTACTACATTTGGTGCTTTGGGTGGCAGTATTGTAGAATGTGCAGTTGGCACTTCTAGTTTGACTTGGGTGCTAGGTGCTAATCTCTTGTTGTAGGGTTGCATTGTTTTTACCTTTGTATGGTGTAGGGGGTGACATCTAGGGATTCGGTCAGGTAGGGATCAATCTCGAACCATCATCTGAAGTAGATTTTCCACTGTGATGATGTAGCCAATTTATAGTTGGTAAAGGCAACCTTAGGTGAGGAGGGTGTGGCTAATAATGGTTGTTCTAGGTTGCATGTTATGATTATTGCTAACTTCAAGGAGAAGCTTTCTAAGGCAATAGAGAATGATGAAACTGGGGCTTGTATTATGGAGTCCTTGGTTAAGGTTATGGAGGAAGAAGCAACAAAATGTGACCTTTTCTTTGGAGAACTGAGATATATATAGCAGGTAAAAAACTACATCAACCATCGAATGTTGTGCTTGACGCTACCATAATGCAATTACAGGAAGAGATGCATGATTTGTGGGCGGATACTAAAATATTCAAGGAGTTTTGTCAAGACCTACGAATGGCAATGAGGCATATAGTGATTACTTTTCATAATGGTACTTTGGAATTGTCTAATGCTTTCACAATGCCCCTATTTGAGAATGGTTTGTTGACTAGGGTTGTGCGACGGATGGAGATCGTTAAAGGCATCAAGGTGTAAGGAGCAATGCCTACTACTGGTGCTTTTGCACCATTATTGGAGGTGGTACCGATTTCAGGGAATGGGGTGTGTATGACCGCGTCTTTGAATGGTGGAAGACAGCTCCCCAACCAGTTGCAGTGGTAAGGTTCCTTTTTAGTTTTAAGTTTGTTATGGTGGTTTCTAATGTTGAGGGTCTATAGGTTTCTATGTCTCTTCTAGTAACTGGAATTTTTTCTCAAGTTGTATCTGTTGGGTTTGCTTTGTTTTGGGTGGTAGATTTTGTATCTCGTTTTTTGGTTGGTACTACTAGTGGTGTTAGTATATTAGGCTAGTTCAATGGGTGATGGTATGTATTATTATACTCCTGTTAGTGTTTAATGTTGTCTATATTTTTATGGTGTTTGTATGGTTTACTCTGTAGTTGGGCTGAAGCCCCATTTGTAGCCCCTGTTAATATGATTAAAAATCAGTCCTTAATTCACTAAATTCTTCGCACAAGATCACACATACAAGTAACTTGAACAATAATTTCAACAAGTTGTCATAAATTTACTATTTGAAAATCTAAGTGCCAATAGTAATTACTTATGAGAGTTTACAAAAATTTGCATGCTCATGCAATAATTATTTCTCATATTTTGCATGGCAATACAATTTATTAAAAATAAAATAACTAAAGCTTATGTCCAAAAAAGATTGCTTGAAAACTACATAATCTCTAAGACACCAAAGCAATTTTAAAAAAAAAAGTATTGTCTAGAAAATAATAAATCTCAAAATATATTTCTTCTAACAATAGCAGCCTGCTAAAAATAGCAATAGCTAAATTTAGTTATTCTAAGACCTCGATCAACTCCTTTGATGATTCTAGCTCTACAACAGGCTATTTTTATTTTTCAAATATCCAAAACTTCAAATAATTTACTTTTTTGCTTTTTGAAGGCCTTGCTTGTGAAATGAACAACTTTTTCCCTTCTAGATCTGAAATTTTGATGTAAAACCCTAGACAAGTTCCTTTGATTTTTGTTGGTGTAAAAATATTTATGTTGGATAATAGAAACCCTAGACATTTTTCTCATTTTGCGAAAATCTACGAACTAGATCGGGCTAAAAGCTTGCAAGGATGTTCTATACAAATTATCTAAAAAAAAACCTTTTTGTATATCAAGAACCTAGATTGTTGTTTTAAGTTTATGAAGAAAACATCTTTTCCTTGAGTCCTTTCCAACAAAATGTAATGTCCATTTTAGGACATTTCCAACATCACGGAAAAACTCCAACTTTCTTGGAAAGTGTTGGGTTGATAATGTTGAGATTTTGAAAGTGGCAGTAAGTTTGGGAGATTGAGATGATGCTTTTCGGATGCAATTCCGACTTTCTGAGTGTATTCCAAACTTCTTGGAGGAGACTGCTATTTTTAGAAAGCACCAATCTACATATAGTTCATCATCTAGAGAGCTAAGGGTCATTATGGTATGGTCAAAATCCAAATTTGAAGTCATTTTAATTGTTTTTGCAACTCCAGTAGTTGTGTGAAAATATTTAAAGTTATTAAATAATTAAATACTTAAGTTGTCGAAAAGTGAAACATTTATAAAGTGTTTTATAGGAAAAAAGGGAAGATGGGATTGATTGGCTAGATCCTCCTTTCACTACAAACATTCAAGGACATTTCAATTGAGTTGAATCACACCTTTTGCAAGAGGATTCACCTACAAGTTGGGTGTCACTTGTAACGCTGTGGAAACTCATAAATTATCAATTAATGTATTAATTTAATGCTTAAATATGCTTAAAACCCTAATTATACAAAATCGGAAGCAAACTAATAAATTGCGACAAATGCTCACAGACCAAGACAGTAGACAGAGATTAGTTATTGACCATTTTTTGAAGTTCATGATGCGGAATACTCGGGGACACTGGTACTCACGCCCTAGTCCAATGTAGTGTTTTCTTCAGGGATTTCCGAACTCCTTATGACACTGATGATCACTGTTCTGTCCGTTTCTGTCGTGGAAGATGCGAAGGACACTGACACTCACACCGTAGCCCAAGGCAGGATATTCCTCAGGATGTCGGGACTTCTTCAGATGTTGATTATCACCGTCAAAGAGATTTCTGTGTCTACAACCTCGGAGGACACTGGCACTCACACCGTAGTCCAAGGCAGGATATTCCTCAGGATATCGGGACTTCTTCAGATGCTGATTATCACCGTCAAAGAGATTTATGTGTCTGCAACCTCGGAGGACACTGGCACTAGCACCCTTGTCCCAAAAGTGCTCCAAGCAACTTCTTTTCGCTGGAACTAGAATCCTTATCTTCTGCAACCCTCCTTTGCAACGCCACTCCGTGAAGTCCGATATATGTAACCTACAATCATAAGGAGTGTCGTTGGGGGTTGTGGTGTTTCGGAGCTTGCCTCAGTCAAGCCCCAGAAGGACATTCAAGTCTTCCGAACACCGTTGTCAGATAGAGAGTGCATATCCCTACGGGATAGAGGCAAAAACAAATTGATAAATGATTCAAACACAAATAGATATCACCTCGGAGGTGTAGTTCACATGTAGATGAAAATCCTTCAATACATGAGAAGATGAAGCTAAATCTGCAATCACAAACACAACAACAATATTCTTCTCTGCAACAACAAATATCTTGAATGCTCTAAAATCATAAGTTTGCCAAAAGTTCATAATCATCTTCTAGTTTACAAATGAATCCCTAGACATGCTTATATATGCATCCCCACTTCAAATTTTGTAATTCAAACTTAAGATGTCAGCAACGGAACCTTCTAATGGTCACATAACAGATATTCAAATTTGGGACCTACCTGAAATAGGGCAGGACAAGGGCATGAGTGCCCATGTCCTTAGGTCCTATTTCAGGACAGGGTCAGATGCAACAATGTCCCTCAAGCCCCATGTGACATGGGTTTCAGGCCATTTTCTTCCGGGAGTCAAAATGATCATGCAAGATGCAAAACAAGGGACCCGGGAGGTAAACTTAGGAGGTAAAAGTCCTAGGGGGACATTTTACGACATCTTATATTTGATTATTTAATAAAAAGTGACTTTAAGTTGTGCAGTTAAGTGGCACAAGGCACAAAGGGGACAAAAAGGGATTTCTGCACATAATAAAAGGTTTATTTTATATTTTTGAAGAGAATATGGGAAAAAGTGAAAATTAATAATTTATTCTCACTTGAGTTGTCCTAAAAGTGCCTTTATAAGGAGGAGTTGAGCTCATTTGTGGGGCTAGCTTGAATATTGATTTGTGATAACTGTTTCTGTGAAAGAGAACCTCTGTTCTTCTGCATTATTTCTTGAGGATGAAAACCCTCTTGGAATACTAGTTTCGGGGACAAAAACCCTCCTAATTGGATGGAGTGATTTCACCCAGAAATCACCATTGTGTTGAATGTAGGAAGATATTGGGTTTGGGGACGAAAACTCTCACATCCATTGGAACAATTTCATACAGAGGTTGCCATTGTGCTGAACGAGTTGTGCCATTGCTTTTTGTGTGAAGTTTTCAAGATTTTGGGTGTATTGGAGATCAGTATTGAAAAGAAAAAATAATTTCTAGATTTCTATTGCAGCAGTGAGATTTCATTTTCAGGTTGTATGTTAGTGATCAACACTTGCATGACAGTTCTAATGGTTGCATGTGTGGTATCAATCATTGCATGTCAGTTCTAATGGTTGCATGTTAATGCTTTCAGTGGATCACTGTTGGGTCAATTTGCATCATTTGGGTACTTCATATCAACTGTCAATGTGAAGTTTGGAGTGTTTTCTTTGCTGTTCAGACCTGATAAACAATATATTTCAGTCACAACAGTCTGAAATCAGTGTTGTTTTGGGTTGAATAAGTTAGATTTGTGGACTATTCTTTGCTGGTTAAGGTTCCACTGTGTCATCTACAAACCCTCATGCTGCTGCAAATTCATATCAGACCTATCCTACAATGAATTCAGAGGTATCTTGAGTGTTTTGAGTTGTGATTTAGCATCCTCCTTCTTCTACAACATCAAATCTTTAATGGGTATGCTCCTAATATTGTTTGGAATGGATTTATATACCTTTACACAGTGATTAATTGTTGCAGTAGTATATTTCAGTCTGAAATCAGAATATTAAGATTATTTTTGCAGCCATTACTCATTGTTATATTTTATTTTAGTTGCAATAATCACATTCTGCAATACCCTGGATGGTAATACCACCATTGGTCTTTATTGCATGCATTTACATATTGTAAAACTTAATGGTTTACTGCTAGTTAGTATAGCATTAATTTTTGGCCCGTTTGGCATTGAACAAGCTTGATGCTATTGACCACTTTAGTCTGAATTAGCTTAGACATTCTATTAGTGGCTTGCATGCATACACACATTCGCTGAATAAGTGTTGATATAGTCGGCTTAGTTGCCTTGTGTGCTCATTCTGTAATTGCATCAAACACACATTCGTTAAATAAGCATTGATAAGGATAGCCCAACCACCTTGTGTGTTCATATTGTATTGCATTGGCACACTCCGCTGAAGAAATGAAGATAAGGTCGACTTGCCGCCTTGTGTGCCATCATGGAGCATTTAGTGTTTGCATTCATCAGAGCAGCTATGTGTGGTCCAAAGCACCGTATGCTCTTACCTTGCCCTCACTGAGATCTTGGTGATTATAAAGTGTTCGGACATTGCATTTGCATCACTATTGCAAAAAATAAATAAAAAAATTTGGGTGTGCATATTACACAAAACCTCTCACCTACTTATAAGTTTTGTAGTACCCTGGATGGCCTACCAAAGGTGTGTCATGAGCTGCCCTCAAAATCCTATCCTTCACCTTAGACTTAGGAACAAAATACACCCTATCCTTATAAAGGATGAGTTCATTTGCCACCATATATCTGTCATCTTGAAACTTGCCCTCCAAGATATCATTAGCAAATGCATTCTTAGCATACTTTGCTATAATGGCAACTCTCCAATTGTTGAGTTGTTTGTAGCTTCGATCAGATAACATAATAATAAATATGAATATATAAGTAATATTAAATATTACTTATATATTCATACTTAATATATAAGGTATGTTAAGATAAATATCAATATAGCATGATTGAATGATATATTACCAAAGCATAAACATCTTCTGCATTCTAAACGGTGATTAGTAACTATTAAAATCGGTGAAACCGATTACAATACAAACGGTGACAAAGTCACACCTGTGATAGGCGTGACTCCTTGAGGAGTCACGTCTATCACAGATGTGACTCCTACCGTCACTCACATATTTATATCAATGTCTTTGCCCTGCAATACCATGGATCGACACAAAAATCAGAAGTGTATGAGAAGTGGAAATTGCATCTGAAATACAAAAGAAAGTAATAAGTTAAGTCTGCCATATAAATATCCAACTTTCAGAAAATATCCAAGTCAGAGATTGTAAGTTCGATTTGAATTTACACCAATCATCAAAAATATTGGACATAGAGCACAAATATGGTTCTCTAGATAATGCATCAGTCACAACATTATTTTTCCCACAACATACTCAATGTCAAAATCATAAGCTTGTAGCTTACCCATTTTTGTTGCCTATCATTCAAATTCAAGCTATTAGGATCCGTCTTCACCACAAATCTCCCAGAAATCAAATATTGCTTGAATTTAGCCAAAGCATGCATGATAGCCAACATCTCCTTATCATAAATAGAATAGCCTCTTTCTGAATCCTTAAGCTTCCTACTCTCAAATGCTATGGGATGCTTATTTTGCTTCAAATCTACCCCAATCCCCTCTCCTGAAGCATCACTTTAATACAAAAGGAAATGAAAAATTTGGAATAGCCAATACAGGGCATGAGCTCATTACCTCCTTGAACTTATCAAAAACTCATTGTGCCAAATCAGACTAATGGAATGCTCCCTTCTTCATCAAGTCAATCAATGGTGCTGCCAACTGTGAAAATCCCTTAACAAACCTCCTATAATAGTTGCAAAGTCCAAAGAAACCTCTCAATTACAACAAGGTCTTAGGAGGGAGCCAATCTAGGATAGCCTGTATCTTCTCATCATCCACCTAAACACCTTGGGCATTAATCTTATGCCCCAAATACAAAATCTCCGTCATCCCAAACTCACATTTAGATGTTTGGCGAAAAGTGATCGCTACTTTAAAATCCCAAGCACCTCATCTATGTGTCTCAAGTGATCCTCCCAACTCTTGCTATAGATAAGCATATCATCAAAGAAAACCAACACAAATCTCCTCAACCGATTAATGAGTACCTGATTCATGCAAGATTGGAATGTAGCTGACACATTCATCAAACCAAAAGGCATGACCAATAACTCATAATGCCCATAATGACATCTAAAAGTTGTATTATGCACATCCTCCTCTAACCCATATCTGATGATACCCCAATTGAAGATCAATCTTGGAAAAGTACACTGCTCCATGTAGTTCATCAATCAACTCATCAATCTTGGGAATAGGGTAGCAGTTCTTAATTGTCTTCTTGTTTAGTGCCCTATAATCAATACACATCCTCATAGTACCATCTTTCTTCTTGACCAAAACTATAGAAGATGCAAATTGGCTAGAACTCAGCCTTATGTGTCCCATGTCCAACAACTCCTTAATCGCCTTCTCAATCTCTTCCTTATGCCTCCTAGGATGGTGATAAGGGGTAGTGATGACCAACTTAGATCCATCCTCAAGCTCAATAACATGCTGAAATCCTCTATCCGGTGGCAATCCTGGAGGTATATTGCTGAATACTACACTATGCTTGTCCAAAATAGACTAAGTATCCACATGATAGACTTCTCACATTCGGATGTCCCTGTATGAGTGATCAAGCAATGGGCTGCCCAAGCCACTTGGCCTCTACAAAAAGATCTCTACATCCGTTTAGTTGAAACAACTCTAGGACCTCCATCTGAAATGCCTCGTAGTGTAACCTCCTTACCATCAACCTTAAATTTCAGCTCCATAGTTTGATAGTTTTGAGTGAGCTCTCCTAGAAAATGTAACCACTGCACACCCAAAACCATATTGGTCTCTTCCAATCCAACAACATAGAAATCGTCTCACCTTATGCCTCCCCAATGAGACATCAAGTCATTGAATCTTCTTGATACAAGGAATGGTGAAGCCATCCGCCACTATGACATTAAACCCCTCAAAATCCTCGGTGGCGGCTAGTCCTCTCCTAGAGACCAAATCCTCATCAATGAAGTTATGAGTAGCTCCACTATCAATCAATATTGTAATCTTTTGTCCCTGTAGAACTCCTCTAACCCGAAATGGATGATATCTAAAAGCACCTTAAAGTGTAGCAAGAGTACCTCCTAAAGCCTCTTCTTCCTTTGTTTCTTCTTGCTCTATCTCCTCAACCTTAGGCTCAAGATCCTCTGCCTCTGATTCCTCATCTGAAATCACCTCTATGTAGTGTACCTGATCTCTACTAAGACATCAGTGACCCGACTCCCATGGCTCCTTGCAAGAGAAGCATAACTTCTTCCTCCTAAGCTCATTCCTTAGCTCCTTTTCCTTGCTTTCCGTAGCATCTCCTTGGGATGTGGCACTATCTTCTAAAATGGTTTCTTTTGTGGAGCTAGAGGTGCCTTATGTTGAAATTTGCCCTTAGGAATGGATGTCTCCAAGGTGAGTGCTCTCCTAATGGCCTTTGATAGTGATGGTGGATCAAAAGCTTTAACCCAACCACTAGGAGGCTCGGTCAAACCCTCCATGAAAAGAATTGAAAGTCTCTTCTCTAAAACATCTAGAACCATCACTAATAATCTCTAAAACTCTGCCACATAACTATCCTCTAAACCACTCTATCTCAATTGAGCCAACTCCCTGAAGTAGATCTCTGAATCCTTCATGTCAAACCTGTCACTCAATCTTCAAGTGAACTCATAATAAGTGCTAATCAAATTATGCCATTGGGTGATCAATCCATGATACCACCACTCATGCTATGCCCTCCATGTGTAATGTAGAAATTTGATGGCTTCCTCCTCATACATCAGATTGAGTGAAAAATAGCTATCTAACTTCTAAATCCATGCTCATGCAGTGCATCTACTGGAACCATCAAAAGTAGGAATGGATAACCTACTCAACCTATTTTGTAGATCCATATGAGGCTAATGTGGATTTGTCCTTCTCTCCTTCCCATGTTTCAACTTCAAGCTATAGAACTCATTAAGCAACATTTGGGCATGGAACTCCAATCCAAGTGCTCTATACTTCGCAAAGGAGGAAGCAAAATTGTCCTCATCTTGGTCTGGCTCTTCTTCCTCATGTGGATCTTCTTCCTTTTGTAAGAACTTGGGTTGAGAGGGTCTAGGTGTGGAACCCACAATGGTTCTATGATTAGCTGTAGCACTTCCTTCACCTGCAGGGGATTGTGTTGCCTTGGCCACATTGATGTTTTGCATAGTCTGAAATAGTTGTGCCATAAGTTGTGTCATTTGCTGTTGGCCTTGGCTCATGCTCACAATAGCATTATATTGTATCTCAGCCTTCTCATCTTCTATCAAACCCCTCTCCCATTTCCTCTTCAACTATCTCTTCTATTTCTAGTTCTTGTACCTTTCTTCTTTGATAAGTCCTCTATTCTGTACCTCCGGGCTGCATCACAAACAATTAGATCTAATCCTACAGGTTGGCAAGATCACTACTCTGATACCACTGTAATGTCCCATTTTTGTATTTTTGATAGTTTTCTATTTTTTTGGTATTATTCTGAATTTTGAAAACCAAACCAAGCTGGAATAGCAAATTAAAAATGAATATAAATAGCTGGAAACACTTAATCAAACCCTCAAATGCTGATTAACAACTTTATGAACCAAATATAACCATTGGTATAGACCCTCGATTATTAAAAACACTCAGATCTGAACCAAATATTGATTTGAGCGACTGATTTTATTAATTTGCAACTGCTGGAAATGATTACAAGGCTGGAAACATTTTTGGAAACATGGTATAGATCTGAAAATAACAGTTTTTACTCACAAAAACCACCTTGGAATAGTATGGCTGGCTGATCCAACAAAAATAGTGAATTTGCAGACCTTTACAAACTGGTACAACTGCTGTATGTGAGTTGTACGGACGCTACAGGACTCCAAATAGCCAATAAAATTTATCTTTGACCTCTCCAAATACTGGTGCACTGCAGTTCAGACCCCTAAACCTCAATATCAGACTTGTATGGCTGCTGGAAACCCTTACTATGACCCATACGGCTGAGCCTGATAGTACAACTAGCAGCAGAGGTTGTACGACTGGTATGGAAATTGTATGGCTACGGCAAGGTGTTTTGGGATTGTTGGCAGCTGCTAAAATGATCAAGAATGCTACGCAGCAGCAGATAACCCTCCTTCAACCCTGTACGGCTTCCCAAATGGTGGTGCACAACAAATTAATGGCTGCAATGACACTTGTATGGATGGCACTCCTCAAATCAACAGTTAAAAATGACGATCAACAGAAATAGATGATGTACAACTCTGAAAATCAGCAAGATCACCTCCAAAACTTATGAACAATAATTTGTTTGCAAATCTAAATCGATAAGACCCTCCGAAATCAAGAGCCAAGAGGGTTTTCATCCTCTCAAATGGCTGAAAACAACCAAGGGTTTTCGTCCTTCGATGCAAAAACTCAAAGCCAAAGCTCACAATGAAAAATGTCAAATGAAATCTCAATGATCCAAATGGAAGCCAAGCACCCCCCTTTACACATTTCCAAATAGAGCCCATAATTAAATTCCCTCCAAAATAGTATTTAAAAATACTTTTTATTTTTATTTTTATTTTTTATTTTTTAGTATTTAAAAATATTTTTATTTAATAATAGTGTTCAAAAACATTTTTTATTTTATAATAATATTATTTAAATTGCCCCTTAAATTAAAAATTACCGGGCCCAACTGGATCTATTTCAAAAAAGGGGACATGACATTCAATTTCATGGATTTCAAAAGTTCATTGTATACATACACCCTAGTAGTAGGTATGTTCAAGTTTTTGAAGATTTGATGCTCACCATGGACAAATATGTTTTGCATTCAAATTTTTATGCTTTGGATATCGATGGATTGGATATTCTTCTTGGATCTCTTTAGTTAGATACTTTGGGAACAATTAACATTAATGTGCAAAAGAAGTTCATGAATCTTTGTTATAGGGAGATAACGACAAATTTACAAGATATTCCACATAAATGGGCCAAAGCAAAGTCAAGGTAGAGCAAGCAAGTGAATCTAATGAAGAGAACAAGGAAGAATCAAAAGAAGAACAAGGGGAAAATGAAGAAAATGAAGAAGAAGAAAGGAGTACTTCTAATCGATAGACACAAGAATAGGAGGTAAAATAGATTGAAGAGTCCAAGGTAGCAGAGAAAGTTCCAAAGTTGGTAGAAAAAGTGACTAAGGGTGCACCATATAGACATCCACATCATCAAAAGAGGCAACAATCATGGAGGAACGACACTTTGCATCAAAGAAACACTAACTATGGACACACATGGAATTGAAGGAGCAATCGTTATGGCTGCACATGGAATCAAAGTAGCAAGTATGCATAGGAGAAATCATTGTGGATGTACATGGAATCAAAGGAGCAACTCCTATATATATCTATGGCATCAAAGAAGCAATCACTATGGTTACACATTGAAGAAAGAATAACTTTGGACGTGAATGGAACCACAATGCATCAAAGAAGCAATCACTATGGTTACTCATGGAATAAAGAAAGAATAACTTTGGACGTGAATGGAACCACAATAATACATTGAAATATGGAACAAGAGTTGGTGATAGATACAATAAAGAAAAACTACCCAAGAAGATCACATGTGGATGGTTGGACGATAAAGCATGGCATCAAGTGTGTAATGAAGACTCGCTATTTGGCTTCTCATCATGTTTTGGGGACAAAACATGTCAAAAAGTCATGGCATGTTATGTAACTAGGCATATCATATTATGGGGTAATGAAGATACTAAAATGTGCCACAGATACCTTTAGTTAGTTATATTGGGACATATGAATAACTTGTGTAATTAATTGTGTTGAGTAATGAGTTGTCCTATATTGGGATTAGTTGCTCACGCCTTCATGATGTTATAAGGAGGTCTATATATGGTAGGTGATATCACTATAATGGGATGTGAAGAATATTGTATGTATTTGGGATCTCATGTTGGAGATATATTCTAGGGTGGCTTCTTCCATAAGGAGTGTTGCCCTACCCTATCTTATTCTATTTCTAAGTATATTGGATATTACAGCATCTTACCTCACAAAAACCTCGTGTTGTGTGTGACCGCTATTTTATTTTTCATATTGTTATTATCTTTAAAATTTCTGTTATTACATGCTTGGATTCTAACATTAGGGTTTCATATGGATAGCAAATACAAGATATTGTGGTAGCATTAAGTTATATTGTGGTTGCATTAAGTTCTAAAAATTATGCATTAGTTTGACTGAGAAAATGCAATAACCTTTTTAAGGTTTGGAACTACTATAAAATGGTGAAAAGGAGTTTGTGAAAGATAAACCAGAATATCCCAGAAGTGTACGAAATGCTACATTTTATCACACCAATTTCTTTTTACTGCATAGGGCAATGTATGTTGTTTTTTCAAGGATGTTGACTGCAGAATGTTAAGCTATTTGCATCTGTTGTTATTGCATGCATTGTTTGTGGCTTTGTAAATTAAATTAAATCAATCACATTATGTGGTTGCCAAAGACTAAGCTTATCATAAAGAAAATTTAATATAATAAATACACAATGCCTTTGCCAATAAACCAAAACAGCCTTCTTAAACCAAAATGCACTATTAATAAAAGGGGCTCAACGAAGACCTGAAGTAGGGGAAATATGTTGACAACAAATGAAAGAAACCCTCCTCGCATAATTGCAATATCCCTTCAAATCAGCAAGAGTTCACACGTTATGAATAGAGCAATACAATATGAAAATGAAAACCACAGAAAAAAGGAAGAAATCTAGGAAATTGAGGATGCATACTTCAGCATGCTTCCTAAAACAATAACTCCAGCAAGGTTGAGGCCACCCAAAGCAATCACCATTGATTTCTCTGTTCCACCTGCTTTGCTGCAGAATTTGATATGATTTTAGTCATATGATAAAGGTCCACTTTCACAATATTTTCCCCCATAACTCACATTTATAAAATGGAATAATGGAAGCAAGTCTTAGCTTAAAATGTGAGTCTTTTTAAGACTCGCTCCTGACCATGCTCCAACCCAAACAATTTACTTGTATGCATAAATCCATCCAATAATTTTCATTACTATATATTGTACACTATATGTGAATCAAACCATACACATCAAATTAAATACTGCATTCAAATAGTCAGATAGATGTCTAACTACATTTCTAGCCACTGTAACTGACCTTCCTATGTTTCAAAATGAGCATTAAATCAACAAACTTAGAAGCAAAGATATTATATTCCATGTACAACGAGAAAAAAATGAAGTGGTGAATATTAGCATAGTCTATCTTAGAGTTTTTATTTTTGAGTCATCTGAAGACAGCTTCAATGACTAGTCACTACACTAATGAAAATAATAATTACCAGGCCATGGAATCACTTAACAAATTAGTAATAATTACAAGGCAAGGAGATCACTTAGCACACAAGCATCTTTAAGCATTTGTTAATAGGGGCAGGAATGGTGAATGCAATTCACTACATTGGGATTTTCATCCTCAGGCATCTTTCTCGATTGGCAAAGTTTTTGAAGCATGTAATGCCTTCTAAGTCACCCTTGACTCAAAAATCTTACCAATGTGGGATTAAACCACAGCCTTATGGTCTATCTTATTTTTCATTTTAGTCTTTTCAGCATCATAGTCTATCTTGTTGTAAGAAGTGATGATTTTGAAAATTGTATGCACTAGAGATTTCAACCCCATATTGAAACAATAACCTTTGGAGTTTGAAGCCCTAAACATCTCAAGCATATGCTTTTACATTATGCCATCAATTCTGCATGTTTATATTATTATGAAAATCTCATGTTGCGGGTTTCAACCCTATAAAGACCCTTTAGCTTTTGGGTTCGACTTTATGACAGTTTTTTCCTTTGCTTTTATCTTGAGGTGACTATACTTCCTTTCCTTTGTCTATTTTCCATTCTGTTTGTACATAACCTGAATCAAAAGAAATGTCATATATATATATATACACACAGAGAGAGAGAGAGAGAGATCAGTGTGTTTATATTGTTACCAAAATCTTGTGTTGAGGGTTTCAACCCTATAAAGAACCCTTAGCTTTTGGATTTGACTCCATGACTAGTTTTGTCCTTGGTTTTTTATCTTGAGATGACTATATATGCTTTCCTTTGGCCGTTTTGCATTCTATTTATACATGACTTGAATAAAAAAAAAAGTCATTATTATTCATTTTATATTATTACAAACATCTCTTGTTGAGGGTTTTGACCCTATAAAGAAATGTTAGCTTTTGGATTCAACTCCATAACCAGTTTTTCCTTTGCTTTATCTTGAGGTGACTATACCTGCTTTTCTCTTGCCCATTTGCATTGTTACATCCCCTTCTACTGAACAATGAAATGTTGGTTATGTTGTTAGTTGTGTATAACTGCTTTCATGTGAATATGAATTTATTCGTCGAATAAGGTGTATAATTATGTGAGAATGATTTTCTTTTATATGCGAATATTTTTCAATTATATGTGAGAATGGATGTATGGATATAATATATATAAATGTTCGTATCAAGGAAATGATTTAACCTTCATTAATTGTCGAAGTGTTGCAGGACAAATCAAGCGACAAGGAAAAAGGGATATGAATCGAAAAATATCAATATTGTCTAAGTCTAAGTCTAGACGACTATATCATCATAGCCTTGGCCAAGGCACATACATATTTATATATATTTCAAGTTAGTAAGAATTATTTCCTTTGTATATTAAATAATATATATTTTCCACTTACCTCATGAGGAGCGCTTAGTGGTGTGCGAGCTGGAGTCTTGTTTGTAACTCCTCCACTCTGCCCGCACGCAAGAAGGAAATGTTCCTTCTTGCATGCAGATGGGGGGAAGGAGGAGGATGCTTTTAATTGTTGGCGTTCATCCTTTTCATTCGCATTCTTTACTGTAGGATACCCAACTAGTACTAACTAAAATTTTTCTTACTTAGACAAATTTACTTGCACTTAACTCTTCAATTACTTAGTCTACTTAACATCACATATGAAAAGATAACAAAGGCAACTTGCATGAATCAACTTGAAGTTGGGTACTTGTGTTATTACTTGATTCAATTCAATGCAAATGTCTTATTACAATGATGATTGCCCACAATGGCATGAACATACAATCTCATTCAAATGATTACAAGAAAAGGCCTTGAAGCCTAGATGTTTACAATGCTTTCAGCTTCTTCACAACTAGCTTTATCTCACTAGTTGATGTAGATCACTTCAATTGAACCTAATGATGTCAACTGGATGTTAACACCTCACAATGCAACAAGGGAGCATCATCTTGTCGGTTGAGGGAGGATCACCCCAACTCTTGAAACTTGCAGGCCTCAAGATCACAAGCATAAAGCTTTGCAGAGAGAAAATTCGCCAAAAGATAAGATGTCAAATGAATGAGAGAGCTCCTCCTTTTATAGGCCTTCCAAGGCAATGAAGGCACATTTTTCAAGGCATAAAGAGGAACCAAGGCACATTTCCCAAGAAGCATATTCAAGAGAATATTTCACTTGACAACTCAGTGTGATGTGGCAACGTTACCCAATGTACCGGTAAGGATCCCAATGTTATCTCTCTGGCCAATGAGAGTTCAGGTAGTTGTAACTACCTTATCTTCTTCTAGACGCCACTTGAAGTGGATTTGCTCATGAAATGGCGCCTTATGGGTTCTAGGCGCACATCTTGGTGGTTTGAATTGGTGATTGCGCCCAACTGAAGACTAGGTGCCAACAGGAGATGATGTAACTAGGAAATGATCCCTTGTGTTGTCTTCACATTTCAAAGGAAGTCTACTAGCTCCAACGCCAAGTCAAACTACTTGATGCGCACTTCTGAGTCTGTGTACGAGGAGACTAGTGCCTTGCATTGGATTCACCTTCATGCATGTGGTGGTTTACACTTGAAGTCTTTGTGGTGAAGTAAAACACCTAACTCAACAAGCGCCCTGACTAATTGAAGTGATTGGAAGCTACCTTCCCACTTAGGCGCACATTTGGAGGATTTGCAGTAGCTCTGGCGCCTAGGGATAGTTTTGACATATTTCCACAAGCTTAAATCACAGATTGAAACTTCCAAGTGTTAGATTGATTCCTATGAAATGAGCGCCCAACAATTCCCCCCCCTTGAAGATGTCTCTTTCTCAACTAGACACACTTACTGTCAGTTTGGCTAGGAATTTGCGCCTAGGTTCCAACTCATCATCTTTTCAAGGCAATTTGAAAGCAACTTGACTTCAAATGGATATGATCTTGCCCCCTAATGGAGCGCCTTGTATCCAAACTGGTTTTAAGGTCTTACATCTACCTTAGGCGCACTTTTGGGGTAGTCTTAACTGGTATCTGCGCCTAGGCCTTGAAATCTCAAGATACTCACCCAAGCTTCATCATCCATCTAGGCGCCCTAGTGAAAAGGCTTAGCTAAATTGAGCGCCTCATCTCAAAATCATTATCCAACACCAGAAGAGACCCTTTTTTATACTAGGCGCTCACTGACAAGTTGCCAGAGGAAAAATGCGCCTAGAGATGAATATGTCATCACTTGATCAATTCAATCATTCCACTGGTTCTTATTGAAGGTGAGGTTTCACTTGATCAATCCTTGAAGGAATTCACCACTTGCAAAGGAGTCTAGGCGCAGTATGAGGACTAGGCGCACTTTGAGTGTTGTGAAGGCTAGGAAGTGCGCCTAACTCACTTAGACCACTTCAGTGATTCCAACTCAACACTGGATGATCCTGCAAGTTCAATAGATTCACATCATACCCTCAGATGACTCCATTCTCTTGATTATATCCTTCAAAACCCAAGGCGCACATTTGGTAGGTTCATCATGACATTTGTGCCCAAGCATGAAAACTTCATCCACACCCACTCAACTTATCTCAGTACTGGGCGCTAGGTTGGAGGAGGTTAATTACATGGAGCGCCTCAAGATAGATCCCTCACTGAGTGCTATAAATGAACTTGAAAGCTAGGCGCCATAATGAGCCTAAGTTGCCTAGAAATGCGCCCAAACATCATGATAACATCACTTGACAATGTGACCACTCGAGCTGATGAAATGACTCTCAGACTTAGCCAAATTTGCTAGTCTTGTCACAGTTCCCTTGAAGTAGTTTTTGACTTATTCCTGCAAAAGCACAACATTGAGTTAGTCAAAAACCAATTTCATTCCCTTATCATTGGTATTAGCCTCCGGGAATGATAGATAGGCTAATCTGTTCTTTACTTGATGATCAAGCCGGAAACGGGGACATGACATTTACTCAATCTTGAAACACAGCATTCACACCTTTTTCCAAAGAGCATTTGCACCTTTTCCCAAAGAGTATTCGCAGGATTAGTAAGCTATTGATCGCATTCTTGAGTGGCCTCGTCCCTGCAACTCAAAAATCCAGATCATATCATTCTTGTGCATGAGCTTCATACTATTCTTACTCTGTCAAATCATCATCATAGGAGCGGCAACCAGAACTAGTTCGGCAATCAGGATTTGTCTTAAGCAGTGGCATATTTCTCAGCTTCGACTTGTAAGAGCTTATTCAGGCAAGATAATGGTTCGTTTCCATATATTATAGTTCATCATGCGTTGGATAGAAATGCATTATTTTGGATAGCCGTAGCTGATCTTGATCACAATTCATTCTGTTACTCTATATTTTCTATTATGCGATTCATGCATGAATCTCCTGAATCCGTATGTGTCTTTCAATTCCAAATCTTTTGAATCTGCAGAAGCACTGTCTCATACCTATATATATATATATATATATATATATATACTATCATTTAGAAATCAGATTTCAGTCACTGAGTTAAAGGATACCTTTCTGTCTAAATGTTCTTTTGTTGTATCTCTTATAAATCTGTAAGCATGTCAAGTGGACTATATGTGTTTTTCATCCAAACCTGTAACCAAAAAGAAACATAAGAAATAATGTCAATGCCGAGCAAGGGTGAATGCTGACGACACAGTAGTGTCAGATAATTATTAGAAATCCTTGGCAAAGGTTACGATGCAGTATAGGCATCTATCAGCTATCGAGTACCAGATATACCACTGGTCAGAGTGTTCTTTCCAGTTAGGAGGTACCTATAGGGAATGATCGACCAGGAGGTATAGGTTCTTGACACCAGGCTCAGAGGCATATTGATGTTGTTAGATTCTTCGTTAATCACCCTTGTGAAGGGTCGGGTTTCTTCAGTTGAAGAAGCATGGGAGACCAATTGGTCTTGGTTGGGTGGATAAAACCCTTGTTGATATTCCTTTTTCCAAAATCCAAAGGAGGATCTGCAAACAAATCAGCAGGAAGCTATTCAAGTTGTACTTTTCTTAATCTCTCTTTCTACCTTAATATTTGAATTTCACTGAAGGAAGTTAGTTAATTTATTCTTGATTATATGTATTCTGTTAGGAAGATTATTTCAGCTGAAAATGAAAGTTAGTTGTAATATTTAAATTTTATTGCATTCGATACTATTTTCATAATAGATAGTTATTCTCTCTGCTGAAATTCTGTTAGATGTAAGTTTATAATCTGTTAAATAAGAATTGGGTGTTACATGCATTCTGTTTATACATGACATGAATCTAGGCAAATGACATATAAACACGTGCACACACAGTTATACATGTATTATTATATAAGTACAGATCTACTGTGTGTGAGTCTGCATATGTGTGTGTGTGTGTGTGTGTGTGTGTGTGTATCAAATGCATGGAGAAGATTTCAACACAAGATCTTCTGTTATGATTAAACCTTGTACAGGTCATTAGAATTTAATTTCCTGACCTTACTTTCTTTATGTAATATGTTATGCCTAGCTTTCCCACAGTATTTCAAGTACAAAATCTTCTGAAATGTATCTTATTTCATACCCCTAGGATATGTTTACCTGCAATCTGATTATTCTGCTGTGATTTTAGAGAAGCTGCATCGTATCTGATTTGGTTAGTAAAATGTGTGTGTGTGTGTACATTGATGGAGAAAGATTTGAACCCATGACCCCTGCTGTAGCTACTTTCCTATATGAGACCAATGGGTATGGAATCCACAAACTTTAAGATTATGGTTATGTGTAGCTACTTTCTTATATGAGACCAATAGGTATGGAATCCACAAACTTTAAGAATATGGTTATGAAATAAAATTTCATTGTGATAACGATTTGACAGCTCGACCACGAACGCATGTGGATTCTGAATGTGTTTTTTGTGTGAAAGAGATGATAGAAAGATGGGGAAGATGTGTTAGGAATTAATCCAAAAAAAAAAAATAGTATTGAAATATATACTTAAATGGATTGGAAGGTCAAAGGTCACACATGACCATTAATTTCTCCAATGAAGGAAGTTATAAAGTTATGACTTGTGAACTATATATTTCTCTACATTAATGAAATCAACAATGGATGCTTAATTTACCGCTTAATCTTTTGTTCATCCTTTATCTATTTTTATATTTGTAAATCTAACATGTGGTGTTAGAGCAAATTAGTATTCAAATATATACTTAAATGGATTGGAAGGTCAAAGGTCACACATGACCATTAATTTCTCCCATGAAGGAAGTTATAAAGTTATGACTTATGAACTATATATTTCTCTACATTAATGAAATCAACAATGGATGCTTAATTTACCGCTTAATCTTTTGTTCATCCTTTATCTATTTTTTCTATTTGTAAATCTAACATGTGGTGTTAGAGCAAGGCAAGAAAATTTTGACCTCGTGGGTTGTGAGATTAGTTGCTTTTTGCCCAGCTGATACTGTGAAAATGTGAGAACATTTTTGTAGATTCATGGAGACCAGAGAATGTAGAAAACCTGTTTTCAGTCATTCCTATTCATACTTGAAGTTGCTGTAAAGAAAAAAAAAACATTAACAGGCTATTTTGAGCAAGGCAATAGCCCGTGCACAGCAATTTGAAAAGAGGAGAGCCATCATAAGCAGCGTGTGAAGGTTGAGGGCACTTATAAAGGAGGATATACATAGAAGGACCCTTTGGAAAGGTTTCCTTGTCTGTGTTTTCTTCATATATGTGCATTTTTCCTCAGTGAAACTGGAAGCAAGTTTAATAAACCATGGATAAATCTCAAAGGACAAAATAATGGCAGTTGCAGGACTCTTTGAAAACTTTGAAAATGTTGTGCTATGTGGGCAAATATGGACACAATATATATTTCAAAGGGGATAAGACCATCAGGAAACATATCTTTCTGTCAAAATTGTGGGGTTTTATGTGGTGAATCTACGCATATTTTGAGTGTCTTCTCATGTTTAAGGTGGAATGTAATGGGGAAGTAATATTGGATAAGGAATGGGCTGTTAATGTTCTGGCTTTGAAGACCAGAGCTGTCATAAAGGAACACCAATATAGACCTACAGTTCTGCCAAATTCAGAAATATGAAATGCCTTTCTTGACTGGGTATGAAAAGTGCCTTCTAAATTATGTTAATAAGTTTTAAAAAAATTGAATATTGTGTTAAAGATTGAAGTGGGCATAGTTTTCTTTATAAGGAGATATAAGAAGTATTTATAATAGTGGAAATAGGCATAAGAATCATGAAGTCAAAAATTGTCATCAAAATTGAAAATTATATATTGGAGAAAAGTTAATTTCTGGCTGAAATTTCATTTTCTGTGACCTATTGCCTTCTAAATCATAAATTTCTCATATGATGTCATATTGAAAAAGAGTTAAGATCTGTCATAAAGAAACTCCTATACAGACCTACAATTCTACCAAATTCATAAATATGAAATACCCTTCTAGGCATCTCATGTCAGGGATGTTTCTTTTTGAAAATATTTCAACACTTGTACCTCCCTTGTCTTCGATCAACAACATTCAGACCTTGGCACTTTGCTTTGGTGTACTTTCCTTCTGCTTTGTGCTTTAAAACACAGTGGGCAACCCTTTGGGCACAATTTTTATGTCTCGCTGACTGATAGGTTTTAATCGCATGATTCAAGTGTCTATTGCTATCATTAGAAGCTAGCTCGTGTGGTTATGTGACTAAAGCCACCATGAAATCCTAGATCACACAAATTAAATATGTATGCCATCGTCATTAAGCTTGTCACACAATTATATTCCCTCAACTAGTGTTTGCCATTCCTGTTGCATTTTTATTGTTCTTCACAATTATATTCCCTCAAGTAGTGTTTTCCATTCCTGTTGCATTTTTATTGTTCTTTGTCGCTCAAAATGCCTCTAGTTGTGTGAATTTGTGACACTAGTGTATTTGTTGTTTGTTGCACATGTACATCTGCTTTGCCTGTGTTTAATCAACAAAATCGCGTGGAATAGACAATATTGCTGGCATCTTACCTTTTGTCGTGTGATCACAAGGTATTTGGCACTTAAACATGCTCTGATCATGTGGCTTAAGGTTTGTTGCCACTTGTTTTAAGCTTGTCGCATGAAATGAAAACCTTGGCCAAGCGATAAACCTTTTGTTTTATGGAAAAGAACACTTTGACACTCAACATTTGCTTAGTCATGTGAAATATAAATTATCGCCCTTTCTCTTTGATGTTTGTCATGTGTTTGAGTGTTTATTACCACTTATCCCCTACTAATGTCATGTAAATGTGTTGTCTCTGCCATTATTTTGCCCTTCTATCACCATCTCTGATATGTTTCACCACGCTTTAGGCTTCTAAATCACCTGATATTCCTCCAGTTGCCATTGAAATACTCTCGTCACCCCTGCTGATGCTGCTTTCTGCTAAATGGTATTTCTTCCAAACTGTTTCATGATCATTCGAGGTGGCTGTGACATTAATTCAGTGTTCCTGCATTATGCATACACTCTGACCATGGACACAAACTATCATGACGAAAAACAAATCTCTTACGGACCGGGAAGGTTACATGAAAACAAGAAAACAGTGATATTGGCTTTAACACATCAAAGAGGTCCTAACAATAGACAGGAAAAATGAGGTTCAAATAACAAGTTTCACAGGGGTATAACAAGATAACAAGTTGCAAATAATTAAGCAATTTGTAAGATCAAATAAATACCTGAAATCCCATTGCTTTTCCTGCAAAAACTTTGTGGCTTCTCCAATCCACGATTTCCATCGCTTGCCGATGTACTCCTTCATTCCAGACCGCGTTGTGGCTGTTCGTTGGAGTGATGGAAAATGGTACAGAATATTTCCCTGCCAAAACAAAAAAACAAAGAGCTTTTATTTACCAAATAAGCCAAGAACTTGAAACCACTAGGTGCTAGGTGGTATAACAACTAGAAGATCTTACAATCCTGCAATAGCTGTATAATTGCCAAAATCTAGCAGATCCCTCAAGCACACAAAGAGTGGCTTCAGGACTTTTTTTATCCAGAAAAAAAGATCTTATTTAGAATAAATAACACCTAATCTACAGAACTGAATAGTTAATTCGTTTCATCGATATGGAGGTGAGAGTGTTCTTTATGCATAAACAAGAAAAATAATGATCTAGTTAGATTGAAAAAATAATAAACTGACTTTGTACTAGATTATAGCATAACTAGAGCGTGTAGAAAGTTCACAACATAAGTCATTTCTTAATAAAAGCATCTCTACAAAGTATTAGAAGACAATTGGAGGCCGATCTAAGCCATTTAAAAGTCTATTTTTGCTTTCTCATATACTTCACTCTGGTCTCATAAAGAACATGGGATAAACAGCTGGCTCAAGAAATGTATGCTCATGTTTTTAAGAATATCTTCCTTGCATGACAACGATTACAGATCTGCTTTGCAGATTGGTAAAGAAAATAACATGTAATTGTTGGAGTTGTGGCATCCTTAGCAATGGACAAAGGATGCAACCTTTACTTGGCTAGCCACAAGAAACAAGATTCTAACTTTCGACAACCTCAAGAGGAGAGGAGTTATGAGCCCAAGCAAGTGGCATTGGTTCAAGGAAGAGGAAGAATCAGGAAAATATCTACCATACAATTGTCAAGTATCTAACAGTTTATGAAACCTTTGAGCTAGCATTAAGAGTTGGAAAAGACACTCTTTTTATATCCTAGTTTCTTAGTATCCAGTGGGACATATTCCCAAGACTTGTTACATAGAACATATGGATTAGAAGTTATACAACCAACACTTGATAAACACCCACATGGATAAACAGCGGTGGAGGCTAAAGGCCGAATGGTTATGGCTTCTGACTATTAATAGAACAAAATATTATAGAATAGATTACAAATACTCTTTCTATTACTCAAGATCACACTAAGCGCATGAGAAGAGCATACTCAAAATATTTGCAGACTCTCTAAAACCTTAGACTCACAAAGACTAAATGACCAACTAATACCCTCTATGCTCCCAAGAGCCCTTATTTATAGTATCATTATGACCTATAAAGCAGGTAAAAAGGAATCAAACCAACATTACCGAGTAAACCGGTTATAAATAAAGGAGGTTTATTGTACCAAAATTATAGCCGACAGTGACTATCCTTGTACAAAGATTCTTTCCGTTGGATGATACGTGTTGCGACCATCGTAGCTGCCACTTGAACTTGTGTCAGGGGATGGGACCCTTGGGTCAAGCTCAATGTCATTGTACACATCTTTCCAATTTAGTGGTTTCCACATGGCATGGATCTGGAACCGATGATGGATAGTCCAATCACGATAATCATTATCATAAACTAGTCTAGGCGAAAAATAAGATTCCCACCTTAACCGTTTATTAATTACAATAGTTGTCACTATATCCTAAGAGAAACGATGATCTGGATCTATATGTCCAAGACCGGCATAACTGAAGAATTTTCTGATTTCATCTGTAGGGTGAGCAGCACAGGTTATTACCCAAGTGGAGAAGGGTCTTCGAACCAAATTGATAAGATGAAGAAATGTCATATCAATTTGGATTTTAAGAATAGTAAATTCTCCATGGATATCTTTGTAGTAGTCAGGAGCAATTTTATATCCAATGTGATCAAGACTTTTAGCAGCAGCAATAGAACTCTGGAGATACCTTTGATTGACCCCTTTCATTAAGATGTCTCTTTGAGTTAATTGGTTTATCATGGCACAGACATTATCTAAACATTACACAGACATTACCCAAAGAAGATTCACTATAGTGGTACAAAGAGGCAGAAGTCGTAACCATTCGGCCTCCAGCCTCCGCCATTGTTTATCCATGTGGACGTTTATCATGTTTTATCATGTGTGGTATCAAAGCCATCAAAGGTCTTGAGATCTGTGGGCGTTAGACGTTTAGCCACACATAAAAAAAAAGCTAAGTTACCGATCCTAGTACTGGTTCGGGTTCGGGTTTGGGTTCGCGGGTTCGGTCCAAAAAAAATTTGGGTGTGGGTTCGTTTTGGGTTCATCCATACAAAAACATATAAAAATCAGAAATATATTCATATTTGCAGCAGTAATTAAGTTCAGAATACCATAGCATCATGAATATGATCATATAATAAACAAATCCTCCATAGTATTAAAAATAAAAAACACTACAATGTCAATTAGTCAAACACGAAGATCATACTCTTCCTACAAACATGTTGAACAATTGGAAGACCATTGGGCTGATGCTATAGACGATGATGATATCAGGATGCAAAAATGTTCAAGGCTGAAATGGGACCTAGTGAGAGCTACTAAGGTACTAAGGATTCCTGATCAGTTAGATAATGAAAGAACTCTTTTAGGTGACAAATACAATAAGATCTGGAACCTTTCTTATAATGTCAACTAGGCTGATAGAGAAAGGGTTGATGATGAAGGGTCGATAAAGCCTATCATTGCTATTACTGAAGAGTAGATAAATGAGCAAGTACAGGCCTTGCTTAATGAGGGAAAGAAACTCACCTATATTAAAATGGGAGAAGTGGATCAGCAAGAACAACATAATGCACTTGGCAAAGATTCACAAAGCAAAGATAATGAGAGAAATTCAAGACAAGCAAAGAAAAGAAAACAACTTGAATCTGCACAAGGAGAATCCAGTAAGAAGAAGAAAAGGGTAAGTATTGAAACTGCTTCCTCTAGACAACCAGGTAATATTCCATTGAATCAAGATACAGTCATACATGTCGAGGATACAGTTCCAGAAACTCCAGTTGAGGAAGTACCTTCAAGTCCACATGACACTGAGATCATTGATGAAGCTGACACCGAAGACAAGGATGAAGCTGAAGAAGAGTCATTGCCTACACAAGGAAATCAAATACAACCGGTACAAGATCTTTCATCACTGCCGGAGTGGCTACAAGAAAGAATCAGGGAAAATTATGAAGTTGAGAAATGTCCTCTTCCAGTTGATGAGTTACTTCTGGACATATCTAATGAGAAACCAAAGAAGAAGGCAACTGTTCTTTCAAAGATTCCTAAAGATGAAACAAGTATAAGGAAAGTTCATGTAGCAGTTCCAAGGCTTGAGAAGAATATAGAAGATGTAACACCTGATGATTATGACATCAATACAATTAATTTGGGTCCATTGATTGGAATGCAAGTAGAAGAAGAGCTTCAGGATTCAATTGATAATGCTCGAGCTATTATAAGACAGGAGACAGAATGTAGAATCAAAGCTAAGCAAAGGTGCCAAGCCTTAGAGCAGTATATTCAGCACTTGGTTCATCCTATTCGTCAACAAGACAAGGTCTCTACACCTCCATCTCTTCTTCCTCCTGAAACTATTGAACACCTAGAGGAGTTGAAGTCTTCATCTCACAGAATGAAGGATTGGATGAAAAGATCAAAGGAAGCTACATACAAACACTTGGAAGATATCATGCAAGTATGTGATAAGATTGCTAACCTCAAAGAAAGGGTGCTTGCATTGATGATAGTTTGTGCTGAATTCAAAGACATCAAGGAACAATACTTGCCACACTTAAAGAGCTTGATGGAGACTTCAGTTGATGAATTAATACATGCTGAAGTGATTGAGGAAAGTACGACATATGACTTATCTTCTTGGTATTATGGCTTTCGCATCGAAGGACAGTTGCTGGATAAGATAGAAACAGATATGTCAAGAGTCAGAAGTGTACTTCAAAGGATTCAAAATGGAATACATGCCTCTTTGATGAAGATATGTAACCCATTTGGAGAGATGACTCTTGATAACATGAAAGAACAAGTTCAAGCTTTCTATTTTCAAGAAGATGATGTTTCCGATGAAAAGCTTGATAGTATTTTTTTACTTGTTGTCCACCTTGGCGCCAACAAAACGAGGATGACCGATTGGGAGAAGACACTTGGCCTTTATTCAGATGATGTACTTGAAGCTGAAGGAACCATTCAGAATACGCCAAGTGTACCTTTGGATGATGTCAAGTAGATAGCGTCTAGATTCATTGAATGTCAAGCTTCTAGTGATGGATACTCACATGGAGACTCCTCATAGGCTGATGACATGTTATCCTTATCTTCTTAGGAAGCGTGCTTTTATTGCCTCCTTCATTTACTAAAGATAGCCTCTTTCATTTAATAAATAGGAGTTTGTTATAACTACTTGTGATGTGGCATGATCTGGTCCGCTGGCTTGGCCGATCGATCTTGACCCTTCTTTCATTTTGAGGTCTATAAAAGGGCTCTTGTTGCTCTCATTTGTACAGTTGAAGACTCTGGAATTGTTGCAAGAGCTCTTTGAAATAATATAAGACTCATTGTTTTGGTGACTATATATTTTTCTAAGTGTTGTATGGTTTGGATTTCTTCAAGCGAATAATCAGATTAGATTAAGTTTCCTTTAAGTTTATGTTAGTTGGTGGAAGGCTTTATTATTGCTTGTGGTGAAATCTTTATGTTCACACCATTTGTAGTTTGTGGCTTGCAAATTGCAGTGTATGGTTAGTCTGAACAAAACTGAACTTCAATTTGATCCCTATGTTTGTTGAATGTCTCATGAGCATAAGTGATTTAAACATCTTGTAAAACCTTAGAAGATTGCATCAATCTTGTGTAGTTGTCTGACTTGGCGAAGCAAGATTTGGTTGGATTTCACTTGAGCAGTAATTGCACCTTGCATCTAGGATTAGATTAGTGTTTCTGAACCTTTCATCTTTTGTTCTTTTTATCAGTTTGGTTAGAGTTAAGATCAAGAACATCATCGCAACATTATACGTCATTCCAGTGTTTATCTTCTCCTTCATTGAATCAACAACTTGTCGAACAATTGTGTAAGTCCCTTTGTGTTTACTAACATAATCATACTTAGTCACTGAGCTATCTCTTGCAAAATCATAAAAAAGGAACCTTGGAGTCATCTTGTCTGATCACTTCGTTCAGCATTCGAGAGGCTTTGCTCAAGAGAGAGTCAGATACTCTGTATTTCACTCTATTGTTGACTTGTCCAAAAACAAACATCAACAATACCTGTGTATGTTGTCTCTACCTTGTATCTCCTTGTCACGTGTTGATGTAATGGCCCATGTCAAAAATATTTTTTAATGAAATAAGTGAAGGACATTTCTGGTTAGTGGGTTCATTCTGTGTTCTGATTTGTTTCTGATTTTATGATTTTCCCATTTTTAGTTTCTGGTCTCTTTCTAATTTTTTCTGATCACAATTTTGGTAACATCAGGTTCAACAACATGCATTCTTGCTTGCACTCATTCCCTTGATTTTTGTTGCTTCTGCATCCCACATCCACATAGATTACCTCTTGTAAGACTTTAGATTCATTAAGAAAGAACTATTAATTTTTTTTTGTCTGAGAGTGCACAACTTACTTCCACTGTCCTTAAACCAACATGGCAACTATAAGAAATTTTGAATCCAAATAGTGTTTAAAATCAAGAGTTCTTTAAAAGATTTTCAAGGTCTTGATGTTCAATTACTGAATATTACTAGGGAACTCAAAAGATTCCCAGTGAAGACCTAGACTTACTGATACTCACTATTCAATCATATGTTATGGTGATGTGCAAGTTCTGTAGTTTAGTTAGTCCATATTAATGGGTTTTAATGCTCAGAAGATGCCTCATTAAGCTTGCGTTCTTTCAATGAATCTTCTATTATAAGATGGATCATAGAGGAAACAACGATGGCAATCAAGACAGGCAAAACAAATAACAAATACTCATCGGTCAATAGCAAATTCTTTCCGGGTTCTCCTGGACGGACCCACAGTCCAAATGCAGAACCCTAGCCAAATCCCCGGGAGGACTAGACCAGGATCCGAACCAGGGCCGAACCAGACCGTTACCCAGGGGTTCCCAGGGAAGAACCGGCAACATGGAAAAAAAGTATTAAGAGTTCAAACCTCCCTTTGACAAGAAGGCTTTACAAGCCTTCTTGGGGATATTGAACTATGTAAATAATTTTTATCCAAATGCAATTTTTTATCAAGAGCCACTTCAACAACTGCTGAAAAAGAAGATTTTATGGTCTAAACAACACACTGCCTCAGTTCAAAATATTCAAGAGACAATAAGTAATCTCCCTGTTTTACACGTCCCAAGTACTGATGAATTTATTCTTTACATAGATGCATCAAACGTAGCTTGGAGAGGACACCTTGTTTTTATAAAAGATGGAAAAGAATTCACTTCAGAATATGCCAGTGGTGTATTTCCTGAAGATGTCAGGAGATGGATATCTTATGATAAAGAAATTTATGGAGTGATCAAATGTATTAAGAAATTCTGTTTAAAACTAATGCATCTTGAACACTTCATTATTAGAACTAATTGTAGCAGGTTTTTGATATTCAAAGACAAGGACCATGGGAGGAAAGATAAACGTGGCAAATATGTTCGATGGCAGACATACTTGAACCAATTCAAGTATGAAGCACAACACATCTTAGGATAAGATAATGTGGTTGTTGACTTCTTGAGCAAAGACTTGCTAGGAGTTTTCATGCAGGCCTCTGGCTCTTCTCAGCCTGCTCATCTTGGTTTCAATATGGAACGAAATTTTGATGTTTATTTCCGATCATTAAACCAATTAACCCAAAGAGACATCTTAATGAAAGAGGTCAATCAAAGGTATCTCTAGAGTTCTATTACTACTGCTGAAATTCTTGAGCATATTGGATGTAAAACTGCTCCTGACTACTACAAAGATAGCCATGGAGAATTTACTATTCTTAAAATCCAGACTAATATGACATTTCTTCATCTTATCAATCTGGTTCGAAGACCCTTCTTCACTTGGGTAATAACCTGTGTTGCTCACCCTACAAATGAAATCAGAAAATTCTTTAGTTATGCCGGTCCTGAACATATAAAATCCAAATCATCATTTCTCTCAGGATATGGTGACAACTATCATAATTAATAAACAGTTAAGGTGGGAATCATATTTTTCACCTAGACTAGTTTATGATAATGATTATCGCGACTGGAATATCCATCATTGGTTCCAGATCTGTGCCATGTGGAAACCACTAAATTGCAAAGATGTGTATAATGACATTGAGCTTGACCCAAGGTTCCCATCCCCTGACACAAATTCAAGTGGCAGCTACGATGGTCGCGACACGTATCATCCGACATAAAGAATCTTTGTACAAGGACAATCACTGTCGCCCATAATTTTGGCACGATAAACCTCCTTTATTGATAACCGGTTTACCTAGTAATGTCAGTTTGATTCCCTTTTACCTGCTTTATAGGTCATAATGATACTATAAATAAGGGCTCTTGGGAGCGTAGATGGTATCAATTGGTCATTCAGTCTTTGTGAGTCTAAGGTTTTAGAGAGTCTGCAAATATTTTGAGTATGCTCTACTCATGTGCTTAGTGTGATCTTGAGTATTAGAAAGAGTATTTGTAATCTGTTCTGTAATATTTTGTTCTATTAATAGTCAAAAGCCATAACCATTCGGCCTCCAGCCTTTGCTGCTGTTTATCCATGTGGGAACAGGTGTTTATCATGTGTGCGATAGCCCTGCATCTTCGGATTCATTGTGGCATAAGATCAAATGAAACTTAGTCAAAATTGTTAATACACTTCAAGCCGACAAGAAAAAGGAGGAACCTATTATTGATTCCTTTGATCGAATTTGGTTCCACATTAATACTCCTTCAACAAGAATAATAGCCCATCAAGAAGTAGGAAATTCATCTCATAGCTCCCCCCATCAAAGGGATTGTTATGGTATTTCAAAAAGGAATGATGTCAAGTGGAAAAACCGTTACCCACGATTAATCCACCTAAACATTGTTGTGGAAGCTAGAGAAAATCTAGGGGCAGCATAGGCAGGAGAGGAAGCAGAGATGACTTGGGCAAATGGCTAATGGCCTTTCAAGAATACTTAAGCAACTGCTCTAAGAATTAGACTGAACCCAATGCAGCCAAAGCTTGTATTACAAGGGAACTATGAACGGGGTGGAGGAAATATATTTTAGAAGGTGACTCTCAAATAATCATAAATAACTGATTCACCTAGCCTAACCAATTCACTGTGAATGACCAAGGCCTAGGGATTGGTTCCATCAGCGGAAACACCTTTTGAGGAAGTTATTCTCATTCATGTCTTCAATTTACAAGGGAAGAGATAAGAAATAAATGTTAACTAGATGTCTAATTAAATCTGATAAAACTATGCTTCTATACAACTATATTTGTCTATTCAAATAACTTCACAGATATCTGTTGATTTGAAGTGCTATATTCATCAGGTAGGAGAGGTCTTAGGGGAAGTTTCCTACTTCCTCTCAAGATTGTCCACCCAGGTCACCTTAGCCCAAGACATCTCTTATGGAAATTATCAGAGTTTGCATCCATTTATGGTGTTCACAATGGTGGATGATGTTGGTTGTTCTTTCACTCTAAGAATTGATGCAAAAACTTGCTTTATGCCTCTTACCTTCTTGCCATGAAGAAGGCAATCAATAGAGTCGTCAAGGAAGAAATTTAGAGACAATATATTCAAGTCACTTTTACCTCTCAACCTCTCGGCCCCAAAATTGATTTTTACTCTAGTATTTCTTGCAAATAGTTGATGGCATTATTTTTTGGTCAAACTATCTCCAACATCATTGGTCATATGGCTTCAAGAATCCCCCTCATCAACTAAGGGCCTACTACCACCAGCTTCGAGTTGATATAGGACGCCTTATTCCTCAATCAATAGAATATGCAATCTCCAATCCTTTCACGTGGTAAAAAATGATAAACAATTTATTTCAAGCATAGGCAAGTTTTTTTGGGCAGCCAAGTATTCACAGGGAAAACTCGCGAGTCTATGTCGGTTCGGCAAGTCAGAGCAGCAAAACTCAATGAGTACTTGCTGAAACTAGGCGAATCCATGCATGCAACTCGTTGGTCGCAGGACAAGTAACCCAACATAGCAAAAAATGTGTCAAAAACATGACAAACACTGAAAAAATATGGTTTTCTGGCATTTGAGTATTCTTGTGTGAATTGGAGTGAAAATACATGGTTTTTTGCCTTCTTAAAAATTATGAAAATGGTGTGCGCCATAAAGATCTATGTGGTTTCAACCCCATTGGGGTGCTGCCCTTGACCCCGTTAGAGCTGTTGCCCCCAAACCCCCACCAAACTCATTTGATACATTTTGTAGTTGTATTTTCCATAAACTTGATTTTTTAGAAATTTAAGTACTTTTTAAGTTGTCAAGTTTTTGCCAAGTAGGAAAATTTTGGGCTGCTAAGTCCAAGTCGAGTGAGAGTTTGCGAACTATGGTTTCAAGTGTCTTTCTTACTAAGAAGTTTAGGGGAGGTACTAATGTTTAACTTTAAATAGAGTCTCAAGTGGTTCTTTGTCCACCTTCCATTATCCTAACCAAATGTTTGGTCATTTTCCTTTGGGAAGTTGTACCTCTTATTTGTAAGAGATTACATGGGATCTCCAACACAAATAAGTAGATTACCTCTATTATTCTGTGTATCTCAAATGTCTAGGTTATTAAGCATCCCTTGTATCCAATTAGCCCACACATTAATGGCGAAATATCACAAGACAGTGTCTACCTCCACCAGTTAATATTAGGACATCTTAGTCCACTTTCATAGTAGGAATTCTAGATTCAATTCTACTTGATGTCATGGGTCTTCTAGTTCTCCTGAGGTGTAGTTAGGGGATATGGAGATAAGAGGCTATCAAAAGTTTTCTCCACACCTCTTGAGACTTGTTGGCCTCGAATGATAGAAGAGGTCTTAGGGAAAGTGTCTCCTCAAGATTGTCCAATCAAGCCACCTTGGCCCAAGACATCTCTTATGGACATATTAGTGTTTGCATCCAACTATGGTGGTCTGAATGATGGATGATGTTGGTAGTTCTTTCACTTCGAGAATTGATGTAGACATATGATTGCACAAATTGCTTTCCCATCTTTACATTTGGCTTTTTAGTGACTTCCTTTCCCCTTATTTCTCTTCATGGGTCCTCTCATCACTTAGCTAATTATATCTGTACTTATTTATGTCTAGAATTTACCCACCTTGGGTTTACCCTATCATGTTTTCAATGGTTTAGTGGTTTTGGCTTTAGTCCTAGTTGTTGCTCCAACTTTTAGGATTCTTCACTTTTGGTTTTTAGTAACTTATTTTCCTCTTATTTCTCTTCATAGGTCCTTCCCTCACTTAGCTATTTATATTTGTACTTATTTTAAGGCTAGAGTTATCACCCTTGGGCTTACCACTTCATGTTTTCATTGATTTAGTAGTTTTCTCTATAATAGTCCAAGCAGCTTGTCCAACTTCTATGGTTCTTTTCTACCCTAGTATTTTTTATTATAATTGGATGTAGTTTCAAGTCTCACTAACTTGCTTTGCTCACTCTTAGACATTAATATAATTTCCCACTCAATTGATGTATTCTAGTCCAGCTTTGCTACGGCTTTGAATTTGTAGAAAAAAATGAATAATTTTGTTTATTCATGTTATATTAGCAATAAAGAGTAAATATGACTATCAATTGTTCATTAAGCTAACAACCACCATAGAGTAAACAATGCAACACCAAAAGAAATTAAATAAAGTAAAGAAAGATACAAATGAGATCAGCAAGCTTAAGAATGTAATGTCCCATTTTTATTAATTTCACTTATGTAGGCTCTATCCTTATTTTCCCGATGAGGATATAAAATATATTAATAAAGTGGGCATGAGTTGGGGAAATAGAAGCAACAAGTAAAATAATAATAAAATAATATTTAAATGTGAGCATCTCTAATGTGGGCATGGGTTTCCATAATGGAGTTTTGTAACCATGGGACACTTGGCAGCTACATCATGATAGATTCTATATAAAGTTTATGACAGATTCTATGACAAGTCACTTAATGGGGAGTTACAAGTTGGCATTCATGACAAAGTGGGAGCTATTTTAGGGAGGAATCTTGCCTGAATTAGTTATTATTTTCTGGGGATATGGGGCGTTAGGATTTAAGTACCCAAGTTGGTCCGCCTGTTGCCTATGAATTGAGGTGCTTGATGCTCTTGAAACTACTGCCATTTTTCACATAATTTCTGTCATAGGTTGAGCCTTGTGTTCAACTATCAATTCAAGGACAAAAAACCTTGGATTTGGAGATCATACGATGAAACCTCTTTGGCTTCCTAGAGATTGAAGGACAAAATCTCTTTGGTTTCCTCAGGGCAATCTCATCCACAGGCTATATTTGTACTAACAAAATTGTTTTGTTTTACCAACAAGTTTTATATTTTTGGAGCAACAACATATTGTAATGGCAGATTGATTCATGTTTATATGTTATTTATTTGAGAAATTTCAGCATATTTGTTCAACTCCAACATATTTGTATTGTTCATGCAATCTATTGCTACATATTTCAAGCATTGTTCTTTATTTAAATAAAATATACAAAAATCATTATTCATCCACTGTATGCTCTCATCTCGCCCTCAAGGGATCTTGGCAATCAAAAATTGTTGAATAATAATATTTACTCACCGTATGTTCTCACCTCATCCTCATGGGACCTTGGTGATTAGAAAGTGGTAAATATTTAATATTAAAATTTGTGGAGGGCATGACAAAGAAACATGTATGATCTCCTAATTAACAAATAACAAACAGGGAATTTGATTACGCATGGCGGAGAAGAGCGGGGGAAGGAGCGGGGGTTCGAGCGGGTATGCACAGGCACTCGATGGGAGTGATCTTGACGATGACGAGGACACTAACGAGGAGTACGCTGTTGATGACCCTTTCCTTGCAGGGGAAGAGAAAGATTGAGCTAGGTCTCCTTACAGAGGATGAGGATGTCAGTTTGCTGGACCTATGGCTCGAAGTGTAATGTCCCCGTTTTCGGCATGATCACTGAAATATGGTGGACTAGCTTATTCGTCATTTCCATAAGCTATTCCAGTTGGTAAGGAGATGTCATGTCCCCATATCAAGACACTGTTAAAGTAAAGATTTGAACATGATAAAGATGGTTTGTAAAATATTATTTAGGATAATAGAAATAATTACATACATTATATATTATTTAATAAATAATATTATTGTATGAATATTTTATTATAATTAAAATATAATATCAATATTATAAATAACAATATATATAAATATATCTAATAATATAAATACGAATATTCTTATAATTATCTTACATTATAATATAAATACAAATAATATAATATAAATCATATATCATTTATTATGATATAAATGATATAGTATAAATAATATAAAATATATCATATATCATTTATTATAATATAAATGATATAATGTAAATATAAATAAAATAAATAAACATCTTTTAACCTATCCTCTTATGATAACGGAGTTAGGTATGGTTAGAACTAGTTTTACCACTAAAGGGAATTAATATAAAGTAATAAAAATTATAAGAGGGTACGTATGTAATTTACTAAAGTGATAAAAATTATAAGAGGTGCGTATGTATTTTACGCGAAGCATAATAAGAGATGTCTCTTCGAACATATCCCTTGAAAGGGAAATAAATAAAGGTTATAAGATAGAAAGTAAAAAGAACAGGAACAAAAGATATTTTTTAAGAGAACACTTCTGAGTTAAATACAACTTTGATACTGAAATTAAATAAATATAATAAAGAGTAATCGTATTTGATTTATATAAGAGCATAACACACATTGAGAGATTGGAGGTAAACTTGTTAGGAAGAAGTAGCATTAATACCTCAAAGGTAGATAAGACCAGCGGTGGAATGGACCATGTTACATCATACTTAGGCAATGGATAAGACCTGCGGTGGAATGGACTATGCTACATCATACAGAGGTAATAAGTAAGACCTGCGGTGGAATGGGCATATGTTACATCATACAAAGGCACTTAGTAAGACCTAAGGTGGAATGGGCATGTGTTACATCATACAAAGGCACTACCTGTAGAGGATGATTCATGCAACCTAACAAGAGATAGTACCCCATCTCCACTAGGGTTTGAAAATAAATAAAATTAACATATAATAAACAACCCTAAGTATGAATCCACTTAAAATTGAATAATTAAATAATTTATTTATTTGATTATTTTAATATGATTTATTGATCTTATCTATTACTAATGTTTCCTTTAAGAAGTAATTCTTATGTGCAAGGTGGAAAATAAGGATCTTCTTAAAGGGGACATTACAGGAGATGAAATTGCAAAGGAAAATATCAAGTTGGGAAATCTTTCTATTTTTAGAAAGAAATATTATAAATGAATTTTATATGTCAAATGAGTTTTATAAAAATATTTGACATGGGGAAATATTATTATAATAATTAAATAATAATTTATGAAGCCATCCCCAAAAAGAGCGACCCACTTGAGAGGGAGTCATAAGGTAAGAATTGAAAAGAAAACAAAGAAAATTAATATTAATAAAATAGATCGTTATTTTATTATTTCTCAAGGGGACGCCTAGGCTTGAAAAGCAAAAATAAAATAAAATATTATTATGTTGAGAGGAGGTGGACTTGAAAAGGAAATGAAATAAAGTGAATGTGGAGCCTAGGTTGGAAAAAGAATAAGAAGGCATTTTTGGAGTTCATTTGGAGGATTGAGAATTTGATAATTGATTTGGATATTTTCCTTTGAGCTGCAAACTAGGGTTTCAGCATCAATCAAAGGACAAAAACCCTTTGGATTGAGAGTGAGTTGGACGAAAACCTAGCTCACCCATTGAGGAGGACTCATGACGGAGTTCTATTTGTGTTCACTGATTTAATTCAGAATTTGGAAGGATGATTAAAGAGCTGGATATTGTTGCTGTTTTCAAATTAAACATTCACACACCTGGCCGTACCATTCCATGAGGGCCGTTCCTTGCATATCTTTCATATTAAGGCTTGGGTATTGTCAAAAACAAGGATAGGAAGCAATTTTAAGATGGGTGATCAGTTTGGAGGAGCATTTGTGATATTTTGAAGGGTTTCATCAGCTATCATTGTATTTGCATTAAACATCATGGCTGGCCGTACGACCCTAGGAGCATCATATGTTGCTTCGTCTTGCTTGTATTTATTGGGGTTTGCAATTGATCGAATCGTGGGACCATAAGGAGAAATTCGACAATATTAGGAGTTTTGAAGCCCATCGAAGGTATATGTGTTAGTCATTTTGATATATCATTTCAAATTTAACATCTGCATAAGACCGAATCCTTCATAGAGAGGAATATATAGTTTTGGGAGGGTTATTGCTGAAGACAACGTCCATTATAAGGGATTACATATAAACATCTCTTCCATATATGCATCGCTGCCCTCATTAAGTGAAATCGTGGATTTGGGGAGGTGAAACCAGCCTTGTCATTGCATATATCAGACCTGCAACATCATAAATCAGCCATGGTACATTTCGTCCCAGTCACATTATCAAGTATTTGAAGGGCAGATTCAAGTTTTGGGATCCATTATGTTGGCAAGAGACACATTGGAGCTTCATGATTGTTGTCATTGATGGCAACAAAGATCATCCCACACATCCGCGAGATATGGTGTGTCTCTACCGGAAGTCAGATTGAAGAGCTTACAGGTCCGGTAAGCAAGAACAGAGCATGCAGAAGGTCCGACAGTCAGGTCCGGATCTGTTAGAGGAAGTATCCTTGGAAAGTGCGGACTTGGGAAAGTTAAGAGGAGTATCTTGACTGATAGATTCCAAAGTTTGAGCCTCCGGTGTTGAAAGAGTGAAGAGATATAAGCTTCCAAGTACTGGGGTCCGGTTTGGTAGAACAGACAGAGGAAGAACAAACAGTCAGAGCATCAGAAGTTATTCCGGATGATATGTTGATAATGATAAAGATTCCTAAGGTATCATTCATGATTGGCCGACTTATTAGACAACTTATATAAGTTTCTTTTTGATCCGCATCACTTGGGAAGCAAGGATTCAGCCGACAGACTAAAGTTTAGGAAATATTGACTATTCCGGATGCCGACTAAGAAGAGGATGAAATCCTTTGTGCGGATATATATACCACATGGATTTCGATAAGGAAGATGTAGTTGTATAGTGTGGTGTGCGAAGAAAAAGAAAAGAGCAGAGTGAAAGCAGTAAGGAAGGTCTGGTATGTGAAAGGACAGCAAAACAAAAGAAGAGGAAGGATGAAGTGCAGCAAATCAGTTTACTGAGCCTAACTGGAACTGAACTCCAGCATGTGTGGATGCTTCACATCAGTTCAAGTATCTTATTATTTCTTGTTACAACTTGTAGGCAGTGAGCCTCTTGTGAGCAGTGTGCTCGGGCAGTGAGCCCTAATTGGCAAGTGCCATTTTGTATTTCTATTCTTCTAACAGAGAATACAATCTTGGGTTAATCACCCCGTGGTTTTCTCCCTTAACAGGGTTTCCACGTCAAAAATATTGTGTCATGTGTATTTCCATTTCATGTTTATGTTTGCTTATTTGAATTGATGCAGCATAAATTATTAAGAAAGTTCAGAAAGCTGAAATAATTAAGATAACTGATTCACCCCTCCCTCTCAGTTATCAACAATTGGTATCAGAGCAAGTTCCTCTCAATAGAGCCTAACAGCTTGAGGAAGACCTGGGAATTCAAATGGATGCGTATGGTATGAAGGAGCAACTTAAGTCTGCCCTAGATGATCTTGAACAGTCCAATTCTAAAATCAATGAATTGAAGGAAAGACTCAAACAGGCTGATGATTTCATAAATGAATTAAAAGAGAAACTGAGTCTCTCTATGAAAAAGAGAAAAGAGCTACTTCAGCAACTAGCAAGACAAGGTGAAACCAATGATACAAATGGAGATCTGAAGGAGAAAACCAAGTTATGTGAAAAGTTATCAAAAGAAATCATTATGGTAAGACATGAAATGGAATCAGGAGTTATAAAGTTTACCCAAGAGATTGAAGAGAAAAGAAAAACTGAAGATGATCTAAGACAATCTCTCAAGGAAAAATCAGAAGATTGCCACAAGATGGATAGAATTATCAGACATCTTGAATCTGATCTTGAAGATGCTAAAGATAATGAAGAAAAACTTGAGGATCAAATTATCTCTCTTAAAAGGGATCTTCAAACAGCAAATGAATATAAAGAGAAATTCAAGACAAGTTCTGCTCAACTTGAAGTTCTTCTTGAAAGTCAAAAGAGGGTAGATGACAAGTGTGGTTTGGGATATGAGAAAGGAGAAAGCTCCGGATCCGGTCAGAAGAATTTTGGATCAGAAAATCCAAGGAACAGGCCTAGAAGACCTCCGGTAAGGCAACCTAATGCTCAAAGATATCCATCCTTCAATGGATACTGCCACAACTGCAATAACTTTGGTCATAGAGCTAATCAGTGCAAAAAGAGAATGAATCAGACTAATACATACTTCTCCGGACAGTGTTTCAACTGTAAAAGGTATGGCCACAAATCTCATGAATGCAGAAATATGCAAATGAACAATTCATTCAATGGTAGATGCTTTGCATGCAATAGAATGGGTCACATGGCTAATCAATGCAGATCAAGAGGATATCAATCAAATATGCAAAGAAATGTTGTTTGCCAAATTTGCAATAGATCCGATCATATTGCTAAATTCTATAGAAGCAAGAATTAGGACAAAAGAGGTCCGGCACATCATAATCAGAATCAAGACAAGGAAAAACAAAAAGTGAATGCGGATGAAGTTCAAAGTGAAATGAACAAGAGTTGGGTGAAGAAAAGTACAGAGAATGTAGGGGATGGATCCGCACCAGACTCTGGTGCTGATATTCCTTCTGGAAACTAAAAAATGAGCTCTGGCTCAGGGGGAGTCTCAAGGAAAAACATTATCCCCCAGCCAGTCAATTAGTGTCGAAATTGGCACAAGGAAAATTGCGGATTAAAGGGCTCTCAGAGAAATATCCAAGTAAATTGTGATTAAGATATGAAAGATCCGCAAGAAGTTTTAAACGGGTAGAGGACTAATTAGGTTCCTCAGTCATCCGGTGAGAAGTAGGTTTCTCATAGTTAAACTCGACATGATTCAAACTCATAGTTAAACTCGACATGATTCAAACTATGGAATCTTGATCTGCGGATAGATCAAATGATTAGTGAAAGGAAGATAGATTATCACTATTCTCCAAGAATAACTCTAAAGTCTGTCTCAGTGATTCGGAAAGGTTATGTCTCCGAATAAGATGAACAAGGCAAACCGGAATGAATTAGGTTGCGAATTTATTGCAAGGTGAAAATGTTGGTAGGTGGCGACTGATCAGGAAAGTACTGTACACTAGCCATGTATCCTTGCCGGGGTTCGGGGCTGGGCCGGGCCTCGAGGGGGGGTTTGGGGGCGGCAGCCCCAGAGAAATGGGGGTTCGGGGGCGGTAGCCCCCGAGAAATTTTTTTTTTAGGGCCGACTTAAAAACTCCTATTTTTTATGACCAACATAAGAAAACCCTAATTTTTTGTAATCGACAAAAAGGCTTGATAAAAAGCGGCCAAGGGTTAGGGTTTGAGTATTGTATTGTGTTGTAGCATTTGCAGCGGTATTGAGTTGCAGGGATTGCTGATTGTAATCGGTTTGATTTACTGGATAATAATATTGGACTCTCTGTTTGGTGGATGTAGCCCGAGTTTGGGTGAACCACGTTAAATCTTGTCTCTCGCTGTTATTAATTCTGTGTATTTCCATTTCTCTGTTTAATCTTTATTTGCATTTAATTGATATCTTCTGTCGGCTAACCCTAACAAGTGGTATCAAAGCGGGTTGTGTTCGATTATCGTCTGCAGGAAAGTCTCACGGTTGAGTGGGAGCAATGGCGGACGAGGGTAAAATGAAGGTTGATAAATTCAATGGGCAAAACTATCAGTTATGGAAGATGCAGATGGAGGATTACCTCTATCAAAAGGATTTATGGAGGCCGTTGGAAGGAGTAGCCAAGAAACCGGCAACAATGTCTGATGAGGATTGGAATCTTCTTGACAGAAAGGCACTAGGAACCATTCGGTTGTGCCTGGCACCGTTGGTGGCATTCAATATAACGGAAGCGAAGACAACAGATGGTCTGATGAAAGCTTTGGCAAAATTGTATGAAAAACCCTCAGCCTCAAATAAGGTATTTCTCATGAAGCAGTTGTTTAATTTGAAAATGGTTGAAGGTGGATCTGTGACAGGTCATTTAAATGAATTTAATACGATTGTCAGTCAATTGACTTCTGTAAATGTAAAATTTGATGAAGAAGTTAGAGCTCTCTTGATATTATGTTCATTGCCTGAAAGCTGGGATAGTTTGGTAATGGCGGTTAGTAACTCTGTTTCTAGTTCAAATACCCTAAAATTTGATGATGTTGTTGGTGTTATTCTGAGTGAGGAAATTCGTAAGAAAAGCTCAGGTGGATCCAAATCAGACAGTGTTTTGAATGCAGAAAGCAGAGATAGATCAAAGGAGAGAGGAAAAGGTTCTGGAGGTCATGGGAAGTCACGAGGAAAATCAAAGGACAAAAGATCCCAAACCAGAGGACAGAATGATTGTTGGTACTGTGGAAAACCAGGTCATCTGAAGAAAGATTGCTGGTCTCGGAAAAATAAAGGAGACAAACAAGAAGGCAATAAGGTACCAAATGTGGTAAGTAATAAATCTGAAGATGATGCTTTGATTCTTTCCCTAGATAATGCTGATGATTCATGGGTTTTAGATTCAGGGGCCTCATTTCATGCTACGCCCCATAGAAGTTATTTTCTTGATTATGTCCAAGGGGATTTTGGGCTGGTTTATTTGGGAGATAATGAACCCTGTCAGATTGTTGGAAAGGGAAGAATCAAGATTAAGTTACAGAATGGGAATCATTGGCTACTACAAGAGGTGAGGCATGTTCCAAAGCTCAGTAGGAATTTAATTTCAGCAGGGCAGCTAACTGAACAAGGTTGCACTGTTACATTTACTAATAAAAATTGGAAGGTTTCAAAAGGTGCCTTAGTAGTAGCAAAAGGTGTGAAAGTAGGCACCTTATATCTTTGTATAGGTCATACTGTTTCTTCTACTTTAGCTGTTATAGAGGAAAAACAAACAGGTTCAGGAACAGTTGCTGCAGGTTTGCAGGAAGAGACTGGAAAAGTTGCTGCAGGTTCTGAAACAACACTGTGACATAACAGACTTGGGCATATGAGTGAAAAAGGTATGAAGGTACTTCATTCTAAGAAAGTTTTACCAGGTCTGAAATGTATTAATATGGATTTCTGTGAAAGTTGTGTGTATGGAAAACAAAAGAGAGTCAGTTTTCTCAGAGATGGGAAGCAAAAGAAAAATGAAAAGTTGGAGCTTGTGCATACAGATGTATGGGGACCAGCTCAGGTATCTTCTTTCGGTGGCTCTCGGTATTATGTTACATTCATAGATGATGCAACTAGGAAGGTCTGGATTTATTTCCTTAGACAGAAATCTGATGTATTTGAAACATTTAAGAAATGGAGAAGCTTGGTTGAAAATGAGACAGGTAAAAGATTAAAATGTCTCAGATCTGATAATGGTGGTGAGTATTGCAGCAAAGAATTTGAAGATTATTGTTCCTTTAATGGAATTCGTAGGCAGAAAACGGTTCCAGGGACTCCACAGGAAAATGGAGTGGCTGAACGCATGAATAGGACAATAATGGAGCGTGCAAGGACCATGAGATTGCATGCTGGACTGCCTTTAAACATGTGGGCAGAGGCTGTCAACACTGCTGTATATTTAATTAACAGAGGTCCTTCAGTTCCTTTGGGCTGTGGTATTCCAGAGGAAGCATGGACTGGCAAGAAGGTGAGTTATTCTTTTCTAAAAACCTTCGGCTGTGAAGCATTTGCACATATAGATTCTGAAAATAGAACCAAGCTGGATGCGAAATCAAAAAAATGTACCTTCATTGGATATGGCATTGATGAATTTGGTTATAGGCTTTGGGATTTTGAAAATCAGAAAATTGTGAGAAGCAGGGATGTTATATTCAATGAGAAGGTGTTGTACAAAGATCAGTTGCAGCAGCATGAGAAGAAAGAAAAGGATTATGTGGTGCTGGATGATACTCCAAATAATGATGTTTCAGTGGCTCCTCATGCTCTGCAACAGCAACCAGAAATACCACAAACTCCAGTGAATGTTAGACGGTCAACAAGGATAAGTAGACCTCCTGAAAGGTTTTCTCCCTCTTTGTATTCTATTTTGTTAACAGATGCTGGTGAACCAGAAGGGTATGATGAAGCTATGCAGGTGAATACACAAGTTCAGTGGGAGCTTGCCATGCAAGAAGAAATGGACTCCTTGCTGAAAAATCAGACTTGGGAATTATGTAAGTTACATGTAGGTAAAAAGGCTTTACCAAACAAATGGGTTTACAGGCTAAAAGAGGAAGATGGAGGTAAGAAATGATTTAAGGCCAGGTTAGTTGTAAAAGGATTTGCACAAAACAGGGCATTGATTTTGATGAGATATTTTCTCCGGTTGTCAAGATGACTTCTATTCGTACTGTTTTAAGTATTGTGGCTGCTGAAGATTTGCATTTGGAACAGCTAGATGTGAAAACTGCCTTTCTCCATGGTGATTTGGAGGAGGAGATATACATGGCACAACCACAGGGATTTGAGGTCCAAGGTAAGGAGAAACAAGTGTGCAGATTGAAGAAGAGCTTGTATGGCCTGAAACAAGCACTTCGGCAATGGTATTTGAAATTTGATAGTTTTATGGCTGAGCAAGGCTACAGTAGGTGTAATTCTGACCATTGTGTTTATTTTAAGAGGTTGGATAATGACAGCGACATTATTTTATGTTTATATGTTGATGACATGCTTGTAGCTGGGTCTCACATGGATCACATCAGAGAGTTAAAACATCAGTTATCACAGTCATTTGATATGAAGGATTTGGGGGCAGCAAAACAAATCCTTGGTATGAAAATTTGCAGAGATAGGAAAAACAGAAAATTGACTCTATCTCAGGCTGCTTATGTTGAAAAGGTGTTGCAGAGATTCCATATGGAGAATGCAAAAGCTGTCAGCACACCTTTGCCTAGTCATTTGAAATTGACTAAGGAGATGTGTCCAAAGACACAAGAGGAGGCAGAAAAAATGTCCAAGGTACCCTATGCTTCAGCTGTAGGAAGTTTAATGTATGCCATGGTATGCACGAGACCGGATATTGCACATGCTGTCGGAGTCGTTAGCAGGTATATGAGTCATCCTGGATTTGAGCATTGGAATGCAGTCAAATGGATTCTCCGATATTTGAGAGGTACATCTAATAAACACTTATGTTTTGGGGGCTCTAATACTGATTTAGCAGGTTATGTAGACTCAGATTTGGCAGGGGATATTGATACCAGGCGGAGTACTACAGGTTATGTCTTTACTGTAGGTGGAACATCGGTGAGTTGGATTTCTAGGTTGCAAAAGGTGGTTGCTTTATCCACCACAGAGGCAGAGTATGTAGCTGCAACAGAGGCAAGCAAGGAGGTGATATGGTTGCAATCTTTCATGGAAGAATTGGGTAAACAACAGGCTAACAGTTCTTTGTATACAGATAGTCAAAGTGCCATACATCTTGCAAAGAATTCTGCTTTGCATTCAAAGACCAAAACATATAGTTGAGGTATCACTTCATTCGGTCAGTGTTGGATAATGGACAGTTAAGGCTGGAAAAGATACATACAGATGAAAATCCAGCGGATATGTTTACAAAGGCAGTGACAAGGGAGAAGCTGAGCTCCTCTTCAGCTTCGGTTGGTCTTCTAGACTGACAACAACAAAAATAGAACAGTAGAGTCCAAGGTACTTATTTCCAGTGGGAGCTGCATGCGCAGCGGTGTCGTCCAGAATCAGTCTCCAAGTGGGAGATTGTTTGGTGTGGAGCCTGATCAGTCTCCAAGTGGGAGATTGTTGGTAGGTGGCGACTGATCAGGAAAGTACTGTACACTAGCCATGTATCCTCGCCGGGGTTCGGGGGCAGCAGCCCCCGAGAAACGGGGGTTCCGGGGCGGTAGCCCCCGAGAAAATTTTTTTTTTAGGGCCGACTTAAAAACTCCTATTTTTTATGACCAACATAAGAAAACCCTAGTTTTTTGTAACCGACAAAAAGGCTTGATAAAAAGCGGCCAAGGGTTAGGGTTTGAGTATTGTATTGTGTTGTAACATTTGCAGCGGTATTGAGTTGCAGGGATTGCTGATTGTAATCGGTTTGATTTACTGGATAATAATATTGGACTCTCTGTTTGGTGGATGTAGCCCGAGTTTGGGTGAACCACGTTAAATCTTGTCTCTCACTGTTATTAATTCTGTGTATTTCCATTTCTCTGTTTAATCTTTATTTGCATTTAATTGATATCTTCTGTCGGCTAACCCTAACAGAAAATTAGGGCTTTCCCAGAAATAAAAGAGTTCATTCGTTCGTCATTTGCACATTTGCACTCAAGAAGAAAAGAAAAAGGAGCTCTGCATCAAATTGTCTCAACTCTCAAAGATCAGCCATTGAAATCGTTTCATCCAGCTAATCAAATCCGGCTCTTTTAGCGAACCCTAGAAACGAAAAAGGTATTTTTCATTGCTGAATATCTCTCTATAAAATCTTTTTGGAAATGGCTACTCTGAATGTTGTGAAGATCTCTGATAGACCTCACCCTAAATTTAAGAAGCATCCATATAAATCTCTAGAAGTTGATCCCCTAGGCACCTTTTCAAGCATTCCGCATGGGGTTCTGCATGTAGAAGATGTTAGGGTTTACATTCATGCAAGCATTGAAGAATTTGGGGAATCCAAGTTAATGGATATCTATCACAAGCAGTTAATAGATGATTCTTTTGAGATCAAACCTCAGTATAAAGCCATCCGGGAGAAGCATTTTGCACAGTGCATTCATTTCCCCTGTTTTGAAGAAGATGAATGGGTCTGGTATGTGTTGAGCAGAGTGCATGACAATTTCTTATGGTTGAATAGACCATTTAAAATCACCAAAGATGCAATTAGGGCAGTAACCGGTCTGCACTCATCCGGTGGGATACCTGTTCTCAAATCTGTCAAGAATCAGACAGTAAGTGATGCAACTAGATCAAAATTTGACAAGAGAGCTATGACAATTGAAGATATCACCGATCCGGATGTCAAATTTGCATCCATGATAATTGGTTACAAGATTTATCACTCCAGTAGGGAAAATTCAGTACCAGGAACTGCAATTTATACAGCCTATCAGATGTTAAAAGAAAATGCTGACTATGATTTGTGTGAACTTCTTTTAACCCAACTTTTGGAAAATCTGCAAAAGATAAAGGACAAGAAGAACTCCTTCAAGTATGGTGGCTTGATACTCTACCTATTCTTTTATTACATGAATGAGCTTCCCGGATCCAGTGGCTAGGTATGGCAGAATGATAGACCAGTAGCTATTCAAATCAGAGATTATATACATTCAAAACACTACCATTTTCTGTCAAAAAATAATTTGAATCACTTATCATACAGATACTAATTAACAATTTAGAGAGTATAAGAGAATATCCATAACAATATATACATGAGGAAATAAGATGTCATTAGTGTAAGTGACTACTCATGGAGCTCATCTTGAGATGACTTAGAACTTCACACAAGTCAAATCCCACAAAATTTGAAATACCCATGAAAGCCTTCAATGCTTGATACTAGTGTTGTTCCACATCTAGCATTTATTGATACCTATCATGGTACTTTTAGGATCGCACAATTTTCAAACTTCCAGAAATACATTTTTCAAAAATTCATTTACAAAATATTGTTGTTTCAATTTCTTTCCTAGCAGGTATTCTGATGTAATGTCCCATTTTTCCGAGTGATCACCCAATGGAGTCGGCTAGCCTATTTTATTCCCGTAGGCTAGGTCGGGAGTTACAAGGGAATAATCTAATTAATTAAATACTAAGTAATCCTAAATCAATTTTGGATTATTTATGTTTAATTAATTAAGCTGGACCTATTTATAATATCAAATGACTTTATTATAAAAGTAAGTCACTTTGTTACAGAATATAAAATAAAACAAAGTGAATTGTCAAAAGGAGGTCAGACAAAAAGGAGGTTGGCCATAGTGGAGGTTTCATTGATGGCTATAAAAGGAGGTAAAAGAAAGTCATTTGAATCATTCACATCTTGTCATTTGCATTAGAGATTTTCTCTTGTTGGCTGCAACTTAGGTTCAACATATTCCAAGGATGAAAACCCAATTCCATCTTGAGGTGGATTCATTACGGAGTTCACAATTGCATTTCATTGGTGATTCGGAGGAGAGAATTGAGCTACAAAGACATATCTATTTCTGCAGATTGGTGTGGAGAAGACATAGGGCCAAAATTGTGAGATTTGTGGCCAAAAATAATTTTAGAGATTGAAGGTTTATATCCAGATTTGGAGCAGGTTGGATTCAGATTTTATATCAGATTGAAGAGGTATTCCTAGAGCCATATTTTGAGGGTTTTGAGTGGAGATTAGGGCAAGGGATTTACCCTAGGGTGAGTGCCATCTCCAAGGGAGCCGATTTCAGATTTGTTGAGCATTGAATATCAAACCCTAGCCATTGCCCTTCACTTAACATGCCATTTTTCTCATACAAGGGAGCGTTGCCTAGTTTGGAAGGAGCCGTAGCTGTTTGAGGAGGAATCGTGGGTCTTTTTGAGTCTCAAAAGTGTATAAACAAATTCCAAAACTGAACGCCCATCTAGGGTTTGAAGTAAAGCCATCATTCTCTATTATTTTGGTATGTATAAACCCTTGTTTATCAATATAAAGGTCTGATTGTGAACAGCAAAAATCTGAGTTATGTTTGGGCATGTTTGAGCCTTGAATTTGGATGTTACTGCAAGTCTAAGCAATCTGATTTGTAACAGAAGTTAATCATATTCAGAAATCAGAACTTTATGTCATTTGTTTTGCATTAGAATGGCCATATTATGCGGTGGAATATATGGTTGATGCTTTCTTCACAAAAGTACATGAATGACATTTATATTTGAGCAATTGGCATACATATATTTGTTGTCCAAAACAATTTACATTCAGAAACAGAAAAATCAGACTTCATGCTAAGGGTTTGACAAAAATAAAAATCAGAAATTTAGGGCAGATCTGGTTAGGGATCTTACAATGATATCAAAGTAAGAGATCTTGCCAGCCTGAAGGGTTTATATGACAGGTTTATCTAAGGAATGTTGATTTATGAATCCCGAGGATAGAGAATACATTACATACAGGAGAAGGCAACGGTTTATTGGCTCAGATTCTGAAAAAGAAGACATCATGGGTGACAGGAATCATGAGGATCCCAACACTAGAGACATCTTCAATGATATTGCTAGAGGACAGTGTGACCTAATGTAGCTTTTGTCCCAATTTGTGCAGCATAACATGGCAAACAACAATGGAAATCAGAATAATAATAGGGACTATCAGCATACAAGTGGAAACAATGGAAACAACAGGGAGGCTAGCAATTCAGGAAATAATAACACCCACATTAGAACCACTCAAGCTTCCATAGTTAGGCCTCTTATGCCTACTTTCTTGGATCAACAAGGAGCACAAGAGGGTGGACAGCCGGTTGCGGGAGAGAGCTTCAATGATTACATGAGGGAGTGGCAATCTCCAGGTGATGAGTTTCAGGCTGCAATGTCTCTATAGGATTTTTGTCAACTGAAATATAGGAACAAGCCTAGAACAAAAAGAAATCACAACCATGATTTGCAAAGGAAGTTGGTAAAGGTAACTATTACTCCTCTTGATGGTTCGGGTAGATGTATGGCACGTGCATGGATTCAGAAGATGGATAACTATCTCACTTTGAACCCTATGTTCGAGAAGGAAGCAATTCAATTTGCTACTTTACACTTGGAGGGAGATGCACATGATTGGTGGTATAATGGGATGGTTACACAAGGTCAAGCCTTATCACTACTTATTCTGATTTCACTCAAGGGTTGATTGACAGGTTTGACAAAACTAATCCCGAATAGTTTTTCAAAGAGTTGGCCCAACTCAAATAGAAGGATTCAGTGGAAGCTCGTATATCTGAATTTTAAAAGCTTGCAGTCTTGGTTCCGAATGTTTCTGAGAACAGATTGACTTATCTTTTCATTGAGGGTTTAGAGGAGCCTCTTCATGGTTGGGTGAAAGTTTTAGATCCACCTTCATTGCAGGATGCTATTAAGAGGGCTAGAGGCATGCAATTTTCAGCACCTTCCAAGCACAAATTTCAAAGCAAACCCTTCTCTTCTTCAAGAAAGGATCCCAAGAGAAATTTTCAAAAGGAATGGCCTAGAAGGATGACTCTAGACATAGAAGCTAAAAATGAACTAAGGAGGAAGAAATTGTGTTTCTCATGCAAGGATCCTTGGGAGCTCGGTCATAAATGCCTTGGGAAAGGCAGCCCATTACATAGATGTCACTTCCGATATTGATGATGATGGAGTCCAAGACACTAGTTCGGAAAGTGAGAATGAGGAGCAATTGTTAGTGCTTGATGCTACAGCAATAGGTGACACAGTACATGGTACTATTGCAATTGTCAGGAGCTCCTAGGTATCATCCTTTTAGAGTGAGAGGAGTCCTGAAGGGACAGCGGGTCACATGTTTGGTTGACAGCGGGCCACTCATAACTTCATTGATGAGGGTTTGGTGGTGAAGAGAGGATTGCAGGCAGAGGAGTTTTTAGGTTTCAGTGTGATGGTTGCGGATGGATTCAAGATGAGTTGCACTAAGAAGATTCCGTAGTTGAGTATTCAATGGGTGACTATACGATTACCGATGATTTATATGTGAGTAAATATGCGAGTGCTTCTGGATTCAACATTTCTATGTGAGTAAATATGCGAGTGCTTCTGGATTCAACTATGTATGTTGAATCCAGAAGCACTCGCATATTTACTGTCACAGACTGTGGAAAACTCATGCCATCGATTTCTATGTGGTCGAGATTGGTGATTCCGATGTTCTAGGAAACCAGTGGTTACATTCACTTGGCAAGTACATTCAGGATTTTTAGAAGATGGAGTTGGAGTTTATGTCAGATGGGAGGAAGATAGTGTTGAGAGCATTGGCGGATGGAGTGCCAAGAGTAGTGACAACAAAGAGGATGGAAACATTGTTTAGACATGGCGATGTTGCATAGGCAGCCCAATGTTTTCTGTCTTCTAAATCCTCTTCTAGCAGTGACCAGCAATATCATGTGGATATCCAGTCAATGCTAGATAAGCACAACATGGTATTTGGATTTGAGCATGTGATTCCTCCTGGTAGACCTCATGATCGTGGATTTGAGCATGTGATTGAGTTAGACGAAGGCTCCAAGCCCGTCATCACCACTCCTTATCGTCATCCTAGGAGGTTCAAGGAGGTTCAAGGAAGAAATAGAGAAAACGATTAAGGAGTTATTGGATATGGGACACATCAGGCCTAGCTCCAGTTCCTTTGCATCTTCGGTGGTCTTGGTGAAGAAGGATGGCACAATGAGGATGTGCATTGATTACCGTACCTTGAATAAGAGGACCATCAAAAACAGGTACCCCATACCCAAGATCGATGAGTTATTAGATGAGTTACATGGAGCAATTTATTTTTCCAATATTGATTTTCGTTCAGGGTACCATCAGATTAGAGTTCGTGATGAGGATGTTCATAAGACCGCATTTAGATGTCATTACGGGCACTATGAGTTTTTAGTTATGCCTTTCGGTCTTACTAATGCTCCTATGACTTTCCAGTCGTGCATGAATCATATCTTCAATAAGCAGTTGCGGAAATTTGTATTGGTATTCTTTGATGATATCTTGATATACAGTAAGACATGGGAGGATCACCTCAGGCATATTAACGAGGTGTTGGGCATTATGGAGGCATAATCCCTATTTGCTAAGACTTCCAAATGTGAGTTTGGGATGACAGAGATTTTATATTTGGGACATATGATTGGCACTGGTGGAGTTAAGGTACATCAGGGGAAGATACAAGCTATTTTGGATTGGCTGCCGCAAAGAACATTTCAAATTTGAGGGGTTTCTTCGGGCTATGCAGTTACTATAGGAGGTTTGCGAAGGGGTTTTCACAGCTGGCAACACCTCTTACAAATCTCACTAAGAAGGGCGCATTCGGATGGTCAAATGAAGCTCAAGCAACATTTGATAGACTTAAGGAGGTGATGAGCACTTGTCCAGCATTGGATCTACCTAATTTCTCTTAGCCGTTTGTGTTGGAGTGTGATGCATCAGGTGAAGGGATAGGCACCGTCCTCATGCAGAATAGATATCCCATAGCCTATGAGAGTAGGAAGTTGAGAGATGCGGAGTGGTTGTATTCCACCTATGATAAGGAGATGCTTGTCATCATGCATGCATTGGCAAAGTTTAGATAGTACTTGGTGGGTGGAAAATTTGTGGTAAGGACGGACCACAACAACTTGAAATACTTTCTAGAGAAGAAGGATTTGAATGAGAGGTAGCAAAAGTGGGTGACTAAGATTCAGGCATATGATTTTGATATTGAGTATGTTAAGGGGAAGAAGAATGTTGTTGCCGATGCACTATCTAGGAGATCCCCACTTTGCTCTATGTCAGAGATTTCAGCTGATTGGAAAGCTCATCTTTTGGTTGAGTATTCCAAGAATATTTTTGCATGTGATCTCATGGACGGCAAGATTCAGGATGACAGGGATAAGGTGATTGATGATGTGATATACTACAAGGACAGGATCTATTTGGTACCTGAATCTAAAATGAAGGATAAGATTTTGAGAGTTGTTCATGATACTCCTTTAGCGGGACATCCAAGGTTCTTCAAGATCTACAAACAAGTGCAAGAGAGATTCTCATGGAAGGATCTCAAGGATGATGTCTTGCGACATGTTCGAGAGTGTATGACTTGTCAGCAGAACAAGTCATAGCATACTTTCCCAGCAAGTTTACTTCAGCCATTGCCTATTCTAGAACAGAAGTGGGACAGTATATCTATGGATTTCATTACAGGTCTTCCGAAGGTCCAAGGCAAAGACTGCATATTTGTGGTTGTTGACAGATTGACTAAGTATGCATATTTCTTTGCTATTTCATCTGATTATAAGGCACCTCAGGTTACAGAGTTCACAATTGCACTTCATTGGTGATTCGGAGTGGATTGAGCTACAAAGACATATCTATTTCTGCAGATTGGTGTGGAGAAGACCTAGGGCCAAAATTGTGAGATTTGTGGCCAAATACAATTTTGGAGATTGAGAGTTTATATTCAAATTTGGAGCAGGTTGGATTCAGATTTTATATCAGATTGAAGAGGTATTCCTAGCGCCATATTTTGAGGGTTTTGAGTGGAGATTTGGGCAAGGGATTTACCCTAGGGTGAGCACCATCTCCAAGGGAGCCGATTTCAGATTTGTGGAGCATTGAAGATCAAACCCTAGGCCCCACCCTTCACTTAACATGCCATTTTTCTCATACAAGGGAGCGCTGCTTAGTTTGGAAGGAGCCATAGCTGTTTGAGGAGGAATCGTGGGTCTTTTTGAGTCTCAAAAGTGTATAAACAAATTCCAAAACTGAACGCCCATCTAGGGTTTGAAGTAAAGTCATTATTCTCTATTATTTTAATATGTATAAACCCTTGTTTATCAATATAAAGGCCTGATTGTGAACAGCAAAGGTCTGAGTTATGTTTGGGCATGTTTGAGCCTTGAATTTGGATGTTATTGCAAGTCTAAGCAATCTGATTTGTAACAACAGTTAATCATATTCAGAAATCAGAACTTTATGTCATTTGTTTTGCATTAGAATGGTCATATTATGTGGTGGAATATATGGTTGATGTTTTCTTCACAAAAGTACATGAATGGCATTTATATTTGAGCAATTGGCATACATATATTTGCTGTCCAAAACAATTTACATTCAGAAACAGAAAAATCAGACTTCATGCTATGGGTTTGACAAAAATAAAAATCAGAAATTTAGGGCAGATCTGGTTAGGAATCTTACATCCGACATTTGGACAAAATTAACATCCTCATATTCTAATCTTTCATCAGTGTACCTCGGGGACGTGTCCCCCTATTTTCTAGGAGTTTCCCAAAATGGGGATCCTCCCGAGGACACAGGGACAGGTACAAAACGTCCCCTTGCCATTCCAGAATTTTTTTAAAAAAATGGGGACATCGCAGTGACGCCCCCTCTACAAGGAGAACTTCCCCCATTTGGGGAGCACCAAGCCATCCCAAGGACATCCTGACATCCCCCACAGCCAAACATTTTTTTGCAGTCCAAGATTTATCACCTATCATGTATAATTTTGATAATACATAAGAAGCTGGACCAGCTTACAATACAGATGGGGCAACTGACATCAGTGGTAAAATAAAAACCTTGATATGATGCCGGCGTATTGGAGCTATGCCACATACAGCAAGTGAAGATTATAACTTTAGAAGGTATTAGATTTATTTTTTTGCATGGCAACTCTTAGTCTGTAGGTGTATCTTATGTTTCTGTTACTAATACTTTCTAGATGCTTGGAAATGTTGCAATGAAATAAAGTTATATCAAAATTTTCTGTTTTTCTCCTTTCCAAGGTATTGCTGATTCTCTCTAGATGCTTGGAAATGTTGTAATGAAACATGGTTATATCAATATTTTCTGCTTTTCTCCTTTTTAAGGTATTGCTGCATATTTAAGTGGATAGGTTGAAATGGAAGCATGGATAAATATTTGTTAAGGTAATAGGCCTTTGACAAATGCCATTCGTTGCACATGGTTCTATCTCATTCTGTTTGGAATATGGCAATTGTTTATCCAAGTTATGGCAAGACCTTGGCAAGAATAAAACATTGATATAGGCATATGATATGTCCATGATAATAAAAAAATTTGTGTTGTAGAAAGAACAGATTAATAGTTGTTAATTAGTCTCTAGGTGAGCAACAAACACTAAGAACTGAACTTACTTGCAAATTCATTATTATTGTTGATTTTATGAGATCTCATTGTTAGGCAACATGAAATTAGTGTGATGCAATATAAATATTAAATTTATTATAATAGGTGAAATGCATGGTTAGCATAACACTCTAAATCTATACATGGTTAGTGTAAGGTATAAATAGATGATAAGTGATAAATTTATTATAATAGGTTCTATGGTTAGCATTTTTTAACACATAATAATAATTTACACATTTATGATAAGTATCATAAATTAGTGATAAAACATTTATATTAATTTTAAATGTATATATATTATTATATATTAATATATATTATATATAGCCGTCCCCCTGCTGTCCCCAAAATTTTGGAAAATTTTTTCCATACCCAAAAACCCATACCTGCATCCCCCCATCCTGGAAACTCAGAGAAACACTGTCTTTTATTGAATCATCTTTCTTTTGCTTCAAACTCATTAATGCATTCAATATTTGGGCATTTGTATGCCACTTGTTAGATTCTTTGTCAGTCTTTGTTTTCAAATTTGCCCAAGCATCTCTCATCGCCCTTTATCTGATCATATCATTTAATTGCATAAACTTACAATGGCTCAAGAAATATTCCAGTTGGGCTTTATCATCATTGATGCCATGCACCTCCAAATGCTACTCCCATTTTAAACAATGGGTTTCTTGGTCCTTATTCTTTTCACCGTGAAATCTTGCCGGTTTTGAGATCATTCATGGCTTTGACTTCAATCCTTTTTTCTTAAGCCTACAAGTAAGTTCTGATATTCTCATTTCAAGACAATGAACTCGTCCAAGAGATTTTTTTTATCCTTTTCCAGGTGTGTATCAGTTTCGTATCCTTTGTGGTGACTGAGTCATCTTCCAACCATTCCAAACAGTCCTCCTAACACTTCTAGCTCTCCAAGTCAAGTGGATAACATATCAAACTTAACTTCAAAGGCCAGGATCTAATTGATGTCAATATCAACTGCATACCTTCCACCACAATCTTACTGATATCCGCACTTCTCTTACAATTTGTTGTTTCGATTTTGTCTTTTGCTGTGGGGATAGGACTGGTTACTTGATGCTTGTAATTGCTGTCTGTGTATACTGCCATAAACTCTTCTCATGCTGCTATTTCAAGTCCATCAAGGATAACATGAATCAAGTCTGAATGTGCTCTTAGCATCTCTGAGATAACTTCAGCATACATACATGTACAGAAGAGACGTGGTAGCAATAAGATATGGTATAAATAAGTAAATAACAGCCTTAAATTGCCATGATAAGGTGATTTCCATCACATGACATGGTCAACATAAGTGTGAAGGAAGGGTTATCACCAAAGGCTATTCCTCTGATGATACTCTTCGTTCAAAACCTCATAAAAATATACATTAAATCCCAGCAGCATAATATAACTAATTCCACTTGACACTAACACATGCAAAATGCAACAAGTACTCCCCATGCTGCCTATGACTAGTTATCATCAAAGGTACCCCTTTAGTGATGCTCTTCCATTAAAGCCTCTTAGAAAAATATAGATTTAATCCCAGCCGCAGACTACGTTTACTTGACACTAACATATATGCAAAATGCAACAAGTACTCCTCATACTGTCTTCGACTAAATTAACTGGTTCCTCAAAGATGTCACTGAAAAATGGCCTTACCTTACTATCAACTTCAGGGCGTCCATCAAATTGTAGTAGTACAGGTAAAACATATGATTCATCCTCCTGCACCAAAAAAAGACAGAATTGAGAAACCATAGCTAGCCATATCAAAGAAACCAAATGAATCCAAAACTCTAACAGTTGACTTTAATGTGGATTAAACACAGTCTAAAAATTATTATATTAACACAATCACCATAGAAAATTGAAACCGTATGTTTCCATCAAGTAAAATACATCCACTAATAGCAATCAAAATAAATATTACAAGGAAACCAAAAGAAAACCTTAAAATAGCCCTGATACCATTAAGTTTGATTTCAAAACGAGGGGTGATGATTTCAAAATGAGAGGTGATAATTCTGTTACAACCTTAAGTTTAATTTCGAGGTAAGACCATTCATCTTATAAAAGATTAACTCCAAAATTATGTGCATGAGTAGAATATGAATTTAGGCTGTGCTCTGCAGATTCAATTTTGTCTATTACTTTTTGTGACCTGGCCAAAAAGAGGGTTCCAGTCAACATTGGTGTATAACGAACATCTGGATATCTCCAACTCATTCACCTAGATGTGTCCCAAAAACACCATGGTGCAGCTGGGAAGCACAAAAAACTGGGGTATGTCTTCAACTTATTGTGATATTTTCAACCTACTGTGATATTTTCCAACATACCATGGATCCCAACTTAGTCTATGTATCCTCTAGGAAATGTTTGTCCCAAACCAACATCCACGTTACAGTCCAAGCTAGCCCTACACATGACAAAGATAATTCAATCATAGTTGCCGTGTTTGAAAAGTTTAGTTCATTGAGAGGAAGTTTGGAAGTTTGGAATTTTAAAAATGGTTTGGGTTGGTTGGAGAATTCTTAAAATATATAAACAAAAATGTCATGTGTACCCTCTTAATGCTGTTATCAAAAAAACAAATCATAGATAGTTGGCTTTTTCAAAGAAACCCCTCAATGGGTTCTTTATGCTCAATTTTGATGGAGCATCTAGGGGAAATACTGATTTGGTGTAATTCCCCAATGGAAGCTACCCTAAAATTCTGAAAATAAATTTCTGAATTCTGCCCTCATTTTCTGCTCTTTAGTTTTTGCTCAAAACCCTAATTTCTGATTTTATTTTATAATTTCAAACATGTAATCACAGCGAACATATATATGCCCAAACATGACAAATAAGCATGGAAAACGATGCTAAAGTTGACATTCATAACAAGCATGAAATCCACCATGAAATACAACAACATAGGGCATCCAATTGCAACAACAAATCTGATATTTCTGTAGAAAACTCTGCTGCTACAAATCTGATTATTCTGATCTGATTTTTACAATAAATTCTAGGGCACAAACATGACAAACAATGCCCAGATTTCTGCACTACAAATCAGACCTATAAAGTATGATTGTACATACCAAATACATGCAAAATAGATGACAAATGATCAACCCTAGCTGGGCGAATCCTCCATGAAGTGCGCCTAGGGTTTTCTGCTCCAAATCAAGCCAAATTCGCCCTCGAAGATGGGCTCTCCAACCTGCTCGAAATGTGGCGCTCAATATTTGGGTGAACCCTAATGCAAATATCCTCCAAAATGCCACCAAATTGCTGCTCCAAAACGGATCTTCAAATCTGAATTATGCAATGATGCTCTTCTCATCAAAATGTCGCCAATGAAGCACAAATAGGACTCTGTGATGAATCCTCCACAATGATGAGCTAGGGTTTTGTCCAACTCACCACATTCGCAAGGGTTTTCGTCCTTGGAATTAAGGCTAGCAATATTGCATCCAAAGAGTATAAAACTCAAGAGAAAATATGATGTGAATGATGATGAAATGACTTGGAATTTACTTTCTTTTATAGCCATCTTTTCCCTCCCAAAGCTGGCCGACCACCCTTGGGATATTTATTTATTTTCTTTTCTTTTTTTCTCCTCCAACAAGACCGACCTCATACTAGGCACCCAATTTCAATTCTTTTATTTTATTTTTTATTTTTCCACCTTGGGCAAACCTCCTTGGGAACCAATAAAATCACATTTTGACCTCTTCCTAGGTCGTCCACCTCCAAAATGAATTATTTTGAATTCTTTTATTTTTTCTATGGCATCACAAAAATATCCAACATCATTTCCCATCACCAATAAGCCCAACATAATTAGTTAAATACATGATTTAACTAATTAGAATATTCCCTTGCTTCTTCGACCTAGCCCACAGGAATAAAATAGGCTAGCCGACTCCGGTGGGTGATCACTCGGAAAAGGGGGACATTACATTTGGCAAGAACACATATCCTTATTAGGGATGCCTTCGGGCAGTGTATCAGTACCAGGTTGTTCTTTTAGGGGACCAGAACAAATAATGAGGCAGAATTAGAGGCTCTGCTTGAAGGAGTTAAGTTGGATTTATCTGTTGGATGTAAAAGATTAATTGCAGAGGATGATTCTCATGTTACCATTTCATGTCTAGTAAAGGGAGCCATGGTGAATTGGAAACTAAACCATGGTTTATCTGAGGCTTATAGCTTGTGTAAAATATTGGAAGAGCTTTTCTAAATTCATTGTTATAATGAAAGCTATAGGTGTGCTGATTTTCTTACTAATCTTGGGATTGATTAGCTTCCATTCTCTGCTTTGGTGAGACAGAGACAAAATTCGTGGGAGGGATTTCTCCCAATAATTAATATGGATTGCCCTCCTTAATTAAGTCTTCCTGTTAGATTCTGTTTGCCCCATGTTTAGAGCTGCCCCACGTTATGAAGTAGGAAACCTTGAGGATGTTCTTTCCTTCTCATTAGGGAATTATCGTAAGGCTTGATTATTACCTTTGTTTCTCAAAGGTGGTACCATGTATAGGGTATGGCAGTGGTAGAACTTGTGTGCAGTCAACTATTAATGGTGTACATTTTCACTTGTGTTTGAAGCAAATTGTTTCTTTTGCACATGAGAAACCAAGATCATGTGCATCTCCAATGTCATGTTCTTGCTGTCCTTGTATCCCTTACTAATACATCCAGGTTATGTTTATTGTTCAAGTTCTTCACACAAACCTTGCATCAATGTGCAGTGGTGTGTCGAGAATCTACGTAAATAAAATGATCCAAATGCTCATTCAAGACCAATTTGTTTTGAGACTTCATTGAAGAAAACATGGGTGTCTTAGTGTAAGATACTGATACCACTGTAAGATACTACCCCCAATTTTTTCAAAATGACATACAAGGATATCACAATGTTAGATCAAATGCATAACCAACTAGATGCCTCACACTTTCTGATCACCCAGATCCCAGGATGGGCAAGGTGAGAGCATACAGTGATTTGGCTTACAATAACAAATATGCAAGAATGAAATATACTTCTTCCGCTGCGGCGGGCATCCACTTATCGTGGGGATTCACCATTTTAATAATGGGTATGAACAAACATGAAAAGATTACAAAGCCATCCACTTATTCAGTGGGGATTCGCCACTTGTCCAGTGGGTAGAAATGTAAAGAAAGATAAACCAATTTGCCCACACTGGCGGTATAAACATCCAGGGGTTATTATGTGTTTTCAAATAAGAAGAGATTACAACTAAAGCAAGTGCAATGATGCTCAAAGACTTGATTTTAAACTTGATAAGTGCCCCTAGAAGATATAATGAGAAGACCCTGCAGAAAACTTGAAAGATTAAATGCCATCATTGAAGTTCTTGCTGATCATCTCTGCTGCAACCTGAGAATAGTATATCAATCTGCCCCTGCATGGAAGAATGTCTTCAATGGAGGTATTCCATAGAGCATACTATAACTTTGCCTTGACAACACAAAGACTCTAATATGGATTCCTTATGGACTGAGTGCATAAGACACAACACTGATATAAGACAGAGCTAAAGACTCCTATTTCCAGACTTGGTACGGCACTTAAATGACTAGTACAGACTGTTTTTTAAACCACAGATATCTGCCCAGATGAAGATGCATGGATGTCACATTAATCACTGCTCACAATATGTCATAAACAACACATACTAAAACCCATAGATCAGTTTATACTTAATGCCAATTAGAATGCAGCCCAGGGCCGTACGGTCTGCTATAGTACGGCAGCTCCCAGAAATTCACACAATGCATTTAAACATACAATGCTACTATTGATGGAGTCGCCTAGACCAAACATGAGCAATGCAAAAGGTTTTAAACTCAAACTCAGCCTCAAAGATTTTTCCTTAACTTTTTTCCCATCTACAATGTACGGCCATTAGAAGAGTACGGAAGCTCACATAAATTCAGATGAGAATTAGAATCACATAAAATTAACATAGAAAGGGTCGCCTAGGAAAGATATTTGCAATACAAAAGATCTGAACCAAAAACTCAACTCCAAGATTTGATATTTTCAAAACTTCATTTCTGCAGGTACAGCCATTGGAGGTACGGACCAGCATGAAAGGATATGAAGATTCAACAAACATCCTCAAATTGCTATCAAAATCATCTACACATGATTACAAATAAAGACTATTGATCTCCAATACAAAACTTAGCAAAACTCTCAACACTGTTCAGCTCCATGTGATTTCCTGAATGAAAACCACCATTAATCTCAAGAGGGTTTTCGTCCTCAAGAGAATATGGAAGAACTCTCTGGTTCAATCCATCTGCAAACAAAACAAATCCCAAAAGCATAGCATAACCCTTCCAAATGAGAGCTCATTCTCTTTTATAAGGCACTGGAGGAGTTACAAAGGAAATGAATTATTTCTTGACAATAATAACATTTTCCTTCTAACTTAAATTATTTCTTTTTTCCTCCACTTAAGTGCTCACTTTTATGTGCCTAAATAAGAGAATATGTTTTCCCCTTTCTAATGAGCTATAACACTTAATAATTATTTAATTATTTTCACCCTTAGGAGCTTAAGTGAAAATAATGCTTAAAATAGCTCATTAAATATTAAATTTTGCGGAAAATCCCATACGGCCTCCGAATGCGAATTAAACTGAACCAATATGCTCTATAAGGTTTGGGATGTGCAATGATGCCTTTCGGGTGACTTTCCAAAAATAGAAAGCTCCTCCAAGAATCTTGGAAAGCAAACCAGAAGCCCGATCAAACTTCAAAAACCATTACTGTAACTCAACATCAACTGAGCTCAAAGCCATGAAAAATAATCCATTTACACAAGGAAAATCCAAATAATTGTTCTGTAGACGGAACTATGACCACTCCAAGAACCTTGGAGTTCTTCCCAAACATGCCGAATAGCCTCCAAGAGACTAGGAACAAGCACAATGCGCACGAACATCTATGCAACAAAAATGGGACATTACAGTCCTCCCCGCTCAAGATTGCTTGTCCTCAAGCGATACATACTATCCAATAGTAATACCTGCATGATTGTCAATAATATACCTGGATCCCAAATCAATTTGAAGAATGCTCCACACCACTTCTGTTGCGCTACTCTGATACAATTGTGAATTGCACAGATGGAATTCTGATTATAACTATGAAACATTCCTCCAATCCTAAATCTTTTTGGATTCCAGACATCAATAAACCCAAAGATGAAAGAGTTAGCAATCATCAATACAATTGTCCAACATGAAACTAGTGTTGGGAACCAAAAACTGTAATGCTCCTCCGAGGAAGAACATAAATCAGCTTGATCACAAGCTGGAAACAACTCTGAACAACCATGAATCAGCTGATTCTCACTCTCCAAAAGAGTATTAGTAACTGTAACACTTGTTCCTTTCAGCTGAATACTTCTATCATCTTCCCATAAATAGCTAAAAGCAACAAAAAGAACAATCTCATGGCTGCATAAGTCTGAAAGCTGCATAAGTCTGAAATAATCTCATGAAAATCAGATTTCAATGATCTCAAAATGAGATAGCAACAACAAAACTGAAATCTTTTGAGAATACTAAGAAATTTAGGCCATCGACAATCAAAATATGTTAAAGTTATGACCAAAATTTCTCTCCAATCAGTCATTATGTATGCAAATAGACATTTTTCATGGCTGATTGGATGAAGGACAGCAACTTCATGACATAAATTTGACTCCAAAATCATCCATAAAACAATCTTACCAACACCACTATCCTCCATAGAACCCTGCAATAAACTCCATTATGAAAGTAAGCCATCATTGAACCTAATCCATTGCATACCTGAACCCTCTGCCCATCTTCAACAACTGATGAAAACTTCCAGTTGGTGAAATTTTTGTGAAGAGTAACATTCCATGAGTGTTCCTCACATGGATCCCATATCCTGTAAGTATCTTCCTCCATGTTGCAAACTCCAATTTGATCTTCATCATTCAACATGAGAGGTGAATTGTCGTAGTTAACTTAGCTTCCATCATAAGAAGGAAATGATCAAATGATTGGAAGTTGTTCTCATCATTTTGCTCCAACTCTACATCATCATACTTAGGATGTTATCCTAAGTCGAAACCTTCTTGGAGCAAATCAAGCTCTTCAATCACCAGCTTGATTTCATATGCTCTAGTAACTCCATCTTGCTTCCTTAATTGATGGACATCGTCAAGCTGTTTTTCCACTTCTAAGAGAGCCATTTGGGTACTCTCTAAAGAATCTATAGCTGATTTAAGCTTAGAGGTAAGCTTGTCAACTTCAGCCTCTCTTCCCCTCAATGCATCACATATTCGACCAGCAAACTCAAGGGCATGATCTCTATCAATAAGCAGGTTCAAATAATCAGATTTCAATGCTTCTAATGCCTCTTTGACTACACTCCAATCTTCAAGTGAAGATCCTTTTTCCATGCCCATTTGTCTCCTTTCAACTTGAGCTCTCCAAATGTGATCTTCAACAAACTTATGTGAGCTATCCAAATGTGTTAGAACTTGCACAACCTTGTCTTCGGTGACTAACAACTGATTCTTAAAATCTAAATCAGCTGCACACAATAAATTTTTTGTCGTATCCTTAGAAGCATGATCCTTGAAATCGACTGCTTTTAAGTTGTTCTCTTCATGGCCACTTTGACTACAAGAAGTAGCATCACTGAAATCCAATGTTAAACCAACCTTTGAGGCTGATCCAATTCTTCCAACAAACTTCTCAACAACATGCTCATCAACTGACTCTTCTTCAAATTGCATGGGAATTGAATCTTCTTCTTCATCACTTAGATCAAATGATATGGCAGTCTCATATTCACACATTGAATCATCACCAATGGCTGATTTAAAATCTTCATCATCATACTCTTCATCCTAGATCTTTGAGGAATTAATCAGTTCTTCACTTGGCACAGGAATTTCCAACTCATAATCTGAATTACCTTCACAAGCATGGTGAAGATACTCCTCGTTAGGGGTTGTCCTGAGAGTTTCAGCAGCATTAACTTCTTGGGCTGCCGAAGGTACACCTTTCCTCATGCACTCATCAAGGCTTTCAGCTTCAAAGCTCTCAGGTTCGCTTGTAAAGTCACCTTCTAGCAATCTATCAATCATCTTTAACTCCTCAAATGTAGTGGCATCTTCAAGGTCTTCATCAAATGAAGGACTTGCAAAGTCCAACACTCTAGGCTCATTAACTTCATCAAAACAAAACTCAGCTTCATTAATTTCTACTGTAGAATTTTCCAAATCAGCAAGTTCCTCTATGTATGCCTCTTGATTTGTGTCCTCTTCCTCATACAGAGGCTCAGTCTTATGTATTTTTGATATCAAGACTTCATCTTCTCTTTTTTTGGTTTCCACATTATCCTGAAAGAAAGAATAAGTGATGAAAGATACTGGTTCAGCTTCTTTGTTCTTGCAATGATGGTTAGGCTCCCAAGAATCTTTGCATAGGAAACAAAGGTTTCTTCTTCTAAGTTCATTCTTGCTGAACTCTTTCTTCCTCGAAATAGGAGGCTTCTTGTTCGGTGGGCTGGAAAGTGATAACTTAGAATGGATCTTGGTCCTTGCGAAAGGAAAAAGTAATTCGGGCTTGCATAAAGACATTGTCTTCATCTCCTCTTCCTTCCTTATCTTCTGAATGTATTCTATTAAGCCCTCTTTGCTAGGATTCCCCTCTTTGATAATTTCCAAGAAAGCATCCCAAGGGAGTTGTTGCTTACAGTCATCTGATAGTCCTTCGTACTCATCAATAATCTTAGTGGCCTCATGATGATACTTCCTTCGATCCAACTTCTCTTGAACAGCTCTTTCTAATTCATCCAAGACATTTGTCTCACTTCTTTTCTGCATAAGAGATGCCATGATCTATAATGTCCCCTTCTAAATGAGAACACTCTAACTTGAACCTGTAATTAAATTGAGTTCTTGAAGCAATGTTAAAGATCATTAAATGTTAGTGATAAGGTTAGATAGAGTTGATAAATAAAAAACATCATTCACTTCTTAAATCTTTATTATTCTTATCATAAATTAACATTTTTTTTTGACTTCATATCCTAGAGGCAATGCAAAGTGATCATGATTCATAACCTAAAGTTTATATTCCCTTTCTCTTAACCTCCACCGGAAAAATTAGCTATAAGGCGCTTGGATACCCTTGCACAGAAGGAATTACACTGCCCCTCCCTATGACACTTCATAGGGCGCTTAGATACCAATTCACGTGTCGGAATTACACCGCCCTTCCTTACGTTATTTCCATTTAGTTGGAGTGATAGAGAATCAAGTATATGATTGGGTAGAGTTTGAGATCTATATCTTCCTTCATTACTTCTTCGGAAAGTAGGATTAACATGGCGTGGCGCTAAGATACCAATACATGGAAGGAATTACACCCGCCCCTCCTTACCATATCCAATCCATGATATGTAAGGCGCCAAGTTACCAATTCCATGTAGGAATTACTCCGCCGTTCCCCGCCATATCCATTATCCGTAAGAAATAGTAACTAGGGAGGTATGTAGATGTCATAGACATAGATTATGGTCGGAATATTCTTATGAGTAGCATGTTATGTCCATTTGTGATCTCAATCATTTTTCTTTTATATAATAACATGTATTTTTTTCATTTCAGCTTTTCCTTATATTGTATACACAATATAGTTCCATTTCTTAATATGGTACATAATGGATTTTCACTATTTTACACATAAATTTATTTAGCCAATATCCGAATGATATGCATACAGATTTCTATTGTAATGAAGATTAATCTTACACATATATATGTACATTGGTTTCTATGCACAAAATACTTTCATTACTTGATTTTTCTTTAACCATAAATTACACAGAAACTAACTTACTTGATCGCTGCCCTTGCTGCCAATATTATTCTGAATTTGCTGTTCACTGTTCAGGAATTTTTCTGCCCTTTAATATCTCCAAACTGCTGAAGACTCTCTGTTTTTCCTTGTGTTCTTTCCTTGATGCTCTGATGCCTTCCAAGGGGAGGGATGGGGCCCTTTTAAAGACCCCGAAAGGTCTCAAATTTAAAGGGACACAATGAATCCCTTATTTGTTGTATTTGCTAAAGCTATTAATATGGGATCGAGACTTATTTAGGAGTCCCGATCACCATTTAATAATTATTATTATGTTAATATATATATATATATATATATATATATATATATATATTAAATTACCTTATTAAATATGTATTGATGATAATACACATATATATATTCTTATAATTATTCTTTATGCAATTCTGTATATTGTAATAAGAATAATATGTGTATATTTGATTATCAATAATTACTCACATATAATTTATAATTATCTTAACATATATAATTGTATTTACACATAACTTTGAATATGAATACTCATTATCAAATTATAAAAGGATACATTTTATGATAAATTTGAAATATATGTAAATTATAATGTATAGTGTAATTGTAGGGGATATGACATGATCTCTCAATACTGCTCAAAATCCTTCAACTGCCAAACACTGAACACTCATGCAAGTGCTGATCACCCACATGCAAGGCTGAAAACTCTGTTACTCAACTTGAAGATCTGCAACAAATTAGCTTCCCAACAGCTTGGCAAGAACATACCAGCTCTAATACCACTGTAAGATACTACCCCCAATTTTTTCAAAATGACATACAAGGATATCACAATGTTAGATCAAATGCATAACCAACTAGATGCCTCACACTTTTTGATCACCCAGATCCTAGGATGGGCAAGGTGAGAGCATACAGTGATTTAGCTTACAATAACAAATATGCAAGAATGAAATATACTTCTTCCGCTGCGGCGGGCACCCTCTTATCGTGGGGATTCACCATTTTATCAATGGGTATGAACAAACATGAAAAGATTACAAAGCCATCCACTTATTCAGTGGGGATTCGCCACTTGTCCAGTGGGTAGAAATGTAAAGAAAGATAAACCAATTTGCCCACACTGGCGGTATAACCATCCAGGGGTTATTATGTGTTTTCAAATAAGAAGAGATTACAACTAAAGCAAGTGCAATGATGCTCAAAGACTTGATTTTAAACTTGATAAGTGCCCCTGGAAGATATAATGAGAAGACCCTGCAGAAAACTTGAAAGATTAAATGCCATCATTGAAGTTCTTGCTGATCATCTCTACTGCAACCTGAGAATAGTATATCAGTCTGCCCCTGCATGGGAGAATGTCTCCAATTGAGGTATTCCATAGAGCATACTATAACTTTGCCTTGACAACACAAAGACTCTAATATGGACTCCTTATGGACTGACTACTGAGTGCATAAGACACAACACTGATATAAGACAGAGCTAAAGACTCCTATTTTCAGACTTGGTACGACACTTAAATGACTAGTACGGATTGTTTTTCAAACCACAGATATCTGCCCACATGAAGATGCATGGATGTCACATTAATCACTACTCACAACATGTCATAAACAACACATACTAAGACCCATAGATCAGTTTATACTTAATGCCAATTAGAATGCAACCCAAGGCCGCACGGTCTGCTATAGTACGGCAGCTCCCAGAAATTCACACAATGCATTTAAACATACAATGCTACTATTGATGGAGTCGCCTAGACCAAACATGAGCAATGCAAAAGGTTTTAAACTCAAACTCAGCCTCAAAGATTTTTCCTTAACTTTTTTCCCATCTACAATGTACGGCCATTGGAAGAATACGGAAGCTCACATAAATTCAGATGAGACTTCGAATCACATAAAACTAACATAGAAAGGGTCGCCTAGGAAAGATATTTGCAATACAAAAGATCTGAACCAAAAACTCAACTCCAAAGGTTTTATATTTTCAAAACTTCATTTCTGCAGGTACGGCCATTGGAGGTACGAACCAGCATGAAAGGTTATGAAGATTCAACAAACATCCTCAAATTGCTATCAAAATCATCTACACATGATTACAAATAAAGACTATTGATCTCCAATCCAAAACTTAGCAAAACTCTCAACACTGTTCAGCTCCATGTGATTTCTTGAATGAAAACCACCATTAACCTCAAGAAGGTTTTCATCCTCAAGAGAATATGGAAGAACTCTCTGGTTCAATCCATCTGCAAACAAAACAAATTCCAAAAGCATAGCATAACCCTTCCAAATGAGAGCTCATTCTCTTTTATAAGGCACTGGAGGAGTTACAAAGGAAATGAATTATTTCTTGAAAATATTAACATTTTCCTTCTAACTTAAATTATTTCTTTTTTCCTCCACTTAAGTGCTCACTTTTATGTGCCTAAATAAGAGAATATGTTTTCCCCTTTCTAATGAGCTATAACACTTAATAATATTTTAATTATTTTCACCCTTAGGAGCTTAAGTGAAAATAACGATTAAAATAGCTCATTAAATATTAAATTTTGCAGAAAATCCCAAATAGCCTCCGAATGCAAATTAAATCGAACCAATATGCTCTGTAAGGTTTGGGATGTGCAATGATGCCTTTCGGGTGACTTTCCAAAAATAGAAAGCTCCTCCAAGAATCTTGGAGAGCAAACCAGAAGCCCGATCAAACTTCAAAAACCATTACTGTAACCTGAAACATCAACTGAGCTCAAAGCCATGAAAAATAATCCATTTACACAAGGGAAATCCAAATAACTGTTCTACAGACGGAACTATGACCACTCCAAGAACCTTGGAGTTCTTCCCAAACATGCCGAATAGCCTCCAAGAGACTAGGAACAAGCAAAATGTGCACAAACATCTATGCACCAAAAATGGGACATTACACTTAGGCTTCTTGCTGTATAGAATGCCCAATTGCAACGCCCAAAACAAAAAAAAGATAATACATTTGCAAATTGATATATTCTTCTTTGATTCCCTTCTATCCAATCCAACTCGCTACCCATCAATGACGATAAAAGTCTGTAGTGTTAGGTACCATGATCTTATGCTTAATATAACTACAAATGCTATACCGGACCTAATGTCTGTGAAACCAACATCATTTCAAAAACGATGCCATAAAAACTAGTACAAGCATATCAATAAGAAACTATTCTCACAATATATGAAACAAAATATGTACATCAAATTCAACAAATACCACTGACATCATGATTATATCACAAAAGAGAAAAAATACACATGGCATTATGCTCATTATGTTGACATGTTGGATTGCAACAACCATCTAAGTATCCCATACGCAACCACCCATTCCTATAATATATATATATATATATATATATATATATATATATATATATATATCAGAATAACATATCTTTTATTCAGTCATTTATACCATCATGGTTACGAAGTCAAACTAAATATGTTCCCAATCCAGTCGAGACTAAATTTTTCAAATGGATAAAACCTGATCGCTTCAATTTGCACCTTTCGTAAGTTTTCTTTTATCTCAAAATATTCATTTGTTAATATATACAATTTTTAAAAAAAGAGTCGAGGCCTTTCTCATAAAATTTCACTTTTTTCAAAACCAAGTTTGCATATTTTTGTAATGTAAAAATTGTAAGAGAATGCCTTCAATTTAACCAAAAAAGATGAGATGTTTGAACAGTTCGGAACTACTATGGGATAGTACATAATCATATGACTGCAGATCATTACCATTAAAGCACTTCCAAGGTGCAATTAAAGTATATGCTATGGCAATTAAAATTTTACCAATGCGTGTCATGTTAATATCTATACTCAGTCCAAATGCTGCCATAGAATACAATTGACTTGTGTTATTTTTGCAAGCATTCTACAAGAAGATCTGGGTGTAGCCATATAAAGAGTCTAGAGCAGTAGTCACAACTAGAGACAACAGTGACTCAAAATAGGAGATTAAATGTAGTGTACAAAAAGAGAAAAAAGTAAAAGAATAACTTTCACATCAAATTGGAGACAAACAAAATGAAGCAACATATATTTCATCTTTATTGAAGGAAGGAGCATGAGATCAATTCTAACATATAATTAGAAAAACTAACAACCCATTTCTATAAAATATTGTTTTACCATACTTATTTCACATAAAAAGAACTTATGGATCTTGTAATTGCAAAATGAGGATTACCTTAGGAGAATAAATTGGCAGTTCAAATTTAAGCTACAATTCAGATTGTTGCTGGCATCTAGGACTGGCAACTACGAGGAAGAGAATAACATGCAAAAATCTCAACAAGAATAAATAAACAAATGGTAGTATTATACTAACTTCTTCCCCTGCTGAAAAATTGCATATCATGAATTATACCTTGTCTTCATCTACTGGAGAAACATCTAAATATGGAGCAAGCTCTTCAGCTGTAACAACACCTCCATGCGAAGCAATGTACTCTCCAATCTGTAAAAGCACCCATTAAAACATGCTATAGATGGAAATAGCGGGTTTTGAATGTTCAAAAACAAGCAATTTTAGTGCAAAGCACAATGAAGCATTTATGTCATAGGAGAATACATACTACTATTAGAACATCTAAGGAATGGATACTTAAATCTACATTCACATTTTCTAGAATTATTATAGACAGGCATGACAAGAAAACCATTAAGAATAAAGCTATGAAACCAAGAAACTAAAATATTTTTCCGTGGACATGTTAGTGACACCAATTTTAATCTACAGCTCAACTCCACTGGAATATGAATAATGATCCCTCTCAAAAACCAAATGCAGTACAGAAATAAATATGGAATAAAGAAGATCTTCAAAGAGGCATAATTGCGTAGTGTTGATTTTACACTTCTTGAAACACTTGGTAATAATTAACCATGATTGAAAGAGCTTAAACAACGTTAATCTAGTTACTAAACTCATATACACTTAATGTCATTTGCCTATCCTTGAAATGACTGTCAAAGATCTCAGAGCTGAAATATCATTCCAGGAGGAACTGAACTGCATTTATATGGTAAATCAAATCTTTCTGAAAGCCAAAATCAGAATGCCACGTGGCTCAGGGATGGTCATAGATATCATTGTTTCTTTCAGCAATTCACAATTAACTAAATAAGGATGCTGGAGACCCATGTTGACAGAGCTACAAACTCACTTGAGGAGAAGACTAAGCTTGTTTTACAAAGGTTTATTCTTTATTGTTTGGTTGAAGAAAAATGTTTCCATGGGCGGATCAGATAAAGCAGTTGGGACTTCCAGAACAGACAAACCGCAGAAAGATAAAGAGACAATTGGTCCACCACCACAGCAAGTCCCAATTGCTCAGGCCCCAGTGACTGTACAAACTCAATAGCAGGTACTGATTTCCAGTAGTCATGAAAGAGAAAAAGGAAGAAGGAAACCAAGATTTGTCAGTAAACCAAGAATACCACAATCTTGGCGATTTAAGATTTCCTTGAGGGAGAGTACAAAGTCTCCTCTAAGGTCTGGTCCCAAATAACCCTGAGTCACCAAGTTCAAGCGCCAAGTCATCAAGCACAAGTGCTACCATCTCTATAGGACCAGCTAAACCTCCGTCTCTTGTTCCCTCTTCCATTCCCAAGCAACCTACACCACCCCCTTCACCTCTTCCACCTCATCAATCCCCAATTCCATCCTCTCTTCATCCACCTCCTTCACCTCGTCCGCCACACCAATCATCAATTCCATCATCTCCCCACTTTTCCATCCTCTCTTCCATCTCATCCTGCCCTAATTTTCTCCCCACCACTTCAATCTCCCCCAATCATTCAACAAATGTCACCTCAGGACAACAGGATTTGACTTCAGAAAAGAAAGGGATTACAAGCACAGGGAAGGATACTCCGGATTGGTTGCATGGCTAGGTAACAAGGAAATGAAGGTGGTACAATCTGCACCAATGAATCTTGGTGCGATTTCCTTTTTACTATAAAAACCGCCAGCTAAGAAAGCAAAAGGGCAAATGATACTGCAAGGAGATGATCCAGCGATCTTGTATGCACAAATCACTATTCCTCCACCCCACAAAGAACCACAACAAATTCATGCAAGTGATTATACTATAACATTAAACAAAAGAGCCCTACGGAAAAGCACTAGAGAGTCAGATTTGGATCTCCTAGGGATTATTGCTGCATCACTTACAGAAAGAATAAAAAAAGATGGGAAAGATAAGGCTGCACTAAAGGAACAGGTGAAAAAGTTGACAGCATATATTGAACACCTGGTGAAGCATTTGCCTGGTTCCTTAACTTCACAACCACCATTTTTAAAGACAGATGATCCAACTTGGCCTCAGTTTGAAAAAATTGCAGCATGAAACCCAACAATCAATGCATGTATAGAACACTTGTCGAGTAAGGTCCTAAGTTCAATAAATCATATAATGAAACTTTGTCAAAAGTTCAAGCTGCAGAAGTGCATTGTTGATTAGTCTGAGAAGGATATGCTGACTGATATAGATGAATGGACTACAGGCCTTCTTGACCTAAAAGAAATGGTGACTATAGACGGAGAATTTTGGTGAATGTCAGCATTTTCAAAAACTCAGAAACAAACTATTCTTTTGAATGGAACAAGAAAACGAAGTTTGTGGTGGAAACTTTACAAGTAAGAATAGCCACCCAAGTAAATCTAAAAAATCAAATAATGGGCATTAAATATGGGATTACCTAATTTTTGGAATCAATTTGTTGTCCATTATTCAATGCAGAATCTAAGCAGAGGGAGATGGCTGAATTAGAAAACAAGTTTACAAGGCAAATAAAAAAATATTTGGCCAACATTTAGTGGGTTTGATGTTAATAGAATCAATAAAATGATAGATTGGTCAAAATCATAGATATTAAAGATTAGAAGCAAACTAAATAGAGTAAAACGAAGATATTCTTTGCTTACACGAGGCAAGAATCAGAAATATAAATCTGCCCAACCCAAAGGATGTCAATACGATGATAAAGAGATAGCATGTTTATAGAACAAAAAAGGGTACAAACAAGGTAGCTATGACCTCAACATTGGACCAACAAGCTCAATCTTCAAAATGTTGATCATTTTTTGAAAGTGCTCCAATTTTGATGAAGGCTATTTTTAGACATGATCTAAACTTAGGAAAGCAGATATTTTAATACAATGCTTTACTTGGATATTTTCGGGGGGGGGGGGGGAATCAGAGTGAGCTATGTTGAAACATTTATCATGCAATTATGGCAACAATATCAGATTCTGGGATGATTATTGGATCATAGATAGACCTTTGAGATCGAGGATTGAATTGGAGACCCTTATGATTGAGTGCAAGCAGATGGTTAGAAAGTTTGTGGTTGATTATATCACTGTGATCAATGGCTCTAAGGAATGGCATAACCTAAGAGTTTTGCCCCTCTCCCGGGCTACTTTCTCTGCTACCCCTCTCTTGATGGGTCTTCTTGGCTCCTGCCATATCTTGCGATGGCCTAGTACGGACTCTTTGGTGTGGGCTCCGTCCCCTTCTGGTATGTTTTTTGCTTCATCTTGTTTCTCTCTTGCAAGATCTTTCTCTTCTGCAGCCGTGTGGACCTCTCTTTGGCACAAGGACCTGCTTCCTAGAATCAACTGCTTCCTATGGGTCGCTGCGGAAGAGAAAATCCTCACTATCGATAACCTAGTCAAGCATGGCTTTGCCATTCGTAACCAGTGTATTTTGTGTCTTGCAGATGTTGAATCGGTCCTTCACATCTTCTCGGACTACTCCTTCTCTGTAGCAGTGTTGGGAGGGGTTCTCAATTTTTTCTCCATGGCTTGGGTCTTCCCTTCCAGATGCTTGGACATTGTTCATTCCTAGACTCCCCCTTTCCCAACTCCTCTCTTACTCTCCTTTGTTCCTTGTCCTTATCTCACACCCAGTGGGGGTTATGGAAAGAGCGCAACAATAGAATTTTCAAGGAGAAAAGTTTGGATATGGCACAAATCACCTCCAAGATATGCCTTGCTATTAAGGAGAACTCCCTGTCAGCCCTACAGTCCAAGACCCGTGCTGATGGCAATTTTCCTATCTCTATTGGGGAGAGGAACATTGCTAATTTGTGGGAGCTAAACATTGACATCTCTATATAATTTAGAGGTGAGAAAAAAGACAAAAAGGATGTCAAATTGTATCCCCCCCTGGATGAATTGGCGCAAATTAAACTTTGACGGGGCCTTTAAGGGCAATCCTGGACCTTCGAGATGTGGAGGGGTGATCCAAGACTGGAATGGCAATATCCAAGGTGCTTTTGCAGTGTTCCTAGGGGTGCAAACTAATCACTATGGGAAAGCAGCTGCGGCATTCCATGGATTGAAATTGATCAGAGACATGGGCATCTATAATTGTGTTATAGAAGAGGATTCCCTCAACATTATCAATTGCCTCAACAAGAAAAACAAGCCAAGTTGGAACATCCAAAGCCTCATACAGGACTCCCTTTACTTGCTTGAGTCTCTTCAATGTAGTAATATCCAACATTATTTTAGAGAGGCTAACGGTGTTGTCAACCTATTGGCTAATAAGGGAGTGGTGTCAAGGGGTGAGAAGAGATAGATAGGGGCTAACTACCCTATCAAAGCCTTGTTGATAGCTAAACATGACAACGATGGTTGAAATGCTAAACTCACGTTTAGTGATGATTATTATCCTAATCATCACTTGTAAGACCTCTCTATTGCACTCATGGTGGGAGTATGGGAAGCCTCCGCCAGATGGAATGATAATGACAAGACATTTGCGAGTTGTGCACGAGGATTATGCTATGAAGGCTACTAGATTTCCCTTTTCCTCTCAAAAGCTCGAGGGTTTGGAAAACGATTGGGTGAATATGAAGGTTTGTAACTGTCCCCTGAAGACCAGCATTGAGAGGGTCTCATTACTTTCTAAGATCATGGGCGGTGACAGGAATAGGACTAAACCTATCTCTTGTGAAAAGTCCAAAAAGAATCACAAAGCTTGGAAGATCTTGAAGGTTGGTGGCTTAACGCCATTCATGGAACAAGTGAATGGTTCTGATCTTAACCTAGCATCAGAATTCGCCCACAAATGGCACAACAGGGAAGTTAAAATCAAGGGCATGAAGATGGTCATCTCTAAAGAACTCATTGCAAAAGCTACAGGACTAGAGATCAATGGGAGAAAGATATTGAAGAACAGAACAATGGGAGAAGAAGCTAAGAAGATTTTCATGCGGAATGGGGAGAAGCTAGAGTGCTACCAAGCTAGTTACGCAATGTCTTCTGTTAAAGAGCCCTACCACACCGTCGTTGTGGCTATTATGAGGTACATAACCTTAAAAGGTAGATTCACTATCCTGTTCACTTACCATTTCTCTAACTTGAACCACTTTCGCTTCCATCATAAAATCTCCAATCCCTTCTATCTGTTTTCTTCTCTAGATGTGGCGATGAAGGAATTCATGAGGGGGATGGGAAATTACTTTGCACATGTGGGCCTTATCTTTCTCCTGGTTAACCATTGGAAAAGAAAACACCTTGAAATTAAACCCAAACATGTCCTAAAAAAGTGAAATGCATTGATATTGAGTCATCTAGTATGGCCAAGGATAGTTACAACGAGGTTCGCCTTACCAATAGCTTGGAGGGGGAAGAGGCCTCTATTGATGTCTTCGAAGATTAGAAATGTGGAGGAAGGGGAATGGTGAAGAGAAAGAGAAAGACAAAAAGGGTAAAATCAAAGTAAAGGTTAAAGAGTGGGGGGAATCGGTGGTTGGGACCAACTTCCCTAGTATCCCTAGTCTGTGCCATCATTCTTATGGAAAACCAAGTTACTCAATGTGACAACACCACTTTAGAGGGGGCCATTAGTGTTCTTAATTAGTTGGTGGAACAATCGGCGAGAATTGTGCAGGAAACAAAGATTTATCACCAGCTGTCCAAATGGTTTTTTATGGAGATCAACCGCCTAAACATCAAAATTGCTACCCTTGCTCAGAAGTATGATGGGAAAATCCTGGTCCCGGAGGAAGAGGACAAGTTGTCCCTTAAGTATCGGAATACCATGCAAGAGATCCTAGCTTTAAATACGGAGAAGGATAAGTTGAATGCCAAACTTTTGTTGCTTGAAGGAGAGGTTAAGGAGCTGAAGGCTAGCTTGAACAAGAAGGGGGTGTGGAAGGCTTGAAACAGGGGAATAAGGGTGGCAGTCCTGCTACCCAACAGAACAAAAGATATGACACCTGTGGCAATAATATCAGAGGTGTGAGCGACAAAACTGGGGATCTCTCTAAGGAAGGTTTCCTGACCGTGGAGCTAGAAGTGGCGGAAATGCTTCATAATCTATAGGCCTTGGACCCTTGGGTATTGTGTTCTCTTCTTGTTTTGTTGTTGCTTTTGTAGTCTTTTTTCTCTTTTCTACTACTTGGTAGCTCTTTGGTCCTCACTACAGCTTGTTGGTTGTGTTTTGTCTGTAATTTTGTGTAGGGTTTATGGTCCCTTCAAAACCAACTTATCCTAATCAAAACATTTATTATGCAATTTAATTTATAATTAAGTTAAAAATGGGAAAGCAAACTTATTTTTTGGAATAAGATAGACATGTTGTAAACCTTAGAAATAAATGTTTTGCACATTGTAACATGTAATGGTGAATTTTATTAAATTGTGTGCAACTTTTCATTATTCTATAGATTTTTGGTATAAGAATAATATTTGCCAATGTGTTAGAAAACAAACGAGCCGCTGTGGTGATTCATAAGAAACAACATGACTCACCCAATGGGCAGCAACATGTGCGTGCAACAGTTGGAAAAATCGCCATTGAATGGGCGATTTTCCTCTACGTTTGAGAGGGGCAGTTCGTTAATATGATGGGGATATTTTTAGGGTTTTAGGTATTTTTAACTAGAAAGCACGAAAAGGAAAGAAAAGAAACGAGAATGAAAAGGGGAAGGGTGGAGAAACCCTAGATAGAGCAGCTACAGAAAACTATCTAGGATTGTTCAACACAAACAAGAAAAGAAGAAAGGGAAAGGATATGCAGATTTATCAAATAGAATTCAGAGTTTGACAAGTCTATATAGCAATTGTTATTTAAAAATAAATGAATAAACCTAAAATCAAACTTGCACATTGCAGAGAAGAATTTTGAGGAACAATGACAGCATAATCTAACATAAGAAAACATAATGCTTAAACAACAGATTGAAAATCAAAGTTCTACCTGGAATTTTCATTACTTCTCAAAATTTACAAAAGCACAAAGTCTTTTGTTCTCCCATAAAATCTGTTGTGTGTTTGACAAAAAGTGGTAACTAGTAGAACCCTTCGTAACCCCTTTACAATAATAAGACCCTACATTTTATAGGGAAATATTTCCCTTCCTTCCATAATTGTTCAACTACCCTTTTTGGGCTTACAAATGTTTTGGAAATAAAATACAATCAGTTCCCGTCAAAAGGCACCAAAAATATTTCATTACAAACATTAGGAAAGTGTGTTCATAAAAATGTTAACTCTCCATATAATGTGACAGACATGAGGTTGTCACAACATTTTGTCGAACAATTTGTGTACATTGGTTGTAGGTGAACATTCCTTCAAAGCATTTTGTCAAACAATTTTGCATGTATGTTCGTATGGCAAGAATGTGGTGCAGCAGCTCTCCACGAGTCAAGAGTCCTTTTAGTCAAAGGTTCCATTATTGCAAACCATTGCTAACTCATAGGGAATTCAATAACTTCAACACCTCACTGAAATCTTGGCACTTGTAGAGAATATGATTCTACTTGTGGAGCAAGTCCTGTAGTTTCCAGATCTAACAAAAGCCTACTCTGGGCAACAACCTATCAAGACCTCTATACAGTCTAGCATTCTTATTGAGACTACCATCCTTCTTCATAATGTTAACCACTAGGAGTCCAAGCTTTTCCCCAATCACATAGTCATTTGGATCATGTCTAGGAATTATCTTCAATGCTCGTGTCTCTTTGCATGCAAACTACTTTGATCTTCTAGTGTTATTTAGTTTGTAAGGGTACTATTCTTGGCATCTACAAAATTTGCCCCTTAGTTTTCAGAAACGGATCCAAATGCACTATATAGTATAGATAGAAAAGAAAATTTTGAAGTTCCATAGAATTCAGTCTGTAAGGAAAGTCCATTCCAAGCAATGCTTTAATGATATACCCAGAAATTCACACCCCTGATTGTTGCAGTGCCTTTTTATTACAAATAGTCAATCTCCTTGCGAATTACCATATGAAATACAATGACCTCTCATGATTTATCTGAATCAAGAACCCATAATCAGAAAATAGGTTCTTCTACAAAGTAAATTACATTACCATGGCAGAATTACCATCCCAGAAAGTCCCTCACCTTGACAATGTACCATTGGGGGTTGAATCTAATATATAATGATCAAGTTCGCCTTTTCTGTAAAGATGTACTGACTTCCTAGGAACTCTATTCCATCCAACTTCACCTGAATTGGGAGAAATTCTAAAGGCCTTTTGCAAAGCAGTGAACTGATTCTCAATTAGATGTTCCAAGGTCATCTTCATTCTCTAAATTGCCCTCAAACCTTGAAAATGTTCTAAAGAGAGCACCCTGAAGTTTAATGGTATGGTATTTTGTGTAACTCACTCTATGTGATTTAACATTCTTCTTTTTCTTTTTTTGATGCAGAGACTTCAGATCCATCACCTATTAGATCCTTTGAACATGTATGAGCAAAAACTTCATGGCCTTTAATCTCCAAGTATTTCCAATGTAAAGGTATTTGGTGGCTATCTAGAGTTGCAAGTAAGTACTGAGCAACTTGATCCTTACCAACAATAGAATCTTTTAATATTTATAGCTCCTATCAAGGACAAGTTTAATCCTGTATCAATGTCAAGAATATTAGGAACCTAAATACTAGGTATGTCAAGAACATAAATGCTAGGCCGGTGTGCAATCTTAAAGCCTACAATGTCTTGGATAATGCCTGGCAAAGGGCCAATATTCGCTCCTTTCAACTTCTCCTAAAAAATGAATATAAGAAATTTGATACAAAGAATTGATAAGTGCAAATTTTCCTCCCAATAACCATGACCGGAAGTGTAGGCTACCTTGAGATTGTTTCCACAGTTTGCGTACATGCCTTTCAGAAAATTTCCAACAAATCCCCCTTCCATTATGCTCCCATGGATGTCCAAAACAAGTTCTAAAACATCCATTTTGGCATGCACAGGGAGGTTGTTGGCAATGGGCATGGAATTTGGCTTTGTAGCCACCAGCTACATTTGCTTGAAAGTTTCTAGTGCCTTTAACCGATCCATTTTGTGCATACCCTATTATCATTGCATTCCATGAGGTAACATCTCTTTGAGGTGCTCTCCCAGGAAGTACATGCCCTTGTCTCTACTTCCACATCTTGCGTACATATCTACGAGGGACACTGAAAGGAAGATGTTGGCAAGAGTCGTGAAATTTAGTTTTACATCTACACATTGCATTTACTTTAAAGTTCCAAATGCGTTTTCAACAAATCCATTTTGTGTGTATCCTGTAACAATGGTGCAGGTAAGGAGGATGCAAGCAGTGGCGTGAGATGCTAATAAAGGTTGTGGAATGTGGCTTTACCACTACCAACAACATTTGCTTAAGGTTTCCAAAGCCTCTTAAACAAAGCTATTTGAATGAGTCCTGCAGTCATGGCATCCAAGATACCATATTTCATGTGCCTTCCCACATTCCTCCTCTACGCACAGAGAAACTGGTTAAGTGTATATAGCAGAAAGTGGAAGCTTCTTTTCGCTTTACAATATTTGCAAATGTGTTGCATATGTCCAAAACCTCACAATTCTGACCCTTTCTTTTTTATATGCAAGAGGCGGACTTTTGAGTGTAGTTTGCAATTTTGCTAAAGTGCACCAGAGTTCTGCACCCCCGCTATCCACTTTATAAAATGAACATATAACTTTTTCCGTTACCTTTGTGGGATCATAGGAATCGGGAGCATGATTACATTTTGCAATTATTTTTGCTTGTATACATGCCAAGTCCACTGTAATGTCCCCTTTTCTAGTGCGCATTGTATGATGTTGTTAGCCTATTTCTCCTTGGTTCCGTAGGCTAACCAGGGCTTTTAAGGAATCTTGAGGATTTTTGGCCTAGGCAATTTTCGTTGCAGGTCAATTCAGGGCGTTTGGAGGCAGTTTTGGTATACTTACTATTTTTAGTAAGTCATTAATGCTATTAATAGTAATTTATTTGGCGGGCCGTGATCTCCAGTGACAGTGTCTTTTCAATGGAAAATTGGTTATTATCGTCAGATGATTTCAGCTCCATTGGTTTAATTCATCTCCGCATTAATAAAGTTTAAATTATAAAGTTAAATTCAATTATTTAACTTTATTAATGTGAGTCTAAGTTAAGTGGGGAAATGAATAGTAAAAGGGGCCCCTTATTTTAAAATACATGAGACATCAAAAAGGCAAAAGGGAAGTTATGTTTTATCCCACATTGGTCAAAAGTGTGAGTGAGCTCTTATGAGAAGTCTATAAAGGTGTTACAAGGGCTCACTTTCAGCTATGCTTGGTTTATTCTTGGTTATTATTTTCTCTTGGAGAATTCTGGGAAGCTTTGGCTTTCAGCAAGTTTTAGGACGGAAACCCTCGAGCTTGGAGGCAGTGGACGGAAACCCATTGTCTGTTGGAGATATTATTCAGGTGTCTCACTTTGTGCTTCAAATTCATACTTCTGGTTGTCCAATCCGACTATAAGTTTTGTGGCTACGATTGGATATTGTTGTTGTTCTACTGAAGATTTAAATGAAACATTTAATTTCAGAATCTCTATTTCAGTCTGATATTATATGATGTTTAGTATAATTTGTTGGATAAATTGAAATCAGTTGCATGCAAACTGTTTGTTTAAATTTTCTGTGGAACATTTGGAAAAATTGGGGCAAATATCCATAGGGAATGTTTCAGTGGTATCAGAGCCATGATCTTGCCAGCTCGAGGGAAAAACAAAAAAAAAAAATCAGAATTTGAAGTTATATTTGAAAAGCATTTACCTTTTCATAAAGTGCTGGTTCTAATTAGTAATTCTCAAGAGTTCGTATATATCTAGTGTGCGCCGTTTATGACGGAGTGCACAGCTTGTTTAGAGTGATATACATAAAAAAAGGGGGGGGGGGGGGAACGCAAGCAATGAGGGTCGTGAATCCCAGGAGTCTGAACGCAGCCCAAGTATTGAGCTTAAAAGGCGTTTAAATCTTTCAGATTTGAGAAATCATTTTGGAGCATATGAATCGTGGCTGAGAAACTTGTGAAATTCATCAATAAATTTAATATTAGTAATGTTGTATGAGCAGGGAACAAAATCTGACATATAAGTCCAGTCAGCTAATAAGAGGAATTTTGGTGTAAATTAGAATTGCAATTTGTGAGTGGAGAGTGGCCCCCATGACAGGTCCTTCTCTCCCAATCTCCAACCGTTACATCTACTAATTCCTTTGAATTCTTTTAATGAAGAATCACACATATTAAAAAAGAGAATTGTAGTGACATCATGGATTCCATACCTTGGCGCACGGCAGCATTTGTGTTTGATTTGAAGATTAAGAAGCCACGATAAGCAAGGGAAATAGCCACCACATAGGAGATAATAACATCTGATGCATATATTGGAGAAAGATTATTAAGTTTTGAAGGCCCGATCATTTTCAAGGAATCGCAGAGTTGAACTGAGCATTGATAGCTATTTACAGGAGATTTAGAAAGATTGAAACTTGCACAATGATTTAAATGAATGGTAAAGGAATTACAGTGATTTTAGCATCAGACATATATTATCAGCAGTGAACAGTGAACTGGTTCTGGAACATTCGATCGTACAGTGCTGTCATAAGTTTGCATTTGATTGTAATAACAGCAGAGCTGACCATGGAAGCTTTCAAGGTTAAATCTAAGACAATTGAAGCAATTTGTGGGGCCCTTTTACATCTGCAATCGATTTTAAGAAGGAAGAAAATATTTTAAAGAAGAATTGAACCTTAAAGAGGCTGCGTGGGCAATAAAGAGGAAGCGCTGCCAACATTGAAGGAAAATGACAATTCTACTCTTAAGACATCTGGTCGCTGCCATTTCAAGGAAATTATAAGCTCATATCTCATAGTAGTTCTCTTGCAACCTGCTGTAGCATTCCTAAGAATAGTTTGCAGGTGCTATGTTTGATTGATACAGGACTGAAATTCAGAGTATAGACATTACAATGGCAGATTAGAAAAGTGATTTTTTCTCAAAAGAATTCAATGATACATTTAAAGGTGTTCAGAAGAGGAACTCACAGAAAGAAGAGGAAATAGGAAATTGGGTGTTTATACTTGGGTTGGAATTGGAGTCTATGAAACCTTCAGATGATGTTCTTCCTAAGTTGGAAGAATTAGACTCACATTTGTCCAAGGTAGACCAATCAGATTTGAAGATCTTCAATTGGGCTTTGAAGCCATCAATGCTAACATTGGTTCAACACAGGTTTTTGGAACATCCTTGTGAGAAGGTAAGACTTGCAGTTGCTTCTTGTCTCAACGAGATCACTCGAATAACAGCTCCTATAGCACCGTATAAAGATGATGTACTAAGGAAGGTATTACAGCTGTTCATGAAGAGCTTTCATGGGTTATAGGATGTCAAACGCACCACCTTTGGTAAGAGGGCTAAAATTTTAGAAATTATGGCAAGAGTGAGATCATGTGTCATTATGATTGATCTCAAGTGTGATAAATTGATTCTTCAGATGTTTCAATGTTTTTTAACAAAAATCAGAAAACAACATTCAGACAATGTTAAAGCATGTATGCAAACTGTTTTGTCTTTATTTGTGGATGAAGATGATGATATCTGCAGGCAATTGCAATCAAATTTGTTAGCCATTTGGAGAAAGGAGCATAATATCTCACCTATGGCTTATGAGTTCTCAAAAGGGTTGATTGAGCAGAAAATTGAAAGGTTCAAGAAACAGATGACTGAAAAGGAACTAATCTCTATGGGCCTACAGGTTACAGGATCTCCCAAAAAAAGTAAGAACCAAATGAGGAGAGAGCAGATTTGTTTCACATGTCTGGAGACTTGGACACTTGATCATAATTGTGGGGTTAGTGAGGAAGATAAGTCAGCCAAAGCAATTTGGACCAGTGATGAAGAAGATAGGAATTCCACAGTTTTGTCCCAACAGAATGACACGAATGTTTGTGAGGAGATGGAATCGGCTGTGATTACAGAAAAAGAAGATGGAATAAGCAGGAAAGAGGATGGAGAACAAGTTGCTTCAGGTGAGAGGTACTCTAAGTTTTTTGTTGGAGGTTTCAAGATCGATGTAGATAAACTTTGTAAAGAGATAAGTCCTCTTGATTTAAACTCTCCATTTCTTCATGAAGAATGCATTGACACTTGTTGTGAAATTGCTGATATTGTTCCTATTAAAAATGATCTAATACCAGACGGGAATAAGTTAGAGTTCCAGGGTATTTCTAATGAAGAACGTGCATCTTCTTATGACAAAGAATCCCCTGAGAATGGTAACATACCAGCATCGATGACCATGCATTTAGATCAGTCCAACAATGAGTATGAGGCCTATGAAGACATTTATAACACTACTAAAAGATTTGATGAATCATGTAGTAGTAGTTTACTCATACAGGATTGTGTTTTTGAAGCTCAGCATAGTGGTTTTGCTGAGGAAGTGAATGAAGATAATGTTGCTTATTTGATGAACTCAGGAATGGAAAACATGAGCGGCTATGAAACATGCCAAGAAGATGACACTCTAGGGACTGAATTGGAAGGCAAATCAGAAAATGTCTTTCAAGATGAGGCTTTTGAACTATATGGTTTCAAGAATCAGCTGAAGGTTAGTGAAGAATTGATTGTTGCAGCCTTGGTTCATTATGACAATATTCATAGGGACATTGAAGGTCTTCTTTGGGAAAGTAAGAGTAAGGAAAAGAAAGGAGAAGGGGCAAGTGGATTCAATAGCACCCTCTTATGCAAAATCAAAGGAGCATTAGAAAGAATGAAATCTGATTACTTGCAGTTGCTCAAGGATAGGGATCTTGCAATCAAGTTTGCTGAAGACAGAGAAAAAGAAGTTGATGACTTGTGCTTGCAGCTAAGTATGGCTCATGGTGCATTATACAAAGCAGAAGATCAGTCTCCTATAGCAGCCACCTCTATGGAACAAAAAACGAGCAGTAGAACTACGGAAATCATGCAACTTGTAGAAGGGATCTATGCACTTGGTAAGGATGAAATAATGTTTGATGACTCCAACGGAAGCAAAGAAGAGAATCCCAAAAGTCTGATTTGGGACAGCGATAATCTACATCTTCCCCTTGATATTGCAGCTCATACACTTGGGATTACTCATGAAGCCAAGATTACAAGTGTTGATCATGACAGCAGTAATACTTCTTTCCTTCATCAAGAGGTAACAACTTGGTTACATAGAGTGGATAGCGTTAAGGAATCTTCCTATGATGATACCAAATGGAGTGTGAAAACTATGGGGAACAAAAGGTGGATTCATGCCACAATGGTATGGAAATTTCTCATCAATCCAAGGAAAATCACATAGGCAAGGACACAAAGGTTGAAACCAGTCCTAAATTTCAGTTTGAGAACAGCAGTGATATATTTCACCTTTCCCATAATGTTGCCACTAAAAATCATTAAGAAAGTAAGGGTACAGTTTCACCCATTGATGGACTACAAGAGGCAAGTATGGTACATGGTAATTTTGATGTTGTCTCTTGTCATAGGACTGAGTTTATACATTTTGATACAGCTGATATAGAATATGCCCAAGTTTTGAATGAAAAATGGTTGGAAAGAGCTAAACAAGCTAAGATTGTGGTTCAACAAGCCAAGCTTCACTTTCAACATAGTCGTGATATTCGCCATTCTTTTAATGATGAGAGACATGAATTGCCTAACCTAGAGTTTCCAGTTGAGATAGTTGATCATTCCCGTGATGGTGATAGTGATTGAGTTGATGAATCTCTTAGTGGGCCAGCCACTCAAGAGTTGTCTGTGTTGAGTAGTGTTGGCATACATACTTCACTTTTGAGTTGGTTAACTGTTCCTCTTAATATGGCAGCGATATCTTTGTTGCTTGGTGACTTCATAGTTTTCGATCTCTTATGAACTAATGGCTGTCCTAGTTGGAATCATGTAGCACTTTCTGATTTTGCATTGGCTACATCAGTAATTCAACAGTATGGGAATGTTGAAGGACAATTCTTTTGGGTTGAGTTGGAGTGTGAAGTAATTTTCCTTGAGTGGCATTGGTTTGATGACATATTTGATATCATTTATGTTTCTAATCAGAGTTATGACAGCGAGGTTTGGTGGCCATTTGTGCTGGTTTATGGGTATATGGGGGTTCATCTTCACATTGGCTGGATGTCTTACATGCACGGATGGTTACATAAGAGTACTTGGTTGACAAACTTCTTTTTCATCTCTTACAGTGGGTTCTACATCATGATTTGGGATCTGGGTACTGACATGATTGGTGCATTGTCTCTTATGGATTCCATGATGTTGCTTCATAGTTTGTGGTGTATGGTGTTTTTATCAGGGTGGAGCAGCGGGTTGGTTGATGTTTGCTTGAGGGCAAGCAATCTCGGGAAGGGAGGACTGTAATGTCCCCTTTTCTAGCGCGCATTGTATGATGTTGTTAGCCTATTTCTCCTTGGTTCCGTAGGCTAACCAGGGCTTTTAAGGAATCTTGAGGATTTTTGGCCTAGGCAATTTTTGTTGCAGGTCAATCTGGGGCGTTTGGAGGCAGTTTTGGTATACTTACTATTTTTAGTAAGTCATTAATGCTATTAATAGTAATTTATTTGGCAGGCCGTGATCTCCAGTGACAGTGTCTTTTCAATGGAAAATTGGTTATTATCGTTACATGATTTCAGCTCCATTGGTTTAATTCATCTCCGCATTAATAAAGTTTAAATTATAAAGTTAAATTCAATTATTTAACTTTATTAATGTGAGTCTAAGTTAAGTGGGGAAATGAATAGTACAAGGGGCCCCTTATTTAAAAATACATGAGACATCAAAAAGGCAAAAGGGAAGTTATGTTTTATCCCACATTGGTTAAAAGTGTGAGTGAGCTCTTATGAGAAGTCTATAAAGGTGTTACAAGGGCTCACTTTCAGCTATGCTTGGTTTATGCTTGGTTATTATTTTCTCTTGGAGAATTCTGGGAAGCTTTGGCTTTCAGCAGGTTTTAGGACGGAAACCCTCGAGCTTGGAAGCAGTGGACGGAAACCCATTGTCTGTTGGAGATATTATTCAGGTGTCTCACTTTGTGCTTCAAATTCATACTTCTGGTTGTCCAATCCGACTGTAAGTTTTGTGGCTACGATTGGATATTGTTGTTGTTCTACTGAAGATTTAAATGAAACATTTAATTTCAGAATCTCTATTTCAGTCTGATATTATATGATGTTTAGTATAATTTGTTGGATAAATTGAAATCAGTTGCATGCAAACTGTTTGTTTAAATTTTCCGTGGAACATTTGGAAAAATTGGGGCAAATATCCATAGGGGATGTTTCATCCACTCTTCAACTTCTTGTCTTTTAGTGTGAAACTTCGAGACGTGGAAGTAAGCAAACATTTTGCAATTTTTGCACAACCACACTCCAAGTCTGCCCTTCCACTTTTTGTATTTTATTGCAGAACTTCAGGATGCAGATTCAAGTGAACATTTTGCAACATTTGCCTAGTTGCACATTAGGTCTGCTTCTCCACCATTTTGCATGGTAGTGGAGTTTTGCATGCAATATGCAAATATGTTATTTGCTTTTTAAACTTCAAAATTTTAGAATCAAACCAATGTTTATTAAATCACAAACTCCGTAAACCTCAAAACTACAAAAACACTTACCGATTTGCAAAAATTTTAAATTGTACCTGATTTGAATCACCTCACACTTTGTGACTCGCAAACACATCACCCAACTTATGGATATTCATTCACAACTCTATGTGAACACCTTAAAACTCAATTGTGACTGCAAATTAAACATTATTACTCCGCATTCTTGCCGATCAGGTGATTTAATTGATTGCACAATTTAAATTTTGGCAAATTTAATAAAATCACACTTGAAAATCAACTTGCGACCACATGGAAATTGCAAAGTTTGGAATGCAATTTCCAAAAGGCAAATGTCATGTCCCGATATTAATGCATTGTTTAAATTAAAGATTTAAACGTCACGATAATAATATTAAATAACATTATTTTATTTTATTGTATTTATAAATACAATTTTATAATAATAATAATACATGTATCTATTCATAAGGATATATATATTATAATACATTCAAATATAATAATATATATATATATATATATATAATAAATAAATATTATATAAATATTAGTAAAGGAGTCATATAGATAAAATATTAATGAACTAAATAATCGACACCCTCTAACCCACGGTGGGCCCAAGGTAGCCAACGATTAACAAATAATAATTATGGTCATTTAAACCACCGCACCCTATGAAGGAAGAGATGTGATCCATTAAGGAGTCTTTGTAATATATAGGAGGTATGCACTTGATATTGATGGAAAAAGGGAAGAAAAAAAAGGAAATCGTGAGTTTTATTTCTAAACCGCCTCCTTGAAGACTTTCATCCATGAAGCTTGAATGTATTGTGGGCCACGCGGGTAAGAAGGATGACGACTTAATTTTGAGCTTCTTCATAAATGTATATTGAGAGCAGTTTGTCATCATGGAGCTCTAGATGGGAATTATCAGAAATTGTTGACAGCGCACAGGATAATACAGATCGTGGAATCCATGCACTAATTCTTTAAGACTGATTATCATTTGGCAACTTATAAATTATCAAATATCTTTCAACTTGTTTATTGATTGGAGTCGTGAGTCTATTTTATCTAAGCGCTGAACTGAGGAGCTGATAATCGAATGGACATCACTTATTCTTCATTATGAAGCGGAGAATTCTAGCTATATCAGAGATTGGCATTGGAGAGGCAATTCAGCGAACATCATTCGAAGGAGTAAAACATTAAAGATACATTGAACAAATATATATATATCACCATTGCCAAGAAAGAATAAATCAGATCAGCGAACAAGATTCCTTGAATATATAGCAATCATAAATATCAAGCAAGAGCATTCAGATATTCCCACGAACAGCATAATAAGAGTTATATCTGCATTCTATTAAGGCTATCATTGGATCGTACCAGCATTATACAGCTTGAACATACAAGTATGATAGTATATTGATATTTCTTTGTGTAATTACATTTCCTTTGAATACTGTTATTCTTAAAAATCGATTCTATATGTGTAATCTGATTATAATGAAACTACTGTAGCATATAAGTAATCTGATTATAATCAAAGTGTTGTAGCATATATGTAATCTGATATAGGTATCATAATGGAAAGGCTGAAGCTTATATCAGTTATATATATCATAATGAAAAGTGTTATATTGAACACATTAACTTCCTATGGGAAGAATGAGAATGAGACGCCTAGAGGCCATTCATAGGTATTTAGAGGCCTTTGTCACATGGGGTATAAGGTACCCATAGTGCAAAGGATTGTGATTTAGTGGCCTTGGCTACCATGATGTAAGGCATCATAAGAGTACCAAGGAGTCTCATAGAGGCTTTGACTCTAAGAGTACTAAGGGTACCACTTGAGTCTAAGGATAGAAGACATTAGAGCCCTATGGTGGATAGTGGCAAATCTCATCTCATCTCTCTCATAGGCTGTTAATGAGTAATACATGAGAAAGAGATAGCAAGTATGCAATATATATATATTGATAGAGATCATGACTAAATAATAGAGCATGTGAAATGTCATGATAGAGAATATGCAAGGCATATGGATAGTGATCATAAGAGTAACATGTGAAATATTAATGATAGAAAATGCGCATTGAAAGTAATTATAAGATTAGTAATAGTGATACGTATTAGTAATCATAGATTAATGATAGTGATGTGTATTGAAAGTAATCAATGATGAATTAAAGGTATGAATTGGCATTTGGTCATAGAAATGATAAAAGCAATGTTCTTATGGGAATTATATATGTGGCTATAAATGCAAAATGTACTAATGTTCTCTTTTTGCAAGTTGAAATTTGTGAACAAGGTAGAGAAATTTTGATTTGTGACAAAGGGACATTACAGCAAACTACAAACTACATTTAAATTTTGCGACTTTCCTCATTTATGCATTATCTGACTTCAAATTGGCAAGAATGAGTTAAAATATTGCCACGAATCAATTAACAAGCCTTTCGGGAAGCATGTGTACCACACACCAATCTTGTGACCACTTGTCAAACTTTTAGATAATTGCAAATTTGCACTTGGGAAACAATTATAAAAGCAGTCAGGCTTGAAATTACCTGATACCAATATGTCTGAACCTCAAGAGGGTCCCTTAAAACATGTCAAACTTTTTGAAACACCTTGTGACTTCATGAAACTACAAACTGTGAAAGAACCAAAGATGCTGAAATGTAACCCCAAGGCTGTATTCTTGTCAAATTGCATGGAAACCTTTGTGTTTCTGTCACTGAGACTTGATCAAATGTTTAATCACTAACACACAAATGACCAAGTTGACAGGGAATTACGACTCAAATTAAACAATCTTGCAACACTTTCAGGTGACCAAACTCGACTTTGGATCACTTGCGACTATGACAAACGTTTGACAATTTCTGATTTAATAAGTAGTTCGATAACTCAAGACTATCAAGAACATTTACGACCAGAATTAATTGGCATGAACCTCAATGTTTTCAACTTAACCAAACCAAAACAATGAAGAAACTTTAAAACCAACATGACTTTCAAGAAATCAACTCGACGACAAATGTCTTTTTAATGAATGTGAAAAGTTTAAAATATTTCAAAATCAAAAACAATGATAACACAATGCACAAGAAGACACTGTAATACATAGCTTAAATATTTATTCAATAATCAAGAGAATTTATACAATAGTTTGTCCTATTTTCTAGGACATGTTATCTCATTTTGCTCAATCCTCAACTATTTCCTATTCTCTATGTGGATGTTGTTACATCCTCTCAACAACCTAGCCTATGGTTAACTTAACAAACTTTATATTATAACCTATGACTAACCCTTAACCAAACTATATATTATGTAACCAAACCAACTACATAATAATTTCTAACATTCCCCTTTTATTGCAACATAGTATAAAGCCTAGGATAGAATCAAATTTTTATGAGAACTAGGGCATACACACACTTCAACATACTTACAATCAATAGTGGGAATGGCCACACAACCCCTCCTCAATGGGATACAGCCTCGTTGAACTATTCTTCCAGTAGGAATGAACCTCACCTCAATGGTTCCTTGTGTGGGACTTACCTCATAAAACAACACCACTAGTCTTTAGTCGGTCTAGGCTCCATATGTGGGACATTACCTTTCTGAACAACTACTCAAATAGGACCATACCTCATCAAACATCAATGTCGATCTTTTTTCAGTCTGAACCTTACTGAATAACCACTCCTTAGGGGGGACAAGGCCTCACCAAATAGATTCATTCCTTCTAGTGTAGCACAAGTACCTTCTTCATTATCTCCATCTTCGGCTTGGTAATTGTCTTAACCCTCTTTTTGATACTTCTTAAACAAATACAAAGATTACAGTTTAAAGTGACTTCATATTTTTTATGGATATGTGTGTGTGTGTCTGTGTGCACACGTGTGTGCACATATTTGTTGCAGTTGTTTTATGATGGAAATAACAAGTTGAGCAAGGAGACAAGATCATGTACAATTTGACCTATAATGTATTCTGATTTTCAGTAATTAATTGTTCATTTGAGTTATTATAGGAAGAATAACTTAGTTGTTGATTTACATCACATTATGAGATACACAGATGCTACTAATGTATTTTTGCACTTGTTTGTGTGTATAGGTACACATCCTCTTGACACTTGGTGTGAGTGGACGGGTGCATTTTGACTAGGTTTGACATCTTAACCTCCAAAGAGATCATATACACATGTTGAGAGAGATACAAATGTTGGTATGGTGTTACGGTTTGTTAGCTTCTTGTGTCTTGTGGTTGTGTCTTGATCTTTGAGCCTTGTTTCCTTTATTCGCATGACTAGTGTGTCTTCTAAGGAGGTCATCATCTTGGGTGTGGTCATTTTTATCTTGTTGTATACTCTAAGCTTATGTGAGGATGGAAAATCATATAACATTATTTCAATTGATAGTGGGTTTTACTTTGGAAGGGGGATTTTTTTTTTTTTTTTGAATTTTCAAATATTAAAAAGTTTGCTTGCTATGGAATGAAAATGCCAACTTGGCGGGATGTATTAACTCCACTGCCAAGAATAGCTAGTGTAGGAACCTCTGCATTGGATGTTTGGCCTTTGCTTTCTTTGAGGGGATGAATCTCAAAGGGTCATTCATTTTGGTTGTTTTGTGTAATCTCCCCTTTTAGGATATTCCTGATTTCTTTACTTGCATACAATAAGATCACTAGAAAGGGACATTAGAGATATTAAAGATCAATAAATTAATATAATATTCAGTTCCTAGCATCATTAAATTCATCTATCATTCATATTAAACTTGTGATGTCCCGATATTAAGGCATTGTTTAAATTAAAGATTTAAATGCCATAATAAAAGACGGTGAAGTTGCTTTGGTGAAATACAACATATATTATTTATATATACTGTTTAATAAATAATATTAAATATATTAACAAATATAAATATAAATATAATATTATAAATATATTTATGTTTATAAAAAGATTATGTAACAATCTACCCCCAAAATTTTTTCAAAAATGTAACAAGGATGATCAATGTTAGCACAATCATGCATGAACAACTAATTGACCTCCACACTTCTGATCACCAAGATCCCAAATCGGGCGAGGTGAAAACATAATGTGTTTTGGTTTACAAAGATAAAGAATTGTGCAACAAAGTAAGTACATTCATCTGCTATGAGCAGGCATCCACTATTGCAGTGGGGATTCACCACTTTTCAGTGCGTGTGAATACAAGAATGAAATCATAAACCATCCACTTATTCAGTGGGTATTCACCACTTGTCCAGTGGGTAGAAACATGAAAGATAGAATACCAATTTGCCCACACTGGCAGTAAACCATCCAGGGGTTACAATATGAGTTTGCAACAAAATAAAAATTACTATGCTATGAAAAGTATTGCAAACTAAACCAAAACCCCAAAATTAAACCTTCAAGGCACTGCTGTAGCTGTTTCCAAGGACAGCAGTCATCATATCAGCCTGCAACATTATCATATCAGACCCAAACCACCATTATGCAAGCTCAAATTCTATGCAATTAACACTCCTATCATATGTGCATTAAGTCATATTGATAGAACTATCAATATCTCTCAACAAACCCCCTTACAGGATCAAACCTTTGACAAACTTCCCTACTCAAGAGCTGCACATAAACAGATTATCATCCAACAAATTCAGTCATGAAATGCAAATAGAAACACATATTAAAAAACCCTTCCCAACTGCTGAAAAGCATTGGTGATTCAGGAACACTGTATCAGCACCGATCACCTTCAAATCAAACTATTTTATTGCTGGAAATGTATTCAGAAACTTCAGAAATCTTGTTAGACTCAGAACTCCATTCAACTCCTCTCACTGTTTATTCTGGCAGAAGCTTATATCTCTGATTTTTGGAGAAAAAGACTGCACTTAACCTCTCCTCTATTCCCGCACGACTAGATCAATATCAGCTCAGCTGAGGGTGGCTGCAACCCTTACACATTCTGGAGTAGATCATTTTTCAACTGTGATTAGAACTCATCAATGCTTAGCAACAATCTCATCAAATCAGACATCTTCCCTTCCAGCTGAAGCGGCCAGCAATAAAGACTTCAAGATTATAATAACATGATGTCAATTCTATTTGCTACTCCACAATTCTATCAATATTTACCCGCCTCCTCCCTTCAAATGCAAGTGGTGAATAAAGAAGACTTAGCAGAAAACAATAAAGAAAACGTCACCTTAGTTTATTCCACGATACCACTAAACCCACGCCATGTCTAATATGCAAAATTCCCTTCAAAGAAATCGCATCTCCTTCTAGATAGCGTCACCTTTTTCAATGCAATGTTGGATGGAACACAAGCTGCAATTCCATAACAAGAAGGGTTGCGGCTGGAACAAGATTATATTATATACAATCGGCATTATCAAATATATAACTAACATAAATCTTCCAGCAAAATCAGATATATCATATATCATAAAACCTCAATGTAAATATACATTTATATTTGGATACATTTTCACAATATTGCATTAAACCCTCTAGCAATCATCCTATAAAAATGAGATTCTTTCTGGCACAATATCTCAAAATCAATACCACAACAAATTACCACAACTCCATGAAAGAACAATGGCAAACTCTGTATGAGTTTGCTCCAATCTCCGTCTTCAACACAATGGTGATTCCTATCTTGAAACCACACCCAACCTCAAGAGGGTTTTCATCCTCAAGAGAATATGGAAGAACTCACAGGTTCAATCCATCTGTAAACAAAATCAATTCCAAAAACATAACCCTTCAAATGAGCTCTCATTCCCCTTTTATAACTTTTTTGAGAGGAATATATTATTATTTTCCTTTTAACTCTTCATATTTCTCCTCTCTAAGAGACCTTTTTGAAATAATAAAAATATAACATGTGTGAGGTACCCTTTTTAAGTGTCTATCATTTAGAACACTTAAAAACCTTTTCAATGAGCTATAACACTTAGGTATTGATTAATTATTTTCACCCCTAGGAGCTTAAGTGAAAATAAAAAATCAAATAGCTCATTAAATCACCTGACTTTGCGGAAAATCCCAAACTTAGGCGAACTGCAAAATAAATCATACCACTGCCTTCTATGATGTTTGGGATGAAGAACGATGTCATCTGGGTGACTTACTATAAATAGACGGCTCCTCCAAGAATCTTGGAGAGCAATCCAGGAGCCCAATCAAACTTTTGAAAACATCACTATAACCTTGGACATCTACTAAGCTCAATGCCATAGAAAAATCCATTAACACAAGGGAAACCCATATAACTATTCTGCAAATTGAACCACGACTACTCCAAGAACATTGGAGTTCTCCCAAACAAAGTCGAATAGCCTCCGAGGAACTAGGAACTAGCATATTGCGCACAAAAATCTATGCGCCAAAAAAGGGACATTACAGATTAAGAATAAGCAAAATAATGAGAAGTCTGAGGCAGCAAATGAGACAAAAAGAGCAAACCATTAAAAATGCAGCGACTTGCTTACAATATGAAGAAAACATTATATTAAAAGAGCAACGAGATCCCCTGCGTATGGTCGCGAGCCCGCCGATAAGGTTGCGAGCCTACTACCTGGTCACGAACCCCCTATAGCTTTTAAGGGCGCATCTATATGGCACTTAAGCCATCGGTTAGATGATCTGGGCCTCCCTCAAGTCCGACTCACTCGTATTATGTAGATAATAGAATAGATGGTGATGGTGTCGACCATTGATGTTGACCTTGACCCCACCATATATATAGATAGACTTCGATGTATGTAATACAAGATACCATTCTTACTTGCTGTGACCTGTTCTCACTCATATCACGTACGGTATGTAATAGATGGTGATGAATGACTTGCCATCTCACTACCAGAGATATACTCAACTTGCCTACTATCTTGAGTTGGTGGTGACCGATGACTAGTAAGTGGGGTTGACATACTCTAAGGCAGCAATGATATTACCATGCCTAGCGATTAGTTAGCACATAGACAAATACAGCGATTCATTTATTATTATATTAAATAGAGATTTAAGAAAAGACATATCCATTTTGAGAAGTCACCTCCTTTGGGGGAATATAAACAATGAAAGGGAAGGAAGGAATAGGGCGAATAACAGGAGAAATCAATCGAACATAAGAGAAGGAAACATATAATCTGTTCTGAAGCAGCAAGACAATCGAGAAAGAACAAATCTACAATAAATCGGCAAGGAAGGCATACGTCTACAGTAGATCGACAAAAGATGTAACGTCCCCTTTTTGTGATAAACACTTAAACTTGAATCTGCATTCAAAATGATTTTCAAGGTGACATTAGTAACATTAGAAATCAATAAACTTTAGTGATAAGATCAAAAATAATATATGTATTTCATTTTTATCCAAGGATTATTCATTTCCTTCTTGTCATTCATGACTATTATATAATACATTCCATAAGTACATTAGCATGAATATTGTATATAACTCAGATCCATACTCTCCCCTCTTATTATTCATCAAGGGATTAGGATCTTACATGCTAGGGCGCATGGACCATTCCTAGACCCAACTTGAGAAACTTAGTTCCAAGCTCTTGGGGTCTACGCACGGAGCCTCGGATCCAGCTTGGGAGCTATGTCCCAGCCATTGGGATCAATACGAAATCTCCGGACCCAGCATCGGGAACTTAGTCCCTAGCCCTTGGGGTCTTCGCACAAGAAGTGGAATTACTCCGCCTTTCCCTACAATACCTATGGTTCCTCATTGGATGAAATAATAAGGGCTACGGAGATATGATCTTTATTTCAATATTCCCTTGTACTCTAGATGGAATTCTATTATATCATTTATCATCATAGAGTTATTTATGTCTCAATTTGGAATGAGTGTCCATGACATCCTCATTCTTACACAATTGTTTATTATTGTTATGGGGCAGATCTCACACTTATGGATAGTTAACCATACATAGCAATTACCAATTACATGGTTCATTTACATATTTATACATATATTATTCTTTTATTGATAATATTCTTATCCTTAATGTTTCTAGTCATATATATATATATATATATATATATATATATATATATATATATATAACATGCTAAATGTCTACACATACCTGATCGCTGATTTCTGTGGACTCCTCTTGCTGCCATCTCTTTTCTTTTATTCCTTTTGATTCCTTGCTTGTATGTTCTTTCTCTATTTTTTGCCTTTTTTCTTTTCTTGGTTTCTGATTGGTTCGTGTCTTGAGATGGAGGGGAATCGCCCCTTTTAAAGTCCACGAGGGGGTCTAGGATAGTAAAAGTCACAGCGGTTAGTAACAAGGCACCCGCTGCCTTAAATCTTTTCATTATTGTTTGTTATTGTTTTCTTATATGGGATCGGGTTTATTTGGGAGACCCGATCACCATTTAAGCTTATTTTTTTAATATATTAAATCTTATTATTATTATTATTATTATTATTATTATTATTATTATTATTATATACTTATAACTATTTTTCTATATGTTAATTTATTTTATTATTATATTTGTATATATATTTACTAAACATTATTATATTGATAATAAATATATATATACTTATAATTATCTTTATACAAATTTGTATATTATAATAAATAATAATATATGTACTTCTATAATTTCACATATATGTAGTTTATATTATCCTGTCATACATATATATATATATATATATATATATATATATATATATATATATATATATATATATTGACACATAATTACAATATGAAGACTTATATGCATTATATGAGTATATGCAAATTGTAGAAGTACACATTGTGATATACTTGAAATATAGTATAATATAATTATAGGGCATATGACAAAAGAGAAGGCAACAGGTATATAAATAGCCATGTAATTTGATAATACATATACAATCAAGGAACCGATAACTTACAATAGTGATTTGAATTTCGTTTGCTTTCATCTGCATTACTTATGTAGAGTGGATAAATAAGAACAAATAGAATATGGAATGCTAGTACTAATACAGCATATATGATAATGTTAGTACTTTACTACTTAGTATGTATTAATGAATAATCATCTTTAATGTATTTTAGATGTAAATAAATAATGAACCTCATCATGGAGGAAAGGAAGGAGACGTAGATAAGAAGGTATAAGGTTTTCATCTAAGTAGCCCACCTTGGATGGATTTCAAAGCCTTGCCACCAAGGCCAAGAGGGTCAAAGTCCCGCTCTTGGGCTTAGATTGGATATGCCGAGAACCCCACTACGAATCCCATACCATTCCTACCATGATGAGTTATTAACTGTAAGGGATAAGGCATGGATAGGGAAGCAAGACAAGCACTCTACTAAGTAGACCACTTTGGTGGATGTCTAAGTCTTGCAACTAAAGCCAAGAGGGCCAAAGTTCTGCTCTTGGGCTTAGTATGGGTTGGCTTGGTCAAACCTATCATGTCCCTATCCCTATGCTCTACATGTGTTTGATAGTAATAGTAATATAGGAGTTGTATTTTGAGTTTAATATATGCTTAGCTAACCCTAACAATGGCATTAGTTTATATGTATATATAGGCACTTGTGTTTTCTATATGATGATTGCAGGATTTATATTTAAGAGCATAACAAAGAAACAACTACCTATAAGTCATCTCCCTAACCCTAATTTATTGTAATTGTGATTGTAGGGTTTAATCAAGAGCAAATCTAGAAGGGCACATTACAAAATTGATAATTTAGGGTAAAATAAGTATTGTTCCTAGAAGGGGACATTACAAAACTCATCTATAATAGCATAATTAATAACGAGAACAATACTATATAACATATACAATGAGATCAAATCATCATAGCATAATCCACATTCAATTCAATTCATAACACAATACAGTATCGACTATGTTCAAGTCTTAATCCTTACTTCCTTTCTAATCCTCAACCTTGGATTGGGAATTACTTGTCTAGGGCGCGATGAAACCACCTCGACGGATGGAATTACTCCGCCTCTCCCTAACAAAACCAAGCCTATCCTTGGTTGCAGGCAATAGAAATAACTAAGTATTAACTTGAACATCCTTCGATATACTTCAACATACCAAATGACCACATTTATTCATAGCACATTCTGTATTGGCTATGTTCAAGTCTCAATCCTTATTTCTCTTCTAATCCTCAACCATGGATGGGGAATTACTTGTCTAGGGCGCGATGAAACCACCTCGACGGATGGAATTACTCCGCCTCTCCCTAACAAAACCACGCCACTCACTCACAGGTTGGAGGCAATAGAAATAAATAGGCATTGAGTTTGAACATACCACTACTTCAATGTGTTGTGAATTCTATTGATGTTTTCCCTATATATACTTCATAGTAAGTTTCACGATGCTTATATATACATGTGCAATGATACTAATGATAATCTTTCAATTATATACATTTGTCATTATTTACTACATGGCATTCATCATAATAAACAAAGAGTTAGATACATCATACCACGTATATAATTCTTGCCTTTGTATCCTTGGAGATCTAAGGATTGTATTCCTTTCTTTCGTGTTGACTGCAGTTTTATATACTTCTTCCAACTCAAGTTATCTCTTCTTTTCTTGCAGATCTGTATATATCAGATTTATGTCTGTTCCTATATATAAAATATATATTAAACTCAGATGATACTCCCTATCGTTCCTCATACCATTCTGATTCTATACCTCAAACTTCCTATGGAAAGAAGCATCCTTTCACATAACCATCGCTGCCTCTCATGCTGCATTACAAATCGCACCCTTTGAATTATATTAAGAGTTATATTACTGCATTACAAATTGTGAGAAATAATAATTAAGAGTTATATCACTGATGCTACGTAATCATGAATTGATGCTTCCTTGCTGATAATAAATCGCTGGTCTTCTTATTTTAATCGCTGCACCTTTACAAGACTGCATTCGTATCATATCATATAAGATACTGAAGTTGATATTATAGGGATCACTGCTTAATGAATCGCTTGTCTTATATTCTAATTCGCATGCACATAGTGTAATACATGGGATCGCCTCCTTTATGAATCGGACCTCTAATAATATATATTAAATTTATTCTTAATTCCTTTATAAGTATGAATATATTTATTTATATATAAATAATACTATAATAATATTTAATTATATTTATATTTTTATATTCGTTATTTATAAATTAATATATTAAAATATTTATATAATAATTATTTAATATTATTTATTAAATATTATATATTAATAATATATGTTTATCTAAATATTAATGCATACGCAATTATCTCTATCACTCAAATTGACTAAACACCAAGCAACTTCACCGTTTTCTATCATGATGTTTAAATCTTTAATTTAAACAATGCCTTAATATCGGGACATCACATTTTGCTTTTCATTATGGTGGTTTTGGCTATTTGACAGGGTTTTGGTTTTTAAAGGTTGAGGAATAGAGCCTATATTCCTGGAAAGTAAATAGGAATATGGTTTTGCTTGACCCAAGAAAAAAAGAAAGAGATAGGAACAAAAGGAATGGAGAAAGAAAGAAAGGGGGGATTATTGTGGGAGAAAATGGAACGAGAAAGAAATCTAAACTTTGCTCTAAGGATAGTTACAAAGACTTGGACTTTGTTTGAGTAAGCATTTTTGGTCTCATTTCCTTCGTTATACAACTGTATGATGTTGATTTATTCTGTTGAATACAGTTAGGTGATAGTACAGAAAGGTTTAGCCATTGCATGTGGCTCTGTTTGGAGTGTGAGCTTGTTGTTGACTTAACCTTCTCTATGGAAATTCTTGTGTGGCTCTATTTCAACTATGAGCTTCTTGTTGAATACAGTTAGGTGATAGTATAGAAAGGTTTAGCCATTGCATGTGGCTCTGTTTGGAGTGTGAGCTTGTTGTTGACTTAACCTTCTCTATGGAAATTCTTGTGTGGCTCTATTTCAACTATGAGCTTCTTGTTGATTTTAACTGTCCCTATGGAGTTTTTTTTCTTGAGTGTCTCCTGTAGGAGTAGAGTTGACCTTGTGTATATGGTGTCAATACTTATGTTTTAAAGTATTGGGCTTATCACTTTTTATGATATAGTGATATTGTGTTTTCTTTCTATGACTTGTGGAAGAGTTCTGTGGCTTGAATGCTACTGTCAAGCCCTGCCCTAGAACAGTTGTGGTTGGCTAAGTTTCAGGGGTGTCACTCTTGGAGATGTTTGATTAACTTGAATGGTCTTTTGTATTTGTTGTTAAAACTCTCAAGAATGAAAGATGATCTCTCTCTAAGTTTAATATGTCATTCTTGGGAGGAGCTTTATGAGTAGAAAGGAACTCTTGGTTGAGGTCAAGTTGCCCCCCTGCACTCACTTCAAGGTCATTAGGCTTTCTATGGGTAACCTCAAAGGAAGAAGCTTGAAAAACTGGGAGTTGTATGACTGTGATAGTCCTGGAAACTTAGGGTCTATGAATGCAATTTTATGGCATTGTACAAGGGTTCCTTTGTCTTTTATGAACACTATTGAATGCAATGTTGCATGGCTATAATGACTTTTGTAAGGATGTATGAGACTAATATGTGGCTATTCTTTCTCAGGGTTCGTATTTGAGCAAATATATTAATCTCTCAAATTAACATTAACCCATATTCAAGGTTTTAGGTTGCTATTGTATCTATTGCTTGGAGAATAGTATCATCCTACTAGTTAAAATTCTTTCTCTAAATTTATATATGCTTTTACATATACATGCATGTGATGATGTCTGATTGGTGAAAGCATGGATAGTGTAGTTGTCCCTCCTGTACTACACATATGAACATATATGTACTATATAGTATATGAACTAGTGAATCCTGTTCTTAAATTTGATTTCAAGAATGAGTTATCAAAATGTGTAATTACTCTGAGTTCAATATAGGGAAACAAGGGACTCTTGCTACTACTCATACTTGAGATTTTTGGAGTTCCCTAAGAGTATCTTTGAAGGCCTAAAAAGAGTTATTTTGAGACAAACTCTATCAATATTCATTATATTATACCAATTGGGTTTAGCCATAAATGGTGTTTCTCTAGGGTTTGTTAGAGCCTTAATAGCATAGGTTGCATACTCAAACTCAACTCGGACTTAGCAGACCAAAAATTTCTAACTCAACAAAACTTGACAACTAAAAAAAAACTTAAATTTCTTTAAAAAAATACAAATTTTATGCAAAATACAGTCACAAAATGTATCAAATGAGTTTATAAAATGTTGAGGATGTGTTTTCTATTAGATTTGAATAAAAATAGAGTACAAAATTGTGTCATCGTGTGAATACAACAGCTAGTTGATACTATTATGAATTTATGATGATTGTCTTTGAAAACCATCATCAAAAATTGCATATCCAAGCAAGTTACGAATTACAAGATTTTTATTTTCTCTTCCCCAATCTAGTGAAAAATTGGGGAGGGGATCTAGTCCTAACACTCGGCTACAGCTCCTTGCTTGACCTAGAAGGCTACACCTTTGGCTCCACCTTGCTACTAGATGGAAATGACTCTTCCTCTACCTCATGTTCGACATCATCTACATTGATGTCATCCAATCCAATCTCTCCTACATCTACACCCTCTCTAGTTTCTTCTCATCCAACAATGTAAGGAGTGCTTGCATCTCTCATTTTTCCTCTTCTTTGACTTTTTCACACGACTTGGTTTTGCGGTTAGGAACATGGTTACAAGACTCGGACTCGCCCAGGACTCGGCAAGCTGATTTTTGACCCAGACTCGGACTCGGTGCAGACTCGACAAATTGAAAAACCCATGAAATTCAAAGATTTTTAAGGATTTAAAACTTGTTTCATGCATCCTTTAATAAATAAACCTTAAAGACACAACAAACTCATCAAATAGAAGGGACTTTGATCACATACACAAGTATACATCGATCACATAAGTATAAACGCAAATTTTAGCTAAAGGAAATAACACATTTAGATATATAAATATTGTCAAATGTATACAAAACTCAAGGAATATGAAATCTATGGCATCAAAAGTTCAAAAAAAATATCAAAACAAAAACTAGAAGTATATGGCTCAGAAGAGCCTGCATCACTTGGCCCAATATTAAGATAGGTCCTGGATGATGATGCAACCATGATATATGTCTTTGTCTCGGTGACACTCACACCAACATCCAAGGTGTCTGCTCATGCTCTATCCTCGTCCTCTACCTCTTTATCCAACTGGTCAACCCATGGATTTGTAATTAGTGGTTTGGCATTGGCAATTTGTGGTTTGTTTGAAACCACAATTTATTGGAAGTACGTGAGAAGGTGTTCATTTGATATAAAATGGGAGTGCGCTTAAAAGAGAAAGCATATAAATTTTCAATTGATTTTTAGTTAAACATTGAAGTGTGCAATTAAAGTTTTATTGCATATTATATTGTGGGAGATACAAGAAGATTTATTAATATAAAAGTGTGCATTTATGGGAGAAATAAGGGTCAATTGGCATGATTGAAATAGGTGAAGGTTTTGTTCTTTGGAGATTATAAGGCTTTTATTGTTGTCATTTCTATGTGTGAAGTTATGAAAAGACATTCCAAATTGTACATATATTGGAGTGATGAGGAAAATAAGGTGTTATAAGATTAATTTGGTCATATTTTGTAAAAATCATTGTAAGGGTGTATTATGGGTTAAAATTTACGCTCAAGTTTTCATTTTTGCATATAACCAGATACTACATGGTTACTTCACATGATGTTTATGTTCTCCAAGCCATCCATGTTATGCCTGACAGAGATTTCAAATTCACATGCTTGTGCTATTGGAGAGTCTAATGAGACATCAAATGGATAAAGTGTAACATGGTCATATTGGAGGTTGTAATGTCCCCTTTCCTAGTGGGGTTAGTCTATACTTGATTCCCGTAGACTAACCAAAGTGGTTAGGGAACTCTGGGAGTTCATTTGGTCGGTTTCTAACACTTTGGCTGGAACTTACTATTTTTAGTAAGTTAGAGTTTCGCCCGGATGAGGCAGTTCATGATTGGAGGCAGAGCGTTACGACAAGACCTTTCCAACGGTCCATAACTCATAAGATTTCGTGACCGTTTGGGCTTTCATTTTAAAGTCTGTAACTTATATTTATTCATTAAAATATGGACTTTATAATGTAATGTCAGTGACTTTGGGAAAATGAGGAAAAATGCAAAAATAAGTCACTAAGGGACTTGGACGCCCTTTTGAGGAATAAAGTGCAAATTTAAAAATAACATTTCCCTCCCAAAAGGGGTCGACCCTCAAGGAAAGATTATAAAGGCAAAAAAGTGAAAAGCATTCCTCATTCTTGATATTACATTTTATGCTTCTATTTGCGCTGCAAATGAGGGTTTGGGGGATTTCTTCCAACCAAGGCTTTTGGTGACGAAAACCACCATTGGTATCAATCTTCCACAGGTGTGAAAGATCACCCAAGGGGATTTTGGAGCAGTCATACTCAGTGGCTGTATTTGTGCTTCAGTTGGATACACTTTGACGGAGTTTTGGAGAGGATTCATGATATATCTTCCTAGATTTTGTTGCAACTGAGAGAACATGGAGAAGGCTGATTTTACTTGCAGATTTGAGGAGAGTTGAGGCTGCATTTCCTTCCCACCTTGCTGGCCGTACATCTTACTTGTTGGCCGTACATCTACTTGCTAGTCGTACCTTCCTTGCTGGGCCGTACTACTTGGGGCAGCCATTTTTGGAGTTTGTTGAAGCTGTTCTCTCTTTCTTTGGGGTCGATTTTGGCCCATGGGCCTATGCTGATGAATGTAGATTGTTCTCTTGCATTTGCTGATATATTTAATGCAAAAACTCCATTATCATGTTGCTGGTCCGTCAACAACAGAAATCTGAAAGTACTTATTTTGAAATGGGTATGTGATGGTAATTCATTTTATGCCATTCTATGAACTGGGTCTTGATTATTTAGTTCATATCTATTATAGATTTTCTGGGTTTCAGTTGCATGTTACCTTTCTTTGTATTTCTGGCATACACATCTCAAGAAAACGAAAACCCCCTTCTACATCTTCTATCTAGTTCTGAAAGATCACAGAAAAAGTAAAAATATAACATTAAATAAAGATAAATCAAAAGAACAGGTGCAGGTTATTACAGTGGTATCAAAGCTGGTGCATCTTGCCAGCCTGTGTTGATCAGTTTATATGAGTGACGGAAGAAGAGTCTACACTAGACCCACTCCACATTGGCACCCACTTGAGGTTCCAGAAGGTGAAACAGTTTCAGATATATTGGGCATGCACAGGAACTCTTCCAGTGGTAGTGTAGCATAACATGTAGTATGGGGGACAGAGGAACAAACCAGCCCGAGAGTCCTAGTGCCAGAACAGAAAGGAAGTTCAATATTATGCTTGATATGATGTCCCAGCTCCTTGGGAAGTTTAACCAAGGGATTCCAATAGTTCACACCAATACCACACCCAGAGGTGAGATCATTGGCTCTAATGATGGTCACCACAGACATGCAGGACAGGGTAGTGGATATGTAGGACAAGGTGGTGGACATGCGAGACAGGGTAGTGGACACACGGGTCAGAGTGGTATCAACAACACCAGGGTTACCCCAGGATCAGTTACTAGACCCTTACAGCCGATTTTTCCACATAGAGAGGAGGTAGTGGTTCAGCAGGAACTAGAGTTTCGGCGTCCCATGACAAATGATGTTCAGAGACAGCATGCAGAGTACATGACATTAGCTCCAGATATCAGAGAGATGCTAACATTCGACCAATATATGAACCAGAAAAGACAAAGGGGAGTCATGATGGGTCGAGGAGATTACAGAGCTAACAGGGACTACCAACATGCATTGAGCAAAGTCCCCTATGGACCGGTTTGACGGAAGTGGCAAGATTTCAGCCAGAGCTTGGGTGTAGAAGTTGGATAACTACCTGACACTTAAGCTGATGCCGGAGGATGAGGCACTTAACTTTGCCACTATTCATTTGGATGGGTTAGCACATGAGTGGTGGTACCATGGGTTGATCACTTTAGGCCACAGCCTTATCACCACATACGATGAGTTTACTAACAAACTCATCGAAAGGTTTAATACCAAGGACCCAAAGTTGCAGTTTAGAGAGCTGGCGCAGTTGAAGCAGTATGGGTCGCTTGAGGGATATATTTCGGAGTTCCAGAGAATCAATGTGATGGTTCCCAGCATGTCTGAGAGGAGACTTGTAGCCCTGTTCATGGAGGGACTAATGGAACCACTTAAGGGTTGGGTTAAGGCATTTGACCCACCTTCACTTCAGGAGACTATTAAGAAGGCACGAAGTATGGAGTTTGCTGTGCCTAGAAAACAGTTTGTCTCCAAACCTTTTCCTCCACGAAGAGACAAGATGCTCGTGCAGCAACGAGAAACCTTCCCACAGAGGAAGCCTAGGCCTCGATTAGATGATGATGCATTGAATGAGTACAGGATGAAGAGACTATGCTTCAAATGCAAAGAACCATGGGATCCTAACCACAAGTGCCCAATGAAGGGGCAAGCAAAACAATTGGAGTATTATTCTGCTGAGGAGGCAGCTTCAGAGCAATCAGGGCAGCAAAGTGATAGGGAGGACAGCGATGTGGAGAATATACTAGAGGAGGTGCAGGATGTTCAGAATATGCATGATGAGGATGTTCCGACAGCACATATCTCTGCTATTTAGAAAGAGGGTTTCTTCAGAATACGGGGAGTATTGGAGGGAAAAAGAGTGACCACTTTGCTAGATACAGGGGCCACCCACAACTTCATTGATGAGGGGCTTGTGGCACCGAGGGGACTCAAAACAGAAGAGTTTGAGGGATTCAAAGTCAGTTGTGGATGGGTTTCTCATTACCTGCAAACGAAGGATCCCCAATTTAACCATCAGGTTAAATAACTACGAGTTCCAGGCCGAATACTATGTGGTCGGTATGGGTGACATGGATGTAGTCCTAGGAATGAAGTGGCTACACATGATAGGTGAATTTTCCCTCAACCTGAGAACCATGGAGATGAAGTTCGAAGTAGATGGTCAGAAACATATTTTGAGGGGAATGTTCGACGAGGGTTTGAGAGCAGTGTCCATTCGGAGGATGGAGAGGATACTGCGACGTGATCAGGTACAGTGGGCAGCTGAGATACTTGTAATGCCAGAGGTACCGAAACAGCAGAAACAGGATTATCCAGTGGAGATTCAATCGATACTAACTAAACACTCCAAAGTGTTTAGTGACATACCACCAGGTAGATCTTCAGACAGGGGTTTTGAGCATGTTATAGAGATGGAGCAGGGGACCAAACCAATTATCACTGTTCCCTACAGACATCCTAAGAGGTACAAGGATGAAATTGAGAAGGCCATTCAGGAGCTTCTCAAGATGGGTCACATCAGGCCTAGTAAGAGTCCTTTTGCTTCTTCTGTCGTACTGGTCAAGAAGAAGGATGGCACACTCAGGGTGTGCATCGATTACAAGGAACTGAACAAGAAAACTATTAAGAACAGGTACCCCATCCCTAGGATTGATGAACTTATTGACGAGCTGCATGGTGCATGTTTCTTCTCCAAGATAGACTTGAGGTCAAAGTACCATCAAATTTGGGTACGTGAGGAGGATGTGGAGAAGACAACGTTCAGGTGCCACTATGGACACTTTGAGTTTCTGGTTATGCCTTTCGGCTTAACCAATGCACCTGTCACTTTTCAGTCTTGTATGAATAAGGTTTTCAGAGAGCAGTTGCGGAAGTTTGTACTCATATTCTTTGATGACATACTCATATTCAGCAAGACTTGGGAGGATCATTTTAGACACTTGGATATTGTGTTGGGTATACTTGAGCAGGAGTCCCTATATGCCAAAATGTCAAAATGTGAGTTTGGCATGACAGAGTTGTTATACTTGGGCCACATCATCAGTGCAGAGGGTGTTCATGTCAATCCAGAGAAGATCCGACCTATAGTTGACTGGCCACCACCCAAGAATCTCTCCCAACTCAAGGGGTTCTTCGGTCTTTGTGGATTCTACCACAGGTTTGTCAAGGGATTTTCTCAGAAAGCAGCCCCACTTACAGATTTGACACGGAAGGGAGTGTTTGTTTGGTCAGATGGTGCTTAGCAGTGTTTCGACAAGTTTAAGGAGGTGATGAGCACTTGTCCAGTTTTAGCCATTCCTGATTTTTCGAAGCTATTTGAGCTTCAGTGTGATGCCTCGGGGGAAGGCATAGGTGCAGTGTTAATGCAGGACAAGCACCCGATTGCTTTTGAGAGCCAAAAGTTAAGGGGTCCTGAGAGGAGCTATAGTATCTACGATAAGGAGATGTTAGCCATCATGCATGCATTGGCTAAATTCAGGCAGTATCTGGTTGGAGGGAAATTTATCGTTAAATCTGATCACAATAGCTTGAAACATTTAATTAGTCAGAAGGACCTGAATGACCGGCAGCGAAAGTGGGTCAGCAAGCTACAGGCATATGACTTTGACATATTGTTTTTGTCAAAGGGAAGAAGAATATAGTTGCTGACGCTTTATCCAGGAGACCACACTTGTGTACCTTAGGAGAGATTGCAGAGGACTAGAGAGATATGATCACTGCAGAAATATGCAAAGGATAAGTGGGCCTGTAGGATTATGGATGGCACTATCCGTGATGACAGGTACACTATTGTAAATGACTTGATCATTTACAAGGGGACGATTTTTCTGGTGCTAGCTTCTGCTATGAAGCAGAAGATCTTGAGAGCTTTCCATGACTTGCCTATGGCTGGGCATCCAAGATTCTACAAGACCTACAGGCAAGTTAGAGAGAGGTTTACTTGGAAAGGCCTCAAGTTAGAAGTACAGAAGTATGTGCGGAAGTGTCCAGTATGCCAACAGAACAAACATGAGCACTCCTACCCATGTGGATTATTGCAGCCCTTACCGATTCCCGAGAGGAACTGGGATTGTATATTGATGGACTTCATTAAGGGTTTGCCAAAAGCCCAAGGCAAGGACTGCATCTTTGTGGTGGTTGATAGATTGACGAAATTTGACCATTTCTTTGCCATTTTAGCCACTTCTATAGCAGCTTAGGTTGTTGATTTATTCTTCAGAGAGGTATTCCGACTCCACAGGTTGCCTAGGAGTATTGTGAGCGACAGGGACAGCGGGTTCCTTAGCAATTTTTTGGCAAGAGCTCTTCAGGTTAACAGGAACTGAGCTTACTCCTAGCACTAGCTACTACCCCCAAACTAATGGACAGACTGAGATAGTTAAAAAATGGGTGGAAGGATACCTCAGGAATTACATAGCTGGGCAGTAGAAGGCATGGGTCAAGTGGCTTCATTTGGGGGAGTATTGTTATAACACCACTTACCACATGTCCATCCAGATGACACCATTTACGACACTTTATGGGTACAAGGCTCCCAGTTTCTTGGATTTATTGTTTGTGGACAACAAAGTACCTAAGGCTAAAGACCTCTTGCAGGAGAGTCAAGACATCATGAGGTCTTTGAAAGAGAACATTCAGAAGGCGCAGAACTAGCAAAAGCAGTATGCAGATCAGCACAGAGTTGAGCATTCTTTTGAGGTGGGTGATATGGTGTACCTTATGCTACAGCCATACAGACAATCTACTCTTAAGAGGAGTGGTGCAGAGAAATTGAAGCCATGGTATTATGGTCCATTCAAGGTCCCCAGGAGGGTTGGAGAGGTGGCTTATGAGTTAGAGTTGCCGACAGAAAGCAGAGTTCATAATGTCTTCCATGTGTCACGCCTCAAAAAGGCACTAGGGCACAATGTGATACCTTCTACAGAGTTGCCTCCTCTTGATGAAGAGGGGAAGTTGGTTTTGATACCTAAGGCCATCATTGACACTAGGGAACGTACACTAAGGAAGAGGGTCATCAGGGAATATTTGGTGAAGTGGAAGAACCTGCCGGTAGAGGATGCTACATGGGAGAATGGACAAATCTTGTTGCATCCAGATCTGAGATTGCTTGAGGCAAGCAATCTTGGGGAGGGCGGACTGTAATGTCCCCTTTCCTAGTGGGGTTAGTCTATACTCGGTTCCCGTAGACTAACCAAAGTGGTTAGGGAACTCTGGGAATTCGTTTGGTCGGTTTCTGACACTTTCGCTGGAACTTACTATTTTTAGTAAGTTAGGGTTTCACCCGTATGAGGCAGTTCATGATTGGAGGCAGAGCATTACAACAAGACCTTTCCAACGGTCCATAATTCATAAGATTCTGTGACCGTTTGGGCTTTCATTTTAAAGTCCGTAACTTATATTTATTCATTAAAATATGGACTTTATAATGTAATGTCAATGACTTTGGGAAAATAAGGAAAAATACAAAAGTAAGTCACTAAGGGACTTGGACACCTTTTTGAGGAATAAAGTGCAAATGTAAAAATAATATTTCCCTCCCAAAAGGGGTCGACCCTCAAGGAAAGATTATAAAGGCAAAAAAGTGAAAAGCATTCCTCATTCTTGATATTACATTTTATGCTTCTATTTGCTCTGCAAATGAGGGTTTGAGGGATTTCTTCCAACCAAGGCTTTTGGTGATGAAAAGCACCATTGGTATCAATCTTCCGCAGGGGTGAAAGATCACCCAAGAGGATTTTGGAGCAGGCATACTCAGTGGCTGTATTTGTGCTTCAGTTGGATACACTTTGACAGAGTTTTGGAGAGGATTCATAATATATCTTCCTAGATTTTGTTGCAGCTGAGAGAACATGGAGAAGGCTGATTTTACTTGCAGATTTGAGGAGAGTTGAGGCTGCATTTCCTTCCCACCTTGCTGGCCGTACATCTTACTTGCTGGCCGTACATCTACTTGCTGGTTGTACCTTCCTCGCTGGGCCGTACTACTTGGGGCAGCCATTTTTGGAGTTTGTTGGAGCTGTTCTCTCTTGCTTTGGGGTCGATTTTGGCCCATAGGCCTATGCTGATGAATGTAGATTGTTCTCTTGCATTTGCTGATACAAAACTCCATTATCATGTTGCTGGTCCATCAATAGCCGAAATCTGAAAGTGCTTATTTTGAAATGGGTATGTGATGGTAATTCATTTTATGCCATTCTATGAACTGGGTCTTGATTATTTAGTTCATATCTATTATAGATTTTTTGGGTTTCAGTTGCATGTTATCTTTCTTTGTATTTCTGGCATACACATCTCAAGAAAACGAAAACCCCCTTCTACATCTTCTATCTAGTTCTGAAAGATCACAGAAAAAGTAAAAATATAACATTAAATAAAGATAAATCAAAAGAACAACAGGTGCAGATTATTACAGAGGTTGGAGGCATCGGAGGCCAGAGGAGTTTTCGTCATCTCGAGCCAGCTTCTCACTCAAAGATGGTGTTTTGTATGAGAAGCATATGTTTTTGTGTTTTCTTTTTGATGCTGACAAAATTGAAGAATGCATATATTATGAAGTTTTCTTTTTGAAGACAGGAAGGGATTTGGTGAACTCAATATGGATTGTTGCCCAGATACTTCAGGAGTATGTGGATCTAGAGACTTATACCCTTCTGAGGGTCATGAGACAACTTGATGGAGTATTGTTGACGTAGCTCAGCATGAATTGTTGTCCAACAATTCAGGGGATCTGTGATTCGGAAGTTCGGGGAGGTAGTAATCCGGGAACTCGGGAATTCAGCTCGAGAGCTAAACCCTTCCAAGGGTTATGAGGCAACTTGATGGAGTTCCACCTAATTCAAGATTTGTTTCTTCAAAGAAAAATCTTCTCAAAAATGTGTATTTGTTTTGTGTAATCAGCATGTTTTGTTATATGTTCTATTTGTGTTATGTAAACCTTAAGGGGGAGTGTTGGAATATTAAGGTTTACATTAATAAAGTCACCTTAGTGACTTGTAGTTTATTATTGTTAGTAAATAATTAGTTACATTCTCATATGTTGGCAGTTTGGGAAGTTATATTGTGAAGGCTTTATAAAAGCCATATTGTGATACTTGATCATCAACTCAATAATATGGTCAATATTTGTGTTTTCTTTATTGAGCAAATATAGATGATCTCTGATTTTTTCCAACATTGTGGTCCTACATCTGAGATCAAAAGATAGGTCTAGATTGTTTCTTTCAAGTATTTTGTTTAAATGCAAAATCCCCAAAAGATTATTTGTAAAGTGTGTAATCCACAATCTAGTTTACTTGTTTTAGATTTTAGGAATAAATTAAATGAGGGAGCTTCGCCTACTAATTCAAAAAGAGGATTTCCTCACATATTGTTCCGTTTTGTGTAGTCACAAAAGTGACAAATTAAAACGCTAACAACCCTAAATTAGGACTCCAAGCGAGTACTTTTTGAAGAGTCAAGAATATAGCATCTAGAAGTGTTTTTTATCCAAATTATTAGGAGAACAAAACTTCATAAGGAAGCAACATTGTCCTAAAAATCAGCCCCTCTTAGCGGTTGAGAAAGTTATAGCATTTGTTGCCCCATACACCATTGGATTCAATAGACATAATTAATATCATGTCATTACTTTTTTATCAATAAGGTTAAAATAAAATATTATCAAAAAAGGGGACAAGTCCCGCTGTTACATCAAGAAATATGTGCCATAGTTACATAACTTGCTATTAAAAGCAAGATTCCTTTCCAAGAACAGAAGCAAGTTGAACTAAAAGCATGCATCCTTTTTATAATGCATGCAAGATATACTTTTTGCATTGCATGCAAGACAAGGATTGTGCTTTTTAAATTGCATGAAGTTTTTGCTTGCTTTTTTCTTTGCATGACGTTTACAAAGCTACTTTTAAGCTTTTCCTAGATATTTTAGCAATGCATTCCATTTACAGAGTTTCCTTGTATCATAGGTGCATTAAAATCATGTCATTTCAAACCATGCATTTTGGAGTTAAATGTACTACATATAAGTCTTTGAATTTTAGCCTGCAATCATAATTTTCACCACACTAATGCTATTGCAAACATTAAGTTTTCCAGATTTGAGGAAAATGCTGCTGAAGGAAGAAGACATCTTCTATGTCTAAATACAAGCTGTCATATCTCTTCCATTCATCAGGTCATACTTTCTAAAGTAGTTTCTGCTATTAAGTAATCATCATGTGTAACACTTTATGTAACTGATATGGACTACTATGTGGACTAACACTTAGGCAGTTTATCAAAATTTATAAAGTTACATAGGATCTACTTCCCTTGAATGGTAGCATGGCCTATGTTAGGAGTCTATTCCCATATTTTGTGGAAATGGAGCATCCCCCACTCCCCCAACTTAATTATCAACAAATTTTGATCTTAATACAGAATGTCTCTATTTACATAAGTATTTTCTCCAATCTTACTTTGGATGCATAAGTGCTACCAACTCTTAGGGTATGCAAGTACTAGTCACAATCATTTTGACTAGAATCTTTGTTATTGTAATACTTCATGGCATTTCGTCTCTTCTGCGCTGCAGGAATGCTACAATGAAATGATCCTATTCCTTGTTGATGTTATGTCTTGATGCTTTACATTCTACACAATTTTGACATCCCTCCATGGTGGTCATCAGGCTCACATGTACTAGTGATCATTTAAAAGCTATTCTGCCCAATAAAATACCATATAAGAGTTGTTGTAGGGATTTATTGTTTTTTATTCTTCTTGATAAACTTTCCTAATACATAAGAACCAATTTGATTTTATATCAAATGCCAAAACAGAACTGTTAACAAAGTATCATATTTCCTTATCAATCCTCCAAAGCATTCTTTCATGAGCAATGAATAAAGCCCTTTTCCCAAGAAGAATGAATGGAAATGTTGTCAATGGTGATTTTGTCTAAAGACTAAATACCACAACTATATATATAATAGCTTGTTCCATTTCTGCCTAGTTATAGTTGCACTAAAAAGAATATTAGAAAATCTCACCAACACAAGATCTCTTTATATTGATCTTAAAAAGTTTACAAATATTTATTGTAGCCACAATCTAGCAAAACATTAAAAAACAACTAACACTAGGTCCCTTGTTGCTTATGAAAACCATCAAAGAAGTTCATTCACAAGTCCACCTCAACCTAGATGAAGTGGTTTATGAAAATCCACATCCACGTATTATCCAAGAGATTTTCTTATTTCATTAGTAGACAAGCTTGGGAGCATCCATGTTATTCGTGAGTAGACATATTAGATTAGATTATCAAATGAATGGAACAAATTCTAAAATCAAGATTATCATAATTCAACAAACTTATTTTGCTCTTAAGCAACTCTTGGGCATGCCTATTATAGAAGTATTTCCGACTTTAAAACTCTTAACGTTTTCTAAACTACTGTGTTGTTTCAAAATAATACTACATGACTGATGCACTGCATTTTGTTTTCCATTAACATTTCTTTTCGAATGCATGGTTCATCGACTGCATACCCATTTTGTTCTCATCTAATGAAATCTAAATTAGCTTCAAATTTATTTTTTTTAAAAAGGAAAAGGAAAGCAGCAAATCTTTAATCATTTCTGAGCCCAGTTTCATCTTGTTTAAAAGATCAATGCTTACCAATTTCCATCTCTCTTCCTCAATCTCTTGATTGGGATCACCATCCCCAAAAACAAATGAGAATACCTACAAATCACAAACAAAAGAGTAAATAGCACATTATTCAAATGTTTAAAAACTTTCTGGTCTCCAAAACTAATTAACTGTAATTTTTTTAGAAAAACAACATTACAGATTCAAAGAAGTTCATTCCGCCTTCTTCTTTTCTTCTCCGTCTCCTGTAGTAATATGGATCCAAGTACCTACAAGGATTCAATAATAAAAGGTGTAGGACAAAAGCAAGGAATGAAATATCAGTAGTAATAAGTATCAATGTTTAGAAAAAAATTACTTTACTCAGGAATTGTATATGCATCTAAAAACAAGGAAGAAAAGAACAAAAAGACTACCGTCCAAATGTATATCATGTTTGTTTTTAAGAAAACAGTGAATTAATTCAAGTTGTTTTTCAGTACCAGATCTTCATTAAGAGAACATTATATAAGGTTAATGAACAATAAATAATCAAACCTTGCTTCTCACTAGTAGTTTCATTAGAGGACCCCATTAAAGGGTTAAAAGATAAACAACTTGCAAGGAACTCAGTTGTTTGGTTGAGACCCCGGTTGGCTTTGTGAAGCTCAAATTTGATGATGCTTCTAGAGGCAACCCAAGGACAGCTGGTGCTTGGATGATTATTTGTGCACGGTGGTTCAATCCTCCTAGGAACTCATACAAACAATGAAGCTGAATGTGAAGCTGTTATTCTGGGTCTATCACTTGCTAAATCTCTAGGGCTTAGAAAATTAGTAGTTGAAGGTGATTCATTATTAGTCATTAACAAACTCTGCAAAAGTGCATTTTTATCCAAACTGGAAACTTAATAGCCTTCTGAAAGAAGCAATCGGTATTGGTAAATCTTTTAATGAAATTGTCTATTCACATTGTTTTAGGGAGGCTAATCAGGCAGTTGATATATTGACTAAATTTGGTATCATTCAAGAACCATTACAGCATTATACAGCTACTTCCTAGACTCCTGGTCGAGATTGGAAAACTTATTATATTTGAAGCATCCTTAAATCCTAAATTTCATATATTCTCCCCTCCAACATAAATCATTACCATGTCATCCTAACAATTATATCTCACTTAGCTCATTTTGTTCATCTACCATGTAAGCAAGCTTCACATTTCGACTATCTTCCTAAGATTTTGTTCCACAGGTTGTTCATTATAATGATTTGACATTGGATTAATGTCCCATGCATCAATAATAACACTTAGCACATAAGAATGGGTTTATATTGGGGTTGTAGTGGATGGTGTCCTGTGTGTGTGTTTTGTTGTGGTTTGCAGGCTGCATGTGGCAATGTGTGATTTGGTTCTGCGCATTGTTGGTGGTCTCCTCTTTACCTATTTCAATGGTGCGTCATCATTTAAAAGCTTCCCCTCACAACCCTTTTTGCAGAGGTAGGGTCTCCAAACAAAAGATTGGACGTAATCATTAATTGTAAAGAGGCTACAGCCCTTGGTTTTATCAAGGCCATTTTGGGAGAAACAGGCTTGGGTGAAGCTAGTCCACCATAGTCCAAAGCATGCATACGGGAAGATTTTATCAACAAGATGGCAAATGCAGTCCTTGACAAAAGGTTGTGGCTATGGCTGCTACGCCTCTTTCTATTGTCAATGTTTAACAGTGAGATAGTGTTACCAAAGGTAGAGCAACGCTTGGAAATACCTAAGGTGGTTACATAGAGCACGCCCATGGCAGACATGCCTGGCATAGAAGGAGATTGTTTTGGTTTATCATGAGCTTTAGGAGGTTAGGGCATACTGTCAGGACCTTGGGAAAGTCATAGAAAATCTAATGGACACTCATGACCATGGCATCCTTAAGTCTCCAATGCATTTACAATGTCATTCTCACCTCCAGGAAAATAGTACCTGCTAAAAATCGTCTTACAGTTTTTCATGGTGTTATATTTCTGGCATTGGGTGCTGCTTGTTCTGTTTCAGTGTTGGGCTGGGGTCAGCAGGGGATGGAATAAGTGGCATTGCATGAATTGGATGGGTGGGGTTCTGCTGCAAGTGGTGGGGTTGCTCGATGGGGAGTATGAGAGGAAATGTAGTTGTTGGATGCTATCTGGGTTTTTGGTGTTTTGCTTTTTTTTTATTGTAGGCCTTTAAATTGTATGTTGATATCTCAGCCATGTCCATTGGCTGGTTTCTTTTGTAAACATCTATCTCAGAATGTGTGCAATTTCTGTTGATAACAAACTTATTATTATGAATAGGTAACAATAAAAATATTTCAAGGGAGAGGACCCCAATAGAACCCTCACTACTTAATCAAAAAGAAAAAAGAAAAAAGTAAAAAAATAGCTTCATTAGAGGAATTATTTAACATTCAATGAAACAATTTATTTGCCATGAATTGATACAGACAACTGGTATACTACCTCAAAAGTCTGACAAGTGCATTTATAAAACAAGATTATTCCCACTGGAAGACACCAATGACATCTACATCTCAAACAAACACACTTAGATTAATAAATCAAACTGCAACCAACACATAGATTCACTACTCCTAGAGAAGAATAAGCACTAAAGAAGCATATACTTCTCAAATATATCTTTGCACAAGTGAAACACAACATACCAATGATGAGTTGCATTTTCTTGATAAAAGATTAGAATATTTTAAAATTGGAGGATAATGTTTGCATCAAAACCAAACCTGGGGCAGAAATCCCCTATAGCCTTGGTAATCTTTGCACAATATATTATAAAAGGAAGTAGATAAATAAATTGATAAAGATAGGAGTGGAAAGATAGGTTAAGAGAGCAAGATTAAAAATTATAACACTCTAGTAGGGAAGGACAAGGAGATCAGGGTGAAAAGAGAGTTTAGACCCAAGTGGAGGAAAAAGGTCCAAGGTACATGTAAAAAACTAATAAATAAAAATAACACTAAAGGGAGAAGAAATTTGAAAGGAATTTGAGCTTGGGGTAGCATGACCAAGGTAGAAACAAAAGAGTAGTGTAGTGGGGAAGGGAAAGCAAGGTTAGAAAGAAGTAAAGTGTGCAAGAAAGGGGAGGGGGGAAATAGGTCAATTTGTGAAACTGGTGATGCGATAAGAGGCAGAAAAGAGAATAAAGGTGAAAAGAACAAGAAGAGAGTAATAAATGATTGAAGTTTGTGAGGAGACAAGTATGCATTCGAACGAAGAAATGAATGTGAAGGAGAAACAAAAGTTGGGGAAGGGGGTGTTGTACGAGGCTAAAAATGGAATACACGACAACAAGAATTGACTCAGAATACCATTATTGAGTTTAACAATGTTTAATATTGATTGCTAGGAACAACTCAGGCCCCATCTCTTAACTATGTTGAGGTTGCAAAAGTGCTTGTTGATTTCAATCACTTATCTTAACTTCCTCTTGTAGTAATATCCTCTTCACAAGGACTTGGGTGGCCTCTAAGCAAATGAGGTGTTTGGTCATGGACGAATGCTCAATGAGAGTCAATCTACCAATGTGTTTGAGCCTAATGTCCACACACTACTCCTTGATCTTGGTGCCAATAGTAGGCCCAATCTCACCAATATATGGAGTGTCACACACATTCAACTTTGTAGACTCCTAAGTCATGCAAAGGAAGTTTTTGTTTCGGCATTCATGGTACGGACAAGATTCTTAACTTTCTTATGAGGTTTATATAAGGTCGGGATTCTTTATTTCTTTAAGATTTCAGGAATCTTATTCTAGATGCCTTGACATAGGGGAAACAGGCAACTAGTGTGCCATTGGAGTCCTCATCCAAACAAAACTCCCACACCTTCTCCCAAGAAGACACTCACTCCATCTGAGAGAACTCCCTCTCCTCCATCTCAATCACCTCTTCCACCACTAAGTCCTAAAATCCAAGGTTCCCAACAAACAAAGCAACAGGAAGCTCAAAATGATGGGACTTCTCCAGAGCAAACATCTACTACAAGCACACCCCAATAGTTTAATCAGATAATTCAGCATAAAAAGAGGGTAATGAAGCCACCTACAAATGATTTCACAATGTTTTACTTAAATTAACCCCTATATAAGACAATGCTTTTCACATCTTTTCACATGTTTGTTATACATATCAATTTTTTAACAATTAAATCCATGTTGACATTTTCACATTTCCAATATTTACATGTTCAAATTTCTAGTTTCTAGGGGTTAATATAAAAAAGTTGAGTATCTTGCTGTTTTAGTGCATTTCAGGGTCCGGGCTCGATTTGCATCTTATAGGCCGGACTTCAAGCCCAAATAGCATTCTACAGCCATGCTTAAATTTTGCAAAGTATAAGTTGTAAAGAAAACGCATTTGCGTGTCAAGGTTCAGACCCTGCCTGCAGTTTGCATAGAAATTGCAAACTGCAAATTGTTTTAGGATTTTGAACTACAACAGGAGTTCAAACTCCGGCTGCAGTTTGCATGAGAATTGTAAATTGCAAATTGTTTTGGTTTTCGAAATTTGGACTCCAGTTGCATCGTGCATTATTGTGCAATTTGTAAAATGTTTTGGGACTCTGGATTCCAAACGGAGTTCTAACTCCGGTTGTAATTTGCAAAAGGTTGCAAACTACAAACTCTTTTGGTTTTCAAAAAGAACTTGCAAACTGACACCATTTTCTGAATTAAAATGCACTCAAGAAAAAATTAAGGTTTTAAAATTTGATTTCACAATTTCAACTAGGGTAAACTAGGTTTAAGCTTTGAAATTAAAATTTTGAGAAACACCCAAAACTAGGGCACAAAAGGCAAGCTTTGCAATGCCAAAGAACGACATGCCCTAGTTAGGGCTAAGACTGGAACTTCACATTTTAACGATTTTAAACAATTCAAAGGCACATGTGATCAAACCCAAACAATTAACTCAAAAACAACATAACTAACATCACAAATAGCCACTACTGATGAACCCAAAGTTAAAGCCCCTAACTAAAACCCTAAGATTTAAACACGTAGAGGCAACAAAACCATAAAAAGGCAAACGAGGAAAACTTGGAAACAATTTTGGAATGACTTTAAATGGGTTGAAAATCACGAAATCCAAAGAGTTGGAACGTTTGCCAGAAGAAAGATCGCCAATAGTTGTTTTGAGAATGTGAAATGTTGGAAAAAGGGATCAGCTCAACATTTTAAGCTACCCTCACACGCGGCCATTAATGGCTCACCAACCGACACTTTGGGGTTTCAAGGTGGTTTTGCATAAAACCATCATCGGGCTCCGAGGTTTTGATAGCAATTTGCAGTTAAGGAGCCTTGGGTTTCAAAATGCATTTGCACTTTAGCATAGAATAAACATTATAACTTAAATACGGCAGATATAACCTTAAACCCCCTAGTTTTGAATGTCCCCTTCACACCTTAAGACAATCAAATAAATTTATCAACCCTTAACTGTGGAAAATGACTTAGAATAATGCAAGACAAATTGCACAACCCAATAAAACAAAGGCATTGTACATGCTTATCAAAACATGTTGGAAAATGCACATTTCAAAATCCAGCACTACGGTCCCCAAATTCTGAAAATTTAGGGGCATGTTGCAAAGGGTCACAACACACTCCTCACTAGAACTATTGGACTAAATTGGCTCCTACAATCAACCCAACCAATATTGGTTGCAACTTGGCCCTCATCAAGCTATTGTGGCTCCTCAAGCTCTACATCCCACCATATCGTTGGGCTCTCCTTGTACTTAGGTGTCTTGCATTCAATGAGATGCAAGGCATTATGTGGACAACTATGTTCGTAGGAGAAATGTAGGGTGAGACCTCTCTCACGAATACCAACTTCCAACTAGCCAAGTATGTTATTAATGGAACTATAGATCTCCCCAAGCCTAGGACTATCAAAACCACCAACTATGAACATTAAAAATAGGCGATACAAAAGATTTGATCTATCTCACATTTGACCAAGATCCATGATTGAGCACAACCTCCTTCACCTCTTCCCCTACTTTGTCTTGGAGTCCCCCCACCTAGTCCAATCCTATGTCAAGATCATGAGTAGCAATGGCTCCTACTCTACAATAGAATGAAGATGAAAATTTGGTCTATACTAGTTTGAGGAATTCCTTCCTTGCAAAAATACCATAATAGTTCCAATGAGGTGTGGTGATTGCAAATGAACATCTGGACCTCTGTAATGTCCCCTTCTAGTAAGCTCAAATTGTTCACAACCTTGCACAATTTCAACTTACAAAGGAAACATTAGTACTCCAAATTTTTCTCTTTTCATATCATAATTAATATAGATCCGTATTCTTTCCATATTTACCATAATCACATAATTCATATTCATGGTCATTCATATTCCTATGCATGTTATTCATAATCATATTCATATTATCCATAATCATACTCATGTTATTCATAATCGTATTATTCATAATCATATGCATATTCATATTCATATTCATATTCGCATTCATTTTCATATTCATATTCATATTCATATTCATTTTCATACACATATCCATAGGCCTCAAGTGCTATCCTTGGAAGGATCATATGACACCCTATCATTAATCCATCTCTAACTCCATAGGCATGGTTCGTTAAGGAGACCCAACCATCCCATACGGAGGCCCAATGGCTTCACACTACACCCGAGGTACTTCACCAATCGGCTCAAAGAACTTCATGCTACACCCGAGCATACTTCATTCATTTGAGAGTCACCCACCGTAGGGCACAAATTACATTGATGAACTCATCATACCATAGGCCCAAGGCTTCACCTCACACCCGGAGGTACTTCATCTTCTTGGGGTTACCCAGGTCCAATAACATTCTCCTAACTTACCCATACACCTAGGATGGCGAGATGATTAATGATGAGGCTAATCCTCTTCTTGGAAATAGCACAATCCTATGATCTTGAGTCCTTAATAATATTTCACACATGATGTCTTATGAGTAGGACATCTTGTCCTTATATCATATAATATATATCATATGATCATTTTCCATTCTTAACACCATTGGTTTCTTATTCATAAGCATGTTAATTTATATCGATCTATTATTTCTTTACATGTTTGTGATTACATATTTCAGTTTAGTATTGATATATGTTCAATTCATATTTAATCATTAATCACAAATACAAACAGCTTATCCTATTTCTAATACATATAAGAATGTTCACTACAGTTAGCATCATGCATTTATCATCATTACGAATTCAGCCTGAGTTGAACAAGCAATATATATATATATATATATCAATCTTTGCTGTTTGTAAAGAAATTGAATCTTAACACATACCTGGTATCGGCTGTCGCAAGTCTATCAGCTGTGACAGAGAGTAAGAATCTGATGTCTTGCTTATGATCTGAACTGTGTGTATATATATTAAGATCCTTTGTACGGTTGTTGGCAGCGTTAGATCATACCACTTTGCACTTAAACCTGGGACAGCTTACTGAATGATGTTCAATCTGGGATAAAGTTCCAATTGCTGCGTATGCTTCTTCGCTATGATTTCTTGTTTTTCCACTTCGATCCTTGCAGAGATAAGATTGTAACTTGTTCCATGCCTTATTAATCAATTTTGGTCTTATTCTTTTTTTTTTGGTCCATATTCTTATTTTGTCTTTTCTTCTTGGCCTCAATTTTATCTAAGTGTGGGAAGGTAGAGAGAGTGATAGGGAGGAATTATTAATGCTAGTCTTTCCAATCTTTAATTGGAAAACATCGGATCATTACAACCTCCCTTGCATCCACCACAACCTTTCTAACCCACTCAATTTTGTCGGTGGCCTTGAGTGCATCATTCATGGCATTCACACAAGGGGTCTACTAGATGTGTATATATGTAAATTCAACTAATTTACCTACAGCCCTACCTGCATAAGCTGCATTACATTGGAAGGACCAACTCCTCAATGACATCTCTAAGGATCTAACACTAAAACTCTACAGCCTTGCATTTACCTAAGCAATCAACCACCCTAAGTAAGGCCACTCTTTACATAAAACTGTAATATCAATAATTATGCTACAATCATGTGACATCCATGTGACTTTTTCCAAAGATTGTGGTCCTCAATTTGGTCTCACCCGAAAGCACATGAGATGCACCAACTTTACCTACCTTGGTCATAGCTTCCTTGTGATCAGGGGATCAAACAACATGAAAAGCAATACCATTAGGAAAAAAAGTGGGTCAAAAGCCTCATTTGCATCCTCACTAACCTACACATATGTAGTGTTGTGACATTTTCACACATTGCCCCATTGCAAATGGGGACCCCTCTTTTTGCCTTTAGGTTTTAGAGTTTGTTGGTTTGTTAGTATAGATTTGCCCAAGTCTCGTCGAGTTCTTGCTCAAAGTCCATGAGATGATTGAAAAAATTGACTAAGGAGTGGAAAATTGGCCTAAGAGATGGATATTTAACTAAGGGGTCCATATGCCTTCACCCTAATGCATGTCCCTGAAACCCTGAAATTGACTAAGTCTGATGTTCTGAAACACTGAAAAACTGGTTAAGTCTAAAATCTGGTGGATCCTCAAAAATCTAGTATCTGCATGTTAAATCTCATGGATCCGGGACCTATCTCAAACATCCTGACAGTATATTTCAAAATATCTAAACATATACTTAAATATATTTTTAAATATACTGTCAAGCAGGGACCTTCAAAATCTTGTTTGCAAAATCCAGTTCATCATGGAAAGTGCGACAAGGATAAAAAATTCCTTGACCTAGTGAAAAGTGCGACTTGGAGAGATTTCACAAGGTGAAGTTGGAACACGGAATTTATCCAAGACGAGGAAAGGTGTGAAAAACCATAAGGTCCTCAAATGTGCGCTAAGGAATAAATCCAAGAGATTATGAAATGTGCGCTCAAGGATGGAATTTATCCAGGACATGTTAAAAAGTGCGACTTGGAGTCACTTCACAACCTAGCAAAACGTGAGATCAAGAAAAATTCCACAACATAAGAATTGCGACTTGGAATTATCTTCAAAATCTTGCTCAATTCTTAGTAAAAATCTCTTCCAAGGATGAAACATTCTATAACTTAGTGAAAATCTTGATCATGGAACGAATCCAAGACAAAGAATTGCAATCAAGGAATTTATCCACGACTCCAAGGAAAGTGCAACCAAGACAAGATCATCAACGACTTAGCCAAATTTGCGCCTAAGGATGTCATCCAAGAGATCATGAAAGGTGCGATCAAGGGGACTCCCTAAGATGCTAAAAAATGCGAAAATCCATGACTCCAAGGAATTCGCAACAAGAAAAATTCCACATCTTAAGGAACTTGCAATGAGGATTCAATCCTTGACATCCTAAAAAATGTGAAATTTCCTATTCCTCTAAAACCTGCGACTTGGAAAATTCCTTGGCTCCCTTAAAATTGCAAAAATCAAAAGGATAGCTAAATGTGCGCTCAAAGAACAATCCAAGACTTATCAAAATGTGCGCCAAGGTTTATCCCTAACTCAATGAAATATGCGATGCGGAATTTGTTCAGGAGGAGGTTAAAATGGCGAAATTCCAAGACGAGGCCAAAATTGCAAAAATCCACAAGTGAATGAAAAATGCGACAGGAAAATTCCATGAACCACTAAAATTTGCGACTTGAACTTGTCCAAGACCTACCAAAATTTGCGACTTGAACTTGTCCTGGACATCATGAAATGTGCGACAGGAAGTTGTCCAGAACATGCCAAAATATGCGAAAATCCATGAGGTCATAAAAATTGTGAAATTCCAAGAGATCATGAGACTTGCGAAAGGAACTTTTCCTCGATCCCTCAAAAAGTGCGACTTAGCAATCTAGCCGACCTTGAACATTAAGAGACCGCTAAAATGCAATAAAATCCATAGAAAATTGTAGAATCCTTATTCAAGTTGGCCTATTAGATGAAAATCCATGGGAAATATAAAGAACCCCTCTCCTAGTCGGCCTAGTGGGAGTAATTTGTAATGTCCCTCTTATTTTTTTATTTTTATTTCAGATTATAACAGCAACAAAACAACATAGGAACATTGAATTTTCAAGCACAAACCAAGGATAAACATATATTGGGACAATGGCTTTATTAATTCATGTCTCCCAATGAGTCTTTTTACAAAATAGAAATGCAAATACTGAAAACATGCAAATAACAGCAATCTGATATAAATTTGTCTGTCAGGATGAGTGCTTGGAACCACTGAAATGCTCGCCAAATCCACCCTCGGACTCCGAATGATGTCAAATCAGTTGTAGATGAATCCTAGAGCCTGGACGCCCAAACTCCAATGGTGAAATCTGGATGAAAGTTGAAGAATTATTTATGCACGGATCCCAATGCAACCTCCAGGCTGGCCGTACCTCCCCAAGAGGGCGAATTGCTCCAAAAAATTAAATACTCCGTTAAATCTTCTGAAAATGCAGACAAAGGGGCGCCCTAGGATGGGAAAGAGATGGGTCAAATACCCAGAATGATATTTGTCTCTGATTTTTCTCCACGAATCAATCTTTGGTTCGGCAATGTAAAAACCAGCAACACAGAAATCTCCAATAAGCACCTGTATGAAGCTTCTCCTGAAAAATTAGCTAGGGATTGTCTTTCAAATCCGAAACTAATGTCAACTATGAGGATTTTCGTCCTCAAAGCCCTGAGATCAATGGAAAATCCAACAACATTTCATTATCAGCAATATTCAACATAATGAAAAGAGAAGCCCTCACATCCTTTTTATATTTTCTTCCTTGAAAGCTTTGGGAAACTTCCCTAATATGGGTGCCACACATGAGAGGAAACATTCTTTTAAAAAATTAGAAAAAAAAATTCTTTCCATCCTTTTCTAATCTTTCTTTTTTCACTTTTCCCTAGGATTAGAAAAAAACACTTTATTTCCTTTCCTTTTCTAACTTTCCATAGGATTAGAAAAAAAACACTGTATTTCCTTTCTTTTTCTAACTTTCCATAGGATTAGAAAAAAACACTTTATTTCCTTTCTTTTTCTAACTTTCCATGGATTAGGAAAAAACACTTTATTTCCTTTCTTTTTCCCACTTTCCCTAGACGTCCCCCTTTGGCATAAATAATTTATTTATTTTTAAATGCTCACATGGTCCCCCTTTTAAAACAACTTTAAATTGTCTCCTACGCATAGGGGTACAACTTAACTTTATAATATTTAATTATGCCAAAGTTGCCTTTTTATAAATAAAATAATAAAGTGCCCATATTATATTATTTTTGTCCATCCCAAGCAAGGACTGCCAAGGAAGAACTCAACGCCATACTCTGCCATAGATCATGCTGCCAGGAATAGTACTTACTAAAAATAGTAAGCTCAAGAAAGTCCTTGGATGCCAATGCATGTCATATCACCTTGAAGCTCTCTGAAAACCCAGAAGGAATCCAGTAATCAAACTACCATACACTGACAAATAGTACTTACTAAAAATAGTAAGCTCAAGAAAGTCCTTGGATGCCAATGCATGTCATATCACCCTGAAGCTCTTTGAAAACCTAGAAGGAATCCAGTAATCAAAGTGCCATACACTGATAAACAGATACCTGAAATCTTTAGAAGAGATCACCAAACAGTTGGAAACCCCAATTATTGCCTCCGACTAGCCTACAGGCCTCCGGAATTGGCTAACGGTCAATCCTGGATATCACTGATAAGGAGGGGACATTACAATCCGCCCTTCCCAAGATTGCTTGCCCTCAAGCAATCGCAAGTCAATCTGCTGCTCCACTCTGATACATATGCCATAAAACCACAAAGTATGAAGCAACTCAATAGAATCCATGTGTAACAATACACTCAACAAATCAATACCTGGATCCCAAACCAAAATATAGAACTTGTTGTATGAGATGAGGAAAAAATATCTCAACCAAACACCATGAGACAACCATCCATGAAGAAAGTCCAGCAAAAAGATGTATAAATGAACTGTCACATGCCAATACATCAACAAATGAAGTCTCTCAACATCACTGATATAACCCAGGCCAACGATAAGAATGATATCATAGGTGTCATCAAACCAATGAAAACCAAAGAAAACTATCTCATACTCCATGTCCATCCAAAAGATATACCTCCACACACTCCTAGACCGGTGAATCACTGATGTAAACCATGCTAAATCTGAAAGTGAAATGGAAACCCAAACAGGACAGCCACTTACCAATGAAGAATCCATGAAGATTATGCTACCATCATACCAATGAACAACTATCATATCATAGGGAATCGGTGACAACTCTAAAGATGTATTGTAGATGCCTTCATCACTAACCAAAGATAACTCATGAGTGGCTGATCCACTGTAAATGTCATCAATAAAATCAACATCTCCATCAATGAAATGATCAACATCAACTGCAATTTCAAAACTAGAAGACCTTTGCTTATCATCTTCCATGGAGTGGTGAGTGTCACGAACTTGTTGAAGATGAAGCTTGGCTTATTGTGCTATCAACTTAGCTTTCCTTGCCTTGTCAAGCCATCCTTCAATCATTTCTTAGGACTGTTTTATCTCAGTTTCTCCAAAGTGTCTAAAATCAGTCCTATAATGAGATGCATCATATAAAATACCATAACCCATGCATGCATCTTGTGTACCAATCAAAGTAGAATCAATATCACTTGTTTCCCAATGATTAGCAACTGCAGTATCATGAGAAAGTGAGGATATACCACTATTGTTTAAAATCAGAAAATTGAGACTGAATCTTTCCCTTTTAACCATGCTTCTCAAGTCATCCATGTTAGAGCAAATGAACATACTCTTAGCTGTCCCATCCTTTATCTCACTCTGTAGTGCTTTAAGCACAATATGTTTACCCATGTGAGTAAACTCTAAAACCATCTTGTTGAAGTCTTGGACAAACCTTCCAAGAGATTTCAACCATTGAATACCTAATACCACTTCATTCTTCTTAATGTTAATAACATCATCTATAAACTCAAAATTAGAGAAATCTTGCTTCTCATCATGTATGGAGTGGTGTATGTTACAAGTTTCTTTGGACTAATTTATGGCTGTTGTTCTAAAGTAAACAAATTTAGTCCTCTTCGAAGAAACAACATCAAAATAGCCATGCTTAACCAATGCATCATGTAAGCTATCATTTGGAAGCTCATTGTCACCAACTACTCCATGAATAGGGGTTGCAAGTTCATGTAAATGAAAAAGTATAACGTTGTTGTCCCCAACTAGAGATTTAGGTCTGATTGTATCTTTTCTTTCATTACCCTGGAAATCTCCAATGCAAGAGCACACTTGCATACACTTGGTAGCCCAATCTTGTAGCATATCAAATCTTGAAGTTATGACATCCTTATACTCAAAGTATCAACATTATAAGGGTGAGGAATCAACATACAATTTGATTCATGTTCTTTTCCCACTGCCGTTATAAATTCAGACTGTTGGCAAGTAGAAGTTCCCACCATCACCTCATGCTTATCTATCTTTTCATGAATGTCTACCATGCTACATTTCTTGTCACCACCATCTACCTTGGATTCATGCTCATGTGATGTCAAAAGATTGTTGTCCCATTTTCTAATCCATACCATCACCTCCATAACTGATATGTTTTCCCTTACTAGCAAACTCCAAAGTGTAGTATGCAGGACAAACCAAACATTATCAAAATGCAAGATCTTCTTAGTAATCAACCTCTTAGTCTCCCTAATCAGCTCTCTAAGACAAAATGCTTCATATGATCTTAACAATTGTCCTTCCATTGTAGATGATGCATGACTAACCAAATTGAAATCAATAATGTTCCATTCCACACAAATGGATATAACACATGTGGCTGATCCATCAAGTGTGTGACCAATATCATCATTGTTTTGAGCCTTCAAATAGCTCTTTAAAAGAGGAAAGTCATAGACCTCATGATGCAAAGTAGATGTCCAAACTGAATTTCCTAAATCATTCCTCCTTTCTTCTTCACACAACTCAACATGCTCTTCTTGTGGGCTTACCTCAAGAAGTTCTTCCCTTGTATACTCAACATCCACACATTCTTCTTTTGAAAGAAATAAGGATCTAATGTGTGATTCTCTTTGTCTTCATGCATTATCTATCAGATAGCATCCTTCCTTGACTTCTTGTAAGTGTTGTCTTGCTTGGGCAGCAAGCATCTTGGCCTTCTTAGCTCTTAGAGACCACCCATCACACAACCTTTGTGTCCTTTTAACATCTTCCACAGTATGGTGAACAAAATCAAGACCTTTGTGGCTTGAATACACAATAGATATCTCATGTGTAACACTCTCAACTTGAGCCCCAACATAGGAAGACTCACTGACACTATTACCTTCTTGTGAAATGGATGCTACCTCATGATTAGAACTATTGTTGCAAAAGTCAAAATAGGTGTCATACCTTGGTGTCATGTTTACAACATCTCTAATGGGCTGATCCATGACCGTAATCTCTTCCACTGTGTGATCAACATGAAGACTCAACAATGTACTATGTATCTCCTCTTGATCCAAAGTTTTTTCTTCTTTAAGACTCCTACATGATAACTTATTTTTGCATTGATTGTGTTCACTTATGGGTTGCAAATTGCAAACAAGTAATTCCTCTTTTTTTCCTTGTTCTTGCACCTTTAGCTCTTCGTTTTTCCCAATGTTTTCTTTCTTATCTTTTGATTTTTTCTTCTTTTCTTTGCTGCTGATCAAATCATCTTCATCCTCATCCGGTATACCCAGAAATTGTGTGAATGAAAATATATCTTGCATCTTTTGAGGAAGACAGCGATACTTATCATAGCTGGCCATAATGGCTTTATTTGTTGGCGAGTCATGAGAACTCTTAGTTGTTCTTGTAGATGGAGATAAACCATTATTGTCCACTGTGGCCTCAACATGATTGGGTCTAACTCCTGTATTAAAATTTTGTAATGTGGCTGTACGCTGCTGAAGGGCAGTGGCCATCTGTTGTTGCCCTGCTACAAGGTCTCTCATAACATCTCGGGCCTCGTGATCTGCCTCACGCTCTGGACTGTTACTCCTCCTGTAACCCATACTACTGGTCTCAACTACACTTCTGGGCTGTCTAGCGGCAACAGCAACTGAAAATGTGTCATGTTATGATAAAACTAACATGCAACAACTAATACCACACATGCCACCACTGAGCATTGACATGCAACCATTAAAACTGACATGCAAGTGCTGATCACTAACATGCAACCCTCAAAATCGACATGCAAACATCTGGGTAGTCTCAAAACTTACATGCAAGTACTAGGTACCAACATGCAACTAAAAATTCTGATATGAACTTTTGCACAAGGGTTAGCAATTCCAACAGGCTGGCAGGAAAACCAGCTCTAATACCACTATAATGTCTCTTAACTTTTCATTTTTATTTCAGAATATAACAACAAAACAACATAGGAGCATTGAATTTTCAAGCACAAACCAAGGATAAACATATACTGGAACAATGGCTTTATTAATTCATGTCTCCCAATGAGTCTTTTTACAAAATAGAAATGCAAATACTGAAAACATGCAAATAACAGCAATCCGATATAAATTTCTGCCTGTTAGGATGAGTGCTTGGAACCACTGAAATGCTCACCAAATCCACTCTCGGACTCCAAATGATGTCAAATCAGTTGTAGATGACTCCTAAAGCCTGGACGCCCAAACTCCAATGGTGAAATCCTGACGAAAGTTGCAGAATTATTTATGCACGGATCTCAATGCAACCTCCAGACTGGCTGTACCTCCCCAAAAGGGCGAATTGCTCCAAAAAATTAAATCCTCCATTAAAGCTTCTGAAAATGCAGACAAAGGGACGCCCTAGGATGGGAAAGAGATGGGTCAAATACCCAGAATGATATTTGTCTCTGATTTTTCTCCACAAATCAATCTTTGGTTCGGCAATGTAAAAACCAGCAACACAGAAATCTCCAATAAGCACCTGTATGAAGCTTCTCCTGAAAAATTAGCTAGGGATTGTCTTTCAAATCCGAAACTAATGTCAACTATAAGGATTTTCGTCCTCAAAGCCCTGAGATCAATGGAAAATCCAACAACATTTCATTATCAGCAATATTCAACATAATGAAAAGAGAAGCCCTCACATCCTTTTTATATTTTCTTCCTTGAAAGCTTTGGGAAACTTCCCCAATATGGGCGCCACACATGAGAGGAAACATTCTTTTAAAAAATTTGAAAAAAACATTTCTTTCCATCCTTTTCTAATCTTTTTTTTTCACTTTTCCTTAGGTTTAAAAAAAACACTTTATTTCCTTTCCTTTTCTAACTTTCCATAGGATTAGAAAAAAACATTGTATTTCCTTTCTTTTTCTAACTTTCCATAGGATTAGAAAAAAACACTTTATTTCCTTTCTTTTTCTAACTTTCCATGGATTAGGAAAAAACACTTTATTTCCTTTCTTTTTCCCACTTTCCCTAGACGTCCCCCTTTGGCATAAATAATTTATTTATTTTTAAATGCTCACATAGTCCCCCTTTTAAAACAACTTTAAATTGTCTCCTAGGCATAGGGGTACAACTTAACTTTATAATATTTAATTATGCCAAAGCTGCCTTTTTATAAATAAAATAATAAAGTGCCCATATTATATTATTTTTGTCCATCCCAAGTAAGGACTGCCAAGGAAGAACTCAACGCCATACTCTGCCATAGATCATGCTGCCAGGAATAGTACTTACTAAAAATAGTAAGCTCAAGAAAGTCCTTGGATGCCAATGCATGACATATCACCCTGAAGCTCTCTGAAAACCCAGAAGGAATCCAGTAATCAAACTGCCATACACTGACAAATAGTACTTACTAAAAATAATAAGCTCAAGAAAGTCCTCAAATGCCAATGCATGTCATATCACCCTGAAGCTCTCTGAAAACCCAGAAGGAATCCAGTAATCAAAGTGCCATACACTGATAAACAAATCCTTGAAATCTTAGAAGAGATCACCACACAGTTGAAAACCCTAATTATTGCCTCCGACTAGCCTACGAGCCTCCGGAATAGGCTAATGGTCAATCCTGGATATCACTGATGAGGAGGGGACATTACATAATTGTATTAGACTTGTATTTAAATAAGCTCTTAACTTCATTTTTCCTCAAAGCAAATCACAAATCGATTATTGAAGAGCAAATTTATTTCAAGGAAGGCGAACTTGTGAAGAAGTTTTCAAGTATTATTTTATTCATTTCTTCCAAAATAGATTCTTGAATGAAATTCCATGCAAGGTTATTCACGTCTTATCTTAGTATTCCATTGCATTAAGGATTTTATTCGCCTTTGCTATTCAAGGTTTTCCTTCGTTTTGCAAGAATTGAAGACAAGGATTACTTTCCGTGGGGAGGATGCTCGACGAAGATCCAGATGTTCAAGATGGATGCAAAGAGTTTCAAAGGCCGGAGAAGGAGACTATTTCACGGAGACCTTGCATGAAGATGAATTCCTTTCAGAGGCATCTCAGTGACACAATGAGAGCTAGTATCGAGGTCATCAACAAAAGGAGAAAATACACTTCAAGTCCAACACCAAGGATTCCAATTTCGGAAGAGAAGATCAATCCTCGGAAATCCAAAACAAGAATCCAGTACATCATTCATCAAGAGGATTAAAGCTCAACATCATGAAGTTCATGATTACACCAAAAATCCATGCCAATACCAAGAAATGCAGATGAAACACAATACAAGGACGAAATTCCAAGTTCAAAGAACACTCAAGGGATAATCATGCTGAGGTGGCATCCAGTGATTGTCAACCAATCCAAGTATGCCACATTGACATGTCTAGATGCATTGAACCTAGTCACCCAAGATAGAGATAAGGATGGAGCCCTTCTAGAAGATCATGTTGTTGACATCTCATTTGTCGAAACTTGTGGTAGTTGTAACTACCTTTCATTAGGGTTGTGTTGTCTTAATCTTGGCCATTAATTCTAGAATCAATTTGGGCCGTTGGTTGTAATTTTGAGCTCTATAAAGGCTCATTCTCTTCATTTGAAAGGGATGGTTAGTTCTAGATCTTCTCATTAGAGTAGGAGCTTTTGAAGAGTTGAAGAAACTTTGGCAAATTGTTGTAAAGATACTTCCAAAACTAATACATTCTCATTGAAGATTGGTGACTATTGTGTTGTTTTGGCATGTTAACATGGTTTCCAATTTCTTGAAGATGATTCAAAGCAGTTTAAATAGATTTTAGTTGCAGTTCATTGATGTGGTAGATTAATGTGAAGATATTTGATGAATTCCTTGGTTCATACTTTTTGTGGTTTGCCGATGGTAAGTTACAATGCAAAGTTAGCCTGAACCCCATTTTGCAATAGTTCGATTGTGGATATTCGTTCAAGTTGCGCCAACTGTGGGTATTTGAATGCATATCTGCAATATGAAAATCCCTCATTTCCTTTGAAGATTGCACTAGTTTCGTGTAGTTGTTGTTCTCATGGCGAAACGAAGCTTGATTCGAAGGAATTTGTCTATCAAAGCATTATTCATTATCTCATTGTCCTTAGAGTAGATTAGATCTCCCTAACCCTTTCCCTTTTGATATTTCTTTTAAGTTTGTTTAAAGGAGTTCCATTCATTCACAAGTCCGAGGAGGAATGAATTTCATCCATGCCCATGAAGAAGGAGAAATTTAGCGCAAGTCCCTTTGTGATTACCAGCAAAATCATATCATTCCACTGAGTCTATCCATGTGCAAGTTAAGACTTGACATTCAAGGAACATTGGAGTAATCTCATTTGATCACATTGTTTAGCATTTGAGATACTTTGTTCAAGAGAGGATAAAGCACTTAGTGTTTTAATCTAATGTTGTTGCTGTCATAAAAAACACATCAACATATAGCATAGAAAATTGCATACCCTTACAATTTCATGCTATATTTTGGGCTTGTTTTAGTGTCCATTCCCTTAGCATGTTTTAGGGATCATTTTAGCCTAGCCTTAGCCTCTTCCTTCACCAGATTGCCAAATTTTTCTATCAAATTCTAATTCTTCTCATTGTGTTGGGAACAAATGTTGAATTTTGTGTGATTTCTATAGAACACTAGCGCTACGCGTGGACGTCTGCGCGACGCACTAGTGTCTCGAAAGTCTCAAAATTTAAAAATTGAAGCTACATGTTGTACGTGGAAGCTCCCTCAAGGATTCACGTTGCTACACTTTGGTTGACTCCTCCGAAGAGCTCACTTTCCTTCTACATTATGTTGGTAATATTGTTTTTGTTTTTGTCTTAAATAATATTGCTGCAACTTCCTTATCATATTTTTTCTTTATCTACATTGGCAAATCTTAGTGTAGACCACCACCTTACTTGTCTTTCATACACCAGGCTATTCCCCCATAGACCAAGGATAATGCTCTTAGTTTTATTTTGTTCTCACTGCTCTTAATTCCTAGATGCACATAGGATAGGAGCACACACTACTTTCTACCTTTTTATTGTTGGTTGTTATGGAGGTCGAAAGACCAAAACAAGGGTTTGACTAAGGCAAATCCCCAAATAGCCCCAAACATTTTCCCATTCTGTGTTGTGCAGGTTGTGGAGAAAGAATCAAACCCGCGGAGGTTTGTTGGTTTCTTCCTTTCCCTTTGTTATTTCTCTCATTTCATTTGATTTAACTAGCTTATCATTGTTATTTCTATTTTTATATTATCTAGTACCTTGTTGTTATGCTCCCTTGTTCTGTTTTTGCAGATCTAGGTGAGTTACTTGGTGGAATTTTGCATTTTCAAGAAGTTGTTCGCATTTTTGGGCCGTACGGACGACAGCGCTTAGCGCGGACGTCCATGCAACACACTGGCATCCTTGACATTGAGCTTCTACCAAGTTCCTCTCTTCACCCTCTTTTGAACTCTAAATTTCATTTTTAAAAGTTAGTTTCCATTTTTCTGTAGAATAACATTTTCCATTTCAACACCTGTGTAATGTAATGCAAAAAGTGAGGGTATCACTTTTTCTTCATTACAACATGGAACATATTTGTTATTAGGAATGTTAATGTTGAAACCGTTGCCTTCTATTTCCCCCTTGATTCCACTCCACTCACCTCAAAAGTGGGAACTGCATGAGGTGTACCTTCATATCTAGAAACCCTAAAAAAGGTACTAGATAGTACAATGATGTACATTTGATATATTTTGATCATTTCTACCCTCCCCTCAAGTGTCAACTTGGTACAAGGGTTAACATCTTTACCATGCATTTGTAAGAGGTATGCATTAAAACTCATAGTGCTGCCCCTCTACTCAAGCAGCGCAAATTCAGCAATTCCAATGTTGACTCCCTCCTAAGTTATTTGTCCCGCTAATGCCAAGTGTCACTACAAATCAGTGCAAACAGGTTGTCTTGTCGAATGATACTTCGGATATATTACCAACATCTTGGAAGGGCAATCATTGCACTGCACTCCCAACTAACCAATTTGTATGGGGGTTTGGTTGCCATTACCTCTTTCCCCCACGTCTCCCCCACTTTCATCACCCAATTAAAAATATCTGTTGTCTCTCAAGTAACTCATCTTTAAAAACAGCAATTTTTTAATAATTTTAAGCGCATGGCAATTTTTAAAATTTGCAGTATTTTTATGTTTTTTTAGGGCATTTCAAGTACCAAAAAAACAGCATACTTTGTTGGCATTATAGCAGTTTCAAATACAAAAAGAAACAGTGTTTTAAAACATTTTTACAAATTGTAGCATATTTTAAATACAAAAAGGAAAACGGAAATGTTTAAGCACCAAAAAAAAAATTAAAACAATTTTGAACATAGAAACATAAAAAACAAGTTTTTTAGGTTTTTAAGTGGGAAACAAAGCAGTTTATTGAATCACAAAATAGACTAAAAATTTTAAACAATCAGTTTATTCAGTCACAAAACAAATTTTCAAATTAAAAATAAGTTAAAACATATTGTGATTGAACTGAGTTCAAACACAATGTGTTATTCAGTTTATTCTTTACATTTATTTGTAAACGAGCGAAAAAAATCTTGTTACATAATAAATTTTGTACAATGTAACATAACAAAGAAGATCTGAAAAAATGAATAGATTAACATACCTAGTGAATGATGGATTAACCTCTTGTCTTCTTTCTTCTTCCTCTGTTCTAAGTTTTCCTCTTCTTGCTTGCAGATGCAAATTGTAAAATGGCAAAATGCCAAGTGCAAAATCATTTAAAGCAGATGGGTTAGGCTTTAAAAGTGTTTTAGGGTGTATAATTGGGTTAGGGGGGCACAGATTGGTTTTTGTAATTAGCTTAAACTGTCCTTTTTATGTTTTAAGTGTTAAAACAAATGTCCTCAAAATGTTCTAACATGTGGGGATGTCCGAAAACATCCCTCAAATTGAGAGAATGTCCCTAGGAGGTGTTCCCAATTTTTAGCAAGAAATGTCCATGTTTCCGGGGATGGATCAAAAACTCCATGGATGCATCTCCGAGGAACACTGCTAAAAATTTTCATAAAATTTGCATTTACAATAAAACAAAAATAGGTGAAGTAATTTATCAACAAAGTCAGATAATAGAAATACACCACCATTCCCCTTGCAAATGAATTCTGCGTGAACAGAAGGAGGAACTTTGCACTATTCCCCCTCATGCGAACTTCACACCTAACAAAAAATAAGGCACAAGAGCCTGGCCTCTGATAAGGGTTTGGTGAAAATGTCTGCAATTCAATCCCTTGTCTAACAAAACCACAGGTTAATGAATTGGACATGAAAAGGTTCTTAAATGTTGTACCAGATTCTGTGCAATGCAAATGAAAAATTTTACCATCTATTTCCATGGAAAATCTCAATGGAAAAATACAATTGATAGTCTATCTCTCATGTTGCCTATGGTCTCGTAATGCCTTTCGTTGAGAAGTGAATGAGAAGGCTAACCTAAAGAAGACACCCAAAATAAAATATTATCAAGCAATTAATATTAAACTTTGAATTAGAGATACAATCAGTCCACTTGGGTGAAGATGATAATTACAATAGAAATAAGAGTTGAGTCAAGAGAATCTTCTCATTTTATCCTAAAACTAAAAACAAAAAAATGATTTAAATCTTACAAAAAGGAACATTCATTAATTGACACAACCAACTAATTGAAATACATAGATATCCCCTCTAAGATTAACTAGGGTAGAGGGAAGAAAGGAGGAGTTACGAGATATCAATAAGTCTCAAATGAAGGATTGGTGACTCTGTGTAAAGTTTAAGCCATGAGGTAATGTAGGCTAATGATGATGTTGATGTGACTGAGAAAGAAGGATCAATTGAAATGCTACACCCTAAAAATCTCTAATGTAACAAAACCAAACAAGTGCCCCATGACAAGTGCACAAAATTGTGCAAAAAAAGCTATCACCGAATACGAGTCATACAATCTTGCAAGAGAGAAATAAAATCATTAAAAGAGCAAACATAATTTCAAAGCCTATTTAAGGAAATGGAATCAAGATCGTTGTAAACACCAATTTTGCATAAATACATTTTATTACTTTCGGGTTGGTTGTGTCGGTGAGGTTAGTTGTCCTCCCAACAATTGTGAGTAGTCGATGACAGTGCCGGCGGTTGGCATTGCCGACCAACTATCGGCTACCTTTATATGTCGAGCATGGTATTGTAGAAGAGACCACACTTGTGTGATATCCTTGTTATATTGTATAAGAGCATATTTGAACATAATAGCAATATCAGTTTTGATGTGAATTGTTCATGAGTAATTTATTATGATACGGTTACATTTTCTTTCCAAGTACAATATGTTTACTCTATGGCTTCCAAATCTGATCAATTAGGCAATAAACATTTGGCGTTGTTGCCTATATGAAGTCGGGCTAAGTAGTCGGTGACAGATAGCATTATAATGGGACGGCCGACAAAAGAACCTGTCGAGGCCAACGAAGAACGTGAAGATAATCTCACAGGACCTCATACACTTGTGGGACGTATCAGTCAGGGAGCACGTACGAAGGGAAGCCGACAGGAGGGAAATTCCAGAGGATGAAATATGGGTAACTTGCTTGTAAACGACGAAGTGGATAACCTCCTAAATCGTCTCCCTAGGCTCCTGGCAAGACACTTCATAATCTTGCAAGACTTGCGCGAAGAGAGAGAGAGCAGTGTCGTCAGCAAGTACTCCAACGGTACGAAGAGCGTACGAAACGGGAGGAGGAAGAACGCAACACTAATCAACATCGTATATAGAACAATTAATGCCCTTATACCCAAACAAAGACGGGAAGCGGTCACAAAACATCAAATCAAGAGATCAGAAGGTCCCTGAGAATAATAGAACAAAGAGAAAGAAGAAGGCTAAAAAAGAATAGTCAAGGAAACCGAGGGATTACTACCCGAGAGTCAAAGTCCATCCCGAGAGCGGAGCAAGAGCAGAAGCGTTAGCCAAAGTCGTAGTCAAGAAGAAAAGAAAACTCCTACAGTACAGCAATATACAAACACACGGCAATACACAAACATGGAGTGGGAGGAACTAGCAAGGCAATTACCACTGCCAAACAAAGCACACGAAGATCTTGTTGACCAAGCGGACAATTCAACCGTACGACTACCACCACCCAACAAAGATTTATGGAAAGTCAGATTGTCGAAAGACTCACTGTCGAAGACACATGAGGACAATATCCGACGTTTTGAAGAATTGTTGATCGGAGGGCCAGAGCCTGTAACTCCAGGACTAGAGGAGCACAGGAAAGACCCCGAGGGCGACAAAAGTGTGTGGTTTGTTCACGAAGGAGTGGAGGACACCTGCGTGGTCGAGAGTGCACGGAACGCACCGGAACATACAGGTCAAGACTCTCCAACCAAAAACCAAATAGGAAAGTCACGCCAAGGAACAAAGATGGTGACTCCCCCAGCAAGTCAGAGTATGGAAAGGTGGAAGCTTCTGAAATTCTTCGAGAATGGATTGGAGGATCCAGTGAGGCATTGTAAGACGTGCGAAACCATATGGATAGCGAACAGGCAGGACGATAGGTCCTATTGGCTGCGGTTATTCCCGACAACTCTCAAAGGTATAGCCATCGACTGGTATACGGAACTGGAAGCAAATTCAAAGGCTAACTAGAGCACATTGAAGAAGGCATTCGAAGAAGAGTTCAAATACCTAAGAGATGACAACAAAATTGTAGCGGAAATCTATAATACAAAACAAGGCAAGCACAAGAATGTAAGGGCCTATAATCATAGGCTGAAAGAGTTGTTGGTTAAAATGGAAAAGGAACCTGCTAACGGCTTGAAAAAGTGCTAGTTCATCGAGGGGTTGATTCCCTCCTTGAGGAAGAAGATGAAAGTAGTACCACCTTTATCGTCTGCTGATGCTTACAATCGGGCGGTGGACATCGAGAGTGAAGAAAAAATGTCTTTTTGCGGGAAAAACAAAATAGACGACGATGAAAGCTCGGACAATAGAAGCGACGAATCAAAAACCATTCAAGCACCTCGGAAGGACATGATGAGGATGATGAAAGAACTAAAGGCGAAAAAGGAGATTAGCAAAGACAATAAAGAATTGTGGTGTACGAAGTGCAACAACAAAGGCCATGTTAAGGTAAATTGCCCAAAGAAAATGTTTTGTGACATTTGCCAAGTCCTGGTACACTCCATCAAAGAATGCCCGTATAACCTGAAGACAAGGAGCACCCACGTGCTCTTTAGACAAGGCGAACAATCTACCCCACCGAGTACATCGCCGAAGCAGCAAAACAACAATGCGTCGCCAAGCGAGTACCGAAACTGACGAAGGAATAACATATTCAATAATAACAGTGAGGGGAGAAGTCGCATACAGTACGATGGAAAAGGGCGACCGATGATCCAGTGTCGTCAGTGCAGCGAATGGGAACACTTTGCCCGTGAATGCCAGAGCAACCAAAACAAGACGAGCATGTTGTGCAAATGGTGTGGACCAGGTGATCATGAAGATAATGACTGCCCAAAACAGAAAGGCAGTATTAACCTAATCGACATAGAAGGAGAAGGAGAAGAAGAAGTCTTCGTTGTCACCCAAGCCCACACGAAGAAGGCCGTCTACCGGACCCTCGCACGGAGGAGGAACTCTGGGAAGCGAAAGTAGAGGTCGAACAAGCAATGGCAAAGGAATGAAGGCATTCTAATGAAAAACCAGTACATCTACCGGACTAAAGTCAAATAAGAACATCGCCAGTCAAGTGTTGAAAACTACCATATCTATACGAATGGCCGACCTATTGCAAAGCATGTCGCAAATAAGGGTGGCGATATCCAATGTGGTGGGCCAGGAGCAAACGAACGAGAAAGATACCAATGATGATGTCATAGTGGAATCACAACTGTACGGCAAGCAAGTCGTCGACTCGATGTTGATGGCAATCAACGTAGGGAAGAAGTCAGTTGTTGTCCATAGAATAGAATAGAATAGAATAGCTTTTAACGTCCACGAGGCTTAAAATAGCCTAAGAGACAGCTAACCCCATCAAATTTGCTTTTGTCTTGCCATTCTGCTTTTGTGTAAAGATATTATGAGCTCCCCCATCTTCACCAACGCACTCTCAACAAAAAGATCATGCCAAGAAACCGCTGTCAGGATATCAACATACTTTGCTCTGATGTTGGTGTAAGCGTCACATTCTAAAATAAAGTGTTTTTCTGATTCCACAGCCCCCGAGGTGCAGAAAGTACAAACTCTTTCTCCCCAAGTTTCTTTAGGTCTCTTCCACCTACCCGTCTCACAACGGAGCTGATGAGAGTTAGTCCTAAGCTGACCGATCAAAATTTTAGCTCTCCACAAGATATCTGCCCCAATGTACACTTTTTTCTGAAAGATCACGAGCAGGATTAAACATCTCAAGATAATAGCTCTTCTTTCTCCCTAGAGAACCATCCCACATAGATTTATGGAATTTCTCTATGACATAAGTTTTAATTTCTGTTACATCCGTAGGGCATGCATTGAAATATATATTCCATTTTTTCATCCACTTACTATTTTGTTTCATCCATGATTTCTTTCTTTCCCTTATCCCCTCGTTAAAGACAACCTTAGGCCACCTGCTTGTATCCATTTGCTCAATTCTTTTGAGGTACCTTAAGAGACGCACCATAGCAGTGGCTTCCATTGGAACAGCCCCTGTTTCAGCTAGCAGAATCTCATACGGAGTTGAAGTTTTCATCCTAAACTTGCTAATGATCATGTGCTTTTGGATTCTTTCAACCTGCTTCCACTTGGACTCTGACATGCTGCTTGCCCAGATTTCACACCCATAAAGAACCACCGGACTTACCAATAGCCCAAAAAGAGTCATAGTAGTTTTCCAGTCCCAAAGTTCAGCCGCTCTGCATCTGTTTTGTAGGGCATAACATGCTTTCCAACCTCCCAAAATTCTTTTCTTTCTACAAGTATCCCAGCTAAGCCTGTTGTTAAAGTCGATCCCAAGATATTTGTACTCCTTTACCTCTTCAAGAATGCTTCCCTCAAAGAAAAAAGTGTGATGGGCCTTTTTCTTTTTGTTGGAGAAAACCGTGATCTTGGTCTTGCTAGTATTGACTTGCATACCAACAACTCTACAAAAGTGCTCAAGAGCATACAAGTGCTCTTGCAACCCCTGGGGGGACCTCGCAATCAAGATAAGGTCATCAACATATAAAAGGAGCCTAACCACATAACCCCCCAGTCTCACACCATCCCCACCTTGCAAGTTCAACCACTCTTCAAGCTTGTCAATGTATAAGCCAAAAAGAGTGGGAGATAAAGGGCACCCTTGTTTAACACCGATGTCGCTCCTGAAACTTTCTGAGATTCCAGCTGAAGTTCTAATTTTGACTTGAACCTCTTCATAGAGCCTATGGACAGCCGCTCTTAGATGCACCGGAATGTCAAGCTCCTTCATCCTTTCCCACAACTTATCTCTTGGGACCGTGTCAAATGCCTTTCTAAAGTCAACAAAACAGCAATAAGCTTCTTCCTTTTCCTCCCACACTTTTTCAATAATGTGTCTTAGTGTAACTCCATGATCTAAGGTGGAATGTTTAGGCCTAAAGCCTGCCTGCCCTTTTGCTCTCTTACCCTGCTCTTCTGCCCATTTGCTGATTCTGCTTTCAACGTGCTACCAAACAATTTTGCAAACAGAGGATTGATCATGATGGTCCTATAATTGGAGGGATTGTTAGCATCACCACTCTTAAAAAGGGGTATCGCTAGACTAGTGACCCAGTCTCTCGGGAAGCCCTGCTAGATGATGTTGTTGAAAATCCTAGTAATGTGAGGCGCGAGAGACTTCACCCCCCACTTAAGGAATTCAACCTGGAGTTCAACTAAATCCTTAGCTTTCCCAATCCCCAACTTACCAATACCAAACTTCACCTCTTGCACAGTGAACAACTTAGCTGACGTGTTGATCAAGGGAGGGGGCATAATCTCAACTTCTTGCTCATATAGCTGCTTTGCATAATCAAACCATTGAATAGCCGTGATGTTGTTCTCAATATGTTGCTTTTTAGGCTGAAGCTCCTTCCAAAATAACTTCGGATTATTCTTACCTAGGTAAATTAACTCCTCACATCTAATGCTCATGAATTCAGCTTTTTTCGCTTTTAAGATCTGCTTGTAACACTTTACATTCAACTTCTCTTTGTCTGTTTTCTTCAGAGCTTTCCTTGCAATTTTACAATCCTCATCAAACCAACCATTTGCCGGAAAACAATTTGTTACCGACTTCCTATTTTTTGCTCTTTTACACTTCTCCAGTGCTTTGTGCATTATAATGGTTAACTCATAATTGTCGAGATCTTGTGAACTAGCTTTCCCCTTACTGCAAGATTGTTCAATTGCTGCCTTGAAGGCATTTTGGTTTTCTTGAGTTAAAAGAATTCTACCCTTAGCAAGAGGTTGTTGAGGGGACTGCATTTTTTTTAGTTGCTGTCTTTTTTCCAGCCAAGAAAACCTTAAAAAAATTGGCCTATGATCTGATTTTAACTCCCAACAATGATCACCAATCATGATATCCTCAATCTTGTCAATCATGCTTTTTGAACAAATTGCATAATCCACAACACTTGCCCCGTTGTAGGTGCTGCAAGTAAAATTACCGGACTTTTTCCATCTACCCAAGCCATTACAGATGATAAGATCAAATGTACCACAAAGGTTAAGTAACTCTTCGCCAAAATGATTGATGTCTTTATTGTCTTCTGAACATCTCGCCCACTGTTGCTTCCCTTCTTCTAGAAGCCAAATAGGATTGTGGCCCTCCTTGTCACATAGTACATTAGCTTGAACACTTGTTGTCCTAGCATTGAAAACTCCCAAAAGAAGAACTTCACCTTGTTGGGCATAAACGGAGATATCTTCTTTAATTGCTACATATGGATCTTGGTTGTCCCAACCATGTCTTTTGTAAGATTTTAAGTTTTGAGGAGCAAAATAACATGTTGCAAGGTTTATGTAGTTTCCATTTTCTGAAATTTTGATCCAAATGTATTGCTTATTGACGTCTTCCCTTTCCAACTGAATTATACGGCCTTCCACTTTTTTCGCTAAAACCATGATGCCACCATATCCTTTGTCATTACCCACTACTTTGTTCCAAATCGTAAACTTAGCATACCCTTCAAAGATGGGAGTTTCGCAGCCCTCTTTTTCATGAGTTTCAGTAAGACAAATTATATCTCTACCTTCAACAATGGACCCTAACCCAGGCCCCCTCCTCCACAGGTAGCCTCTACAGTTCCAACACACTAAGTTTAGGTGTGCCTGGGGGGGCCATGATTGCTATTTGTTTTGATGCAGAATACTCAGAACTGATTCCTTACCCCTTTCTACCCATACTTGCTGTCCTACGTTCCTATCTGTCCTTAAAACATCCACTATCCCTTTGTTGACTTCTTGCTGCTCAAATTTAACACGTGACCCGAAACTGGAAATAATTGCTTTACCTTTGTATAGCCATGCCCTTTTTCCTTCATCTCTTGCTGTCCTAATTTTGGCCATTTCTGCCCTTCTCTCCTCTTGTTGATTTGCAGTCAAATCATCTTCTAAAAAGAAACGAGAGCCTCTCAGAAGCCTCTTTTTGCTGAAGATTTGGAGCTTGTCTTCCCTATTTACCATGACAACTTTAATACACCTATCATGCTCTTCACCTATCTTGCCAATCCTCCTTGCTTGGTAGATTTGTCCTTGCCATTGCAATTTAATTGACGGATGACAACTTGGCAAAGGTATGGATGAATTAGAATGAATATATCAACTTCTTACCTTAGAACCTATTGAAACATGTGTAAACAAGTGTTTTAGGGGGGCATATGCAAATTGCATTTTTTGCCAAGTGTGCAATTAAAGTATGAGGGGAGAGAGAGAAAAAAGAAAACGTGGAAAAATATAAAAATAAAAAGAATAGAAAAAGACAAAAAGGGCAAAAATGAATTAAAAATGAGAAAAAAAGAAGAGTATATAAACCAAGTGTACAATCCAATTCATTTCAACTTGCATTATCTCCCTTAGCCATACAACTCCAGTTCCTTTCTTCTGTTGTTCGACCTCCTCTATCTATTGTACGATTTCCTCTGGAGACTGTACGATTTCCTCTGAAGACTGTACAATCTGCCATAAGGCTTAACCCATTTCCTATCGTACGACTTGGCAATTGCACCCTGGATCATATGACAGACTTCATCCCTTGCCGCATGACCTACTTCACCCTTAGCTATGTTGTTGGTTCTGGTACGGGAGCAGGGTTCTAGTATGGCAATTTTTTTTTTTTGCGCTCTAGGTACGGCTGTACTATATATATATAATATAATAATATAGTATAATATATTATAATATAAAATATAGTATAATATTATAATATATTATAATATAAAATATAATATAATATAACATTATAATATTAATATATAATATAATAATATAATATATATTATAATAATGTAACATTATAATGTTAATATATAATATAATCTAATATAATATAGTATATTATAATAATAATATATTATAATTATAATTATATAATATAATATATTATAATAATAAATATAATAATATAGTATATATTATAATATAATAACATTATAATATAAAAATAAAAATAAAAATAAAATTATAAAACTTAAAGATTAAGCTCTTATTTTAAAAAAAGGTTTGTTTCGTGTCATAGACCATTAGTTTCCAATTAAAGATTGGAAACCGTTCGTTATGACATATAGAGATAAAGACTAAATCAAGTCAAAAAGGCAAATTAGCTCAAGACACCAATTGTGAAGTAATAGTTAACATGGACGACGAAGTCATAATTGATAAGGATCATCAAAAATTATATTATAAAAAGAAACGATGATCATAATATGGCAGCGTCGATATGACAAGAGAAATAGGTATCTCCTTAAACATTCGCATTACTCCAAGGCGCCAAGTAATACCCCACGTAAATAATTAATGAAGAGAGTCAAACAAACCATGATCGTAATACAATAAGGTAGCGCTCCTTTGTTAAAAAAAATAAAGCAATTATTAAAGCCACGATTATGAAGGGGCAGCGTCTTGTAAGAAGGTGTCTCTTCATAATCGCATCCCTTTGAGGCTTTAAAAGGGATCTTTGAAGGATCGAATAATCATCAATCGAATCATTCATTCCCATTCATCAAAATAAAAGCATTCTTATCTGCAATATCTAATAACATAATATTCTCTCAGCAGATATAAGCCATAAAAGGCACAGCATTGTTTATTGGTTTGACAATATAAAGGATTACATCTGATCAAGGAATTCTGCAGAAATCACAGTCCAAAGGGTTGCAACAGCAAGTAAGCATCTCAACATTATTGTTCTTTCTATAGTTCTGATCGAGCTGTCATAATTAGGTATGAGAGTTCATTTATATTCTTGATTGTCATTCATAAATATATCAATTATGATTGCACTGATTTTTAAACAGTCATCACTAACATTGTAATGTGTAAATAGTTATATTCCATTATTCATAATGATATATCTTATATGCAATTATCCATATGTGATTTATTAACCTCATATGGGAGGAAGAGAGGAAAGTGCCAAGAGGCCACTCATGGGTATTTTAGAGGCCTTTGTCACATGAGGTATAAAGTACCCATAGTGCAAAGGATATGTATCACATAAAGGCCTTGTCACATGAGGTATAAGGTACCCATAGTGCAAGAATAGTGATGTAATGGCCTTGGTTACTTTGATGTAAGGCATCATAAGAGTACCAAAGAGTCTCATAGAGGCCTTGACTCTAAAGGTATTAAGGCTACCACTTGAGTCTAAGGATAGGAGACATTAGAGCCCCATGGTGGATAACGGCAACTCCCATCTCATCTCTCATAGGCTGTTAATAAGTGACATATGAAGAGATAGCAAGTTTGCAATATATATTGATAAAGATCATAGATCATGTGAAATATCATGATAGTGAATATGCAAGGCATATTGATAATGATCATAAGAATAACATGTGAAATGTTAATGATATGCAAGGCATATGGATAGTGATCATAAGAATAACATGTGAAATATGAATGATAGATAATGTGCATTGAGAGCAATCATAAGATTAGTAATAGTGATATGCATTAAAAATAATCATAGATTGATGATGGTAATGTATAGTGAAAGTAATCAATGATGAACTAAAGTTATGAGTTGGCATTTGATCATAGAAATGATAAAAGCAATGTGATTATGTAAATTATATATGTGGCTTTAAATGAAAAATGTACTAATGTTCTCTTTTTGCAAGTTGAAATTTGTGAACAAGGTTGAGAGATTTTGGCTTGTGAAAAGGGGACATCACATTTCGCCTCCGGGAGCACACAGGGAGCGCCCCGCCCCCCCCGGGTTCCCTATGGGTCCACGGAACCTAGGGCGGGCGGAGCGCTCCCTGACCAGCTCCCGAGCGGTACGGGATCGGCCTCTCGGTGTAATATCCCGCTTAGGATATTCTCTAAAATTCTGAATGCTCTAATACCACTGTAATATCCCACTTAGGATATTCTCTAAAAATTCTAAATGCTCTAATACCACTGTACTATCCCACCCTAGTTTGGCTTTTATCTTTGCAATTTTTTTGCTTGATTAACTCAATTGACAATGTGGGACATTTTGTAAAACAGTTTGTATGCAATTGACAATGTGGTACTTTCCTTACCCAAACGAGACTATAACAGCACCATTAGATAATCAGAAATCTTTATCAGACTTAAACCATGCATTGAATGATCATTTAAATGCATACTGCAACATTGGCAACCAATTTTCTGAGTTATCACGTACTATAACTATGACTGATTTAACAGTATATTGCTCTTCAGAAATTCATATCAGAATATAACAACTCAGAGAATATGGTAGTAAATACAAACAGCAATATAAAATAGTTTGAATGCTGATTACAAACACCACAGCCTTTAATAACAGAGAATTCTGAATGTAAAGAAGGATTACAAGTTCAGTTTATCACATACTCAGACCTGGCATAGCAACGTCCTCCTCTAAATAACTTGAGCAGCAGATGGAATATGTAAACAACTCAGAAGTTATTATCTTTAAAGGACAAATCAATATTAAACTCTTGCTTTAATATTCACCATGTCACTGTAGCTTATTATCTTTAAAGGACAAATCAGTGTTAAACTCTTGCTTTAATATTCACCATGTCACTGTAGCTTGGGGTACTGTTCAGGAGGGTACTATAGCTTGCTCTTAATAATCTCAAAACTACAAAACTTCAAACCCTTTCTGATCTACAATCAAAAATATGAACAGTCTGATTTATTCTTCAAACCCTAGCTCTGAAAATCTGAACAATCTATCTCCAAATAAGCACAATTTGGACCTCTAAATGAAGCCCACACTCTGGCAATAATATCAGCTGGTATTGCACAGCCTCATAATTGCATAAACACTGAAAGAGTTTTCGTTCTTCAATGGCTGATATACTGAAACCCTTGTCTTCTCCAGAAAACCACAAAAGCAAATTCAAATGATCATTCAATAATTAATGAGGTTGATTTGGCTTTTGAGAGCTTTTATATTCTCATGAACATGCATGACTTTCCAAAATGCTTTTTGGCTTTTAAAATAGTATCTTATTATTTGCTTTAGTTGCCTCAAAAGTACCTTGGTTATTGTGCCCATAATAAATTAATATCATTAATTGCACTTTATCATGTGTCATTGGCCCCCTTTTAATATAAAGTCAAAATATAACTTTATATTATAAACTTTTAATTAACATCATTAATGACACATCAAAATATTAATATCTCCTTAAAATTCCATCAGTTTGCTACGTCAACTGAAACCAACATCAAAACTGCCAAACACTGAATGATCAGGTGCCCTGCCACAAATAGCAACTTCCGATAGCTGACCTACTATAAATAGTAAGTACGCACCACTAAGTACTGAAACATCTGCAAAGGCCCAAACATTGGTCGACACTGCATCTGAGACCTGTCCAGGTGCCCTGCTATAAATAGAAACCCCAACTACCTGAAAAAATAACTTACTATAAATAGTAAGTGTGCCAAACGGAGTCCAACGAAGGTCAAACCTGAACTCACTTAACATTGGAGGCGAAGCCACACCGAATACTGCCAAAATAAGACCCCTTAACCATCTGCTCTAGCCTACAAGGGTCAATTGACACGAAGTCCCAAAATAGCAAGTTACTATAAATAGTAACTCCTAAAAAGTAGGAACTGCTGACAAAAGAAACATGCCTAAAAAATAGGAACTCCCAACTGGTCAAACAGGGCCCGATCCCACACCTCCTAAAAAATAGGGAATTACTAAAAATAGCAAGTCTTGGACAAGTCCGAATCAGGCGCAGAAAGTGTCGATCAACTCCAATTGTCCGTCTGAAACCTGTTGAGCAACAAAAACCTACTCTAGCTATGCTAGAACCACCCCAGAAGCCAGCACCACCAAACTGCACGAGGGCCTAAAAATGGGGACATTACACTCGGGTAGGAGAACCCTGTAACAAAGACCCTTAGACGTCGTACAGTTTGACCATCCTATCTCGTAAGCCTTGACCGTACGACTAGCATCTATCATACCATTTTGCATTCATAATGTCGTACGATTGGGGTCTTTGTTGTTCTATCATACATCTCTACAAATTTCATCAACCGTACGCCCTACTTCAATTTTCTCCTGCCCTAGTCGTATGTTTCTCCTGGTGACTGTCGTACACCCTGTACAATCTCCTAGTCGTACGATAGCACTTCAGCTTGTGCGATTCACCTTCCTACCAGTCGCACAATCTACCTTCCTACCAGTCACACAATCTACCTTCCTGCCAATCGCACAATCTACACTCCTACCAGTCGTACATTTTAACCTCCTGCTGACTGTACGCCCTTTACATTGCCAATTGTACATGTTATTTATCTCCTAGCGTACAGTTGCCGAAATGCATTAGCGGGTACCGCTGTACGATTCCCAAATTGGGGTTAAGTGATAATTTGGTCATAACACCCTCCACAGCACAGCTGAGAATCAGTTACGAGAACCATCGAGAGAGGGAAAAATTAAGGCACCAATTACACAACAATAGTCGGGAGGATTTAAGGCGTTTACTTCATTGCAATAGTCGGAAAGTAATTGCAACAATGGCAGCAAGGGAAATCAAAGAGGAGACTCCAGCACGTTACAGGCCAAAAATCTTAAGGAAACAGAGAAGAAGAAAAAAAGGACAATGTAGCCAGTTGCAAGAGAAAAAATTACAGTGGACAATATGATATGGGAGAGTCTAACAGCACTAGAGAGCCGAACATGGTGGCTGAAGAATTCCACCAAGCATCCACTGAAGGAATCACTTATAGATTCTCGGGTTGATAAGGTAATCCAAGCGCCAATTTTTAATTACCGAGAATTTGAACCCTTTTTGAAAAGCATGGTAGTGCATTACAATAAATTGGAAAACAAAACTATGGTGGAATATCTAAATACCTCTGTCACAATAACATTCAGACCCGAAGATTTCACTAGGGTATTCGGCAGTCCAAGTTGGGGGTATGATGTAACTAAACCTGCCTCGAAGGTTACACGGAGGGAAAAAGAAGGGTGTGTTAAGCACCTGTGAGGAGGCAAAAGCCAGGATATGGGGAAAAGGTAACAGGGGCTTAAGAAAGGACGACTTGGCAAATGATGAGTGGCGTTGCATAATGGACGTCATCAAAAGAAGGTTAATAGGCACCACTCAATCATCAGACATTGCCGTTTGGATGGTGGAATACATGGTGGGACTAAGAGAGGGTACAATATACAATTGGGTTAACACTATTGGCCAGCCGAATAAAGGAAGTTTTATCTATGAAACAAAAGGCATTTTACATGACACAGCATGCAATTGCACTATTCATCGATGCCATTTATAGACAGGTACCTTCACTTGAGCGTGGCCAATTTCATCCTGATGCTGACTATGACCCTGCATGGCCATCTATCTTCAGGTGGGTGAAACTTGGTACAACAAATTGAACATAAGGCCCCGAGTAAGAAGAGGAAGTATCATACCATGGATTCACCCTTGGAAGAAACAGAGGAGGCAGACAACGAGGGAGAGGATGAGAACGATGATACTATTGACATGTCTTCGTCAACCTCTGCCACCCCGACACCATCGGGAGATATGCCAACAACAAGTGACATTCCCTCAACAGGTATGGGGGTACGGACAGAGGACATTCCAGCAGGGGATAGGGTCCCACCACCTACAGATGTTGATATTCCACCGTCGGGCGAGCTTGTGTTGTTGGAGGATGTCTAGCTAGCAATTGTAGACGAGGCAGCATTACCTCCAGGCAGTCCTATGCATGACAGCCCTACAACTACTACTCACACTAGATGGTCACCTCAGGCCTCTGAGCATATTGACAGTTGGCTGAGCTCAGTTGGCACTCCTGTTAGTGTGGCCGACTATCCTCTCGAGAGCCCATCTCCGGACCCACAGCAGTCGGCCGCCACTCAGTCTATGCATACTCAACCTGTGCCTAGTCAGCTTGAGCCTCGACAGCCGGAGTTAGTCATCAGTACCACAGAGGGTATCCAGGCCCCTAGAGAGAGTGCTCCACCTACTGAGGTAGGACCTTTTGCACGGGAGAAAGACATAGTGCAACAATCTTCATCAGAGTCAGATTTGAATCTTCTGGCCAAGGACATGTACATCTAGATCTCTAAACCCAATCCAGAGGACCCAATGGGTACTGTTATGCGCTATGTGCAGGACTTAGCGCCTATGGGGGAACTTATCTGCGAAGTGGCTGAGATAGCCAGGCATATGGATGTTATTCATTCTCCATTGGCTTTGCAGGAAGCCAGACGAATCCAGAGATTCATAGCCGAAGAATGTGAGTAGGAATTTACCCACATCTTCCGAGCTAAGGGATGGCCAGATACATGTACTGAGGAAATGAAAAAGGAATGGCAATCGGAGAGGATTGTTCCTTCCTTTGGTGGGAAAGATGGCCATATATTGAATGCATTGTACACAATGGAATCCATTTTTCAAGAGACATATTTTAGGTTGCATGAGGAGACTCATAAGGGCAAGCAGGTCGTAGCTTGGATTAATGAATCCATTGGGATATCTAGGTAGCTCAGGGAAGCAATGGATGAGCAGAACCAGAGATTTCAGCAGCAACTAAGCGCACAGCAAACTCGGTTGATCAACTTGGAGAAAGCTAAGGTTGAGGAAAAAGAAGAATTGGCTGAAAAACAGCAGCAGCTGATTACAAAGGATGACCAGTTGGCAAAGCAAAGCAACCAGCTCTCAACAAAGGATCGGCACTTGGCAGCTATGGAAAAGGAGTTGGCAAAGTTACGTACTAGTCAGGAGCAGACAAAGAAACAATTCAATGAGGCCGTTCAGATGGTTAGGACAACCAAGGAGCATGAGCTCAAAGCTGCCCAGCATTTGAAGCTCAGTACTAAAGAGGTTTACAGGCTCCACCGAGAGATATCATAGCAGCATACTTCCTCTCCTTCAGTTTATACCCCTCCAGGGAGCTCTCCACCACCGTCGCAGTAATGGGTATTTTTCCTTGGTTTTTTTTGAGTTCTTTAGTCTTTAGTCATCTGGAAGACGACTACTTTTGGGGGGGATGATGTAAACACCAATTTTGCATAAGTACATTTTACTACTTTCGGGTCAGTTGTGTTGGTGAGGTTAGTTGTCCTCTCGACAATTGTGAGTAGTTGATGATGATTGTCGGTGGTTGGCATTACCGACCAACTATCGGCTACCTTTATAAGTCGAGCATGGTATTGTAGACGGGACCGCACTTGCATGATATCCCTGTTATATTGTATAAGAGCATATATGAACATAATAGCAATATCAGTTTTGATGTGAATTGTTCATGAGTAATTTATTATGATGTTACATTTTCTTTCCAAGTACATTATGTTTACTCTGTAAATTCCAAATCCGATCAATTAGGCAATAAACAATCATGTGGGTGCTCCAAGCAATGAAGATGTGTTAAAAGAATGTTTCATGAACCATGCATCATGGGAAAATTCCAAAAAAGGAAAAAAGGAAGCAAACAACCATGTTATCATTGGTGTCTAAAATCAAAACTGTGTACAAAATCTCCGTAAAAACATCACTAATGGAAAAGACCACCAACAAAAGTCTTTGGTGTTACAATGAAGCCTCCAAGTCTAGTATCCAATCATTGGATATAAGAGAAAATTCTTTCAATGCTCTAGCACTAAAGAATGGACCCCACGACAAAAAATTGCGCCCTTGTTTTTTGGTAAAAATGATATGGGGAATTTTTTTTCAATTTATATAAACCTAATAAGGATTAAATAACCAAAGATCAATTAAAACATGATTATGTTGATGGGCCATGAATTGCCAAAGTAAAACCTTGTTATGATATTTCTTGGAAATAAATGCAAAAATCAGCAAAATAGCAAACCACTTCGAGGGGGTGACCTCCAATAATCAAAAAATAATATATGAATTCAGTATTTGAAGATATGATGGTTTGGGAGAGTCCCTCTCTTCCTTATTTATATGCACAACTATGTAAGGACACACCCCTTCATACTAACTAAGTCATCTTAGTTAAAGGGGGTGTCCTCCAATAATCAAAAAATAATATATGAATTTAGTATTAGAAGATATGATGGTTTCGAAGAGTCTCTCTCCCTTATTTTTATGAATAACTATGTATATGAATTTAGTATTAGAAGGTATGATGGTTTGGGAGAGTCTCTCCCTTATTTATATGCATAACTATGTAGGGACACACCCCCACACCCTTCATCCTAATTAAGATGGGTGTGTTCGGAAGAGACTCTCCCAAACCATCATATCTTCTAATACTGAATTCATATATTATTCTTTTATTATTGGAGATCACCCCCTCAAAGTGGTCTGCTATTTTGCTGATTTTTGCATTTATTTCCAAGAAATATCATAACAAGTGGTATCAGAGCTACGATTTGGGCCAAGATTTTTGTCTCCGCCATAACTTTCAAACCATTGCGAATTTGGCCCTGACTTTTTTTTGGGTCTTCAGGTATACAATAAATAAAGGTTCAAGTAAAAAATTAACATATTAGGATCATAATAAACCTTCAAATCTAGAATGTTAGTTTCATCTACCAATATTCAGAAAGTCAAAGAAAGGAAGAATGACAACATTTGAGAAGGATGCCTAAAACATTGAATTGTGTATTGACTAGCACTTGCACCTTAAGGAAGTGCAATGGTTACACCGATAGTAAATTATATGTCAAGTAATATATTAGAGTATAAATCAAGAAATGGATTAGAAGATATATTCTTTCTATGCTCTAGGAATAGAAAGTTGCACAAATTTCCGGTCAAAAAATATTATACAGGATGGTGTACATACACTCCAAGCTCTCACAAATGAATCTACAACTTAAACTCTTCAAATATTTGAGTTCCTTCAATGAAAATGAGTGTGTGTGCGTGTGACCTTACACACAAATTTATACACATAATAAGAAATGGTTAAAAACATGTTATTCATTAAAAATCATAAATAGTTAGAAATTAAAAATATTGTAAAAAAGGGGAAAATGCTAAATTGAAAGAGAGCAAGTGAAAGGTAGAAAGACTATCCAAATAAAATGAGAAGGGGTGTTTCATTTACATAAGAAATTTAAAAGAGGAAAAGGCAAAAATTGAAGTTTTTTTTTTTTATCTTTTAACTCCCCCACATCTATTTTGGAGGATACACGTGGCAAGGAGAGAATAGAAGAAAGTTTACAAAGCTGTATATGGGAATATGGAAACGTGAAAATCAGTTTCAAATAATATACTTAACTTGATAAAAAAAGACAAGCGATTGGCAAAATTGATGTAAAATGCCAAGCTAATTTTTTTTCTTTTGACAAATGTTTTGACGAAATGACAATAAAATAGCAATGCATAAACTGATATTAAATTCACAAGCACAATGTAGGAACAACAATGACTATTTCAGATATGAACCAACTATTATAAAATTCAGAAAATTATGATATAAATCATTAAATCATCAGCTAAAAGTATTTGATATTACAAATGTATAGAGCTGAATATAAATGCAAGACCTGACCTTCAAATCTGAAATAACATGCTGATAAAACCCTTGATATGATGATATTAATTGTTGAGACCAAGGCACAATTAAATCTTCAACCTCATAGACTGTACGGCCTCCTTATATGGCTGCATTTACTTCTGGGACCCCCAAATCATAGCAGCGACCCATCTTGGAAGTCAATATTTCATCCCAAAGAAGGTACAGTTGGGGCTGAAGTCTCCAAAAACTCATTAAAAACAAAGCGCTTCCCTTATATCCTTCCCAGGCCCCCTTCTCACACTAGTACGACAGCTCATGGGCATAAATGGCATGGCCAATATTTGGTCAGGCAAGCACTCAAATTTCAATTATTATTTGCTATGCAAATTTTGATAATCTTTCAATCTACAACTCTATTGGATACCAAAAGTAAAATCTCCACAAATTCCAAACATTCAGCACACCTGTGAATCCTGTATGAATCCACTCACAAATTGGCTAGGAGGGTTTTCGTCCTCAAAACCAATCTTTGCCATAGGGCTTTCGTCCTAGGGCAGAAAGATTAACAGTTGCTCAATCTCCAAAGTTGGGGTTTTGAAAATAAATTGTCAAGAATAAATTTCTCTTTGCAAACTCTCCTTTTTATATCCTTTTGAATTAAATGAAATATTATATTTCATTTTCCCCCTCAAAGTGACTTTTGAAATTTCTTTTTAATTTAACTTTACTTTTGGGCCCCGAAATAAGTCACTTTTAATAAACTGTCCAACTTTAATAAAATAATTAATCAAATATAAGTTACCCATAAAGTAAAAGACTTTAGACAACTTAATTTAATTAATTAATTATTCTCTTTCCACATCCCAATTAGCCTACGGGAATTAAAATAAGCTAATGGTCTCCCACAATTGCTCATGCCTATGAAGGAAACATTACAGTTGACAACTGTTATGTATTCAGATTTTATTTTAGTTTGTGGACCTAATTAAACAATATAAATGCATAAAGATTTTTTTTTTAATATTTTAAATACACAACGCATAGTGTTAGTGTTAGTTAGCCACTTGTTACTGTCAATGCATCTCCTTTCTCCAGGTAGCATTTAACATGCTGTTCCCTGGAATATGCATTCACAGGTGTAGCACTGACTGAATATGCATTCTCCCTAATTTCTCACATCGGTTCTTAACAATAGTAAATCATCTCAATAGGACTGTGTCCTTAAAAGATTTATATTACTCTTTTATGTTTTGAAAGACCAGTACACACACCATCAGACATTTGAATGTGCTAGGTTCTCAACAGTATGGATTGTAAACAGAATTATGAATGAACTGCCTAGCCAGTGCTATCCTTTCTCGATAAGCTGTTTTTGTGGGCATATATTTTTAGTTTAGGTGTATATAATGGTGCGAGAGTAAGGTAGAAAATTGTTTTATACAGTTGTTGGCATTTAGAATTTTTGCTATGATAGATCATGCTTTTGTTTTAACCTTTCTACATTAATGGACCTACATTATTTGGCTGCATTTTCTTCTCTAGTTCAATATGATAAAAAGTGAAAGGACAATTTTATATTTTAGTTATGATTGTTTATGTGCAGATTACAAAGTAATTTTTCCATTCCATTAAAAGTCATTAAAGGTGGCTTGTTCACATCACCAGGTGTTGTTACAAACTCTAATCAATGGGAAGTTTCCTGGACCTTAGATTGACAGCACAATAAATGACAACATTATTATTAATGTATATAATAGCTCAAGTCAGCCAACTTTTGAATCTCAGCTTTTTGCATGCTGTCTTTGGCCAAATGTCATTGTGTTTTCTCTGCCATACAGATTGTTTAGTAACTAGTTATTCCTCCAAGTATATATCACTTCTTTTATGGTGCCAATCTACGTTGAATTAGATTAAATTGAGGGCAGATGGTAGGAAACAGCCTAATCATGCATTAATGCAAGATTTCTGATGTTTGTCTATGCCTCTGGTATCCTATGCAGTGGTTTGTCCATTAAGTGTGGTACTTGCATTCACTGTTCATCAATATTATCTTCTATTGAAAGCTGGAATTGATTGCTCTTGCTTCATACATTTACACAGTTCCATTTTGCAGCATCAGGATGCAACACAATTAGAAGAGTTGGCAATGAGCAAAGCATTTATGGATGACTCAAATGTTCTCATTCAGTGCAGAAATATTCACGAGTCATTTGGTGAGAAGCATATTCTAAGAGAAGTAAACTTTGGGGTAATGATTGATTTTCATTTGTACTTCCCACATGACCTGTTCTGTAATGTCATTTCAAGGGGCAAGTGCTTTGTAAGTTATTAATATGATATACTAGTCCTCGATGAAGGAGACATGTACTGTAGGCCAGAAAAGTTTCGAAATTGACTTGTAAACAACTCAGTGTCCTCTAAGTAATCTGCTACTAATCAAAACTGTTTGTGAATATCAAGATTTTCATAATCAAGCCTAACAAAGCTGGGCATCAAGATTTTCTTGTTGGTGGAAAGGAATCAGAAAATGCTATAACAGAAAAAACGATTAGGATTTTGCAATATCCCAAAATGGGATATTTTGGACAATTTTGGATTTACGGGCTTTCCAAACTTCTACACTTGGGGAAACTCTGATTTTTCTTAATTTGGAATTCTGCCCTAATTTCTGTACTTTAGTTTCCTGCTCAAACCCTAACTTCTTAACTTCAAATCAGACTTAAATAAATGCAAACAACAGCCCATAAATCATGCCAAAACATCATAATATCATTGCCAATATGTTTACCAATAAAATACTTGAATTTCACAACCAAATATGCAATGAATCCACTTCAATTGGCAACCACAAATGACTGAAAATTAAATCAGAAGTCTGCTGCTATAAACTGATTACAAAATGTCTTCAAATACATCAATATATATGGGCTAACATAAGAGAAAGAGCCCAGCAAGGATCTGCCCTACAAACTGAAACAAATAACAATATCTTCTAACCTCCTAGCAAGAAATGTAGTCTCCAACTCACTCCCAAGAGGTGTGCACAGGTCTGCTGGTCTGCTGCTCCACAAATGATAAAGAAGGTCTCCACGGATGCTCACAAACTGCACCAAAACGACTCCCAAGGGTGGCGCTCCAATATAGGGCTAAACCCTAGACAATGATCCACAATACAAGCCAAGGAAGCCTTCAAATCTGCTCTATAAGTCTGCTCCAAAAATGATGAAGTACAAATGAATTCCCTTCACGGAATCCTCCCAAGAAGAGCTAGGTTTTCATCCAACTCCTCTAAGATGCTTGAGGTTTTCGTCCCAACGATCTTCGCTAGAGATAAAACTCAAAATGCTGATTGAATGAACGCTTGATTGATGATTCAAATGCCACAAAATGATCTTCTATAAATACATATTTTGTCTTTCTCCTTTTGGCCAACCTAGAGAGAGAAATTATTTTTATTTTAATTCCCTCTAAGAGGGCCGACCAGCAACAGGTCACTTTGACGCCAAGGAAAATTCAAATTGAAGATATGAATTTATTATTCTTTTCCACGCCTTCTCCCTCCAAGCGCCAAGGATAGGTATTAGTTTATTATTTATCCTCCCTTCACAAGTACCAAATCAATAGTGTATAGAAAGGATCTTCACAAGGTTAGTGCATACACATGCATGATCAAAACAATATTACTTATCCTATCATCAAGGAGGCATCAAACATAGAATATGCTACAGCTTCATCTCTTGGCAAATCTCCTCAACACGGCAAGTTTCCACACTCATTACTCCTCCAAATAGCTCGCTCCCATGGAAAAGAAAATACATTAAATGAAAGGAACACATCAAGACCCTCAAAAAAATATACCAAGGCATCTCCAAACCTCAATTCACCTTCCAAAAATCCCAAAGTGTGAAAACCAGTCCCTCTGCTCTCCAATGGCGACCACTCCAAAAATGGGGACATTACAGATTCGATTTTGTACACTTCTTGAATTGAATAATTATAGAGTGGAAAAACATGCATGGATGGAGAACATATTTCAACTTTGAAAGCAGATGCAAAAAAAAATGAGCTATGGGTATGAGAAAAAGAAAGCAACTATTTGACACTCTAGCCATTTTGTACTGTAAATTGGATAGGAATAATCTCAGACATGGGGGGAACATCATACAAATACAACACAGATTAAACCCCATGTTAAAAAATCATATAAATAAAGCAATAATGCGCTTCTCAACCTTGTCTATGTATCTTTGCCCCAGCTCCCTCGTGACAAAAGAAATTATTGAAAACATAAGCTACCAAAATTGTACATCAAAACAGAAGGCTATCTATCATGGTAGCCACCAGTGCCTTACGAGAATTCAGATGAAAGAAATCAAAATTACAAACTGTATGTAGATTTAAATCGAACCATAGTGCAAATGAAACATAGTGGTGGTCTCTCTATTGCAAATCTAGAAAGGCTTTTGATTAAAATCCTTGCAACAAAAAGTAACAAATGTTCTGCTTTAGACAAATGTGTTTGAAATATTTTTATATCCAATTTAGGTGGCTGACTTCCACAACGTGTATTTCTTGCCGACTTTGATTGAGATCCAAATTTATGTCCAGTCAAATCGGGATAATCTGCAGCATGAATAACCACCACATCCATGCTCCACTTGGATTTTTACAATTTTCACTTTACAGTAAATAGGAGAAGAAAACTAATTAGAAAAGACATTTCTCAATCAAATAGGTAGAAAGAAAGAAAGAATTCATATTAGTGTCCATGGATGACCAAAAGCCAGTCAATGAGACTCGAGAGCACATCAAATTACAATAGAAAGTTCTAGGAAGAGAAACCTAGAGAGGCCCACAATGGGGAAGAACCAAAAACAAAATACAATACCATTGGGAACCACCAACACATGTTCAAGAAACCAATACAAATAGCCAAGTAGGGGTAAAAAGAACCCCAAAGAACATAAGTTGAGGAGTACTGGAGAGAGAGGAAAGTCTCATCAAGTATCATAGTCCAAGGCCGAAATGGAGGAACCATTGATGTCATCATTGATCATTGTGAAAGAACTGGTACAAGATCTAATAATGCTCATTAGGGAGTGCCTAAGGTCAAGCTGGGGGATTCTAAAAGGAAGCAAGGCACTCCCTCTAGAATCACACCTAACACCCAAGCCCGAAGTAACTCCCACAGTAGTGAAGAAGCTTGTAATATGTGTCTATCCCTGTGGCTGGGTGAAGGCTACAGAGAAGTAGATCTATGCCATCAAGGAGAAGAATTGTGTGGCCGGAAAGAAGCAGAACCGTGTTGTTGATGGGGAACGCGTTGGGGTAGAAGTTGTGAGAAACATCGTCTCACAAATCTATCTATCTATGCATGAAGAAACAATATCCAAAGGCCATTCAGAGCTGCCATTCTCCTAGATGAGCTAGAAGAAAGAGGTGATCAGCCTAGGGGCTCTAAGATCCCTAGAGATTGCTTGCAAGGTATGCGTCGAAGGGTGATGGCCTCCCGTAAATAAAGGGCTAGGCACCACTAGTCTAGATATCTAAAGAAAGTAGAGAGAGAGTGTTGCCTGAGTCCCTATAGAAGTAGTAGTATCTCCCCCAGATCTCATAGTAAATGGGGTATCTAAAGATGACGTGCTCCTCAATCTCCACCCCTTGGAGGGAGCAAAGATGACAAATCCAATCCTAGCAAAGAATATGGTTAGCCGTCTCAACTCATAGCTAGTGGGAACACACCCTCGGTTGGCCAAGGGGAAACCTCAAGCCATTTCTTTGCTTTTGTAATAAAAGCTTAATATATTTATACCTTATGTCGTTTATAATGCTAGATTCATTAATACATTTCTAACAAATTCATAGGTGGTGAATATCTGATTCGCATGTCTCTTGCTGTCTTATTTATGACATAATGACTACGATATTATGTTAGGTAGTCATTATGTTAGATACACCTAATAAATATTTTATACCTTACTAATGTCCTCTGCCGGGAATTAGATAACTTTCGGTGATCACTTATCAGCATCCTCTACCAGGAACTAGATAACTTCCAATAAATTAGATAACTTTCAATGTCGTGTAATTTTTCGAGATTGACTTGGGGAGATTGAAAGCTCACACAATATAGCCTATCAGCTAAAAAGTTTGCAAATTGACTCAAATGGATTTCCATCTTCAAACATTTGGTGTCCCCAATTTATGCTTTAAGTATTACTCATTTTCAAGAAATTAAGAAAATTCTTTGATAAAAGCACTCCAAATATCATGATTTTTTTTTTGTTCATTTCCAACAAGTACTTACAAGGACACTAAAAACTTTAAAAATTTCTCTTTTTAACAAAAAGAAACTAGAAATGACATTACCATTAGGAAGGCAAATTGGCAAATCCCTTACGTGAACCTTCTGGAAGCTGATTTGATAAAAACAACGAACTATAATTGTTTTCTTGACAACTCTAGATCCGATGGTGTCATCCAAATTTGTCCACAAGAGATGATTGAAGCAAGTACTTCATTGTTCTGATACCATACAGGAACCCAAAATCCTTTTCAAAATACAAGATTCAAACCATGCATATATAAACTAGCTCACAAAGATGGGGATTTGGTACAACATTGCACAATCTTTTTGATTAAAAATATCAAAGGAAAAATGCTCAATTATCTATTCACGCAGATTTACCCCCGGATCCAAATCCAATTCGTACCCAACCCAAGTACACATCCCAATCCACTACAGATGCGGACAATTCTCTGCAGAGCTCACTTGAGTTTATTCGGATACACTTTGTTGTATGACAAAGCAAATTTGGGTGGGCTCTATTGTGCACAACCTACACCATCAACGAACTGCACGACCATTTTCGGTATTTTTCCACTAGGGAAGCACAACTACCAAGGAATGCTTCAATTGTTCACAAGAAGCAAATACTAGCATTCACCAAGATTGTAGAAATGCCACAGGCAATAGAGCTTGGTTGGGCAAGCACTTCATATGCTACAATCCATGGTTACAAGACTTGGACTCGCCCAAGACTCGGCAAGCTCATTTTTTGACCCGGACTCGGACTTAGCACCCAGACTTGGCACAGACTTGACAAATTGAAAAACCCATGAAATTCAGAGATTTTTAAGGATTTAAAACTTGTTTCATGCACCCTTTAATAAATAAATCTTAAAGACACAATAAACTCATCATATAGAAGCTACTTTGATCACATACTCAAGTATACATCGATCACATAAGTATAAATGCAAATTTTAGCTGAAGGAAATAACACATTTAGAAATATAAATATTGTCAAATGTATACAAAACTCAAGGAATATTAAATCCATGGCATCAAAAGTTCAAAACAAATATCAAAACAAAAACTAGAAGCCTATGGCTCAAAGGAGCCTACATCACTCGGCCCAATATTAAGATAGGTCCTGGATGATGATGCAGCCACGATATCTGCATGTGTCTCGGTGACACTCACACCAACATCCAAGGTGTCTGCTCATACCCTATCCTCCTCCTTTGCCATGGCTACTGTCTCTGCCTCTCTATCCACCTAGTCAACCCATGCAAGGTCCTCATCACTGAAGACAGGATCCTCAACCTCAATGATCCAACCTGATTGTGGATCAACCTCCTCTAGTGTGATGGGTGATAAGTCACTACCCAAAATTTGTTTGTGGCGAAGGCAGTGCCCCATTGGGTCTGGGGGCAACGCCCCTCAAGAGGTCTGGGGGCAGCACCCCTGGCATGCCCCCTGTCACAATATAGGGTGGGGTCGAGGGGCGGAGCACCTGCCACCAAGACCAAATTACAGCCTTTGAGACCACAGAGACCTTCATGGCGCATGTCATTTTTCATAATTTTATTGCTTTTAAATAGCCTTCAAAATCCTCCAAACCCTTCAAAAAACGCTTGACTTTCACACTTTTACATTTAACCATTTTCCATTTTTTTTAATTTTTTTCCTTGATTTTCATTGACTTGGTCGAGTCTTCCTAGCAGGAATCGTGGAGTCTAGCGAGTTTGGCTCAAACCCGGGTCCCGCGTCTCCCGGACTCGTTTAGGGTCACTCGCCTCGTGATTCGCCGAGTCTAGGTGAGTCTGGGCGAGTCTTGTAATCCTGCTACAATCCCTCTTCAATCCCCTTCACAAATCTATCAAATGAGGCCCTTCAATCCCCTCTTCGATATTCTATCAGATGAAGCAAGTGCAATTAAGGTTCTCTTCACAAATCTATCAGATGAAGTCCTTCAATCCCCTCTTCAGTATTCTTTTGAATCAACAACTTGTTAGGATTGATGATATTAACCTTGCAATCCTAGGACTATGTTACTTAATTTTAATATTTTAATGGTTGCTTATTATTTCATGTGACTCCAAGAATCATGGAAGGGGAACTTGGACGTCCCACATGAGAAACGTTTTTGTAATTAAATATTATTTTCTAGGTACTTGGAATATTCTTTGCAAGGTTGCATTGAATGGGGAAGCTTAATTTGGCCTATGACAGAATCATTGGACACTTGACATGAAGTGGAAGGGAATCTAACTATTTATGGTGTTGTAAAAGGTGTAAGAAGCATCTATGACATTGTAAGAGGTGTAAGAAAGCATCTTTGATTATGTACAAGAAGTTGGTAGCCTTTTTTGGGAGGAGTTGTATTTTGTCTTCTAGTGGGCTGTTTTTTGTCCTCTAGTGAAGTTGGACGCCCAAGTTCATGAAAAAAATCTTGAAGCTTCTAGAAAGATGCTTGTAACTCCCAAACACATCATGAGGTATCTTTTCCATGTAGACTACTTGGCTCATGGTTTCAGTCCAATGTATTGGAACCCATTTATGATTTCTTGTAGTACTTTTGGCTATAAATTAGAGCCTTGGGGTAGTGGTAAGTATAGGTTGTTTTGCAAGATATACAAGTACCGAAATGCTGCCGAAATTCAGAGAGATAAGTTGTGTTGTAACATTATTTATCATTAATACAAGCTAGGGGTCTATTCGTATGTGGAGTTTTTTCCCACAAGGGTTTCTCGACGTATATCTCGTGTTATGGTTTGCATCTCTTTTATGGTTGTTTCCATTTCCATTATGATCTATCACTGTTATTGAATTTGTTGTGTTAAGTTTCAACATATCTCATTATTTTAGTTACACTCAGTTTCAACACAACTACCTCTACATTTTATCATATATTCAGTCTAGTTCAGTGTTGGAGAGATTTAACTTATGTTGAGGACTACAAAACATGTTTAACAAATGCAATTAGTGGGTTGTTAGATGCGACAGGCTATGGAAATCATCTTTGAGGAGTGGTCGACTCTGAAAGTTGCATTGCTTGTTATGAAACATCTTGGAGTAATACTTGCTACATTTCTCTCAAAAAAGCAATAATTATTGCTTTCACATTATTTAAAACAATGCATGCTTTACTTTTTACCACTTTTTTAAAGTGTCCAATGCACTAGAATTGTGTTTGCTTTTTTAATTTGTATGCTCTCGGTGGGGTCTACACAAAGGGAGTTAAGCTTTTATTATTAGGTACATATCATCTTATAAAAAATTTAAGTTGTTTTGTTTATTAAATGTATCTTATGTTGTTATCCTATTTTTGATAAAAATATCTATATATTTATAATTTTTATATGTTTTTTGTACAGAGAAACCCAACCAGCAAAAACAATTTGTCTTATCCGCATACTTGAACCCAACCCAATAACTTAGGAAAAGTACAATAAATTGTCTCTCTCTCATGTTGGATATGATCTCATAATGTCATTATTGAAAAGTGAATGAGAGCGAAGTACAAAAAGATACCCAAGATAGAAGATTTCTGCCCATTTAAGCTTAAATCTGAACTGGTGATAAAATCAATCTACTTGGACAAAAGTGTTGATTACAACGGAAACGAGAGTCAGTTTACTCAAAATCCCAGTTAGTCTAGTCAAAGTCCCTAGTGATTGAGAATTGACCAAGGTTCTCATTGATCCTAAAGTTCCAATCCAAAAATTAATTTTAAGATTATTTAACGCATCAACATAGCCAACTAACTAAAAATACGCCAACATCATTTAATGCAAAGGAAAACTTACTATCAAACTTACAATACAATTCCACTTAGAATCCACATCAGACGAGTATATATTTTCAATGAACCTTGTTGGTGTGAACGTTATAGTTCACTTAGGATAGTGTTTATCCTAAGTGTAATATTGCACCTAGTTATTAAGTTTACTTAGGATATTAGAAATATTTAATTTCCCTCACCCATGTAGTTAATAATGACATGTACACCTTGAATTGAGGTGCTCAAGTGCTACCATTGCCTCATCAATCCTTGATTGATGGCAGCTAGGTGCCACCTTTGTTTAGTCAAGGCCACCTCTATCTCAATTAAATTGAGTTAACTTGCCTCCTGATTGGGAGTGATTAAGAGTCAACTCATGACCTCTTGGACATGTCACTTCCTTGAGTCATGCATCCCAAAGGCCCATATATTTGTACTTCACTCTTTGTAATTTGCTCCATTATATTGAATATAGAATATCTTTATTCTCAAATCTAGATTTGTGATTAGCTCATAGGCATTAGGTCCTAGGTAGATTTGTTGTGTTTATGGCGAAATCTAAACACAAATTCTAGGTTGATTTCCTACACACAAGGGAAAGGGCAAGGCACTTGTTGCAATTGCAGCTCTTAGTAGAGGGACTTGGATTCTTGATTCCAAAGCTTCCCACCACATGGCTACAACACATGTATATGTCTTCCACATTACATCCATGTTCTATGCCAAAAATCCTGATAGCTGACAACTCTTTAATGGATGTTTGCGAGAGAGGGTCTATTGACATGGGTGAAAGATCATTTCATGATGTCCTTTGTGTACCTTCATTGCCAACTAATCTCCTTTCCATCTATCAGATTACTTGTAGTAGGACAAGTAAGAGTGTTGAGTTTTCTTTTGATTCCATCGCGATTCAAGAACTGTAAAGCTAAGACATTGTTGCAATAGGGAAGGCTGATCACACATTAAGGCTTTATGCTTTCTCGCATTTTGCATCCTTTTGACAAATCTACATACTCACACCACTGATGTGAGCAATTTTTGGGATGAGCAATATAGTCATCTAAACCTAGCACAGACTAGATTTCCTGAGACATGCACTAAGATTCCACCACCTGTTGATTCTATAGAGTTCCAAGTTGCCTTTCCCAAGGCATCCATTGCTTCTTCTTCATAAGATCCTTCATGTTTTCGAGATACAACTATTTGGGACGGACTTAGTAGATCTTTCATATTTGTTTGTTGAGTCTCATCTTTCGAGTCTAGAGGACACACTTAAGGACTTAGCCTTCCTCTTTAAAGACACTACTCTACCAATTCCATCTTCATCACCCTTAGCACTTGTTCCATCTCATCCTCCACATGCCCTTGAGATGCAATTGTACCTAAGACACCTAATCAAAGATTAGCTCCACACAACACTAGCACGACAACCGATGGACATGAGTTCATAATTTTGTGTCCTTCCCTCATTTTCTTTCATGGATTGGGAAGCCCTTCTACATGCATCTTTGGGCCTACTTCTTCCTAAGGGAAGGAATGTTGATCAATGAGCATGGATCTTTATCAACCTACAATATCACTCTTTCTTCATTGGTGCAAGAGGCATCACATCTAGGGGGGCCTACCTAGCTCTCACTTCTTTATTCTCTCCCTTCTAAGGGGGTTTCTCTTTCTCCTTCTTGGGGAGGGGGGCCTGGAGGGGTCTTTTCTCTCTTTCTCTAAGTGGAGGGCAAAGTGAGGGGTTTCTATCATTGTACATGGGTACCTAACATAGCCTCATTGCGAGGACCCATTTATGTTTCCTCCTAAGTTACACTTAAGGCGGGTGTTGGTCTAAATATTATACTTCACCTACGATAGTGTTTATCCTAAGTGTAATATTGCACCTAGTTATTAATGTAAGATTTGGTTGAAAGCCACCCAAGAATGCAAATGAGTGAAAGGAAAGCAAAGCTAGAAAACAAGAAATGATAGAATAAATTGTATTCTATTCAATGGAAATGCAAAGCATACAATGAGATGAGATACTCAAATGAAAGCAAGAGGTGGGTATATATAGGATATACCACCAAAGACACTAAAAACATAACCAATATGAGATAAAGTGAAAAAGTCCCTAAGTAAACTTACCGTAGTGTGAAAAGAACCTAAACGGAGAACTAGTTAGATAAAGAAACTCGTTCACACTAACACCCCCCTTTAAGTACAACTTAGGGAGAATGTGAAAGATGCAATGATGGGTCTCGGCTATAAGGCCATGTTAGGTACCCATGTACAAAAATCTGTCACAAACGGAGTAAAGGAGAAAACCCAATCGGAAATAACTCCTCCCCAAAAGAGAGAAAAAGAAGTATGGAAAGGTGGATTCAACATGAATCATATGCGACCAATTCCAACACATATATATAAAAAATAATCCCCGCTAGAAGAGAGGAGAAGAGAGACTATGCAGCCCCCCCAAAAGTAGTCAACTGTGCCAATGGTTGATGCTCGAAACTGGATGTAGAAGATGGTCCACAATCGTCGAACAATGTTCCTCCCCTTAGGAAGAAACAAAACCAAAGGTGTATGTAGAATGTCTTCCCATTCCTAAAAGGAATATGGGGGAAGAAAGCTCAAGATGTATGATGTCTTTGGAAATTACTCATGTGTCTCCATGTTGATGCCGAAAGATGTCACAACCAAATCAGGAGTCCCACGCCTAACTGATGAAAGTGACAATCCAGAACCACGTGGATACTAAAATAGAACAGGATCCAAAGATGAAAAAGATGATGCCTCCTTCAAAGATGCCTTCTCCAAATGCTGCTCAAGGATCTCTAAGCCAATTCCAAACTGTGACAAATGTTGATATGATGAATCAGGTACCATGCAAGATTCAAGTACAGTAACCATGAATGTATGGTGCTCACCATAGGCAAGACAATTGGACCAATGAGAATCCGGTACTTCTGCAGAGGGTGTCAGCATGAATGATGACTAAGTCAAATATGTGGACTCATGAATATCTGCAGAAACTATCATTGTAGAATCAGATGTATGCAAAGAAAGAACATGAGGATTTAAATGTGCCTTCATAACATCTGAAGAAGAATCAACTCCATCAAAGAGAAGATGAATGCAATCAATAGTGTCTTCCAAATCTGAAATATGGGACCCTATAAACAAAGATGAGATGTTTGGTAGGAATATGTCCCAAGTAACTAGATCAAGAAGACCGATGTGAACCTCCTGCATCACTGCAATGTTGAGCTTGGAACAAGTAGGAGGAGAAGAAATACAAGGCTCAAGAACTGGATTAGATGTGAGAATGCACAGGTTCAAGTAACCAAAATTCTCCCAAAATCAAAGGTCACATTAGGAGTGTGATCAACAGCCAAAGGATCAAAGCCATCTCAGGGCAAAGTTTGAAAAGATGTATAACCGAGATGCATGATCAACCATCCCAATAGCAATTATCTCTCTACTCTCCAAGTCTCGAATGACAACTGAATCAGGTGTGAATTCCACAGTCTTCCTTGCTCCACCGTGGGTGATCTAATACATGGAAAGAAGATTGTTTGACAGATGAGGTACACACAAAACATCAATGAAAGTGCCATCCCCAATATCAACAGGTCCCCTCCCAATTACATTCATGTAAGTATTGTTACCCATCAAAATAGGTGGCATAACACAAGGCTCAAAAGAAGAGAACGTAGACTATGAAGAAGCCATATGGTGAGAAGCTCCAGAATCGAGAAGCCATCTCCCTAATCCAAGACCTGTAGAAGCACAAAGAGCCTTTCCTTTGTTTTTATTTGACATAGAAGCAAAACCTGCATGGCCTTTTTCCTTACTAGATCCTAATTGTTTTGAATGGGAAGAAGAAGCTGATTTAGACATCTTAGAAGGTAGATCAATGTTGTTATTCTTAAAATGTTTCAGTTCATCAATATCCTTATAACAAGAATGTTCTTCATTTCCATTCCTCTTGCAGTATGCACAAGTAGGCTTCTCCTTCTTAGATGAGTCCTCTTTTGAAGAGGATTTGTTGTGTGCTTGATCTGTGTGTGGATTTTTATTTGATTGCTTATGATTCTTGTCAGAAGAACCTGACTCTTTCTATCCCTTCGGCTGACTAGCCAACAAACCCTGAGACAGTGATGACTTTAAGAGAGCCATAGAAAGAAGCTTATGTTGTTCATGCATTAACATCTCAGAAAAAGATGCAAATGAAGGCATAGTGTATGTAGATCCCATAGTTAGCCTGTGAGTGTGAAACCTAGAAACAAACGCTACGAATTCAGGACCAAGTTCAGTACATTATAGATTAATTGAATGTCCTTTTTCTCAATACCACATGCTTTACATTGTGCTCTAAGGTCATTGACCTTTGTTACATAGTCCTGGATGTTGTCAAAAGATTTTGGATCAAGACTCATTAATTCAATATCAATTTGATATCCTCTCACTTCATCAGTTGTACCCTACAGAGTTTTTAATTTTTCCCATGCATCATCTGAATTTGTATATCCATCAATTTGACACATAATATCAAGGGAAACTAGACTCCTAAGACAACCAAGAGCTTTTGTATGTTCAAGCATCCAGAGTACCTTTTCCTTAGCATCTGAGGGTTCATCTACCTTTTGTTCAACATAAGGTGCATATCCAAGTTGCATTAAGGCGTTCCATGCATTTTGATGCCATGTGTTGTAGTTGTATGATGTTAGCAATGAAAACTTACAGTGACCCATTTGTAAAGGAAAAGAGAGCACGAGAACAGAGAGATGCACAAGCACAAACACACCAAGAAACCCCCCTCGAATCACTCAATCAAAGAACCCCCCCAAAGCAATATGATTTGGCACTTTATATTTAGTGTGGTTACAATTGCCACCAACAAGAAACGTTGAGTGGACTTGACTTCAATGCTTTTACAAATCCTCATAAATGAGTATATGCAGAAAGTACAATTTTAGAGCAATTCCAAGTGAAATAAACAACACCACTGCAAAGTACACAAAAAATCATGCACTTTCAAAAAAAGAATCATCTCAATCCGAGATCGTATGAGAAATTTATGAGTCTTTGAAGTTCCCAAAACGAGAACTGTGCAGTGTCACCTGTGAGAATCTGCAAATTCTAGAAAATCCGTGTATCAAAATCAAAAGCTGTCTACATCAACGCTTAGAGCGCGAAAAAATAGCCCAAATCAAAAAAAGTTGCTCGAAAAACAGAGGTCGTGAGCCCAAGATATTGGCTTCCAAAGTTGGACTGCAAAATTGAAAGCTTCAACGAAGAAGGAGGCTAAGTTGAAAAAATCTCCTGCCGCCAACTCTAGCGGTGCCGCTAAATTTAGAAGTCATCCAGAAGAAGAATAACTATGGCTAAATCTAACAGAGTGGCCAAATTTGGAGAAGATCTAGAGGTAGCCAAAAGTGGCGGATTTGCCAAAATTTACGCTAAATGTGGTAGAATTGCTAAAATAAGTTGCAAAGGTCAAAGTTCAAGAAGACGTAGAGATTTTCAAAGGCCTTAAAGGTCAAATGGGCAATGTGAAGCTTCGAACCCCAAAAAGAGGTGAGCGGCTTTTTTAAAGAGAGGTTCGCGCCCTATGAAGAGGGCTATGGCCTTTATGAGGTCGTAAGCTTTTGAAAGGAGGCTACGACCTCTATATAAGATCCGCCTCCTTATAAAGGGGGCTAAGGCCCTAGGTTGTGACGTAGGGCCTGTGCCCTGGTACCCTGCGCAAGTACCAATATTTCTTTTAATATTTTTTTTTAATTGTTTTGAACATAAATTTTTACAATGATCTTTTAAAAATTGCAATTAATTTTTTTTTTTAAATGAATTTTAAAATTTCAAAAAAAAGAAAAATATTTTTTTGAAAAACATGCCTCACAGGGATTGTTCAGGGACAAAAAAATTGCCTTTCCTAGCAACTTTATCCAAAATCGACGATTTGACAATCGATCTTAGGGTTTTCAGGCCTTCTGAGTGCGATGGCAACGTCAGATTTAACCCAAAATGCTCAGAAATGACAACTCCCTGCTAGATCTAACAACGAACCTCCCATTTCAAACACTTGCAGATCTAGCCTCTGATGCCAACTGGGACGAAACGAAAGGCAAATCTAACTATCTCAACTACTCTAGACTCAATAGTAAGTTCAGAATGTCTCCAAGAAACTCCAATATACTTACAATTGGCAAGCTTAGAAAACGGAACCCCCCTAGAAACTGAAATTTCTCTCAAGCTTTTCTGATTCTCCAGGTCATCATAGGATGCAAGAGAATAGCATACTTTGCTTTGAAGAAAAAACTAGCCCTACACTCCCAAATTTTATAAAAAACTGCTAATCCACAACTCGCAACCACTCTGATACCATGTAAGATTTGGCCGAAAGCCACCCAACAATGCAAATGAGTGAAAGGAAAGCAAAGCTAGAAAACCAAAAATGATAGAATAAATTGTATTCTAGTTCAATGGAAATGCAAAGCATACAATGAGATGAGATACTCATACGAGAACAAGAGGTGGGTATATATAGGATATACCACCAAAGAGACTAAGAACACAACCAATATGGGATAAAGTGAAAAAGTCCCTAAATAAACTTAACCTAGTGTGAAAAGGACCTAAACGGAGAACTAGCTAGGAAATGACCTAGTTAGATAAAGAACCCCGTTCACACTAACCATTACATTTACATAAGATATTAGGAATATTTAATTTCTCACCTACGTAGCTAATAATGATGTGTACACTTTGATTTGAGGTACTCAAGTGCCACGACTACTTCATCAATCATTGATTGATGGTAGTTAGGTGTCATATATGTTTAGTCAAGGCCAACTCTGTCTCAGTTAGATAGAGTTAACTCACCTCCTGATTGGGAATGATTGAGAGTCAACTCATGACCTCTTGAACATGTCACTTCCTTGAGTCATGCATCCAAGAGGCCTATATATTTGTACTTTACTTTTTGGAAAGTACTTTATATTGAATATAGAACATCTTTATTCTCCAATCTCGATTTGTGATTAGCTCATAGACATTAGGTCCTAGGTAGATTTGTTGTGTTTATAGCAAAATCTAACAAAACTCACATTGGACTTGCATACATCCTCATCCAGCTGCATCCCCATTATTATTGCCACCAAGACAGGATCAGTTTTAAACAATATTTGAAGATTTTATGGCAGAGTTTTGGCACCGGATCTTTAAGTTTGGCATCAAGTTTTCCGAAGAGAGAATCTGAACCATTGTATTCATTTCCCCCATTGCCAATAAACTGCTCTATGTGCATAGATATACGAATCATTGAAATTATTCACAAACAAGTGAACATTCAACTCAGCCCCAATGCTGACTGTTTAAAGGATAGAAGCTCTGACAGTGTGGAAAACAAAGACCCAAACTAGACTACTGTGGCAGGTCAGCAACAAATGACCCTCAATCCTTGGAAATAAATACAAGAGGAAGGCTGTGTGTTCACCACCCGTATTGCTAATATGGGCCAAGCAAACAATAGAATTGTCGTATTTGTCTAAGTTCTATGTTTAAAAGCTGCCACCTTGATGTAAAAAGTAGTTTTGTCTCTCTTTGTAAGTATCTTGGCACACTCTAAAACAGCACTTTTGTGTTCTTTTACTGTTTTCTCATCTATTAAAACACTTGAGCTCTGAAAATTCAAAATATTATGATTTTTTATGTGCAGCTTTTTTGTAAAACTTAAAAGGAAATAATTACCACAAGTCTGGCTCGTTCATTGAAATTCTTTTTTCTTATCAGTGTATATTCCTTGAACAAAAAATTATGTACAAACATATAAGATTAGACAACTGAAATTGAGAGAAATGTTATATATGTCTATATTATTTCATTGTATTTAGCCACACTTGTTTACACAAAAATCCAATGAACAAAATGGGGTGCTTTAATTTACATCCACTATCAGTTGCTTTTTGCATGTAGCATTTTATTTTGATCATGCATGTGAATGGGTTTAACTTTCCTTGATCATAGGTTCAATGGTGATGATTCAACCTTTTCGGTGCATTCTACAAGGTTTAATCCTAGTCTCTAATATAATATTTGATAAGTTGGAAAAATAAGCAATGAAAAATTAAAACCAATTAACAGTTGTTCAGTGCTTTTTGCCAGAAAATTGAGAACACTTATGTTAGAATTAATCTTTCCTTGGTCATTAGAGTCCTAGTCATTAGGTCCTTAAGAAATAAGATAAATCATAAATTTTAGTTTTTTAGAAAATTCTTACTCAACCCTTTTTTGTCCTTTTGTGTATGGAATTTTCCCATATTTAATGAGCCTTTGTCCTTAGTGAGGTGGCTAGGAAGATTCCTTTGAGTGTGAGCTTTTCTTAGGTGTCTTCACATGCCTTACAAAGAATATGCTATTTCTATCCTGTGGACTCATCTTGAGATTTGGGCATTGGATTTTGACTAAGGATTTAGGCGCCACATTTTTTGTGGTTTTAGCTCATGCTTTCCAAATTACCATTTAATGGTTTCATGTATTGCTTCTCCTATTTATTGGGTGTTTGAGATAGAGATTTCATAGTTCAATTTTGCAGGTACTGTTATGATGTTGAAATATCTTCAAATCTATATATTGGTATAATCTTTTGTGAAGGCTTGAGCCTGGTCTTTTATTGTAACCCTCTTTGTGTTGCTGATAAAACAATTGGTTCGAGATTCAAAGGCTGAGTCTTTTTCCCAAAGGGTTTTCCTAGGGTATATATTTGTTACAGTTGTGTGTTCATTCTTTCTGTGTTTAAAACAGTATATTTTTTCTATTTACACATCTCTCCTCTTAGATTAGTTGTGGAAGTTTTATCCGGCTTCCTTTCAATACTTTGGTAAATAATTCTAAGACAATGGAACCCACTTAGCACACAAGCACCACCTTTAAAACATTTGTTAGTATGGGGAAAATGATGGATTTAATCTGCCGCTTTGGAGTTCTCACCCTCTAGCCTATTTATATATTTATTTACTTTCATCAAAGAAAAGATCCTATGGATTTATAGCCACATTTTTTGAGAGTCATGTAAAATAAGCACTAAGATTTAATACTCAGATCAGGGTTATTCATATATTGGACTAAAGAACTCAGTCCATTCAGAGACCACAAATTGCAAAAGCCCTAATAAATGCCAGAAGTGTGATGATGCATAGTGTGTTGCAATTCAAACAAGGTGTGACACAACACAACAGGCTGTTTTCCTAAGAGCCCTTCAATGAAGGTTAGATTGACTTGTATGAGAAATATCGGAACCTCAAATTTAATTCTTTGCTGCAAATTGGAAATATTCTTGACTGCCGTAGATGTTTACCGGTTTTGAGGCCTTGGGTTTCTCTGCTTGGACACTAGGGTGACTCAATCGATCGACGTTTTTGGAGCTCATCATTCAGTTTGCCTCCACTGACCTGGCCTTTCAGTATCTGTGTACTTCTACAAGTTATTTGTATTTGCTTGCTCAATACTTGGCTAACATTGATCAAAAAAGATGATTGCTTGGGAATATTCTATAAATACTTCAAACAAAAGTATCTATCTGGGCATTATTATCACAACAAGAAGATAGATGATTTTCACGGTCTCTAACAATGAATCAAGATGTCGAAAGAATAGAACACACTTACCAGATCTCTTGATATTGCATATCTATCTACATGAAGGATGAAATGTTAAGAGCTGAAATGTTAGAGCTGAACCAATTTATATGCCATCTCAACTGACCTATAGCTGCTCTGATATGGGTCATAGAGCTGCAGTCTTTGGTCAAAGCAATCTGCAAGTCAAAGTTTTGTGAAGAGTAATTTCAGAACAAGCAAGAGGAGTGGAAGTTAAGGACCCAGGAAAAGGAGCAGCATCCAAAGGGGATTAATGTTGGCACATTGAAGCAGGATCAAGTAAAGTCCCAAGCAGGTACAAGAGATATATGTCATATCTCTTCTTTGATTGCAGAGGACAAGGACACTAGAAGCAGGATTGCACAGAGGCCTCAATGAACAATAAGAACAATCACTACTACAAATTATATTAAAAAAGCCCTTTATATTCACTTTTAATGCTGAATTTCAAAGTGTTCTCATATCCATTTGCAACCCCCTCTGTCTTGTGCATCTTTCTCCACCTGCGAGCTATGGCTATAAGAAGTTATCTTGTATGCTTTTTATGTTCCTTCAGAACCAATATTTGGTGGCTCTTATTATTGTCCCCATTATTGAATAATATCAACCACTGGTTATAACATGAAATTCATCAAATAAATGAATCTGTCTCACAAGTTCTTCTCAGAAGCTGTAAAATCCCTAACCAGATCTGCCCTAAAATTCTGAATTCTTTTTCTGCTCAAACCCTAATTTCTGAATTCTGATTTTTATTTCTGATTTGTAAAACAAATATAACAGCGAACATACAAGTGCCAATAATGCCAAATAATGCTCCTAAGTGATGATCACATCAAACATGAATTCCACCATGAAATATACAAGATATAGTCATCCAGATGCAACACAAAAGTCTGATTTTCTGAATATTAATCTGTTGTTACAAATCAGAATATGATGACTGGAAATTACATCAAATCATGGGCTAAAACATGATCAAATATTGCCCAGAATGCTGCTGTCCAAATCAGATCTAAACCCTAGGTTTGCACATACCAGATGATGAAGAATGATGCACAACAAACCCTCCAAAATGGCAGCGCTTGCAAGAATGATGGCAGCTGCTAGGTCTAGGGTTTGGAAACCCTCCAAATAATGAAATTACCTCCCACAAGCCAAATCGCCCTTCTCCAAAGGTGGCGCTCCAATCTAGGGTAAAACCCTAGTGCAATGTCAACACAAAATGCCACAAATAATAATGCTCCAATTGCTGATCTGAAAATCTGAATATGCTCCAAGCTCCAAGTCTCCAATGAAGTACAAATTGAACTCCGTTATGAGTCCACCACAAGATGAGCTAGGTTTTTGTCCAACTCACCGATATTCACAAGGGTTTTCGTCCTTGGAATATAGCCCAACAAATGTTGCAGCCAATTGAGAAAACTCAATGAAGAAAATATGATAATGAATGGATGATGAAATGACTCCAAATTGCCCTTCTTTTATAGCCAACTTCAACCTCAAAATAGGGCTGACCCAAACTAGGTCGACCTCATGCTTGGGCGTACAAAAATAAGTCATTTTATTTTTTTTATTTTTTCTCCAAGTGGGTGAACCCTTTTTGGCAACTTTTATTATTTTTTTAGACCTCTTCCTAGATCGTCCACATCTTGGCAATTTTTTTTTTTTTAATTTGTCTTTCTCCTCCTCCTGGCCGACCTCCCTTAATAAAATGTACTTTATTTTATTTTTTCTCTCTTCTCCCAATTTGGCCAACCACCCTTGGTATTTATATTCTTTTTTTTCCCCCTCAAATGGGTTGCCCCTCTTCTTAGCAATTTTCTTTATTACCTTTTATTACACCAAGAGGCTCATAAAAATACAAGAAGTCATTTCATATCTTCAATTCGCTCAAATAAATTGATTAAATAAAGTATTTTAATCTAATCAATTAGGTCATTCCCTTGCCCTTCCAGCTTAGCCTACGGGAAAAGGATAGGCTACCGCTAACCGACTCCATTAGGTGATCACTCTGAAAAAGGGGACATTACAGAAGCCAAAATAATCTTACAGAAATTTTAAAGTAATTCTGAGTATAAACACCTACATATATGACAATACACTTCAATTGTTCTCAAGGCAGCTCATAGTACACTGTTACAATGTTCTAATTTAGAAAAATACAGGGCTCCTTGAATGCAATAATATGATTTCATGCATGCATTTTTATCATTATACATGACATTTCAGAATTTTCTATGCTTTCAAACTTTCCTTCTAAAGGAAAGCCACACACAGATTCAATAAACAAAACTGCTAAAAACTCAGAACAATGATATGAACATAATACTGAAAATCACATACAAGAAGAAACATGGTTCAGAGGAAATTACCAGAATAAGTCGGCTGGGCTGATGAAAATATTAAATCCTGAATTGTATGACCTGCCTAATCCTGCATTATCATAGGACCTCCCCCGCCTTCCACGATTGTCTTCCTCGCTATCAAGAAAGCCAAGTTCAGAAATGCCAGTTCAGAAATAGCCTTTTTGAAAATAAACATCAGGCCATCCATGCTTACTCAGAATAAATAATTTCATTAAGTTGCTCAGAAAGCTTTAATGGTTGAATATAGTGCCACAATAACCAACTCCATTTAATATCAAAAGGCACAGATTTTTGAAGAACAAAACTCTCTGGCAATTTAAGCTCCCTAAATGATTAAAGGCCTTATTCCACATCCATCAGGCATGGACTTATGTATTGTGCATACCTGACTAACTACAAAACATACAAATTGTAACCAATAATTATAAATGCAGTCCGCTAATCATTAAACTGTACATGGCTTAATCTATAAAACAGGTTATAGTCACAAAAGTAGAAGATAATATGAACAAATACCTTCTACCAGACAAAATAGCAATGATTGTTGTGTAAACAATGACAATTGAAGCAAGGAGTGCTGTTCCAAATGACACCCTGATCAAGTACTCTGCCACAGCCTGACAGAAACCAGATTAGTCTCTATGCAGTTATAATTCACTTACTTCCTCAAAGAAAAGAGATATCAGAAGAGAAAATAAGAACCCTCTAATACCTTTGTTCTGTCAAGCACAGGTTCAAATCTCAATCTAAGAGATTTAGCAGCAAGTTTTGTTCGATAGTCACTTGGAAAAACATAAAGCACATCACCTTCGTCTGAAACCTGCCAAAAGCACCTTGCAGAAGACATTTTGCCTTCATAAAATTAAAATATTATTCATTTTTTTTCTTGCCAATTCAACTCATCTTGCATACCAGCTAAAACCAAGCAAGCGTAAAACAAAAAACAGACTAAATCAAGGAAAGGAAACATAATAATAAAAGCAATATATTGTTAATAAAAATTTGAAATATTGTTAGTAAAAATTTGACATGCTCTATCCAGATTTTAGTTGTCCTCTACAGAGAAGCACAAAGAGATCACAACAACATATACATATCTTGGAGTTTAGTTCAATGTTATGTCTCTCAATTTCAAGCCCACCATCACATCTTTCCTATGAATGCCCTCCTCTATGTTCTGGATCACCATTGCTTTCAAATAAAGTTCCCAAATAAAAACCACAATGGATGAGATTTTTCGGATCCCGGTTTAGGATCTGTGAATTAGGCACATATTGAGAGGGTCCAAACTAATATGCTTCAGCATATGATCCAATGCAAATGGATGATTCAACAAAATATTATACAGGTTTGAGTCTTCTGCTTTCCGCCCAACCTCTTCATCGAGAGACTATCTTCAGACTTTCTTTCTTCACAATCTCCGATAGATAGCCTAAAGTCATAAGAGATGCCAATATTTAGCACTTTGTTCTTCAAGGAGAATTGCCCCCGTGGGTCTAACTAGGTATCAACAATGTTGGTTTTCGAGGCCCATGTGCTTCCTCAATTTGTCAACATCTCCATTGAAGTAGACACTCTTTAGATAATCATCGGATGCCCCTTCTCGCTTTCTCCCTAGGAAGGATGTGATTTAAAGAGTTTTCAAGGACTTTGTAGACAACATATTTAAGTCACTTGGACCTCTTTACCACAACCTCTTAGCCCTGAGATTGCTTTCCATGCTAAGCATTTCTTAGAGCCTACACGTTATCAATGGTACAATTTATTAGTCCAATTGTCTCTAGCACCATTGATTGCATAACCTAAGAATTCCTCTTTGTGAGCCACGCATTAATTCCCACCAATTATGAGTTGAATCTTTCCACCACATGCCTCATGATGATAGGATCTGTCCTCTCTTTTATCTCTATGAGGTGGAGCATGAAAATCACTTTATTTGAATATGCCCCATTCCCTATAAGAATTAGCTAATGTTTGTACATAGACACAAGAAGTTCCCCTTCCATCTTCTTCTAATTTCCTAAGTTCCAACCATATATGGGTGTTTGGCCTATTTCCTTTGGAAGGTTATCCCTCTCAAGCATAGAATATTTTAGGGGGTCTCCACTGCGAATATGACAAATTCCTTGTTCTTCTATTCTATTGCAGATGTTAAGGTGATTAAGCGTATTTTGGATCCAAATAACAACACAGATGTCATGTACCCTCCATGACAGTGAAACAATATTATTATTACTAATAAAAAAGTGTTTTTTTAACACTATATTAATAAAATAATAATTTAAATATATTAATTAAGTAATAATATTAATAATTTTTAATAATAATAATACTTATGTTTCTGGGCGCCGACTTGAACATTTTGAATCTTGGAGGCCAACTTGGTTCTTTAGTTCGATACAAACAGGTATAAGAAGAAGTTCTTTGTTCATTTTGAAGGCATGCTGAGTTTGATTTTCTACACTCTTGAATTCGTACAAGCAATCCTATGAGGACGGAAACCCTAGCAGGTTGACTGGGTAAGGACGAAACCCTTTCCCATTTGTGGCAGTTCCATATCAGGCACTGCAGTAGCACTGATTCAGTTCATAACTGTGTTTGACAGGGCTGAAGGAGACGGTTTTGGAGAGTATAAACAGTATATCTTCTTGCATTCGCTATTCATTTCATCGTCTGGTGAATTCACAGCCTCGTGGTATCGCCCATTCATTTGGGACAAATCTTATCGCCCTAGCCGTAGACTGAGACTTATGCATATTGTCCATTGCCAGGGTATCTAGGGTATAGCCAACTGAAGCATGAGGTTATCTTGGGCTCTGAGCATAACCAGAATAAGGAATACAGAATACAATCTTGCTGGAGTGAGTTTCGTGTAGGTGAAGTCTTAAATCCGAGGGTGTGTTGTTGCATAGCAAGCGCCACCCAGACTACCCATAAAATCCAAAATTCTATAATAACCAGGGTCGCAGCTAACAATGGAATAACTTATTATTCAAGCCCAAATCTACAGCATAGTTTGAGTGTTGGGTGGTTTATATACAAACCCTACAGGCGTCTAATAGTTTCATATACCCGGGCAGCACTTGGTATCTTTGCAAGTCCTGGAAATTCCTTCATTTGTTATAACTCTGATATTTTGTAAGGGTTTATTGTTAATTCATATACGGTGCTACAGCTCCTGTTTATTATAATTAAAAGATAGCTTTCAGTGGTGTCCAGATTGAAATGGATTAAACAAACTATTTTGAGGTTGACCGTGTTGTTTTCCAACACTTTATATTCTAGGGCAAGCCTAGAAAAATTAGATCCTACAGTCTGAAACTATTCAGAGATATTACAGTGGTTTCAGAGCTGGAATCCTGCCAGCCTATTAATCAATGGAGAAAGATGAAGACATTCCAAGAATCCATGTTAGAAGTATTGCATGGATATCAAAAGGATTTAATTGAATATCAGAAGGATTTAATGGCATGGATGAAGCATCCGGAGACGAAGAGAATGTTTCTGAAAAAGGAAGAAAAATCAGATTAAAATCACAAGAAGAGACTAAGGAAGAAATCAGGAAGCAAGAAGAACAATCAAAATCAGAGCCACAAGTCATCATGGAGCAAGGACAAGAGGAACCTAAAAAGCAATTTGAAGGTAAAGATTCTTGGGCAGGAGAAGATGTTTTATTGGTTTCTAATGATAGCATGTGTCAGCAAAATATCGATAAAGGGAAGACAAAAGGGATTCCACTTGTTGGATGCAATGAGTTCAAGTCGAAGGAAGACGCACCAAATCATGCATCATCTTTCGAACTTCCAAATGGTGAGTCATTGATTGATTTACGGAATAGCATTGTGGATGCATATACATTTGAGAAGAACATTTTGGTTAACCCTAATTCGAGGGTTTTGAGACACAAAAATGGAGGTGTTGAGGATATCTCAACAAATTCTCTTTTGGAAAATAAAGATGAGCATTTTGTTCACAGCCAAAGGTATGAAAATGTTTCAGATTTGTTGCTTCCTATGTCATTGAAGAATTCTTGTCATCATGAAAAGCATGCAAAAAAAGGTGATAGAGTAAGAGATACAACTTGCAGTATAGGGCATGTAGACTCTTTGTTTCAAGTTTCAAATTGTTTTTATCCGATTAATCCCTTGAGGGTCAAAGAGAATAGAGGCATTGGTGCTAATTTTGAGTTCTCCATGTCTTGTATTCGGAATGAAAGGAAGCTTATGAGGGATCACATAGGGTTTGTTGTGCATTCTAACCACATTGTGAAGGATCGATGTTCACGATTTATAGATCACTCGTGGGAACCAAGAACCATAATTGAAGACAAGATCATGGGTAATGGCCAAATGGAGATGGCCACCTCGGGGAGCTTGATGCTAAATGAAGGTAAGCAAAATGGGTGTCACTTTGATGTTCAAGATTTTGTGACTAAGTTTGGTATGGTGCTTAGGGTATCAAGCTACAAGCAAGTTGGAGGGCTCATGAAGAATGAGACACTACAAATTCCTAGCATCATGGAAACAAAGCGATTGGTCAACACTTTGGATGAACAAGTGATATGTACGGACTTCTATATCTTGGGTTTTGAAGGGATAAGTAAAACATGGAGCTTGCAATGGGTGATGTCCTCATATGACAGCGGAAGCATTCCCAGGACAGCTATGGACCCAATTTCCAGCCCTAACAATGTTGTCAACATTATTACCAGCCCCCACCTAACTTCATTGGCATTCACACAAGTGGTTTTACAGGGGTTTCCAGCCATGGGAAAAAGTAATTTTCAGTTCGTAACCTCTAATGGAGAGTTTTCAGTCTGTATTTGGCTGTCCACCGCTTCTACACTGATCACATGGCTGATGTTTGGCAGGGTTTGTCATACCTGCAGCAGTTACATTATTTTTATAACACTGGTTTTGATGTTTCCTGCCACTGACAGCAGTAGATTGATGCATTTCGAGAGGATTTCCTTGCATGGAAATGTTAGTGGAAAGGCTCCAGCCATCCTAGTACTAAATTGGGTGAGATCCCGAGTGATTCATGGGTGTTATGATTTATTTTCAGCTGATTTACATTGTGCTTTGGAAGGATCATCCCGCATTAGTATTATGGATCTCGTTGGGGATCAAGGATATAGTCATGAAGCTCACAGAGGGGGTTGGGATCTTTCATCACATAAGAAGAACAAGTGGCCACAACAGCGTGCCAACATAGTAGATGGATACACGGAACGCAACAACTTCTATGTCATGGGAGAGTTCACTATGAAGTTGAAACCCAAGGGAGAGGAGGTAGAACTTCAAGGCGTTAAAGGAGGAGATCAAATAGTGGCCAATGGCCATGATGGAAGACCATTGGGTGATAATCACAACCTTTTCCAAAGGTGAGATGCTTGACCATAATGATATTTGGTCTATTTTGGTTATGTTCAGTATTACATTTCAATGGTGGCCACCAAAGGGAATAATTGTTAAATGGAACTTGTTGATTGAGGAGCACCAACTTGACATAGCTGGGATGAGTATTAGTTGCATTAGGCATGAGCCAAGGGTCACTTTGAATATGGTTCCTGTTGTGACCATTTTACAACATCTCCCCATTGCAAATGGGGTCCCCCTTTTTTTTGGCCCAGCTCGGGTTTTTGCTCTATTTCCGAAGTTCCTGCTCAGTTTCCATTCTAATTAGGAGTGAAGTTCTAAGCATTTGGCTCACTGAAATTGAGGAGGTGAAAACGAAGGATTCCTCCTGCATAGGTTTGAAACCCTAACTGGCAGACCTGCTCAGTCCAGGACAGAAATTCGTCTCGCCAGGGGGTATGAACTTTCTCACCATCTCACTCCCGACATAAAGCCTCATTCCAAGCCTGCAACCTTACTCCGATGAGTCCAATCCAGAGGATGTCCATTTTCGATCCCACTCCGAGATTCATCCCAAGATCCTAAGGCCATGACTCGAAGGAAATGCAGTGAATAGGGTTTTCTCAAGACTTAGAAGAATCTCGAAAGACAAATCCAGTTCCATTCCAAGAATCATCGTGAAAGAATTGCAACTTGGCCAAATTCCATTCCCAACTGTCAAATTCCATTCCCAACTGTCAGATTCCTGTTGGTACTAAAATGTGCAACTTGGAAGAATTCCTCTAGTTCAATCTAGAACTTGCACCATAAGTCAAGATTCCTACTCCTACTGAAATTTTGCGACCAAGAGGAAATTCCTGTTCAAGGTGGATTATGCGACCCAAGAAGGAAAATCTTGTTCCAGGTGAAATTTGCGACCTGGGTGAAAATTCCAGTTCCTACTGGAATTTGCGACTTAGATTTTTCTTCCCTGACCAGAGGAAATATGCGCCCTGGTGTCTAGAAATTTCCTGAGAAAGAATCAGATGCATCTTGTACTGAATTCCATTTCAAAATACTGAGTCTTTGATCAATGTTGAAACCCATCCTTGCAAAATTCCCTGACAAAAATGATAGGTCCTTGGCAAAATTCATGAGTTCTTGTCCCAAGGCGCAAATTCCTGTACCTAGTGGATTTTGCGACCTGGAGGAAATTCCTGCACCAAGTGGATTTTGCGACTGGGAAAATTCCTGTTCAAGATGGAAAATGCAACTTGCATAATAGGGTTCCTGATCAAGTCTGAAAGTGTACCATGAAGGAAAATTCCCTACCTATCTGAAAATTTCACCTTGAAATCCGGCAATCCCTAAGGGGTGCTTCTCATAATGGATCCTATTTCAGATATTGAATCTTTGATCAAAGTCAAAAATCTAACCTTGCTAAAACAGAATGATAAAAGTCCTTAGCCAAAAATCATGAAAACTTGTCAAAGTCGCAAAATCCTGTTAGAGGTGAAATCTGCGCTCAGGGAGGAATTTTTGTCCTGGTTGCAAAATCCAGTTCCTACTAGATTATGCGCCGAGGAAGTAAATTGTCCTAGTCGCAAAATCTTGCACTAGGTGGATTGTGCGACCTAAGCAGGAGGATTCCTGGAGAACCTAAAAAGTGTGACTCTGGACAAGGAAGCTCCTGAGGACAGTGAAATTGCAACCTTCCTTCTGGAGGGATTCCACAAAAAGAAAAATTTCAAGACTTAGCAAAATTTCAGCAAGTGAACTCGAAAATCATTCCAAGGAAAGAGAATTCTTGAACCAGAAGGAGTTTGTCCTTGAGCGCAAAATCCTGTTGGAGGTGAAATGTGCGCTCCAGGAAGGATTTTGTCCCGGTCGCAAATTCTCGTGCCAAGTGAAATGTGCGACCTTGGTGAGAATTCCTTCACCCCGTGAAATATGCGCTCAGGGTTAAAAATCCAGACCAAACCGGAATTTGCGCCCAAGTGAAATCCAGTTACAACTGGATAATGCGACAAAGAAAATTCCTTCACAACATGGAATCCCCGACACCCCCTGAAATGCGCCCACTGACCCAGGAGGATAAGACAAAGTTTTAAGTCGGCCAAGCATATAAACTTTTGGTGGCTAGGTTTTTTTGGCCTATCTAGGTCGGCCAAGTGGCATAAGGAGCGCAAACGCCTATATATAGAGGCCAACCAAGTCATTATCAAACATTCAAACACAATTCCAAAGGAAAAAAAAAAGTAGGTTTCAGCTCTCCATGGCAGATTTTAGCATTCTAGGAAAGGATTTCACCATTGGAGAGGCGAATTTCATCAAGGAGAGTTCAGATTTTATCATTTCCAAAGCCAAATTCTTCATTGGGGCAGATTTTTCTATAGGATTAAGGCAGAATAGAAATTCATAGTCCAAGGGCAGAAATTCATCCTCCAAGGGCAGAATCATCCATTCCAAGACAGATTTCTTCTATAAGGACTGAAAATTTTTGAAGTTGAAAAGCAGATTTCTTGGTAAGAATCCATTAGAAAATCAGAAATTCATCATAGAAATCAGAAATCTTCTTGGAAATCAGAATTTTATTGTTCAAAGACAGGTTTGGGCAATAAGGCATAGGTTTCTTTTCATTCTTACTCTTTCATTCCTATGCATTAATTTCATGAAGTCTTAGTCCCACATGCATAAATTCGTTGTACTTGCTTCTCATATTGGGAATGAAGTCCCTCATCCCACCTTTTGCTCTTACTCCTCGAACCTTATACTTTGCATTTTCTCCTTGATTCCACAGGTACATGGCAAGCACCAAGACCAGCTCTTCAAGGCAAGCTCAAATGCGGAACGTCCTCAAGGGAACACTTCCGGAGTCCAGGATCGTCTCGAAATGGGCAAACGTAGGAGACACCAACATCCACCCGTCAAGCATGGAAGAAATCAAGAAGCGGATGTATGGAATAGATGGACGTCCTCCATCCCAGCTCGCAGCAAAACTAGTTCGAAGTGGAATTATGCCCGCCGCATGTTTCCCGCCTGCCATTCCTTGTTCCGAGTTGATCGTGGAATGTTTCATGCACTATGATCCTGAACGTCGGATGATTGTAGACCGGGATGACACTGTGATAGCCTACTTCTCCAAGGAGGAGATTGCCGAAGCATTCAACATTCCTGTCTATAGCCCCATCGAGTACACGAGCAAGGAGGAAGCATCCGACATGTTCGAGGCCGATCTTGCAACCTGTTTAGGAATCATCAACAATTCCTAGATGCAGAAGAAGAGACCTCGCCGTTCCAAGCTGCCTAGGACACTCCTTAAATCCGACTTCACGCAAGAGCATGGAGACCTTGCCGTCATGCTGAACAAGATCATGGGAAGTCCTCAATCTTCAACCTTCGAGCCATGGATGTTCTACTACATTGAGGAAGTCACTACAGGAACAAAGATGATAGACTGGGCTCGAATCCTTACTGATAGCATTAATGAACAGTTCCGGAATCTGGAGGATTCTAAGGCATTTTACATGAGTTCCTACGTAATCTACATGTTGGCAAGGAACAATAGATACACGGGACTGTCATGGAGGGGACGCGTCGGGAATTCCAAAGGACAAGTTAAAGTCTATGACTGTTATCCATGGCTCCATCTCCAGAACATAAACCATTTCAGACGATATAATGACGCATTCGCCGTGCACATCACAAGAACCCTTCAAGGACGCACTCACCAAAGGTTGTCACCCGAGTCTAAGCAGTTGATCAAGACATATGGCTCCTAGTTCATTCAATTTCCGAAGTTCATAGCCTTCCCATATTGACTGCCGAGGTACCCTTCGGACAAGATGGTCCTATTGGAATTAACAAGGCAACTCTCAACATATGATAAAGTTCAAAAGAAGAAGAAGAAGGCCGGAATTGCTTTTCCAATCTAGACGGAAGATGCAGTCGAGGAGTGTCCTTCCCTCCAAGCCACAAAGAGGTCCAATGAGGAACTGCAGTTTTACAATCTAGTGACCCATTCCTCGCGGGCAAACTTTGATCCATTCAATACCACCCAGGTTGCATTTGGAAGGAAGCATAGACACAAGGTGCACTTGGAGGATCACTGGGCGAATGTTGAGGATGACTTCGAGATTCGGAGACGGATGTATTCCTAGCTATCAATGGACATGATCAGAGCAACCAAGGTCTTTTCAGTTCCGGACCAAGTTAACGAGGATGGGAAGCAAGTCCAACCTGCCTTCGAACAGGAAAAGGATAAACCTCTTCCACCACTGGTTTGGTCTAATCCTTAGGTCACCCACTTGGATGAACTAATGGCACCCGTGCTGACAAGAACACAGAAGTGGATAAATCAACAGACGGAGAGATTGCATAAGAAAGGCATTCCTCCGACCTGTAATTTGATGGGAGATCTGGAGTCCCAGTCTTCCAAGGAGGACATGACCGAAGGAACACCCGTGAAGGAACAAGGCACAGGAAGGCATGAAGTAAGAAACAGAACTGCAGAAGATCCGTCAAAGAGAGTAAAGGCCCGGAAGGAGTCTATCAGAAGACCTGACCGAGAAGAGCAAAATGCAAGTAGACCTCATTCTGCCAGCACTTCTTCCGTCCAAGAGATTGATCTATTCTCCAATGACAATATGCAAACAACTAAGGATAAAGGGCCTGTGGAGGAAATGATCCCGAATGAGCAAGCTGAGAAGGGAGACAATGAGTCCATGGATTCCGCCCAAGAACGGACTCCCAGTCTGGTTGTAGGAAATCGTCCTAACCTTTCATCAAGGAATCCGGGGGAGGTCCGACTTGAGGACATGCTTCATCACCCTGATCTAGAATTCCTAAACGAGGAGTTCAATTCCGGTGAAGTGCCAATATCCATACCACAAGTGGATCAGGAACCGCAAGAACCACTGAGAGAAGTCAATTCGTCCACGAGACCCAAGTGGCTGCAAGATAAATTGAAGAAGAAGCCAATCAAGAAGAATGATCCTTTCGCCGAACTTGGGAACTTCCTAGCCAGAATAGGAAAATCCATAGACCCGAAGAAGACAAAAAAGTTTTCCAGGATCACTAGAGATGAATCAAGGTCTTGCCGGGTGGAGATAGCAGTTCCAAGGGTGGATGAGGCAAAAGAAGACATTAGTCCTGAGGATTTTGACGTAGTGACGGTCGATCTTGGACCAACTGCGAAGGATCAGGAAATGGAGGAGCTGGAGGATTCCGTTGCCGCCATCAGAGAAAGGTTCAGGAAGGAAGAAGAAAAGAAAAACCAGCTGAAGAGGGAGAATGAAGAATTGAGGCAATGCATCCAACAGCTCATGGGCCCATTACAATCTGCCCAAGGAGTGACAGCCCAACCTGCAGGCATAACCAAGGATTCACTAGCAGAGTTCGAAGTGTTAAGAACCGCTGGTCATGCAGCAAAGGAAGGGATGGAGAAGGTCTCGGATAGAGCTCATAAGTTTATGGAGGATCTCGTCCAGGTGAACGGGAGAGTTTCTACACTCATGGATAGGACTCAAGTGATTTTGGAAGCCTGTCAGCAATTCACTATTGTCCGGGAGGAAATCATCCCTAGACTGAAGGCGCTAATGAACACTCCGAAGCAGGACTTGGTGAGAGACAAAGTGATACATGCAAATTCAGTCTATGATTTCCTCAGTTGGTACTCCGCCTTGGTCATGAAGAGGGATAACCTTGAGAAGATTGAGGGCGACACTACCCAGGCCCACGCCATGTTGAAGGAAATCCAGGACAAAATCCTTGTGTCCATGGAGTCCTGGTTCGATCTTGAGGTAGCACAGGATGGAGTCATTAACTTTGAAGAGTTGAGAGAGAAGATGCGGAGTATATACTTCAAGGATGACTATCCTACCCAGGAATCCCATCTTGAGGATGCATCCTCATTTCTGATCTTCATAAACATTATCCAAGAGCTGAGGGCGGATTGGGAGAATATCCTTACTACCTGTGCCACCACCTCGTCAGTCATGAAATTCAGGATGGAGAACATGCCCAGCGTCCTAACCAGGTTTGTGGAAGCAGAGACCAAGGAGCAGGAGGAAGTTCCATATAGACAGTACTGTCCTGTCCAAGAGTCCTAGTCAGCATGGACGCCCAGGACAATTGACAGTCATCGACTTGCAGATTCTGACGACCCCACCTACCACATCTAGGGTTTCTGACCTGGGCACATATTTCAAGGAAATCTAATTTCCTTTTTCACCTTATGTACTTGGCTTGCCTATATAAAGGCAGGGGCGCCTCATTTGAGAGGGTCCTCTTTTCTCTGATATTTTCATGCTCCTAGAGCAACTTGATAGCTAGTTTTAGTTCTGTACTACCTGTTTGAGCTGGAAACTTCAAAGATCAACAAGATTGTTGTAGAAAAACTTTCCAAATCAATAATATAAGCATTGTGGACTGGTGTTTATAGAGTTCTTTGGATTTTGGCATGGTTTTCCTGGTTTCTTTGAAGCATATCTTAAGTTTTCTGAAATTATTTCATTTCTTCTACTTTCCAAGCTTTCATTAGATAGTGTGATGGAAAATATTGTTGTTTGTGGATGATTGAAGCAGTTAGTTCATACCATTTGTGATATGTGGCTTGCAAATCACAGTGCATGGTTAGTCTGAACTTGTTCCAAGCTTAACTTCGATTGTGTCTGCATGTTTTAGTTCCATGTTCCATGCCAGAGCAGTCTAAAAATCTTTATTCCTCCTTTGAAGATAACACCATCTCTGTCTGAGTTGTTGCCTCATGACGAAGCAGAAGTGTGGTTCCAGTTTCCATCCTCAGCAATAGTTCTTTCCATCAATTAGTTCCTTGAATCCTAATCCTTATCCCTCTTTCTTTTCATTTTCTTTTGAATCCGCATTAGGAATAGATCATTTAGAACTTACTGAGAAATCATTCCCTATCTGCATAGATAAGACTAGTTGAACTTAGACTCCTCCTCTGCCACAGATTGAGAAATCCAAGTCCGAAGTGGAAGAATCTGAATCTAGCCTCCAGAACTCCCAATGAAATCCAAATCTTTCCTTCCTTGAGCATAGAAACCACTAAGTTTGGTACGTAAGCCCCCCTCGTGATTAACAGCAAATCACATCATTCCACAGAGCTTTTCCCATGCCCGTCAAGACCTGACACAAAAGGAACCTTGGAGCAGTCTCATTCGATCACCTAGTTCAACGTCTAAGAAGCTTTGTTCAAGAGAGGATAGAATGCTCCGTGCCTCTATCCTAATGTCTGTTGTAGTCATACAACACTCATCAACAGTTCCCAATTCTAAATCTGCTGTCCTCAAAATTCCCAGCACATCTCACACTTCCCTTGCAGCCAATGAGGAGTTTCCAATCACATGGTGGAGTAGTGTTCAGCCCATTACCATTTCCGAAGTGTTCTCAACTAGTACAGGGTGGTTTCAAGCCTTCACTTTCTTAAAATTGAATAAAGGAACTCAGTTTCCAAGCCAGGATGTTATATCCCTATTGATCACTTTGATAAATTCATGTTTTGGATTGATAATATCGTTCATGGGCAGTTTCAGACCTGCAGGTATGAGGAAGATTTCTTTGTTTGAAGTTGTGTGTATGAGGTCTCATCTTTGGGGATACTAGGTGCCAATATTCCCGCAGATATACTGCTGCTTGAATGGAAATCACAAGTAAACTATGACTGTTACAGCCACCTGCCATCCTGTAAGAACCCTAGTCTTATATTGCCTTCAAACCCCTGAAATTTCTGATTTTAATGTATTGACATTTTGTCAAACACTTTGCATGAAAGCTGTTTGGTTTTGTTTCTGAGTTTGTTTTGTTGGGAACAGCAGATATATATGCTCAAACTAATGCCAAAATACATACATTCAATGAAGGAAATGATAAGACATTACATCAAACATTTGTCATACTATATGGTAATTCAAATCTGCATTTTATTTGGTTCAATTCAATGAAATACGAACACCCAGATGGCTGTAATGAAACTCAGAATTTTCAGACCTTTATATCAGCAAACTATAACTTCATACATACCCAAAAATCTGATCACAATCAAGTTGATGTTGTAGTTTGGAAAGACACCTCTTTAAGCATTTTATGGCTCCCAAAAGGTCCACAATCCTCATAGAATTCTAATTTATCTTAGCATACTTCAAAAATGCATACTCCACACATTCACAAACCCCTGCAATGCCTAAACGTCCTCATAGAATGCTGCAATAATGATAATGGCTGCAAATAGGGTTATTAAGGAGTTGCGACTCCTTAGATAGTTGTGGCTATACCCTAGATGGTTGCGTCTAGGGTTTTAGTCCTCAAAATGATGCGCCACATCCAATATGAAAATAACCTCCTCCAAGATTGGTCTCTAGACTAGGGTAAAACCCTCATCAATATCCAAAAATCTGATATAAAATCTGCAATGAAAACCTCTGGCAAATCTGAATATGTTGCCCAATTTGTATTTGGAACAAATCTCACAAATTGGCAATAGAACCCTCCAATATCAACCTGCAGAAATATATCTCTATGAAGCGCAAATATCTCTCCAAATCTGAATCAATGAAGCACAATGTGAAACCTAAAGTAAATCCACCCAAATGGGTATACTTGGGTTTTCATCCAATCCACCTAAATCCCGAGGGTTTTCGTCCTAGGACTTGCTGAACCTATAGTTGCAGCTCACAAGGAAAACTCCAATATGCAAATAACAATTCAAGATATGAAAATGATTTGCCTTCCTCTCTTTTTAACGCCACAAGTAAACTTTCTAGAAGCAACTTCTAGAAGACTCACTTTAATTATTTTATTTTATTTTATATTTTCCCTTTTCCAAAAGTGACTTAGTTTTATAATTTCTCAATATAATATTATAAAGTCACTTTTATAATAAAAATAAGTCCAGCTAATTAATTAAATATAAATAACCCAAAAATGACTTAGGATTATTTATTATTTAATTTATTAAATTATTCCCTTATAACTCCCAACTTAGCCTATGGGAATAAAAATAGGCTAGTAGACTTCGCTGGATAATCATCGGAAAATGGGGACATTACAAATCCTCCCCACTCAAAAAATTGCTTGTCCTCAAGCAATCACAACTCAAACATCTCTGGCATACAATCATTGAGATACCAGGATCCCAAACTAATCTGAAGAATGCTCCACCAAGTTTCCACTGCTCCACTCTGATACAACTGTCATTCAACAAAACATTGTGAAGCAATCCACCAATCATACCAATGCCTGGATCCCAAATTATTGCACCAACATATAAACTGAAAATGAAAGGATAAGTGTCTCTTATCAAGTCACCATCAGAAGTTATCCATGTAAATCTGAATTGTTTCATATGGACTTGAAAGGTGTTCACCATGTGTGCATAACCAAGCATGCATATCCTCTCTAGACTGTTGATACAAATAATGACAGCACTGTTAAAACTGAAAATTAGATCTATAATCATCCTAGGAATGCTTCTGTTGTTATAAAATGATAAGATCTCATCATCATTCAACCTCCAAGTGTTGTAGTCACAATATCATGCACACAATTCCATGCAATCAACTGCAATCATCAATGCAAAGTCTGAAAATTTTATGATCAGCATTATAGAACAGCCACTAATCATCAATATATAAGCTGAAAACCATTGAACCAAGACTAAAAATTCCTTATTCCCATGATTAACTTCATGCCTTCGATCATAGTCCAGTTGAAACCCAAAATCAATATGCATATAACTCTCAAAAGGTTCATCCTGCAAATTTGATTTTTCTTCATGCTTTACCATCATAGTTTCTTCCCTTTGAAGTACTAAAAATTGATGAAGAAATGCACCTAGTTGTTGCCTTTCATGGTCCATGTGAACAAATTTTTCCTTAATCTTTTGTAGGTGTTGTTTTACTTGAGTGGCTAACAACTTGGCTTCCTTAGCTCTGCTTAGCCACTCACCACACATGTTTTGAGTTCTCACAACATCCTCTATGTCATGATTTTCAAAATCAGTTGCTTTGCAATTTCCTTCCAATGTGATAACAAGTAGTGGTGTTTCCATGAAGTAAGGAATAGCAAATCCATTATAGAATGTCATACCTTGTGTGTAGCTTGGATCCACATAGAACTTATCTATCACCTTATGATTAGCAAAATCATGTGAAGATAACGGACTGCTGCTCACAATCATATAATCGGCTTTTGCTTTATACCCTTTGTTGATGTCTTCATAGTCCTTATGCACATCTTCTTCAATTGATGGATACCTATCATTGTTTGTTGTTCCAAAAAGTGTATGCACAACTTTCTCTTCCTTAACCCTAAATTGAGCCTTCAAATCTTCCAATGATAAAGGTTTTTGATCAAATTCATCAAAGTGACTGTTCATCACATAACAAAATTTCAGTAATGCCTTCGTATGTATGAACAATATCACCTTCAAAGTCACCCAACTCACCAATTGATTCCTTGCAACTATTATATAGAGATGGTGAGACAATGCTATGCTCAAGTAATGGATCATCAAGAGAATTCATACCTGTTATGGAGTAAAAAGTAACCTCATGTCTTTTTACCTCCTAGTTTAGCTCCTAGGTCCCCGTGTTTACATTATACAAGCTTAATAGTTATCCCGGAGCAATTTCCGCCGAAACCCATGTCAAATGGGGCTTAGGGGCCCATCCTAAATGTTAATCAAGATCAAAAAAGGCCCTTGGGACTTGGGCGCCCAAGTCCAGGCTGATTTGTCGAGATCTAAATTTTAACGTGTCGGCTTGGGCCCTCTCAAAAGGTTTCCCTTTGTTGGCCTTTTCAATTTGAATTACGAAAGTTAGCAGGAATGCATATATTAACATGTTTAAGACTTCATTTTACACCTAGATGGATAAGGCGAACTTGTGACTTTGAGCTAAGGGATTTCAAGGCATTTATTGTGTTGCAGAGAAGAATTGTGTTGTTCTTGTGTTTGTTTATTGCAAATTTGGCTTCATCAATCCGTCTCCTCATGATTTGAAGACTCTTCATCTCCGTGAGGGTTTCACCTCAAAGGTGACATCTATTTGTGTTTCAATCAATCTATTTCATCATTGCTTTGGCCTCTGCCCTTCCTTGGGCACGCACTCTATCTAGCAACGGTGTTGGAAGACTTGAATGTCATTCCGGGGCTTGACCAAGGAAAGCTCCTAAACACCACAACCCCCAAACCCCTCTCTTTGTGATTGCAGATTACAGGTACGAGATTTGCCGAAGTACAAGTGCAGAGAAGCAATTTAGAGGATAAGGATTCGAGATCTTGCAAAAAGTTGTAAATCTACCCTACTAGATTAGGGCGCCCGCCCCATAGTCCTCCCGACAGGATTCATGCCGAACTCGAGTTGAACATCATCCGACAGTGCTCACTGTTCCAAATCTACAGAAAAGTTGCCCTATCAGACTTGGGCGGCCGCCCCGTAGTCCACAAAGTCTTAGCCTCTGAAAATCCAACTTCTGGTGAGTTTCTATTCCTTCTTGAGTGTCTTCCTGTCTGGTGATCTGTAGCAGTTTATTCGTCTATACCCGATTTCATTACAATTAGGGTTTGAGGCTTATTCGAATTAGGGTTTGGCAAATCTTTCAATCTAATCAGTCTTTCCATATCATTCTTAAGTACATCAACATGTAGTTGAGTCCTCTTCATCTGTAGTGACTTGGCTCGGTTGTTGTCCTTGAGTGTTAGTGTGAAAGGAGGGTTTGATTTGATAGATCTTAACACTATCCACCATCTTCCCACTTTTCATATCTAACATTTTGGTGAACCCGTGTTATTACTGAACTTGCATCTTGCTGAGTGTTGTAATCAATTTTTGCATTCATTCATATCATATTAATCTTGCATTGGATAATTTTGCATACATTTGGAAAAAAAATTGAAAAAACAAGCATTCTAGGCTTGCATTAAGGCATAATTTTGCACATTTTACATTGCACATCATAAAAAGATTTAATTTTCTGATATTTGCATCAGATCTGATCTTTATTTCAGTAATTCATCATTAATTCAAATCAAATATTACATTTAAAAGTTGCATTTGCTAGGGTTTTGTTTAAAAAGTTGCATTTTTCATATAACCTAATCTTTGCAAAAACTAGGGTTTGTAGTCAATTTTTCATTTTCAGATTTTGCTACTCCTTTTCAACATTCATTCAAATCTGATTTTGAAGTGTAGTGTTGGATCATAGTGCATACTTTTGCATCCTAGCTTTGAAACTTTCACCTTTTGCAAATTACACATTGTGTATTTCAACAAAAATAACTACCTTCATCCTTTTGATTGTGCATTGAGCATTGTAGGACTTTGGCATCCTTCTTGCATCAGATCTAAGCTATTAGATTCCATTTATTCATTATTTTGCATAGTCTCATAACATCTTTTGTGCATTTAAATTGAAAAAAGTGAAGAAAAAAAGCACTTTAGGTTCATAAACAAGCATAGTTTTGCATGGTTTCATTGCATATGTCATAAAAATCTTTCAATTCTAATCTTGCATTCATCTTAGGCATATTTTCATTGCTCATTTGAAAATATTGCATCATTTCATACTTTTGCTTGAAAATTTGCATATTTTTAATTACACGGTGTGTATTTCAACACTAAGGGTTTACACACTCTATTTTTAACTAGTCTCTAAAAACATTCATCTTGCCTTGTTGTGAAGCATTAATTCCATCCTACTTACTCGGTTTGTTGTGAAATTTGTGTGTTGCTGTTTTAAAACCTAATTTCCTCAAACTATTGTACACCAAGAAGTTATACTTTCATCATGGATGCCTCTTGTTATTCATCCTTGGAAGCTTTGTTTGCATACATCATGGATGTTGATAATTTCTACAAATTCACTGATAAATATCCTCAAGTCCTACAGCAAATAGCATACATCTATGATATTGACATTGCCATGAGTTCCACGTATGAAATTCTATGTTACATATCGGATTTTGAAAGCTTCACAACTCTCATGGGTATCTATCCTTTGATCTTGGAAAATCTCACTAATTTCATCTCCAAGAAAGATCATGAGGAAAGTAATGATGAAGACATTCCCCGTCTTCCTACATTTCATGATGATATAATAGACATCATCTCCTAGACATGAGGATGACATAGCCTCGTGTGCCTCATCCAATGATTTAGAGTCTTCTCCTAACATAAACTCACCTTGTGAGGATATGTTGGCGCAAGAAAAAGAAATCATTGAGACATTCCTTAACACTACTATACCATCTCTTCATACCAATGCACTCCCTGGCCAAGATGAAGCGTTGGATGATGAAGACTCTCTTTGTGAACAACTCTTGCAACCTAGTGATACTGGAGATTCATCTACTAATCTTAGAACTCTTCTTAACTACATCTTAAATAAAGAAACAGATTACCTACCACTACAAGAGCAAAGTCATAATGTTACAAAGGACCAAGATACTTTAACAACACCTAAACCGGTTGAAATGGGCATCTCCTCGGCTCCTTCATCACCTCACACAACTAAAATGGGAATCTGTGAGGCTCCTTCTCTACCATCCTTGCATATTGCACGAGAGAACCTTCAAGGGAGGGGCTTTCCATTACCAACTTCTAGGATGCCCTCTTCATGAATTCAAAACAATGTGGATAACATAATTCAACAAGAAGGAAGAACAAAGGATAAAGCCTTAACAATAAATGTAAAGATCAAGATCAGAGATAACAGGTAAGTATTTTTTACCCTTTTAGCCACCTTTGTCATAGCATATCTTTGCTTGCTTATGTGGCCTCCTCTTATGTGTTGTGTTCCCCCGTGTTGTGTTATGGGTTGTGTTCCCCTGTGTTGTGTTATGTGTTGTATAGGTCTCCTAGGATGACCCTCGATAGTCTTGTAATGTCAAGGATACCGGGAGACCGCTCTTGTTGCGACCATTCTTCTATTTGTCTCTACATTCTTCTATCTCTCCTCTCCTCTTTTTATTGTTGTGTGTTACGCCTTGGGGGCATAGCATTGCGAATGATGTCTTGGGGCATCCTCCTACATGGAACCTAAGGTATTTGGTTCTCCTCTCTCATTTTTATTGTTTACCTTCCTCAATGCTTCTACCTAGTCAGCGAATGACGAAAACAAATAAATACTAATAAGGATCGTGTGTCCCTTCAACAAGAAAGCAAAAATGGACCTAGTCCATATATAAAGATGGGGTTGATATATATATATATATATATATATATATATATATATATATATATATATATATATATATATATATATATATATATCCGATGCTTGACTAGTAGAATCACTCCGTGTGATATATCATGTTATCATATCTCTTGTAACAAACCTTTTGCGATACATCTGCTCCGTGCACTTTGGATTGTTTTGTATCTCATCCTGTTGTTACACTCGGTTCTGAGATATTTGCAGTATAAGCCCAACGGCTATACTCAGTTCCGAACCTGCAAGTGTAGCCTTGGTCTTTGATGTGATCTAATACATGATTTATGCATAGTTTGATTTGGTTATTATCTTAGAGTAAGATGTTATAACCTTATCTCTTGTTGATTATCTTAGCAATTCATATCAATGTGTTTGTGGGAACATTCGGCGATCGTGGCACATGTTACCTTTGGGGGCATGGGCTTTGCGAGAGCTCTTGTTCCCTTGCGTGTTTTCACTCTACCTTAATGTGCTTGATACCAGCATGTGGTATCAACCACCTTAAGGTGGGGGCATATATAATGGCATTTGTCTGATTATTTTGGCACTAACGAAGCGTGTTTGAAAGCCCTCACCACGAGGCGGGATGGTGTATGTCTTGAGCTAGTGCACATCCTTTTAAAATGCAAGCAAGAAAGCCCTCATCGCAAGGCGGGATTACGTATCTCTTGAGCTAGTGTGTATCCTTTTATACAAAGCCCTTCTGCGGAAGGCGGGATGGTGTATCTCTTGAGCTAGTGCACATCATTTTATACAAAGTCCTCTACGGAGGCGGGGCTGGATCTTGAGTCATCCACCCTTAAGCATGTCTTTGGCGATTGTGGTAGCGTAGCTCAATCGTTAGGTGTGTTTGGCGTGTTTTAAATGGTGGGACTTAGCAATAAGCTCCTTCCAATCGCCCGTGTTTGTCGTGTATAAGACGTATAGTGTGTCTATGGCATACTATGCGGTGCTCGTGTATTCCATGTGTCTTCCTTATGTGTTTGTTGTGTCTATGGCATACTATAGGAACACATTATACCATGAAATACACCATTGCAACCATAATATCAACTCACAAATGAAGGAATCTGATCTGCTGTTATAAACTGGAAATATGCAGTCCAAAATGACAAGTATTTGACTAGGGCAAACAGCCACAAGTCACAAATCACATAGCAAAGTATCTACTATCAAGTTACATACCAAATATGCCAAAATAAGCCCTAGAAGGAGGGCGAATGAGGTCTGCCCTAACTGCTGTAGCAGAACTGCTGTAACATGAAACCCTAGCAGCCAATGTATCCTCCAAATCGCCTACAATGAAGTAGCCTTTACCTCCAAGATAGGGTAAATCCTAGTCCAATTCGCCCATGTTAGATGCTCTCCAAGCTAATATAGAATTCTGCTCTTGATGATTGAAGCTCACTAGAATCCCCGTCACAGAATCCACAATAAGAGAAGCTAGATTGGCGCCCAACTCCTCCTTGGTCACTTCAGGTTTTTGTCCCAAGCTCCTATTAGAGATCGCTCTCCAAAGTATGAATGAATGAATGCTGAATGGATGATTGAAATGCCACAAATCCAACTTGTATTTATACATGTTTCCATTTCCCTTCATGTTGGCCAACCTAGCATTTAATGTCTTTTTTCCCTTTTTAGGGCCGACCTCATGGAGTCCTAGGCGCCCAACTCCCTAGAGCCGACCTAGACAGGATTATATATATTTTGAATATGAGTTTCCCTCCAAGAGGGCCGACCTCCTTTCCTTTACAAGGGCGCCAAGATAAATTAAATTAAAGATATAATTTATCATTATTTGACTTCTTCTAGCGCCAACATAGATAGGAAGTATAGTGTATTTTGTTCCATCCCTTGAGCGCCAAGATGAGATGTAGAGAATATTTGGCCTCCAAGTTACAAGGCGCCCAAGATAATCATAATAATAACCTCCATAATGATGTATACCATGTGACCATGAAGGCGTGAACAAGGCATCCGTATAAGAGCATCCTCTGATGTAATGATGGCATCTACTCAACACACTATTGTCCCTTGGTATGATTGTGTCAAGTCTCATAACACAAAACCATATGGAAGACCCTCCAAATAGCTCGCTCCAAAGAAGACAAGTTATCTCATCCCTGACAAGTGCATCAAAGGCATCACAAAAATATGACAAGTCATCTTCATTACCTGTGGTGTCCTCCATAAATCCCGGAGTGGTGTGATAAGCCCAAATCAACACTAATGGCGACCATTCCAAAAATGGGGACATTACATGTAATAAGCTGCCCTGATTTTTTTAAAAAAACAGACAACAATACTGAAGTTAAGTGCAACAGTGTCTTCTACACTCTTCTGATCACCCAGATCCCGATGTGGGCAAGGTGAGAGCGCATTCAAAAACCAAAACTAGCAAATAGAAACAACATCCACTTATTCAGCGGGCATCCACTTATGCAGCGGGCATCCACTTAATCGTGGGAATGAAACTAAAAGGAAACATCCACTTATGCAGTGGGCAACCACTTATTCAGTGGGAAACTGAAAGGAAAAGCATAGGCACATCCACTTATTCAGCGAGAAGCCTTCACAATGAAACCACTTATTCAGTGGGGTGAGTAACATAAACAAATAACTAACAATCCCACTGGCGGTAAACCTTCTAGGGGTTACAAAATAGATATTGCAAAGAGTTAGGTAATACAATGAAATATAAAGGCTGCAATATCAACTAATAACCCTGATTTCAACAAGTTATCTCTGCTGCAATCATCATAGCACAAGAAAATCACAAGAACATGAAGGAAAGCATGCATAAACTACCCCAAACAAAAGCATTGATGTTATACCATAATAGAGGCCAGCATATTGAAAATAGAAGGTCTGATTTGAAGCGAATGGCACTAATATACTGCTGTTGCAAGTCTGAAACTCTGAACCAGCAATGAAGAAAGCCTAATATCAGTCCATATATGCTATCACAACTCCATGGAAACCACAAAATCCTCCTTACAAACATCACCAACATCCTCAACACCCCCTGACGCCTCAACACCATTCAAAATCTGCAAACACATCAAAAAATCTTCCAAACCCTTGCGCTCAGCTCCAAAATACACAGCCAACATCAAGCTTCACACAATCTCCAAAAATAATCATCAATAAATTCAAACTAGTAACCAAATCTTCAAAATACATCATAGCAAACAACTCCTTTGAAGCACTATGCAATTTCTGTATGAAATTGCTCCAATAACTCTGCCTTCAGCACAATGGTGATTCCTATATGAAACCACACCCAATCTACAAGAGGGTTTTCGTCCTCAAGAGAATATGGAAGAACACGCAGGTTCAATCCAGTAGCATAACAATATCAAATCCAAAAGCATAACCCTCCAAATGAGCTCTCATCCTCCTTTTATAACCTTTTGAGGGAAATAGAATATTATTTTCTTTTTACCTCTTCATATTTCTCCTCAAAATAATAATATTTCACCTCTCCAAAAGACCTTTTTCGAAATAATATTAATATTTCATGTGTAAAGCCCCTTTTTTAAATGTCTATCTTTTAAAACACTTAATTACCTTTCCAAAGAGCTATTATACTTAAGTTATCTTTTAATAATCCCAACTTTAGATAACTCAAGCAAATATATTAATTAAATGGCTTAATAACTCACCCAATTTACAGAAAATCCCAAACTTAAGAGAACTACAAAATAAATCATACCATCGCCCTCCATGATGTTTGGGATGAAGAATGGTGCCCTTCAGGTGACTTTCTAAAAATAAACAACTTCTCCAAGAAGTTTGGAGAGCATTCCGGGAAGCCGAAAAAACATCTGAAAGCATCACTGTAATCCTGAACACCAACTGAGCTCAATGCTGTAGAAAATAATCCACTTCAAGAAGGGAATGTCACTTTATAATTAATATTACACTAAGTTGCTAATAATAGTTCCCAACCTTAGGAGGCAACCTTAGTGAAATATTAATTAAATTGCCAGATAATAGTCCCAAGCTACGGAAAGCATAGAAATGCACTGATCAAACAACTCTGACCATACCAACATGTAAAAGAAGACTTGGGACAATTAAAATAGAGGTTGTCAGGTGATTGTCTAAAAATAGCAAGTGCGGCACAGAGTCTGAAAATGCTTCCGAAAGTGTCACGACAAAACCCCTGACAACTCTAAGCTCGATGCACACTTGAGATAGCCAACAACTGACTACCAAATCACCAAAAACAGTGCTAGGCTGACACTTACTATAAATAGCAGTGTTCTCTGAGGACCAAAGAGAACAAACCCAGAAAGATTGTCGCCATGCAAGCACTTACTAGAAATAGTAAGTACGGACAAGTCCGAAATCCCTCTGAAAAGTGTCATACAACTCCACTTGATCACCTCAGCACATTGGTGACATCGAAATACTCCTCTGATCAAGCTACCACAAACCCGGAAAGTCAGCTCCAACTGCATTGCAAGAGAACCTGAAAATGGGGACATTACATTACAGTCCTCCTTTCTTGGAATTGCTTGTCCTCAAGCAATGGCAAGTGTGTATACTGTGAGATAGTGTCAAGTGACATGTATCTCCATCTGCCCTCATGCCCAGTGGCCATACAAATCATCCACTAGTGGTTGCATCCTCCAAGAAATGGAAGAATGCAATGCAAAGTGAACTCCAACAACTGAAACCATACACCCTCGAGTCCAAACACGCACCATTCTCCGGAAAATATGCCCGCAACCACAAGTGCAACAAACCCTAAAGCTCCCAAGGTGCTACTCCTCGAGAAGCAATAGTTGGTCCAATCCAAAGCCTCGAAGAACAAATGATGAAGAGTGTGATCCCTGAAACACAACCACAAGTCTCCAAGATTCCGTTGCGCCACTCTGATATAATCATTTGCAATGCCCTCTTAGTGAAACAACCCATCAACACCCCAATGAAGTGGTGTACCAAACATAACTCCACCTAGATCCCAAGTCATACTGTCATCACATCCGGCAATCATGAGGAGAGGAAAGCATCTCAAAGTGCTAACAACATCAATCCAACCTCCAACTCCAGTCGACCTCCCATGGATGTGCAAAAATCCCATCATAGGTGCAAGAAAATGCATATCGGCTCCTCCAAAGCTGCTGATGTAAAAAAGGACAGCGACCTCCCAACTGAAAATCAGTCCTATGTGGTTGTAACTAGTACCTCCAATGATGTGAGGTGATAGAGTATCATCCATATGCCATCCTCGAGTGATGAAGAGATGATCCAAGCCTCTCCAAATTGCCCGATTAACTGCTATCCCTCGCCTACTCACTATGAGATCCATGCACCATGAAATAGAATAATCATCTCTTACCTAGATATGCAAAAGAATCTCATGTACTAGGGCTAGAATGTTAGTGACATAATGCTCACCTCCAACTCCGATGTCAAATGCCAACTATAAAGAAAACCCTAGTGCCTCCAAATTAGAAATGGAAACAATATCATACCTCGGCATATGAACCAACTGTAACTCAGAAGTGTGCTCTTCCCATGCAAATGCCTCGGTATTATACATCACCAAACTATGACATAGGACAGCCTCCAATGCCATCAAAGGATCAATAGAATGAGAGAGTTGTATCACAGTATCGCCCAATCCTGCATCTCCTCCATGAATGATCAAAGAATCATTACAAACTAAATCCCTTATAACTCTCTCTTTAAGTGAAGTCATGATATTAGTGGCTGATCCACTAAGTGTAGTCTCAACAACTCCACCAAACTCCCAAGCAGCTGTTGTTCACCAAGAATCTATGTACCATGAAGTAGAACAGCCATCTCCTAGCAAAGTATGGAATAGATCCTCATGAACTAGGACTGGAACATCAAGATCTTCATGCTTTCTTCCAATCCCTATGCCATTACCCAGCTGAAACACAAGCATTAGTAACTCCAAACCAAACAACATAGCAATATCTCCATACCTCGTGTCATGGTTCAGCTGCACCTTCATAGTATGCCCAACAAAAGCAAAAGTCTCCATAGTGTGCATCACAAAGCTCTGAAACAACGCAGCTATATGCTCCATCAAAGTGGCATCAATATGATGAGGCTCATCACAAGCAAACTCTTCATGAAGGATCAAAGATCTATCCTCATCACGCTCAACAACATAGGTAGTCACAATGCTAGTGGCTGGTCCACATAGTGTGTACTCAATGATGTCACCCCAGCCCATGATGGGAGTCTTCAGGGGGCTCTCCACAAAATGCGACACCAACTCCTCATGAAGTAAAGACTCACTCCTAATGTACCATATGTCATGCCGAACTAGCTTGGCTCTCTTGGGTCTTGGACATACAAACAAGACCCCAACATGAAAGCCAACAATAGAAGAAGTCTGCTCAGCCTCCTTCTCATGTGTAAGGGCTGCCAACATGTGATTATGCAAGAGTGAAAGGCTGCTGTCCCAAATAAAATCAGAACTGTTGTCATACCTTTTAGGCTTTTTGTCATACCCTTACCCTTCTCAAACCTTCCCTTCATCGCTGTTGCACGCTCTCCGTCCAAGGCTGATCCAACATGATTCTCTCCGTGGAAAGCACATGCCTTAGGTTTGATCCTTATGGCTGTCATGTCATGATAAGGTGAAGACAAAGGACTGCTGTTGCAATTCAGAAAATCAGACCTTACCTTGTGCCTTTGAGGGATGTCTTTGTAGATCCTAATCTCCTCTTCCTCCATGATTAAGTGGCCATCAACTAGGGCAGGTCCAAGGAATGTCTCCCATGGATAATCAAGTGTGTCATGTATCCCAAACTCTGTCCCATGGCCGAAAGTTATGTCCCCATGTGTATCACCAATTCCTTCATCCATATGTCCACTCTTCATAGATTTCATATTGGCGTGTTGTCCCTTGGAAGTGGCGGCCATAGAAGACTGAAACTTCACGGTGCATGACAAAGAGTGTGACATGCTCAATTCCCGACGAAGCTTCTTCACTTGGTCCTCCAATTCTTGAAGGGCCTCTTGAGTGCTCTTCAAAGAATCCACAGTGTCTTCGAGCTCCAAGGTGAGCTTGTCCACTTCATCTTCCTCCCTTCTCAAAGCACCAGCATATATCTCTATCCACAAGTAGATGCAAGTAGTTGTTCTTCACCATAGCCACGGCCTCTTGAAGCTCTTGAAACCCGGAGAGGTAAAGATCTTCTTTAAAGTGCTCATGCCTCTCTAGAGTTATCCAACACAAATCTGCCATTGCTTTATGAACACGATCAAAATGATTTAGGGCAACCACAGGCTCACCTCTATTTGTCTTCAATTGCACCTCCAAGTGATGAGACTTATGGGACCCAAGGTCTTCATGCAACATATCCCGATCATGCCTCCACAAATCAACTTCTTCCTTAACACCTCCTCCATCAAAGTAGTAGGTAGAGTCTTCTACTTCATGATCTTCCTCCATGGCTGACCTAGAAGATGTATGCACCGCTATGACCTCTTTATCTTGCAATGTCAAATCAAGCTTATCCAATCCACTTTGGTCACTTCCCGCTGAAATTTCTGAATTATCCTTATGAACAACATTCACCTCAAAGATACCCATACCACCATCCGATTTCATGCCAATCTGATGCAAAGGTGATGAAACAATGCTAGGCTCAACCAAAGGAACATCAAATGAATTCATACCTTTTTGTAGCTAATCCCACATGGTTGGTTTGTCAATCTCCATGGTGGCAACTTCTAAAATCGGATAGTCCTCATGATGCCCCATTCACTTGTAGACTCAATAGGTGATTCTCCTTCATTATTATCCTCATAGGGCTGAAGTGTATCTTTGGCTTTGTCTTCTTTAGGGCTTGGGGCCCAATCTTCAACACGCATAGATGGATTCGTGTCTTCTTCATAATCACATGTAGGCTCTCTTATCTTCTTTTGTAGGCCATAGTTGTCCTTTGCCTCCATTATATCTTTGGGCTCTTCCAACTCCAGAGTCGCTTTTTGAGGTTCATCTTCTATGATAATCGGCTGGCCCAATATGTGAAGATCATTATTCTCCGTGTAGTCATGTTCGCTCTCACCCATATCCATGTATTGAGATAGGAACATCTTCAAGCTTTGCCTACTTGCTTCCATCTCTTTGAGAATCTTCCATGTTTCCTCCATGATATCTTTTAGACCCGCAAGCTGGCAAGATCATGGCTCTGATACCACTGTAATATCCCAAATGGGGATATTTTACCCTAGCTTGGAGCGCACCTCTTGGAGGTAAAGGCTACTTACATTGGAGGCGATTTGAAGGATATATTGGCTGCTAGGGTTTCATGTACAGCAGCTCTACTAGAGCAGTTAGGGCAGACCTCATTCGCCCTCCTTCTAGGGCATATTTTGGTATATTTGGTATGTAATTTGATAGTAGACACTTTGCTATATAATTTGTGACTTGTGGTTGTTTGCCCTAGTCAAATACTTGTCATTTTGGACTGTATATTTCCAGTTTATAACAACAGATCAGATTCCTTAATTTGTGAGTTGATGTTATGGTTGCAATGATGTATTTCATGGTGTAATATGTTCCTATGCTTGGGCGAACTATGTATGATGATCATTTGATGTTTGAGATGCTTTATATTGGTTGTTATACATGTTGCAAATCTGAATATTGTTAGAAATCAGACTTCAGTCACCTAGGGCTTGAGCAGAAATTGTAGGAAGGTTATTTGGAGAGCCCGGAAATCCAAACTAGGGAAAAATATCCCCATTTGGATATTACAAAATTTCTGCACTTTAGATTTCTGCTCAAAACCCTAAATTCTGATTTATTTTTCTGCACTTTTCTGATTTAGTTTTCTACCCTAAACCCTAGGACTGAATTCTGATTTTATTTTCAGAAGCATAAATACTTATAAGCAGCCAATAAACATGCTCCAAACATCCATAAAACATATGCCAAACATGTAGAAACATCAACAAAGATATCCACCATGAAAACCAACCATCCAAAGGCCAAACATGTGCAAAACAAATCTGATTTCTGATTAAACAAGTCTATTGCTCCAAATCTGGATATGTTGATTTGGAATTACACCAAATTCATGGGCTCAAAGTTCAAACAATACAAACATAGCCCAGATTTCTGCTCAATAATGTTCAACCTAAATTAGCTATGCTCCCCCAAGTACCGGGGACGGGGACGGGCGGGGATGGCGGGCCGAGTTTCAAGGACAGCGTTTTTTTTTTGGCCATTTTTTAGGGGACGGCTACTAAAAAAATAAGGTTTTTTTTTTTAAATATAAGGAAATTTCAAATATTTAGATGATAACATTGATAAGGCATTCATTATAGAACATTAAAACATGCATACATAACCATAGCATTACACTTGAACTTAGTTTTCAACTTGTCACATGAGAATGGGCAAACAAATAAACCAAATTTAATTGTTTTCAGAGACAATCTGCATATATATTATATCAAAATGCTCAAAGGCTGCAAGTTTCAAGTTTCAACAACAAAATGACAAAAACATAGAGAATATATGGCTGTCCCTAATCAGCCTCTCCTAATACTACATCAAAATCGGAATCTGAGTCCGAATAACTACCACCATGAGGGTCTACATCATCCAGTGGAACCCCAACCAATCCCCTGTGTCTCCTCATCAATCTGCAGAACATCTCCGGGATCAACATCCCAACATGCAGCTAGAGTCTGACGATACTCAGGTCTTTGTTGATCCTATAGCCGCAAGGCACTATGCACTGCCACCAACTTCTCTGACCGTCTAGAGGTAAGGTTGTTCCTCTTCATTGACTGAATGAAGCTATATGTGGACCAATTCCTCTCTACAGCAGAGGAACTGGCAATCTATGAAAGGAGGCGAGTGGCAAGTGTCCTCAATTCTGGTGCATCCATGCCATGCCACATCCACCATCCAATAGGGTCGGTTTGAGATAATGTAGCTCTATCCATCCTCGCCTCTTTTTTGCTAAAGTTTGGACCACGTAGATTGACAAAGGCCATCCATTGTGAGCGAATTATAGAAGCCTCCTCCTCGATATACATTTTTTCAAGGGCCCTCGTGAACTCATGTTTCACCTCATCATCATGAGATGGAGGCACTCTTCCAGGTCTAGTTACATACCATTTGGGATTTAGAGCATATGCTGCCATATGAAGTGGGGTGTTCATAGTGTCCCACCTCTGCGTCACAATGGGCCTAAGATGCTCCTCATAAAATCCCAAAGTAGGATCCTTGCTCTGAATGGCTTGCTTCATTTTCCCAAGCATGCTATCAAATGTCTCATAAATCTCTCCAAGACTAGGAGAGTCTGTGTCAGCATATCTTATGACATCCACAACAGGTGCAATGAAGGAGCAAACATAGCTGCAAGTGAAAACAAGTTACAAAAATGAGCAATTTAAGAACAAGATTTAAATTTTTAATGAATTGATAATATCATAATATAAATAATGAAAATCAACAATTTGAGATTTCAATTTCATACCTTATTGTGGACCACCATTCATTGTCAAGGACCTTTTGCCTCACACTTTTTCCTTCGGCTGAATTTGACTCTGGCCATCTACTCCATTCTGAATTAACCACCAATAATTGTAGAGGCTCCTTCACCTCAACCATCCTCTCTAACAAAATGAAATAGCTGACATATCTAGTTTCCACGGGCTTGAGGAATTCCTTCTTCGAAAAAGCCCTGAACAATGCAAGTGAGGTTTGATAGTTGCAAATGAACATCTGTTTATCTCTAGCTTCTGCCACCACTTCCTTCACCCAAGCAATCTTCCCAATATCTTTCAATACGTTGTTCAATGCATGAACACAACATGGGGTCCAGAAAATGTGCTTATAAGCACCCTCCACCATCAAACCAGCTAACTTACATACATGGGCTAAATCTGTTACCACTTGGACAACATTAGATGCCCCAACGTCCTTCAAAATCTGAAATTGGAAGTAAGCATCCTTCTTCTTCCCTGTACAATCAATAGCTCTAAGAAAATAAGAGCCAACTGGACATGTGACAATGATATTGATGAGTGGCCGACGTTTGATGTCGGTCCACCCATCCATGACAATAGAGCAGCCATCCCTAATCCAAGTTTGTCTCATGTCCTCCATCAAGATACTCACCTAAGAATATTCCTTCTCAAGTAAGGTGGTGCGTAGCTTATGTTCTCCAGGGGGCATATGAAGGACCAACAGCTGTAACATCGAAAAACATTTGTTTGAAATAGGGAGAGCGTGCCACATGAAATGGTATGGCATGGGTATAGAAAAATCTAGCAATGGAAGAATCGGCCACCTCTCGTGTTTGTGCATTGAACAACCCTGCAACAGTAGAACTTCTTTTCTTTCCCTTACTAGAAACCTCTTCCACTTGGCTTTGTGAAGGAAATGACTCAGACACACTAGGCATACTCTCCATTGACAATCTCTTAGATCTTGCCTCCCCCTCCATGTGCAACCTAGTTGCCTCAACCTTCTCAGCTAGGGAGATAGTTCTACAACTCTTTACCCCTACTCCACCCAAATGCAAAAGGTGAGAATAAACTCTTGTATAGCTGCCCCTATAGGTATCATTGCAAATATGACAAAGCCATACTCTACTCCCCCAGTATTCTTTTTCTTGTCAGTGTCTATGCGGGTTGCAAATTGTAAGAGAGGTTTTTTAGGATTAAATGGGCCTTTTGCATAAGTGGCAAGTGTTTTGGAGGGACATTCGAATGGATTAGATTTGGATGAACTCACATTCTCTGCTGTACCACTCCCACTAGCACAACCCCTCTTTTTACGGCCTCTAGTACTAGTTCTACTTGGTTGCACTTGAATTTCAATCTCATTTTCAGAACTTTCACTACTCTCACTACTGCTCATTGTTTTTTTGTTTGAAAAATAATAATAGACAGCTGCAAGCAAACATAAAACAAAAAATAAACAAAAAAACCCTCCCCGTGTGTTTGAAATTTAAAAAAAAAACTAAAAAAATACAAAGGAATATGAACAATAAAAAAGAATCTCAATCTTACCTCAAATGACGATGATTTGATGCCCTAATGCCTTCTCTTCACTGCTGTTACCCTCCTCCAACTGCTATTGCTCCTCTTCATGCTGCTGTTCAAGAATGCCAAAATGAGGTAATGAGTTTATGTTCTTTGTTTTTGGATGATATAAGATGTTTTTTAGGTTTAGGTTTGTTTAAGAGGGATGTGGGGGTCCTTGTGGGCCCCCCCATCCCTTTTTTTTTTGTGTGTGTGTGTTTTTTTTTTGAGTTTAAAATTTGTTGGGCCGTAGCCATCCCCGGTACGGTCGGGGGACATCCCAGTCGTACCGGGGACGGCTAGCTATCCCCTGAGTTTCCTAAAAAAAGGGGGCATCCTCGGGGAAATGAGGACGGTCAAGGGATGTTTCCTGACCGTCCCCAGGACGGGTACGGGCAGGAAAGGGCAGGGGACGCGTCCCCGGGGAGCACAGTAAATTAGGTTTATACATACCATGGAATAGCAAATATGACTCAAAATTAAGTCGCCCTCCTAGGGAAGTGACACTCAACCTAGGGCATGAACCCTAGTCAATCTTTGTCCAGAAACTCCTCCAAAGGTGGCTCTCAAATCTGCTCCAAAAATGATCTTCAAATGCTGCTCCAAAATGATGTGGCTTGAATGCTTGAAATCTTCAAATTCCAATGAAGTGCAAGTGTGAACTCCATGTCAATTCACCTCCAAGATGAGATTGGGTTTTTGTCCTTGGAATATGCTGCCCTAAAGTGCAGCCAAGAGTAAAACTCCAAATTCAAAGTTGTGTTGTGAATGGATGATGAAATGAGCTCAAACAACTTATATTTATACATAACTTTCCATTTCTCCTCAAGCTGGCCGACCTCCTTTTGCCATTTCCTTTTTATTTATTTTTACTTCTCTCTCCTCGGGCCGACCTCACTTTTAAATAATGTTTTATTTGACTTTTTCCTTCCCAAGTGGGCCGACCTCTTCAAGACAAGATAGGCGCCCAGAATACAAATCAAACATTTTATTTTATTTCTTTTATTTTCCATCTTTCCATCCTCCAAGGGCGAACCACTTGGGCACATGATAAAATATATTTTTTACCTCAAATGAAGTCGTCCTCCACAAGGAAAAATCATATAAATTATTCTTATTTTCTTCCGAGGTATTTTTCTATATTTTCCTTCATTTTACATTCTCCAATTGGGTCACTCCATATTAGGGCAAATTATTTTATTAGTAATGACTACATCAAAAATACGACAAAATTATGCCAAGTTATCCTCCATAATCATTTTGCCCTACAAAAATGGCTAAGTATGAAAACTCGCCAAATAGGTCATTCCTTGAACCCTCCGGCTTAGCCTACGGGAATGGAAATAGGCTAGCCAACTCCACTAGGGATCACTCCGAAAATGGGGACATTACACGTTGCTACAGTGCTTTCCGTACTGCTACAGTGTTGCGCTATAGTAGTTGAATATTTTCATTGGTTTATGGATTTTTAGTTTGCTAAAGCTTCCCAATTTATTTGATTAAAGGGTTTCAACTTTTATTATTTCTTTGTTGCTAAGTTGCAGGGTTCGCCTGCCTGACCCACAGATCCAAGTGCAACGCATCCTGGGTGCGGGGTGCGATTCAGTGCGCCTGTGGGTGCAGGCAGGACGCAGCAGAAGGGGAGTGGGTGCATCCCGGACGCACCCGGGCTGTCCGGGTTCACACCTGGACTAAAACCAAGAACCCGCGGCGCACCCAGAACGCACCTGGGCAAAAAACCGCCCAAAACACTTTTTTTTTTTGTAACTTATAACTCATTTTTATAATTTTTTATTCCTTCTAAAAAGCAAATGTAACCCTAAAAACACATTATAAACACAATCCTTCTGCCATTTCAACTCATTTCTTTCCAAAACACAAAAGCTCTCCATTGTTGCTGAACTCAAAAATTTCTTTGTGGTTCAAGAAAGAAGCTTGAAGATTGAATCTTGAAGGTTGGAAATCTATTGCTCCACCATTCCTACTCATTTCCAACGGTTTAGAGGTTGCCAAGAAGATCAAAGGAGGAGATTTTTGCAAAGAGGTAGGTTTTCTATTCATTTTTTTTTTTTGCATTTTTGAACAACAAACAAATTATTTTCAACTTGTTTTTTTTTTAAAACTATTTATATGAATCATGAATGTATCACCATGCTTTTGTATTTGTTTTGATTCTTGAATGTTTTCATTTTGTTTACAAAACGTATTGCCACACCCACAGGAATCACAATGGCAGCTAGTTCTAACTCCGTATCCCAATCAAAATTCAAAATCGATCCACACTCACCTCTTTGGAGGCATGTTCAAATGATACAACAACAGCCATGTGGTGGGGTTACATTTGGAAATGCAAAGGTTGTGATGCGCAATATAATAGTTCATACAGTTGGGTGAAAGCCCATTTGTGGAACATCCCTGGGATGGGGATCAAAGCTTGCCCAGGAAAGAATAAAAAACCTATACCACGAGAGCAAGTGATGGCATATATCATGGAGCAACAAGCAGCAGATGAAGCAGCAGGCCGTAAATCAGTAGCAAACTTGTCAAGGAAAAGAGGCAGAAATCAAGGAATAGAGCCTCCATCTATTCCTAGTTCCAATGTTGTGATAGAGAGCCACCCATTTTTGGTCACTCCTCAAAAGCAACCCACAAGCACTACAAACAAGAGACCAAAGGGACCTTTGGAAACATCATTTCAAAATGAGGCTCGAGATATTGTTGACCAACATATAACCAGATGCATTTATGCAAATGGTTTGTCATTCAATGTTGTTCGCTCACCATATTGGAAAGAGATGGGGAGAAAAATTAATGAGGCTCCAAAAGGGTATAAGAGCCCAGGTTATGAGAAGGTGCGTGGCACCTTATTGGAAAATGAGGTCAAGAGTATGGAAGATGCATTGAAGCCCATAAGGAATTCATGGAGTGAGACAAGGGTGTCGATTGTCTCTAATGGATGGAAAGATGCAAAAAATCGGCCTTTGATCAATGTCATTGCAGTGTCCCCTAAAGGGGCAATGTTTTTGAGCGTTGTGGATTGTGAGGGATAGGTGAAGAATGGTGAATTTATTGCTAAGATCCTCATTGCAGCCATTGAGGATGTGGGACCTCGTAATGTTGTTCAAGTGATAATAGACAACGCAAAAAATTGTAGAGTTGCTGAGTTGTTGGTTGAGGAACGATATTCACATATCTTTTGGACACCTTGTGCTATCCACTCTCTCAATCTAATGCTACAAAAGATTGGGAAAAAAATTGATTGGATTAGAGAGTTGTATGTAGAGGCCAAGGAGATACAAATGTTCATCACCAACCACCACATGTCCCAAAACAGATTTATATCATTTTTTACATTGGAGTTGTTGAAGGTAAGTGAAGCAATATATTTTTAAATTTTTCATAGTGCTTTAAATTTTTAATTTTACATATTCTAATTCTTCTTAAAGTTTGTTTTTAATTTTTTAAATGTTTAAATTTTAGTTATTGTACTTTTTATTTTTGATATTTCAATAGGTTGCCGAGACCCGTTTTGCCTCAAACACAATTGCCTTGAGACGACTTGTGAAGGTCAAACAAGCTCTTATCAACATGGTAACAAGCACTAATTGGTCTGTATGGAGGCAAAGCAACACTAAGAGGGCAGCAAATGTTAAGGGGATGATCCTAAATGACTATTGGTGGGATCGTGTGCAGTATCTCCTTAGTTCACCGAGCCCATTTTGAGCATGATTCGTTATACGGACATGGACAAGCCTTGCATGGCGGAGATATATGATGGCATTGATTCAATGATAGAGAAGATAAAGAACATCATAAATGAGAAGGAGAAAGATCCTCAAGAAATTCTCTTTAAGCAGGTGCATGAAATTATTGAGGCTAGATGGAACACAATGACAACCCCGCTGCATCTTCTTGCATTTGCATTGACTCCAAAATATTACAGCAGTGAGATTCTTTCGGTGCCAAATAGGGTGCCCCTGTGGAAAGATTTAGAAGTGTCTAATGGGTACAAGGCAGCATTTCGTAGACTCTTCCCTGACCCAGATTTGCATGATATGGTCATGGATGAGTTCACTGATTTTGTACACTCCAATGGTCAAAGCATTGAGGCTCTTCGTGATAAATTCAAGAAAGATGCTCACAATTGGTGGTACTTTCATGGCCAACAATTCCGGTGCCTACAGCCTCTTGCAATCAAAGTTTTATCACAGATAAGTTTACTAAATTTATATGATTTTTATGATTTATAATTTTATCTTAAAGACTTTTAAAAATTTAAAGTTTGAAGTTTCATAATTTTTAATTATTATAATTTTTATAACTTGTAAGTTTTAACTTTTAAGTTTCTATTTTTAACTCTTTCTCTCTACTTTGTCTTCATAGGTTGCTAGTTCCTCTACATCTGAGAGGAATTCGTACTCTTTATCTACTCGATAAAGCGCAACCGATTGCACTCCAAAAAGGCGAAGAATTTAGTGTATGTGCATTCCAACTTGCGCCTTCTTTCGCACAAAAAGCAAGACTATAAGGAGGGGGAATCAAAGTTGTGGGATGTGGAGCCAAAGCAAATTGACATGGATGCTTCTACTTCCCAATCCCAACATGTTGCACTTGAGGGATCATAGAGCGAGCACACTTTTTCAGCGAGTGGCAGTGGTGTTGATTGTGGTTCTTCAAATGATCCTGCTAATGTCCAAGATGATGATGATGATGTGGAGGATTTAGCAAATCCATATGATGATTGACATTTGTCATTTGACATTGAAACAATGAAAATTGATTGTTGAACATGATATTATTATTTTGAATCTTGTTATTGAACTTGAAGTTCGAGTTTTATGTTTTATGATATTCAAGTTGATGGTGGTTTTGTTGATTATATGATGCTATGTGGTGTTCTACACTTTATTCTTGCATTTCTACACTTAATTCTTGCTTCTATGCTTGATTTTTTTGCATATACATATATTTATATATAAAAACGAACCCAACCCCCAAAAAAAATTTTGGCCGAACCCGCAAACCCGAACCCACACCAGAACCGGCAACTTAACTTTGTTGTTGTAATAGCAAATATTGCCAAATCTGTGTTTGTGAGCCTACCATATCATTTGTGGAGGACTGTTGTGGAAGTATTAACGTGTAGGGATATTATTTGACGCTGTCATAACATATTCAGACTGCCATATCAATTTCTACAGCGAGCTGCACCCTATACTGGGTGATTTGAGACACATTACAGCTCTATCCAAGGGTTTCAACCTGCTATACATCATAAGAAGGTGATGATTGCAATCTAGGTGCTGCCATGTCATTTCCCATTGAATCGCAGCCCTTAAATATCTTCAGAACTGCTGTACATGCCAATCGCAGCTTGTAGGAAGAGTTGTTCCTGCCATACCCCTCCTAAGGCAGTCGTACATTGGATATCTGCTATTATACTGTATGGTGAGTAGTTATTTGTGGATTCATTGCTGTTCATTTCCAGTATTTATAGTCTTCTGTTTAGTCTTCATTGCTGTATCAGATCAGACATCAATCTGTAAAAGCTATTCATGGTAAGTGTTTCCTAAGTAATATACTGTTGTAAAAGTCATCCTTGCATGTTCATATCAGTCTGTACAATTGTTATCTACATTACTGTTGTTTTATCAGTGGAGTTAGGGTGATAACAGTCCATACAGTTGCTTAATAAATAGTTTTTCGCAAGTGGTGCTTGCATTTGACAGTAATTGTAAGATCCCTATGCAGATTGGGAAACAGAATTGCAACAAACCAATACACAGCAGTCTAATTGAGCAATATGGAATTCAGTCTAATTATATCTGCAAGTTTCTGACCACAACACAATGCAAGTTTTCTGCTATAATATTACTTTCAACAAATCGCTTGTGAGTAACAGTTACCGGATATACAATTTCTTATTACATACCACTGAGGAACAAATTAATGATGTGCTGTGTTCACCATAATTCCTCACATTACAATGGATACTCAGATCTTAACAACTTCTACTCGGGATCAGATATAACAACTTCTACTCGGGATCAGATATGTAAGATTTCAGTACATGTTGGGCTTCGCGGTTCCTGTAGACTCTGGATTATCCACTCCCAAATCACAGAATGCATCACATTGGCTTGTATTTACTTTATGTTATTGCATGCATTATTGTCTACAGTCTACACAATGCCTACTTGCTGCCCACTTAGCACCTTCCTATTCCCTTTTCTGCCTTTCCCTACTTAAAGGTTAACCTAGTACAGTCCATATCTTCGTACATACATTTTTCATTTTTGGTTAATGACGTGGATCTTACCCTTCCTTTGGTGGGGTCATTTTCACGTTTCCTTTATTTTCCAAACCTATATTCGATCGAACCTCATCTCCCAGGTCTTATGCCTGTTATCACATCCTGCCCCTCCAAAATATACATTTTGGTGAAGCCGAGGTGAATCTTAACGTCCTTTGGTTGGGTCATCTTTAAGTTCACTCAATTTTTTCCAAACTTCCTATCAAATCTTATCTTTACTCTACTCTCACCTCCTCAAGTCCAATACTTCTCTTTTAGCTTCCAATACTTCTCTTTTTAGTTTCCAAACAATTCTCTTAGGGGCTTTCAAGGGGGATCACATTCACCAAACTGGTGTTTTGCCTAGCTATGACCTAAAAGAATGACCTTTACCTCTACCTTTAATTAGTACATTTGTCAGATAGTGAACAGAAGAAGCATAATTGCTTAATAATATACAAATGGAGCATAATAAGATATTTACCCATATATTGTTTTAATAAATACTATGCCCGGGTTTTGCCCTCACGACCAATTAATTTATGTATGCCTGGTTTTATTAGGCTATGGTGTATACTATTAAAAATAACCCCATGGCAGTTTTTGTTGTTCTAATCACTGTCTGACAAACGTATTAATCGCACTTAAAAGGTAAAATGGTTGCTTTTTAGGTCACAGCGAAGCAAGACAGCAATTTGGTGTACGAGATCCCATGTTGAAGCCCCCAAGGGGATTTTTTCACCATTTGCTTAGTATAATCTACAAATTTTCAGCATGCCTGGGTTTTGACCTCATGACCAAGTAATTCAAACTTCACAATCCACCTATCCCAAGAGTACTACATTCCAGACAAATTGAATTACCCCTTTGAAAGTTTGCACACAGAAGTTTAACAAAGCAAACAATGGCTGGCATTATATTTTGATAGTGTAAACAAAAAATAAAGCAAAAATTTAGCATAATTGCAAATATTTTGAAATTTTTGAATCTCGTAATATTTCTAGGCAAAACAGAAAAGAGAGATACGTGTGAAGTTTTAGTCAGTGGTTGCTTAAAGAGAGAGTATGTTTTGGATGATTTCTACCTCGAGAAAGCCCCCAGAATCGGCGGCGAGGGCCTGCAAAGCCTTCTCTGCCTGGTTAAGCTTCAAGCCCGCCTTGCTCGCCACGTCGCCAATGGTCACTCGTCTCCCCAGAGCGTCCACCGCCTTCATAGTTTGGTCTCTTACGGACGACGGCAATTTGTCCGTTTCCAGGCGATTCCCCAGTCTCAGTTGTGCAATAGAACTTCCCAAATCCGCTCTGCATATTAAAGGCACCCTCACAGTTCTGCTATTAATTAATTTGGTTGTGCTAATTCTGGGGGGCCATGGCAATTCTGTTGAACAAACCCTGCCGCGCAATGCTTGAGAAGAAGTGTGAAACTTTGTGGATAATGAAGCGCGAAGATGAATATGACAATGAAAATAATTAGGGGAATTGTAAAGTCTGGCCGATGCTGCGGGAAAGCAGCTGCTGCCAATGCTGATAGCGCCCATGGCTGCAGGGTTAGCCCATACCGATCATTGTAATGGCTAAACGAGTGAAGGAGGGCTTGTTAGTTTTCTTCAGATGGATTTGCTTATCTGTATTATGTGGAACTAACAAATCTGTTTGTTTAAGGCTTCGTCGTACCTATATCTGCCTCTTTTGGATAATATATTACTACCCAATAGAGCTGAGGGTGCGACCGTAACTTTAATTTTCCTCAAGTCCAAGGTAATAATCAAGAAAGTAAACCAATCAAATAAAAGTGAAAGAAATAAATGGATTCTTTTATACTTATCTTGGTTAGTTAATTAACCAAAAAATTAATGTACAATCAATTTCTATTAAGTGGTTAAGTTTTGAAATACTATATAAATCACTTATAAAAGTGATAAAGAGAATAAAGGTATTTAGTAGTTGGGTAAATTATAAAGAAGTTTTTTAATAAGTTTATTAATAACAAATATTTATTAGTCTTATAATGTGAGAGTAAATGATTTAAATATGTGTGTAAATTAGAAGAAGAATAAGAAGCAATGTGAGAGATCCAAACACAAATGAGACTAAGATACCTTAGAGAAACATCTTGTGGGTAAAAGCTCCAAAAAATTCTGACACTCACGTAATACTCAAAATGGCTTCAGCAATTGATATTCAGCCCTTTAGGCTTGCTTAAGAACACTCAACAACACTGAAATGCTCTCCCCGAGACTAATTAAAAGCCTCCCAACAAAATTATCTACCCTCTCTGCTACCCTCTGTGAAAAAGAAGGGTGATGGTGCTTTTGGTAAGGGTGAGGCTTCCAAGTTGGGTAAAAAATGAGTAAAGGTGGCAGATTATCAAGGGTCGAGTTTTGTAGAGTTTGTGAATGCCCTTCGGAAAAAGAGGACTAATGCCAATGCTGGTACACCAAAGAGGAAGGCAGGTGAAGGGTCTAGAAGGGGAATGAGAAAGGAGCTGGGAAGGAAGGAATTTAAGCAGAGGAACTTGAGGATAGTGGTAAAGGGAAAGCGAGGGCTTGCCCTAAACCCATCATTGGTGCTACATTTTCGAGTATTCAAGACCCTTGTCCTAGACCTTCAAAAGAGTTGGAGCTATCTCACTGTAACCCTAAGTTTTTGGAAGCCATTGTGGAAGTGGTTAACCAAATCATTAATAAGATGGTAGGTCTCCATGAAGAACCAAAAGCTCACCACAATCTCTCGAAGTGGTTTTTTCTAGAAATCAATAGACTTAATGTTAAAATGCCCCTGCTAGATAGAAAGTTTAAAGGGGAGATTCTTGTGCCAGTTGAAGAGGAGTTAATATTTAAGAATTAGGAAGCCATGCCTAAGATAAATAGACTTACTATTGAGAATTCTAAGCAAAGTGATAGAATTCTAGGTTAGAAAAGGAGCTCTAGCACATTGTAAGGTACTATTTCCACCACAAAAGTTACATGAAGTAAATAATCCACTTAATTACAACATCTCAAGTAAAAGATAAATCTCATAAATATGAATCAATAAAAGTCAATAAATCTTACATAATCATGTGCTTAATCCATGTGATAGCACTATAAAATAATATACAAAGTCCACTGGATTTCATGCCATAATTCATCCAATCACAAGTTACAATGAATATGTACAACAAGCATAATAAATCAAACAAACTCTACAGTCACAACAAACCCACATAGTTCTCCTGCGAGCCGAGAGACAGGAACATGGCTCAAGCGCTTTTCCACCCAACCATGATGCAATTACACTTCCCCGGAACCCTTCATGACACGAAGGAAACCCAACCCTGCATGAAATGTCTAGCTACCTAGAACAACTGGCAGGAGGGAACACCCAATGCAACCTAAAGTCTAATGTGCAAATCTAAATAATGATATGCAATTTGTCTCACAACAGGATGTGGCAGAGATATATATAAATAAAGTTTTGCTAGACAAATATTCATCTTTTTTCTGTGTAGTGATAGTAACTACACAGGTTTGAACAGCATTAAAAATAGATAAAAGACATCTACAACAAAAACCTCTGATACAATAACAAGGCTGCTACAGGAATCTAATATAGTCACCTAAGTTTAAGAGTTATTTTCAACAGTAATATACATAATTCAACCAGGAAGTAGAGGCCGACACCAAGCCACAGAGTGACTTTTAACAGCAAAAATAGAGAAGAAGAATTTAAGATTTCCAGAGAATAATAATTAGCATTCCAGATAACTTGTTAACTATGGTTTCAATAGATGCTTCAAGTTCAAGAAAAGGGTCGAACCTCTTTGCATAAAATCAAGAAAATAAAGAATAGTAGAGAGAAGAATAAGAACAGCTGGTAGATAATAGGAACTTTAACATATCCAAAACTGGTGGCCATGCCAATATGCACAAGTTTGATCCTCACGAAATTACAGAGATCACAAATGGCTACTTAATCGACCAAGGTTTGAAGAGAAGGCTGATCTCAAACAGATAATTAATCGATAGCTAGAAAACTAGAGCTTACTCTGCGAAAGACTATCTTACAATGCTAATGGGGACAATAGTTAAAACTCTGAGATAATTGAAAAGTTGATGTGCCGGAATAGATTTATGCAACAGTAAGAAGGATTTGAATAAATCGGGAGTGCAAGTTAGATTCAACGATTAAACACAGGCCAAACAAGTTAAAAAGGGCCGGTAGAAGGTGATAAGAAATTCAACCCATACTAGATAACTAGGCGGCCAAGGAAAGGTAACTCACGCTGACGAAACAACTTAAACTATACACAAAATAAAAAGCCAACTACGTCGCTTTCATAACAATTCACTCAATTAATTTTTAGGCACAGTATATACTTTACAAATCAAGAGAAATACCTATTTTTTCAAAGTCATTCTTTCTCCTTTCGTAGATTACTGATCTCCTATTCCTTCCTTATGTCAGTGGCAAGGAAGATCACCTTTTTTTTGCTGCAAGGATAATGGAGTCTATATCATTGACCAAGTCAATCCTCTGTTGCTAAAAGATTATTTTTGCCTTCCTCTATCACTGCCCAGATCACCGAGTCTTCACCGTCGTTGAAAATAAATTCCCCCTTGTTCCTTCTATCCTTGTTGAAGAAGAGATTAAGGTTGCTCCCATCATAATAATCTCCTTTATGCTAAACCTTCTTTTTATTAAAAGTATCCTACCCAACTTGGTGTCCCATTATTTTAGATTTGAAGCCCTTTGATAACTGCCCATTCTTCTTAGTTTGCATGCGTCTTTTTTGTTACAAGGCTCCCAAATAAATTAAACTTATTTATTTCTGTCACTTACATGACAGTAAGCTTCTCTTTAATTTTCTTGTTTGGATTTCTAAATATAATAATAATACTATTAATATAATTTATCTATTTTTAATAAAGCACAATCACTTAAATCAACAAGATGTATTTGCAATGTCTCCTATGAAAGAAAAGCTAGAGACCCCTAGCCAGGAGGTTGAAAAGGTGACTGGGGTGTTGACTAAAAGGGAACAGAAGACAGTGGAAAGCGAGGGTGATGTGCAGACAAAGAAAGCTAAAACAAGGAAGGAGAACCTTGATGTCATGGAGGAGACTGAAAATTATAGATTTGGACTCGAGAGCTAAGCCGATGGGGAGTGATGATGGTGGTGATACTAAAAAATAGGGAGCTACTGGTGTGTGCAGATCCAGTCGTATTGATGGAATCCCAACCCCTACCCCTTAGGGTCTGGAAATTTCTGACAAATCTGAATTTGTGGAAGACACTATGGGGGAAGGTGAGGATGAAACGCCCACGGAGTCCATTCATGAAGAGGAAGGTTCTAGTCACTTTGCTGAGATGAATAAGCCCAGTGAGGAAGATATGGTGGATGTTGCTGAGGAAGCTAGGGGTCGGAAGAAGAAAGGTAGTTGCTCGATATGTGTCAAGACAACCGAGGACCTAGAAGTGCTCAAGTCCAGGATGGAAAAGATGCAGAAGAAGTGTCGTACCATGACTGAGTTTGTTGCGAAGGCTCTTCATCGTGTTGCCTCTGTGTTCTCTGTAGTTAAAGAATTTGATAACAAGGTTCATGATGTTGGGACTGATAGCTTTGGTGACTATAACGACATGGTCAATTTCTTGGCCAAATATGGCACTACTAATAGTCCTTAGGTTTCTGTTAGTTTATGTTTTTTATTAGCTTCATTTTTTGTCTGTTGTTATTGTGCTGTTAATGGGCTATTTCTGGGAAGCTTAAGCCTTTTTGCCTTGGGGGTTGTTTTGTAAAGGGTTCAGCACCCTCTTTTCTTGCTGAACTAATCAAAAACAAGATGTATTTGCAATAATAATAATATATATTTCTATTAAACATAATTGTTTTAAGTCTAAATTAAATATTGTTTTCAAACAATAATATTTATATAAAAAGGAAAACACTTATTATTATTTATTATTAAATAATATAAATACACCATTTTAAATATAAATCACAATAACATTAATATTTATGACTAAATCATACATTCAAAAAATGGACTTATTGTAGCATTTAAAACACATATTTATCTACTCCCAAATCATCAGTCACATTTATCGACTATTTAATCATGCATAAAAAGATCATTCATAAAATGCAATACGACATGAGACTATGTGAATGTGTGAGTGCATCAGGTTTATCCATCCCAAATAGTTCTTGCCAAGTGGCTAGAACATCACTACCTCAACCATGTTCTCGTCTTCGACATTTCTCCTGCACTCAGTCGCACTTAGATTTTCATTAATAGGTTAGCTCCCCAAAATCATAGCCAAAGCAAAACAAAATGTACATCCATAATCGTACCAATAATATTCAATTATTATGCATTTATATCTTTCACGATAGTTAATTACTTTCACACGTGGAATCACTCATAGTAAATCAGTCATAGTAAAATGTTCAAAGATCTAATTTATAATAAGGTCCAAAAATGAGATGTGACATCCTTCCCCACTAGGAAGAGACATCGTCCCGATGTCTTATAACACACATACTAAAATAATAGAAGTATATCTTTATAACAAAACTATTGATCTTACTCAATCTTATACAGAACAACATCTTTATTTCGCTTTTAACATTGTGTCTATCAATAAAATCCAAGTTTATAATTAATCCATCAATTCACATGGCACAACTACCACTCAATTACATTCATTCTAGCATAAGAATAACAATCACATCTTTAATGCACACCAAAGGAGGCATTAATCAATTCATCATAGACATATACAAACATGAATCAATCGACATATACAAACATGAATCAATCATCACAATGCACATGTAATATTATGGTAACACAAAATAATATCAAAAGATCAGTCCTCCAAACAAACATTGATCACGATCTCCAACAACAATACAAAACTTCAAAAGGGGAACCAACTAGGTCATATCCAACCATTGTGCAAACAACTCTTCTGAGACTACTCCTCTCCCTCTGTCAACTACTACTGCAATGAAAAGAGCTCTAGTCAAGGCGCGACAAGCTATAAGCAAGTCAAGTTCGCAAAACTCAGGACCATAACTATGCTAGGATAACATCCCAAGCTATCTACTAAGTCTAAGGAAACTCTCAAGGCTATCATACCTATTCTCAAACAAAAGATTACTCTCTCAACATTTCTTCCTCATGCACTACCCGCAACCAAAGAACTCCAGGTTCACGAAAATTTAACTCAAAAAGGTTATAGGCATCACTACCGCACCTTTATCTTGATCAAAAGCATGCCTCAACTCTAGACATGGTTTCCCCACATGAGGTACTTCCTCACATTTCACTCCTACTAAAATGTCAGGTGTAAACCTTGTGAGGTGTGGTTCTGTGAAAATGTGTTTGAAAATATGGCATTTTCTCTGTGAGACTTGTGTTTGAAAATATGGAATCATGGGAAGACATTAAAATCTTCAAATCCCTTTAAAAACCTAACCGTTGATATGATAAGAGAAAAGATCAATAGTTTTCCCACCCTACACCTTTTGAAGTTGCAATACATTTAAGACGTGACATAAAAAATAATTGTGATGCTAAGGGCAATCACAATGCAATGAAATATTGTCATCTATTTTTTTGATGATGTGAACCCATTGGATTTGACACGGGAAACTTTATCCCTAATGTGGGCCATTCAAATGAAGCCATTATTCACATTGGAGCTTACTTAGCATGATGACTAAGCTTTACTTTAGCACGTACATCAACAACTGGATGTGTCATGCGAGCAAAAGAAATCATCGTTGTTAGATCTAAACATCTCGAAGTCAATTATCATCGCACATCACAAAGGTGAGGCCAAGCCTACCACCAAAATTGTGATGTGAAGAACTAATGTGATGCAATAGCATCCTACCATCTGGATGACTTAGTGATGTCACATATTTGTGTCTGATATTTATGCATGACAAAATCAGGGGGTCTTATCAGACAACCCAATCTTGCAGGCATAGAATTAAAGCCCACACTCTTGCACACATATCAAGAAAATACAGGACAAAAAAATCTGAAAACATACCTTCATTCAAACTCTCATACATATTTACATTCAACAAATTCTTCAAGAATTAATTACATACATTCATGATTCAATAGAAAAACAAATTTCAATTTTTTTCAAGGGTTTATAAGCACTTCGTGCCTTCAAATCTTCAAACCCTCATGCCTTTACACTTTATTGGCTTCACTCCTCTTTTACAATATGATTTTTCACTTCATCCAACAACTCTCTTCACTACCTTAAATATCTCCAACTCTCTTCTTCTTTTCTTATTTTCTTCCCTTCTTTAACAAGCCAATTTTTTGCATCTCTTTATGTCATCCTCTTGGGCAACCTATATATCTCTTTCTTCAACCTTGGTACTATTGATTCTTGATTCTTAACATCATTAAAGACTACATTTTATAGAGTTTAAAACCCCTATGAAGCACCAAAATGTGGCACCCAAACCTGCTCTTTCATTTCCATCAAATTGACCCTTGAAATTCCTCTAAAAATGAAGAAAAACGCAAGTTGTTACTTCTAAATGTGGAATCTAGATTTCCTATTCATCTTTTAATGCCTTGTTGTTGTGGATGCCTCTGAAAAAATGGATAAAATCAATTAACCAAAACAATATTTTATTCATCCCTTCCAAGCATGCCTATTTGGCAATTAAAGAGTCACTAGTTGATTGCCAAAAATCAGTAGTTTTTTTCTCAATTCTAGATGCCCAATTTGAAAGAATAAGACAAGGAATGGAATTCGAAGTGTCACTTGTCTTATGCACACTTCCCAAATCATCCAACTTGAGTAAATTAATTAATTTTACTTTACAAGTTCCCTCTACCATGCTAATGGACCCCTTCAACCCCTAAAATCTTGAAATGGTGCAAATAATAATTTTAAAAATTATATTAAACATCATGGTTTCCTCCGATGTTTGAAATGGAAGCCAAGTCCTAATAAATGGAGATTTGTATCCTTACAACACTTCACAAGATGCTCCTAAAGCCCAAACATGCACTAAAAATGCAAAAAATGAACATGAAAAGATTTTTTTGTGATGTAGGATTGTTTGTGAACTTGGATGCTCCTACATCAGACACGTCGAGTAAGAAGTTTGTGAGTATGGATCACAAAATGGAGTTGAGTGATTGTACCACCTTTCCAAATAGTAACCTATTTGCAGCATACTCCAATGTTATCATAGGTACCATGAAAATTTCTTTCTTCTCCTTTTCCAACATCTACTTGGAACTCTTCCTATTTTCCTCTACCAAAGCTACTTACCAATCCCTCTTTTGCTTGTGGACTTTTGTCCACCACAGGTCACCCTCCTCCACCAAATGCAATTTCCTCACTTCTATTCTCTTATGGGATTTAACCCACCACAATCTAACCACCTCCACCAAAATTCTTTCCACTCTCTTGTCACTGTCTCACCTCCACTCAACTCATTACAACAAATATTATTAAAATTAAACAACTCCAATATCAACTCTATCCTTTCTTCTTTCACTTAAATTTTTGCAAACAAATCAACACTATTTACATTATGAAAATTAAAAAAAATCATCTCTTTTTCCTCATACTATTCCATGCCTTCCAACAAACATGTTATATCATCAACCTCTCTTTCCTCTTCTTTGTCCTCTTGCACGCATTCTTCAATAACCATATTTCTCACCTTGTCACTATCCTTTTGTAAGCACTAAAAAAGCACACGAGCCTACATGGTAATCTGATGATGAGTTGTAGTCCTAAACATGTACATGTAAGCATGTAAATATGACCTATTAGTAGTATTCCTCTTGTCAACACATGGATTTATGTTCTTCACTTTGTTTGTACCTCCCAGTCACCTAGTTAACCTTCAAAATCCTACATCTTCACCAATTACCCTATGTTGACAATTCATTTATGTCACTTTCTAACTCTGTCAACATGACCTTCCTGCAAAACAATATGGAAAATTCACTTTCCCTAAGCCCTTTTCAACCATTTCAACCCTCTAGAGGCCTCCAATTGATCTCCAAGACCTTCTCCAATCATCAATTTGAACACCCATTTCCTTAATTTTGGGTCACCCACTTTGACTTCTGGATCTCCTGGGGGTGACCTTGCATTTTAAGTGGATCCCCCGGGGGGTGAATTGCCCTAGTGAACTAGGTGACCCACTCTCTTGAAGTCTAAAGGCTCGTCTCTAGGTCCTAATGTCATCTTTAGCCCCCTAGGTCCAATCTCAGTCCCTAAAACCCCCTACAGAACCTATTCCCTATGGGTAGCCTACTTTGACTTTTAAATCTCCTAGGGATGACCCTAGATTTTAAGTGAATCCCCTAGGGGTGACTTTCCCTGGCAAACTGGGGACCCTGTCATGTCTTGACATGCATGTTTCTCTTCAGTTCAAGCCCAAAATAGCTCTATTTTTGCTCCAATTTGCATGGTTGTTCAACCCTAACTAAGCCTGATCTATTTACAACTTATTATAAAATCTCAATCACTCCATTCTTAGATCCCACTAAGCTATTCTTATCCCCTTATCCATCTCATGCTAACTATATTGTTCCACCAGTGATAATCTTTCAAAGCTTGTTCACTCTCTAATCAACCCATATCACTGTCAAATCAACATTGTTAACTCTCCAATCAATTCCACCATTCATGAGCTTGTCAAACCTATAAATACCCCCCTCCTATATGTATTATGGAAGGAAAATTCATTGTTTCACATTCATTCAAGCTATGATTTTTGCTCTCCATAGCATTTATATGCTCATTGCAGAACTTTTGAGCCTTTTGTTTTCTTCTTAGCTTAGTTACCTAAGCATTAATAGCTTCATAACATCATTATGCTCTCAAATTACTTTCAAAAGCATAAGCCATAGTGCTCTCATAGCTCCCATAACTTGATCCATCTCATCATAGCATCATTTCTCAATTCATATTCGAATCCATTGCTTCTATCTTTGGCCCTGCTGCTAAGAGGAGGACCCCACTGTTGCAAAGGAGAGGAGGTTTCCATGAAAGGACATATGAGGATATGCCATGCTCATGCCCTAAATTCATGCTAGGTTTTTCATATGCTTAATAGTTAATTAGATCAGCATTTTTTTCTTGGGAAAGTAATATTGGTTGTTCCTATCTCTTGATAGGATCTGCATTGTTAGAATAAAATTACTTTGCATTATCTAACATAGTTGTTATTTGCTTTCCTAGTTAAATTTCCTTCATTACTTGGTGGAAGATCTCTAGAAGACCCATGTCCACATCTCTTTCATAGATCTCCTAAGGAACTCACCTTCACCTCGATCGACCCTTTTACAAGCAACTGGGTTGAAATATCTAGATTGGATTATCCCTCCTTCAGATGAACAAATCAACTAGGTAGACCTCGATATGAACCCACCTAGCACCAAACTTCAAGACCTAGGTTTCTTATTTGATTTAAATCAAATGCCTTTAGAGACATAATTGACAAAGAAAGGAGACCTGACTCCATACCTACAGGTGTGCATCTACAACACTTGCATTAAGAAAACATTAATTGATGGCAGAGCAGTAGTAAATATAGTCCCATTTTCCCTTCTTGAAAGGATGGGGTATGGACATACAAACATCATGACATGTCATGGTACATTAAGAGGTTATGATAACTTGAAGGCAACAACAATAGGAAAGATCATGCTTCTAGTTTCCTTGGGGTCTAAACGGTTCCCACTGTGTTCTATGTCATTAATAAGGATACAAGTTATAACTTGTTGTTAGGAAGGTCTTGGATTCATAGAATGAAGGTGGTACATTCTACCTTATTTTAAGAAGTATGGTTCCTAAACTTGGGAAAGGTCTATGCTGCGAAAGGAGATCCTTAACCATTTAGTATGGTTAAAGCAGATGCAACTAAGAAGAAGATAGGGATCCCTGTTGATTATGAATTACCAACAAACAAAATTTCTATACCAAATCCCACCCCTCAAACCTTACAATTGAAAAAGATCGAACCACATAATGAGACAATCAACAACATAGAGGTAAAAACATTTGAGAGGGGTGAAACATCAAAGCAAAGACAAGTGATCCTAAATAAAATACAACTAAGATCATGGAACTATTGGAAAAGGATAGCCCTCTACAATTTTACTTGGAAGTCTGTACCATCGACATATTCTCAGATGCTAAGAATGAGAAGACTAGTCAACCTATCCTAATTAAGAAAACCATAGGTGAAGCCCCTCCTCTAACAAAGTGTCCTAGACTCGAAGCACAATTTCAAACTACGTTGATAGATTTGAGGGAAGCAAATCTAGGTGCATTCTTTGATCCTAAAGAGGAATCATCAGAAATATACACACCCTTAACCCCACAAAATGAAACTTTGTTGAGTGAATCATATGTCCCTTTGACTCAGGGGATAAGGGATTCCTATGTGTCATTGTCACCATTTGAGGGGTATACACCTTGGACACCACCAACCCATATTATAGAGGTTGTCGAACATGACCAAACTTGCTCAATAAATAATGAGTCCACCAACGCTCCAAAAGTTTCTTCAAGAGATTTTGTAGCTCCTAGCTCACATGAAACCCCTTCCACTTCTACTTTAGTATAATCTAATGACACATGGGAACCACCTCAAGTTCAAATTGAGATAATCAAAAGATTCCCTGATGAAGATAAGGTTAATGAGGGAGAATTCTGAAAAGAGAAAAAAATATTGATTACTATAGGGGCAGAAGACCCAACCATCCTTGAGCTTCTAGACAAATACATGGTATATTCCATGGACTTATGATTGAAACTTGATGGAAAAACTAGCATAAGTTTCATTCCCTTGCACGAACAAAGAGAGCCTCAAAATCCCTTTGAGCTCTTCTAGTTTTTACAAAGTATCTAGGAATGGGTCGAGGTGAAAGTAGAATTTGATTCAATAATGGAATTACTCAATTGCGATGGAGTGTTATTTTAGACCCCTTCTCATCAACAAGGTTATGAGTCCTTAGCTCGCCTTACCCTACCACGGGAAAAGACGAAAATGCCTCGAACAAGAAAGACCAACAAGGCTCTTTACGGAAGGAGAGATAATCCTCAAGAAAGGGAACATGAAAAACAAAAAACATAGAAGGAAATGAAAGTTTGAAGAAGACTAGAAAGGACCTTACGTGATCAAAGAAGATGTTAGAAATCGTGCGTATCTTTTATGCACTATGGAAGGTGAAGAGCTTGGTGAGATGGTTAACACCTTTCACCTTAAGAAATATTATGTGTAAAAAACATCCAAAAAAATCAAAAATATAAAAAATACAGAAATAAATAATAAAATCATAAAAAACAACAAAAAAGAGTTCATTTTTTTATTCCTCATTCTGTTTCATTATGCATTTGTGAGTGACACGCTCTTGCTTGATTTTCATCTTAGTAAGGATTCTAAAGTTGCTTAGGTATAGGTCAACCCTTTGAGCCTTTAAGATTCCTTATGATCATATTTTTCACCTATCATTTCCCTTTTACATCTCCCAACAAGTTCAAGTTGAATCCAAGCTTTTACTAGATTTATGCCGATCCCAGTCTTAGTGAATCATAATGTTAAGTCAAAATGAAGTCAGTTCCCAAACCTATAGTACCAACTAAAATCTTGCAAGTAGACCTTCCCCATTCCTTCTTAGCAAAAGGGAAGTCCAACTAGATAATGAAAACCCTTGGTGGTGCTCAACCCCTTACCTTTCCTGGCCAAAAACATCAAGAAGATCATAACTTTGCAAGAAGGAATCAAAAAGAAAAAGAGTGCAAAAAGAAAGAGATCAAAAAAAGGGATACAAAAGTCAAAAAGAGAAAAAATACAAAAAAAATGAGAGAACCAGAAAAGATACTACAAAATACAAAAAGAAAAAGAAAAAAAGAAAGAAACAAAAAATAGATAGAATAATAAAATAGAGGATTGCTAATGTTTGTACTCTTAGGTGGAGATAAGTCTAAGCTCAAAGCTACAAGGGTGGCATATATCAAAGAAAATAAAATTGAAAGGTACAAAGCACACACATGCACTAGCTAAGCAAAACTAGAATACTAACTATCTTTAGGGCCATCTTCTACTATGGAGCTTTTCTTATACCCCAGGTCTATCTTATTGGTCATCTTCGATCTAAGTCTAGAAGGTGATAATAAAATTTGTTGCTTGCCTAAGTTGAAAACTTATCTAAATGTTTTACCTAGACCCAAATTAGTATCTAGCCTTTTGCAAAGTTTAAATCAAGAACTTTCCATCTCCCTCCTGTTCTTACTCGAGTTTTTCACAAAATCCCATGTCAAGGTTCAGTAGGTTTCCTTATACCGAGTCAACTCACAATCTCTTAAGTTAAAAATCCAATTAAGAGTAGTCATTGTGTTTGTTCCGATTACATACATCATATCACAAAGAGAAAATCAAAAGCAATAACTCATGTCATAACTCATAACATTGCATAAAAATAGGAAAATGTTTTACATTCATACTTGTAAAGTACGCATTCCAAAACAATAATTACTGAAGTAAATAATCCACTTATTTACATTAACTCAAATAAAAAGATAGATCTTCTATTTATCATCAATAATGACATTACATCTTACAAATCCACGTGCCATAACCACATGTTAGCACTATAAAAGAATACACAATGTACATCTTAGGCTCTCATGCCATAAGTCATCTCAAAGACTAATATGGTACAATAATCAAGTACAAATTAGGTAATGAATGATAAACTGAATCACTATCGCCACCCACCACTAACCCACATGGTTATCTGCAAGCCAAGAGATGGGAACATGGCCCAGGTGCTTTTTTGCCCAACCACGAAGCAATTACACTTCCCTAGAATCCTTCATGACATGTAGGATACCCGACCCTGCACAAAATGCCTAGCAACTTGAAAACAACTGGCAAGAGGGAACACCCTATTGCAAGTATGAGGATAACCAGTGTTGTCATTGATGTCAACGTACTCATGTTGCATTAATGAGAAGGATTAGATGAGTTGTGTGCTGAGGATATTGAGAAAATAAGTCTCTATCAGGAATAGTGAAGAACAGTGATGACAAGAAGGTAAAAGTCCTCAATAGGTTGAGGATCAGAGGATGCGGTTTAAAGGGTTTTTAGATATAAGTCTTGAGATGCTCCAGTCAAGATTTCAGAGGTCCGCATAAAGATCTGAAGAAGTTATGGTCGCTCAAGTAGAACTGGTTCCGGCAGATGTTCAGAGATGACAGAGGGCCACAGAAAGGTCCGGTGAGATATGGTATTTCATTATCTCATTCTGCGGATCTGAGGGAGTGTTGAGGACATCCCTGTGAAGTATCAACTAGATTTGTTCGTGGGTTGAAGGTCTGGAAGTGCCTATTCATTTGTGACAGTGATGACAGACTGTGTTCTTGTAGCTCCAGATGAAGGAAAGAAGAATTCTAGTAGGATGATGAAGTGCAGATGTTTTTGTTGATTCAGGGAAGGTTATGATGATCGTTGGATCATGTCCAGTTAATGTTGGTGGTCCGCATTGAAGTTAGAGTTTGCATTTGAATAATAACCACGAATATTGGTGTTCTTCTTGAGACTGGCCGACCAGATGTATTACACATCTTGCGGATGATCTTGTAGGTGTTTGCCGACTTAGATGATTGTTCCTAAGTCGATGCCTTGTATAAATAAGGGATTGTGAATTCATTTTGAAGTGTGACTTGAGGTGATGAGTGTGTGGTAGTGAAGAGAAGTGCGAAAGGCAAAGCAGGAGTTTTTGGGCTTAAATGGAACTAATCCAGGCATGGTAAAGATGTCAATCTCCAGTTCAAGTTTGTGATACTTGTTACTTTGTAGATAGTGTGTCTCTTGTAGGCAGTGTGCCTCTTGTGAGTAGTGTGCTCGGGTAGTGACCCCTAATTGGCATGTGCCATCTATTTTTTCTTATTCTTCTAACAAAGAATAATCCTTGGGTTAATCACCCCATGGTTTTTTCCTTGACCGGGTTTTCCACGTCAAAATCTTGGTGTCTCATGTGTTGATATGTATCTGCTCTGGTGTTTATGCTTTATGCTTTCATGAGTGATTAATTGATATGCTATTAAATAACAAAGTGGATTTAAGTGTTTGAATTGTAAACAAGTTTTGGACAACTGATTAACCCCCCCTCTCAGTTGTCTGTCTTGAATCCAACAACTGGTATCAGAGCCAAGTTCCTCTAAAAAGGAGCTTAACCGCTTGAGGAGATCCAGGATGTCATCATACAAGAAGGATGGTCTAAAGTTTGATGGAACCAACTTCTCTCTTTGGAAAGGTCACATGAAATGTCACTTGCAGTGTATGGGAAAGGTTTACTGGTCCATGGTCACAAAAGCGTATGCACCTCCACAGGGTGGTCCGACAACTCTAAATGAAATCACTGATGATGAAAACAATATGCGGACCAAAGAGGCTCTTCGAAGCGCATTAACTGACTGAGAGCTCTCAAACGTTATTGACCTACCAACTGCCTATGAGATCTGGATTAAACTGGAACTTCTGCATGAAGGAGATGAGTATGTTAAGTGTGCAAGGTTGCAGAGTCTAAAAGGGAAATTTGAAAGACTGAAGATGAGAGATGATGAAAATATTACTACCTTTATGCCAAGAGTAAATGAGCTGGTGTGTGGAATTAGGAATGCTGGTGGAGTCTTGGATTAAAATGAGATTGTTGGCAAAATTCTCAGATCCCTTCCTACTGCCTACAAAATCAAGGTTGCTGCCATTAATGAATTTAGAGCCCATACAACTGTCACAAGAGACCAATTGGTTGGCAAACTGGCTGCATTTGAAATGACCAAGTTTGGAGATGATCCCCCCAAGACTGAATCTGCATTCAAAGCCAGTGCCTCTGTGAAAGGTAAACAAAGATTTGATCCGGGAGAAAACTCTTCAAGGAAACTGTCATGGTATGATCAAGCAAGAAGAGACATGGAAGTGGAAGAAGCAGAAACAGCTCAACTTGGAGCCCTCATTGCAAAGAGATTGCCAAGAGGATCTGGTAAGTATGAAGGAAAATTACCCTTTAAGTGCTTCAACTGCAATAAGATTGGTCATTTTGCCTCAAGATGTCCGGAAAGATCTACAAGGTCAAATTCTAACAGACAAAGGTTCCAAAAGAATTGTTATTATGTTCATGAAGAAGATGATAATGAAGGAGTAACAGATGATGAATCAAAGATAGGAAACAAATTTGGAAATGAATGGGTGTTTATTGCCATCAAGGAAGAAGATCCAATGTCCTATGAATCTGTCAATCATAAGGCTGTAGAAAGAGCTTTGGCTGCCCAAGTTGAAGAAAAGGATGATTGGGTTATTGACAGTGGATGCTCTCACCATATGACAGGTGACAAGAACAAGTTCTTAGATTTGGAAAGGTATGAAGGAGGATGGTAAAGTTTGGTGATAATTCTGCTAGTAGAATCAGAGGTAGGGGAACTATTTCTTTTGATGGAAAGAACAAAACCGGTAATGTACTGTATGTTGAAGGATTGAAGCACAATCTTCTCAATGTTGGACAGTTGGTGGACAAAGGTTATGATCTCTAGTTCAAGAATGGAAAATGCAGGATCTTTGAAAGCTCCAAAACTGAGATTGCATCTGGTACTCAAACAAAAGGTAATATCTTCCATCTAGTTGGTACTAATAAAAGTTGTCTATTTGTTCAAGTTGATCAGAGTTGGTTATGGCATAGAAGGATGTGTCATGTAAATTTTGATAACATCATCAAGATAAGCAATACTCAGGCTATAAGAGATCTTCCAAAATTGGTAAAACCTACAAATAGTTTGTGCAAAGAATGTCAGCTCGGTAAACAGAGCAGAGTCTCATTCAAAAGCAAGGATCGGTCCTCTACCAGATTATTGGAATTAGTTCATACTGATCTATGTGGTCCGACAAGAATCAAGAGTATGCAAGGTGATAGATATTTCATGTTACTAATTGATGACCATTCCCGGATGATGTGGGTTACCTTTCTGAAAGAGAAATCAGAAGCTTTTGAGAAGTTCAAAATCTTCAAGGCTATGGTAGAGAATCAAACTGGATTAAAACTGAAATGTCTGAGGTCTGATAGAGGTGGTGAATTCACATCCGGTGAATTCATAGATTTTTGTGAGAAGCATGGTATAAAGAGACAGCTATCTGCTCCTAGGACTCCACAGCAGAATGGAGTAGTAGAGAGAAAGAACCGGACCATCCAGGAAGCATCTAGGACAACGATGATGGAAGCAAATGTTCCCCAGATGTTTTGGAGAGAAGATGTCAGCACTGCAGTCTATACTCTCAATCAAATTCAAATCAGAAGCAATACCGGTAAGACTCCTTATGAACTTTGGTTTGGCATTACTCCCACTATAAGATATTTCAGAGTCTTTGGTAGCAAGTGTTACATCAAAAGAGATGAAGATTTAGGCAAGTTTGATGCTAGAAGTGATAAAAGAATATTCTTAGGTTACTCTACTCAAAGCAAAGCATACCGGTGTTACAACAAGAGACTAAGAAAGATGATAGAAAGTACAAATGTGAAGGTTGATGAGGGAAGAGAGAAACCCTTAAGGTTTTATGAGTATGATGAAGATGATTAGAATGATGTTCTGGTTCAAGGAGCTCAATCCACTCCTGAAACTCAGATTCAGACTAATTTGGTAAATCAGGAAGAAGAGATAGGTCTGAATGAGCCTGATCAAGAAGCAGAAGTACAAGTAACTCCCAAAGTTCCAAGGTATGTAAGACTCAACCATTCTGAAGATCGGATCATAGGTGACAAAAGCAAAGGTGTGCAAACTAGAAGGAAAATTGCTCAAAATTTAGATGAATGTTGTGCGATTTCAAAGATTGAACCTAAGACAATAAATGAAGCCTGCAATGATGAAAATTGGACCAAAGCAATGGAGGAAGAGTTGATGCAAATTGAGAAAAATCACACTTGGGATCTTGTTTCTAGACCTAGAAACAAGAACGTGATTGGAACCAAATGGGTCTTCCAAAACAAACTAAATGAAGTTGGTAAAGTAATCAGAAATAAAGCCAGATTAGTCTGCAAAGGCTACTCTCAAATAGAAGGGATTGATTTTGAGGAAACCTTTGCTCCGGTGGCAAGAATTGAAGCAGTCAGACTATTTCTTGCATTTGCTGCTTCAAAGATTTCAAAGTGTATCAGATGGATGTCAAATCTGCTTTCCTGAATGGTGACTTAGAAGAAGTGTACATTGAACAACCAGATGGATTTTAGTTATCTGAGCATGGTGATATGGTCTGCAAATTAAAGAAGGCACTGTATGGTCTAAAGCAAGCCCCAAGAGCATGGTATGAAAGGCTGGACAAACATCTTTTGAAGATTGGTTTCAACAAAGGTACTGCTGATAGTAACCTATACTTCAAAATTGACCATGAAAACATTTTGATTGTTGAAGTATTTGTTGATGATATTATTTTTGGAGGAAGAGACATTATGTTTAAAACATTTGCAAATCAAATGAAAAGTGAGTTTGAGATGTCAATGCTTGGTGAAATGAATTTCTTCTTGGGTCTGCAAATTTCTCAATCAAAGAAAGGAATCTTTATTTCTCAGACCAAATATGTGAAAGAATTATTGAGGAAATTTGGGATGGAAGATTCAAAGCCAATGAATACTCCCATGGCAACTGGATGTAAGCTGAGTAAAGATGATGACTCTCCTAAAGTAGACCAGACAAAGTATAGATCAATGATTGGTGGATTGTTGTATCTCACTCAAACTAGAACAGATATTATGCAAGCTGTTGGTCTTGTTGCTAGATTCCAGGCTGATCCCAGAGAATCTCATGTCGTGGCAATCAAGAGAATTTTTAGATATCTAAGAGGGACAGCTGAGTATGGTTTGTGGTATCGTAGAGATCATGATTTCTCTCTCCATGCATATACAAATGCAAATTGGGCAGGAGATGTGGATGACCGGAAGAGTACTAGTGGTGGAGCATTCTTTTTGGGAAAAAGGTTGGTTTCTTGGTTAAGCAAGAAACAAGAGGCAATATCCCAGACTACAACTGAAGCAAAATACATTGCAGCAGTAGGAAGTTGCACTCAAATTTTGTGGATGAAGCAGATGCTAAGAGATATTCAAGTAGAATTTGAGGAGCCTATCACAATTTTCTGTGATAATTCAAGTGCAATAAATATTTCTAAGAATCTAGTGTTGCATTCTAAGACTAAGCATATATCTATCAAATTTCACTTTCTAAGAGAGCAAGTGAACAAAGGTAAAGTCAGATTGGAGTATGTGCCCTCCAAGGATCAGCTTGCAGATATTTTTACTAAACCTCTTCCCAAGGACTCTTTTGAGTATCTCAGGGAGAAGTTAGGGGTTATTGCCCCTCCGGTGATGGACTAGGATGCACTGATGTGCATCAATTCGGTGGATATCATAGTCATATCTTGTGATCCGGATTGGTGATGGGGAGTTGCTACTCAGGGGGAACAACTGGTATGATTCTGATGTGTTAAAGTTGCAAGTATGAGCCCTTTGCCATTGATGTCAAAGGGGGAGAGAAGACATGTGAAAAACAAGTGGTTGATGATCAAAGGGGGAGCAGTAGAGAAAGAGAAGACATGTGAAGAGTTGTTGCTGATAGGGGGAGCTGTGACAGAAAGGAGAAGTTCTAGTCTTGATAGTTTTTCACATCATATGTTGCCATCAATGACAAAGGGGGAGATTGTTGCAAGTATGAGGATAACCAGTGTTGTCATTGATGTCAACATACTCATGTTGCATTAATGAGAAGGATTAGATGAGCTGTGTGCTGAAGATATTGAGAAAATAAGTCTCAATCAGGAACAGTGAAGAACAGTGATGACAAGAAGGTAAAAGTCCTCAATAGGTTGAGGATCAGAGGATACAGTTTAAAGGGTTTTTAGATATAAATCTTGAGATGCTCCAATCAAGATTTCAGAGGTCTGTATAAAGATCTGAAGAAGTTATGGTTGCTCAAGTAGAACCGGTTCCGGCAGATGTTCAGAGATGATAGAGGGCCATAGAAAGGTCCGGTGAGATCCAGTATTTCATTATCCCATTCTGCAGATCTGAGGGAGTGTTGAGGACGTCCCTGTGAAGTATCAACTAGATTAGTTCGTGGGTTGAAGGTCTGAAAGTGCCTATTCATTTGTGACAGTGATGACAGACTGTGTTCTTGTAGCTCCGGATGAAGGAAAGAAGAATTCTAGTAGGATGATGAAGTGCGGATGTTTTTGGTGATTCAAGGAAGGTTATGATGATCATTGGATCATGTCCAGTTAATGTTGGTGGTCCGCATTGAAGTTAGAGTTTGCATTTGAAGAATAACCATGAATATTGGTGTTCTTCTTGAGACTGGTCGACCGGATGTATTACACGTCTTACGGATGATCTTGTAGGTGTTTGCCGACTTAGATGATTGTTCCTAAGTCGATGCCTTGTATAAATAAGGGATTGTGAATTCATTTTGAAGTGTGACTTGAGGTGATGAGTGTGTGGTAGCGAAGAGAAGTGCGAAAGGCAGAGCAGGAGTTTTTGGGCTTAAATGGAACTAATCCAGGAATGGTAAAGATGTCAATCTCTAGTTCAAGTTTGTGATACTTGTTACTTTGTAGAAAGTGTGTCTCTTGTAGGCAGTGTGCCTCTTGTGAGCAGTGTGCTCGGGTAGTGAGCCCTAATTGGCATGTGCCATCTATTTTTTCTTATTCTTCTAACAGAGAATAATCCTTGGGTTAATCACCCCATGGTTTTTCCCTTGACCGGGTTTTCCACGTCAAAATCTTGGTGTCTCATGTGTTGATATGTATCTACTCTGGTGTTTATGCTTTATGCTTTCATGAGTGATTAATTGATATGCTATTAAATAACAAAGTGGATTTAAGTGTTTGAATTGTAAGCAAGTTTTGGACAACTGATTCACCCCCCCTCTCAGTTGTCTGTCCTGAATCCAACACACCCAATGTAACATAATGTCTAAATGCAAATCTAACTAGGATGTGCAAAATCTCACATCAGGATGTGGAATAGAAACATATTAATAAAGTTTTGCTAGACAATCTTTTCATCTATTTCAATGAACATGGCTTGGCCCAAGCACTTATAGAAGTAACAGTCAAATCCTAAAAAGAGGAAAAGCCTTCTTTGTTTACCTACATTCGACATCCTAGCCTGAAAGTAACTTAAAATACACATAAAGCAAGAAATAACTAACTCCAACATATTAACATTCAATAATCTCAAAGGAACTCAAATGCACTCAAAGTTACTTCCTTTCAAGAATTCAAGTGAAATATACTTCTCTAACCAATACAAAAAAAAGTTGCATAATTTTGATCATAAGAGAGATCACATAGATGATAGATATGCATATATGTAGACATTCATGCACATATATTCGTGTCAGAAATATATGTGCATGCGTGTGTACATATAGTTCCTATGTTAACAAAATCCATAGCATGGGTATTTTCTCAATAAATCTAATTCAAAATTATCGATAATTGCTTATACATTAGAACAATATAACTAAAAATTCAGTCTATTATAACCAACAATTCACTGCTATAATCATCCCTTCCTTTATTATTAAGTATACACACACACACACACACACACACACACACACACACACACACACACACACACATATATGTATATATATGTATATGTATATATATATGTATGTATGTATATGTATGTATGTATGTACTACAAACAACAAACTTTTCAGTAGGATAAAGCAAAACAATTCTCTAGTCTTAATAAATTACTCAGCCTGTGTAATCAAAACAAACAATTAAAGCATAAACATGCACCGAGAGTTACAAATAAAGTGAGGTCGATAGAAAAAGAAGGATCTCAACCGTTATAACACACCGGCCATTAAAGAGCCTTCGCAGGTCGTTATAAGAAAGATGAGGCCAAGGAAAAGTAAGTTGATGCTGTTTGAGGGTAAACAATGCCACACAACACGATTCTAGGTAGTTACCATGAGTAAAAGGGCCGTCAACTATACTCCGAGGCCACATAATATTCAACAAAACAAAAGGTTGACTTAATCAATGACAGGTGGATAAAAATCAAAACAGGCCGATATATGTTAAATAGAACAGGTCATTTTAAGGATATAAAGATATTTATCAGAGGAAAAGAATAGAGGCCACTAAATACATTAGTATGAAATAGGCCGACATACTGGAGTGAGAGGTCGAGCCAAAAGTTAGGCTTATTAAGCTAATAAAGAGGCTAAACTATCCTTTACAAGGGTCATTGAACTATAAAACATGGCTGATACAAAGAGAAATAGAGGCTGGCAAGCTTAAAGGTCATTTAGAAATTGTTTTAAAAAGGGGCGACAAGATCACCAGGAAGAGGTCGACCCCATCGCCAAAAACATGGCCAGTCATAATAGGAAAAGGAAAACCCTTTTAAAGTATACAGATGTTGCATTCTACACAGAGGCTAAAACAACTTATGAGGCTGAAGTTTAATAGTTTAACAATAGTCGTAAAACATGAAGAGCAGGAACATGAATCTCATAACAGGTCATGTTAAAGATAGAAGGTCGAATCAAGTGTTCGAAGGCCATAGAGATTTTTAAAAAGAAGTGAAAAGTCCACCATACACAGGAAGTATTGTAATCTAAATAGATTGATTGATAAAAGAAGGACTGAATCACATAGCACAAATCATAGAACTCAAGTTTTTATATATAACATAAAGTTCTTGATCAATAAGCGTTGCAGGCAGAGTCTACATCATTTAAACATCCATGTACAAATCATTTAGATTAAGAAGAAAACCCGGGGTCCGCTGTTTGAGAAGATCTTCTACTAGTAAATTTCTTTATTGTGCCAAAACCATATGAGGTCTTTGAGATGTCTTTCCTTTTCCTCCTTTTTCTCTGTGTGAGTATATCTCCTTCTATCCAAGAATGCTTTTTCCCTGTGTCTTTTCTTATGCATTCTCCATGGTTTTATGTTTTCCACACCTCTAAAATTGGTGTTTTAAAATTAGAACTTTCAGTCTCTTCCTAAGTTGACTTCACTTTGGAGTGTATAGCGCATGGCACTTTTGTCTTAATTTGCATGCTTTTAAGCTTATATATATATATATATATATATATATATATATATATATATATATATATATATATATATATATATATATATATATATATATATATATATATATATATATATATATATATATATATATATATATATATATATATATATATATATATATATATATATATATATATATATATATGAACACGTCTATTATAAATTATATTATATATGTGTCTATATATATGTATATATAAACTTACGAAATAAAGAAAATACATCCATTTTAATATATCGATATATATATATATATATATATATATATATATATATATATATATATATATATATTTATTTATTTCTACTCATTTCATTCACTATATGTGTATATATATAAATATACCTAAATCCATTTTCAAGAAGGTCAAAAAGTTCCAATTAATTCAAAAGTTACATAAACACACAAGATGTACCTGACGAACTACTGTGATTTGAAGGAAATAAAAAGAAACTAGATTATCTAATTAATTCATATTCCATCAATTATCACCAGAAAATCAAAGGTCAAGAACTCAAACAAGACTTCATGACTACACAACAATGTGTAACAACCAATCATGAATGCAAGAAAATGAAATGCAGTATGAATTACGTGTGTGTGTGTGTGTGTGCAGGCATCAAGGTTTCATCTTGCCAATTCTTTCTGGTGGCTAGGGCGCATCTACCTCAACCATGTTCCCATCTTTGACATGTTCCTGCACTTAGTCGCATTCCAACTCTCATCAATAGGTTAGTCCTAATAATCATAGCTAAAGCAAAACATAGATCTGTAATCATACATATTCTAATCCATCATAATAACTATGCTCAATTTTATGCATTCATAAAATAACCATGACATTTACCTATTATGCACATGAAATTTACCCATCTATAAAATAATCACACGTAATATCCAATAGTTTAAAATACAAAATGAATCTAAAAGTTCAAGATGTGACATCCTTCCCCACTAGGAGAGACATCGTTCGGATGTCTTATTACACAAAACTGAAATAATAATGTATCTCACTACTACTATCAATGTATCAATAAAGTATCATCAATCAAATAACATCATCTCAACTATGCAAAAATAAAAGAAACTCTGCTAAATCCTCAAATGAGGAAAAGATCTGTCTATCTCCTCAGCATCCTCCCATGTGGCACTATCCATAGAATATTGGTCCCACTGCACCTTATACCTTACAATATCCCTATTACACAACTTAACATTGGGCCTCTCCAAAATTCAAGTGAGCTCCACCAACACCACTCTTGGATCCTGTACCTGTAAAGCATGCCAATCAAGTATATGTGAAGCATTAGGATGATATGGCTTAAGTAAAGACACATGAAAAACATTATGGATTCAAGCAAGAGCAAGCGGTAGAGCAAGTCTATAAGCAATAGGATTAATCACTTCCAGTACATCAAACAATCCTATGAATCTAGGAGCAAGTTTGGACAATTTGCCAAATGAAATTGAACTCTTCTGAGGCTTGACCCTCAAAAAGACTTTGTCCCCTACCGAAAACTATCTAAACATCCTTTTCTTGTCTGCATAACTCTTCTGTCGATCTAAAGCTTGTTTCAATTTCTCTTTGATCAATCTCATCTAATCATCCATTTCCCTAAGTATATTTGGTCCAATCACAATCTTGTCTTCTACCTTATCCCAACTGATAGGTGTTCAACACTTACACCCATAAAGAGCTTCGAAAGGTGCCATCCCCAAAGATGCATGCCATGAATTATTGTAAGTGAACTCCACCAATGGAAGATACTCCTCTCACTTATACTGTTGATCCATACAATACATCCTAAGGAGGTCTTCAACTACTTGATTAACTCTTTCTATATGACAATTAGTTTGAGGATGATATGCCGAACTGTATTCAATTTAGTTCCCAAAGTTACATTCAATGTTGTCCAAAACCTAGAAGTCATGTGAGTGTCTCGATCTGAAATGATCATCTCCGGCACTCCATGCAATCGAAAGATTTCCTAGACGAACTTCTTAGCTAATATCAACGAACCATCTGAAATATTCCCTGGGATGAAATGCACTACCTTCGTTAAATTTTCCATAACTACCAAGATGACATCATGTCAATTCTTGGACATTGGCAATTCTTGAATGAAATCCATACTTATCACTTGCCACTTATGTTCAGGTACACTATGCGGGTACAAAAGCCTTGTTGGATGCACATGCTTAGCCTTGACTCGCCGGCACTCCAAGCATTGAGCCACAAATTTTGTTACATCTTTCTTAAGGCTAGGACAAAAATACAAAGGTCTTAACCCTTCAACCATCTTAGTCACTCCAGGGTGCCCTAAATACGGTGCACTGTGGATCTCTTTAAGAAATAACTTTCTCAAATCCCTCGAGTTTGGAATACACATCCTACCTTGATATCGTAAAATTCCATCCGACTCAAACACATAACCATCAAATCAATGATCTAAGGGATCTTCTTCTAAAGCTTGTCTCATTCTGGAATAGTGTTCATCCCCTTGTAGATTCTGAATTACTTGTTGTCTCAAATTTGATGTAGTAGTAATTCCATGGTTGCCATATGTCCTCTTCTACTAAGAGCATCTGCCACTCTATTCTCTTTTCCTTTAATGTACTCAATTCTGAAATCCTACTCACTGATGAGGTATAAACAACCTCATTCCTTTGATAAAACAAATAACTCTTTTTATATTGTCCAATCACCCTAGCCTTGCCAATTTGTTTGTTTTTATAAGCAATATTTATCTATTTTTAATAAAATGTTGTATAAATTTTTATTTCCTAAATTGATTGAAATTAGCTCTTAAATGTTGATATAATGGTGTGTAGAGTTGAATAATTATGCAGGGTTAATGCATGGCATATGAGAGGAGTGGACTTCATGCAGCTGAGGTCAAGTGAGCCGAAAGTTGAGGGCGCCAAAAATTTCAGGCATGCATTAATTGAAAACTCTTTTTAGTTCTGTTTATTTTTGTTGGTTAATCAAGACATTATGGCTCCACTCAGAGCCTTTTATATGTTTTAAATACATCAGTAGTTAAAAAATATATTTTTCTGTTATAAGACTTTTTCAAATGGCATTTTACCACAATCTGAAATATAGGAGTTCATAATAGTTCAGTTTTGAGTTGGTTGCTCAAAACATGGATATATATCATACTATGTGATGGATGAAAATAAATCTTTTGGAATATAATCAAAGAGCTATGTTCTACAATTTTCCATGAATGCAAATAGTGTTGTTTTGAGTATTTTCCTTGAGTTATGAAGATATGAATGGATTTACCATGTTGCCATGGAAATGATTGAATGTAATATGAGTTAGAGATGAATTTCTCCCAAGAGCTAGCCACTTGCAGGATTGTAGAGTAGATAAGTATTTCTATTTTTGTGGATGTTTCGTTTCAGCTAGATTTATTTTATGTTTAGTTTTCTACTGTAAACCTACAAGGTGTGTTGTTTAAGACATTAGTTCTTAGAGCTCTGTTTGCTTAAATATTTCTGGAGCATCTGCTTTAGTTTAACTGTTGTTTACTGATAGTTGAAAGTTAGAATGTGTGTGCAGTATAGAATTTGTCACTGTCCAAGATTAGAGTATAGTTGCATCTATGAATTTCTAGTATAGAGTTTATATGCTTTCTAGTATAGAATTTATATGCTTTTTAGTATAGAGTTCAAATGCTTTCTAGTATAGAATTTATATGCTTTTTAGTATAGAGTTCAAATGCTTTCTAGTATAGAATTTATATGCTTTTTAGTAACGAGTTCAAATGCTTTCTAGAGTAGAATATAGATGCTTTTTAGTTTAATATGTTGTTTAAGTCTTTTAAAGAAACTAGAAAATTGTTTCTAAATGAGACATCTAAACAATACTCCCTATTGCATATAGCCTCAGACACTACCCCAGTCAATAAACTGATATTTTTCAACTAAAGTGTTAGGACCTCACGACAGCCTGTCACTTTTTGGCGTAGTTGTCGAGGGACACGTGATTCTTTTCTAAGTGTTATTAGGGAAATGCTTGGAGACCTCTTGTAGTAAACACCCAAAAATTGTCACCAAACCTCTCTTTCTGCATGGTTAGGAAATGAGGCCCACACAGAAGATTTATACCAAAACCCCCAATAGTAGTTCCAACCACAAATAGGGAGGAAGAAGTCTTGATTGAACAACTAAGTTACGAATTGATTGAGCAGGATCAACCTGAGACCTCCCAAAATACTCCAGAAGTTCTACCAGCTGACCAAACCTTTGAGGAGGTGGTCATTCAACCAACTAACCTAGTCTTCGAGGAGGAGAACATTCCTTTTGACATCATGGCTAATAATCACCATAATGATCCTCTCAATGGGTGAGCAAACCATGGAGATGGTGATATTCTGAGAAGAGCAAAAACACGAACCTTTACCTACCCTATTGCTCAACGAAAATGACGATGCACCAATGAAAAATATTTCACCATCCATTTTACTGACTTTCACGGGACTTTCCTCTGAAGATCCTGACCAGTTCCTCTTTGAGTTCAAAGTCTTGTGTCAAACATACGACTACAAGAATGATAACCAAAAGCTTAAACTCTTTCCCTCTACCCTGAGAGACGTTGCAATGCATTGGTTCATGGGATTAGTTTTTGGGTCAATAACTACATGGGATGAAATGGAAACTGTCTTTTTAGACAAATACCAAAGTTATTGCAGAGTTAGTGATAGGAAAGTGGAATTGTTCAAACTAAGACAAAAAGATGAGAGCCTGGAAGATTATCTTGATAGGTTTATCTTTCTAACCAAACGATATGGTGAAGAAGCCATAAGTCCAAAAATTATGAAGACTATATTTCTCAAAGGACTTGATGAGGATGCTAGGAGAAGCCTAAATTTAATGGGAAAGGGGGATGTGTCCCAACTTGAACTTGGTGATATCTTTGAGTTATGCCGAAATTTTTCCCGTACTCGAGGAGGTATCTGAAAATCTAGCCTTTTAAGGAGTTCAAATGAAATAGGTAAACTACGAGAGGAAATAACAAATCTGAAGACTGGCATTCTTGTTCAGTTCAACACCACTTTGGATGGAATACAGGCCAAAACATGTAATCTTGAGACTTTATCCATCTATTTCCCTAGGTGTCGTAACAAACATGTGTTAAGAGAATTCCCTTTGGATAAGGCTAACAATTGCCAAATTTGTGAAAAGAGTCATGCAACTGATCAATGTGAGATCCTGAATGCAATCAAGAATTCTAAAAAATGACCATCTCACACTGAGGAGGAAATCAATTTTGTGGGTCAAAGACCTGGAGGAAATTTCTCCTATGGTCAAAACTCCAACCCTACATGGAAACCTCCAAAAAATTGGAATAATACACAGTGGACAGCTCCTTGGCCTTCTACACCACCTGGTTGGGGATCTTACCCACCTTGGGGACCACCTGAATGGACTAACCAAACTTGGGGAAATCCCCAATGGCCAAATCAGCCTCAACAACAATGGCACCCTCACAATCAACCTCCACAATGGACCCAACCACCAAGTCAATTCTATAATGGTCCAAGACAAATGCCAAATCCGCAATAGAACCTTCTTACGGCTCCCCTGAATCCTCAACAAAATGAACAAGTTAATCAACCACACGTCAAATTGCCCCAGTATATGCTATTGATCAGGACAACATGGTAGGGGTCAATGCTATCTATTGTGGAAACCTTCAACTAAGGTCAGGAAAAACACTTAATCACCCTACCATTGTTGAAGTCATAGAAGACCCAAAAGAAGAACTTAATATAGAACTAAAGACTCTTCTTGTACCTACAGAGTGTGAACCCAAGAACAATTAGGAGGAGTTATCCCCAACACAATTTCAAGTAACTTCACCACCTACCATAGAACCGTCTCAAGAAGAAGTCACCAAGCGACCATCAAATACTCCAAAAATAGATCCTATGCTAAGAAAGAAAATTCAGGCACCCTTTCCAGAACGCCTCAAAGCAACTGTTCCTAGGAACCCTCTAAAAGTATCATTGTCTAATGAAACTGCTTTAATGCAAGAAATTAAATGACTCCATATCGAGATTCCCTTGTTATAGGCAATTAAAGAGATTCCTGAACTGAACCAGCTAGTTAAACAATTGTGTATTAAAACACCAGGAAGGAAACCAAAACAGATTAATATGGTGCACATCAATAGATATCTAGCTGACCTTCTGGTTGGAAAAACCTTAACCCCAAAATATGGCGACCCAGGTAGTCCACTCATAACAATAACAAATAATGAGGCAGCAATACCTAATGCATTGGTGGACTTGGGAGCAGCCATTAACGTTATGACAGTGGATGTTATGGAAAGACTAGGACTCATTGATTTACGTCCCACAACTACCATATTACAAATGGCAAATCAGTCCATAGCCATTCCTAAAGGTGTCCTAGAAAATGTCCCTATCAAGGTTGACGATTGGGAATATCCAGTAGATTTCCAAATTCTCCAGTCCCTCACACCCAAGGATAGTTACCCGGTAATACTGGGTAGGCCATGGTTAGCTACAGTTGCATCTAAAATTGACTACAGAGCAGGAGGAATGATCATTTCACATGGTTCAAATAGCAAACATTTAAGCCTATATCCCCCCACTCAACCTGAGGAGCATAACCAAGTTTGGGTTGATGAATCAGATGAATCCAACAAATAAGAGAATCTAGCTTCACTTGCTATGGTAGTTATTAAACAACATGGTGAAGAGATGGAAGATGAATCAGAAAACATCCAAGACCTTTCCTTAGACTCAGGTGATGAAGAGATTTTAGAAGTGGAAGAAATTTTGGGACATCCAATCCACATTGATGGCAAGGAACGTGATTATACCAACTTCACAGCTTTACCTTGTCCCCTGGAGAATATCATTCTGAAAACAGATCACTTCTTTGAAGATATTGCTAGACTCCATAGAATTATACCACATAGTTACCCTCTCAACACATTAAAAAAAGAAGTTCATAGTGTCACCTCCAACTATTTTGGGACCAAGACTATCATGTTAATACCAAGAAAAACTTTAAATATCAATAGCTGGTTGATAGAGTCAGACGAGCTCAAATTGTTCTATGTTTTAATGAATAGGTCTAAAGCTTTTGCTTGGGACTATACCAACATGAGAGGAATTCACCCAAGTGTTTGTACCCACCACATCTATACTGAAGATGTTAGACTAGTCCGTCAACCATAGTGAAGACTCAATCCTGCTCTCAAAGATATTTTCAAAACTAAAATTGAGAAACTTTTACAAGTAGGATTTATTTATCCTATCTCGGACAACAAATGGGTTTTACCCTTGGTAGTAGTGCCAAAGAAAAATGGGAAATGGAGAGTGTGTGTTGACTACCGAGAACTCAACAAAGCGACCTACAAAGATTATTTCCCACTACCCTTCATAGATCAAGTTTTGGATAATCTAGCAGGAAGGAAGTATTTTTCATTTTTGGATGGGTTTAGTGGATATAACCCAATACAAGTGGCAGTAGAGGACCAGGACAAAACTACTTTCACCTTTCCTTGGGGAACATTCGCATATCAGGTTCTTCCCTTTGGGCTCTGTAATGCTCCTACCACATTCTAGAGAGTCATTCTGGCTATCTTTGCTGAACTTGTAAATGATTGTGTAGAAGTCTATATGGATGACTTCACAGTCTATGGTTCCACCTTTGATGAAGGCCTCAAAAACTTGGATAGAGTATTGCAACGATGTGAAGATCATCAACTATCTCTAAGTCATGAGAAGTGTCTAATAATGGTAGAACAAGGTATAGTGTTGGGACATCATATCTCAGCCAAAGGGATAAAGGTTGACCCTAATAAGATTGAAGTGATACAACAACTAGAAACCCCAAAGAATGAAACTGATGTTAGAAGTTTCTTAGGACATGCTGGTTATTACCGAAGGTTCATAGAAAACTTCAGTAAGATTGCAACCCCCATGTTCTCTCTTCTGCAGAAAGATGTGGATTTTGTCTGGACAAAAGAATGTCAAATATCATTTGACATTATTAAAGGAAAGCTTGTCTCAGCCCCAGTCCTACAAGGACCTAACTGGAAACTTCCCTTCCATATTTATGTTTATGCTTCCAATGATGCTATTGGAGAAGTGTTAGGTCAAGAAGATGAGAATGGAGGAAAGCACGCTATATATTTCATCAGCAAAAACTTGAGCCCCACTGAACAAAATTACACCACCACAGAGAAAGAATTTCTAGCAATAGTTCATGCAATAAACAAATTCTGACATTACATTATAGGATACAGAGTGACTGTGTTCATAGACCATTTATGTCGATGCTTCCAATGATGCTATTGGAGAAGTGTTAGGTCAAGAAGATGAGAATGAAGGAAAGTACGCTATATATTTCATCAGCAAAAACTTGAGCCCCACTGAACGAAATTACACCACCACAGAGAAAGAATTTCTAGCAATAGTTCATGCAATAAATAAATTCTGACATTACATTACAGGATACAAAGTGACCGTGTTCACAGACCATTTATGTTGATGCTTCCAATGATGCTATTGGAGAAGTGTTAGGTCAAGAAGATGAGAATGGAGGAAAGTACGCTATATATTTCATCAACAAAAACTTGAGCCCCACTGAACGAAATTACACCACCACAGAGAAAGAATTTCTAGCAATAGTTCATGCAATAAACAAATTCTAACATTACATTATAGGATACAAAGTGACTGTGTTCACAGACCATTCAGCTATCAAATACTTGATGAACAAACCCTCAGTAAATGGGAGAATAATCAGAAGGTTATTACTTCTCCAAGAATTCAATGTGACCATAATGGATAAGCGTGGGAAATTCAACATAGTTGCAGATTTTCTATCCTAGATAAAACAAGATAATGGAGATTGTACTCCTATACAGGATGAATTTCCTGATGAAAACTTATTCGCTGTCTCCATTAAAAAACCTTGGTTTGTAGACATTTCCAATTACTTAGCTACCTTTGAGCTTCCCCCGGACTTTACATCAAAACAAAATAAACACCTCATTCGGGAAAGTGCTCACTTCAAATGGATTAATTGCATGTTATTCCGATATGGCCTTGACTTGGTCCTGCGATGTTGTGTCAGACTAGATGAAACATACAACATCCTCAAAGCTTGCCATGACGATCCATCTGGTGGACACTACTCCGCCCAGAGGACTTCCCATAAAATCTTAGGTGCAGGATATTATTGACCCTCTCTGCACAAGGATGTGAAGAACTATGTTCGCCGTTGTGATGAATGCCAACGAGTGGGAAGACATACGACATCCAACGAAATGCCTCTGCAGCCACAGGTGGTTGTTGAACCATTTGAAAAGTGGGGTTTGGATTTCATCGGTCCTATAGATCCCCCTTCACAAGGAAAAGAATATATTCTAGTATGTACGAACTATCTGACCAAATGGGCAAAAGTCCAAGCTTTGAAAGTTTCTAGAGAAGAATAGGTTGTAGACTTTTTGTATAACAAGATTTTTCTCAGATTTGGAGCCCCTAGGTCAATTGTCACAGACCAAGGACCCCAATTTATGTCTAAGATTTTGTTATCTTTTACTAATCATTTCTAGGTGAGCCATAAGAAGTCGTCACCCTATCACCCACAAGTAAATGGTCAAGTAGAAGTCACTAATAGGGAGCTCAAGAATATCCTGAAAAAAATAGTTTCATCAGGAAGAAAGGACTAGGCTAGAAAATTGCCTGAAGTTGTTTGGGCCTACAACACAACTTGGAAATCCACCACTGGTCTTACCCCTTACGAATTGGTCTTTGGAAGAAACCTCTTATGTCCATTGAATTTGAACTTCAAACTCTGAGAACAACAATGGAGTTAGATTTAGACCTTGATCGAGCTCAAGTAGAGAGAGTCTTGTAGCTTAGTGAACTAGATGAACTCCGCTTAGAAGCTATCCATCAAATTGAGCTAGTTCAACAACGACGAAAGTCCTGGCATGATAAACACATCAAGGAAAGAGAATTCCATGAGGGAGATTGGGCGATGTTGTTTGATTCTAGATACTAAGACTAGAAAAGCAAACTCAGAACTCATTGGCTAGGTCCATACGAGATTTTTGAAGTATTCCCAAACGGAGCAGTGCAGCTCAAACCCATTGATGGTGATTCTCGAACTCTCTTAGTCAATGGACATCGACTCAGGATCTCCCATAAACCTGTCAACAAAGAGGAGTTTACTCGACTAGTAGAAATCCAAGGAGAAACTCAATGTGTTGATTCTGCTTTGGTAGAAACAATATGATGAGTAGATAAATGCAATTATACCAAAAAAAAAGATATTTTTTTTGCGTGTGTATATGCATTTAGGAAACATTTATCCATATGTTCATCTTTGTACTTGTCTAAATTTCATCACTGTTTTGCAGGGTTTCATCTCTAAAGAGTGCTACAAATTTTGGTGCATCTCCCGATGATGCTCTAGAACTTGTTGTCTGAATAGATCCAACCCTCATCACGTTCCTATGTTCTGGCTTCATATTAGTGATGCTCTAGAGCTTTGTTCCTTCATTTTGGCTGCATCTTTCAGCGATGCTCTGGAGCTTTGTTCCTACATTCCGGTTGCATCTTTCAGCGATGCTCCAGAACTTTGTTCCTGCATTCTAGCTACATCTTTCAGTGATGCTTCGAAACTTTGTTCCTGCATTTCGGTTGCATCTTTCAGCGATGCTCCGGAACTTTGTTCCTACATTCCGGTTGCATCTTTCAGTGATGCTCCAGAACTTTGTTCCCACATTCCTGTTGCATCTTTCAGCGATACTCTGGAACTTTGTTCCTGCATTCTAGCTGCATCTTTCAGTGATGCTCTGGAAATTTGTTCCAGCATTCTGGTTGCATCTTTCAGTGATGCTCTATAACTTTTTTCCTTCAACCCAACTGCATCTTGCGATGATGCTCAGAAATTTTGTTCATATCTTGCATATCTATTCCTTCAATATCTTCTTCCACCATTGTGAACTTGTGATTCCCTTCTGTGTAAATGTTCCTACATTCTTAAAACACACCATTGTCACCCCCGTAATACACCATGTTAAGCCATCATGAGTTTTTCATTCCCTACCATAACAAATAATATTATCATGGTGACTTGTCATCATAATAAATTCAACCACCCCATTATCATGTCATAATAAATTCATTCCATCTGAATCAAATGGTACCGCCACCTAGGATGCTATTATGTTAGCAAAAATAATTGACTTTCAAATCAATGCTGGAATAGAAGGTACGTACATATTTTATTTTAAATATATAATTTATTGTGAATAAAAATAGATAATTTGGCACGAACCCTTTTTCTTTTCCAAATTTGGTAAATGTGTGAATTGTTTCTTCACTAGAGAAGGTGGCGGCTCGTTCACTCTATCCCATGCAATGTCATAATTAACTACTGAGAAGCCAAGTACCCTGAATCAATTCTTGTCTTATCAACATTGCTAAAGTACAAGTGGCCTTAAAACCTGCATTTTCTTTAATTTACCTATCAGTTGCTTGAGCAGTTTTATCATTTTGGGTGCCACAATATTTCAGTAGTCATTGAGCAATATTATCAGTAAGAAATAGAATGGGAGGAGACAAACACAAGTCTGAGCCAACTTCACCAGATAAATTGTTGGCATTAGGGAATATTTCAGAGCTATTTCAGAGGGTAGGATGGCTAGAATTTAAAAATAAATTCGAGGGACATCATGCGCAATTGGTCAAGGAATTTGCTGAGAACTTTGCAGACGGCCAATCAATTGTGTGTGGGAAGAAATTCAAGGTGAGTCCTGAATTATTTCTAAATTATCTGGTATTGGGAATGAAGGTGTTAATTTGTCAAAAACTACAAACATTTCCTATCAGAAAATGATAGAACTTTTTGCACGGGAAGGGGAACCTCACCCATTGCTAGTTATAAACACCCAGGGGAAAAACAAGGGGTTCCACATAATGTCTATTGCAGAACCATGGCGAACAACAGTTGCATGGATTATTAAATACTTCACATGTGAAGGGTAATACACCACTGTAGTTGGTCCCCCTTTCGGCTGCTCATTCATCTGCGACATGGCTTGGAAAAACCTAAATTAAGGGTTAACATTCCTACCTTCCTCCATGATTCCCTTATTAGTATGATAGAGAGGTTCAAGATAGGGTCTAGGCCTTTGAAACATCATGGTCTTGTTCATTTAATTTGCAAATATCATTTCCATAAGAAAAGAAAACCAGATGCAAAATGGCAGAAATTTTGCAAAAAATTGAGAACCCTGAACCCTCAAGACAATTTGAGGAAGGCGAATCGTTTGGTGTGGCAGCCCAAAATGTGAGAGAACTCTCCACTGTGCCTCAAGATGACAGACAATCTCCTGGCGGTGAGGCACCAGTAAATCTAGTAAACCTCTTAGACCCTGAAGGAAGGCCTAAATCACACAATGTACCTGAGACCCTAGAAAAATGAGAAAATGTGGATTTAGTAGACTCAAAGGAGGAATATATTCAACCCCGTAAAAAGGAGAAGAGGGCCAAAATAAAACTGCAAAAACCTCCTCCTCCAAGAAGAAGCAAACGACTGGCCACTGAATCTAGTTGTGCTGCAGCCTGTGAATTGCTCCCTATTCCCAAGAAAAAGAGACAAGAAAGGCAACCTTGTGAAAAAGTAACCCAACCAGATGAGAATGTATCTCAGCCATGTGTGAATATAACTCAAACCCTGGAAAGTAGTAAACCCCCTGAATCTGAACAGGGAATTGACCCATCTAAGGAAGAACAAAAAGAGATAGGAGAGAAAGGACAAGAGGGAACAAGTGAACAAATGCCCCATTATGTCCTAATTGAAGAAGAAGAGAGTCATGAATATGAGGCTGTAGAAATAATCCCTTCTTCACAGCAACCAGTAGACATTTAGGGAATTGATACAGTGCCTGAGGTGAGACATTTCTCTCCTTTAAATAATGTTGATGACATAGAACAAGGTCCATTAGAAGCAATTAATGAAGGACATGTGTCCACCAATGAAGCAAATTTTTTTTATTTCCCCCCTTTCTACAGATGTAGAGGATAACAAAAATGAGTATATGACACCTGAAATAGAGGAATTAAAAGCATAAATTATGTAGTTGAAAAATAAACTACAACAGAATGAGGAATAGTTAAACAAACAACAACAGGAGATAGAGAAACAAACAAAACTTCTAGAACATAGGGATCAAACCATTAAAGAATTGCGGTCCCAATTGCAACAAATTGAAGAAAAAGATAAGCAGTGTTTGGCCAGTCTATCAGAAAAGGATAAACAAATTAAGAATTTAATCTTCAATTTGGAGCAATGTTTGAAAACATTTGCAGAGGAGCAAGAAAAAAAAATTGAAGCTAAATAAATCTGAGTAGAATTGTTGAATTGGAACAGGATTTACAGGAAGTCAATGTTAGGCCAACTATGGAGTCAAAGGAGGTTCAAACTAAGCCAACTAAGATGGAATGGTTTCAAGTCCACATTCCTCCCATGTTGACCAAGTGGATGGAGCAATGCTATTTCCTAAGACAATCTAGGGCTGAAAATGCTAGACTTAAGAAGGAAATGGTATTGTTAAAGGAATCTTATGATAGATTGTATCAGGCTAAAACAGATGTATGTAAAATTAGAAAACTATTACTGGCCTATAGGAAACCATCCAGATTGTATTCCATATTCCTTAATGAGTAGCTATTGAGATGGAAGCTCTTGAGAATCTCTTGCAACTTGCCACATGACCTAGATGATCAACAGTTCTTAGAAGCATTTAAAGAAGCATCTCCTATGCAGAAAGATTTGTTATGTGAGTTTTTCATTCATAATACGTTTCTTGAAAAACATAATGATTTCTTCATCAATTTTTTTGTGGGGGAAGTGCAATTAAGGGCATTTATATCAAACATGCAAAATTAGATTCAATGGCAAGACAGAACTAGGGAATATCTCCGTGCAGAGAGGACTGTGGGATTACAAATGAGATAGCCTAATCGGAAGCCTTTTGCTTTCAAAGCCCAGTTTCGAAGAGTTAAGATCTATGAGAATATGAAAGAGAAATACAATGAAAGTATTAGGATCTATTTTGAAGACTTCAAAGTTAATGGACCACCATTGATTGATAGAGCTTGGAGTGCCTGCGAAGAAAGATATACCCCTTCTGCCTATGTATTTGAAAAGGAGGGAAATGATTTCCCCTACCAACCTTAGATGGTCATACAAAAGAGCTGAGGCATTGACAAAGATTCTACAACAGCTTAAAACTAAGTGGATAGGGATGTGTTACAGGCCTCCACTACTTTTACAGCCACCCCCTGTAGTCTTAGTGGTTATGAAACAAGATCCTAGAGACTTGTATACCTGGCAGATGAGAATCAAACTGAACAAAGGCTTTCTGAAATACCCTGACCATATTGATGAAGAGGCTGAAGAAATGTACGACCTCAGTTCAAAGTTTGAGGAGTTAAATAGGAAAAGAGATGCAGGAAGGCAGAGGATTCATCAGAGAGCAAGAGGACTTGCTCAAGATTAGGAAGGGGAGGATGATGAGGTATAAACAACCTCATTCCTTTGATTTAAAAAAAAAAACCCTTTTTGCATTGCCCAATCACCCTAGCCTTGCCAATTTGTTTGTTTTTATAAGCAATATTTGTCTATTTTTAATAAAATGTTGTACAAATCTTTATTTCCTAAATTGATTGAAATTAGCTCTTAAATGTTGATATAATGGTATGTAGAGTTGAATAATTGTGCAGGGTTAATACATGGCCTACGAGAGGAGTTGACTTCATGAAGCTAAGGTCAAGTGCGCCGAAAGTTGAGGGTGCCAGAAATTTTAGTTGTGCATTAATTGAAGACTCTTTTTAGTTCTGTTTATTTCTGTTGGTTAACCAAGACATTATGGCTCCACTCATAACCTTTTATATGTTTTAAAGACATCGTTAGTTAAAAATTTGTTTTTCTGTTATAAGACTTTTTCAAATGGCATTTTACCGCCATCTGAAATATAGGAGTTCATAATAGTTTAGTTTTGAGTTGGTTGCTCAAAACATGGATATATATATCATACTATGTGATGGATGAAAATAAATCTTTTGGAATATAATCAGAGAGCTATGTTCTGCAATTTTCCATGAATGCAAATAGTGTTGTTCTGAGTATTTTCTTTTGAGTTATGAATATATGAATGGAGTTACCATGTTGATATGGAAATGATTGAATGTAATATGAGTTAGAGATGAATTTCTCCCAAGATTTGGCCACTTGTAGGATTGTAGAGTAGATAGGTATTTCTGTTTCTATGGATGTTTCATTTCAGCTAGATTTATTTTATGTTTAGTTTTCTATTGTAAACCTACAGGGTGTGTTGTTTAAGACGTTAGTTCTTAGAGCTCTGTTTGCTTAAATATTTCTGAAGCATATGCTTTAGTTTAACTGCTGTTTACTGATAGTTGAAAGTTAGAATGTGTGTGTAATATAGAATTTGTCACCGTCCAAGATCAGAGTAAAGTTGCATGTATGAATTTCTACTATAGAGTTTATATGCTTTCTAGTATAGAATTTATATGGTTTTTAGTATAGAGTTCAAATGTTTTCTAGTATATAATTTATATGCTTTTTAGTACATAGTTCAAATGATTTCTAGTATAGAATTTATATGCTTTTTAGTATAGAGTTCAAATGCTTTCTAGAGTATAATATAGATGCTTTTTAGTTTAATATGTTGTTTAAGTCTTTTAAAGAAACTAGAAAATTGTTTCTAAATGAGACATCCAAACAATACTCCCTATTGCATACAGCCTCGGACACTACCCTGGTCGATAAACTGATATTTTTCAACTAAAGTGTTAGGACCTCACGACAGCCTATCACTCACTAAGAAACTCTAGCCATCTCCTCTGATGTGCATTAAGATTAGGTTGAGTAAAAATGCACTTGAGTCCTAAGTGATATGTCTTCAACTCAAATGGATTTCCCAAGAGATAATGCCTCCACATTTGAAGTGCATGAACTATGGCTTCTAACTCTAAGTCATTTGGCGCATAGTTTAGCTCATATTGCTTCAACTTCCTCAACTCATAAGCGACCACTTGCCCATTTTGCATTAACACTCCTCCTACACCTTCTCCCGATGCATCAATTATAACTATGAAATGCCCATTAGGATCATGTCTAGTCAAAATAGGACTTGTGGTGAGCTTTTCCTTCAACACTTGGAAAGCTTGCTCACACCTTTCTGTCCATTCAAACCTTTTCCCTTTCTTCTGAAGCAAAGCGATCGGTGCTGCTATTGTAGAGAATCCTTCCACAAACTTTCTGTAATACCCTACAAGTCCCATGAAACTTTGGACTTCTGTTACATTCTAAGGTGCATGCCATTCCATTATTTCCTTAATCTTCTCTAGATCTACCACGATCCCTTCTGCTGAAATTACATGACCTAGATAGTGCACTTTGTCCTGATAGAAAGTACACTAAAGATTTTTCACTCTCTTAAGCGTTGCAATACTATCCTTAAATGATTTTTGTGCTCCTCAACTGATTTAGAATAAATCAAGAAATATTAGCACAAAGTCATCCAAGCAATCACTGAATACTCTATTCATCAAATTCATGAAAACTGTGGGATCATTAGTTAACCCGAATGGCACCATTGTGAATTCATAGTGACCATAACGAGTCCTGAAAGCTGTCTTCGAGATGTCCTCATCCTTAATTAGCAACTGGTGGTAGCTAGATCTAAGTTCTATCTTAGAGAACACAATAGCTCCCTTCATCTGATCGAAGAGCTCATCTATTCTTGGAAGTGGGTACTTGTTCTTTATATTTGCCTTATTAAACATTCTATAATCAATGCATAAATAGAAAGTCCCATCCTTCTTCTTCACAAAGATGATAGGTGCGCCCCATGGCGACATGCTAGGTCTTATGAACCCTTGGTTCAAAAACTCCTACAATTGTGCTTTTAGCTCATATAACTCTGTAGTGGTCATCCTATAGGGTGCCTTAGATCGAGGCTCAGTCCCTGGTAGAAAATTAATTGAGAATTCAAACTCCCTCTCCGGTAGCAACTCTATTAACTCCACATGAAACACATATTGGAATTCCTTTAGGATAGGGTAGTCATTAAGCACTAGTTCCATATTATCTATATCTTTAACTTGGATTGCATTAATGGAACACCCCTTCCTTTTGGCTTTCTTTAACTGCATGGCTGAAATTTGCCTAAGTTCAAGGGGTCTCTTAGAACCATGAATCTCCACATGATTCCCTAGGTCATCCAAACATTTCACAACCTTATCCTCACAGTTCAAATTGACTTATGTTCAGCTAAACAATTGATTCCCAAAATCACATCATAAGACCCTAAAGGTGCTACGTAAAGATTGACTTGAGTTTGAAAACTTGGAAGGTCTAACTCACTGCAAGCAAGAAAAGAATCTACCCTCTTTTCTACCCTATTGCCATACTGAACTATCCATGAGTTTTCCATGTGTCTAGGTCTAATAGATAACTTTGAAACTACTCTTGGATCTACAAAGCATTTAGTTTCTCTAGTATCAATTAATATAGAAACAGGTTGTCCATAGAGCCTACCTGGAAATTGAATGGGTGCTGCCTAGAAGTCAGCTTGCCGATTGTCCATGACTACATGAATCTAGTGTTGCGATGCTGCCTACTGATTCCTATCTCTTCACCCTACTGATCTCTGAGGACAAGTGTTGGCGTAGTGCTCTCCTCCGCATACATAGCATTCTCCATGAGGTGCTCTTGGTCCTTCTGATCTATCCCTTCAGTTGTTGTTGTTGTTGTTGTTATTATTGTTGAAGTTACCTCTTTTGTTACCTCTGCTTTGATTTCCACCATTTCTATCCTAAGAGTTGTTACCTCTTTTCATGTTTCAGATCTATTGATTCTTATTGCCCTGATTGTTGTTGTTATTGTTATGGGATTTCTGATTCCCAAACTTTGCATCTCTGAACTTGCGATAATTGGCTGCTTGTTGTAACTTATGTTCCTATTTAATAGCCTTTTCAAAGATCTCATCCATAGTCAAGGGATTATGGATGTCCACATCCACTCCAATCTAAGTCCTTAAGCCCATGATGAACTTCCTAATCTTGAATCTCTCATCCATTTGATATTGTGGTAGATACTTGAGCAAATGAGATAACCTTTCCCAATATTGGGTTACCGACATACCTCCTTGTGCTAAAATTTGGAACTCTATCATCTTCTTGTCAAAGAAGATCTATGGTAACCACCTTTTCCTGAAGAGTTGAAGGAAAATGTTCCATGTTATTTCTCCTAGAAACAATCTTTTCTCCACCTTCTTATTATCCCACCATGTAGTTGCTTCTCCAATAAGTTGATAGGAACCCCACATTGCCTTAGTCTCATTTGAAAGGTTATGAAGGTCAAAGTATTTTTCCATCTCAATAATCTAGGCTTCTACTCCATCGCTGATGGTTCTACCATCAAATTTAGGTGGGGATACCTTCTTGAGGTCTCTGCCCAAATCCTCTGCAATCCTTCCGCAATTGTTAGCATTCACTTCATTCTCCCAGTTTTGATTGTCATTTCCCTGATTATGATTTTCATTTTGGTTTTCATTCTAGTTTTGTCCTCCTTGGTTTCCTCTAATCTCCTATTCCAAATTATTTGTTTGAGCTCCTTGTTGATTCAGGAGGTCAAGGATTTGATCAAATTTCTCATTATGTCCATTGCGGTTGGTGTTTCTTGTATCCATTCTAACTGATTTAGATCAATCCGCATCAAGATTCACATCTTAGCGTAATAGATAAAGGCCCTAGTGACAAACCTAGAGCTCTAATACCAAATTAAAGTATGCATTCCAAAATAATAATTACTAAAGTAAATAATCCACTTATTTACATTAACTCAAAAAAAAATATAGATCTTCTATTTATCATCAATAATGACATTACATCTTACAAATCCATGTGCTATAACCAAGTGTTAGGACTATAAAAGAATATACAATGTACATCTTAGGCTCTCATGCCATAAGTCATCTCAAAGAATAATATGGTATAATAAATAAGTACAAAACAAGTAATGAACGATAAACTGAATCACTGTCATCGACCGCCACTAACCCACATGGTCATCCGCAAGATGAGAGAAGGGAACATGGCCCAAGTTCTTTTTAGCCCAACCACGAAACAATTACACTTCCTCGGAATCCTTCATGACATGAAGGATACCCGACCTTGCACGAAACGCCTAGCAACCTGGAAAAAACTGGCTGTAACATGTCAACTCATATTACCCAGATTATCAACTCAGTTTACCATCAAATAAATAATCATGATCAACATAATCTTTTTTTTTAGCAATAATAAATTTCATAATCAATAGTAAAAATACATATCTTTTCTGAATAAATTCAAACTGAAATTTGCAACATATTCAAAGATAACATAATAGTGAATTCTTTCACTTTACAATCATAATGTTTTGCTCATGGCAATAATGATAAGTTTTACATAAAGGTTTGGCTGTCAAGTCATACAATAGAATATATTGCACCTGGAGTGTTGACATCTATCTTCATAAGTCTCGACTTGTCATCTGCTTGGGAAGGAGAGCATCACCCGAGTGCTTTTCCTCCAACCATAGACCAGTGGTCCCCCATATAACTTCCTTCTTGGAAGTAGCCTTACCCTTCACGAAGGGAATAGATATAAGGAACCAATAGGTTTGCCATCTGAGTCTCTAGTTTTGTGGCCTTCATAACTCTTGATGGTCATACAACTATAGATCCACTCTAACTATGTATGACACTACTGGAAGGTTATGCCATCTGGAGCATAGTGAACTGACTAATGCATGCAGAGACAGGTGCATTACTTTGGCCAAATATTTAATATACATAGACGTTTCACAATGAACATAGTCGATTGTTCACACACTTCTAACTTGACTTAGAAGCTATCTCATCCTGTGGAGCTTTTAAACATAACTTGTCTGATCATCATTTCTTTTTAGTTAGTCTAACCTAGTATCAATCCTTAGTCCAGGATATATACACATATACATTATAAATAGGATTAGGTAATTCCTAGTCCATCTAACTTAGATTACTAACTCTGATTCTTGAAGTTCAATCCAAAGGTTTCTTGTTGCATCTGCAACATAGAATCTATGAATACCTGTCACTCTATTCTTCGTTTCGAAAGTTTATATTCATATTTAGTTTGGTGTCCAAAATTGACACAAGAATAGTTTTGTATAAAACCTCAGAAGTTCGCTAAGGAACTCATTTGGGTTGAGGATTCTCATCTAATCCTTTTTAATAAAGACTTTGTTTTACCCAAAAGTTGAAAGGAAAAGAGTCTTACGTTAACCAAACATTTTTTCATTAATGAGGTTATCCTTCTCTAACCCCAAAATGATATAACAATCTTGTTATTTGTAAATAAGAGACTATCAAATATTTGATAATAAAAACTATTTATATCAAGGTCTCGAGAATCCTCTTTATTCCTCGAGGGTTATCTAGAGTTCTAGAAAAATAGACTAAATGAAAAACATTATACCATTCAGTTCTATCGACTAAAAATCTTTTTCAACTACCACTAAGCCATTGGTGTTATCGACATGTATGTAATAAAGAACAACAATTTTGTTTAATGCTACTTCAACTCTTGACATCAAGAGCTTCTTTATCTTACACAGACTTACTAACATGGGGTTCTACAAGGAAAGCCTCGGCCGGTGGCTCTATCCACAACTGACCACCCTCGTAGTTAACCAACGGAGAAAATAATATTGTCTTATTAATTGACAATCATATGGAGACCATGACATTCAATGGATAGTCCATGCTGCTTCTCAAGAAATAATAGTTAATAATAACAATATAATCATTCTACAGAGGTAAGAATAGATTTACAACCCTATCATCTCTAGATTACACCATTATTATCGTTCTGACAGTGGTCATGGTAGGGGTTCTACTTGCATGTAGGTCCGACAAGTCTGATCATATACATATATGTAAAGGAAAATAATTAAACATTCTCACATCGACTACCACCTTTCTTACTCATGAGGTGAGCCATGTAAAATCTATAACTAAATGATAGCATTTGCTCTTGAGGCTATCATAAGGGTTACGACAGAGACAAAGCTACGTTAGCAGTTATAAATCAAGACATAATAAAATATCATGCACGGTATAAGGGTTTCGACCCTTGCCGACATGTGACACCACTATATAATATAGTTGACAGTCATATGAAAAGAATAAAGATACATGTTTAATACAAGTTAAATTATAGTGAAGTATTTGATAATCCCTGAAACACTCAGCTATAGATTCTTTATCTGTCTCTTAGAGTTCCTCAGTGAGTTTTCTTCTTCTCACTGTTAGTCCTTCCTTTTCCAATGACTTTATCCTCTTCTTCCTAATGTTCTTCTTGCCCAAAAGCAGACACCAAAAATTAAAAACTTTGATAGAGTGTAATCCTCTCTACTCAACATCTGCGGGATAGCAAAACTTCCCCCACATATTTCTCATCGAAAGGGACATGCATCCCTCCTGTTGCTCTTTGTCACCAAAATGACCTCCATGACTACTGTGGGTTAATTCCCACTCATTCCAAATTTTGTGGGTTGTGTTGTGCCCTACACACACACACCCCATTTTGCCAAATGGGGACCCCCTCTTTTTGCTTTGGCTTGGAGTCTCAACCTTTCTTCATTATGACAATGAGAAGGTGAAATTGTGTTTAAAATGCAAGATTTGTTCTAGATTTGGGTATTTAGTATGTTTGAAGTCATTTGATGCCTTTTGTGATTGATTTGGAGGAGTCTTGATTAATGTTATGTTTAAGAAATAGACATTTGTTGCCTTTTCTGCTAAAAGTGGGTGTTACTGCAATTTGCTCTAAAATCTCGCATCACTGGATATAGTCCTAAAACTGCTACTGCAAGATCTGTCATCTTGGAATTTCTAGTTTCTATGCCTTAGAGCTACAAAATCATGTCAAATTCCACAACATTTCACTAAGGGGACCTTATGCCTTCACCCTGATGCATGTCTCTGAAACCATGAAATTGGCTAAGTCTAATGTCCTGAAACCCTGAAAAACTAAGTCTGAAATCTGGTGGATCCTCAAAAACCTAGAATCTACAATCTACATGTTAAATCCCATGGATCCAGGACCTATCTCAATCATCCTAACAATATATTTCAAAATATTTAAAGTATAGGTTGTTAGGCAGGGAATTTCAAAATATGGCGCTAAAAATGCTTCCTGCTGCAGCTAGCAATAATATCCTGTGTCATTGGATATCACCGTTGGACCCCTTTCTAAACTTAGAGCTAAAATCTTGACCAACAGGATTTGCGCTAAAATGGGTTGTAACCGGACATATCCACTTGCCTTCAGAATCCCCGCAATTTGCTTCCATTGAAAATTCTTGCCAATGAAGATTAAAGTAGTGTTAGCACTAAAAGTTGCCCTCACAGGATCAACGCTAAAAAGGGCTTCAACCAAATATATTCGGCAATGCCCAAAATCTGTGTATATCCTGTTGGTAACTGATTCCCCACAGAAGTGTTATGCCAAACTAGTGCTAATTTGGAGCTTCACTGCATATGTCCAGTCACAACCCAAATCCCCGCTGATCACATTGACACCAAAATCCCCACCAAGAGAATTTGTGAAGGCTAGCGCTAAAAATGACCTCCACTGGATATATCCAGTGAGAGCCAAAAACCCCGCTTTTTGACAATTTAGTCTGGAAAACTCATTTTTCAAAGGTGCAAACTGGATTTTATTGATGAATTGGATATGTATATCAATCTACTACATCACGATGAACATTTTTATCATGTTAGTGTGGATTTTGAGCATCTTTTGCATCAATTAATGCCACTGCACATTGATATCCAGTGACCCCCAAAAACCCTGCTTTTTGACAATTTAGCCTGGAAAACTCATTTTTCAAAGGCACAAACTGGATTTTATTGATGAATTGGATATGTATATCAATCTACTACATCATGATGAAATTTTTATCATGTTAGTGTGGATTTTGAGCATCTTTTGCATCACTGCACATTGATATCCAGTGACCCCCAAAAATCCTGTTTTTAAAAAAAAAAAGGGTCTAAAAACGTGAAATAAAAGCCTCCAAATGGTTACAAAAACATCCCAGATCATTATATATGCCAAATGGGTACTTGAAAATGGTGAAAAACTCAGAAAATCATTGGAAAATGCCAGATTTGTGGAGTTGTTCATAAGGAAGCAACATTGACATTGAGTTGTTCCTGAGTGATCCATGGCTACAAATGGATATATCTTGATATATTTTGATGGGAAATGACCTTTTTTGATGAAATTGATGCTTGGTATTGTCAATTGCAAGTCTGAGAGGACAAAGGATCTTGTTGGAGCTATCTTGGAAGGATGAACATACAGGGATGCAGTGCTGACCTAGATATGTAGAATCATCATTTTATCAGCCAAACCACTGCATAACCTACAAAAGGAAGTTAGTATGATGTCCTAGATGATGGAGATAAGTCCCAGGAGCTAGAAGACACTGAAGATCAGGCCTACTGCATTGTTGTTCCTGCAGATCCTATTGAATGTCCAAGACTTGTTCATAGCTGTTACAACAGTCTAGTCATGCAATGTCAATCCAACAAGCATCCAGTTAGACATGCCTTCATAAAAATGTGCCACATAATCCTCTTGACTAGTCAACACATTGGAAAAGTTATTTGTCCCATTGGACAAATCAAAAAGTTGCTATTTCGTCTTGTTCTCATGAGCTAAAAAGTTGTAATTTTGTCTTTTTCCTACAAGACAAATGCAAATATGGGATTGTAACTACCCACTGACCAAAATTAAATGCCATTTAATCTGAGCCATTGGTGTTGGTTTAATCATCACTATTTATTGAAAAACTCACTATGGTTGCCTCTCTATATAAAAGCAACATCTCTCATTGTAAAAGATATGGAAGGGAAGCACAAAAGAAAGGATTGTTGAAACTCTGCCGTTTTTCTGAATCAATACAAACATAATTTCATTTGCCTCTGCTGCATGAGTTCATTTTGTTGATTGGATATGGTTATCATGATTCTTCTTCACCTTTCCAATTAGTTATTTAGTTGCATTTATGGTTAATTATTTAGATATTTGATGGATTTCCTGTCCATACCATTGATGGCTTGCTGATTGTATGTCATTGTGAATGGTTAGTTTGGGCATATTTGCTGAGCTAAGTTTGATTGTGTAAGTCCATTGAACTATACCAGGAATTAGGTGTTTGATGAATCTTTCACAATTTGAAAATCTTCATGTTTCCTTGGAAGATTGCACAATCTCTATGGCATTGTGGGCTGCCTGGTTAAGTAGAGATTCGTTTATTGTTGGGAATATGTCTATCTACTTGTTGATCATTCTTGTAGCTTTCTATAGGATCTCTTATCCCTTCTCTCCCTTTTCCTTTTGCATTTTCTTTATCAGATCCCGTTAGATTAGGTTTCCTAAACTTGCATGGTGCTGTCACAGAATTTATGTTTACTGAATACAAGTTGACAGATTGCTGGTTGCATGCTGAAATCACATATTTTGTAGCAATCTGAGTATATATCAATTTGTTTATGCATAGTCAAATCAGAAAACTGATCAAAGTCATGTGCAATCAAACCTTAATGCACTAAAGTTGTTTGCATTGCATGTAAGTCCCCTTGGTTGGAACAATGAAACACATATGCACTAAGTTATCCTGCGAGCTAAGACCTAGCTGTATAAACCTTGGGGAAGTCTTTTCCAGGATAGGATTCCTTTCAAGAGAGGTGAGATACCCTATATTTCACTTGCGTTGCTGCGTGCTAAAAACACCATCAACAGAATTGGTGCTAGAAGGAGGGTTGGGCTGAGATTTTGATGCAAGCTATTAGTTTTGGTGGTTTATTACACATGTTGAAATGAATTGATTCAGCTCCAATCGATACACATAAGGGTTTCAGTCATGATATCCCTTCATTCTTCATAGGACTATCTCAGTAGTCATATCATGAAGAGAACTTCCAAGTAGACATCCCAATTTTTAAAGAAGTGTTAGATAGATATATCAAGGTGAAGTATCCTCCATTAACATTGATTGATTTTAGTTCACCTCAAGTCTGCACTGTACATCCTAGAGAGTCACATGACAAGGTTGACTGTTTATCCTTCATCCAAAGATTAGATCTGCATTTAAAGGGATTGCTTCCTATTTTTTAAATATATAAGCCTAAAGTAGGATATATGCATGACATGTACATATTTAGAGAAAGACAATGTATGGAGGAGCTATAGTACGGATGGATGCACATGCATATGGTCATGTTTCAGTTGAGAATACCCAAAGAGCTGAGTACACAGGAGCTATAAATCTATTTTAGAAGGAAGGCCTACATATTGAAGTCCCTCAAGTTGTTCATTAGAATACATATGTAGATGAGGATGGTAGGAAATGCATGTGGTTTGTAGGTCACCCAACTAAGGAGTATACAGTCCCTAACTGATTAAAACCTAGTTTTCAGTCACTGTACCTTGACAAAATAGTCCTAGCTTGGTTAAAACTTGATTTTTAGTCACAAGATGATGAACAAAGTAGTATACAGGGTCACATTTCTACTACTGAGGATTTTGACAAGATAGATAATGAATCAAACCTCATAAATAGTCATGCTGAGGATGCAGATCAACAATCAGATGCTTCACAGATGTCAAGTTTTAACCCAAAATTTACTGCTGCAGAGATGGAGAACAACAATCCATTTCAGTTGGTTAATAATTCTGAGTTTGAACTATAGCTTAATTAGATTAGATATGTGCAAAAACAAGAAGAAATCAGTCCTCCAGATGAAGAATAGTCATGGACATCAATGTAGGAAGTTGTTTTAGTTGACATATTTGACCTACAATCAGATGGTTTGGTAAAGATTGATCACGTTCTTGACTGTATCAACCCAACATATCATCATAATCAGTCATATCAAGCCAATAGAATTGTTGCAGAAGAGTCTCAAGCTGAGTCAAATGAAGAAGAGCAGGATGATGCATCACTCCAAGATAATACTGACACTATGAACCAAGTTAGCAAGAAGAAAGAGGCTATGTTCTTGCTGCAGACAATAAATTGCCAACCCAATGCTAGCCCTTAATCAAACCACAAAGGTTGTCAATCGATGCAGAGGAAGTTTTCTTATATTAAATGATTGATTTTGATGAAGTAGATTCAAGTATTTTATGTGTTCCTCATGCTGATCCCATTCATACTTGCATAAAAGAAGATCTCCACATGGTTGATGCTGACCTAGTAATGATAGATGAAAGCAGAAGTATGCAATCTAAGAATGAAAATCAAATAGTCATGCATAGTGATGGCTTGGAAGTTTTTTCATGTCAATCACTTGATCACATCATTGAGTTGGTATCAAGAATGAGTGAGGATATGCTACTGCATGGGAATTCACCACACATAATAGGCTTTGCCTTAGCCAATTCATCCAAATGATCCACATCCTGAACAGAGTTGTCCTAATTTTTGTTTGTGTGGGAGGTTGTTGCAACATTCAATAACCTAGAGGAATCTAATGCACATGATATGACCTAGCATAAGATGAAATCTCTCGAAGGTGTGAAAGTAGGTGACACAATGCAACAAGGTGATGAACTTACATTCCCGATTGATGGTACTGCAAATCAAGTTGTATCTTCCATTTCCTCACTCAGTTTCAACAGTTATCAATTTGATTATGGTAACTTAGGTAAGACAACTTGCATTTGGATTGATCATGGCCCTAATGAATTGCCCCAATTGCTGATCTTATGTGACTGGTACCCTGAACATGAACCCAGCATGCCTACACCTTACTTTTCAAAGCATAAAGATGAATTTGCTAGACTTAGGACATTAACTTGCAATTTGTTACTACTCCATGTCCTAAGAAATAAATCATGGGGAAGTGTAAATACTTGTTGTCCAAAGACTTTGTATATAGTCTTGCTTGCTTTTAGTGAGGTTTTAGTTAATTGTTTTAGTTTAGTTTCTGCTTTCTATTTTTACTTTTCCTTAGTTGTTAGTTGTTGCTTTCTTTGCTTTCACTTTGCTTAGGTTGTTAGTTTGCTTTAGGTTTGGTTTCCTCACTTTTTGTTTTCTTTGGATTCTCCATTTTCTAGTGAAGGACGGGCTTGTTTGTCCTGCATGCAATGTCACTCTTTGGATTTTGTTTATGTGTCTTTCTTGGAGAAACTTTGGTCATCAATTAGGGATTTATGGTGAGTCCCATTATTAGTGTTGGATGGCATGATGCTAGTTTTTTGGAGATGAATATGTTGTTTAGCTTAACTTGAAGTTTTCTGAGATCATATACCTTTTACACTTTAATGATCCTGAAATTTCTGAGAAAATCTTTGTAATCTTGGGTTAAGTGAAAAATCTTAAGATCCACCTTTGCCGCCACTATGATTCCCAGCCCAACGAAGTTGAACCAATTCATAGCCCATGTGATATTTATCATGTGCTACAAGGGTATGCGGTACTTCATAGTACTCATATCATAATTTAAGTTAATTAAATAATCTATAAGCAATTTATCAAAAGCGATACTTTATAGTACTCTCCTAAAATGTTCAATCAGCTGGAGGATTCAAGCAACTCTATCAGGGGCTGTGGATGCCTAACGGGTAGTAGAGCAATGTTTGAGCGGAATCATAGAGACAACCTCGTCAGGGCTATAGACACTTGACTGGTAGCGAGGCAATGTCAAAGGTAGTTCATAAGGTGAATATCATTCATGTAGCTTAATGTAAGAGAACTTGGATGATCTTGGTTGCCAAGGGATGGGAATAAACTTGTATGCACACACTTAGATCTTTGGGAAATGGATGGTTTTGTTAAGTTTCTAATTCTGATCCTTTGATCTGGATTTTCATGTTTATTTAGCCTAGTATATGGGTGCAAAACCAAATCTATTCTAGGTTCTTGACTATCCTTTATCCTTGAAATGCTCGGGAGCATTTCTCCAGTAGAGTTGCCATTTGTTGTGCCCTGCACACATGCCCCATTTTGCCAAATGGGGACCCCCTCTTTTTTCTTTGGCTTGGAGTCTCAACCTTTCTTCCTTATGAAAATGAGAAGGTGAAGTTGTGCTTAAAATGTAGGATTTGTTCCAGATTTGGGTATTTAGTATGTTTGAAGTCATTTGATGCCTTTTGTGATTGATTTGGAGGAGTCTTTATTGATGTTGTGCTTAAGAAATAGACATTTGTTGCCTTTTGTGTTGAAAGTGGGTGTTACTGTAGTTTGCTCTAAAATCCTATGTCACTAGATATAGTCCTAAAACTACTATTGCAGGATGTGTCATGTTGGAATTTCTAGTTTCCATGCCTTAGATTTGCAAAATCATGTCAAATTCCACAACATTTCACTAAGGGGACCTTATGCCTTCACCCTGACGCATGTCTCTGAAACCTTGAAATTGGCTAAGTCTAATGTCTTGAAACCCTAAAAAACTAAGTCTAAAATTTGGTGGATCCTCAAAAACCTAGAATCTGCATGTTAAATCCCATGGATCTAGGACCTATCCAAACATCCTGACAGTATATTTCAAAATATTTAAAGTATAGGCTATCAAGCAGGGACTTTCAAAATTGGGCGCTACAAATGCCTCTTACTGCAGTTAGCGCTAATATCCCGTGTCACTAGATATCAACACTGGACCCCTTTCTGTACTTAGCGCTAAAATCTCAACCAACAGGATTTGCACTAAAATGGGTTGTAACCAGACATATCCACTTGCCTTCAGAATCCCCACAATTTGCTTCCATTGAAAATTCCCACTGATGAAGGTTAAAGTAGTGTTAGCGCTAAATTTTCCCTCACAGGATCAGCGCTAAAAAGGGCGTCAACCAGATATATTCGACAATGCCTAAAAACCGTGCATTTCTAGTTGGTAACTGATTCCCTGCCGAAGTGTTATGCTAAACTAGCACTAATTTGGAACTTCACTACATATGTCTAGTCATGACCCAAATCCCCACTGATCACATTGACACCAAAATCCCTGCCAAGAGCATTTGTGAAGGCTAGCGCTAAAAATGACCACTGGATATATTAGTGAGAGCCAAAAACCTTGCTTTTTGACAATTTGGCCTGGAAAACTCATTTTTCAAAGGTGCATACTGGATCTTATTGATGAATTTGATACATGTATATCAATCTACTACATCATGATGAACATTTTTATCATGTTAGTGTGGATTTTGAGTGTCTTTTGCATCAATTAATGTCATTGCACATTGATATCCAGTAACCCCCAAAAATCTCGCTTTTTGCAAAAAAGGGTCTAAAAATGTGAAATAAAAGCCTCCAAATGGATCCTAATGGTTACAAAAACATCTTAGATCATTATATATGCCAAATGGGTACTTGAAAATGGTGAAAAACTCAAAAAATCATTGGAAAATGTCAGATTTGTGGAGTTGTTCATAAGGAAGCAATATTGACATTGAGTTGTTCCTGAGTGATCCATGGCTAGAAATGGACATATCTTGATCTATTTTGATGGGAAATGACCTTTTTTGATGAAATTGATGCTTGGTATTGTCAATTGTAGGTCTGAGAGGACAAAGGAGCTTGTTGGAGCTGTCTTGGAAGAATGAACATACAGGGATGCAATGCTGACCTATATATGCAGAATCGTCATTTTATCAACCAAACCATTGCATAACCTGCAAAAGGAAGTTAGTATGATGTCCAAGATGATGGAGATAAGTCCCAGGAGCTAGAAGACACTGAAGATCAGGCCTACTTCATTGTTGTTCCTATAGATCTTGTTGAATGTCCAAGACTTGTTCATAGTTGTTCCAATAGTCCAGTAATGCAATGTCAATCCAACAAGCATCCAGTTGGACATGCCTTCATAAAAAACATGCCACATAGTCCTCTTGACTAGTCAACACATTGGAAAAGTCATTTGTCCCATTAGACAACTCAAAAAGTTGCTATTTCGTCTTGTTCTCATGAGCTAAAAAGTTGTAATTTCATCTTTTTCCTACAAGACAAAAGCAAATCTAGGATTGTAACTACCCACTGACCAAAATTAAATGCCATGCAATCTGAGCCATTGGTGTTGGTTTAATCCTCACCATTCATTAAAAAAATCATTATGGTTCCCTCTCTATATAAAGGCAACATCACTCATTGTAAAAGATATAGAAGGGAAGCACTAAAGAAAGAATCGTTGAAACTCTGCCATTTTTCTGAATCAATAGAAACAAAATTTCATTTGCCTTTTCCATATGAGTTCATTTTGTTGCTTGTATATGGTTACCATGGTTCTTTTTCACCTTTCCAATTAGTTATTCAGTTGCATTTATGGTTAATTATTCAAATATGTGATGGATTTCCTATCCATACCATTGATGGCTTGCTAATTGTATGTCATTGTGCATGGTTAGTCTGGGCATATTTGCTGAGATAAGTTTGATTATGTAAGTCCATTGAATTGTACTAGGAATTGGCTATTTGATGAATCTTTCACAGTTTGAAAATCTTCATGTTTCCTTAGAAGATTGCACAATCTCTGTGGCATTATGTGCTGCCTGGTTAAGCAGAGACTCGTTTATTGTTGGGAATCTATCTATCTACTTGTTGATCATTCTTGTAACCATCTATAGGATCTCTTATCCCTTCTCTCCCTTTTCCTTTTGCATTTTATTTATCAGATCTTGTTAGATGAGGTTTCCTAAAATTACATGGTGTTGTCACAGAATTTATGTTTAGTGAATGCAAGTTGATAGATTGTTGGTTGCACGCTGAAATCACACATTTTGTAGCAATCTGAGTATATATCAGTTTGTTTATGCATAATCAAATTAGAAAACTAATCAAAGTCATGTGCAATCAAACCTTAATGCACTAAAGTTGTTTGCACTGCATGTAAGTCTCCTTGGTTGGAATAGTGAAACACATATCCATTGAGTTATCCTGTGAGCAAAGACCTAGCTGTATAAACCTTGGGGAAGTCTTTTCTAGGATAGGATTCCTTTCAAGAGAGGTGAGATACCCTATATTTCACCTGCGTTGCTGTGTGCTAAAAACAACATCAACAGGTTGAGGTGAAAGTGCTTCCCTACGTGAGCGTAGAGGTAGCATCCAAGAAAAAACTTAACACAAGAGATATAGATATTAATATCTTAATAAAAAAAATAATCTTTATCATCATAATATTATTTAAGAAAATATATAAATAATATATATCAACTTAATGGTAACATTACCATTTCAACGAAAGTTGATATTAGTCACCTACCAAGGTACGAGAGTGGGTCGAGGCCTTCTCCCCCTTTTCCACCTTATGCTTACGTCAGCATGAACTACTGAGTAAAGTGGAGAAAAGATTGGAAAACTCTCTCGACCAAATTGACAAAGTTTGACATTAGAAAACCTTTTCCCCATGTCAAATTGACAATGGTCGAATTTAGGATAATCTCGAGATAGCAACCAACAGACACATACTTATCTCACAAAGGTTCACATAATGATCAATTTGAGACTTCAAATGGAAAACCAACCTTTTCAAGTATCTATTCCCTTCTCTCTAGTGATACTCTCCTTCTGTTCTTGAAGGTAGATTCTTTTCCTAGTTACACTCACAATCATACAAACTATGATCAATGTATCATCAATATATCATAAAGCATCATGATAATATAATCTCAACAACATGTAATCTCATATCTAATCTAAGCATTAATCATAATCCATATAATCAATGATTTATCTTGATATTTTCAGCAAGCATCAAATCATTAACCTATGATTATTTATCCAGTTTATCACATAAAAAGTAAAATTAACTTAGTTAAGATTGGGGATGTAACATATATCCCCCCATAAGAATCATCGTCCCCGATGATTTAATGTTTCCAAAGATCATATCAACATAAAAAAGTGTTTGGTCATCATAATGAAAAGTTTTAAAAGAGATGAAGGAATCTTTGATAAATATCATCATAATTCTCCCAGGTGGCATTCTCTTCTGCATACTGGTCCCATTGGACCTTTCATTGAGTAATCGCTTTATTATACAAGCGTAGCTTACGTATTTTGAGCACCTTGATGGGCTTGATCATTACCACCCTTGTGTCCTTCACCTATACAACATTCCAATCAAGAATAGGAACATGATTATCTCCTACAATATACTTTTTCAAATATGAAACATGGAAAACATTATGCATCATGGTAAGAGCTAGCGGTAAAGCAATCCTGTATGCAACTGGGTTGACCTCTTCGAGAACTTCAAAGGGACCCACATACCTAGGAACTAGTTTTTTATTCTCTTCTGCATACTGGTCCCATTGGACCTTTCATTGAGTAATCGCTTTATTATACAAGCGTAGCTTACGTATTTTGAGCACCTTGATGGGCTTGATCATTACCACCCTTGTGTCCTTCACCTATACAACATTCCAATCAAGAATAGGAACATGATTATCTCCTACAATATACTTTTTCAAATATGAAACATGGAAAACATTATGCATCATGGTAAGAGCTAGCGGTAAAGCAATCCTGTATGCAACTGGGTTGACCTCTTCGAGAACTTCAAAGGGACCCACATACCTAGGAACTAGTTTGGATGTCTTTCCAAACTTAATAGAACTCTTTGGTGGTTTGACTCTAAGGAGAACTTTTTCTCCCACTGAGAAATGCCTTGCGATGCGTTTAGCATCCGCATAACTTTTCTGCCTCTCATTTGATTCCACTAGCCTTTTCTTAATCAGATGGACTTGCTCTTCCATTTATGATAGCATTTTTGGACCAAGACTAATCCTATCTTCTAACTTATCCCAACATATAGGAGTTCGGTACTTTATTCCATATAATGATTCAAATGGAGCCATCTTGATAGTAGAATGATAGGAATTATTATAAGCAAATTCCACAAGAGGAAGATAATCGTCCCATTTTGTATTGTTAATCCATGCAATACATTCTCAGTAGATCTTCCAACACTTGGTTTGCTCTTTTAGTTTGGCCATCCATCTTGGGATGATAAGTTGAGCTTATGTTTAACTGAGTTCCAAGTGAGGAGAATAAGGTTTGCCAAAAACTTGATGTCATATGGGCATCCCTATCTGAGATAATCTTCTCAAGGATACCGTGCAATCTGAAAACCTCTTGCATAAATTTATGGGCTATGACTGGTGCCCCATCTATTAAATTCTTGGGTATAAAATATGCCACCTTAGTGAGTCTATCCACCACAACCAAAATAGCATTGTGTCTATTCCTAGACATAGGAAGTCCTTATACAAAATTCATGCTAATGATTTGCCATTTCCATTCCAGAATCTCATGAGGGTATAAAAGTCCTGCCGGGTGATGGTGTTCTACCTTCACCCTCTGGCATTCTAGACATCTAACTACAAATCTTGTAGCATTCCTCTTCATTCACTTCCAAAAATATAAAGGCTTCACATTAGCTAGCAATTTCGTCTCTCCAAGATGTCCTGAATAAGGTACGGAATGAACCTCTTTCCACATGATATTCCTTAACTCCTCAGAGTTTGGAATGTACATCCTTCCTTTAAACCTTAGAAGATCATCCAGTTCAACATAAACCCATCATACCTAGCATCATGAGGGTTATCCATGAGAGCTTGTATTACTTGTTCATAGTACTCATCTCCCTTAGACTTTTGTAACACATGATTCCTAAAATAAGAATGTATGGAGATCATTGAGGAGATATGCCTTCTCTTAGTTAAGGCATCTGCCACTCGGTTTTCCTTGCCCTGAATGTATTTAATCTTAAAATCATAATATGATATCAGTTCTAACCACCTTCTCTAGCGAGCATTCAGGTGTGGTTGAGTAAACAGATATTTGGGTCCTTGATGGTTTGTTTTTAGTTCAAAAAGATTTCCAAGTAAATAGTGTCTCCACATTTGTAGGGCATGAATTACTGCTGCCAATTCCAAATCATGAGGAGCATAATTTTGTTCATAAGTTTTCATTTTTTTTGGACTCATAAGCAATAAGTTGCCCATCCTAGACAAGTACACCTAAACCTTCCCCTGAGGCATCGGTAATGACTACAAAATGACCATCTGGGTCAGGTACCTTCAAAATAGGCACCATAGTCAATCTTTCTTTTAGTTGGTCAAATGCTTCCTGGCATTTCTGACCAATCAAATCTTTTGCCCTTTCTTTGTAAAGAAGTAATGGGATAAGCAATTTTTGAAAAAATTGCCACAAATTTTCTGTAATAACCTACTAGGCCCATAAAACTTTAGATTTCATGCACATTTCTTGGTGCCGACCATTCAAAAATGGCTTTAATCTTGGTTGGGTCCACATCTATTCCTTTAGCTGAAATTATATGACCCAAATACTACACGTACTTTTGAAAGAAAGTACACTTCAAGATCTTGCCATACAGTTTATGCTCTCTTAACCTCTGAAGAACAATCCTTAAATGTTGAAGGTGTTCCTCCTCATTCTTAGAGTAAATCAAAATATCATCAAGAAAAATAAGGACAAACTTGTCCAAATAGTCTATGAACACACTGTTCATTAAATTCATAAATGTTGCAGGTGCATTTGTTAACCCAAAGTGTAGGATAGTGAACTCATAGTGTCCATACCTTGTTCTAAAGGCTATCTTGTGAATATCCTCATCTTTTAACCGTAATTGATGGTATCCTAATCAAAGATCGATCTTAGAAAACATAGTTGCTCCTTGCATTTGATCAAATAGATCGTCAATGCAGGGCAATGGATACTTGTTCTTTATCATTACCTTATTTAGCATACGATAATCTATGCATAGTCGTAGCGTACCATCTTTCTTTTTAACAAAAAATACTGGTGCTCCCCAGGGTGAAACACTGGGTCTTATCAACCCTTTATCAAGCAATTTCTTGCAATTGAGTTTTTAGCTCCATTAACTCCATCATGGTAATTTAGTATGGAGCTTTAGATATAGGTTCCAATCCTGGAATTATATCTATTGAGAAATCAAAATCTCTTTTGGGAGGTAATCTTGACAGTTCATCTGGGAATACATCCTCAAAATCTCGAAGAAAGGGGTATCTATCCATATTTGATCTCTCCTGATCTATGGATTCCCTTTTCTCAACTCCTTGGAGTTTCTGAGACTCATAAAACATCAAATCATCTTGAAAAATAGAATCCTTGTGATTATTTATTTTCTCCATTTTAATGGCAAATAGTTGATATCCTTTCCTCTAGGCTCTTTTCATTTGTAGGTCAAATATTTGTCTCGCTTTAACCTCTCTAGGGTTACCTTGCAGAAAGACTTTATTCCCAAGGTCATCTAGGCATTATATTGTTTTAGCAAAACTATCCACTTTAGCCGTATGTTTCCATAACCAGTTTATCCCAAGGATGATATCATATGAGCCTAATGGGGCTACATAAAGGTTCACTTCAGTGGAGAAACTTGAAATTTCAACCTTAGCCTCAAACAAACATTGTTCTACTTGAGCTATGGTCTAATTAGCATATTCAATTGACCAAGTGTTTGCCATGTAACAAGGTTTTATAGAAATCTTACTTAAAACTCTTGGAGAAATGAAACTTTCTATAGCACCAATATCTATCAAAACTGAAATTGGAAAACCAAATAAAATACTTGTGGTTTCAATTGGAGTGATTTGATATTCAGCTTGCCTATTATCCAGGGCTGCATGTATTTGTTGCTGAAAAGCTATTGGTTGTGAGGGTAAAGAATTTCCTCGTGGCTGAGTTCCTTGTGTCTTATTGGGACATTGATTAGGACACACACACACACACATATATATATGTATATATATGTGTGTGTGTGTATGTATAGATATATGCATATACTACAAACAACAAACTTTTCAGTAGGATAAAGCAAAATAATTCTCTAGTCTTAATAAATTACTTAGTCTGTGTAATCAAAAGAAACCATTAAATCATAAACATGCACCGAGAGTTATAGATAAAGTGAGGTCGATAGAAAAATAAGGATCTCAACCTTTATAACACACCTGCCATTAAAGAGCCTTCGCATTCTGTTATAAGAAAGACGAGGCCGAGGAAAAGTATGAGGCTGTTTGAGGGTAAACGAGGCCACACGACACGATTCTAGGCCGTTACCATGAGTAAAAGGGCCAACAACTATACTCTGAGGCTGCATAACAAAACAAAAGGTTGATTTAATCAATGACAAGTAGATAAAAATTAAAACAGGTCGATTTATGTTAAACATAATAGGTCGTTTTAAGGATATAAAGATATTTATCATGCGAAAAGAACAGAGGCCGCTAAAGATGTTGGTATGAAATAGGCCGACATACTAGAGGAAGAGGCTGAGCCAAAGTTAGGCTTATTAAGCTAATAAAGAGGCCAAAATATCCTTTACAGAGGTCGTTGAACTATAAAACATGGCCAATACAAAGAGAAATAGAGGCTGACAAGCTTAGAGACTGTATAGAGATTGTTTTAAAAAGGGGCAATAAGATCACTAGGAAGAGGCTGACCCCATCCCTAAAAACATGGCTGGTCATAATATGAAAAGGAAAACTATTTTAAGGTATACAAATGCTGCATTCTACATAGAGGCCGAAACAACTTATGAGGCTGTAGTTTAATAGTTTAACAGTAGCCATAAAACATGAAGAGCAAGAACGTGAATCTCATAATAGGTCAAGTTAAAGATAGAAGGCTAAATCAAGTGTAAGAAGGCCATAGAGATTTTTTTTTTTTGAAAATTTGACCATACACAGGAAGTATTATAATCTAAACAGATCGATTGATAAAAGAAGGACTGGATCATAGAGCACAAATCATAGAACTCGAGTTTTTATATATAACATAAAGTTCTCGGTCAATAAGCATTGCAGGCAGAGTCAACATCACTTAAACAACCATATACAAATCGTTTAGATAAAGAAGAAAACCTGGGGTCCACTATTTGAGAAGATTCTCTGCTGGTAAATTTCTTTACTATGCCAAAACCAGATGAGGTCTCCGAGCTACCTTTCCTTTTTCTCCTTTTTCTCTATGTGAGTATATCTCCCTCTATCTCATTTTCAAGAATGCTTTTTCCTTGTGTCTTTTCTTATGCATTCTCCCTATTTTTATGTTTTCCACGCTTCTAAAATTGGTGTTTTAAAATTAGAACTTTTAGTCTCTTCCTAAGTTGACTTCACTTTGGAGTGTATAGCGCATGGCACTTTTGTCTTAATTTGCATGCTTTTAAGCTTTTATTTAATATATATATATGAACACATTTCTATTATAAATTATATTATTTATGTGTCTATATATAAACTTACAAAACAAGGAAAATACATCCATTTTATTTCTACTCATTTAATTCACTATATTTGTATATATTTATATAAATAAGCCTAAATCCATTTTTGAGAAGGTCAAAAAGTTCCAATTAATCCAAAAGTTGCACAAACACACAAGATTGACCTCAAGAACTACTGTGATTTGAAGGAAATAAAAAGAAACTAGATTGTCTAATTAATTCATATTCTGTCAATTATCATCAAAAAATTAAAGGTCAAGAACTCAAACAAGACTTCATGACTACACAACAATGCGTAACAACCAATCATGAATGCAAGAAAATGAAATGCAATATGAACTATGTGTGTGTGTAGGCATCAGGTTTCCATCTTGCCAATTCTCTCCGGTGGCTAGGGCGCATCTACCTCAACCATGTTCCTGTATTCGATGTGTTCCTGCACTTAGGCACACTCCAACTCTCATCAATAGGTTAGTCCCAATAATCATAGCTGAAGCAAAACATAGATCTGTAATCATACATATTCTAATCCATCATAATAACTATGCTCAATTTTATGCATTCATAAAATAACCACGATAATTACCTGTTATGCACATGAAATTTACCCATCAGTAAAACAATCACACGTAATATCCACTAGTTCAAAATACAAAATGAATCTAAAAGGTCAAGATGTGACAATACTTTCACATGTTTTCATTCATATATAATTGAGAAAATATCTCGACTTCACATTGAGAGCCTCAGTGTTAACCTCATAAGTCTTCTTCCTCATCTCCTCTACCAACAAAATTACAACAAGGTGATCCAAATTCAGATCTTCAAGGTTAATAGTAATATCATGGATAACATTCTCCTAAGATTCAGGTAAATAATAAAGTAGTAGTATACATTTATCTTCCTCTTCAACTGTAGCATCTATGGAATCAAGTTGAATCAAAAGTAAATTAAATTTTTTCAAATGTTCTACAATGGAATCACCCTCTTTCATTTTAATTGAAAACAATTTCCACTTTAAATAAAGCTTATTTACCATGCTCTTGGCTTGATAGATCTCACCCAATCTCTTCCAAAGTTTGAATGCAGTCTCTTCCTTTGAGACATTCAACAAGATATAATCTAAAAGACACAACTAGATGGTTCCTCATGCCTTCTTATCCAACCTTTCCCATTCTTCTACACTCACATCATTAGGCTTCTTCTCTTTCATCACAGCCAACCACTGGTTTCTTTCCTCAAGCAAATCCTCCATCTTTAGCTTCCACAATTCATACCTCGTACCATTGAACTTCTCAATGTCCAAATGAGAGGTTGAAGCCGTGGATTAAGCCATTAATACTACATAAGATCTGCAAAAAAAAAACCAAAACTCCCACTGTAGCTAAACAACATTCACACTACCACCCAAGAATCAAAATTGGCTAGGCTCTGATACCACATGTTAGAAATGAAGGAAACAACTACCCAAATGGAAATCTGATTACAATATGTTTATGATCTTAAAGCAGTGTAATATGAACAAAGATTGTATGTATGGAAATGAAATTACAACACAGGAACAAAAACCATAGAAGAATAAACCATATGAACACCAGATATAATGTGGAGAAAACCCTTTCAGGTAAAAAAATCTACCAAGAAAAGAGGTTCAAGTTGTATTAACTTCAAAATCTAAAATACATAATACATGCACTTCCTCTGCCTCTTCAATTTTCAATTTAGTAGTTCACCTATGTACAAAACTTATGAGATACATAACACATACAAGGAATTGTATTTATAGAGGTTTTGCAATCCCCAAACTAGGAGTCCACTTTCTCTCACATTGAAAAATCTAACATGCAACATTAAATAACCTCTTACATGCTCATGCCACATGTCAATAGTCAACCATGTAAACTTAGGCAACCATGGACAAAAATAGGCATTTACGGGGTAATAAATGCTGTCATAACCATCATAGATTCCATCATAACAACCCTTGAATATCATCTCTTCAATATGGGTGCCTAAAGCTAAGAATAACAACTTACATCTCATAAATGCTTGTCATAGGCTGTCATATTGTCATAGAATCTTATGACAACTTACATTTGTCATAGATTCTCTTACATCATCTTACCAACCTTATGACAGATGTTGTATAAGCCAAAAATAGTAGATTCCTCCAAGGTGGCACCTACCCTCAATTACTCTTGATTTTTATAGTTACTATTAGTAAATGTTACTCTATAACTACCATTGATAACTCTGGAACTTACCGATGCAGTAACTCTGTAATTACCGTCCCTGGTAAATAATTTTTACCGCTACCAATGAAACTTGTACATCTTTACAAAAAATATTAGGAATAATAATTACAAGGATTTACAAGGTTAATGGCACCTAAATCCTAACATTGCCCCTATGACTTGTAGGATCTCCTAGGGAGATCTTGCAGTTGAAGCAGGATCTCCTAGGGAGATCTACATTGTTAAAGGGGCAACCCACTTTTCATGTGTGCTCTTCCTCTTTTCAAGCCTCCAAAACCAGTTTCCCACCTTCAAACCACCTATCCAAGCCATTTGGCCTAGATCACCCCTTTTTCCTTTAGGATCTTGGGGGGTGACCCTAGAACTTAAGCAAAATCTTTAGGGGCGACCCACTTCCCAAAAGGGGCGACCTTGTCATCTTATCCATGTGTGATTTCTCCTAGTATTATCCTAGTTTGACTTTATTGTTGGCTTATGATTGTGAGTTCCTTCATGTATAACTAATTCTTCACTTACCATAACTATTTCTATACTCCCAATTAGTGTATTTTTATCTCCCAATCACTCTATTGTTAGCTTTCAATCAATCTTCTATGATCTTCTCTCCAACCTTTGTTGACTTTCAATCAAATCTAGATCTTCAATCAATCTATGTTAACTCCCCAATCACCATGACCTTTGGCATGGATTTCAAACCTATAAATACCCCCCCCTCTATGCATTTGAGGGGGCAAATTCATTATTGCATTCTTAGTTTGCTCAAGTTTTTTACAAATAGTTGTTGACAAAAAAATCTAGGCTGGAGTCTAAGGTTTTATACTCTAGTATATGTAGTAAACCTCAATGTGATGCAATAAAAAGGGAGAACTTAGATATGCGATAAGTATAAACCAAATTATACATAAAATCATATATACATAAAATCATATATTAATATACTTTAATGTCTTACACATGTCTTGTAATTCATTCTTCATGCTTTCCTCTTACTTATCATCTTCCTTCTTCTCACACATATTTAATCCATATGATCCATGCTCTTATCTCTACCTTTCCTCTTCCTTATATAGCCTCTTAATACCTTTTCATGGTGTCTTTTCCTTATGTCCTTTTATAAACACTCTTAATTATCTTCTTCCCACAAATTTACCCTTTCCTTTATGATATTTATCCTTATTATAGCTTATTTAGGTGTTTTAGGGTGTGTTTAAGGCTATTTAAGGCCTATATAATGGATGTATGGATCTATAAATGACCCAAATGATATGTGCGGTGCCTCACAACCTTCTATATCCTAACAACATTCTCCCCAGGCCTAAAACATTGTCTTGTCCTCAAGACAACCTGGTGAAATCACTTGTATTTTTCATGATTGCCTTTCTTTCTGTGGTTCTTCCTTAGCAGCAGCCCCTCTGGCATGCTTAGTAGCACCCTCATTGGCATGCTCTAACTTCATCTTCTTTAGTTGCAGCCCTTCTGGGGTGCTCTATTTCAAATCCCTCGTAATTAGATAGAATATTATTCTCTTATTTAGTTGCACCCCCAGTGGTGTGCTCAGTAACCCCCTCATTGGCGCGCTCAATTTCCTTCTCCTTTCACCCTTTTCTATTTGTCATCCCCTAGGTGCCTAACCCCCTCTCACGAGGATAGGGCCTAAAAGAATCTTTTGTAGATCATAATTTTTTTCCTGTTTATATTATTTCTTTTAATAGTTATTATTCCACACTTCTCCCTTTAATTTTTCTTTCATAATTCATTTTCTGTTTGACTTGAGAATACTTATGCCTATACAACACATTAAACATACTTATAACATGTTTCCAATTTGATCCATCTATCCATCCATAATTTATTTGCATACAATCTAACATAGATTTATTTTTCCACTCTTTGTTCCAACACATCTTTTCATGATGTTTTTTCAATCCAAAAAGGCTACAAGGATGAAGATCCCAACACATTTCTTTTCTATGTCCTTACCTATGAAAATTAGAACATTACATTTCTTGAATTGATTTGTTAGTGCTTGTTTTACTTATAACATCATCTGCTTTTCCATATCCAAGACCTTCATTGTTTGGTTGGACTCTTGGTTTAATGGGCTCTTTAATTCCTTGTTCATACTTTCCCAAAACTTTTCTTGCATATCCTACTCTTCTCTGTTGGATCTAGGGCATACAACTGAGAGGGGGGGGGGTGAATCAGTTGTATAAAAACTTGCTCTTACTTCAAACACTTGATTCTTCATTGTTAGTTAACAGCATATCAATTAACCATCCATGAAAGAATAATGCATAAACACAAGAGCAGATAAATATCAACACATTGAACACCAAGATTTTGACGTGGAAAACCTGGTTAAGGGAAAAACCACGGGGTGATTAACCCAAGGATTATTCTTTATTAGAAGAATAAGAAAAATGAATGGCACATGCCAATTAGGGCTCACTGCCCGAGCACACTGCTCACAAAGAGGCACACTACCTACAAGGAGACACACTGTCTACAAAGTGATAAGAATCACAATCTTGAACTGGAGAATGACATCTCTACCATGTCCGGATCAGTTCCATTTAAGCCCAAAACCCTTGCTCTGCCTTTCGTACTTCTCTTCGCTATGCCACACTCATCCACACAAATCACACCTCAAAATGAATTCTCACACTTATTTATACAAGACATCGACTTAGGAACAATCATCTAAGTCGGCAAACATCACAATAACATTCACAAGGCGTGTAGAACATCCGGTCGGCCTGTTACAGGAAGAACACCAACAACTGGTAGCCATAACATCAAATCCAACTCTAACTTCAATGCGGACCGCCAACACGAACTAGATATGATCCAATGATCATCATAACCTTCCCTGAATCATCAAAAACATCCGCACTTCATCAGCTTACCGGAATTCTTCTCTTCATCATCTGGTACTTCAAGAACACAGTCTATCGCCACTGTCACAATGTAAAAGGTACTTCCGGACCTCAAAATCATACACAACTCGGGATGACACATCACAAGGACATCCAAAACACTCCTTCCAATCCGTAGATTAGGATAATACAATTCTGGACCTCACCGGACCTTTCTGTGATCCTCTGTCACCTCTGAACACTTGCCGGAACCGGTTCCACACAGATAGCCACAACTTCTTCAGATCTTCATGCGAACTTCTGAAATCTTAGCTGAAGCATCTCAAGACTCATATCTACAAACCCTTTAATCCGCATCCTCTAGTTCTTAACCTATACAGTACATTTGCCTTCTTCTCATCACTGTTCTTCACTGTTCCTCACTATTCCGGATGGAGACTAATTTCCTCAATAACAACATCACACAACTCATCCAAACCTTCTTATTAATGCAATATGAGTAAGTTGACATCAATGACAACACCGGTTCACCTCATACTTGCAACAATCTCCCCCTTTGTCATTGATGGCAACATATGATGTGAAAAACCATCAAGACAAGAACTTCTCCTTTCTGTCACAGCTCCCCCTATCAACAACAACTTTTCACATGTCTTCTCTTCCTTTACTGCTCCCCCTTTGATCATCAACCACTTGTTTTTCACATGTCTTCTCTCCCCCTTTGACATCAATGGCAAAGGGCTCTTACTTGCAATTCTAATACATCAGAATCATACCAGCTACTCCCCCTTAGTAGTAGCTCCCCATCATCAATCCGGATCACAAGATATGACTATGATATCCATCGGATTGATGCACATCAGTGCATCCTGATGGTGTTAGGTTGTCATTGATGTCAAAAGTGTTCAGGAGCATGAGACATCATCTTGCAGATATAGAGAATGGTTTGATACTTCACAGGTTTGATCTTGCATAATCAGGAGTTTTTCATTCAATGTCTTCAAAAGATGCTTGTTCAAGCAAGGAAATTATCTTCATAATTGATAGTACTTCAGTGGAGGTTATGTTGTTCATGAGAGTTCATCCTCATCATATCATGTTTGGTTATGCAAGTACATATCATGTTTGGTTATGCAGTGTAGAGGTACATACTTGTTAAAGGATCAGTGTTGTGAAGTTGACTTTTAATGAATTTGGTATTTTGAGTAACCAGTTATATTGGTATTCTCCAAAACAAAGTATTCAGTGATCTTGGTATTCTCCAAAACAAAGTATTCAGTGATCTTCATGCTTTCAGGGCAAGGTTTATGCTTCTATGTTCAAGGGTTATCATTCATTGTGTTAAGGTGATATCACATCTTATGTTGAGACCAGTGGTAAAGTGGTCAAAAGAGTACTAAAAGGAATCTTTAGCTTGTTATTACTATCAGGGGATCAAGTTGATATATGTTGATACTTCATTAATGTTGGTGGCATTATTTTTTAGGATTTTGTATAACCTAAATTCTATACCTTCTAAATCCTAAATCTCTTCTAAATTATACTCCTCACTGTTTTATTTACATTTTTTGTTTTTAAACAGTGACTCCCTATAGAAGGTAAAGTCACTTAAAGTGACTTATCAAAGGGTCTCCTTAACATATAGTCACCGGCCCCTTTTGCTCTTTTTACCGATAGAGCAAGTCTTTCACATTGGCGGGCATTCAATATGTTTGAATTTGAACATACCACCGCCAAAAGCCACACGGGTATGGAAGTTTATGCATTATGAAAAACCCACGATGCATTCAAAAGGAAAGTTTGTTTAAAGATAGAAGCTTCGGTGGTGATGGTAAGTAGTTTTGCCCATTTTGTTTTAAGACATCAAATTGCATGTGATGGGCGCTTGGAGTGGTTCAAAAACTTGTGCAATGTTTTTAGAAGTTTTTCTTTATGGAATTTTTTTTAAGAATTCTATTTTATTTGCCTTTTTAAAAGGCATGATATTTGAGTTCAAATTAGGAAGCTTATGAGTTTTTTTTTTTAAAGGAGATGGTTATTGCTTTTTAAAAGCAATTTTTTTTTTAGAAAACTATTGAAGATTTTTAGAAAAGATTTTCATAAAAAAAAAAAAAAATTGCAGAGATAACAATGATGCAATGAGAAAGATTCTTTACAGATTGAAGATTGTTTTTGAGGCAGATTGGTTTTCAAAGATGAATTGATTTTTTGATTTTATTAAAGATGAAATAAGATTGCAGGAATTTGCAAAAAGGAAGAGAGGAAGAAAATGAACAGTCATAGATATGAAGAGAAAAGTAATTTCTTCACAGATATAGAATATGAAAGGTTTTCATGAAGATCAACAGGATTGAATGTTGTTTTTGTCTTGTGAGAAAATTAAATTGAAGATTTTATTTGCAGGGATAATATTGAATACAGAAATTGTCCAAATTGAAATGTCAAAGAATGTGAAGGATCATGTACAGAGAAGAGGAAGATCAAATTTTTTTTAATGCATAGAATTGACAGAAAGATATTCTGTTTTAAAAAAATAGAGAAGAGAATATGAAGGGTTGTGAAAGTATATTCAGACTTTATTTAATGATATTATAGATGCTTTTGATTTAAGAGTCTTGTGTATTAACAAGATGAAGTGAGTAATGTTGTGCAGATTGATGATGAACTGACAGAGATCAAATACAGAGATTGACAAGGTGATTAAAAGACAATATGCAATTGAAATGACAATCAGGTGCATGAATCATGAATTCAATTGATCAAGACACTGAGATTTGTAAGACATAAATGAAACAGACAGAGTAAAGTAGTGTTGTTGTGCACATTGGAATACAGGATTGATATTTAGTGTTGTTGAATGGAGGATTAAAATACAAGATTGATATGCAGTATGGATCTGATTAATTTGCAGAGAAAATTGTTTATAGAGATTTGTATAAGGAGCTTGTTTTGATTTGAAAATCTAACAGGAGGTATAAGGTTGTATACAATGGTGCAAATCTGATTGAACAGCAATCTTGTCTTGCACACGAAGTTTGATGTTTTATTTATAGTGATTGTATTAGCCAGTGAGGCTTGTAGGTCAGTGAGACCTATTGGATTACCAGTGAGGTATATCAGTGTTGGAAGTGGGTGCTTCTGTTTGGGATTGGAGTTGGTGCTCCTAGATACAATTTGTATTGCCAGTGAGGCATGTTTTTCAGTTAAGCCAGTGAGGCAATTCTGGAGTGGTTTTTCTACCCCTGGAGGGTTTTCCACTCGTGCAATTCTTGTGTCTTAATCATCTCTCTATGATTGTATGTTTTACTCTTGAGTTTTGTCTATGTGTTTGACAAAGTTATGTGCATATATGTTTGACAATTCAATGATAACTTTCTCTTCTTTGTGCTCTGCAAGTTAAATATTGAAAAAGATTTAAAAATTCACACAACACTGATTCACCCCCCCTCTCAGTGTTGTCCTTGACTCCTACACATCCTAGTTCATCACTGGAGGGGCCATGAACCCTAACTTCTCCCGGAGATATTCAAAAGAGTCCTTGGGAAGAGGTTTAGTAAAGATATCTGCAATCTGATCCTTGGAGGGTACATACTCCAATCTGACTTCTTCCTTGTTCACTTGTTCTCTCAAAAAGTGAAACTTGATAGATATGTGCTTAGTCTTAGAATGCAATACCGGATTCTTAGAAATATTAATTGCACTTGAATTATCACAGAAAATTGTGATAGGCTCCTCATATTCAATTTTAATGTCTCTTAGCATCTGCTTCATCCATAAGATTTGAGTGCAACTACCTGTTGCTGCAATGTATTCTGCTTCAGTTGTAGACAGAGATATTGCATCTTGTTTCTTGCTTAGCCAAGAAACCAATCTCTTCCCTAAAAAGAATGCTCCACCACTGGTGCTCTTCCAGTCATCCACATCTCCTGCCCAATCTGCATCTGTGTAAGCATGAAGAGAGAAATCCAGATCTCTAGGGTACCATAGACCATACTCAACTATTCCTTTCAAGTACCTAAAAATTCTTTTGATTGCCATAACATGAGATTCTCTAGGATCAGCCTGGAATCTTGCCACAAGACCAACAGCCTGCATTATATCTGGTCTAGTCTGAGTGAGATACAACAATCCACCAATCATTGATCTATACTTTGTCTGATCTGCCTTTGGAGAGTCATCATCTTTGCTCAACTTACATCCGGTTGCCATAGGAGTGTTCATTGGTTTTGAATCTTCCATACCGAATTTCCTCAACAATTCTTTCACATATTTGGTCTGAGAAATGAAGATCCCTTTCTTTGTTTGGGTAATTTGCAGACCCAAGAAGAAATTCATTTCACCAAGCATAGACATTTCAAACTCACTTTTCATCTGATTTGCAAAAGTTTTGCACATACTATCTCTTCCTCCAAAAATGATATCATCCACAAACACTTCAACAATCAAAATGTTTTCATGATCAATTTTGAAATATAAGTTACTGTCAGCAGTACCTTTGTTGAATCCAATCTGCACAAGATGCTTATCCAACCTTTCATACCATGCTCTTGGGGCTTGCTTCAATCTATACAATGCTTTCTTCAACTTGCAGAGCATATCATCATTATCAGACAATTGAAATCCATCCGGTTGTTCAATGTAAACTTCTTCTTCTAGATCACCATTTAGGAAGGCAGACTTGACATCCATCTGATATACCTTGAAGTCTTTGAAGGCAGCAAATGCAAGAAATAATCTGACTGCTTCAATTCTTGCCACAGGAGCAAAGGTCTCTTCAAAATCAATTCCTTCTATTTGAGAGTAGCCTTTGCAGACCAATCTAGCTTTGTTTCTGATTACTTCATCAGCTTCATTCAGTTTGTTCCGGAAGACCCATTTGGTTCCAATCACATTCCTGTCTCTAGGTCTGGGAACAAGATCCCAAGTACGATTTTTTTCAATTTGCATCAATTCTTCCTCCATTGCTTTAGTCCAGTTTTCATCATTGCAAGCTTCATTTACTATCTTAGGTTCAATCTTTGAAATCAGACAGTATTCATTTGAATCTTGAGCAATTCTTCTTCTTATTTGTACCCCTTTACTTTTGTCACCTATGATCTGATCTTCAGAGTGATTTAGAGTTACATACCTTGGAACATTGGGAGTTTCTTGCACTACTAATTCTTGATCAGGCTCATTCAGACAAACTTCTTCTTCCTGATTTACTGGATCAGTCTGGATCTGAATTTCAGAGGAGGAAGGAGCTCCTTGCACCAGAGGATCATTCTGATCATCTTCATCACATTCATAGAACATTGAGGGCTTCTCAATTCCTTCATCAACTTTTACATTAGTACTTTCTATCATCTTCCTTAGTCTCTTATTGTAACACCGGTATGCTTTGCTTTGAGTGGAGTAACCCAAGAAAATTCCTTCATCACTTCTAGCATCAAACTTTCCTAGATCTTCATCTCTTTTAATATAACACTTGGTGCCAAATACTCTGAAATATCTCATAGTAGGAGTGATGCCAAACCAAAGTTCATAGGGGGTCTTACCGGTATTATTTCTGATTTGAACTCGGTTGAGAGTGTAGACTGCAGTGCTGATAGCTTCTTTCCAAAACATCTGAGGAACATTTGCTTCCAACATCATTGTCCTGGCAGCTTCCTGGATGGTCTGGTTCTTTCTCTCAACTACTCCATTCTGCTGTGGAGTCCTAGGAGCAGACAACTGTCTCCTTATACCCTGTTTCTCACAAAAGTCAATGAACTCACCAGATGTAAATTCACCACCTCTATTAGACCTTAGACACTTCAGTTTTAATCCGGTTTGATTCTCTACCATAGCTTTGAAGATTTTGAACTTCTTAAGGGCTTCTGATTTCTCTTTTAGGAAGGTAACCCACATCATCCAGGAATGGTCATCAATTAGCAACATGAAATATCTATCACCTTGCAGACTCTTGATTCTTGTCAGACCACAGAGATCAATATGTACTAATTCCAACAATCTGGTAGAGGACTGATCTTTGCTTTTGAAAGAGACTCTGCTCTGTTTACCTAGCTGACATTCTTTGCACAAACTATTTGTAGGTTTCACCAATTTTGGAAGATCTCTTACAGCCTGAATATTGCTTATCTTGATGATGTTATCAAAATTTACATGACACATTCTTCTATGCCATAACCAACTCTGATCAACTTGAACAAATAGACAACTTTTATTTGAACCAACCAGATGAAAGATATTACCTTTTGTTTGAGCACCGGATGCAATTTCAGTTCTGGAGCTTGTAAAGATTCTGCATTTTCCATTCTTGAACCGGAGATCATAGCCTTTGTCCACTAACTGACCAACACTGAGAAGATTGTGCTTCAATCCTTCAACATATAGTACATTACCTGTTTTGCTCTTTCCATCAAAGGAAATAGTCCCCCTACCTCTGATTCTGCCAGTAGAATTGTCACCAAACTTTACCATTCCTCCTTCATACCTTTCCAAATCTAAGAACTTATTCTTCTCACCAGTCATATGATGAGAGCATCCACTGTCAATAACCCAATCATCCTTTTCTTCCACTTGAGCAGCCAAAGCTCTTTCCACAACCTTATGATTGACAGATTCAGAGGATATTGAATCTTCTTCCTTGATGGCAATAAACACCCATTCATTTCCAGATTTGCTTCCTAGTTCTGATTCATCATCTGTTACTCCTTCATTGTCATCTTCTTCATGAACATAATAGCAGTTCTTTTGAAACCTTTGTCTGTTAGTATTAGACCTTGCAGATCTTTCCAGACATCTTGAAGCAAAATGACTAATCTTATTGTAGTTGAAACACTTAAAGGGTAGTTTTCCTTCATACTTACCGGATCCTCTTAGTAGTCTCTTTGCAATGAGGGCTTCAAGTTGAGCTGTTTCTGCTTCCTCTTCTTCCATGTCTCTTCTTGCTTGATCATACCATGACATCTTCCTTGAAGAGTTTTCTCCTAGATCAAATCTCTGTTTGCCTTTCACATAGGCACTGGCTTTGAAAGCAGATTCAGTCTTGGGAGGATCATCTCCAAACTCGGTCATTTCAAATGCAGCTAGTTTGCCAGCCAATTGTTCTTTTGTGATAGTTGTGTGGGCTCTGAATTCATCAATGGTAGCAACCTTGATTTTGTAGGCAGTAGGAAGGGATCTGAGAATTTTGCAAACAATCTCATATTCATCCAGAGTTCGACCAGCATTTCTAATTCCACATACCAGCTCATTCACTCTTGGCATAAAGGTAGTGTTGTTTTCATCTTCTCTCATCTTCAATCTTTCAAATTTCCCTTTCAGACTTTGCAACCTTGCACCCTTGACAAACTCATCTCCTTCATACAGAAGTTCCAGTTTAGTCAAGATCTCATATGCAGTTGGTAGGTCGATAACATTTGAGAGATCTGAGTCATTCAATCCGCTTAGAAGAGCTTCCTTGGTCCGCAGATTGTTTTCAGCATCTGTGATTTCATTCAGAGTTGTCGGACCACCCTGTGGAGGTACATATGGTTTTGAGACCATGGCCAAGTATGCTTTTCCCATACACTCCAAGTGACATTTCATGTGACCTTTCCAGAGAGTGAAGTTGGTTCCATCAAACTTCGGACTATCCTTCTTGTATGACGACATCCTGGATCTCCTCAAGCGGTTAAGCTCCTTTCAGAGGAACTTAGCTTTGATACCAATTATTGGATCTAGGGCATACAACTAAGAGGGGGGGGTGAATCAGTTGTATAAAAACTTGCTCTTACTTCAAACACTTGATTCTCCGTTGTTAGTTAACAGCATATCAATTAACCATCCATGAAAGCATAATGCATAAACACAAGAGCAGATAAATATCAACACATTGAACACCAAGATTTTGATGTGGAAAACCCGGTTAAGGGAAAAACCACGGGGTGATTAACCCAAGGATTATTCTATGTTAGAAGAATAAGAAAAATGAATGGCACATGCCAATTAGGGCTCACTGCCCGAGCACACTGCTCACAAAGAGGCACACTGCCTACAAGGAGACACACTATCTACAAAGTGATAAGAATCACAATCTTGAACTGGAGAATGACATCTCTACCATGTTTGGATCAGTTCCATTTAAGCCCAAAACCCTTGCTTTGCCTTTCGCACTTCTCTTCGCTATGCCACACTCATCCACACAAATCACACCTCAAAATGAATTCTCAATCACTTATTTATACAAGACATCGACTTAGGAACAATCATCTAAGTCGACAAACATCACAATAACATTCGCAAGGCGTGTAGAACATCTGGTCGGCCTGTTATAGGAAGAACACCAACAACTGGTAGCCATAACATCAAATCCAACTCTAACTTCAATGCGGACCACCAACACGAACTAGATATGATCCAATGATCATCATAACCTTCCCTGAATCATCAAAAACATCCGCACTTCATCAGCTTACCGGAATTCTTCTCTTCATCATCTGGTACTTCAAGAACATAGTTTGTCGCCACTGTCACAATGCAAAAGGTACTTCCGGACGTCAAAATCATACACAACTCAGGATGACACATCACAAGGACATCCGAAACACTCCTTCCAATCCGCAGATTAGGATAATACAATTCTGGACCTCACCGGACCTTTCTGTGATCCTCTGTCACCTCTGAACACTTGTCGGAACCGGTTCCACACACAGCCACAACTTCTTCAGATCTTCATGCGGACCTCTAAAATCTTAGCTGAAGCATCTCAAGACTCATATCTACAAACCCTTTAATCTGCATCCTCTAGTTCTTAACCTATATAGTACATTTGCCTTCTTCTCATCACTGTTCTTCACTATTCCTCACTGTTTCGGATGGAGACTGATTTCCTCAATAACAACAGCACACAACTCATCCAAACCTTCTTATTAATGCAATATGAGTAAGTTGACATCAATGACAACACTGGTTCACCTCATACTTGCAACATTCTCATCATCTTAAAACCAACATTATTTTCAAAAATCCTTTATTCTTATCATCACAACTAGAAATATTTGTAGATTCCAACACATTATTTCCAACCTTACATTGTTTCTCTATAGAAACTTGAGCTATATTGCATGTACCAAATAATTCATCAAATGGACAACATAAATCATTAATATCACCTGAAATATCACATAGTGAAGGCTTTGGTCTTAGACACTTATTTTCCTTTTGACATGTTGCAAGAAATTGATCCAACAGATTATTCTGTTATTCAACTTTGATATTTCCTCCTTCTGTGAACTATTTTTCTCTTCTAACTCTTCATTTTTCTTTTTAACTTTTGCTAGTTCTTTTTCTAGAATAGTATTTTCACATAAATATTCATAGTTATCATTTCTTATCTATTTTATCTTTTCTATCAGTTATGAACTGCACTTTTTAACTTTCATCAATTCTTCTTCCAATCTATCTTTTACACACATCAAATTCTCATTTTCCTTCTTCACTCTTTTTCCAATCTTTCCCATTGAAACAAATAATTTCTTTATTTAATTGAATTGACCACACCTATTCATAATAAATATTTGTTTTTGATGAAAATGCCAATCTATCTATTATAGGTAAATAAAAACATCTTCACAAAAAATAGATGGGTGGTAAAAAGGCACACCCCGAATGTCAAATGGGCCTAGCCTAGAAACTTCTAGAGTATCAAAGTATAAAAGCATAAAAGCATAACAGAATTTACGAAAACATAAAAGAAAGTAGAATTAAGCTACCAAAGCCACGCCTGCAGATAGCAGATCCCTGTCATCTAGGTTCCCCCATATTATTGTAGGGTCTGGAGTGACATCTGGTGGTGCCCAGCCATCATCATTCTCCTGGTTTTCATTTTGTGCATTTGGCTCCTCGTGCTGAGGTGAGATAGCTAAATTTAACCGTTGAAAAACTTTTGTATTGTCCCAACTAGTGTTGGTTGGATTGGAAGGACTAGGAGCATTCCATCATGCATTATCACCTGTAGGCCAAGCAACATTATCTCTAGTAGGCCAACCCACATTGTCCCCAATAGCACTGGTAGGACGGCCAGAAGTCCATCCACGATTACATGGAGAGGCCAAGTGTCTACGACATGTTGATTGGTTTGTGATGTCAGTCACAGCCAGGCACACAAAAAAAAAGTCACATAACAACCCTTGTTTATCCTGAAAGATACGATGAATTCCAAGAATTCATGATCCCAAGTCCTCGTCGATTAGTTCATAATCTGCTGATGTTACTCTGTGGTTGATGTGTATTGCTATTTTCCATTTTGGGGCCTTACATAGATTAGTAGATTCTGTTCCTGCAACTATGCTATATAGGGAAGTTACTCTACACGGCATATATCTCCAAATGATGTGTCTAAGTTAATATTTAAATGAGTTCTACCCTTATTTGTGATTCTCTGCATGACATTTTCAATACTACATGCATTTAGCTCAAAATATGCTAATGATATTTAGTTGTCTTCAGGATGTCAGCATATTTTTCTGTTCTGCTTCTGATTTATCATGATGTGCAGTTATGAAGTCGATTTTAATGAAATTAAAATGAGAAAAAGGGTTAGAGAGTGAGATTCCTAAAATTACTTGACTGAGATCATTGATCCACATACGTGTTCCCATACAGCAATGGAGAGAAGAAAACTAAAATCATACTTCACCAGGACAGTCCACAAATCCGCATGATTCAGTGCAAATCTTCAGGGGAAAAGTTGACAACAACATGCAATGAAATGAAAGCACTTCTATAGAACACAACATTCACCAGTACATATCCAGAAATCAACTTGAAGACTACTTAAGGTTTACAATCAGGGTATAGTCTGAAGCTTCATCTCCATACAGTATGTTCATAAAACAGGTACATTTACAATGATCTAAGGAAGGAACCTTGATTATTTCAACAATCCAGTCCTCACTAGTCTCAGTAATCCGATCTCTCCTAAAACTATTACAGGTCTGATTTTTGTATGATTAACCTCCTCTTTTTTTTTGTACAGTACAGGGGCTCAATATATATATCTCTGGTTTTTCCCCAATCTAGCACCCAAAAACCCTAGGAGATCAACGGTCAGCATCTTGAAATGCAGCATCAAACGGTGAGAAATGAATCCCGCCAAGAATTCAAGCAGCATACCCAGACAGGGCGCCGCTCCCTCAATAATGTTTCCATCCGCCAACTCCTCACATTGAAAGCCCCTCTAGTGTGTTTGGCCTCTCGGGATCTGGCCCGCCGCCTAGGATGTCATCATCATTTATAACCCTGCCTTCGCGTCCACCTGCACACCGTCACTGTGTCGGCAACTCTGCATCTTCCCAGCTACTCCAACAATCTGCAATAAACAAGTAGGAATTAGCACCATCGTTTAATAAATCAACAGGAAAAATGAACATTTAGATTAAAATAGGCTCCAAATGCACAAACACAGCCATCGAGCTCAAAACCATGGAAAATGGGCATCTAAAATGCATATACAGCGTTAAGACCAGTCGGGTCAACCATCGTTGACCAAAAACATGCATCGGGCGCCCAAAAAAGCTTCAAAATTTCCATTGCTTTGCTTTCTCGCCCCTTTTTCCTTGTTTAAATCTTTGTATCTTCCCATATACAAGCTGGATGTAATACATCGAATTAATCGGATTTCAAACTGTTTGAAATCCGGCTTTGTATGTCCGCAATGCGTATTGGATTGTATATCGTAACATACAAACGCATATGCATACAAAGAATTTTTTGTTTTTAACTTCCATTTCGAATCTAGCTTGTATGTATAACAATGCATCTTTGATATACAAGCCAGAAATATACAACGAATTAACTCATTTTCATAACATCTTCGATTTCGGTGGTTGTATGCACGCAATGTATATCGGCTTGTATATGAGAATATACAAGCCCGATATACATTGAATTAACTCTGCTTCATGAAATTTGGGTTCCGGGCAATGTATCTTTCGCTTGTATATCGGCAACATACAAATGCCCGATATACAAGCAATGGGGACCACATTTCTCTCTCCTCTTGTATGTTCACACCCATATGCATTCGAAACAAACATACAAGTGGCAGAAAATACAACGAATTAACTCCTCATTTGATAGCCTTTTCAAATCCGCGGCTTGCATGTTGGCAATGTATAAAATGCAATGTATGTTATGAAATATACATTGTGGGGAACATACAAGCATTTTACTTTAATCTATAACATTTGGGTTCCATTGTTTGTATATAACGCAATGTATATCTCGTAATATACATTGCGGAGTTATACAACGATTTAACTAATTCTGATAACTTTTTTGGGTCCGCCACTTGTATAAGTCATTGCATATCAGCTTTGTATGTTGAAACATACAAAGCATGAAATATACAAAGACTTAACCCCTTTTAATTTTCTCCTGGGGTCCGCCCGATGCATGTGAACGTTGAATGTATCTTGACTTGTATATTTTGTTTGTATGTAAAAACATACAAGCGAAAAACATACAACAGTTTAACTCCTTTTCATAATCCTTCGGGTCCGCGGCCTGCACATTACAAATGTATATATCAAATGTATGTTTAAATATACAAGCTCGAACTATACAACGAATTAACATTACTTAATAACTTTTCGGTTTCGACCCTTGTATAAATGCATTGTATGTTACGACTTGCCAAACATACAAACATGAGATACATGCAACGGATTTAGACATTTATTCATTTTAACCTAAAACCACCTTGGGTCCATCTTGTATGTATGCACAAACTCTACCAAATGTATACAAGGCAAAAAAGACATACAAATGATTTTGTATATAAACCCGGCTACTCATGCGACCAAGTATAAAATGACCTTTGCATATACAAACGACTTTGTATATGGAAAGCGATATACAAAGGTCTTTGTATACAAGCGAACTTGCATACAAAGGGCCTTGTATATGCAACCCGATATACAAAGAGACTTGTATGTGCAAACAGCAAACCCTTCCCTTGTACATTTTACCAAAATGCTCATAACTTGCAAAATATGGCAAATTTTAACATGGTTCAAAAAGCAACCCTAGCTCATTTTTGACAAGGAATCCAACCATACTATGCACTGGTACTGAAATGCATGTTTTCTCCATTTTCAACAAAGTTTACAATTTTTTACTCATTTTTCCCTTAACCACCAAGCAAAACGACACACACAAGCAAAAAGCAAAAAGACACAGCAGGGGTCCTCATTTTGCTAAGGAGTAAAATGGGGCGTGTTGTGAACATCACAACAACTAGCAACCAAACAAAACAATCAAATTCAACCCATTAAAGAAAACCAAATGAAATGAATTCATAAATTCCAACTATCTTTTCTACAAATCATCATTCAACTTGGGACTTAATGTATTCAATAAGATGCATGAATTTTCATTTCAGTTTAAGTGGGTGCACGTGATTAATAAGCCTCATCTTGAAGATCAGTTGAACAAACCAGTGACCGATATTAGACTACGTAGGTGAGGATATTCCCTCATAGCCAACCAGATAGAGCCTTGCTGCCAGCGAGCGTCCATAGCCCCGGCAAGGTTATCGTTACAATTCTCCTAAGTAGAGCCCCACTGCCAGCGAGCGTCTATAGCCCCGGTAGAGTTACTTAGATGGCTTAATCTAGATTTTCAGTATAATCTATTTTATTTATTTATATTTTTTTTTTGTATTTCATAGAGATTTCATAAGGTATTGCATTTGTAACTTCATGATACAAGGAGCGGTCACTTGCTGAAATTAAGCTGAGAATTATAATGGTAGCAAGGGTGACCTCTAATTTTTCACCTAATATCTACACTGGTAAGTTCAACAAACCCAAGGATTTTAGGTGTGTCATTGTGAGAAACATTCCTTGAATACTCAACCCATTCTTATTGAATACAAAATTTCACAAGTTAAACAACTTTCTACATTCATGACAGTCACAACAAGTTATGCATAGATTTCAAATAATTAACCTTAATGATCTCAATTTTCCATTGTTTTCAGTGGTTGTTAATCTACCCCTTTATACTCTAAATCAAAAGAAAGATCCCTGCTGATGAAACAAAGCAACCAAAACAAAACAAGCAAAACAAAGCCACTGTACAAACAACTATACAAAGAAAGTACACTATGATACACATGACTGTCATGATGCAATCCTTAGGCCTGAAAATAGTGTTTGAGGAACTGTCCATTAACTGGTAATGGAACATCCTCACCTGTTAAGGACTTAAGCCTGTAGGTGCTGTCTCCTAGAATTTTAGAAATTTGAAAGGGGCCTATCCAGAGTTTGTCAAATTTACCATGATCACCCTTCCTTTCATGTGCTTTGTCCCACATCAGGACCAGATCTAAGATCCTGAAAGCCTTGATTCTGGCCCTTTTGTCAAACTTGCACTTGACAACAGCTTGATGTTTAGCAAATTGGTTAATTGCTACACTTCTTTTTTCTTCTAGGTGCATTAGTTGTAGCAGTCTAACTTCCTGTTTATTATCTGTGCCTAGGTACTCTTGTGCAAACTGCAGCGTAGGAATCTTTAAGTTGACAGGGAGGATGGGATCCACCCCATATACTAAGTGAAACAGTGAATTTCCTAATGTAGCTTTATTCCTGGTTCTATCTACCCATAAGGCATACTTCAATAGAGTGTTCCATTCCCTTGTGTTCTTATCTATCAGCTTTTTTATGATATTCAATAGGTTCTTGTTTGTGGATTCTGCTAATCCATTCCCTTGGGGGTAGTAATTTGAGGAGAATTTTAAAATGACCCCATGATCGAAAGCCCAACTTGACAATTTAATTGAAGCAAAAGCAGGCCCATTATCACATACTAAAGCATATGGAACTCCATACCTGGTCACTATATTGGTTTCCAAAAACCTAATAACATCTTCAACATTGCATGTCCTACTGCTGACAGCCTCAGTCCACCTGGTACAGTAATCAGTAATAGTTAAAACATACCTGTGGCCTAAGGATGAGGAGGATTGATGGGTCCTATGAAGTCCATTCCCCATTAGGCAAAGGGGCGCATCTCCATCACTGGCTGCAAAGGTTGAGCAACATATTTCTCTCTATTGGCAACAACCCGACACATATGACAGCATTTGATGTGTTCAGCTGTATCTTTGAAAATTGTGGGCCAATAATACCCTGCCCTGAGGATAGCACGAGTGGTGGCTAAGGACGACCCATGTGTAGTCCCAAATTTATCATGTAATTCTATTAGCACCTTATCTGCTTCTGATCTCTCTAAGCATCTTAGGTATATCCCCTCATAGTTTTTCTTGAAAAGGACTCCTCCTTTTAACATAAATTTCAGTGACCTTATCTTCAGGGCTCTCCTCTGTGAGGCCTGCAGTCTTGAGGGACATCTCCCAGTGGTTAGGATGTGCTTAATGTCTAAGTACCATTCTCCATCATCTTTTGCATTTATGAAGTACTGCTGGCTCAAGATATTGGGATCAACCTCTGATATCATCTGGCTTAATGCCTGCCCTCTTACTAGCTTCATAGGGGTAATGTCCATATCGTACTCCTGGAGGACAATGATCCATTTAGCCCTTTTCTCACCTGGTTCACTTTGCATTAGCAACATTTTCACTACTGCATCAGGTACAACAGCAATCACCTTACTTCTCAGGATGTAGTGCCTGAACTTCTTGACTGCTCAGACCAAAAGCAAGCACCTATCTTTCAACGTCCATATACCTGAGCTCTGCGTCTCTAAAAGGGAAGCTCATGAAGGCTATAGGCTTTTCTTCCTTTTCTTCATTTTTCTGTGTCAGTATTGCTATAGAGGTATGTTTTGAAGCAAATGAGTAGATGTAGAAGTCCTTGGTGTAATCTGGATTGATCAGGACTGGAGCATTTGATATGGCCCTTTTAATGTCTTCAAAAGCTGCTCTAGCTTCCAGGGTCCATTCAATTTTAGCGCTCTTCTTGAGCATGGCGTTCAAGGGCCTGACTATCTCTGCAAAGCCAGTGATAAATTTCCTAACGAAATTAATCTTACCAAAGTAAGATTTGAGCTCCGTCTTGCTTCCAGGCAGTTGTATCTTCATGATGGATTTTATTTTGTCAGGATCAATGATGATCCCGTCTTCAGTTATCAAGTGGCCTAGCAATTTCCCCGTGGTCATCCCAAATATGCACTTCTTGGGATTCAAGGATATCCTGTACTGCTCGCACTTCTTCAACACCTTTCTCAGGTCATCTACATGGTCCGCTCTATCTTTGGAGAACACCGTCAAGTAATCCATGTATATTACTATGCACTTACCAATCAAGCCTCTGAAGGCTATGTCCATTGCTCGCTGAAATGTAGCTCCAGCGTTTATCAATCCAAACGACATGCGCCTGTAGGCGAAGATCCCTCATTTCATGGTAAATGCAGTTTTCAATCTATCAATTCTGTCCACCATCACCTGGTTGTATCCAGAGAAACCATCCAAGAAGGACATCATCTTGGCACCATTCACAATCTATAGGACTTCATCTAGAGAAGCAAAGGATAATTATCCTTTTCAGAAGCTCGATTCAAGTTCCTGAAGTCCACGCACAGTCTGATGTCACCGTTCTTCTTTCTCACTGGGACCAAGTTTGCCACCCACGTGGAGTGTCTCATGGGAAATATGATCCTGGCATCGAGTAGTCTTTTAACTTCTTCGAAAATGATTGGCTCTAGTATAGCGTTGACGGGTCCTTGCTTTTGCTGAAAAGGCTTGGCATTTGACTTCACAGGTATCATATGAGTGATGACTGATGTATCAAAAGTTTTCAATTCGTCATACATCTGGGCAATGACATGGATGTAATCTTTGAGGGCCTGAGTTATCCCTTTCAACTCTTCTTCTGTACAGATCTTCCCAATCAGAACATTTCTTCTTCTATCACCTTGCCCAAGGTCGACTTGCGAATACTGTCCCTCATCAGCCTTTTGAAGATCCCTTTGTTTCAGCATGCTGTCCAAATCAAATGCTCTCTCCAGCTCTATCATTCCCCTAGGGATTTCGTTACTTGGCAGCTCCAGGATTTCTTCTTCCTCCCAGACATGATCTTCTAGATTCTTTTCATCAATGATCTGTGCCTCAAAAACATCTCTATTGGAAATAAAATCCAATATATACTGATCATCTTCAAATACTTGGAGATTAGTTACATTATTAGGTACTGAAGGCACTGATACTAATTCAATTAAGAATCTTTTTAAACCCGATATGGACAGAGGCTCTAGAGTACTGGCAGCCTAGGCCAAAGCATCTGCTCTGTGGTTTTACTCTCTAGGTACATGGGTGATATTGAATGCATCAAACTCTTCTATTAAGTCCCACACCCTGTGTCTGTAATTGGATAGCCTCCTGTAATTGCAAGAGTATATACCTCTTACCTGTCTAACAACTAATTCTGAGTCCCCATAGACATGCATAATTTTCACCTTCTTCCTAAGAGTGAACAATATCTCATGAATTAGGGCTTCATATTCTGTCACATTATTTGTACATGGGAACTGCAATTTGTATGCTGCCAAATAGGATTTTCCAGATGGGTCAATGAGGTCTATTCCTACTTCAGCTCCTTATTTTTGACTTGGATCCGTCAAATATGAGGATCCATGGCTCATCCTCAGCTAAAAGCTTGTCTAGTGCCTCCTTCTTTCTTTTGGCTCTGGTAGCCGCACCACTGGATATCCATTTTAGCTTTGGTGTCCCAGTTTTCTCAGACACCACCTCATCGGCTTTATGGGGAGCTGATACTTCTTTTCTCTTATCACCAAGAGGAACATTCTCTGGACCAGGCAGCGTATGCCTTCTCAAGATATGCAGGCACAATGAGCAAGATGTCTCCAAGTGAGGTGCCTCATGCAACTTGCACCACTTCTCAATCAAGGCATCCTAGGGAGGCCTATGCTGCTGCGTCATCTTTTGGATTTCTTTTGATAGAAACTCCTCGAACTTGGACAGATTGCTGCCACTATCCTCGTCAAATAACTTGTAATCTGACTCCACTAAACAATCATTCCCAGGGTTGATTTTCTTCTTGTTCTTATCATTACCCCCGTTGCATACCAGTATCTCCTTTGTCATCTGGACAGAACCTTCATCCTTCTGTGTGCATCCTCCTATTCTTGCAGGAGACAAACATAAATCAGTATCACTATCGTTATCTGTGGAACTCACCGCGGGTGAAGATGCTTCGCCATATGCTTGTTCCAACTCCAACATGTCTAAACAGGCATCACAAGTTTTTTCAAAATGAGCCTCATCATGCAACCTGCACCATCCATCAATTAGAATATCGTGAATAGGCACACTTAATAATTGACATCGTTTCACCTGTCTAAACAAATGCATCTCAAATTTCTTGAAATGATCCAGTTCTATTTTATTTCCAAGATTACGATCAGGCTTTGAATTTATTTCATCACTCCAAAGGTCACCATTATGGTCATGTATGTCAAGCATCAGGATTTCTTCTATGCTGGCGGTTTGAGGTCTGATGGAGTAAACTCCAAGTTCCACATCCACATACATGATTTCATTGGTTCTGTTATATTCGGTGATCATGTGTCTCATGCGAGGTTCAGCTTCAATCTTTATCTGATTTGGTATACCCTTCCAAGGTAGCCACATATGGCTGAAATCAGTTGACATGTATCCGTTGAGGGTTTTTGACCAGTCTCTGCTGAGTAACATTCCATATGTATCAAGTCTATCTACTACCTGAATATTAATATAGTGCTGGATTCTGGGATCCGATGCTAGCTGCATGTGAATGTGGGTCAGTTCTCCTACCACACTTACTTCTGTTTTGTCCAATTGTGTTACCTTCTTCAATGATTTAGCAGGATGTAACCCTAAAGCGTTGCATATGGACAGGGGCATTACATTGGTAGATGCTCCTGAGTCTACTAAGCAGTTGTACAAATTTTTACCAAACATCCTTGTGGTAAGGAGGAAGGGAGGTGACTCACTCTTGTCTTTGTATAGGGTCATGTGAGAGGTATCTGCAGCTTGAACAGTAGCCGAGGTTTTAGGTTTGACGTTAACGTCCTTGGCAGCATGATCTTTATTTCTAAATTGGCCTGGGGTATGGCTATCCTCCTTTTGAGTAGAACCGTCCAATGATTTCATGAAAGCATTCTTGATAGTAGGGGTTTTAAGCAACTCTGACATTGGCAGGCTGATCTTTACTTTTTTCATTTCATCTGCCAAATATGTAACCAATTTGTCAGATTTAGGAAGTGGATTTGCAGCTTTTGATGCTGTGCTATGTGATGTCAGATATTGAGCATCGACCTTGGGGAGTCCAAGGTTATTACTTGCCTTGGGATCAGGTGGAGTATTGAAATTGTTTGGAGGCAATGAGGTAGTCAAAGGATTAGCAGATCTATTTGAGTTATTCCTTAAGTTGTAGTTATGCCTACCTTGAGGTTGCTGTTGATAAGCATTGACTTCCTCATGCTCAATTGATGGCTCATTCTCATCCTCAAAGGGGAAAACATAGTTAGACTCAAAAGTCATGGCCGATTCCTCACATGTTGAAGTGTAATCCTGATGTGATGATATTGCCTACTGATAAGGACAATGCATGAAGCTTTCTAGTACTAGGGCAGAATCATACTCATAGGGGACAATTTCATTTCCCTCTACATAAGGTGGGTTACCTGAGGTACTGGCCACTTCAACTTGGATTATGCTAGCAGCAATCCTGAATTGAGGACAATCCAACTCTGCATGAGCATTGGTGTTATGTATTCTGCACCAGTTCATAAGTGCTGCCTCTGCAAGGTTTACTCTGGTGGTCTGCCTAGGTTCACCAGGAGGCTGATTGTCTAGGGGTGATGGCAAGGAACCATTGTTAGGCCTGGTGTTCCACACTCTAGGCTATCTAGGAGGATTATTGTTGCCATTGTTGTTATTGTAATTGTTGTTGTACCCCCTGTCAGGATAATTAGGTTTGTCATTGGCATAACCTCTGTTTTGATTAGGTTGAGAGTAGAAATTTTGATTTCTTAGATGAGTGACCTCAGTAGTAAGTTTTCTTAACTGAGCTGATATTTCTTTGATTTCTTCCTTCTCTTCCTGATCCTTGGCCATCACATTCTGTCTGGGGCTTGAAAAAGGAAGACCCATTGTTATTGTTGGATTGTTCTACGCCTTGAGGCACTTGTGTTTGATATGGTAACATCTGGTTACTCCCACTTGGTGGGGGCATGACACTGAGTGGTGGTATTTGCAAAGGGGCTGGCATCACAGCTGAAGGCATCATGGCTCCATTGGTTTGTTGGTGGACAGGATATGTAGGATAACCAGGAAGTGTAGGGAAAGCAATATTTGGTGTGGGAGCAGGAGCCATTTGCTAACTAACTTTGATAGCTTCCTCAAAAGCTTGTGCTAAGGTTGTTACACTAGGGTGTGTCCTTCTGATAAACATGGAGGTCAAGGTATCTAAAGCTGAATAATAAATACTCCTAGAAGCCTCATCTGCTACAACGTAGGGAGCAACCAGTTTAGACAACATCTTCTGGAATCTAGCGTTGAAGTTTGCAATGGGTTCTCCTTCGCACTTCTTGATGGTGGCAAATAGATGATAGTTCATTGAAGGATCTATAGGCACCTTGAACCTATCCTTGAAAGCTTTCTCTAAGGTATCCCATGAACGGACTGAACCTTGACCTAGACTGGTATACTAGTTATAGGCCTCCTCCCCTAAGGAGAATGGAAACAATCTGCATACCACATCCTCATACTCAATTCTAGCCCTACAACAAGCTTCTTTGAAGGTCCTGACATGATCATCAGCATCTTGATATGGATGGTACCTAGGACAAATTTTATCTAGATTTTTAGGAAAAGCATGATATGCATTGAAGGCCAGCGGTGACTCTGTTGTGAAAAATGACATCGCAACCAGTGGAGGTTGGATCTGGGGTACGACAGGCTGAGGCTGGGCATGAGGTGTGATAGGTGGTCCTGTGGGTATTTGAAAGCCAATAGGGGTTACAGGAGCACGCTCTGGTGAGGCTTTTGTCGCACTAGAATCAGGAGTATGATGAATGTCCATAGTCTTAGGTCTAAATCCCCTGATAGGCAGTTCTTCGAAGAGTCCACTAGATCTAGACCTGGTATTTGGCTTGAAAGCCAGGATTTCTCAAGTTTTTAAGGCAAAATGGTGAGTTTATGGCCAGAATTCAAGCCGCTGGGATGTTTAAGCAATGTATGAAGGAATCTACAATTTCCTTTGTCAACTGCCCTCCTTCTAGCGCCAGTTTTCCTGTTGATTGGTTTGTGATGTCAGTCACAGCCAAGCACACAAAACAAAAGTCACACAACAAACCTTGTTTATCCTGAAAGATACGATGAATTCCAAGAATTCATGATCCCAAGTCCCCATCGATTAGTTCATAATCTACTGATGTTACTCTGTGGTTGATGTGTATTGTTGTTTTCCATTTTGGGGCCTTACATAGATTAGTAGATTCTATTCCTGCAACTATGCTATATAGGGAAGTTACTCTACACGGCATATATCTCCAAATGATGTGTCTAAGTTGATATTTGCATGAGTTCTACCCTTATTTGTGATTCTCTGCATGACATTTTCAATCCTACATGCATTTAGCTCAAAATATGCTAATGATATTTAGTTGTCTTTGGGATGTCAGCATATTTTTCTGTTCTGCTTCTGATTTATCATGATGTGCAGTTATGAAAGTGATTTCAATGAAATTAAAATGAGAAAAAGGGTTAGAGAGTGAGATTCCTAAAATTACTTGACTGAGATCATTGATCCACATACATGTTCCCATACAACAATGGAGAGAAGAAAACTAAAATCATACTTCACCAGGACAGTCCACAAATCCGCATGATTCAGTGCAAATCTTTAGGGGAAAAGTTGACAACAACATGCAATGAAATGAAAGCGCTTCTATAGAACACAGCATTCACCAGTACATATCCAGAAATCAACTTGAAGACTACTTAAGGTTTACAATCAGGGTATAGTCTGAAGCTTCATCTCCATACAGTATGTTCATAAAATAGGTACATTTACAATGATCTGAGGAAGGGACCTTGATTATTTCAACAATCCAGTCCTCACTAGTCTCAGTAATCTGATCTCTCCTAAAACTATTACAAGTCTAATTTTTGTATGATTGACCTCCTATTTGTTTTTTGTACAGCACAGGGGCTCAATATATATATCTCTGGTTTTTCCCCAATCTGGTGCCCCAAAACCCTAGGACATCAATGGTCAGCATCTTGAAATGCAGCATCAAACGGTGAGAAATGAATCCCGCCAAGAATTCGAGCGGCATACCCAGACAGGGCGCCGCTCCCTTAATAATGTTTCCATCCGCCAACTCCTTGCATTGAAAGCTCCTCTGGTGTGTTTGGCCTCTCGGGATCTGGCCCACCGCCTAGGATGTCATCATCATTTAAAACCCTGCCTTCATGTCCACCTGCACGCCGTCACTGTGTCGGCAACTCTGCATCTTCCCAGCTACTCCAACAATCTGTAATAAACAAGCAGGAATTAGCACCATCGTTTAATAAATCAATAGGAAAAATGAACATTTAGATTAAAACAGGCTCCAAATGCACAAACACAGCCATCGGGCTCAAAACCATGGAAAACGGGCATAAAAAATGCATATACAACATTAAAACCAGTCGGGTCAACCATCGTTGACCAGAAACATGCATCAGGCGCCCAAAAAAGCTTCAAAATTTCCATCGCTTCGCTTTCCCCCCCCTTTTTCCTTTGTTTAAATCTTTGTATCTTCCCATATACAAGCCGGACGTAATACATCGGATTAATTAGATTTCAAACTGTTTGAAATCCGGCTTTGTATGTCCTCAATGCGTCTCGGTTTATATATCGCAACATACAAACGCATATGCATACAAAGAATTTTCTGTGTTTAACTTCCATTTCGAATCCGGCTTGTATGTATAACAATGCATCTTTGATATACAAGCCAGAAATATACAACGAATTAACTCCTTTTCATAACATCTTCGATTCCGGCGGTTGTATGCACGCAATGTATATCAGCTTGTATATGAGAATATACAAGCCCGATATACATTGAATTAACTCTGCTTCATAAAATTTGGGTTCCGGGCAATGTATCTTTTGCTTGTATATCGGCAACATACAAACACCCAATATACAAGTGGTGGGGACTGCATTTCTCTCTCCTCTTGTATGTTCGCACCCATATGCATTCGAAACAAACATACAAGCGGTGGAAAATACAACGAATTAACTCCTCATTTGATAGCCTTTTCAAATTCGCGGCTTGCATGTTGGCAATGTATAAAATGCAATGTATGTTACGAAATATACATTGCGGGGAACATACAAGCATTTTACTTTAATCTATAACATTTGGGTTCCATTGTTTGTATATAACGCAATGTATATCTCGTAATATACATTGCAGAGTTATACAATGATTTAACTAATTCTGATAACTTTTTCGGGTCCGCCACTTGTATAAGTCATTGCATATCAACTTTGTATGTCGAAACATACAAAGCACGAAATATACAAAGACTTAACCCCTTTTAATTTTCTCCTCAGGTCCGCCTGATGCATATGAACGTTGCATGTATCTTGACTTGTATATTTCGTTTGTATGTAAAAACATACAACAGTTTAACTCCTTTTCATAATCTTTCAAGTCCGCGGCCGGCACATTGCAAATGTATATATCAAATGTATGTTTAAATATACAAGCTCGAACTATACAATGAATTAACATTGCTTAATAACTTTTCAGTTCCGGCCCTTTTATAAATGCAATGTATGTTATGACCTGCCAAACATACAAATGTGAGATACATGCAACGGATTTAGACATTTATTCATTTTAACCTAAAACCACCTCGGGTCCATCTTGTATGTATGCACAAACTCTACCAAATGTATACAAGGCAAAAAAGACATACAAATGATTTTGTATATGAACCCGACTACTCATGCGACCAAGTATAAAATGACCTTTGCATATACAAACGACTTTGTATATGGAAAGCGAAATACAAAGGTCTTTGTATAAAAGCGAACTCGCATACAAAGGGCCTTCTATATGCAACCCAATATACAAAGAGACTTGTATGTGTAAATAACAAACCCTTCCCTTGTACATTTTACCAAAATGCTCATAACTTGCAAAATATGGCAAATTTTAACATGGTTCAAAAAGTAACCCTAGCTCATTTTTGACAAGGAATCCAACCATACTATGCACTAGAACTGAAATGCATGTTTTCTCCATTTTCAACAAAGTTTACAATTTTTTACTCACTTTTCCCTTTACCACCAAGCAAAACGACACACACAAGCAAAAAGCAAAAAGACACAGCAGGGGTCCTCATTTTGTTAAGGAGTAAAATGGGGCATGTTGTGAACATCACAACACGACAGTGAGGTCCACGATGCAGAGGAGGTTGGGAGCGAGGCCAAGAGTCTCTGGTCGATCCACTTCTTTGTCTGTTACCTTGAGAAGGAGAACAGGCTCTGGCAGAGGAAGGAGAGGGATGAACCCATGCCACAGTACAATGGGCATTTCCCCAATTATCCAGTAATTCTTGTAAGTGAGCCACTTCCAAGGCCACCTTATTTGCTTGAACTTGTATCTGTAGAAGAACATTAGAACATATAATAGTTTTAATGTAAAGAGAAACATATGTTCCAATGTGGCTGTTTGAAAATATACAAGAATTACGATCTTTCCATAATGTAAAAAGAATCTCCACCCTGAATATATACCAAATATGAGTAAATCTTGTAGGAAACCTGGGAGAATCACCCAGAAGGATAATTTGCCATGATAAAGGCTCTGGTCTGAAAGGGCAAAAGAAATCATGAATCCATAGCCAGAATTGTTGGGCTCTGGTACAATACCAGAAGAGATTTTGAAACGTCTCAGGTTGCCTATAGAAAGAACATCGGGGATCCTGAACCTCAAGATGAAACAACCTAGCTCCAACTGGCAGCCCTTGAAAAAGAATGCACTAGGCAAAATGAGCTAACTTTGGCTCAAAAATGGCAGACCAAACAGTTTTAAATCAGTTGTGCCAAAGAGCCATTAAACTATGAATGAGCCATCGCTTATTAAGCATTTCTATCATTGGAAAATGGGGTGAAAGCCATCTGTAAGCTAGCATTGGCTTGTAATGTTGCATTGGTGTTTCTGGATACCATTTCCAGTGCTTCTGCCAGGGCTTGGTGGATTGAATTCCAACTTTGTGAAGCATTTCTGCTGGAATTGCTATGATAACTCTATCATAAGTAGCTTGATCAGTTCTCTAAAGGCCAAATTTGACATGAAATGGCTCCCATGCCATGAGGCTCATAGTGGGCCGATGAAACATATCCTGTAAGGTTTGAACACCTTTTTTATGAAATCTAAGAGCCTTTAACCCAGGCAATTTGGCCAAAGGCTGGCCTGGAGTGGATAAAAGAGGTGACCACCAGATATTAAGGTGATTGAAGGAAAGACCAACATGAAATCTGTCACCAAACCAGCATAGCCGAGGTTTAACTTTCTCCCCAGATTTCCAAATGCTTTTAACCACAAACGTGCTTGAGATCTAATTTGGCTCTCTCATGACAAGGAGAGTCGAAAAGCCAATCCCTTTCCAAGCAGGCTTGTGCAAAGGATGTCCCATTGAAATGTTGTGCCTGAGCAAAACTTTCCATGCCTCATTTCCAGTGAGAGAATGAATGATCCACTTGACAGCCAAGGCAGTGCCTTGGCATTGAGTAGAAAGAATACCAATATCTCCAAAATCTCTTGGTAAATAGCAAAACTCCCATGCAACACGATGAAAGCCATGGTGAGTGTTAAAAAAGGTCCAGAGAAAATCTCTCAACAGTTTTTCAAGCTTGGCATATGAAACTTTTGAAGGTGCCCAACAAGAAGAGTAATAAACATGGGTTGCTGCGAAGACCTTAGAACAAATCTAGAATTTACCAGCCAGAGATAGTGGTTTAGTAATCCAGACTGCAAGCTTCTGTTCCACACGGGTAAGAAGAACTTGCCAAAGAGTAGCAGAAGTGCCCTGAAAGGCAAAAGGAATACCGAGGAATAAGAAAATTTCACCATGAGCAACCCAACACCATCCATATTGCTGGAACCAATAAGGAATGGGAAGAATTGTTTGCCTGTAACATAATGTTTTGTGCCACTGGATGGAAGAACCCGAGGCCAGGCAAAAGGTCTCAAGACATCCAAGTGCATTTTTGACAGTATTTTCTTCTTCCAGTAATGTTAAAAAGGAATCATCAGCAAAATGACCATTAACAAACTGGTTGGAAGAATTGGGTAGAGAAATTCCATGAACAAGCCCATTAGAAACAAAATGTGCAAGAAGGTATCCAAAACTTTTTGCTGCTAGAACATACAGGGCTGGAGCAAGCGAACAACCTTGCCAGATTGAGTGAAAAAGGCCAAAGGTATGTGACTGTTGGCCATTGATAGTGATACATGCAGAGGCATCTGAGAAGAGCATGTTGACAGATTGGATAAAAGAAGGTCCAAACCCTAAAGCAACAAGCATTGCAAGAATAAAGCATTATTCAATGCGATCATAGGCCTTGGCAAAATCAATTTTTAGGAAAATGGATTTTTGATTTGATTTTCTTGCCCATTCCATTCCCTCCCAGACCACAATGATATTATCTAAAATATATCTAGATTTAATAAAACCAGTTTGTTCAGGGCACACAATCAAAGGAAGCAAGTGACGGAGTTTGAGCGAAAGGGCTTTGGCAATGATCTTGTAGGAGACATTGAGGAACGTAATGGGTTGCCAGTTGTAAATATCCTCTGGATCACCAGCTTTAGGTATGAGCTTAATGTTTCCTTTATTAATAAGATTTTCTAAAGAATTTGAATGAAAAGCTTCAAGATAAACATTATGCAAATCCTTTCCCAAGCAATCCCAAAGGGCTTTGTAAAACTCACAAGGAAAGCCATCAATTCTCGGAGCTTTGCCATTAGCCATAGAATAGATAGCTTCCTTAAGGTCTTCAATTGTCAATTGTTGATCACAGAAGCGAGTCTGGGCTGAGGAGAGTTGTTTTGGAACAACTACAATACAATGCTGCAGTGCAGTCTGTTGCTCAAGAGTATAATCTTGGGCTGTGAAAACTTTTTCATAATGCCTTACAAAATCCTGGAGAATGTCTGGCAGTTCAGTATGAACAACAGTATCTTCTTTGATTTGCTTAATATTGTGTGAGGAATGTCTAGCTCGAAGAGCGAGAAAGAATTCCTTTGAAACACGGTCTCTAATTTTTAGCCAGTGCATCCTGGCTTTGAGCTATGCTCCTTTAGCAGCATGACTATCAGCCTTTTGTTTTTGATGCCTTAAATTGACGACATTAATTTACATAGAAGGAGAAAAAGGGTCAGCTGCCAAGGCCGTAGAGGCAAATTTCAAAGCATTAATTGTAGCCTCATAAGCTCGTCGCTTGAAAGTGGCAAGCTGACGGCCATAGATGCGAAGAAACCTCGCAGTGCGGGTGATAGCATCATTCCACCACTTTATCTAGCCGGTAGAATACAAAGGCTGACATTCTAAATTCCATATAGTTGCAATATGTGCCAGGGTGGGTTGGTGAGCAAGCAAGGAGGTGTTCAGGAAAAACTGAGATTTCATGGCGCATGGCTGTGTGACTTTCCATTCAATGGAAAACTGAATTGAAAAGTGGTCAGACAACGTCACATCCACTAATGGCTAAACAGGAAGGGTGGATGACGTGGAAAAATTAAAGAAAGATTGAGCCAAGATCATAGCATGATCAAGGCGTTTAAAGACCCTGTTAGATCTTGATCGAAAATTACACCAAATATGCCAGAAAGGATGGGATTGATGGCGACCAACATTGGGATTGAAAAGGCCCAATTTATTATGCATATGAAACCATGCCTCTCTTTCGCCAGCTGGCCAGCAAAAAGGCAGAACACCATCTTTATCATGCACCGTTTCAACCATATTAAAATCCCCACAAATAAGCCAGGTGGCAACTGGCAGAGAATCCGCAATCCATCGCCACAGAGTAGATCTTTTTGTCGCATCATTCGATGCATAGACATTAATAATCCCAAAGGAATGATTATCAATGTTAAGAAGAGTCCAAACTAAATGGTTGGTGGGGTCCACCCCATGAGCCACAACCGAATCATGCCACCGAGCAGACAAAAGGGTAACAACACCACCTTTGCCAACTTCATGGGTGGTGGAGTACAATTTACTAGTTGGCCAAATACAAGGACAAGCCAAAGATAAGAGAAACCCTGTAACTTTAACCTCTTGCAGACACAAAACATCAAGAGCAACATAGTGTTGGAGAGTAGCTCGCACATAGTACTTCCTAGCGAGGTCAGTTAGACCTCGAATATTCCAAGAGAGAAAATTCATTTAAAATCCTCCACCATATCCCCATAATCCATGCTTGCAAAGGAAGCAAAACTATTCTACAGGAAGTCGATGGGGTTTGACCCAAATTGGAGAGGAGGAATTTGCTGTTTTTAACCTCTTGAACAATTTCACCCTCCTCAGGAATCTCTTAGCTACGAGAGAGCCTGCAAGCTAACAAAGATGGATTGGCACATGCTTGTGCCTTGGACAGAGACCTTTGCTGCGATGGCAGCATAGTAGGACTCTTAAGTTTGTCCTTTCCACCATTCACAGAAAGCTTTGAAATATCCTTAGCTGACTCCGCAGCTTTGAGAGCATCCACAAAGGCCTTAGATTTGTGTTTGTGAGTTGTAACAGTGGCCCAAGTGTTTGATGGTTTGGAAACCACCTCCTTGGACACAGTTTCCATTGGACGTTGCTGAATAGTCTCCCTGGGTGGAGCCCGGGTTTGAGGCACAGCAAGAGGGCAATCCTTAATTTTATGCTCGGTTGTCTGACAACGATAACAAGTATTTGGCAAATTAAAGTATGTGACTTTCTAAGTGTGCTAAAGGGGGCCAATTTGAATGTCAATAAAGTCCTTGAGGTCTTTGGAAAGATCCACCTCAACATAGATGCATTTTTGAGGACGCGCTTGAAAGAACCAATTTGGTTCAACACAAATGACTCTTCTTAGAGAAGAAGCAATATCATGCAAGAAATGCAAGCATGGAAAAGGTAAGCCAGGGAATTCAATCCACATAGGGACCCGGTGTTTGGTATCATCAGAAGCCATAAAATCATGGGTCCATTGTTGGAAAACTAACAAGGAAGACCGAACATACCAAGGACCATGGTTCAAAATTGCCTGAACATGGCTAACTTCTGCAAAGTGGAAAAGGAAAAATCCTTTGGTCAGATTCTGGACCATATCGAGGTGGACCCCATGAGGGACTCAAGCCTTTTGAACCCATTCCTTGAGCATAGATTCAGGGGGATTTCTCCCTACAAAGTAACCAATAAGAGTATGCTGTTCTAACCATAAACAAGCAATATCAAATTCCTGCGTGGGCAAAATTACATTAGCAGGAGAAACTGAGGGCTTACCTCGTGAAACACCTTCGGAACAAACTTCTAGGGATGCTTGGTCAGAGGGGGAGCCATTGTGCAGAGCCATGAAACCACCAACACCAGCAACAAGTGCTGGGTCAGTAGCGGTAGGAGGCATTTAAATGGCCAAATAGCTGCAATAAATGCAAGCGTACAGAAGGAAAGGCTATAATTCTTGCGCCTAGAGTGCAGTATGACACCTAGAGAGAACAATGGTGAGCAGCTTTAAAAAATCTAACATTTCCATTTCTCCTCAAAATTTTTTAGCAATAACTTCTTCTTTGTCATGATCTCCCTCCTTATGTAGCAACAATCAAGGTCCCAACAATGAAACTAAGTGTTGATAGAAAAACTTAGACTGGAGTCAAAGATTTTATACTCTGTTCTATGTAGTAAACCTCTGTGTGATGTAATAAAAAGGGAGAACATAGATATGTAATAAATATTAAACCAAATTTTAATAAATTATATACTTTCATATGTATACACTAATATGTACATAAAATCATATATTAATATACTTTAATGTCTTACACATGTCTTATAATTCATTCCTCATGCTTTACCCTTACTTATCATCTTCCTTCTTCTCACACATATTTAATCCATATGATCCATGTTCTTATCTCTACCGTTCCCCTTCCTTATATAACCTCTTAATACCTTTTTCATGGTGTCTTTCCCTTATGTCCTTTCATAAACACTCCTAATTATCTTCTTCCCTTGAATTTATCCTTTCCTTTATGATATTTATCCTTATTATAGCTTATTTAGGTGTATTAGGGTGTGTTTAAGGCTATTTAAGGTCTATATAATGGATATATGGGTTTAGAAATGACCTAAATGACATGTGTGGTGCCTTGCAACCTTCTATATCCTACTAACAGTTGTCCCCATAGCTTTTTTATGCTTATTGTAGGACCTTGTGTGCATTTTATTTTTATCCATAGCTTCAAATCTCAAGCCATTTGTTTTCTAATAACATATATATGCTTGATTCAATTACCTTTCAATTTCCATAGCTTCAAAGCTCATAACCAAATGTTTGCTTTTCGTATCTCTATTTTTGTTCCTATTGCCACGAGGAGGACCCCATTGCTGCAGACGAAGAGACAGTTGCCAAAAAGGACCTCTAAGGACTCATGCTATGCACCACCACATGATTCCTACAATTTTTTCAAGATTTAGTAGTAATTAAATCAAATCTTGCTCTTGAGGAAGTAAAACATTGTTTGCTTTTCTCTTGATAGGTAGTTTTAATTTGCTTTTTTAGAGTAAATTTGCATTTAAATTGCTTAGATTAGCTTTAATTGGTTTCTTACATAAATTTCATTCCCATTGCATCTAGATTAATTACAAATTTCAATTCATTAGATTACAATTCAAAACCAACCCATGAAAACATACAAAAACATAGTTGAGATTGCATACATTTTCCCTTTCTTAGTAATTAAATCCTTTGAAATTCATAAAAAGAAATTAAAAGTTGTATTGCATTCATATAAAATACCAAAAATATTATAAAAACTCAAAAAGAAAATCAATAGATCAAATCAAACCCTCGATTTCATCATGAGGTCAACAAAGTGAATAAATTCAACAAAACAAATCAACGCAAACAAGCTTTCCCTATATTATCTAGCATTCATTGTGCCTAGGCAAATTAGGGAAGTTTGAGTGAAATCTATCTTACGTGAGATTAGGGAGAACGTCCCTCAACCAATTCTCATTCAACAAAACACAAAACAAAGAGAAGCCAAAGAAAATCAACAGAGAATCATTGATCAATAAAGGCTCATACAACAACACATTCAAAATGAACAAAGGAGACTAAATTGCCTCCACATCATAAATGAGCAAGATAGTCTTCAAGATAGGATTATAACAAGTGACCCTTTAGGTCTATTATAATCACAACCACAACAACCATTGAACATTTTCATCAACATCAAAGCATTCATAGAAATTTTTTCCAAACATACACAAACACACATCACATGATCAGCCCAACCATGATCAACAACATTTTGCTCCCTCACGAACAGAACAACCATTGGTTACACCTCCACTCTATTGGCTCTTGCCACAAGAGCAGGAGTGACTAGGTCATCACCCATAGCAAGGATATAGTTCATGTGTCATGTTGGAGTCTAACTCACTCACATTGTGTTTGTGCTATATTCGAAACAACACAGTGACATAATTCTGCTAAAGTGGGGGGAAATGTAGTGTCAAAAATTGTATAGCTTCTATAATTTGCACCCTATAATTTGCACTCATTTTAGTGTCCACTCCCATAACATGTTTTAGGTGCTCCTTACCCATTTACCCTAGTATTTTCCTTAATTTAGAGTGCTAAATGTGATTTAATTGTGTTTTTGTTTAGTTTTACACTTGTTTTTATGTACCTAACCTTTTCCCCTTTTGTTCACAATCTTTTTTTATTTTTTGATAGCAATGGGACTTTGACATGCTTGCACTAGCATCCCTGTAGGTATGGTAGTGTCCCTAATTTTTTATAATTTATACACATGTTTAAACCAACCTTTTTCTATTTTTCATCAATTGAAAACCCTAGCCATGTTATTTTATTCATGTTTTCTCTTCAATAGCTCTCTTTTTGTCTATACAAGACTCATTATGACAATATTTGTCTCTTAACAATTACTTCTATTTCTCTCAATCATTCTTTTTATTCTCTCATCCTCTCAACTCTTCCATTCTCATTTTGTAATATTTTTTAGAAGCTTCTATTACCCTCTCTTGTTTCTAATCTCTCTCATGCCAAGAGTCAATTGATTCTCCACCATTTCTTTTTGAATATCTAAACTCTATTGGATATTTGAAAAAATATTTGTGATTGTAGTATTATTACAAATTTTTATCATTTCTTATTGTAAATTTTTCTTCCATTTAAAGTGTAGGTTTTGAGAAGTGGATTTGTGAAAAATATTCATCATATGTGATACCTGCTTCTATTCTTTTCGGTAGAATCCATTTTATTTGTTTAATACTATTCTAATTATTGTGGGATCTTCATTAATAATGCTCTCACATTTTAGTATTTCCATTTACATCATATAATTTAAGGAAAATAAATCTAATTTTCTTCTTCTCTTCTTGAAAGAAGCAATGGTGTTGTAGCTCCTCATTTTCCTTTCACTTCTTCCTTCTTTTCGCTAATGGTTTTCTCCCCTTGAGTTAAAAACTTGATTCCCATGAGATTCTCTTTTGTGTGTGTCTCATTTTCCTTCTCAAAATTAATAACTAACATAATAATATTTTCTCTTAGGTCCTTTGATTTGAAGGATCTTCCATTTTATTTCATAAAATTATTCTTCACACTTAGCATAAAAAAATGTTTGATAATCTTGTCCATTTTTGTTTACTTTGTATTCTCATACTTAGCACTTAATTTGTTATCCACTTTCCTTGTTTCTTGTTGCACACTAGCATAGGGATACATCTCCTTAGGTTTATGTCATTATTATTTCACACTACTGTTTTATTTTCTTATCATAGTCACAATCCTAAGCACACACACAAAATCTATTTGGTTTCCCATGGAGGTCAAAATACCAAAATAAAGGCCTATCCACTTTAGTAGGCCCCTATGAAGCCACCCCCTTTCCCCTCTCCTAAATGTAAGTTTTTCATTAAGCTCTCCTCTATGAATTTGGTATTCTACATGGTGGTTTTGTACCTCTAATGCTCTCTTTTTATTTAATCTATTTTCCTTAATTTTTGTAGTTTATCATATTCTAGAATATTATTTGTTGTTGTCTTGTGTTCATTTTGTATACCTTTAGCTCACTATTCTACCTATTTTTATTTTCTTGCGTAAAGGACTAGATTGCAGCCACACTAACATCCTCATGGGTGCACTAGTGTCCCTCCATAAAAAATTAGTCTTTGCACCATAATCGAGTTTAAACCAATTGTTGAACCAATTCCCATGTTCTTTGTCCTTGTTTACATTCTTAGCATATTTCTATTATGTAATTTAATTCAATTGTCAAATCATTTCACTTTTCGTCAAAACTAAAACCAAAAGCATTGATTAGACTTGTCTTTAGTTTATTTTTTATTTTCCATCTTTTAATTTTAATGGAAAGTAATCCAATTTAGTTTAATTAATGCACACAAGAGAGATTAAAATAATCTCCCTTTAGTAACAAAGGTAAAACATGATTTTTATCTTTCAATCATTTATAATTATTTTCACTTTATTATTTTTAGAAACAATAAGGATGTGATTAGGGCTCTTAAATCTCTTTCTATTTGATATGAAGAACTTGGGGTAGCTATGTTTATAGTAGACATGGAGATCATGAGGGATAGAGTGAACAAAAACTCTGTGTTGTACTGGTTTAGTTTATAGGATTACAAATCAATGAGTGTTCTCTTTCTTATGCCCAGACAAAGCTTTTAGTAGAGAAGAGTCCTTAACACAAGATGAGATAGAGGACATGAACCATCTCTCCTATGTGAGTGCATTTGGTAGGCTTATGTATGCTATGGTCTGCACTAAACTAGATATTGCCCAAGTAGTGGGAGTCCTAAGTAGGTATATGTCCAATTTGGGCAAAGAGTATTGGACTATAGTGAAGAGAGTCTCTAGGTATCTTAGAGACACATTAGAGTGTTTATTTGCTTCTAGGGAGGATAAATTTTGAGTAGATAGTGGATATACAAGGATTCATCAATTTTATTTGGGTGGAAGATGTGGATAGCAGGAGGTCTACTAGTGGGTATGCGTATACTATGTTTGGTGGTCAAGGAATTTTTTAGTGGCTATATGCCGCCAATTGGCTATTTTTTAAATTTCTACGACCCAAATTTGGCTATTTTTAGGCTCTTTAGAAGTGTCCAATTCACCCATATTTGATAGATTTTACCTAATATTGAAACAAAATCACCTCGAGTTAGAAACTTTAATTCTTTAGGATAGACACATATCACACTATTGTATATAAAAATTTGGGCCCTAATCTCTCTACTTTATTAGGTGCTATTTTTATTTTTTAGGCTTGCCCCATTCCAACATATTTATTTAACAATCGTATATTGATAGGAATTTTAGACACTAAATCACCATAATATTTCCATTGACTCTAAAATTTCAATTTCAATATGAAAAAAAATTGCCTAGGATATTATGCTTCTTTGTAGTAGATTCGTCGGGGTTTTTATAAAATTTTCAAGTAGTCATTTCTTAAGGTATACCATGTTGGTGGTGCAAGTGGTAGGATAAGTAGATGGTAGGTTGTGGTTACTCTTTTGACTACAAAAGCAAATTATATGGAAACTATATGCAAGAATTTAGAACTCAAAACAAAAAACAAATTTAAATGAAATGCTTCCCATCCTAAACTCATGTAAACCTCAGATAGAGTGGATGATAGAGTACAAATAATAAAATTCAAATGTGAACAAAGTTACCTAATGTAGACTCTATGATGAGTGGATTTTCTCTATTGATTTTGAATGTGTATGCTCAAATATTCTTGAAAGATTTTTGCAACATGTACCTGTGGATAGAATAAAGGATAAATAGGACAAATATTCAAAAAGTTTAGGCATCTAGAGTGAAGCTCAAACAGATGAAAGGGATTTATAGATGTCTAGTTGAGGACGTGAACAGTCTAGATTCAATAGTGGATGAATAATGGAGACTTATTGAGAGAGAGTGGAGAATTCTCCCTGGCTAAGAATAGTCAGAAGGAGTAATGAGGGTTATGACACCATTTTAGTAGAATCTAAATTAGGTGAGGGAAATTATTATTATTATTTTTAAAAAATTTGACTAATTGGTTGTGCATGGGTTAAAAAAAGATGGGAATCTTGGAAGGAGTTATGATATAATATGAGTGGATAATTAGATTTATTATTATTTTTTAATAAAAGAGTAAAAATTTATTAATAAAGAAACCAACAATACAAGTCAAGGAGAACAACTGCCCACATAAACACTAGAAGACTAGAGCAAAACCACAGAACCACCAACCAACCAAACCAGAACCAGGGAAACGCTCCCACACCCTAAAGCCCCAAACAGGGACCACCCCTATCCATTAATATCCTTAGAGATCAACCTTTCCAAATTTTGAACACTATCTAGGGATAAAAGGTCCCAAGCACTAACATTCCACTCCCCCACCTGTTTTTAAGCCCAATTTGCCAAGCAATCAACCACTCTATTCCACTCATGAGGAACATGGATAAAGGAAACAAAATCCAATGAGTGGATCAACTGGAGAATCTGTCTGACCACCGAAGCCAACTACCAATGCACTCCTTCCACAATTCGCTCATTCAACATGTTAATCACAATTTGGGAATCAAACTCACATGTAACCCTTCACCAGCCTAAAGCGTACCCTCTCTCCATAGCCCAGAGAATAGCTAGGGCCTCCATAAAATTGTTTGTTTGTTGTCCCTTATAAATAGAGAAGAAAAATAGGACAACACCAGAGCTATCCCTCCCTAATCCCCTAATCCCAGCATGACCAGGGTTCCCCCTGTAAGATCCATCTGTATTAATCTTGAAAATTCCTGGAGGAGGAGGAGACCATCTTCCTTCTCTTTGAATCTTACTCTTGGAAATGCCCCTGTTCTTGAACCTAGAAAAACATAACACACCGTTAACTAAACTCAAATTCTGAGCCACCTGCATCTCCCCACTATCTAGATTAGTAGAAAGATCACACTTAGCTGCTAAGGTCTCCTAGAGCATACATAGAATCCTCTGCCACACCTGTTGAACCACCAACTTACTCTCCTAGAAAATTCTCTGGTTTCTTTCCAACCAAAGATACCACAAGATGAAAGAGGGACCAATATTCCAAGCCACCTGAAGAAAATATGCCTTAGCCAGGGGTCTTCCTAGGCTTCTCCAAAACTCCCCCAGAGAAGAAGCGTGGACACAAGTCTGCTTCTAAGCACCCCATGAAAGATGTGAAATCTCTCTAGCCAGGGAACACTGAAAAACAAATGAGGACACTCCTCACTACTATTACATAGGAAGAAAATAGGACCCTGAAAACCCCTCTTTTGCAAGTTATCCCAAGTGAGGCATCGATTATGAACAACCAACCAAAGGAAAAAGTTACATTTAGGCCACACAAACTTATTCCACACAAACTTCCACCAAGGGGATTCAATCTCCCTAAACTCCTGATAACCAAAAGCAATTGAATACACACCTTTGGGATTAGGACTCTGAGCTAGAGAATTACACTCTCTCAAAGCATTGCAAACTCTTGTAGCAAGAATCCTAGATAACTCCTTCAGATCCTTCAACAATCCCCCCAATAGCCACTCAAAAGGATCTTTCCATCTGCAAACCTCCACCTGACCCAAAAGTTGAACCAATTTGAAGTGCTCCACGCGACACCACCCTGCTTTAAGAAATAAGTTGGATAGGGGTTATAAGTGTGGAAACACAGTCAAGATAGGAGGGTATCCATCCCAAGAATCATACCAAAACAGAGCCTCAAAACCCCTGTTACAAATCCAGAACAACTCCTACTTAATTAAATAAGCACCCCTTTTAAGAGTGCCCCATATCATGGATCCTTTACCTGAAAGGCTAATCCTTGGGACATCAACACTTTCCACTCCCCCAAGTACTTATAGGTGAGGATCATAGCCCAATCCTGATCCTGGCAAGTGCACCACCTCCAATACAACTTAGCTGCCAAGGCCTGCTCGGTAAGACTAGCCCGTTGAAGACCAAGGCCCCCCTCTTGTTTCAACCTACAAATGAAATCCCACTTAACCAAACTCCATTTCGAAGAATCCAAATTACTAGCCCATAAGAATTATTTAGAAAGAGTATCAAACTCATTAATGAATCTTGAAGGAGCCCCATGAACAAAGCACCTATAAATGGGGAGAGCTTGAATCACAAATTTCAATAAATTCACTCTCCCAGCAAAGGAAAACCATTTACAAGTCCAATGACTAACCCACTTATGAAACTTGTCTAAAATATCCAGCCAAAAGCCCCTAGACAAGGAACCAACATGTATGGGGATACCAAGATAAACAAGAGGAAGGGTCCCTATCTGAAATCTAAGATTCCTTGCGATCCTAATCTGAATAGGTTGAGGAGTATTAAAGAAGAAGATAGAGGACTTGTCTTCATTAATCCTCTATCCCAAGGCAATTAGATAAATATCTAATGCCTTTCTTAAGTTAACCGCCTCATTGACCTTAGCTAAACCCATCAAAGCAATGTTATCCACAAATTGTAAGTGAGATAGAGGAGGTAGGCTATTGCCCCAATTCCAGCCTGGGATCAAGCCCTGTCCCACATAAGACTTTATTAGTCTTCCCAATCCTTTAGCTAGAAGAATAAGCAAATACGGTGATAGAGGGTCCCCTTGCTGAAGGCCCCTAGAAGCCCCAAACAACTCAGTAGGATCACTATTAATAAGAACTGAAAAAGAAGTCGAAGTAACACAACTCATGACTCAATCAACCCACTCAATACCAAATCAAAAGGCCAACAGAACCTTACGGAGGAAAGCCCATCTGATGTGATCATAAGCTTTGGCCATATCCAGCTTAATGAACATCACTTTCTCCTTGGACATCACCATGGAGTGAATAGCCTCAATTGCCACAACTCCATCAAGAATTTGCCTCCCTACAAAAAATCCACCTTGCTCTTCTGAGATCAATCCATTGAGCCACGGTTTAAGCCGTTCAACAATTAGCTTCATGATGATCTTATAAACAACATTACACAGAGCTATTGGCCTAAAAATACTCAACAAGTTATCTCCTTTAGTCTTAAGAATAAGCACCAGGAAAGTAGCATTCAAGGCTTTCAACATCTTCCTACTCCTCTATGACTCCTTAACCACCTCCAAAAGGTCATATTTGATAATCTCCCAAAATTCCTGAAAGAACTCAACCGGGAAGCCATCCAACCTAGGGACCTTTCCTCTTTTCAACTGAAAAACAATCTTCTCCAATTCATCCATGGAGATGGGACTGAAGATAACCTCATTCATCTCATTAGACACCAAAGAAGGGATACAAGCTACAACCTTATTTTCCTCATCAACAGCTAAGGGGGAATCCTCTACAAACAATGAAGAGAAGAACCGAGAAGCCTCTGTTGAAATCTACTAACCTGAGGATAACTGAACCCCTTGGGAGGAAACCAAAGAAGTAATCCCATTCCCATGTCTTCTATCTTTGATAGAGAAATGGAAAAAATAATATTTCTATCACCTTCCTGAAGCCAATCAATCTGTGACTTTTGCTTCCAAAAAAATTGCTCACGCAGTTTCCATTCTGCAAGCTCCTTCGAAGCTTTTGTTTCATCCGTAAGATTCTTCACAGAGAGGCCATAGTCCCTAATTTGCCTAGTAATGAGATCCATCCAGGATTGGGCAACTACCTTAGCCAAAAAGATGTTACCAACATATTGCTTGTTCCACTTCTTAAGATGGAACTTCACATACTGAAACCTCTTAACAAAGGAATACATAGCAATACCATAAGCTAACTTTCCTTTACTCTACCAACTAGCCATAAAATCCTAAAGTGATAGATCTCTAAGACACATAAGCTAGAACTTGAAAGAAGGATTCTTAGTAGTCCCAAACAAGGAGGCTAAAAATTTAATAGGCCAATGGTCCGATCCCTGCCAATCCAGGATCACTGAGCTTGTAACCCAGTTACTGCCAATCCAGAAGCTAGAAACCATAAACCTGTCCAGCCTTTTAGAGATATAGTTCTCCCCACATCTTTTGTTACTCCAAGTAAACAAACCATTAGAAAGATTTATGTCCACCACATTTAGGAGGAGAATATTGTCTCTAAACATCATGAAAGAAGGTTCTAACCTGTCCAAACCCCCCTACTTCTCATCTAAACTAATGATCACATTAAAATCTCCTACCATAATCCAAGGCAAATAAGGGACCAAGGAGCAGACATAGCAAATATGATCCCAAAGAGAAAATTTTCCTTGAACATCAACTGGGGCATACACATTAGTGAAAATAATTACTTCTCCAGATTCATAACTAGTCACAACCACTGAAATAGAGAATCTACCAAAAAGCCACTAGATAGGAGAAACCTTGCACAGGTCCCATAAGCACGCCACACCACCTGCACTGTCCTGAGCTCCAATACTCTAACACTAACCTCTAATCCATAATCTAGAAGCTATGTTGGACATACCTTCCATAGACAAATTTGACTCCTGAATGAAGACCATATCAGGCGAATGAACACAAATCAAATCATGAACAACCTTTTGTCTAGGGATACTGTTCAACCCCCGTGTATTCCAAGAGAGCATGATCATCTTTGAGAAATAGAGAAATGGGAATCAATGGTTTTAACAGCCTCTGACTCCACCAAAGTCTCACCTGTCATCTTCACTTTCTCCTGGTCTTTCTTCCACCCCATCTTGGGAGGCTTCTCTAGAGAAGCCTTTTTGAGATTTTTTTGTTGAATCTCAAGGGGTGACTGGGCTCTACTGCCAAATCTAGGAGTTTGGCCTTCCTTCTTCAATGACAAGCTTGAGGGAACCTAAGTCAAACTAACCTCCTCCTCTAGTACTCCCTCTAGCTCCAGACAACTAGATACCACAAGAATATGATCTATTTCCATTTGTGTACCTGCAACCTCCACCTGAATGTTATTGCAAATACCCTCATCCCTTAATCCCTCTCAACCCATCCCCAGGGGGCCTAAACCATCATGCAACTCTTTTGGTATCATCCCCTACTAATCACTTGCATCTAAGGCATCAAATCAGTTGTATAACCCATCAACTTGTCTATCCTTAAGAGTTCTCTTTTGGTCTCTTCCTTTATTACGTGGTTTTATTGAGACAAAACCCTCTTTATTTATCTCCTCTACTGCAATTGGGGATTCCCATGATCCATATTAGGAGTAGGCCTAGGAGGTTTATCAGTCTGAGACCCTACAGGGTTAACTCTAGGACACTTCTTTTGCAAATGGCCATATTCATGGTAGATTCGACATCAAAATAGGAGAGCCTCATAATCCAACTGTTGAGTCCAAGAAGAAGCTCCTAACCAAATTTCTAAAGAATCTGGTAAACGATTGTTTAAATCTATTTCAACATAAATACGAGAAAAAGATATTACCTTTTTTATCTAGCATCTGTTGCGAAGGGCCCACCAACTCGCCTAGAAACAGTGCAACCATATGCAGAATATCATTCCTCTAGAATTCAAGCAGGAACCAGGGAAGCCAAACCCACACTAGAATCTTGGAAGGGAGTTCATCAAATGGATTAAATTTGATATGCCAAGGCTTTATAAAAAGCCCAACTTGATTGTAAAAGTACGTGCCCCCCTCAAAGGCCTTATTGTGATCTGACAAATTTGAGAACACTACCAAAAAGTAATTATTCACCACCAACATTACCTCCATATCCCCTTCAGGATTCTAGGTATGCCTTACCCAAGATCCAATAAAGGGCAAAGAACACATGGATCTGCACAAAATTACAAATTAAGGCATGATTTACCAGATAGGATACATCCTCCTCCACGGACTCCAATTGAATCACCAAAATCAACCTTTCCTGGCTCCTCTCAAGACATCCATTCACCTTGGAAACTTGAGGGCCTCCGAATAGAGCTACACACTCTCCATTCAAATCCTGAGGCAAATTTGACGAAGAGGGATCTTCCCTATTGAGAGCTTCTTGAAAAGACACCTTGGATCCATCAAATGGACTTGAAGAAAACCCCATGCCTCATAGGTAGTAAGAGCCAAACCCTAATCAAAAGAAGAGAGCCCAAAGACAACCCCATGAAAGCAGAGATCAAGGATCAACAAAGAGAAAAACCTCCAAAACAACTAAGCAGTGCCACACCATAGGAACCCACCCCCTAATTCACAAACAACAGCCCCAAACCCCAATAGACCTCCATGAAATCACCAAGAAACCCCCCAAAAACTCAAATCTTCCCCTAGCACCAAGGCCCCATCTGAAACCCCACTACACACGAGCCTTTCAAAAGAGATGTCACTAGGGTCATGCTTCAGCATGCCCTGGCCTGCACTACACAGAAGCACCCGATGCAGCCATTTGCATCAGTTAGATTTATTAATTTGGAGAAAAGGTGGAAAATAGATTTATTTATCTATTTCAAAATAAATGGAATTAGTATTAGTCTAATTAACTAAATAATATGAATGATTTGATTAATTAGTGGAGGTAATGACAAAGGGGAAATTAGTGTTTAGGATAAATGTTATTAGAATGTGCTTAGGAAAGTGTTGAAAGTGGTGTTAGACATGATGTTAGAATGTGTTGATTTTAAGTGTCTACAGAAACTACTCATGCCTTTAAGGAAATAGTCTAGCTTCAAAGATTATGTTTGGATATTGGATTAAGATAGAATATAGTTGTGATCTAGTGTGATAGTTAAAGTGTCATCAACTTGGAAAAGAACCCTACCTTTCATGTGCAAATGAACCACTTTGATGTGTAATATCACTTTATTAGTGACATGGTGGAGGAGAAGGGGTTATGGTTAAGAAGGTAGAAATGTCAATGAATGTTGCAAATGTTTTGACAAATACCATGAGCACAAAGAAGTTCAAAGGTGTAGGATGGCTATGATGATCAACCTCTAGTATTTAGTTCACTTCATTTAACCCCCTTATAGTTCTTCCAATGTATACACCAAGTGGGAGGTTGTTAGGACTAGTGGACTAGGTGTGTTTTATACCTTGCAAGCCTTAGGTCTTGTCTAATTATTTAATGTTGTATATTATAAAAAATATACCCACATTGAACAGGGCATCCCACTTCGATAAAATATTGAGATTCCATAGTTGGTACTCTTTGTGCTCCTTTTTCGTTTATTATTTTTACTTTTTTTAGTTGAAATTTTTCTCCTTTTTAATTTCTAAACTAGAGTTTAGGATTATAAAAAATGGATCCCATTACCAATTTAGTTAGGAATTTTAGATTCTAGTATTTATTTTAAGCATGCACCATGTCTCTAATGATTTTTAAGGTACAAGATTTTTCTCAAAGTTCAGGACTTTATTTTTGCTTTATTGCATATATAATCAATTTCTAAATTTTGTTGTATTTTTTAAATACTAATAATTACTTTTAGAATCATTTTGTTGGTGACACCATGATTTTGGGAGAAGCTTCGATAATTGAAGCTAAGAATATCAAAGTATTGCTAAATAATTATGAGGTCATTTCATGCCAACATATCAACTTTGCTAGAAGTGTCCTCTTCTTCCTTAACACACCTTCCGAGAGAAGGGATAGAATTACTAGAATCATAGGATGTCAAATTAAGGAGATCCCATCAATGTATCTTGGTATGCCTTTGTTTAAAGATAAAATGCCAATTGGCATGTGGCATCTCCTCTTTGATAGATTCCAAGGAAGCTAGCAATTTGGAAAGGCTATTTCCTCAATCTAGCTAGGAAGATATGACTTCTAAAAAGCACTTTATAGAGCCTTTTGATTTACCTATTGTCCCTATTCCAACTCTCAAGGAAAGTGGTTGAAAAAGTAGAGCAGATCTAAAGGAGGTTTCTCTGGTAAGGAGTTGAGAATAAACAAAGAATTATGCTTGTGTCTTGGGATAATGTTTGTCAACCCAAACTCTTTTGAGGCCTTGATCTAAGAAAGTTAAGACCCTTAAATATTTTTTAGCCAAAGTCAGATGGAGATTGTTGACTAGTGACTCCCAATGGGAAAATATCATAAGGTTGAAATATATTTCTAATGGTGAAGCTAAAGATTTACAATCTATTGATTTGGAGAAGTTGTGAAACCAACCTCATAGGACACAGTGAATACCCGCAAAACCTAAGATTAACCTTCCACAAGAGAAAAAAACAAAGAGAGCAATTTCCACAAAAAAAGATGCAATTACTGAAATGGATTAATGAATTACATGAGAGAACTTGCTTTTATATTTGCAAGTTAGAAAACCCTAATGTGAGATTCCTAAGTTTAGCTTAAGTGAAATAAAGTAAAGGTGACTTAATTAATTACTCAATATGATTAAATTGATTAAGTAAAGAACCTATTACTCTAACATCCCCCCTTAAGATGAACTTAGGGAGAAGCTAAAAAACTAAGGACAAATACATGAAAGCAAAGATGGGTCCCGACAACTAGGTCTAATGAGGTACCCATGTACAAAAGACTCTCTCACAAATAGAGAAAAGGAGAAAATCAAGTGGGAAAAACTCCTCCCCAAAAGAGAGAACAAACCTCCCTACAAGAGAGAAAGAAAGAGTGAAGGACTAAGAAGCCTCCACAAAAGATGTCCCAAAAGAATAAACCAAAAAGTGAAGGACTAAGAATAAACTAAAAAGTGAAGGACTAAGAAGGACCATGTTGAAGTTGATAAACCAACCTCACAGATCCCAATAAACACCTGCAAGCAAATAACCTGTCACACAAAGGAGACCAAGAGGCACAATAATGGTGCTCTCCAAACCTGAAGAAAAATGCATAAAGAATGAATAATTACAATAAGATCAATCCTTATGAAAGGAGATTGAAACCCTAAAAGTGAGAACCCTAGGATTAATAATAAATTATTAAAGTGCCTAAGTTTATCTAAGGGGGGGGGGGTGTTAGAGTAATAGGTTAATTACTTAATTAATTTAATCATATTGATTAATTAATTAAGTCACCTTTACTTTATTTCACTTAAGCTAAACTCAGGCACTTTAATAATTTATTATTAATCCTAAGGTTCTCACTTTTAGGGTTTTGACCTCCTTTCATAAGGATTGATCTTATTGTAATTATTCATTCTTTATGCATTTTGCTTCAGGTTTGCAGAGCACCATTATTGTGCCTCTTGGTATCCTTTGTGTGACAGGTTATTTGCTTACATGTGTTCATTGGGATTTGTGAGGTTGGTTTATCAACTTCAACATTATTCACTCCCTCCAGGGTCTACCTTCTAGAATAACTTGTTGAAATGCATACCTCTTTTGAGGATAGGATCTAGGTAGAATGTTGGCTTGGGGAATAATGTTTGGTTTTATGATGATGCATGGATCCTTAAGGATCCTCTCATATGGTCAACCCCTTAGAAGTTGTTATGTCCCCCCTTTAATTTTTTTGTTGGGGAAAAGGTGGATGACTATGTGGATTCTTAGAACTTTTTGCATACTTTGAAGCACTTCCTTAGCTTTTACTTTGACCTTCAGGTTCTCCTTCATGCCCCGGACCTAGTCAACACCCTCCAAGGTTTCCATATTTTCCAACTTGAGAGGTCTCAGATGCTCTTGTGTGGGTAGCCTTTTCCTTTGGTCTTTAGTTTATTAGTTTAGGCTATGATGCCTTGATGAATCTCCCTCAGAATGGCTTCCCTTGGTTGAAGGTGTCGTTTAAATACCTTATCCCCAAGGTCAACCTCTTTTTTTAGTCTACCTATCAAAATAAGATTCTCACTCTTAATAATCTATCAAAAAGGGGTTTTATATTTCCTATTAGCTGCCGTCTTTGCAAAAAGGATGTTGAGTCTATGTACTATTTATTGTTGAAATACCACTTTGCATTGTAGACCTTTAACCTTTTGTTGAGTAAGTTCGAGCTATGTTGGCCTGAACTAGAGTCTTTAATGATTTGATCCTCCAATAGTCCCCTCCCTTTTCTACCCCCTAGTTAAAGGATCTTTGGTGCCTTGCTCTACCCCACTTCTATTGGGCATTGATTAGAATGGAATGTTATAATATGGAAAGGAAAAAAATTGAAACATGTAAGGGTTAGCCTAAAAATATAGAATGCTTTTTCTGAAAACTTTTCAGTGAAAACAAGGTGAACCCATCCCCCCTCTCGATAGAGGAACATAGAATTGTTTTCAATTGGGGTCTTAATCTTACTCCAACTAATTTGATGGACAACACGAAATTTGTGAGGCTTAACACCAAATGGGTCTACCTTGAACTCAATTGGTTGAAGTTAAATTTTGATGGGGTGTCAAAGGGGAACTCAAGCCTGGCTGGAGGAGGGGGTGTAATTAGAGACAACAAAGGTGGTTTTGTGGTTGCTTATGTAGGAGGCATGGGAGTACAAACTAACCATTTTGTGAAAGCCAAGGTGGCCTTCTACAGAATTCAATATGCTAAGGATCTCAAGATCTCTCATCATATCGTGGAGAAGGATTCACTCAATATTATCAAGTTCATTAAATGTGAGTTGTCCCCCTCTTAGACTATTAAAAATATAATGGATGACACTTTAGAGTCTCGTGAGGCCTTCAAGTAGGTGAAAATTTGTCATACCTATAGGGAAGGTAATAGGACAGTAGAGAGAATGGCCAAAATTGATGTTGGTGGGTTGAGGTTTGAGAAATGAGAAAATTTAGACTCCTTTCCTGATGAATGATGGGACTTTATTTTGTTCTATTTCTCTTGTTTAAGTTTGTACTTTCCAACGATATTTCTAGACTTTCCTAGACATTATCTATGTCTATGATTACCTTTAAGACTTGAAAGCATTAAGAATAGTATATGATATGTTGATGAATGATTATGTGTGAATTAATGATTGTTTATAAGATGTGATATTAATTTCTATTAATTATGGTAGTTTGTAATGTGTAAATACTATATGGAGAAACTAACACCTATGCAGCAAGTACACGGTTACCTGTGGTGGAGGCCATCTGTCAACTCGTAGCAAAGAAGATGTTTATCTACAATTGAGAATGTAAAAGCCCGCAGCCAAAGAGGAAGGATCCTGAACCGAGTGGGCATGGTTTAACCATAACTCTTCCCACTCCTCAACAATTTTATCTTCAACATTTGACATAGTCATAAGGAGTAAGAGGAGCTCAAATCGTGGTTCGTGTTATGTTTTCATTTATGTCTGTCTTTATAGTGAATACGAAGAATCATAGTAGGACTGTGATATCTGGATTATCTTTGTAATAGTTAGTTTCCTACTTTTGATCTGATTAGAATAATAATGTCTTCTTCCCATGTTTGTGGGGAGAATGGACGAGTGTAGGATAGTTATTTAGAAGTTCAATTCAAATAGGAGACTCGGATCCTTTTTTAATATGATAGATTCTGTATATGACAGGGGGAGTTAGAAGAGGTTTGTATTGTAAAGTTCTTATTATTGTATTACATCTTCTAGAATTCAATAGAGAATATAGATTCAGATTTAGTCAATGAGTAGTTGATAAAAGAAGTTATCTGATTTAGATTTTTCAAGATTGCAGGCACTCAAGAAAGGGCCACTTGAGGTAACTGTAGCTCTCTTGTTAGTTATATTGTTGGTTTACATTATTAGTTCATTAAGTTACTAAGATTTATTGAATCAGGGAATATTCAAGGTGATCACTGATTTAGTACATAGACTATTTTTTCTACTGTGATTTACATAGACTATTTTTCTACCGAATGTGGTATTTATTATTCCTTAATAGAATTACCTACTTGTAGCAGCTGTTGTTCTTTGCAAATTAGAATTTATTTCCTTCTTCATACTAGTTTGTTTCTATGCACAACTTCTTCATACTAGTTTGTTAAACTTAGGAATCCTTGATTGTACATATAGTATAGGTACCATCCAAGAAGAATGCGATTCCCTGGTTTGACATATTGAAATGTAACACATTATAGGTATTAGGTTGATTGATAAAGGATTTGTAGGTCTTTTGAGTTGAGTGCATGCCCTTTCTACATCAATTTAATGGTTAATAATGGAGTTAGACAATGAAATTATCAAAAGCCTAATTGATGAGGCTCCTTAGTTTTTTTCTTAGTCTTATGAACTTTAATATTTTATTGATTTTGATTTGGACGAATCATTCCTTCCCTCATGGTGACATGTGTAATAAGTTGAATTATCCTATACAATGCAATAGTAAGACAATTATAGCCCATCATTCTAAGGATAGCCTAAATCTTATTACCATTATTTTTATGATCCAAAGGTAGTCATAATGTCTTGTTAAACTTAATCTCTCGTAAAATTTTAATGATTTAACCTACTCTATCAATTATTGTTTTAGGAGGAGAGTGAGTGTTTGTTACAAGGGTTTTAAGGTTCCTTTAGGAGAATTCTAAAAAAGACATAAACTATTATAACATCATGAGTGGGGAAAGGCTCTAAATTGAACCCTCTTCTTGTGAAGGAATAAGGAATAACTCTACTATTTGGCACATCTTAAGAAGAGGCAGACAAACTCATTTAATGGGTAGGGTCAATGGCTATGACCTAGTTTTGTTGATGGAATTCACTAGATTTTGGAAGGATGGGAAAGTGGATGTTAAAGGGATTATGTTCGAGGTGATAGAGGAATGTATAGTAGAGGCCACTAGGTTGTCCGTGGAAGGGTTGAAGATCTTCATTGTAGGGAAAATCCAAAAAGAAAGATGAAATGGAGGCCATCCCAAGAGGAAAGGAGAAGCTAGTGAGATTTAAAGTGGGCTATCTCAGGGAATCCTTGCTTAGACCTTGAAATGAGGTAAGTATTCAATTGATAAAATCTATTACTCTTGAAGGCAAATACAAATGTGTTTTTATCTACCAGTTTACTCTACTAGGCCATTTAGACATTGGAGATTGGTTAGCTTCCCATTCTACTTGCTTATGATTTGTCGTTGATGTTTGGCTCAATAAGGATAAAATGCCACTTTATCAAGGCTTGATTTTCTTGCTTTATCAGTTTTCCAAGTCTAAAGTGGTGCTTTGGGAACCTTCCATGAAGGTTATGTCTATGGAGTCCTCTTGGCATGATGCTAGCCCCTCTGAACCCTCTTTGGGAAAGGAGGGCCTTTTCCTTAATTCTATCACAATTAAAATCCCCTTAGCTTTGGAGGTAAATTTTGGCCCTAAAACTAGGGCTAGGAAGGGCAAGGCTGCTTTTTTGTCAAAGAATAATAAGGACAAAGGTAGGGTTGGGGAGAAAGAAATAAAAGAGACCTCTGTGGTGACTAAAGGGTAGATAGAAGGTATTTAAGGCAAGTGGATTATTTGGGCTTGCGATTCCTAGAGGAAGGTGGATGCAAAGTCTATGAAGGGGAAACACCTTGGAGAGAGTGAAGAGTTAATGTCTTACATGAAAACTAAGTTTGCTAGGGAAGAGGATAAGATGGAGGACAATTTTGTTGATTCTATTGAGGAGCTCTCTATAGGGCTAAGTGGACTCTTTAGAGGACTATAATATCCAACAGAGAATCCTAAAGTAGTTCATGCATAAAAATAGAAATTAAAGAGTAGACTAAACCAACTATTTGAACAAGTCAATGATAATCTCTCCTAATCAAAGGTTAGGGTGGAGTTTAATGAGGATAACTAGAATTAACTCAAGGATATTTGTGAGTTTATAAATTCTATAGAAGGGTTTGACTTCCACCCGAGTAGGCTTGAAAGAAACCATGAGGATTTAAAGGTGTCTATAAATAAGATCATCCTTCTACGATAGACCACTATCAAGAACTCAACAAGTAGTATAACTATGCTCCAAGAAATATGTTAAAAATAAAGAAACCTGATTTACAAGAGGGCCCAAGTAAAAGAACTAGGGTCCATGTGAAGTAGGAGGGCATAGTGATTGACTTGGATATTGATATCGTCAAGGACCACTTAGAATTATTGAAGGAGGAGTGGAATGTTGTTAGTTCCTTAAAATATCTCTGTGTTGCCCTATTGTAAGATTTGGGGGTCTATTGTTATTATGTCATTAGTTTGATGTTGTTGGCCTTTAACTCTATTTTCTTTTTTGACCCATTGATCAATTGTGTTCTTTTGATACATGTAAGCTTCTAATGTTTATGTTTTGGTTGTTGTAAAAGGGTTTGGGCCCTTGAAAAATCACTTTTACCCAATAATTAAAAAACTTACTTTTATCATTATCGTGGAGTTGGGTTTAAATCTAGAAAAGGATTTTATTTTAAAAATTTCTCTTAATTTTTTGGAAGTTGCTTTATCTTTTGGTGCATTTTTGTTCATTTCATCAAATAATCTTTATGTAAAAGATTTTTTTCCATTTATGTATAGAGTTGTAGCCATTTAAAATACAAGGTAGTTTTTATATCTATAGATAAAATAATTTTCATTTATGACAATTGATGACTGAAACATTAAATATATATTTGGCTCTAGTGCATTGGTATGTAAAACTATTTCATAGTTTAAGTGGTTAAACAATAAAGTTAAACTATATTAACTTTTAAACTATTTATTTAAACATTTCACTATCTATTTTATTATTCGAAAAACCATCTCACCCTTATTTGTATGTTTGTACATTATTTTATGGACAACTTTTAATAGGGATTATCACAAATACTTAATATTCCTTGATAATCACAAATACTTAACATTATTTAACCATTGAAAATATTATTAATAACCAACTCAAATATTTGCAATAGGTTGTATTGAAAATTGTTTGTGAGGTGAATTAACTAGAACCTATAATATTAAATAGTGCAATGGATGATAGGTGAAGCTAAGTGGAGGTTTTTGAGTGACACTTGCTTTTGCCAAAGTTGCACTACTTAGCTCAACTCTATGTCACACCTAAATGAAACTCAATCTTATTTACATGTCATAACAAGATAGATGGAGTGTGAGTGCAAGCAATGAACACAGTTATGTAATATAATCTATGCTTTAATAAAGGATGGGTCCATTAGAATCTAATGCTTTTTCATTACTACCATGAATAGGTCATAATATAAAATTTTTCAAGTTTGATAGGTGTCAGCCTTAAAATGAAAGTAAAATCGACTCACTTCTTACACCATGTGTTTTCAATAACATTTGTTTCCTAACTTTTTAAAATATCATTTCATATATACAATCTTTAGAAACTCATAAAAATATTGTAACATTGATTTATATTGTTATTAATCCTTCTTAACTTCTTTCTTCTTTTTATATGGGCGATCCTACAATACAGTGTCCCACTTTTTGGCTAATGTAGGACATTGAAATCAACATTTTAAACTAAATTTTCACTTTCCAACACCTATAGCAACTAAATGGTTAAGAATTTGAAGATGACGTGAACTAGTGATTTTTCATATTTTATGTGTAGATTCTAAATATATATATTTTAAATTTTAAAAAATAATTTGTGATTTTTTTACGTAACTTTTAATAAGTTTTTTTATAGTTAACAATATTTTTAAAAAGTGACGTTTATACCATATAGTATAAATTTTTTATAGAAAAGATAAAATTCTAAATTTTTAAATATAGATTCGTAACACCAATATCTAATGTATGGATTTTTTTATAATTTTTGCTGCATATTTTTTTATTAATTTGTGAAGTGAGCTGATTATAATTTAGACATAGGTTTATACCATATAGCGTAACTTTTTCTATATGTAACCAAATTCACTTTTTTTTGTTGAAACAAGGACATCAATAACTACTGCGCATATATTTTTCATAATTTTTTTTCACAATTTTTCTATTTTTCCATATGTGTAGAACATAGAGCTTGATGTTCAGCGAAAAACCTATGTTCAGTAAAAAATAGAAAATAAATATAACAATCAAATTAAATATATTCAAAATTATACTTGTTGGGAAGCTCACTTTGAGGGCTACAATCCTGCAAATTATCTAGCCAAGTTCATTCCATTTGGAGGTCCAACCCAAGGTTTGAAACTGAAAATTCTGAGGAAATCTTGAGGCCTAGAGTGGGAGAGGCCATCAAAGGACCTTTGATCGAAGGTCTCTTTGAACAAAGGTACCTTCGTACAAAGGAAGCACCTTTGTTCAAAGAGACCTTTGCACAAAGTAACCTTTGTTCGAAGGTGAGTTGGGCCACTTACAAAAATAAAAAAAATCTTAACTGTCTACCTTCAAACAAAGGTCACAGAGCAAAAAAATAATTAAAAAAAGGCATAACAAAACACCTTTATTTGAAGGTCATGAAGCCGACTGTAATATAAAAAATTTAAGTGAACTATATATATAAATAATCAAATGTTTAGTAAAAGTGAAAAATATATGTCCTAATTTATTCACATTTTTCAATTTTGGAGTTTTTTGAAGACACATAATTTGGTGAAGGAGTTTTCGATTCATATTTTTCGAAGGAGGAAATGGGAAATAAAAGAACAAGGCAAAATAAACATATACGATCAAATTTCCTAGAAAAGGAATAAAAAATATCTCAAGAAAGGACGCAAAGACATTTAAAAAAAACAAGGTATGTACAAAAATGTTTCAACAATAGTAGATTCCTACATGTTTCTAAATAGTTTTCAATAGTCTAGAATTAGATTCAAAAAAATAGTTTTCACTATAGTTTATAGTTTTAGATTTAATTTTAAACTACATATTAGATTCGTACTTGTTCTACATTCATCTAAATTGTCTAGGTTAAATTCACTAGATTCCTTAGTTTCTCTCTAGAGTTTGTATCTCTTTCTAGAATACTTCCTCAAATCTAGGGTTTGAGTATAGTATCTAGTTTTAGGTTTAATATTAATATAAACTAGATTCCTACATGTTCTAGACATTCATCTAAATTTCTAAACCTAGCAACCACCACAAAGAGATATCCATGAACATTTTTTTGTCATGTAGGCAAATCACCTACAAAATCTCACTATATTTTCACATGTGATAGTGTTTGGATTTGAAGTGGTTGATATAGTTCTAGTTTCCAATTACTCAACCCTCAATAACATCTCACCTCAAGTACTTGATGTTAAACATAATTAGATGTCATCAGGTCTAATTAATGTAATACTACTAATTACCTATATGGTTTAGTGTTCCCAAAGTTCCCATCCACTTTAGGGGTACATGCGCCTCAATAAGAAATGATAAGTTGGATAATTACAATACATCACATTGTCAATTCCCATTTAGTTTTGGGCCCATTTTGAGTTATTGTCTTCATACAATTACATAGCAATATATGGCACACTCTTGTGTTAAGTTTGGCTTCATTCCTTATTCTTAAATCCACTTTCATTTACTCTCTTTTATGCATTCTCATACATTTGACATTATCCATGTTCTATTTACACCTATTCCCTCACATTTGTCTTATCATCAATCCGCATTTCCATGCGCTCAATCCCTAGGTCAAGATTCTACATTCCTTATCTTAGGTCATTTTTGCAATGTGTGGGAGTGATCTTGTACAATGTAGATCTGATCCAATTTAATTATAGTTTATAAATTTAAATTGTTGATTCCTACTCCTTTCACTATCCATTGCAAGCCTACTTGACGTGCACATTTGTGCAATAATTTATTATGTCTTGGCATTTAAAGACATTCATTTGGATATTAGTTCATGTCTGGGAACATATAATTATCAATCAAGCATCTTTATCATTCCTAGGAATGTCTAAATTTGATTATTAAACATAATCAATATTTGCATCAAAGTTATCATCTAGATTGTTTGGGTGCCTACTTATTGTTTGCCAACCTTGGTGATAATTGGTGAAGCCAATCCAATTAATGGAATTAACCTTAGAGAACTTGGCCCTTGTGATCTAACTCTCCCTAAGGTACTTTTAAATACTACCCATCCTTAAGCATAAATAAAAAAGGGTTTGGAGAAAACTAGGTAGCAAAAGTACACATTTTGAAGTAAATAATATGTATAGATTACATAGTAGATTTACACCATACAAAATTGATCCATAGCTACAAAATCAACCAACAAAATTTTTGAGGTTTTCTAAAGTTCCAAGTAGTGAGCATATCAAGGTCATCTTATTTTCTATAATCTAATGGTTGATTTCTATGTGGCATTGGGTTTAATTCTTCATCAAAGTTCTTATAGATAAGTGCCCTATCCATTCATGTCTAATTTCCTAAAATAACATTTAATATAGAATTTCCAATCCTAGCTATCATTTAATTAATCTAGGTTAATTGTGCTTCATTTGTATGAGTTTAGTTCTAAGCCTAGATTTACATCTAGCAAAAGTATTTTTCCTTTACAATTTTGGTGAACCTAGTTTTGATCTTCCACCACCCTAGGGTTTTTCTTTAGGGTTTATACATTCATTGGGGCTGTTACCGCCTGCATGAGCAGTCCGGTTTCAAGCATTTAAATATGTAGGCCCCTTCCCAAAAAATCCAAAGTTCTAACACTTTCAGCCTCTGCAGTGGTAAAATTGTGAAAAATTAGCTAAGTGCAGGTGTCTTTGTATATACAAAGGGGTTTGTATGTACATACAGATCAGAATATGCATTGGCGGGTGTAAAATCTCTATCGCCCTTTAAAAAATTGAGTTAGATGCATTTCTGAATGTATATCGGGCTCTAAAAGGTGCATATACAAAGGGGGAATCTTTCACAGATTCCTGGGAATATTCCTGCTTTGTATATCGGGTTATATACAAAGCAAAATATACAAGGAGGTGTAAATATACATTTGCTATAGTGGCGAGACAGAGATGCATGTGGTGGGGCCCGTGGATATACAAGGTGGAATGTATATGCAATATACATTCGGGTGCACATACAATGGTTAGATACATTGCAGGAATATTCTGGAGAAGATTCCTTGTTTGTATGTGCAAAGGAATGATGTACAATGACCGATATACAAATGGTGGGACCCGCAGACAGGACATACAAAGGCGAATGTATGTGAAGTATACATTCGAAATATATAAAACAAAGGCATACATTTCGGACCCGATCGGAAATCAAGCTGTAACAGATAAATTTTCAGGTCCGCGGGTTGTATATTGCACTTGTATATGCTGATATACAAGCAAAGATACAAAGGTCAAGATGTAAGCCGGACCTGAATAAGTTTCCAATCTGCTTCATAATATTTTGGGGTCCGCCTTGTATATTAAAACTGTTGCATGTATATGCATTTTGCATATACAAAGGATTTTCGAAAGGTGAACAGTGGCGATTGTATATGCATATGTTTTCTGCATATACAAGGGCAAAAATGGCAAAATGATGAGTGGAATAGCCAGCGATAGCAAAAGGTGCCTACGTGGCTTGATCTAACTGGTTGGCAACCTGGTCAACGTGATTTTGAGGCCGTTTGATCTCAGCGATTGGGAGACGGATCGACGACCAAGTTTTAAGTTGCAGTGTGGGTTTTCTTTGCATCCACAGGCATTGTTTTGAGCAGGAAAACTCTGTGGACACGCTGTTGTTGCATTTTCTGAGGTTGTGGGTAGCTGAAGCTTTAATGGCAAAGTTGCAGCGGTATAGGTCGGTGATGGACGGGTCAACAACCCGTTTGAGGATGAATGTCCTTGAACGGCGGCGCGGATCCTGATTCCATCTGCTCCTTTCTCCTTGTCCCTCTGCTGCATTAACTATTTTGAGTGCCAATCTGACGATGCATTGTATCTGGCAATTTTTGAGTTGACCATTGTAATTTTGGCTGAGTACACAGTTTTGGTATAAATGCCAAACTGTATTACTCATTGTTGGGGTTGAAGACTTGGGCATTTTTGTGTAAATAATGAAGAACAGGGCATGATCCTGGGTTGTTTTATCTCATTCTAGAGTTTATGAGTTGCATCATGAATGTATTTTGCACATATGTTCAGTTTCATGTTGATATAGATGAAAAATGCTCTTATGCATGTGTTTATCTATTTGTCTCCTTCGCTGCATGCATTTCCTTCTTTTGAATCTGGTTGCTAAGGGTTTCTCAAATTCTAGGGTATAAGTTTCTATATCACATGCTTCATCTCTGACTTCCATTCAAGGAGTGGATTAAATTGTTTTAGGTTAAGCATGGAGAAGGTTGTTTGTCAGTAGGGATATCCGTAAGTAGAGGCAGCTAAATACCCATTCTTGGGTGATGTTTGTAAGGCAAGCATCAATCCAACCCCTTGAAACTTGAATGCTAGTTGTAAACCATCTGTTGCATATGTCTAGTTGACTCCTTACCCTGAGATAGGCACCGGTCTGCTCCTGGGTTAGTAGTTATGATCCAAAGCCCCTGTCTTGCATCCAAACCATCAAATTCAAACCATTCCATTATTCCAACGTGTTAGTTGTAGGAGTAGGATTAGGACCCGTGCATACTCTTATCCATAACTAGACACCTATGTCTAAGAAAGTTGCCAAACTTGTGATCTATCATTCAGATCTTGGTCCTAAAATGAGAGTATTCTGCCTGTTGCTGTCAAGCTAAATCTTCCTGTCATTGAGCTAGTCAATGTTACACCTTTAGGTATAGGGATACCCCCCTTGGTGCGGCAGAACCAGAAGTGAAGGGGAGGCAGCTCACGCAACCTCCCATATCTGTTGACCGAATCTGCCTGTGCATTGGAACTGGCAAACCCTCTGCCGATTCAGGAGGTAACATGGGCTTTATATTTTCACTCTCTAATTTCTCTTCAATTCTTTTGGGGGTTTGTGTTTATGTTTACTTTTACTTCATTGCTACATCTTTACTTCTAGGGTTTGTTCTTAAATTATTCTAGATTAATTTTTCTCACCCAACTCACCCTTGAATTTCTCCTTATAGTTTCATTTTCAGATCTAATATGTACCACTAATTTTTGTAATTTTCAAAGCTAAAATTGATTGGCATTATCTTATCATGGATTTCTTCCCTCCTTCCTTACCATACCAAGATGACTTAGAACTTATGTCACCACACTTTACATGAGGATACTTCTTTTGTTGTCTATGATAGCAACATAACTACTACTTCATTCCTATATATACAATTGATACATTTAGGGATCTTGACTTTGAGTGTTAAATATTTGAAATGGCTTGATTCATCTTATTTTTGGTAGCTTCTTTTATGATTTTCCCACATGCTTTCATTGTTTATTTTTCTAGTCTTAGTGCACATGAAGATAGTGTGGTCATAGTAATACCTTCTCATGATTATTACATTGATTCTTATTGACCTTCTACCCCTACTAAACATATCTCCTATGCTAGATGTCCTTATTCATTTAAGTATTCTCCTACTTGTGCTTCACTTGCTTTATCTTTCCTTGAGAATCCTTGTGATAATAGTACATGTTTAAAACCTTCTCATGAAGTTGCTAGTCTTTCTCTATCAAATGACTCATGTTCTTTTCAAGACATGTTTAGTGAACTAAAAGCATATTAATTTGTTCTTTATCTTCTCATGATCTGACGATTATGACTCTTTGTCTCATGCCAATTTGGTTTTTTACACATATTCTAATCGCCTTTCCTTAGTGGATCACATGGAAATTTCTATGCATCATGATTATATATAAATTTTTGATAGAGATTCACAAGATCCACTTGTGGATCCTCTAATGTTTTCTTTAGATATATCTTAGAGTGATTGTGGAGTATATTCTTATACACACTCCATGGAAAAACTAATGACTTAAACATACCCAAGGATGAAGAACAATGTGAGAATCTTTTACAAATTTTACTTGGTTGTGAGGATAATGTGTCATTAGTTTTAATTATCCATCCTCCACCACTATTATAAATGATATGATTCATACATATATGTCATATGTTGAGCATGATATATCACCTTATGTGAACTACCTTATCACTATGATTGACTATCTATAATGATATGTTAATATTTATGCACAAATATTTCAACCTCAAGATGATACTAAGTTAAAATATTCCAGGAATTGAATTTTGGATGGAGCGTTGTGGAGGTCACGTTGAGGAAGGCACTGTTTGCAGGCTGCATAGGGGTATTCCCTAGTGTGCTTGCTCAGCCTTTACTCTACCTTCGTGGAGCAGGCTTTGAATCCTAGTGCAATCTTGATATTGTCTGTTGTTCTGGGTGGGGAGACTATTTTATGTGTTAGGGTTTCAAGGATCTTTTTTGCTGTTGGTTTGAGGTTTTGAGTTTGGTTCTTTTTTTAGTCATTTTTTACTAGTGTTTTTTTCTGGTGGTACCGTTGGTGTGCTCTGGTGTAGGGGTTATTTTGAGCCCTCTATTGGTTGTGGGGATCCCAATGGAGATGGGTGTCAGTTTCAAAGCTTCTTTTAGAGAGGCTTTAAAGGGTGTTAGTCCTTCAACATGAAACCCTCAGCTTGAATTGCATGGTGAAGATTTTGTTAAACAAGGAGGGTTTCATCTCTTGAAGGTTAATGACTACCTTGAGTGAAGCCAAGAAAGGCCGATCTTGGAGATTCAACTGGATTTTGTGGAGGATGTCTCATATTTGATGAATCATGCTGTTATATGCAAATTTATGGGGGTTAGGGTTTCTCTCCCCTTTCTTGAATCATGGGCTAAGAGTACCTGGAATCTAGAGGGAGATATGGAGGTGATGTTAGCAGCCAACAACTATTTTGTTGTAGTGTTTTCAAGCATGACCGATTGCAATTAAGATTTTGAAGGAGGCCCATACTTTTATAATCAGGTGGGCCTGTTCATAAAACCCTGGCATGTTGGTCTTAATCCGGCTGAGGAGCTTTCTTCTAGAATCCTTGTCTGGGTGCGGTTCCCTTGGTTCCCATTTGAATTTTGGAGAAATGATATTCTTCATATGGTTGTGCTGTTGCTAGGCAAGCCGGTGGGTCCTTCGCAACAAACACTGGACAAAAGGGTAATTTCTTATGCTTGAGTTTGTATTGAAATTGATTTGAACAATCCTTTTCTAGATTCTATAGAAATTAATTTAGGAGATTCTTCATGGACTCAATAGCTAGACTATGAAGCCCTCCCATTTTGATGTCAAATCTACCATGAATATGGGCACTTGCAGAAGAAATGTCCTAAGCTCTTTCCAACAGGGCCTCCAATTAATAGGCCTCGATTGATCCCCAAGGCTGATAAGAGAAAGGCTCCAGTTTCAGAGGGGGAAGCTGATAAAGATGGATTTATCCTAGTTAAGCCCCGTAATAAGGGTAGGGGCCAGAAGAGAACTCTTAGGGATAGACAATCTGATGGGCTCTTTAATCAATTTGGGGACTTGGAAGGATTTGATCATCAGGAAGTTAATCCTGAAGGTCTCTTTTTCAGGTTAGGTCCAGTGAATGAAGATCAGGAAGACCATAAGGAGGTTTCTAGTTCTAACATCCATCAGGGAGAACTCTATGGTGCGCAGATTGAAACAGGTCAGGACCTGATGATTTCCAGTGTTGTGGAGATAGGTAAGTTATGAAGTTGGTGGGTGGAGCAGCTCTAGATTCCCCTCTTCCTCCTCCTGGTAAGGAGGTCCTGGATTTAGGAAAAGGTAATAAAGCACAACCTTATTTAGGGATTCAACAAAAGATTCTTAAGAAGGGAGGTCCTGAGAAGAATCTGAAAGTAGGGCGAAAGAAAGATCAAGAGAAAGTGAAAATTATAGGAGAGTCTTTGGTGGAATCTGGGTCAGTTAAGACCATTGATTCCCACTTCTCTTCTTCTCAAAAATGATAGTCCTTTCTTGGAACACAAGGGGGTTGAACAACATCCCTAGACAAAAGGATGTTCGTGAGTTGATTCGTGTTCATTCTTCAGATTTGGTGTTCATCCAGGAGTTTAAGCTGTCTGTGGAAGGTATGTACAACTTGTCTCCAAGATTATGGGTGAGAGGTTAGTGTTAGTGTATTGGGGCTCATGGTAGTGTAGGTGGTTTAGCTTTTTTATGGGATCCATGCAAGGTCTCCCCGCTTTCCTTAGCCCCCCTATTTCCCTTAATCCTTAGCCCCCCTATTTTGTTAAAAAAGGTTCAAGAAACTTTTGAGCAAATGCAATTAGGAAGTGTAAAACTAGATTCTTGCTTGCACCATGATGAGAGTCGTGGAATAGGGTACAAACATCCATCAAGCATAATGGGTAGGAAGATTGCCCAACATGACATCAAAGACTGCCATTTCAAGAGATATAATTGGAAAACGTAAAAAAAATAGAGAAAGCAATAACATAATGCAACAAGGAGATGTCATCTCACAGATCACAATGATTACAGGAGAAGAACAATTTGGATTTATTGAAAAGGATTTAGAATTTTCAAGTTTTATGATTGGTGGCACAGTGCCTGATATAAACCTATTTACTAGAGGTTGTGTTTGCTATTGCTCTGGTAATATATGCAGAGATTTGAAGCATAGAGAAAGTACGTTAACTGTTGACAAATTGCATCATAGATATAACATCTCATAGAATACAATGATCACAATATACACACAAAATGGACTTGCAGATGAAAACCATCAGTTATTAACTAGATTCTTGATAAATTTCTACTCAAAACCATGAAATAAAAGAGAGAGTTAGACAGAATGGCTCACAGTGATTGTAACCCTCATACATTTTTCCATGAGCATCTTCTCCAATCCAGAAGGGAATTTATTCTTTGATCATGATGAATCTCTCAACAAACTCTCATAACCCTCAATACTTAGTGATGTAGAGACACTGGGATAGAGGGAGGATAGAACAATTTGACAAAGTTCTACTACACCCAAAAGCCCAAAATCAAATGTCAGATTGCAAAAGTGGGAACAATAGTTAGAGACCTTGATTTCTCCATGGAAATGGTGTTTAGGCATGTATAGGGACCCATCCCATCCATTGGCAAAGGCAGGTCAAACTTCTGGTTAGCACTTCCTTCACAAACCTAAGAAATGGCTTGTAGCCCTCCAAAATGAGAACATTCCTAATAAATTTTGCTACAGGTCTTCAAATGCAGATCTTAGACAATTAGAAGATACCCATTAAGACCCCCTATCACATATCCCAAATTGGGTATCGCTTGTTTTAGACGGAATACCTCAACCAATAGCCCCTCCTGATGCCTTAGAGCCCCAATTAGGCCAAAATTACAAAGAAACTACCCTAAAACTCATGCACAGATCTCCACCAAGGGTTTGAACATTTAGAATACATGCCAAAACAAGGTATTTTGTGGGTTTTACCCTTCTACAATCTTCTGTTCCAAGAAATGCATCTATGGTTCCTTCAATGTGCCTTTAAACATCACCTAACACATGGTTTTGTTAGGTTTCCTTAAAAAAACGTCTTCTCCTCAGATCTCCTACCAAAAACTCATCATAGTATACTAGAAAAGACATACTACAACCCATTCCACTGATCAAAAGTGAATCAAATAAGTGGAATGGCAAAAAATGCATAATTCGTACCAAAACCCTAGATAAGGGTTTCTTGAAACAGTTTTCAGGAAAATCAATCTTATTCTACTCTAGAATTGTTTCAAGATGCCAAACTAGAAGCAAATGAATGTTAAATCACTCTAGTTTCATGCCACCACCATAATCCTTCACAACCTGGCCGTACAAACACAGGGTACGGACTACAATAGTGGAATTATACAGAAAATGCAGAATTTATGAGTTTTGATTACTATTTCTCCTTCAAACGACTTCTTCAAGACTTCCTTGCCAAGTCCAAAGTCTTAACAGGTTTATACAATGGAAAGAGAGGTAGTTTGGCTCATTGGAGGGTGCATAACTGTTCTTCCATGAGCGAACTGCCCTGTTAGTTTTAAGACAACAACTAATTCCATTGTTACAACTGTCCTAATTAGGACTGTAGTGACTTGTTTTAGGCTTAATGAAGCCTTAAAAACATTTGGAAACCTTTGACAAAACTTGACATGTCTTCCTAACACTTTGACATGCCTTTTGCAAGGCTTACAACATGAAAAGTATGACTGTCCCTACATGCCTTAACAAAGGCTTACAATCATGAAGACAACAATATGTAGATATTTGGACATAGTCCTTATTAAAATCATGGATGGTCTTCTAGGACCTTATTAGAACAAGATAACAAGACAAAAATGAACATCAAAACAAGTCATGAAGTTGAATGCCTCATGGAGGCCACCTTGTGTTAGGTGCTCCTACACCACTTAGCTCCCCTATTTCCCTGGATTATGGCAGGTGACTTTAATGCTATTACTAGTCTGGCTGAAAAGTAGGGGGGATAAGAAAGGTAGAGCCTTCTTCTAGTTTATTTAGAGAGAATATTCTTAATTTAAATCTAGTGGACATAAATCCCTCCAATGGCTTGATCACTTGGAGTAATAGGAGATGTGGTGGGGAGTCTATCTCTGAAAGATTAGATAGGTTCTTGGTTTCTAGTTATTGGGTTGGAGATAATTGGGTTACCAGTATGGAGATTTTGGATTGGAAGGGGTCAGACCATTGGCCTATTAAACTAAACACGTTGTAGTTTGGCATTTCTAAGAAGCCAACCTTTAAGTTTCAGCTTATGTGGCTCCATGATCCCTCTCTGCAAGATCTTATGGTTGGTTGGTGGCGCAAAGGTGAACCTACTTATGGTACTGCGATGTACTCCTTTGTGAAGAAACTTCAGTATGTGAAATTTCAGCTTAAGAAGTGGATTAGGAAAAGTGTTGGGAACATCTTTCATGCTAAGGCTATTTTGCAATCTCACTTAGATGTCATCACTCACCAAATTAGTGAGTTTGGTCTCATGGAGGGGCTTATTAGAAAGGAAACTGAGGCTATTAAGGATCTTTCTGAATGGGAGTTGCTTGAGGAAATTTTCTGGAAACAAAAAGCACGTATCAAGTGGCTTCAGGAAGGAGACAGAAATACATCTTTCTTCCATAACTTTGTTAAAGACAGGAGGTATGGTAATGTGATTACTTCTCTTGTGACTTCTAATGGGTCTCAAGTTTCTTCTTTCAGAGAGATTTTGAAGGAGGCTTCCCAATACTTCCTTTCTTTGTTCTTTGAAGATTCTTCAAATGTGATTGAGGAAGAAAATCTTGTTCTAGACTTTATTCCTTCATTGGTCTCTAATGCTATGAATGAGGCTCTTATCTGCCCTATATCCCTTACTGAATTGGAGCATATAGTTTTTTAGATGAAAAAAGGGAAAGCCCCTGGGTTGGATAGATTCTCGATAGAATTCTTTTAGGAATTCTAGGAGATTGTCAAGTATGATCTATTGGAGGTGGTTTAGGAGTTGCACAGGAGCAAACAAATGCTGAGAGCCATGAATGCTACCTTCCTTGCCCTTATACCCACGAAAGAAGGGGCTAATTTATTGGATCTCTTTAGACCCATTACTCTTTGTAATGTGGTTTATAAGATTATCACCAAATTGATTGCAAAAAGGCTCAAGCCATGGCTTCAGGAGTTGATCTTTGAGGAGCAAGGTAGTTTTGTTGCTAGAAGACAAATTCTAGATGGAGTGGTTATTGCGGCAGAGACTATTCACTCCATCGTTGCATCTAGCGAGAAAGAGATGTTCATCAAGTTGGACATGGCTAAAGCTTATGACTGTGTCAAGTGGGCTTTCCTTTGTAAGGTCCTTCTGGGCTTTGGGTTTGGAGTTGACTAGTCAATTGGATCATGAGTTGTGTCTCATCCACTTCTTTCTCTATTCTAATTAGCAATGAGTCTTCAGATTTGTTTGGTGCTTCTAGGGGCCTGCATCAGGGCGATCCCTTATCTCCAGGTCATGTTATTAAATCTCATGTGAGGCAGGGTTTGATTCAGGGATGGAGATGGGGCAATAGTTTGCCTCCTATATCTCATTTACAATTTGTGGATGACAATGCCTTGATGGGTCTTGCTAAAGTCATGGAGGTGACTAACTTAAGAAAGGTGTTGGATATTTATCTGGTAGATTTGGGTCAACGACTTAATGAGGATAAGTCTTCCATATTCTTCTTTAATACCCCTCAGCCTATTCAGGTTAGAATTTCTCAGATTCTCAGGTTCTAGATTGGGTCACTTCCTTTTGTTTATCTTGGTATTCCTCTCTTTGTTGGCTCTTTTCCTAGGGGATTCTGGTAGAATATTCTTGATAAATTTTATAGGAAGGTCAGTCACTAGACTTGTTGATGGCTCTCATTTGTTGGGCGGGTGATATTACTGAAGTCGATGATTCAAGCTTTGCCTATTTATAGGTGCTTTGTTCTGACTGCTCCCTCTAATTTCATTAAGGATTTTGATGCCTTTTCTAGACAATTCTTATGGGCTGGTAACTTGGAATATGTGAAGTGGAGTTTGGTCAAGTGGGATTCTATTTGTAGGCTGAAGCAAGAGGGGGGTCTCGGTCTTTGCCAAGCACGTCTCTCCAGGTAGACATTAGCATCTAAACTTTATTGGAGATGGTGCCTTAATCAGGATCAGATCTGGGCTAGGATTCTCACTTGCAAATACTTGGGAGAGGTGGTGAGTGTTGTTGTTCCTAGATATTGTCTCTCTGGTAGGGGTTCTATGATCTAGGGGTGCTAACTTAATCAAGTAAGGACTTTTTTAGATTTGTAATAGGGGATATGAAGCTTTGTTCTGGAATGATTCTCAGGATGGTTGTCCTCCAATCTTATCTAGGTACCTGCATTTGTAGGCACTTTGTAATATCTTTCTTGATGCAGGTTGGAGTCAGGTTGAAAGTTTTAAATCAGTTCAAATCTTAGGGCAAGTTGAGGTTTCTAGATGAAAAGGGCCACACGAGTGGCCACTGGGAGGCTCGGTTGAAGACCGAGAAGAGTTAGCTTGTATTCTTGCTAGTTGAGCTTGTAACTCTCAGAGGGACTAGGATGTTCAGGCTTGGAGCTCTGATCTGAAGGGTATGTACTCGGTTGCCTCAGGATATCAGGAGTTGGATAGGTAGAAGTATGGGGGAGCTGGTATCACTTGGTGGAAGAATGTGTGGAATAATTTTGCTTAGCCTAAATGTAATTTTTTTCTTTGGTTGGTTGCTCATAATCGTTTCCTTGCAAAAATCTTTGAAAACAAGGATTTAAGGGGCCCTTCCATTTGTGTTCTTTGTGGTAGCAGTGAAGAAGGGTGCACTCATTTGTTTTTTCGATGCTCCTTTGCTTGAGAGATCTGGCACTTTTGGTGGGGGATTGGAAACAAGATTGTGTTCATTCTGCCTCTTTGCTTGAGTTTTGGAGATCCTTACGGAGACCCCCTAGCCAAGGCAACTTTTGATGGTGACTGATTGTCATTGATGTCAAAAAGGTGTTGTGTAGTTTACCATTGATGTTTTGATTATGATGAAAGGTTGGTTGACAAAGTGTGTCGCTTCTTACTTTCATGATGTTCACAGGTTGACCACATGGGTCTAATGCAGAGGTTATTCTTTTGGGGTCATCAGGACTTTATAGTGATGTCATCAGGTACTATGTGCTCAAATATAAGTTATGTTGGTTGGTGTGAAAATGTCAAAGGTTAGACAAGTGGATCTCAGTTGAACAATATTTGATGCTCTATGTCATGATTGTCATGGGTTGTGTCTTCATCAGTTTGTGGCTTCAAAAGATGGTTATGATAGCTAGGTATTATCTTGGTATTAGTTCTTATCATACTTCATGTCAGGGGATTATGTTCAGCTCATCTTGTTGAGGTTTCATTCTGGTTGTCATGTTGATGTTAGATTGATGTCATGAGTTATTACATGAAAGGGGTCTGCTACAAAGGTGATGTTGATTGTGTCCTCATAAGATCTTTATGACAAAGTTCAAATTCTTTGACATGCTTCAGTTCACAATCATGTTTCATTCATACATGTCTTCATTCATACATTGAGATGAATATTTAAGCCTTCATGTCTTAACAATAGTCAGAGGTATGGTATGGCAGAGTAGTATGAGCCTTCATGTCAGAGGTATGTTGTGACAGAGTAGTATCATTTCAAAGGCATTATTATTATAGGGAGCTTTGATAAATCATTTGAATTAAGTTTAACACACTTATATCCTTTTACCTACTATCTTATATAAAATGCACTTTATGTTTTAATTTTGTGTTGACCCACTATAGCAGGTCATATCACTTATTGTTACCTTCTTAAAGGGTCTTAAGTCATGTTTTTGACCGGTCCCCACAAAAAGCCATCAAAGACTTGATGGTTCAAATGGAGATCAAAGGATTTATTTTAAATTTAGAAACCTTTTTTCTAAACTCCCATTTAGGCGGCCTCTTTATGTCATCTTTTCATAGTTCATTAAATAAAGTGATTTTCAGAAGTTGGTTTTGCTTTTAAAGATTAATTTTGGTATGTTTGAAAAGGCATATTTCAAGGATTTTTTTTTTTGAGATTCTTTTGAAGATTTTATTCTAATATTAAATTCTCCCTCATGGAAATTGAATGATAAAGGAGGAAGTAATAGTGGATGTGTTTTTTAAAAGACTATTATTAGAAATTTAGTCTTTTGAAAAGGAATTTTTTTTGGGATGAATTTAAGGTAGATTTTTGTGGAAGATTTCCTTCTATTTTTAAGTCTGCAGGAGATAGAAGACAAAAAGATGAGATTTTCTAAATCTTTTTTGTGAGATATTATTTTTATGAGGATTTTTTTCATGAAGAAGGCTTTTGAGTTGCAGATTGGAGAAGATTAAAAAAATTGAAGTTTTGTTTTATTTCTTTTCAAAGGCAGATTGGTTATATTATTGAAGAGTTTTTTGAAAAGAAATATGAAAAGTTTTTTTGAGGAGCATGAAATGAAAAGACTTATGAAGATCATATTTGCAGAGAAGAAATTGAAGGGATTATTGAAGTGCATAGAGGAATATGAATAGTTATTGTTTTATTTTTGACAGGGGCAAAATGATTGGAATTAATTGAAGATTATTTTTCAGAAATATATTTTGTTGAATATTTTATGCAGGGATAATATTGAAGACAAAAATTGTTCAGATTGAGAAAGGAATATGAAAGGTCAAGTTTATCATTTTTTGTAGGTGAAAATGAAATAGAGAAGGAGAAGAATGAAAGAGGAATATGAAATAAGAAGAAATGAAAAGTTGTTTTTCATTTTTAATTAAATTTTAGGGGTTTTGTAAATTGTATGTGTGGATCGATACATATATGCATCCTATAAAGAATTTGTTTAGAGAGTGAGATTTTGAGTTGAGATGAATTCAATACAGGAGATAATTGAAAATTAATTGATGGCAGAGCATGTAGTTTGAAGACATACACACAGAGATATCATTTTTGATTTTTGAAGGCAAGGTAAAAGATGAAATTACAGATGAAGAAGTTTGTATTGAATGATGCAGAGATAGAACAATGAATTATCTGGAAACCCTCTGATTTTGTTTATATCTTCTAATGGCGATTGTATTTGATAGTGAGGCTTCTTTGTAGCTAGTGAGGCTATCACAAGTTAGTGAGACTTTCTGTATGCCAGTGAGGCAATCGCAAGTCAGTGAGACTTTGTAAAGTTGAAGATTTCATACTTAAGCCAGTGAGGCATTTTGAGTGGTTTTTGCTACCCCAGGAGGGTTTTCCACTCTATAATTTTCTTGTGTCATAATATCATGTCTTAATGTCTTCCATAGCTTTATTTACTATATGTGATTTATGTGATTGATCATTTGTTGATTAGTTGTTCAAGTAATTAGTTCAAATTGATAAAGCTCATTGTCAATTTTGAAAAGTTGTAAAAATTGTATTTTTACACAACACTATTCAGCCCCCTCTTAGTGTTGTCTTGGACTCTAACAAGTGGTATCAGAGCCTAGGTTCCCTTTTTGAAGTCTAATAGGCTCGGGTAGGTCCTGTTAGTGGAGTACCATGGGTAAGTGCAAAAGAAATAAGAACATGAGAAATGTCAAGTCTTATTTTGATCAAAAGGTGCAGTCTCAGATGTTGGTATACAAAATGTTTCACAAGATGTTCCTCTCTTTGATGGTTTAGACTTTTCTGTTTGGTATGTTAGAATGCAAGTATATTTATCCTCTTTAGGATATGGTGTTTTAATGTCAGTTAAGAATGGGTATTGTGTTACTGCAAATAAAAAAGAAGCTCTTGAATGTAATCATATTACAAAGAAGGCCATATTATCTACTCTATCTAATGATATTTCTTGTAAAGTTATGCACTGTGTAACAACTCAGGATGTGCGGAAGGAGTTGAATAAAATTTATCAAGGTAATGCACCTGAAGAAGAAGACAACTTGTTATCTCAGAAGAATAACAATGATGGAAGTCATTCACATGAAGGAGATGAGAGTCAATTAGATTTAGAAGAAGAAGATCACAATCAGGAGTATGATGAACAAGATTGTGAGATTGACATAGAAGGAGAGCTCATATGTGCTCTGAGTGAAATCAAGAAATGCAAAAAGGAGAATCAGAGACTAAAGGTGCAACTATAACTGGAAAGACTCCAAAGACAAAGTTATTTCAAATTTTGAAAGAATATCTTTAGACCTTGAAGATGCTAGAAATCTGATTATGGATTTGAGGAATCAAGTAAATGAATCAGATTATCAGTTTGAAGACAGAGGTTGAGGAAGCTAAGAGGATAACTAATGTAAAAAAGTTTGAGTTGGAAGCTAAAACAATTGAGTGTAAAAAGATTGAAGGAGAAATAGTTTCTTTAAGAAAAGAACTTGAGGATGTTAGAAAATGTTAGAAAGCAATTTGAAAAGAATGAGATGCTAGGCAAAACATAAGCATCATAAGAACACAACTAGTCTAGGATATGAAAGAGAGTGTTCCAAAGCTAGAGAGACTCCTAGAAAGAATTGATCTAATGAAGACCAAAAATGAGTTTGTTAAAATGCATAATCAAAGGAGGAGAAATTTTAAACAAGCTTACATGTACATGTATAATTATTCATTTAATGGTTATTGTTACACATGCAATCACTTTGGACACAAAGCAGTTAATTGCAAAAAAAATCAATTTGCCTCAATATGGAATACTAATGTCATATGTTTCAAGTGTAATTCTCATGGTCATAAAGCATATAGTTGCAGAATGTATAGAAGAATAGCATCACCTAGTTTAATAGGTTGGAAAAAGAACAAGGTTGAAAAGGTTTGATGAAGAAACATGAACAGAAGCAAGAGCCTGAGAAAGTTTGGAGACAGAAACAAAAATAAGAGAAGATAGATCACAAGCTTGTGCATCTTGCACAAGTCATTTCATCTGTTGCATAACATATCATGAAGTAAGGGGGAGGTGTCAAATGCTCTATCAATTAACCCCAAGAAGTTTCAGGAAGTGTATGTCAGTGATACAACTATGTGTATTGCATGAGAATTGGAGCCTTCAGGTGAATTGGAGATAGTACCAAGAGAAGATGGTGGACTGGATGTCAAGTCATGTTCATTTGGAAGTGTTCTTGGTGTAATAATTTGACAGGTTCTTTGATGGTCTTCCTCATTAATATGTTTCAGGAAGGTATGTGCAAATTGTGTGCTTCTAATTTTGAAGTGGTATCAGGTATGTGATTCAAGCTATGGCAATCTAGAGATGCTTATGACATTGATGGTGAGCCTTGTATTTCATCAAATTAGAGGCAAGTAAAAGTCTTGGATCAGTAATGGCAGATGATAATGATAATGTTCAAGTACTAGTTGGTATTGTATCTTCTCTATTTCCTTTATGCAGGATTGAGTGATCTTGTTGTCTCTATCATGGAAGATTTGAAAAGGTCTTATCAAAAGTGGTCATCATGTCATCTTGTTTGGGAATTGTGTAATGAGAAGTCTTCATGATTTTTGCCTACAATGATTTTGATGTTTATGTCATCTTTGCATAGAGTTCAAGTTCATCTAAGTTATATCAAAGGAGTTGGTGTTTGATTGCAAGAGATATGTCAGGTTTTCATCTTCATATTTGTGTCAAGAAGTGGTATTTTGTTAAGGTTGACATACATGTTTATTTCTAGGTGCTTCTTTTGTGTAGATGGTGCAACAATGATGTTTGTCCTTGATATTTATGAGCAGTGATTTGTTAGTACACTTTCAACATAGGGGGAGTAAATAGATTTGAGTCTTTGTCATTAGATGTCAAAAGGGGGAGAAAGAGAAATTGAATCATGAAGTTTTGCCATCAATGACAAAGGGGGAGATTGATGGTGACTGATTGTCATTGATGTCAAAAAGGTGTTGTGTAGTTTGCCATTGATGTTTTGATTATGATGCAAGGTTGGTTGACAAAGTGTGTTGCTTCTTACTTTCATGATGTTCACAGGTTGACCACATGGGTCTAATGCAGAGGTTATTCTTTTTTTGGGGTCATCAGGACTTTATAGTGATGTCATCACGTACTATGTGCTCAGATATAAGTTATGTTGGTTGGTGTGAAAATGTCAAAGGTTGGACAAGCAGATCTCAGTTGAACAATATTTGATGCTCTATGTCATGATTGTCATGGGTTGTGTCTTCATCAGGTTGTGGCTTCAGAAGATGGTTATGATAGACAGGTATTGTCTTGGTATTAGTTCTTATCATACTTCATGTCAGGGGATTATGTTCAGCTCATCTTGTTGAGGTTTCATTCTAGTTGTCATGTTGATGTTGGATTGATGTCATGAGTTATTACGTGAAAGGGGTCTACTTCAAAGGTGATGTTGATTGTGTCCTCATAAGATCTTTATGACAAAGTTCACATGCTTTGACATGCTTCAATTCACAATCATGTTTCATTCATACATGTCTTCATTCATACATTGAGATGAATGTTTGAGCCTTCATGTCTTAACAATAGTCAGAGGTATGGTATGGCAGAGTAGGATGAGCCTTCATGTTAGAGGTATGCCGTGACAGAGTAGTATCATTTCAAAGGCATTATTATTATAGGGAGCTTTGATAAATCATTTGAATTAAGTTTAACACACTTATATCCTTTTACCTATTATCTCCCCATCCTATATAAAATGCACTTTATGTTTTAATTTTGTGTGACCCACTATAGCAGGTCATATCACTTATTGTTACCTTCTTAAAGGGTCTTAAGTCATGTTTTTGGACCGGTCCCCACAAAAAACCATCAAAGACTTAATGGTTCGAATGGAGATCAAAGGCTTATTTTAAATTTAGAAACCTTTTTTCTAAACTCCTATTTAGGTTGCCTCTTTATGTCATCTTTTATGACATTAAATAAAGTGATTTTCACAAGTTTTTTTTTGCTTTTAAAGATTAATTTTGGTATGTTTGAAAAGGCATATTTCAAGGAGTTTTTTTTTGATGAGATTCTTTTGAAGATTTTATTCTAATATTAAATTCTCCCTCGTGGCAATTGAATGATAAAGGAGGAAGTCATACTAGATGTGTTTTTAAAAGACTATTATTAGAAATTTAGTCTTTTGAAAAGGAAATTTTTTTTGGGATGAATTTAAGGCAGATTTTTGTGGAAGATTTCCTTCTATTTTTAAGTCTGCAGGAGATAGAAGACAAAAAGATGAGATTTTATAAATCTCTTTTGTGAGATATTATTTTTATGAGGATTTTTTTCATGAAGAAGGCTTTTGAGTTGCAGATTGGAGAAGATAAAAAAAATGAAGTTTTGTTTTATTTCTTTTCAAAGGTAGATTGGTTATATTTATTGAAGAGTTTTTTGAAAAGAAATATGAAATTTTTTTTGAGGAGCATGAAATGAAAAGACTTATGAAGATCATATTTGCAGAGAAGAAATTGAAGGGATTATTGAAGTGCATAGAGGAATATGAATAGTTATTGTTTTATTTTGACAGGGGCAAAATGATTGGAATTAATTGAAGATTATTTATCAGAAATATATTTTGTTGAATGTTTTATGCAGGGATAATATTGAAGACAAAAATTGTTTAGATTGAGAAAGGAATATGAAAGGTCAAGTTTATCATTTTTTGCAGGTGAAAATGAAATAGAGAAGGAGAAGAATGAAAGAGGACTATGAAAGAAGAAGAAATGAAAAGTTGTTTTTCATTTTTAATTAAATTTTAGGGGTTTTGTAATTGTATGTGTGGATTGATACATATATGCATCCTATAAAGAATTTGTTTAGAGAGTGTGAGATTTTGAGTTGAGATGAATTCAATACAGGAGATAATTGAAAATTAATTGATGGCAGAGCATGTAGTTTGAAGACATACACACAAAGATATCATTTTTGATTTTTGAAGGCAAGGTAAAAGATGAAATTACAGATGAATAAGTTGTATTGAATAATGCAGAGATAGAACAATGAATTGTCTGGAAACATTTTGTTTATATCTTCTAATGGTGATTGTATTTGCTAGTGAGGCATATTGTAGCCAGTGAGGCTATCACAAGTTAGTTAGACTTTCTGTATGCTAGTGAGGCTATCACAAGTCAGTGAGACTTTGTAAAGTTGAAGATTTCATACTTAAGCTAGTGAGGCATTTTGAGTGGTTTTTCTACCCAGGAGGGTTTTCCACTCTATAATTTTCTTGTTTCATAATCTCATGTCTTAATGTCTTCCATAGCTTCATTTACCATATGTGATTTATGTGATTGATCATTTGTTGATTAGTTGTTCAAGTAATTAGTTCAAATTGATAAACCTCATTGTCAATTTTGAAAAGTTGTAAAAATTGTGTTTTTACACAACAGTAATTCACCCCCCCTCTGGACTCCAACAACTTTTCTCTAGGTAGCTTGGGATATTGGTCCTTCTTTCATTATATGGCAAATATGGCTTGAAATAAATCATAGAATTTTTTAGGATCCAAGTTGGTTGTCCAATAGGTTTGGTAGCGGATAATTAATATGATCCAAGAGACTCTTTTGGCTAAGTGTAGTGTGTCATCTCCTTCAGACCCTAGGGACCTAGAGGTATCTCAAATTTAAGTCTTTTGGATAGTGGCTTATGCTCTGTTTTGTCTAGAAAACCTGGACAACTTTTGAGAAAAGTTCAGAGGGCAGGGAGTTAGTCTTCCCCGCCTCTTGGGGTTTTTAAGATTAATACTGAAGGAAATACTAGACATGCAGGGATTGGGGAATAGGGAGAGATTATTCTAGTGCTACTCTCTTCTTCTTCTCTATTTATAAGGGTCAAAGACCAACAATTATATGGAAGACCTTGCTCTCCTTTATGCTTTGGAAAGAGCGTGTGCACTGGGGTGGCATAGGTTATTTGTGAGGCTGATTTGCAGGTTGCGATAAACATGCTGAATGAGAGGAGATGTGATAAGGTGAATTGGCAATTAGCTTCTATGGTCAAATAGATTATTCATCTGAGCTCATTCTTGGATTCTATTTCCTTTGTTCACATTCCTAGGGAGTGGAACAAAGTGGCTGATTGCTTGGCTAAGTGGGCCTCGAAGAAAATGGGAGAGTGGAATGGTGGGATGTTAGTGATTGGAGGCATTTGCCCCTTGATTATTCTGATACTTTGGATCAACTTATTTGGGAGGATTTGTGATGTAGAGGCAAATTGGATGGGAAAAGATAGATAAACTTGACAAGGTTCAACTACACCTATAGTCCAAAAAATAGAGATCTTTATGCAAAAGTGGGAACAGCAGAAAGGAACTCTAGTATCATCATGGAAACATTGGTTTGGGATGTTAGGGGACCCATTCCATCATTGGCCAAGGTAGATTGGACTTCGGGTTGGTACTTCCTTCACAAACCACCCAAAATGACTCGTAACTCTTCAAAAAGACAACAGACCTAATAACTTTTGACTCAGACCTCCAAACCCAGATCTTAGACACTCATTAGATACCCATTATGTCATTCTAGCACATATCCCAAACTTGGCATAGGTTGTTTTGGACGGACTATCTCAACCAATAACCCCTGTCAGTGACCGAGTGCACCAATTAGACCAAATTTACAAAGAGACTACCAAAGAATGCAAGCCCAGAACTCAAAAAAAGGTTTGGACACTTAGAATACATGCTAAAACAAAGGAATTTGTGGGGTTTAGACCTCTACTAACTGCTGTTCCCAAAAATGTACCTTTGGTTCCTTCAATGTGCTCTTAAGCATCACCTAACACATGGTCTTGTTAGGTTCTTCAATGGAACAATAGCAAATCACCTTCTCTACAAAAACTCTTCATTAAATGCATTAATAAAACACTACAACAATCCATTCCACTAATCTATGGGGTTTTACATCAGTGGAATGGAAGAGGACTCATGGATTGCAACCAAAAATCCTAGTTTATGTGTGAAATGGACTGTTTTAGAACAAATCCTTATAACTCCCTTGTATTGCAACTTTCAAGAAACAAAATCCACTTAGATGATAGAAAAATCAATATACTAACAGATCAAAACATGAAAGAATAAGGACAGTCTTGTACCTTCACATGGTACGGCCTGTAGCATATGCAAATTCAGAAAAAACAGTCACAAAAAGCAGCCTGAGGAAAAATAGAGATATCTCCCTTGATATTTAGTGTCAAAACCTCTAACTAGACTTGTTTGAAAGATACTTCAACCCCTCAAATATTCCACTAACTTTGGGATCATGAATATTCCATACAGAAGTATGGTACGGACTGCTACAGTGAATAATACATAAAAAGGCAGAAAACTATTGTTTGCTATTATTCCTCTCAATCAAAATGTCTTCACTATTTACAATCCTCATAGGCAGGGCTTAAAGAAGCCTACTATCACACCTTGGAGTATTTAGAGGTGGTTGAAGGTCGATGGAACTGCATAACCATCTATTTTCCCTCTCTAAAACTACTCTGTGTTTAGGACAACAACTGTCCTGTTTTAGAATTAAAACTAATTACAAGTTTGGAATAATGTTATCGATGGGTTTGTGACTTGTCAACACCTTTGACAATGTCATAAACATTTAATAAGACTTAACATCCCTTCTAACACTTGGACATGCCTTTTGCAAGGCTTACAACACGAAATATATGACTACCCCTAAGATTTCATGACTGCCTTTTACATGACAACAATATGTAGATATTTGGACATAGTCCTTATTACAATCAAGTGGATGGTATTTTAGGACCTTATTAGAATCAACAAGACAAAATGAACATCAAACCAAATCATGAAGTTGAATGCCTCATGGAGGCCACGTTGTGCTAGGTGCTCCTGCACCAATTTGACTGGCTAGCTAGGAGCCTTGTATGGGGCTCTTTCTTTGTTTTTTTGGTTGTTGGTTGGTTGGTGTTTTTTGCCCCTTTGTTGGTTTTGGGGGCCTTTATTTTCTTGATTTGGTTTCTTGATTAATAAATTTTACCCCCTTTCTTAAAAAAAAAGTTAAAATATTCCACAATTCTTTAGTATTTTACATTTTGAATTATCATTCACGAAGTTCATTTGTGGCATCTTGTTAAATGGTCTAGATTTAAGGTCAACAAATAGTGCTTCCAATTTTTTGGGTCAGGAAAGCATATAAATCTCAAATTCTATGTAGTCACTAATCCGATATATATCAAATTGTCTAGTAAAATGATTTTCGTGCTACTTTCATCACATCCTTGTCAACCTATGTATATAAAAAAATTAAATAGCTATTAGTATGTATAAAAAGCCACTAAAATGGTTCAACTTGAAGAAACAAGAAGAGAAAGCACTAAAAACATTGGACTTAATTTTTCATTAAATGAAATAGCCATGACAATTTAGATTATCCAAGGTATTTTAAGCTAAAACTTC